>CM034242.1:30568952-32026832 GCA_019916065.1 Vitellaria paradoxa
AAAAAACAGTTAGGAAGGAAAGACAAACAAAAAAGAAGCCACTAACGAACCAAAAATTCAAGGTATAAGTTCTTAGGCTATATTTGGTACGTAAAAATTGAATAGAATAGAATGGTATAAGCACATCAAAATTGAAATTTTAATTTACATGTTTATTTTTTGATAAAATTTTAAAGAAAATTAAAGTTTAAATATATTTTTTAAATAACAATTTAATTGACTTTGTCTAATAGGTATTCATACATTATTTAATAAATGTGTATAATTTTATTTTTTAATAAAAATATTATCAAATTTTTTAAAATATTAATTTTTAAAATTTTATATAAAAAATATTCAAAAAAATATATGAGAATAGTGAGAGATTATTATTTTTATGTGATGTGACCGAAAAGATAACAAAAGTAGAAAGAAAAATAAATAATCTTGGCTATTGAGTAATCTTACAGTTGAAAAATCTTAAATTCAAAATTTTAAGTTTCTTTATTATATAAATGACATAAAAATGTAAAAATGTATGTATTTAAAATTTATGTTTTAGGTACATTAAATTTGAAATTTAAATGCATTTTTTAAATAAAAAATTTAGTTGACATTATCTAATAGGTACAATTGTTTAATAAATGTGTACAATTGTATTATGTATTATTTATTACAAATAATAAAATTTTATTTCAAATTTTATTAAAAAAATTTATTAAATGGTGTTGGGTTAAAACATTAGCTATGTTAAAAACATTTTCAAAGTAATAAAGAAGGTGTTTGGTTAGAAAACGTTTGGTCAAAAAGTACGCTAAAAGTATAAATATTTGATATAAAAGTGATACATGATAAAATTTAATTGAAAGAAGTACAAAAGTTTAGTAAAAGTTGGTGAGTTTTAATTAATTTTGTTCAACCAAACACCTCCCAAAATAGTCTAGAATGGTTAATGGTTAAAAAATTTTGAGATGGTAAAAAAAATTATTTTAAAAAATTTTATTTGAAAAAAAAAATTCAAAAATTAAAACAACGCATTACACTGACAATTGAAACCATGAGCTCCTTGTGCCCTCAAGAACCCAACTTTTAAAACCCAGCAAACCCGTGCAAAGCACAATTTGAATTTCAAAACTAATCCCCCACCTCTCTCTCTCTCTCTCAGGCCCTTCTCATTGCCACGTACACAATTATCACATCGATGGTTGTGTTTGATTATATAGATATGGACGTAGATTTGTTAGATGAATGCTGTAATAGTTATATTATTTGCTAATTTCAGGAAGTTGAGAATATTACGGTTGGCCATCATGTGGAAACACAACAGAATGTTGTAAATTTAAATGTAAGAAACTTTGGACTACTTTTTTTTTTTGATATGCCAAGTTTTTTTATCTTTCAAGAACGTTATGCAATTGTTATTGAAAATTATTTTTTTATCGTTGGGTAAAGTCACTCAAGTTACGTGAGGCACTCAATGTGGCCAAACATGATGCTCGATAATATGCTACCAAATATGGCACAAGATGAAAGTATCTTTTTATTTTCTCTACCTTTCTGTCCAACTCGAGAAAGTTTGAACCAATTTATGCCTTGTTTTCCAAATTCACAAAACTTTTTAAATGCTCAAGTTCATCAGATGGGGCAATCAAATATTACAGGTAATCAAGTTTCGAGAGGAGGACAATCAAATATTTTGGCAAATCAAGGTCAATATTGGAGAGGACCACAACCAAGTCAAGTTTGGAGAGGAGAAAGTTTTATAGAAATGATGAATAAGACGGAAAATAGTGAAGAGTGATTGAGAGATAATTAGATGAGACATGATTAGAGGAAAAGTGCTTTTGCTAATGTAATTTTTTTTTCTTTTTTTTTTTTTTGGTTGGCACTTTATGTATCTAATGATATTAGCACTTTTTGTTTTATAGATAATTTTTACAAAGTTATATTTTATTTGCACTTTATTCTTGTTTATTAGGACACTTGCTGAAAATGATTTTTGTATTTTGTTGTGATCAAGGATATACTTTGTAGAAGATAGTCTTATAAAAATTTTGGCAGAGTCTCCCCTATTTTTAGTTCTAGCCCGACATCTCGCGTCTCATTCAATACAACGAAAACAATAACAAGAATCACATCAAGTTACATATAAGCCCACGCCGAGCATTTCTCATTTTAAATAATTATTCACAAGCTACATTCATAGCAAAAAAAATTGACATAATAATAGCCATCTAAACTTGAATTTTTATTGAAGGTTTAATGCAATTACATAATTTAAGTACAAGCTACGAGTATAAGTTACAAGAGTGACAAAAGGTCAACTAAAAAAAAAATTAGAACTAGTCTTTGTTGTTGACGAATTTTTCTTTTGCTGACATTGATGGTATTCTTAAGACTGAAGCTGTCGATATTTTTTCAAATTTGTTCAACTCAATCAACATAATTTGACCACCCAGTAGCTAATACATGCTAGTACCAATAGTCAGCTCAACTCCATGGCTATATCCAATTTGAGGTATAGGAGACAGCCCTCTGATTCAGCTCTAGCCTTGAAACCAACACCCACAATCTTAAGAAAGTGGAAGAACTTAGCTCCAATGGTAATAATAATTATAGCAATCACCTGAAAAAAATATAGATCAAAAGAGCATTCGTAATTGAGAAATATCCGTATAGTGGAAAACTAACTTTAAATAAGGAAAATAAAAAGCAAAGGATAGTTAAAAGCAGTATAGTCTACAGTGAAGTCCTTTGCCAAATAAGGGCAACATGCAATATGAGGAGGACAAGTAGAGAGATAATGTCAAAGTTTAAGACAATGTGGCATTATGTTTAACACTTGAGGAATTTTCTTCTCTTAGCGATTTGAGTATCAATTGGTTTTTATAATAATAATAATAAATAAATAAATAAATCAGGTGTCACATTGTTTGGAATTTATACATATGGTCCATGAAGAATTTTCAACAATAAGTGTGACCGTGTGAACACAATGCACAAGATCATGAGGGCCTTAAATGGATACCTATACTTCTATACTAGTATACAAAAGGAGAACTCCTCTTGGTGTCTCTCTTTTCCTTGAAGACATGTCACAACTTCCCTTTACAAAATTCCCTTTAACTTCTCACTTCTCATAAATTTCCACGATTTTCTCTCATAAAACTGTTTTGACTTTAACAAGAAATTATTTACAAGGATTGGAAAGTGATAGCGAGAGAGGTAATAAGAATTCTTGATACATCAAAAGAATATACGGAGAGAGGAGATGGCAGAGAAAGAATTAATTGTGAATAATATGAAAATTACACACATGAAACAAAGTGTGCACCTAACCACTAGTGTGTGTGTTGTAAGAAAAGATACAAATTAAGAAAGGAAAGTTGATGTAATAAGATAACCAGTAGGCAAGGCAGAGAATATATTTAGTGTGTTGAATTAACAAAGTGCAACACAATTAATTACCAAAAAACAAATGTGCAACACAATTAATCGTTTGAAGCTCTACGAATTACTAGGATGCAACTTTTACAAATTTATACTAATTTTTACAAATCCAAATAGCGAAAAAACCCATTGGGATAGCCAAAGCAATATAATCAATGTCACATATCAAAAATGGAAAACATTGGCTGTTTAACTTTAAAAACTAGTTCCAGATTTGGGGATAATACCTCCAAGATGCTCAAAAGTCCCAGTACACCTTTGTGTAGGTGTTGTCTCTAAGGCCAACTAGTAGCAAAGGGGATGAAGTGGATCATGACTAGAAAAACAAAATTTTCATTGTGTGCTAACAAAAAATCTAGAACCATTCTCGTTCAATTTGGTTTCTCAGGGGCAAAGCAAGAAAGGAAAGCACATGCAAAATGCTTTTCCCCTCTTCAATCCCCATTTTCCACCGTCTGTCAAAAATTTTTTTTTTCTGGACACAAAGTATAATCTTTATTTTTTACTATTTCTTAAAATCAAGGCAATAACCTCATAAAACAATTCTATTTCTATATAAAGAAATGATACAAGCAATGATGAACTTATCCCAAACAGGAGGATATGGGCAAATGCATCAGCACAATTAATCTTTTTCCTTACCAAAAAAATGGACAAAAAATAAAAAAAAATTAAGTGCAAAATTCTCCTACTCAAAAACATTAATCTGATGAAGTTAGCAAGTTCCAGCAATGCTACGCCTGTCCATCGAAGTTGCCCGCATTCTACTTTACATATAAAGCAACACAGGCAAGCAAGTTTGGTTCATCTTATCCCTACACTAGTGTAGCAAAAGATCCAGTTTGAATCCAATGTATCACCCGCCTCAATTATCTTTTTCCACTGTCTGTCAATTACTATGTTTTCTTTCGCTATATTTCTCAGAGTTCAACTCGGATAGAAAAATTCAAAAATCCAATTAAAGCCTATCATATCATACAAAATTATTAACTTTCTTCAGTTTTCTAAAAGACTAAACAAGGATTCACTAGTAAAAGAAGGAAAAAAAAAAGGACCAAGAAAAAAAAGAAATGATAAGATAGAGTCGAACTAGGGGTATACCAAATAATTATTCGTCAGCAGCGATCGATGAATACTCCAAAACCTTCATCATAGAAGAACAGTCTTAGGGTTTGCGAGAAAGCCCAACTATTGAACTGAAAAAAGAGAAATCACCATTTCAGACTTTTGGAAACTGTGGCCCCAACTAGAACTCAAACAAAATACATAAATATATATACTTAAAAACAAAGGTTCCACCAAGATTTGAACTTGGGTCACTAGATTCAGAGAGAGAGAGAGATACTCAGGGGCTTTAAACCTTTGTCTTTGCCCGTGCCGTCCTCAATCTGGTGCTAGGGTGGATGAAACAAGCTACGAAGGGGTTGCTGGAGTTGAAGCCACTATCGCACTTGTGATTTTTAGCTTTTTTTTCTCACTTATTTTTTGGGTCTAAAACGATGTCGTTTAGAATGTTGTAAAAAAAGTTGTAAACATTTTGTTGTAAACGTAGCAGGACTCGTAATAGATCATCGAACTAGTGTTTGAGATATGGAGGTCTGGGGCCTAATGATTGGGTTTCACGTGGCAAGGGTAGGTGAAGGTAGCCAATGAAGTAAGGGAGCTCTCTCTCTCTTTCTCTCTCTCTCGGATGGATGAGTGTGAAGACCCGAAAAAAATGAAAATATATACATAAGTAAATATAATAATAAAATAACATAAAATAATATATATATATATATATATAATAGTAAAAAGAATAAAGTTTATTAAGACTTACTAAATTACATAAGACCCCAAGGAATTGAGCATCACATATTAGCATATATATATATATAATATATATACAGATTGTGTATTAAGCTAAAGTGAGACACCTGTGAAACAGGTGTCCCACATGTGAATTCCCCCTACTTGATTAGTAAAAGAAAACAAAATGTGTACATCTTTCTTTTCTTGTTTTCATCGAGCCACCAAATAGAATGGAGAGGAGTACGAGAGAAAGAAAGAAAATGAGAGCAAGAGGAGGGAAGAAGGAAGGACAAGCAGGGAACTTAAGATATAGCCATTTTTTTCTAGTAACGAATCTAAATCTGTGTGATCACTTTCACTTTTTCCCATTCTGGAGGTATAGCCATTGATTACTTTCACTTTTTCCATTCATCTTTTGGAGGATTATACTTATAATTTTGTATCAATTTGTAACAACCAAATATTTACATAGGAGGAGCTACTCAAATATTCTACACTTTCTCTAACTTTGAAAATGAGCCACTAATCAATTTTAACTCATCTTGCACTATTAAATTAAGTGTGTGTGCACTACATCGTACGTGAAACTTCTTCCCACCCATAGACAATAATGACTTATCACAAAGCCAATTTTTTAGGAGTCTTACCATAACATCATTACTTGTGGCATTGTTAACTACTATTGAAAATAACCTTTTCTCTATATTCCACTCCAAAATTAAGTCTTTGATAAAACCAAACAAAGACTCTCCATCATGAGGATATTCAATATACTTGTAACTTAGAATCTTTATTTTTAAATCCCAATCATCAGTCACGTAATGGGCTGTCAAACAAATTTATACAAAATTTTGATGATCTAAAGTTCATATATCAGTGGTCAATATAATTTTGTTAGAAAGATCATCTAAAATATGATAGAATTTGTCCTTTTTAATTTGATACACATAAATCACATTTGCCATAACTGTATTTCTTGAGACCAATTTAAATATCAGTTAAAGATTATTACAAGATGTCTCAAAAAATTCATGCTTGGCCATATTGAAAGGGTAATTGTGTTTTATTATCGTCCTTACAAAATCTATACGACTCCTTTCTTGATTAAACTCCACATTTTTAGGAGTCGAGAGATGTCTAAAGGCATTCGCATCAATGCATTTTAGTCTAAGATATATACCTACCAAATATTTAATCAAATGCCTAGTTTCCTTACTATTACCAGCTACATATTCTTTCCTACAAAGTTTACATCTACCAATATTTTCTCCACTAGGTCCTTTAACTTTTTCGAATTCTTTTCAAACTTTTGAAGTTAAGTTTTGTCGCTTTGAAAATTCTTGAGTGGTATCTTCAATCGATTCAACCAAATCATCATCCCCACCCATACATTGACTTGCTTCTGTAGATATCTTTTAGAAGGCAAAAAGTGCTAGCAAAAAAAAAATACTAATAATAATAATAGCAACATGAAAAATAAACATTCTAAGTCCATTTCAATGATGTTAAACATTCAATACTTGTTATCAAAAAGGTTTCAAATGAAGTAAGAACCATTTTGTTGCAAAGATATACTAAGATTTTAAATATCATTGCAAAGAAACGATATAAAGAAAGACAATTTGGAGATTTTTGCTTTCTTGTTAAAGCGATGATAAGGAAATAAATTTGTAATGCCTTAATTTATTATAAATTTATAGTTATCTAATAATGGGGAAAATGGTTAGCCATTAATTTATTATATATTTGCAATTAGAGAAAATGTTAAAATGTAATAGATGAGCACGTTAATGAAGAACCTAACAAAAGAATGCTCCAAAATTCCCCCCTTGGGAAGCAAGGATTGGAAGCCTAAAGTAATTCATCAGAATGCAGATTGGTTAGATGAAAGCATGACAATGATTTAATTGGTTATGCAGTGTTATCTTAATTGAGAAAGGGAGTAGTGAATCGCGGTAACTAGACTATGGCTAAAAGGAAAATAAGATCAGAGCGAATACCAAAATTGAATAAGCATAGAAAGAAATAGTGAAACAAGATATCAATTTGTTATCATCAACTATTATGGAAATTTATTACATGCATGAAATCAATGAGAAGCAATAGCTTCGCTTTGTTGTGGGATGTTAAAAACTACAGCTGATTGCTTGGAAATAATAAAATTTTATGATGCAATTTTTCATCCCAATACAAAGTAATAGATTAATGAATCAAAGAACCAAACCTCAGGAGGATATTGGTCAACCTGAGACTTAGAAATATAGAGGTTGTTGGTAAAACCAACTATTATTGCTATTTCTAACAAAACATAATTATTAGTTGAAGCCCAAAGGCACTGTTAAGATGAACATAGATAAATACAATTAAATAAAAAAGAAGTGTAAAGGTAGCTTTCAACCTATTACTGTTAAACAAATTGATGATAGATATAATTAAGAGATAAAATGGTAACAAAGTGCTTTTCAAACAATCGAATGACTAATGACTATTAAGTGAATTATTATCAAAGCCAACTTACTTCACTTTACAATTCTGTCATCAATAGGCAGAGCCACAAACCAAGCACTCCACAAAAAAAAAAAAAAAAAAAAAAAAAATTAGGAATAAAAGCCCGACAAATAAATTTAGCAAAATTCCAACTCTTGCCTGTGCTTCTAATAGACCTCCAAGCTAATTTTGTGGTGAAAGAACCACTATCATCTAAAATCCCAAATTCTCAAAACATCACAACTATTTAACCTTCTTTTACTATCACCAACAGCTTTCAATAATTGAGATCCCGTCAAACTTATGTTGAACGACAAAGAGCGTGAGATAGAGATTAAGGGTTGAGATCGAGATCGAAACTTAAGAAAGATATAGTTTCAGGTTTTTCTCAGTGACAATGAGAGAGTTTAGAATCAATGATGAGAGAGTGTTAGGGTGTCCCACATCAGTTATGAATGAGACTGGTGGTAGGTATATAAGTGTGAGGGAAATTTTCACCTTATGAGCTAGCTTTCAGGGATGAGAGAGGCTCAAGACCACCTAACAATTGGTATCAAAACTCATGTGTATCATCAATCTCAATTCATCGAGATGAACAGGCTGCCCATGTGTACCATTAATCTCTACCCATCAGGAAGAATAGGTAACCGCTACCTGCTACCTAAGGTCCAATGTGTGAAGGGAAGACTGTTAGGGTGTCCCACATCAATTGTGGAAGGAGCTAGTTGTCAATATTTGAGGGAAAGCCTTACCCTACAAGCTAACTTCTGGAGATGAGAAAGGCCCAAAACCACTCAACAATTGGTATCAGAGCCTAAGTTTACCATCAATCTCAACCACCAGGAGGAACGGCTTGTCACTGCTTCCGACCCAGGGCCTGATGTATGAAAATGGAGACTATTGAGCGATCCCATATCAGTTGTGAAAAGGGCTGAGTCATTATATAAGTACGAGGGAAACTCTCACTCTACGAGCTAGCTTTTGGGGATTCAATTGTGTGTGTTTGCTTGTCAGTTTGAGCATACAAATCGCCAACAACTAGTATCACAGCCCAGTTTTATCAATAATCTCAATCCTTCGAGTGGAGCAGATTGTCACTACCTTCGACATAGGGTCCGATAAGTGAAGAGGGCAATTATTGAGGTGTTCGTCAATTGTGGAAGGGGCTGGTGATTAGTATTTGAGGGAAAGTCTCACCCTACGAGCTAGCTTTTAGGGATGCGAGAGGCCGAAGACCACCCAACAACTACTATTAGAGCCTAGGTTTACCATTAATCTCAACCCATCGGGAGGAACAGGTCGTCACTGCCTCTGACCCACGGCCCAACGTGTAAATGGGTTGATTGGTAAGGTGTCCCACATCAATTGTGGAAGGGGCTAATGGTCAGTATATAAGTGCAAGGGAAAGCCTCACTCTTACGAACTAGCTTTCGGGGTGATTATACATGTTTTCTTGTGGGTTTGAGCATACAGATCCCTAACATCTATTATCAAAGGCCTGATTTACCAATAATCTTAGTCCATGGGGAATAATGAATTATCACTGCCTTTGACCTAGTGCCCGATGTGTGAAGATAGACATCGTTAGGGTGTCCCACATCGGTTGTGAAAGAGGCTAGTGGTCAGTATATATGAGAAAGCCTCATCCAACGAGTTAGATTTTTGAGATGAAAGAGGCCTGAGACCACTAATAGAGAGTTGGGCAATGTGACGAGAGAGCTAAGCAACTGTGATGCGATCTAGCCTAGGGTTTCAAAACTTAAAAAAAATAAAAATAGAAATAGATCTTTGGGTTAAAAGTAGATTCATTAAATTTATCCAAATTCGATCCAAGAACTAACAGATCAAGTGGATTTGGATTTTTTGAATTTTCAAAGTGGGTCTTAAGGGTTTGGATCAATATTAATGAACTAGATCCAAATCGGATCTGGACCATACCTAACCTATTGTCAAGCCTACCCTTAGGTTGAGGGTCCCTAAACTTACACAGGGTTTGGTTATCATGCCACTAGATTAGTAGCCTACAATGCAACACTGATATTGGTTTATCATGACCCTTCAATATTGATCCATAAATACGAAACTAATTTGCTTAATCGTGACCATTGAGCTAAGGCTCATAAACAATAATAGTTTGGTTTATCGCTTCTGTTGAGTATTAATCCATAAAATATGATAGTTTGGACTATGTTCGCTAATCATGGGTTAGTCTTGTAGAGTATCCACCCCATGTGTGTTGTATTGATGGGATGATAATTAATGGATAATAAGATGATGATTATAATATTGGTATTAGTATCTAATAATGATAGATTGTTTATCAAATATTGATGACAATGATTATGATAATATGTGATTTGTCAGGTGTTGATGATACAATATGAAGATGTTTATCAGTGATTGTTGATATGTTTGCATGGTAGTATCTTTTTAGGCCATGTGTTGTATATTATATCTATTATATGTGCATTGTAAGCACACGTGGATTTAATGCTCATGTCCCTACAAACTATGTTGCAGGCGCAGAGTTCGAGACATAGGTGGGTGATTGTACTGTAAAAAGTACAATCGTAAACCTTAAATTGAGGATTGTTAAGTGAGTTCCTGCTTTAAAAGAATGGAAGAGTGAGTTTTATTGCATTAATGAAGCTTATGTGTGATTTGCAGGTATTTGAGTAGAAAATGACAGATATTAAACCATAAGCAATCAACTCAAAAAAGTGGTTCAAACACTTGTTCGAGCCATATTCTGTTTGAACTTTGATTAGAGCAAGAGAAGGTGGTGCAAGGAAAAGAAAGTGGAAATATTCTAAAGAAACCTTGTTTGAACCTTCATTCGAACCACACTTGGTTCAAACCATAGTTCTAACAACAGGATGGCAAAACCACCTTGAAGCAGAAAACATTTTAAGTATGGAAACTTAGTTCAAACATTGGTTCAAACAGACACTCGTTCTAATGCATGTTTGATCAACAGAACTTGGAACAAAGATGAGTTGAAGAAAAAAAAAGCTAATTATGGGAAGATGGTTCGAATCTTTGCTCGAATTATGATTCGTTCAAACCATCGTTTGATCAACAAAAGCATGCTAAGGCCCAAATGAAGAAAAATGACTAAGTCTCAAAAATCTATTCAAACTAGATTCTTGTTCGAACACTCATTCAAACCAACCTACATTTCAGAAATTTTGTAATTCAATTATGTTTTGAAAGGGTATTTGAGTACTATTGTTTTATATTATAAATAGGCAAGAGCAAGGTCATTTCAAGAGCATATTTCATACGTACAATTTAGTTTTTACAGATTTCAATTTTTGAGAGAGAATTTAAAGAAAGAAAGTAGATCAAGCTTCCAATTCTATTGAATTTTGTACCAAAATTTCAAATTATGAATAGAATTTCTTCATTTTCAAGTGATTTCACTTCAATTATGTGTGAGTAGATTTACTTCTTGGATTCAAGGCTAGTTTTATAGTTGATTTATTTACATTTTCTAAAGTAATGGACTTAACATTAAATCTTTCATGTGCTCAAGGTTCAATTTCCATTTGATTTGAATTATTCTTAATTTTGAGTTGAGATTTCAATTAGATTCTGAATTCGTATGGTTTATGGCCATTGCTTATGGAATTCTAGTTAGAATTATCATGTAATTCTAGTGAAATTTTATGATGATTACTAATTTTAGATTTCATAAAAATAATCTATAGATTATGCATGTTAAGTGTTTGATTTGAAGTCTCAACAAGATTTTGTACTTAAATTCCTATTCAAATCAGATTTAAATTGTTCCAATATGGTTTTTATATAGAAATATTCTCCGATCTACCTTCTTGAGTGTAGATTCAGTAATTGAAATCCTTGGAATTTTATGTAAATCACTATAAACTTGTTTTGGATCCAAGATTTTCTTTAAATTGTTTAACAAAAACTTCAACTCAAACCACCATTTTCAAACCAAATCAACTTCTATCATTCATTGTGAGATCAATTTTCATTTAAAACTTTTCCAAAATTATTTTGCTTATTGATTTTTGCTTAAGGCTTTCTTTGGACACGATCTAGTAGTTACTAGTTATTGTGCTTCAATAGACACTTGCAGTTGGGGTCGAGCCAATATTGATTTACAATTGAACGAGCAAGCACTTTTGGCGCCATTACTGGGGAGTTTTAAGTAATGTTGAACGGACTTTTAGGAAGCTTAGGTGGATTGATCTTCACCACCATTTCCAACGACAGATTATGCACGTGTTGGGTAATCTCATTCCATATTTTTTCATTTTAGTAACGGTAGGCTTTTGGATTAAAATAAGCTAGTTGGTAGTAAGCATTCATAAATTGCTTGTGCTTGTACATTTGTTGCATCTTGTGTATACATCTTAGCTCAGGTAGGATTGTTCAATCTGTTTTGCATCCTGAGCTGCAACTAACAGAGGAATTCATTGAGTTTTTCACTAACATCATCATCATCTGAAACATCATCTATTTTCACTGATCTTGCATATATCATGGAAAATTTAGGAGCAAATGGTCTCGAAATACCCCAAGCTATTGCACAAATGGACAATAGGCCATCAAGAGAGTTATTGCATCCGGTTAGGCGAACAACACCTTCATGCATCATTTTGCCATTGACCAAAGGAATTTCACTTTCAAATCTGGAACCATTCAATTGTTGCCTACTTTTTATGGAATCGATTCTAAAAATCCCTACACATATGAAAGAATTTGAGGAAGTTTGTGTGACGTGCATCGACCAAAATGCTAATGAAGACACTGTTTGGTTGCAATTATTCCCATACTCCCTAAAGGACAAGGCTAAAATATGGCTAAACTCATTGAGACCTCGCTCTATTGGTATATAGAGGGAGATGCTAGTCGAGTTTTTTAAAAAAATATTTTCTAGCTCATAGGACATTGACCATGTAAAAATAAGTCATGAATTTTGCATGTCAACCCAATGAGTCATTTAGTTAAGCATAGGAGGGTTTTAAAGATTTGTGCAATGCATATCCACATTATGGTTTTCCCATTTCAAGATTGGTAGCTTCTTTTATGATTCCTTGCATTCAGACTTAAAACAATTGGTAGGCATAATGAGTAATGGGCACTTCTTAGACAAGTCAGTTGAAGAGGCATATGAGTTTTTAGAGGAGTTAGCGGAAAATACCAAGGCTTGGGAGGTGAGTCCACACACTCAATTAGAACACAAAGGGTCACAACCGCAGTATATTAAGAGATTAAAGTTGAATGAAAGTGATAACTTGTGTGCTAAACTAGCTTATTTGGCCAAGAAAGTGGAGTCCTTGGAGTTGAAGAGGGTGAATGTGGTTAGTGAGAAAGAAGTAAGATGTGTGATTTATGAGGTGTCGAACCATAGTACAAATGATTGTCCAACCCTACTTATTTTCAAGGAAGTTTTGTATGGTCAAGGATCTAACACAACACACACTCATTCCAAACCTTACCAAGGATAAAGAAAGACACAAGCTGGACTATCACCCATACCCAATCAATACCATCTTACGTTAAGATATCATCCCAACTTTTCTTAGAAAAATGACTTCGCATCTACATCATATCCTCAATAGTTCAGGTCCAATCCACCACCAGGGCAATTTCAAGGTTCATCATCAAGTCATTTTCAACCTCAGTATAGAAGGTCTCCCTTAGAAGACACTTTACACCAATTCATGCAAGGGCAAATAGGAATAAATAATCAGACCCATTAGGCCATTAAGGATATTAGAAATCAACTTACTATCTTGAATCTAGCCTTTAGTCATCAAGAGAATAGCTAATTTCTAGCTCAGACCACGCCTAATCTTAAAGCCCAAGTCCACATGAATGAGTGTTCTAGTGATAAGTGTAGTTCGAAGTAAGTTCAGTCAATTGCCACCCTTAGAAATGAGAAGATAGTTGAGAAGCCTGATGACCCTAAACTAATAAGATTGAGAAGTGAGAAAGGAATTATGATAAGAAATAGAAGAGAGTCTAGTGGAAGAGAGACGAAATTAGGAAGTGAAGAGTCTAGAAGTGAAATGAAAGAAAAAGAGAAAAAAAGAAGATGATGAAGTTAGTGAAGATCAAATGGAGATGAATAAAGAAAAAATAAAAAGAAAATTGAGGAGAATAAATATAAGACTAATAGAGGGAAGAATGAATTAGTGAAAGGGCATCAACCTAGGCCAACATTTCCAAGTAGGTTAAACAAGTCAAAGAAAAAGGCATTAAACTCAGAGATTTTTAAGGTTTTTAAGCAAGTGGAGATAAATATCCCTCTTTTGGATGCAATTAAACAAGTACCATCATATTCCAAGTTTTTAAAGGATTTGTGCACAATAAGGAGAAGATTGTGTTAAGGAAAAGGCCTTATGACTGAGCAAGTGAGTGTAATCTTGCAATGTAAGACCCTACCTAAGTATAATGACCTAAGTTGCCCTACCATTTCATGTGTAACAAGTGATCATAAGGTGAAACAAGCTCTCTTGGACTTAAAAGCTAATGTTAACCTTTTTCCCTACATAGTTTATTAGTAACTAGGGTTAAATAAGCTTAAACTGACTCGGGTGACTTTGCAGTTAGCCGATAGATTAGTTAAAATGCCTAGAGGGATCTTAGAAGATGTTCTTATTCAAGTTGATAAGTTTTGCTTCCCGGTTGATTTTATAGTTCTAGATACTTAGCCTACTCCGTAAGGAGCTATTCCTGTTGTTCCCGTGATCTTAGGTCGACCATTCCTAACAACTTTTAATGCTTTGATCAACTATAGGAATGGGTTGATGAAAATTTCTTTTAGGAACCTCACAACTAAAATGAACATTTTTATGGTCTCTGAGGAACCTTCGGAGGAGGACAGTGACATGAGAGAAATAGACTTAATTCAAACAATTTCTAAGAAATATTCTGAAAATGAGTTCATAGACGATCCACTTGAGAAAACTTTGACTCTGGGAAAGAGAAGTGACCTTTATAGTGAGAAGGTTAAAGATGAAGAAGTCTTAGAGGTTCTTCATTGGCTAGATAGTGTACCCATCATGTCTATAGGGTAGTCTAGTGCAGCTATAAAAACTCTAGAGCCTTCTTTAGTTAAACATCAATAAAGAAACCTCCAAAACCTGATAGAAAGCCCCTCCCTAGAGAGTTAAAGTATGTGTTTTTAGGAGATAAGGAGAAATATCTGGTGGTTATCTATTTAAAGTTGAGTTGGGACTAGGAAGAAAGATTGGTGGAAGTGTTAAGAGACCACAAGAAAGCAATAGGGTGGACCATTGCCAACTTATATGGTATTAGCCTCTTAGAGTGCACACATTCCATTTATTTAGAAGATGATGCTAAACTAGTATGATAACCTTAGTGTAGGCTAAATCCAAATATGAAGGAGGTTGTGAAAGGAGAAGTATTAGAGCTCTTAGATGCCGAGATCATATATCCCATTTCTGACTCCCAGTGGGGGAGTCCTACCCAAGTGGTCCCCAAAAAGTCTAGAATCACGGTAGTCAAGAATGAGAAGAATAAGCTTGTGCCCACCAGAATTCAAACAGGGTGGCGCATATGTATTACCTACCATAAGCTTAATGCTGTGACAAGGAAAGACCATTTCTCTTTGCCATTTCTTGACCAAGTCTTAAAAAGGGTAACAGGATGACTATCTTATTGCTTTCTAGATGGTTATTTTAGATATAACAAAATAGAGATCACCTTAACAAACCAGGACAAGACCACATTCACTTGTCCCTTTAGAACATTCGCTTATAGATGAATGCCCTTTAGGTTATGCAATGCCTCAGCTACGTTCCAAAGGTGCATGATAAGAATTTTCTCTATTATGGTTGAGGAGTACCTATAGGTCTTCATGGATGATTTTTCTATTTATGGTGATAGTTTTGACCTATGTCTAGCCAATTTAAGAAGAGTGTAGACTAGGTGTGAGGAGAAGAACCTAGTGCTCAATTGGGAAAAATGCTAATTTATGGTCACTCAGGGCATTGTCCTAGGTCACATAGTGTCATGTAAGAGGATAAAGGTTGACAAAGCTAAGACAGGGGCAATTTAAAAGTTAACTAGCCCTAGAAATGTCAAGGACATAAGATCTTTTCTGGGGCATGCAAGTTTTTACTGTAGATTCATAACTTCCTTTAGCACCATTGCAAAACCCTTGACCTTACTCTTATCTCAGGATGTGCCATTTAAATGGACATCTCAATGTCAAGAGAGTTTTGAGAAGCTTAAGGAGAGTCTCACTTCTACACCTATCATGCAGGCACCTGATTGGTCTTCGCCCTTCGAGTTAATATGCGATGCAAGTAACTTTGCTATAGAAGCAGTTTTGGGTCAACGAGTACATAGAAAACCCCATGTCTTCTATTATGCTAATAAGACCCTGAGTGATGTCTAGTTAAATTATTCCACAACTGAAAAAGAGCTATTGGCAGTGGTATTTACTCTTGACAAGTTTAGATCATATCTAGTCAGTTCTAAGGTGATAGTTTACACGAATCATGTAACTCTTAGGTCCTTACTCACCAAGCAAGATGCTAACCTTAGACTTATCCATTGGATTCTCCTCCTTTAAGAATTTGACCTTGAGATTAGAGATAAAAAAGGAGTTAAGAATGTGGTGATGGACCATTTGTCACGACTACTAGGTAAAAGTTGACTCACTTTTATCCACCCATAAATGAACACTTTCCTGATGAGCAATTGTTTGAGGTAGGCAGTGTCACTTAGTCACACACCATGGTATACAGACATTACAAATTATTTGGCCACCAGATGGATTACCACTCATTGGACCACACTTAACCGCAAGAAATTCTTTCGGAATATCAAAAATTATTTTTAGGATGAGCCGTATCTTTTTAAATATTGTTCAGATCAAGTAATTAGACAGTGCATCCCTGACTATGAGACTCAAAGTGTGATCGCTTTTTGTTATACCTTGGCTTGTGGCGGTCACTTCTCTGCAAAGAAGACCATTGTGAAGATCCTCTAATGTGGCCTTTATTGGCCAAACATGTTCAAAGATGTTTTTGCCTTTTGCATAACTTGTGATCATTGCCAAAGATTAGGAGCTTTGACCAAGAGGAACATGTTGCCTTTACACCTCATTTATGTATTGGGATTTTTGATTGTTGGGGGATAGACTTCATGGGACCCTTTCCTAACTCTTTTGGCAATGAATATATTCTATTTGCAATTAATTATGTGTCTAAGTGGGTAAAAGCAATTCTAACTTGGACAAATGACCATAAAGTGGCCATTGGATTTTTAAAAGAAAACATATTTTCTCGCTTTGGAATGCCCCATGCCATGATTAGTGATGGGGTATCCATTTTCGTAATAGACTTGTGGGTATTTTAATGCGAAAATATGGAGTTTTGTATAAGGTTGGAACTGCTTACCACCCACAGACAAGTGGCCAAGTTGAGTTGGCCAACCGGGAAATAAAAGAAATTATTGAAAAACTATAAATCCCAATGAAAAGGATTCGTCCTTAAGATTGGTTGACGTATTGTGGGCTTACTGTAGTGTGTATAAGACTATTCTAGGGATGTCCCCATATCGGTTGATTTATGACAAAGCATGCCATCTCCCAGTTGAGATAGAGCACCAGGCTTATTAGGCTATATGCCAAATGAATAAAAGCATTGATAAGGCTGGGCTCCATAGGAAACTCCAACTCAGTGAATCGAAGGAAATTAGGGAAAAGGCTTTTTTGAAAACTTTAGAGTCTCAACGTTAAAATGAAAAGTTACATGATAATTACATCCGGAAGAAATTTTTATGAGTTGACCAAAAGGTGCTCCTCTATGATTCCAAAACTTTATTTATTTCCTGGGAAATTGTAATCTAGGTGGATAGGTCCCTTTACAGTCAAATCTATCTGAGAGTGGAGCACATGAGATTGAAGACCCAAAAGATGGGCATGTGTTGAATGTGAATGGCAATAGGTTAAAACCCTATCTTAAGAATTTTGTAGGTGAAGTTAAAGTGTGGGACCTTGAGGACCCACCCCCCTTTAGGTGAACATAGTTGCATGAATGAAGTGTATAATAAGATAGATTAGTTTTCTTTCTTTTCTTTTATTTCTCTATGCACATCAAGCATGTGGGTTGCATATTCTTGTTCTCATTCCTATCCATCATTCATTGGATTTTACATGATTAAACATAATTTGATAATATTCAAGTTAGGGGGAAGGGAAGATGAACTTTGCTAACTTTTATAATTTAGTCTTGATGTTCACAATTTCATATGGAATTTAATGGATATCAACAACCGAGGTAACTTCCAACCATACTTATTGTTTAAGCTTAATGGTAATTTTGCACATTGAGGATAATGTTCAATTCAAGTTGGGGGGGAGGGGAGGGGGAAGGGGGAAAAACCTATGGTTTTGATATGGGATATGTTTGATGTTTAATATTGAACATTAGAAGTAAACATGCTTGCTTAAAAAAAGTTAAAAATTTTAAAAAGAAATTTAAAAAAAAAATCGGTTAATTTTAGGAAAATTGAGTCTTTTTAGTTAAATTTTTTAGTCAATAGGGGTGTTAGAAAGTCCTAGTTTGGTGACAACTCAAATCAGTTCCTATGGACCTTGTTAAGAGAAGGTAGGGTACAAAGTTAAAATTGTAACAAAAGGGGGATTTTCTGATATTTTTGGTTCGAACAACTGTTCAAACACAGACCACATAGCTTATTCAAACCACAAGGCTGTTCGAACCTTTGTTCGAAGCATCGGGGAGCTCAGTAAAAAATTTTGACAACCTATAACTGGGACACTTCAAATTTTGGGTTCATATTTTTATTCAGACTTCTGTAAGAAACATTTTGCGACAGAAAGTGTGACTCTAATCCACATCCTTGTTCTCAATCATCCTTAACTCAATTAATTCACACTTCCAACCCTTAACTGAGCTTAGGTAGCTTTTGAATTTTGGAATTTGTGGAACCTCAAGCCCAGTGCCGAATGACTAATTAAGGTAGGGTTCCATTCTTCATTTTGATAAATTTCTATTCAATGAATTTGGGAACTACTGGGTGTGGGAATTTTTGTTGAAAATTTTGTGAATTGCATTGTGTGTGAAAAATGAGTTAGTGTTTTAAATTGAAAAAAAAAAGGGAAATTGCTGATTCTTAGGTGTTTGTGAGCCATCTGTGAATATCTATGAGCTAAAATTAGGCTATTTGAAGATGACTCCTCTTAAGCAGGCTTATGTTAGAAAGAGAAAAAAAAAACTAATAGTTTTAAACCTAAGTCACCTACAAAAACTTCCAAAAACAAAGCTACGGTTTTTGTTGTTGATCAGGTTACCTCCATAGAACTTATGTCTCAATCACAAACCGAAACTCAGCCTATATACTCTCCAGAACCTCAACATGCTGATAACCGAACTTCTAACACCACTTCTACTATCCACAACCAACCACAAATGGGAACCTAACATGTTATTGCCCCATCAACTACACATCAAACCACCAATGACCCACCTATAGACCAACCTTAAGCCAACCCTCAAGCCACTCTTGAACCTACACTACCTACTCATATTGAATATCAACATGACAATGTCACTGAAAACATCTTGCAAATTGTTGAACAATTGATTTAGGAGAATGAGGAAATAGAAGCGGAGGATATTAGTAATGATCGAGAGACTGAAAAAGAAGAACTGAAAAGAGTTTTGGGAAGTGTTGGTGTAAGAGGCTTGTGATTGTTGAGAGGGGAATGAACTTGAGTCACTTCCAAACTGAAATAGAATTTTGAGAAGAGGGGGTAGACTAAGTAGGCTTAGTTTAGCAGTGTAGTTGTAGTTCTGATTGTCCAACAATTTTATGCTAGCATGGTTAATGTTTAATATGAAAAACATGATTGCATAGTAGCTAAGTTGAGGGGGTGTATTTCAAGTTCTATCTTAAGGATATTAGGAAGTTATTTGGCTTGAAAGCATAAAAGCACCCCCCAGCTCCCATTTTCAACTGAGGAAACACTAGATAAAGACTCTCAAGCCAAGGTTTTAACTGGAAAACCAAATGTAGAATGGGGTCATAAGAAAAAGTTAGCAAAGAATAGACTGACTGCCAAGTTCAATTCACTGCACTTCTTGACTTATTCTTAACTAAACCTAGTCGTAAACACTTCTAAGATCAGTTATGAAAGTTATTATAATGGAGTGCATTATTTCTATTTGGACTTGGACTTTTGTTGTTTATTATTTATTATGGTGAGTGTCTGCTCTAGAGTAATTGTATAGCTCTAATTGGATTTGTGGTTAGTTTATGTTAATTGCATGCGATAGCCATCGGGTTACAAAACTGAGGTCGTGACATAGAGACAGTGGGTTTAGGGGTTCGGCTACGGGCAGAAACCATTATGCCTGATGCTTAGGGATATTCAAAGTCTCTTTCTACTCTTTGTAATCATATCTCACAAGATAATATCCAATTTATAACAATCATTACAATAAATTTGAAAATGAATAAGATGCATATGATGCATGAAATGTGAGGCGGCCGAGCCTTACAAGGTAGCCTACATATCTCTTCGAGAATTAGGCCAATCGTAGTTTGTGTGTTTGTAAGTGTAGTATAGTGAGATGTTTGCCTATTTAGCAATGATGTACCATATGGGGTTTTATATGTTGGTTTGACTCTATATACAATTTTAAAACTAAGTCTACTTCTAGTGTTTCACTATAGATGCTCTGTAAAAAGTGAGTCCCACTGAGGATGAGATTGAACTTTTAACATGATGTTATGTATATGGACTTAAAAAGTCCTTATGCAAGAGTGTATATGCATTGGAAAGGAGTGAGTAGTGCAAGATGGTCTATGAAAACTGTGTTGACTAGACTCGGGAAATGCCCAAGTTGCCTTCATACCTTATAAAGGAATCAGGTTGACGTAATTCAAAACTAAGGGGGTCCAAACCATATGCTTATGTAAAGTAAATTGGTTTGAGTGTGCATGTGAAGCTCGAGAATAATGGATTTGTTAGATGGGTTTGAAGGAAGGATGTAGGAGCCTCACTCCAAGTCTAGGTTAATGCCTCACTCTTAATGGAGTATGCAAGTAATGATCTAGTTTGGATGAGTGATTCTTGAATGTCGTGGCGGTAAACTGGTGGCCTCTGGCATCATCATCTACCTTAAAAGGGTAAGTATATATGTTACTGAGTGATTAGTGAAGTCAATATTATACATATAGAAAACCTAATTTTGCCTTTTACTTAAATAATTATAATATTGAAAACTTTCAATTGAACAATGCTCTATTAATTAGAATCTCTTAATCATAGGAGAAAACAAAATACAAGAATTCAACAAAAATAATCATTTAGCAAAATGACGATCATGCTCCTGGAGAATTGGAAAAGTCAAATTGAAAGATCATATTCAGATAAAATGCCACCAAACTGCATAGACATGTCTAAGACATCAAATCAACAACTCTCACGTCAAAAACGATCTAGAATTCAGATTCGAAGGTCAATTTAGTCCAGAAGACAAGAATTGCCTCTATTAATGCATCTGATGGGTAGTATTTGACCAGACTACCCAAATCAAGCCAAAAAAGTATAATAAATTGTAGAACATCCTAGACTATTCTAGAGAACATAGAGCATGGCTCAGAATAGTTAAGAGACAACTCAAGAGGTCATTTAGGCCTCACAAACTCAAATGGCTCTCACTGAAAAAAAAAAAAAAAAAAAAAAAAAAAAAAAAAAAAAAGCTACTGACACACCAGACATAAATTGAGCCTCCAAATCAAGTCAAAAAGACTCCAAAACTCACAGAGATACTAAGGATACATTTCTTGAAATAACCTCCCAGTTAGTTTAGACCCAATCAAATATTGAGAAGTACCTTAGAAGTCGAGCCCCAAAAAGTCAGTACTGACCCACAAGGCACCAAAAAGCCTAAAAGTTAATTTGACATCGCGAATGAATTCCTCATGCCCAAAAATGACAAGAGGAGTCATATTGGTAGTGCCTGCATGAGCACATTGAACTATCCATATAGCTGAGAGCCCTTACAACCTAGACACAACAACACAATTATCAAGGGCACACTTTACCATTGAGCTAATAACCTGTGGTATAAGCATCTCACTAGGGGCTTGCTATGCTAAAAGTGAGAGAAACCTCTAAGCCCCCTTTGCTTTTTTGGCCCTCATGTTGCCACATGGGGGGGCATAGAGACGTAAAAAAGGGGGATCCTATTAACTTGTTCTAGCCCAGGATAATAAGCTTATGAGCTTGGTCTTAATCAAAGGGACCAGGTGAGCTCTTCATTATGTCAATCTGTTTTAGAATATCAATCTTCAAATAGCTAAAACTAGGTAACTGAAATCATTTTTAACCTAATTTGGCTCTAGAAAACTTTATTTTTCTATCTGGGATAACTAGGAAGCTTCTTGTGTTTCCAAAACTTGTCTAGAATATCTGGAAATGTCCAAACATGTCAAAACTTGACCCAAACCTTACCTTAATAGGCTAGCACTTAGGCTGAATTTGGCCCAAAAGGGTATGCCGCCTACTTAGGAGGCCACATGCCCTATGGCAGGTTTCTCAACTTGTAAGTTCAAGCGTCGTTTTTTGCCCACTTCTACAACCAGATTTCTCTGATTGTGCTAACATTCAAAAAATCTCATCAAAATGCAACATGTAGGATATTACGTCCGTAACTACAAGTGTAAGACCCTACCCATAGGCACAAATAGACTTTCTAATCAGTATAGGCAAAGCTTATAAATAGTGGGCATATGAATAGGAGAATTTCTTATTAGTATAGACTATGCCTATAAACAGGGGACTTTCTTATCAGCATAGGCATGCAAGGCTTAGCCTCGTGTGCATGGTTCAAGGTTCAAAGGGCATGCACATGAGGGCATGCACATGAGGGCTCCATTCTTGTGCATATGAGAAGGTGAACAATAAGGTCGTGCGCACGGGCCTTCTTCAGCATGCGCACGGCCAAGGTTCTGCAAGTGCAATTTTGTCAACCCCTGTTTTGGTCTCTTCTTCAATTTCAACATCATCACATTAAGATGTGTAATATTTCTTATAAATTCATGTTCTTTATTGTTCCATGTAAGGAAGCTAAACATATCTAATTTATGCTAATATGCATGAATTAAGTCAAGATGATTTTTTTTTTTTTAAAGTCACCTCCGTAGCTCTGTGTGTGTGTGTAAACATGTATTTAGCAATCTCTATATCACCATCATATCACTTTTATCTCATACTCATAACTCATGACCCATCCATATAATGTCATATAATTCATCAAAAACAAAAATTCCTACCTTGAATTGCTTGGTTTGAAGACATGAAGCAATAACTTGAAGGTGATGATCAAATTAACTTATGATCGAACACTGCTTCAGTGAGAATTAACTTATCTTTTCTCCACCTAATCCAAGCTCATACTTCTGATTCCATTCACTCTTAGCTCACCCAATGACAAGCTCTTACCCAAACAGTATCCTCCCACCTCAATTCACACACACAAAGCTTATCAGAAAGGTAACACACACACACACACATACATATACACCCACAAATGCTTCCCCAAGGAGGAAGAGGAGGAGAAGGAAAAAAACGGGGGGAAAAAAAACTAGAATGGGTGGGCACTGGAATGAAAGGCCTAAGGTAGGTTGGGCGCAAGAAAGGACAAAGCTCGACACCTTTCTGTAGAATTTGACAAAAAAAGAAAAAAAAAAAAAAAAGAGAGAAGTTGCAAACTATCAAATCTAGATAAAGTCGTGCGCACAGAAAACAAGTGTCATGTACATACCATCACCACGATTTTGTGTGCACCAAAAGAGGAAGGTCGTGTGCACGCCACTGCCATGCGGACGAGATTCCTATGATGGTGCACACAACCTAATGAAAAACCTAGAACTGATCTTTCAATCTTAATACGACTACTACTAGACTGAAAGTGAAGTAACCGAGTCAATTCTTATTTTAATAAATATAATTCATTAAAATAATATGCTTAAACTCAACATAAAGTGAATAAAGTAATAATAGACAAAGTATAGGTCATTACAGCATGGGTCATTGGTTCAACAATAATTTACATCATTTAATCGAGTTATTATTACGAGCAAGTTTAAGCAATGAATCACATTGTCTTTTACACCAATTTATGAGTTTAACATTCTAATCGGTCGGCTCAATCTGAATTTAAACATTGATTTTCCCATTAAGTAACCAAAATGCTATTTTTTTAATTTTTTATGCCATTTATGAAATCTTTTCACTTCTATACGATAAAATCATCAAGCTTTGTCATTTAATTCCTTATCTTTTAATGCATAATTCATGAGAAAAAGAATGTATATCAGTATTTTTTTTTTTTTTTTTTACTTTTTTGATTTCGTGTGGATCTTCAACTTTCGAAGTTCATTATTAAAATTAAAACAAATTTAATTTTTCTGATTTGGCAATCCTCAATTAAAGGTGGCATTTGGAGCTCCGTTTTTCGTCTTTTTTTTTTTTTTTTTTTGGCCCAAGAGTAACAATCTTGAAATTGATATTTTAAAAAATTGATAGATGTTGAGAAAAATTAAAAAACGTTTAAGTTTCTTTTGGTAAAATTTAAATATCCAAATACACACTAAATCAAATTTCTTCAATATTCCCAAATTATCCTTTTTTATATGGATGACATTTTACCATTTTGCCTTCATTTGTTTTCTTGTACAAAATTGTAATTACATAAAATGACAATACATCATCAATGTTATGTTTGCACTTCACTACATGGTTACTCCTTTCCTTTTTCTTTTCTTTTTTTTCCTTCTTTTACAAATATAAATTAAATAAGCAAATTTTAATTATGACATGTTATTCCATCAAGGGTAGAGATAGAAATTAAATGTAATAAATAGGAGTAAATTAAGAAAACATAAAAATCTTTAATTTTGAAAAATAAGCAAAATGTTATGAAATTTACTTTTGGATCATATATATTAGTTTATATACAGTAATAATCTTATCAAAATGTAATAATATCGCATCTAACCCATTTACATACCCATATTAGGCAACTTGCGGCTCACTTGTGAGGGTATAAGTACCTTAAATAAATGGTAATACATTCAATGTAACCAACCGAAAGGTGTGATTTATATCAAAATAATATGAAAAGTTGTTGAGAAGGAAGATAGAGATGATGAGAGAAGGTGGAGAATTTTATGCAAAAAAAAATTTGATTGGAGAATTTTATCAAAAAAAAAAAAAAAAAAAACTTTTATTCTTCTATAAACAAATTGGGATAGTAGGGTTTAAAAAATTTAGTGAACGTAATACCAAATATATAGAGCTAATATTTTTTAAATGAGTACGGATAATTAACCCTATTAAACCATCTCTATTTTCACCCCTCCTTCAATCTTGCAGTGCTTTACCTTTTTTTGAACTCTCATATTAAAAGTAAGCTTTGTGGTGTTTTGACTTGCGAAATAGTAAGGGGATCATAAAAATATGTATTACACTTTATCTAACAGTCACGAGCTCGTAAAAATCAACAGAGGGATCTAGAGGTGGATTTAAGTGAATTGTGAATCTTCTGAAATTATGGAAATTTACTTTGAAAATTTTAATATAAGAAAGGACTCTTAATTTGTTAAATGTCTAAGAGTTTTTTTTTATAAAAATATCTCTCAAACTATTTCTTCTTTTTTTTTTTAATTTCATTCTCAAATTATCAAATACATCTATTATATTCTCGAACTATTTAATTTTTAACTAAATAAACTATCCAATTTTAGAACAAATAGAATGAAACTGAACAGTTTGAGTTTGGAATAGGTGCGTTTGATAGTTTGAGGGATATTTAAAAAAAAAAAAAAAAACTCTTTCTTTTATTAATTTTTTTTTTTAATTTTAACACTTTATTCATTTTTTTTGCATCATATTAAAATGAATTATTTTATTTAAATATTTTATTAAACTAAAACTATTTTAATAAATAACATATTATTATAATGATTTATTTTATTAAAATTAAAATAACAATTTATGATTAAAATGATTTATTTTATTAAACTAAAATTACTTTTTAAAAATAACAACTACATATTAAATATTTATTTTTATTGAAATTAAATTAGTTATAAATAAAATAATAATTTATTATTAAAATAATTAATTTTGTTAGATTATAATTTTGTTTTAATAAATAATAATTACATATTAAAATAACTTTTTTAGTGAAATTAAAATTAATTATAATTACATACTAAAATAATTTATTTATTAAATTAATATTACTATCAAAATAATAATTATTAAAATAATTTTTTTATTAGATTAAAATTTTTTAATAGGTAATAATTTTTTTGGGTAGTTTTTAATAAGTATTAATTACCTCTTAAAATTATTTTTTATTAAAATATTTTTATTACGTTGAATTAATTTTAATAAATAAAATATTGATTTATTGTTAAATTATGTTACTTATTAATATACTTTATTAAAATTAATTATTATTAAAAAATAATATATAATGTTAGATTAATTAGTTTAAATATATTTTATTAAATTTAGTTATTTTTAAAAAGTAACAAAATTAAATATTTTATTAAAATAAAATAAATTACCGCAAACAAAATTAAACTACCAAACATGTTTTAATTTTTATTTCAGAGAAAAAAATAATGACTGAAAATAAAAAAAATTAAAAACAAAAACTGTTAAAGATAAACAAATAAACAAAAAATTCATAAATATTGCAAATGAGTCTTAAATTTAACAAGAGTTTTTTACGAAAATATCGCTTAGACCATCCTTTTTTTTTCTATTTCATCCTCAAATTATGAGATGCACTTATTACATTCTCAGACTACCCAATTCCATTAACTTTAATGGACGGAGTTAGTGTTCAAACTAAGTAGCACGAAATTAGATAATTTAATGATGTAATAGTTGTGTTTGATAGTTTAACAAAAAAAAATTAAAAGAGAGAAAGAGAGAGAGAGAGAGAGAGAAAGAGATAGTTTAAGGAATATTTTATAAAAAAAACTCATTGTATAATAATATTTTGAACTATTTTAATAAGTTTGTGCCTATGAGATATCTAACATCTGATATTAATATAGTAATATCACATTTTTTTCCAATATTTTTAAGTAAATTCGTCTTTCTCAATTAGTATTGGAGATTTTTTCTTTTTTTTTTTTAATCTTTACAGCTCTTAATTTTGTTGTGAAATTAATATTTTACAAACATTCACTACCCTTTTTTCCCCCTAATTTTTGCTAGAAAAAGAATAGATTAAAAATGTTAGAAAAACGAAATCATTTGCAGATTGTGACTTTAGTCGTCACTGTTGTGACAATTGACTGGTTACGTCAAGCAAAACCAGAGCCGAAGATTGGTTTTCATGGGTTGGACTTAACTTTACCAAGAACATGGGCCAATCCATAGCACAATACAAGGCCTTTATATGGGCCAGACTCTAAAAACGAACCCAACAGTTATTCATTTATTTATCTATATCTATATTTATACTATTATAAAAAATCTGAAAGTGTGAAAATTTTTTACTTGACGGATTTACCCCTCTTTTTTCAAACTAATACAACTTTGTCTTTACTCCCAAAATCGGCAGGATTCCACCTTCATTCCTTACCATCTGTAACTATTACAATTATGAATGGCTTTCAGCGCTTCTCTCTAATGCTCAAAATTCTTTAGAAGACTTTTGTCCTCCTTTTTGCCTTTTTAATAGCTTGAGACAGGTATAATGAGGATCAAAATTGGATAGCCCCCTTTAGGCATGGAAATTCCAGTCAGAAAGGCTCTCAGAAGGTTAGGAAGGACATGCCAGCTAGGCAGGCTCTCGAAAGATTAGGAAAGATAAGGTTTCAAATCTCCTTTCCTTTTGCTTTCAATCTGTCTTGTGCCACTCCTCAAGCCATTCTTTGAACTTACTTAATAGCAGCGACCTTCACTCTTCCTCTCGCTTCCTAACCCTAAAAGCTCACTCTTTTCAATATTGTTTCACAATTTGAAGTGGAACTATAAGATAAACAAATAGTGAGTTGATCTGATCTACGCGTCAGCCATCCTTTTGTCACTGCAACTTGTGTTGAACCAAGGTTTATAAACATAGTTTTATAATTGATTTTGATGATAACAAACATTGAATTAAATTTTCACATTTAATTTTCCAATAAACATTGTATGAAATGTTTCAATTTACTTTAATTTGATAGATTCAAGATATTATGCTTGGAGAAGATTGATATTATTTTTTAGATATTTTCACATAATTTGGATGAAGAAATAAAAGGATTTCAAAGTTGAGAGTAATGGAAATTAAAGTAAGATGAAGACTTAAACTAAAGGTTAACTTGGATGAATGGACAAATTGAACATGTGTTAGTAGATGGATGACAACTAATGATCTAACGGTTCAATTTTCATGAAATTTTAATATAGTAAACTGCACTTTTATATATACAACTTTATCGGAGGGAACTTTTTGTGGATCAAAAGTTAAGATGTCCAAAAATGAGTTGAAAGATTAGTCATTATAGAAGAGATTTTAATTCTGAATTCTAGAGCTATCCTTGGTTTTTGAGACATAATTCATACTCTGCAGCTTTAAAAATTCTGATTTTTGACGTGTGAAAAGAAGACTTATAAAGTTATAACTTTTGTAGTTGATATTTCTTCAAATTCCAAAAGTGTCATGATGAAACAGTAGTCTTAATTAGAAATACAGATTTAGATTTTTAGAAAAAGTTATCTAGAGCTAGTCTCAGTTTGGAAGCTATATCTGAAGATCTAACCGTTGGATGAAGCTTAAATTTGGCCATATGATAGTTGACTTACATATCTATAAATTCATTACTTTGATATAGTGTCAAATGTAATGTTGTGAGCACAAAAAGTGGTCACAAATGTATCTCAAAAAATTTGAAACTGAAAGGCAGCATTGGAAGCAAGGAAATTCAAAATCTTTGAAGGGCAAAAATGTCTTTTTACTTAGTAACAGCCATTTGGGGATTTTTGCCTATAAATAGAGTCTCAAACTCAGATTCAACACGAAGAACAAAGCAAGAAAGAAGCACTTACAAAGAGATAGAAGAAAGTTCATCATTTTGTAAAAATAGTGTGACATCTTCTTACACTTGTGCTTCATCTATTATATTCAACTTGTGAGAGTTTTTTTTTTTAATTTAACTCATCATTTTTATTGTAAGAAAGGAAATTTATAACCTTGTTAATTTATTAGAGTTGGGTGAGCTCTTATTGGTTTTACTTCAAGTGTTTGAACCAAGAAAATGGATATTCTTTGAAAGAGACTTGTGGAGTGATTTGGGGATAGAATCACTTGGTGTGAGTGATTTGGGAATAAAAGCACTTGGGCAAGGTTTCAAACACCTAAGGAAGCTAGTATGTGACAAACTCTTCAAAGAATAGTGGAGAAATTTCGAGAAAGGCCTTGGAGAGTGGACGTAGGCAACATTGAAACCAAATCATTATAAATCAATTGCATTTGCTTCTCTTCCATTCTCTTTATATTTATTGCAAACACTAGCACTCACTCTTCATTGAATTTTTTTTTTTTTTTGTTCATTCCATATTTGAATATCCTTTTCATCTTGACATCTTTGTTTTAGGGGTTGAAATTTTTATTTGCAAAATTTTTTTAAGTAACCTTATTCACCCCCCTCTAGTGTTGCTATTTGAGACAACAACTTAGTTTCGAAAGAAGGCTTTCACTAGACCAAAGACCTCAAGAACGCCTATCATGAGAATTCACATGCTCATTTATTTACCATCACTAGTTCGTACCTTAATAAGCAAGCTACCACGACCTCATCTCTTGTTTCAGTTGTAAAGCCAGAACAACTTCCTACTAGGTGCAAGCACCTCTAGTCTTAAGCACCCTCAGTCTCTAGGCTTAAGGCAACAATGAGACAAAAAGCCACACTTGCTTGTTTCTTTCCAACTTGGTGTTTTCAGTCCTGTCGAATTTGATTTTTTCCACTGATTTGGTTTGTGTAAGCCTTCAAGCCAAGTGAAAATGGAGAGCATTTTTCACTAATTTGATTAGTGGATCGGTTTGGTTCTTACTTTAGTTTCTTTCTTGTGCACTCAACCATCCCCTGATCAATCTCTGGATAAAGCTCGTGCTCGGCTCCTCGGTGACCTTCTCCTTTTCATTAAGGAGACTTGTCAATGCTGGTGGTTCGTAAAACGGATCGTTCCCCTTTATCTTGAACGACTAGTGTCACTACCCTCCTTGTCCACACTGGGTTTAGCAGAGCAATGTCACAACTATCAAAAAATCACTAGTTTTAGTGAGGCATGACTTAGAAGAAGATATAGATCTAGCTTTTAGGGAAATAAGGGAAATGAATGGATAAAAAGAGCTCATTCAAGGAAAGTAGGAGAAAACGGAGCAGTTGTGTTGGTTCAATTGGGAAATGGTCAATCATGCTTGTTACGATTTTAGATTCAATTAGCCCGTTACTACACGATCAATCAAGCCAAGCTAAAAGAAAAAAGCAACAGTCCTTCTAATCAAGCAAGTGACCAACCAATTCCAAAGATTGTAGTGACAACCATCAAAGCAAGAAGTATAAACTTGCAGGATGAAGTGGGAAAAGCAGAGATGATAGGTCTAGTAGCTACTAAGCTAATAGGCAGCTTTCAAAAATGGCTACCGCATCTGTGCTTTGCTACAATTTGGCGTGGAACGGAAAGTGAAAAAAGCTTAATGCAAGCGACATAGGTAATCAAGCAGTAATCGAGAGCTAAGGGTCTGATTCTATCTGGTGGAAAATTTAACCAATAGAGAATGTAACTGTTAATTTATTGGCTCCTATCTCACATTGGTTTTCTCATAAAGGCAGAAGTCTTGTGAGGTTATAAATCCTATCCCACATTGGATTTCTCATAAAGGTAGAAGTCTTATGAGGTTATAAATCCTGTCCCACATCGATTTTCTCATAAAGGCAGAGGGGGCCTTGTGAGGTTATAAATAAAGGGTCATTTTCTTTGGAAAAGACACGCCAGTCAAAGCTTTGGGTAGCGCGCTTGTACTATAGTTATATTCATCTTTTGAGGTGAGAGTTATAGTTTTGCTTGGGGAATTGCTTTGTGGGGTGTATTGGGGTATTGGGTGAGAGGAAATATTCTGTGATTGTAATATTTTTCACATAGTGGATTTTTTTCTCTGAGTGCCCGTGGACGTAAGCAAATTGCCGAACCACGTAAATCTTATGTTCTTCTATTGTGTGTTTTTCTTGTGTTCGTGTTTGCTATTATTCGCAGGGGTGTTGCCAGAAGATAATCCAAGGTTTCTGCAACAACAATTGGTATCAGAGCTCAGGTTGCCTTGGTTTGTGGTGTGGATACATACGAGTCTAAGGAAGTTCTGTCTAGGAGGTTGGGTTTTAAGTAGGACCAGTGTGACCCCTCCAATCTTTCCTGGGAACTTACTTAGTGGGTACTATTCACTTCAACAAGGCATAATGTCAGGAAGCTCTTCGTCTGCAAAGTTCGAAGTCAACAAGTTCAATGGAACGAGGAATTTTGGATTATGGCAGAGAATGTTAAAGGATCTATTGGTGCAACAAGGAATGGCAAAAGCATTGGTGAAGACGAAGCCTGAAAAGATGGAAGAAGCAGATTGGCTTGAACTTCAGGAAAGGGCTATGGCTACAATCAGATTGTGTCTGGATGATGACGTGATGTAGTATGTTATTCAGGAGAATTCGCCAGCAGAGGTATGGAAGAAACTCGAAGCGAGATACATGTCCAAGTCTTTAATGAACAAGCTCTATCTTAAGCGAAAGCTATATCGCTTGAAGATGGAGGAGGGCTCAAACTTGGAACAACACATCAACGCGTTCAATCAAATCATTGGGGATTTGAAGAGGGTAGAAGTCAAGTTCGAGGATGAAGACAAGGCTCTCATGTTACTGCATTCACTACCAGATTCATCAGTGTTTGAGAACTTAATCATAACCCTTACTTATGGTAAAGAAACTCTTGTATATGAGGATATCACAACAGCCTTGTTAGATTTTCAACAAAGACGGAAGCAAAGTGATGGGAATTCTCAAGAAGAGGGTTTGGTTGTGAAGGACAAGCAAGATAGAGGAAGTAGCAGACAAAGAGAATCGAATGGGAATAAAAATTCTCTGTCCAAGTCAAGAAAGAAGAAAAATCCTCAATGCTTCAAGTGCGGCAAGAAGGGCCACTACAAGTGGGATTGCCCAGAGTGGGGTAAGGATAAGGGTGGCGAGAATAAAGATGGTTCAAAGTCTACAAATGTTGTAGAGAATGACTCGGAGGATGGCAACATGCTTTCAGTTTCATCAAGTTCAAATCATCTCACGGATTCTTGGATACTAGATTCGGCATGTTCTTTTCACATGACACCAAACAGGGCGTGGTTCGACACTTACAGGTTAGTGGATTCTGGTTCAGTTTTGATGGGTAACGATGCTTCATGCAAAGTTTTTGGGATTGGGAATATCAAAATCTGTATGTTTGATGGTGTGGTACAAACCTTATATGATGTAAGACATATTCCTGATCTTAGGAAGAATCTTATTTCATTGGGTGCCTTAGATTCAAATGGATTCAGTTTTAAATCTGAGGGCGGAGCAATGAAAGTTTCAAAAGGGTTGATGGTGGTTATGAAAGGGAAAAAAGTTTCTAAGAATATCTACAGACTGTTAAGGAGTACAGTTGTAGGTGGAGTTACCACAGCAGAGTCTGATTTTGATAGCACAGTCTTGTGGCATATGCGGCTAGGACACATGGGGGAACGTGGCATGTTAGAGCTACACAGGCGAAATTTGCTCAAAGGGATAAAGACTTGTAAGCTTGATTTTTGCAAGTATTGTGTTCTGGGAAAGCAGACCAAGGTGCAATTCAAGATAGCTACGCACAAGACAGAATGCATTCTTGATTATGTCCATTCAGATGTTTGGGGGCCAGTGAGAGTTGCATCATGGTAGGGACATCAGTATTTCGTCACGTTTATTGATGACTTCTCCAGGAAAGTTTGGGTTTACTTCATGCAGCACAAGTCATACGTGTTTGCCAAGTTCAAAGTGTGAAAAGCTGAAGTGGAGAACCAAACTAGGAAGAAGATAAAGTGTTTGAGGATAGATAATGGCACTGAGTACAAGGAGAAGAAGTTCATGCAATTTTGTGAGCAACAAAAAATAAAGAGACACTTCACAGTATGCAAGACACCGCAGCAGAATGGTGTAGCGGAAAGGATGAACCAAACAATTGCTGAAAGGACAAGATGTCTCAGGTTGAATGCTGGGCTTACAAAGAACTTCTGGGCAGATGCGGTTAGTATGGCTTACTTCTTAATCAATAGATCACCAAGGGTAACACTAAAAGGGAAGGTTGCAGATGAAGTGTAGACAGGGAAGGAGGTTGACTACTCTGGGTTGAGAATCTTCGATTGTCCTGCATATATGCATGTTTCTAGTGATAAGCGGTCCAAGCTTGACCCAAAGTCACGACAGTGTATCTTTCTCGGATATGAGAAAGGGGTCAAGGGGTATAAACTCTGGGATCCTAAGGCAAACAAGGTGGTGATCAGCAGAGACGTGGTATTTGATGAAAAGTCCATGTTGAAGAGTACTCAGTCACAAGAGGAGCAGAAGCCAGAAAGCAAAGATTTCAGCAAGCAAGTGGTGTAGGTGGAGGTAAAGAATCAGGCTAAGGACATCTCTACTCAGAGTTTAGAGGCTCCTAGTTCGGAGGAGCAAGCTTCCAGTTCAAGGGAGCAACAGCACCAAAGTTTAGCTTCAGGGCAGACCAAACGCATTATCAAACCACCGACTAGGTATGGTTTCGAAGATTTAGTTTCTTATGCACTTATTACTAGTAGTGGGGATCCAGTTACTTTTCAGGAGGCTATCAGCAGCCAGGAGAAGAGCAAATGAATGCAAGCTATAGTGGAGGAGATGGAGTCTCTGCATAAGAATAAGACATGGGAGTTGGTAGAGCTTCCAGAGGGAAAGCGGGCGATAAGATGCAAATGGGTGTACAAACGCAAAGAAGCTGCGTTAGAAAAGAAATGTGAAAGATTCAAGGCTCGCTTGGTAGCGAAAGGTTACTCACAAAGGAAAGGGATTGACTATGATGAGATTTTTTTCCCAGTGGTTAGACACACTTCTATCAAGGTGATTCTGGCCATGGTAGCTCATTTTGACATGGAGTTGGAACAAATAGACGTAAAGATGGCGTTTCTTCATGGTGACATTGAAGAAGATCTTTACATGGAGCAGCCATAGGGGTTTTCACAACCCGGGAAGAAGCAGTTAATCTGCAAACTGACGAAGTCACTTTATGGGCTAAAATAGTCTCCACGGCAGTGGTACAAGAAGTTTGACTCTTTCATGATTAGAATTGGCTACGTGCGATGTGATTATGATTGTTGTATTTATGTGAAACGCCTTGATGATGGTTCTTTCATATATCTCCTATTGTATGTGGATGATATGTTGATTTCTGCAAAGAGTATCCTTGAAGTCAACAAGTTGAAAGCCTTGTTGAGTAAGAAATTTGAAATGAAGGATTTTGGCGCAGCCAAGAAGATTCTTGAAATAGAGATTCACAGGGACAGAAGCTCAGAGAGATTGTGGTGATCTCAAGAAGCTTATGTGGAGAAGGTGTTGAAAAGGTTTAGCATGAATAAAGCAAAACCGGTGAGCACACCTTTGGCGGGTCATTTCAGACTGTCTGCAAATCAGTACCCGAAGTCTGAAGATAAGATCAAGGACATGGAGTCAGTTCCATATGCCAGTGCAGTTGGATGCCTTATGTATGCGATGGTTTGTACCAGACCAGATTTGGCATATGCAGTTAGCGTGGTGAGCAAGTTTATGGCTAATCCAGGGAGACAGCATTGGAGTACAGTCAAGTGGATCTTCAGATACTTGCGGGGTACCACAAGGTATGGCATCATGTTCAGCAGACAACAGGAAGAGCTTTCAGTTGTAGAATATGTAGATGCAGACTATACAGGGGACTTGGATAACAGGAGGTCGACTATTGGGTATGTCTTCACTCTGGCAGGAGGGCCTATTTGTTAGAGCTTCGTGGTTCAGTCTCTTGTTGCTCTTTCTACAACTGAAGCAGAATACATGGTAGTGGCCGAGGCTGCTAAGGAAGCATTATGGGATACTAGACTAGTTAAGGAGTTGGGTCTACAGCAAAGTGGAGTTGAGATTCACTGTGACAGTCAGAGTGCCATTCATTTGGCGAAGAACCAAGTGTATCATGCTAGAACCAAACACATAGATGTGAGGTTCCACAAGATTTGAGAGTTGGTGTCTTCAGGTGAAGTGGTGCTAGAGAAAGTTCACACTTCTGACAACGCTGCAGACATGTTGACGAAGTCCCTCATAGTAGATAAGTTCAAACATTGTTTGAACTTGATTCATGTCTCCAGTTGCTAGATGAGAGACGACCCCAGCTTATGGGGTTCGTGGTGGAGTTACCAGTATTCAGTTTCCTAAGGGGTGAGTAGTCGCTAAGGTAGAGATTGTTAATTTGTTGGCTCCTATCTCACATTGGTTTTCTCATAAAGGCAGAAGTCTTGTAAGGTTATAAATCCTATCCCACATTGGATTTTTCATAAAGGCAGAAGTCTTGTGAGATTATAAATCCTGTCCCACATCGGTTTTCTCATAAAGACAGGGGGCCTTGTGAGGTTATAAATAAAGGGTCTTTTTCTTTAGAAAAGACACACCAGTTAAAGCTTTGGGTAGCGAGCTTGTACTCTAGTTATATTCCTCTTTTGAGGTGAGAGTTGTAGTTTTGCTTGGGGAATTGCTTTGTGGGGTGTATTGGGGTATTGGGTGAGAGGAAATATTCTGTGATTGTAATATTTTTCACATAGTGGATTTTCTTCTCTGAGTGCCCGTGGACGTAGGCAAATTGCCGAACCACGTAAATCTTGTGTTCTTCTATCGTGTGTTTTTCTTATGTTTGTGTTTGCTATTATTCGCAGGGGTGTTGCCAGAAGATGATCCAAGGTTTCCGCAACAACAGTAACCCTAGCCCTTTTTAAGCCAACTTACTTGCCCTTTTTTCTTAGGTAAGTAAGCTGCTAGCTCTTTACTCAAGCGAGGTGGGAAAGCTTTCCCACATTTACAACAAAGAGCTGTACCTGCAAGCCTAGCTATCTCTCTGGGAAGATAGAACTAATGACTACTTACTTGACCTAGGTCATTCTTTCTCAGAAGAAGATACAAAAACGCGAAACTAAAAGCATATGTCCATACGTAATAGGAGGAAGCTGAAGTTACTTATTTTTCATTCTTTTTGACCTGAAGTTCAATTCTTTATTTGTATAAATAAGGTTTGGTACAGATTGTATGGTAAATTCAGAAAAGCACAAACAAGGCTTGATTTGACATAGAAAGGGTCCAAGGATATAAGAAAAAAATCCTTTGATTTAATAAAGATAGAAAAGGCTTCCCCAAAAGAAAAATTGAAAAGAAAGTCTAATGGCAGTGCTTGGAACAACGAGTTCTATGATGATGACAGTCCATCGCACATTATTAGTTGTAATATTGAAGGTTTCTATATTGAAGTTATTTATACAAATTATTCTATAATACCATTATTTATACAAAGTATTTAATAATTAAGTTTTTGATAATCACTATTGATTATCAAATTAAATCACATTCACTTGATAATTATGAAGTCAAAATTATAAATATATATATATAACCCAAACATATTGTTTCCTACTATATATATCAATACTAATAAGGGAAAATCAATTTTGGTGTCTCTATTTTTTTTGTTCGTGCAATTTTTTAATTCTACATATACCCAGCTCTTAACTTCTCTCAACTTCTCTTTCTAACTTCTTATTTTATAATTAATTTATAAGAATGAAAAGAAAACACAGGGTAAAAATAAGAAGAGAAAAAATAGTTTGAGAAGAAGAATTATCATTACGTCTGTAGTGTGTGCTTTTGCCTTATATTCTTTAAAAGTGGTTGTTTTTAGTCCTCAAGACATAGTTAATAATTGATCGTACTAGGATGTAGAATACCATACTTCGTTATGCCCATAAACTTGAAAAACATGGTGAAATTTTGTGATCATAGATGAAGTATATATAGAATTCTTCTCTGCTTGTTTGACCCCACTTATATTCTAGAAATGTTGAAGTGAACTTTTGCTTCTATTATTTTATGACTGGGTCTAGAGATTCATTTCAAGTTTTTCTTAAGCCTATTTGTCTATATTGTCAACTATTTTAAAATTTGTGTATGAGTATGATGCATTGATTTTTCTTTCTATCAAATTTGAGTTGTATATTATAAAAGCATAAATTTATAGAATAAATTTAATAAAACTTTATGCATCACTTAATGTACATGATAAATATAACAAATGAATTTATTATTTATTACTTGTTACCTAGACTTGGAAGTCGATACCTGGGGAGCAAATGATAGAAAATAAAAGTGATTTTATCTCTTTAGTCTTTGAATTGGCATTGTTTCTTTACTTTATTTATTCTTGTTTACACTATTTTCTTAAAAATTGAACACATATTTTTTAACACATATTTTTAGCACTAATTTAAATAGCCTAAATTAGTTCGTTACAATTAAATTGTTAGTTTTGTGGTGCAATTACATTCTAGAAGTTAGGTGAAAGTGGGTTTTTGAAACAACCATTGATAAAAATTATTTATATAGATTCTAATGTAGATTTATTTTTTAAAATAAATATTTTTATTTTCAATGTTAACTTATTTTTAAAATTTACATGTTAACTTATTTTTAAAATTTATATATATATAAATATACACCTGCAACGCACGTGCATTCATCTTAGTATATTTATACATGTAAATAAAAACAATAATTTATTCATTTTTTGTATTAAAATGTTCACTTAATTATAATTTATTTTATATCTATTTATTTTTATATACAAATAAAAAGTTTTAGGTATTAAAGTTTCTAAAATAAAAAAGATAAGGAAATATAGGTATAAATTCACATTATTTTTATTTTATTTAATTCTAAGTTTCTTCTTCAAAATCACAATGCCTAGGCATGTATTTCTCAAATGAGTGTTGGTATCTAATATGCCATGGACATAAATACGCTGTCCATTCTATTTAGGATAATAATAATAATAATAATAATATTATTATTAATATTAATATTATTATTATTATTATTATTATTATTATTATTTCTTTGACTAGAGACATGCTTATTTTATTTAATTCTAAGTTTCTTTTCAAAATCACATTGTCTAGACATGTATTTCTCAAGTGTTAAACGAGTGTCGTTATCTAACATGCCATAGACATAAATACACTGCCCATGTTTATTATTATTATTATTATTATTATTATTATTATTATTATTATTATTATTATTATTTCTTTGACCAGAGATATGCACTTAAATCTAGTATTTCTAAATTCCACTTTTACTTGTTCTTTTTTTTTTTTTTTGGTCTCCTAAAATCTTTGTATGAAATTATTTCAAGAAATACAATAGAATTGCACATTAGCTGGATGTCCTATCAAGAAACACATCGAAAGGGCTCTTGATAACATAAGTGGTGTCATGATAAGACAAAAGGTGAACCAGCAGATGAAACAGTGAATGCTAGAGAAAAGGCAATGAAATTGGCACCAACTCCATTAAGCATTGGATTTGAAATCAAACACTGCTAAAATTAAATCCATTAGACTGCCTAAGAGAGCAAACAAGGTGCAAGAAAAGGGGGCAACGGGAGTTTAAGAATAGATTATCAATTAACTTATCCCTATCGAAACATATGTATCTCTCTATAAATAAACAAGTTTGATTTTCCCCCCTTTCCCTTTATGTAACTTTGATTCATTTTATTTGGGTTGTAGTCTTTTAAACAAATAGTTGTGTATATTTTAGAAAGTATGAAATATATTCATTTTTTTTTTTACCTCTAACTTACCTTAATTGAAAATGTGAATTGACACTTCTATCAAACTTTAAGCCCAATACAAGATTTTGCTTTTTCCATTAGTTGTTTGCTAAATATTGTAAGGTGAGCATATTGTCTACTTCCTATTTGTCACTCCATTTGGGATCATCTTTTTCAAATCAAATGGGTGTGTTTCAAGGGTTATTCTATCCCTTCTTCTGGTTAAGGGATTTTATGGAGAGGTATAAGAGAGGGATTTAAATATCTTTTCGTCTATTGGAAGAATATTTGTCTTCCTATTAGGGAAGTTAACTAGGCATCCGAAGTTTAGAAAAATTCAACCTGGCCTTTCTAGAAAAGTGGTGTTATGGTATTGAAAGAAGGAGACTATTGAGAGGCTTGTGGGCAAGAGTAGAATGGTTGGATCAACAAACTCATGAAAGCACATGGAAACAAATTAAATCTCATTCATTGGACATAATTGACAAATAGGTGAAATGAGGAGCGAATCTTTTCCTTAGATATTTATGTGATAGTTGCAAATAAGAAAATTTCAATGGTTAATAGCTTCTGGAAATTTGAAGGATTAGGAAATGGAGAGGTACAATGCTTTTTTTGCAAATGTTATAGGATGTGAAATATGTGGGAGCTTTTATTGAATAGGTATTTTGCAAGACTTTTTTAAGTAACCCTTGAACCCCAATGCCTTCCTTTCTCATCATCTTTTTCAGATTTTGACCATCTCTGTTATCATCTTCTTTGCCAATTATTTTTGCCATTTCTTCTTGCTCAAATTTTCTTGTAGTAAAGAATGTGTTAGTTTGTCTGTTATTTAAAATAACAATAACAAAGGTTGTGTATGTATCTATACTAAAATTTAAGGGATAGTTAAAAAATTGACACGTGATTTCTTAGAAAGACGACACGTGTAGTTGGTTTTAGTGCGGAAGAGAAATTTAATTTTCTTTAGATACTCTTTACTAAATTAGCTCCAAAGGCAAGAATAGGAGGGTAAAATGATAGAGAAAGACCGAACAATTGAACAATTGACACTTTTGGCAATAATTTGTCCTTTTCCACAAATAGTAGGGCTTTTATAACAATCATAAACTGGAAGATGACCCCGGTCTTTAGCATAAAACGAAATCTTTAACATTTTTATGCTAATATGCAAAAGTTTTTGGTCCCACTTAACATTTTTATGCTAATATTCTAAAGTCTGTTCCCTACCTACATGGGCTTATTTAGAGCGTGAGATAATCTCACTTTGCCATCTCTCCTCCTTTCTCTATATATAAATATATAGTACATCTATTCTAAACATACTTTACAGTTTACTCAACAACATAATGCCACCAAATTCACAAGTGTGAATGCATATGTATTCCACACCTATTTAAGCACAATATCACCATTGAATTGTAAATTTTTATTTTCCTTCACTTTTTATTTTCTAAATTTTCAGGGATTGCTAGTGTTTTTCAAATTATTTTTCTTTCCTCTACGAGATTCAGAACTTCTTTTTTTTTTATTATTATTTTTTTATGTATCGAAGCAATGTCTAGTTTAAACTATTTTATGTGGAAACACTAGGGGTAAGGCTTATTACTTCATTCTTTAAATACCCTTTAATCACAATAATCACTCCCATAAACTTAAAACATATGTATAAGTAGATGTACACATAATTTTTAAATTTTGTGAGTTATTTAAGTAATTTTATCTTAATTTGATTTCCATATTAATACATTTTTTACCACAATAATCATAGATGGGCTAGGTGAACCCAGAGTCGAGCAAGAGTTGAATTGATCCAAATTACATCTCTAGTGATAACACTTAAAGTACACACTTGGAGAATACTTAAGTTCAAGATAATTTATAAATAAGGTATGATTGTTATTTATAGTATCCCACTCCTTAATGGATGATGGAGATTGAATCAATTTGATGGTGGGGATTTAAGTTTTAGAATCTTTTACCAAAATATATAAGATATTTACACACTAAAGCTTTCAAGTAAAACTCATACATATTCTAGAGTTCCTTATAAGTCTATATCATATATACAAATAAATTTTAGGATGTACACAAGAGAGTTCTAAAATATACAAGCATAATTTAGAAAATTCTAAAAAGTTCATCAAATTTTTGACTTCACTACATTACTTCACAAAATAATATTTATCTTTCCTTAATATAAGAGTATAGATATTATTAGTTAAAGTACATGTAGTATTTATTAAAATGGGTTTAATTATATTATGGTTTATTGTAAGTAGGCATATATATTTCAATGTAAATTATTCTAGCCCAACTTCTAACAATTTGGATCAAGCCGTACACACAAAAACACATATATGCACGTGATTTGTATGTTTCTCACGTATACGTTGTTCCTAATTTTGCAAAAAAGATAGTGAGATCATCTTAAAACTACTGTATTCGCTTCAATTAGTGACGAAATTGAAATAGGAGAAGTTACCAGTAGCTAAATTATCACACTCTTTTATTCCTAAGAAGAAAAGTTCACTTTGCCTTTATATACAGTTTTGGTTGAGGGTTTTAGTTTCCTTGTATACAAAATTGATTTGTTGATTGCCCTAGCAATTGTAGTTTAGAGAGTGAAAAATTCATAATTAAGTTGTTATGTTCAAAGATCTCTAATTTGGTTTTTATATTCTATATATATATATATATATATATATATATAAGAAAGAGTTTGGTTAGTATTTAATTTGATACATTTACTGATATCAAATCAAGACGGTGTCTCGTTTATAAATGATCAAATGAAAGCTAAAAAGAATGTATGCACATTCTCATTTTGTAGCATAGTTTCTCCATTTAGCAAACACCTCTTTGTTCCATTTCACTCTCTCTCAAATTTAATCCTTTTTTTTCAAATTAATACAATATCCAAAAAATTAAAAAAACATTAATACTTTGCTATTTTTGCCTATTTTATTAAAATAATAAATCTACTAAAGTATAATTTGATTAAAGATATTTAATATTTCCATCTATTTTTGAAACCTCTATTTTCCATAACTGTTACTTCTTTAATCTTTACTATTATATAAAAGTCCCAAAACCCCCAATTTAAGACCTTTGATCTTTTGTAATTAATTGTTAAACACCTCTATTAATTTTTAATATTACACCATTATATTTATTCATAAACACAACAATATAGATTTATATTATAATCAAATAATAAAAATATAATTTTTTAATAAAAATGTTTATCCAAAAAATTATAAAACGTTAATGCTGTGCTATTTTTTCTTATTTTATTAAAATAATAAATCCACAAAAAATAAATTGTATTAACATGTCATATTATGTTAATATTATTTTTAGTAGAATTTTATGTTACAATATCATTTGATTCATTTTTCAAAATAATTTTGCTAAAAAAGAAATTGCATATCGCTAAAATATGGACTAATGTAAGAAAAAAATAAAAAAATTGAAAAAAGTTATTAAATAGGGAATATAGTTAGACATGAGAAGAAAGAAGAGTAGACAGAGCTACCTAAAAAAAATGCAATTGAAATAGAAACTGATGTGCTATTTCTTTATTGGGTTCAATAATTATGCGTCTTGAATTTTTCTTTTTCATTATTTGGTTCAATAATTACGTGTCTTGAATTTTTCTTTTTCAAAGCCATTGTGTGTGGATTCATTAGGTTCTTGAAATATAAAACAACCCCAAGGGGTTAGATGGGATGGTCTTGGACTGGGACTTAGGGGCTTACCACCCCAAGGTCTCAAGTTCAAGTCTCCTCTCTAGCAAAAACTTGGGGCCAGCCTCCCGGGCGCAAAGCGTAGTAAAGGTTGGTAGGACGGGCCTCCTTCGCTGGACGAACCGTATCCAGTTCTTGGGTGTGGGTCCGACTCCCCGCCGCTACGCGAGTTCACGATTTACTGCTATACATGTTGAGGGGCCGGTATGTGTGGCGCAAACCAAAAGAGATTCACTCTCTGGGGGTTTGGCCTAGGGAGTGAATCTCTCGAGGTTAAATCCTTTTTTTTTTTCTTGAAATATAAAACTAGCCAAGAATTTATAGTATTTTCAGTGCCTGATAATCAATTTCATTTGTCCTCCTTTTCATTTCACTTTTCTTCTCAAATAAAGATACTTGATTTTCCTTTGTTCATCTTTTTGTCTATGTTTTTTCAGTTTTCTCTCATAATGTTGATATCATGTGGCCCTAGTATAAAATCTTGGATGATACATTGTATTTTATTTGATTTTGATTTCTCTTATATTTTTGGGTTCTATAAATGACATGGCTTTGTACAAGCTAACAAAAATCTAAAAGTTGCTCGTCACTTGCTTCCTTAACGCATTTTTCTCATAGTTTTGTTAAATTCTTACAAAATTGAAGTTCAGTTTTGTGGTGATTTGAAAGAATATTAGAAATGGATTTTTTTTTTTTACCTACTATAATGTTGAGGTTATTGTCTCTCTCTTTCTCTAAACCTCTAAATTTCCAGAAGAAAATGATTTTTGTTTTTTAATTAGTGTCTTTTTGGCTTAATCAACTTGGTAAATTGGAATTGGTAGGACATAGATTTAATGTTATCTTTTTTGTAGTTTTTAGCGAGGTGAGTTTTTTTTTTTTTTTAATTACAGAATGTGACAAAGTGAGAATAAATTGTAAATAAAATATTTTGAAAATTGATAGCAAAAACCTTTTTGGTAACTAATTGCAATTTTAGTGGCATCATAATAGCAACTGAAAATAAAATAAGTCATTAGTTGGTTTTGACACTTCAAATTTGCTGAACTATCTTGTACAATTTTACTGCTTGAATATTTACTTGGTTGATATCTCGTATACTTAAACTTTCTTTCCTACAATTATAACAGACTAAATATTCGAAAAAAAATTAATTTTTCATAATACATGGCTACCAAAACTTTCTTTTACAATCCAAACATTTGTTTTGATTATTATTATTTATTTATTTATTTATTTTTTGAAATCTCATCTATGGAACCTAAAGTTTTGCCTCCCTTTTTAACCTTTCATTTGTTTTACTATAATTTTCTTTCCTAAGCTTTTTATCCTACTATTATAAAAGCCTTGAATGTTTAAAAAATTTTTAATTTACCTGCAGTATATTAATTGGTAGTGTTATTACACTTGGTCTAGACAAAAAAATATGTTAGCTTTACTTTTTTTTCTTATTATATCCACAAAATAAGTTCAGCGCATATTTATAAAACTCTTTACTTATTTTATGAATTTTAGTTATAAAATTGTTATTTACTTTATAAAGTTTTACTTCATTCTCTTATCTTAATGATAGAATAAATTACGAACATAGTTATAGAATTTTTATTTACTTTACAATGCTTTGGTTTATTCTCTTACTATGATGACATAATAAATTAGAAACATAGCTATACAATTCTATTTTATCTTTTGATGTTTTGATTTATTCTCTTATCATGATAACAAAATAAATTAGAAAAATAATTATAAAATTTTCATTGATTTCACGACTATTATCTTGAGCCAATGATTAAATTTTTAGTTTTTGTACTTGAGAGAGATTAAAAAATTTACAACGTATCAAATCTTATATGTTCATCTTTCTCATTATTAAGTTTGCATATAATTATTTTATAAATTCATTTATTTTACAATTTATAATACTATTCAATATTGTCTAATGTATTAATTTATACTAGTCGAATACTTAACTTTATTCACACGTGCAGCACATATATCTTTCAACTAGTTAATATATAAAGAAGGAATCAATTTTAATATTTCTCTCATTTTAAAATCACATTACGATTTTAAATTTAATAAATACTATTTAACTTCTTTCTTAATTTGTTTTTAACTTATCTTTCAATACTAATTGATAATGAAAATTCGATTAAAATTTATAAAAATAGAAAAATAATCAAGGAAAGAGAGGAGAAAAAGAAAAGAAAAAAATGAGAGAGAAATTTACCAAGGTTGTCTCACCATTAGATAAGTAAGGTTTTTGTCTTAAACCTGATATTAGGTGAGACCTTCAAATTACATTATTCTTAAAATATGTTTAGTATTTTTTTTTTTTATAAAGTCTATCAAAGATCATTAAGATCATAGACCCCTTCCCCTCCTAAAGGAAAAAAAAAAAAAAAAGAAAGAAGTAAAAGTCATAAGTCTCATTTTGTATATGTAAGCTTTAAAATTATAAGAGTCATTTGGAAGTACTAACTAAATTTAAAAAATTTTTAAAAATTTTAAAAGTTTCAATTTTTTTGAATTCCAACAAATTGCAACTTTTCCAAAAAAATTTATCAAAATCCGTTTGAACAAACTAAAATAGTGCATTTCAAGGGATTTTGATAATTTTTTTTTTGAAAATTAGACTATATTTATACCAAAAAGTTTCACAAAACTCCTAAAATTATTAAAATTCTCTACTAAAATTTTGTTACGTGTCACTTTATATAATTTTTAACAATTTTATTCAAATAAAACACAAACATCTAACCATCATTTTAAAAAAATTTTTTACACTCCAAATTTCAAAAAATTTCACTTTTGGTTATTTTGGTTTTTTTAACTCCAAATGACCCCATAATAACTCTTGTTTTTATTAACCTCTTTTTTTTTTTTTTTTTTTTACATTAATAAAATTTTTTAAACACATAAAATCTTTAAAAATTATGAGGTGCATGTTTTTTTTATTTCTTACTCCAATCATCCTTCACGATGGGTCTAAAAATTAAAATTAATACCCCAATAGAAATTTTAAATTATATAAAAAGATTAATTTTTTTAAATATTTGTATTATTTATCCTGTACCCTTTGGTGTATTAATAACCGTAATTTTATTAAAATAAAATCTTGTAAATTAAAATTGTTAAAAATGTTTTGAAAAGTAAGAGCCCATTTGGCAACTCAAAAATTAGCAAAAAAATACTAAAAGTTACATTTTGTAACTTTTGGTGTGTTTGGCAAAATCACAAATTTTCTTACTTTTTTTATTTGCTACAGTAAAAAGTCAAACAAAAAGTTGCCACTTTTCTAATTTGTTATAGTAAAAAAACATACCAAACACCCAAAAGTTACTACTTTTTTAATTTGCTATAGTAAAAAATTTACCAAATACTCAAAAGTTACAAAAAAAATACTAAAAAACACACAAAAAAATGCACAAAAAAAAAACCAAAAAAACTATCAAAAATTGATTTTTTTTGAACTGCCAAACGGGCTCTAAATATATTACAATGCATGTGAAATGAATTTGTAATACTGTTTATTGAAAATAGCATGAGATGAAATAGTAATATTATTATTAAAAATAGCAATATAAGTTTTAACAAGTTATTTTACAACTTAAAAAATTATGAAAATGAAATGAAATTAGTCCTGAAATTCTTTCGACGTGTTAGATGGGGCCGCCCCTTTGCCGTGGTACAAATATCTTTGTATAATTTTGTTACAGGTCTCATTTTGCTCGTCAAAGGGGTCGCCGGTTGGGAAGGAAGAGACAGCCATGGGGGAGTCTCTGCGAAGACTTCAATTTACCCTAGTCTTGTTAGTCATCGCCCCCCTCTCTCTTCTCGCTGGGTCGTCTTCTCTCTCATCGCCGGAGCTTCAGATCGTTAACGCGGAACGCAGAGTAAGCTCTTAAATTGCATCGTCTCTTTTATCGCTCGGCATATATCTATATCTATATCACATCTCCTTATGTGTCCTTGTAACAATTCGAGTTATTAATCTTAAACCAGGCTTTGATCCTAAAAATTGTTTTTATGGCATTTGGCTTTGTTAGTGGAGTTCAATTTTCCGGATTCGTTTGGCTGCCAATAATGCGGAGGAAAGAGAGACATTGAATTTATTCTTAAAAAATTTCTGTTTTTTCTCCGGTTTCTAGAAAATGATGGATCAGGAAATAATTCAGTGTAAAATCTTGGTATTTGTTGTCATGAGCTTACTCTTCCATTTTTTTTTTTTTTTTGTCATAAGTTTGTATATTTTTGTATTATTTTATGAGATTTTTATTGTTGATAGCTCTTGTTGGTTGATTCCAAGGAAGGTATAGAATATGCCGGAATTTAATTGCCTAGTGTTTCAATGTATTGTTTTTTCTGTTCCTAAGATTTAATCATGGAACTGAAGTTTATATATATTTAATTATTTAAGGAGACTCTAATATAGTCTTATTTGATGCAGATTGACTTGACTTCTCACATTGTCAGGGTTTATTTAACTTTGAAGGTACCATCCCAGAGGTTAATTTTGATGCACATATGGTCTTCAATTGTGCAAAGATTATGGAAAAAGACAAGTAAATTTGTTTCCTTATGTAAAAAAAGGAATGATTGATCAAATCATGTAGTGTGTACCTCCTAGTTAGAAAATTTACAGGTTTGGCTTTATGATTTTTGTGATTGAAGTCTTGATTCACAAATTGATTGGTAAAGTTTTGTGGTCCTTTTGTTCTACTTTTTCAAAATGGTAGAACATTTTCCTGAATGTTTGTTTCAGCTTTTAACCTCGTCCCAGGTATGGTGTCTGTCAAAGTAAGAATCCAACTCACTGTTTGGGACTGGCCATTGAATTTTCAAAATATGAGTTCTAGGTTTAAGTCGTTAAATGTCAGTGTCATTTATATAGGTTTCTTCTTTCTACTTGTACACTGTACGCATTGAGGCATGCGAACGTTGCCTGTTTCAGGTTGAAAATGTTGGGACATCTCCAAGTTCAGAAATTCTTCTTGCTTTTCCACCTGCTCAAGTTGATCATATAGCACTGGTGAAAGCAGCAGTCACCGTTGGAAAGAAGAAGAAGAGGTCTTATTTATCTCTTGATGTGAAGCCAACTGAAGTGCCTGAAGCACCAAATGGAACTAAATACTTCAAAATTTTGTTGCTAAATCCACTAAACGTGGGAGAATCTGTAACTCTAGAAGTGCTTTATATACTGACACACGCTCTAGAACCTTTCCCTGTAGAGATAAGCCAGTCAGAATCTCAATTGGTTTATTACCATGATGGCGCTATGATATTGTCACCATACAATATTAAACAACAAATAACATTAATTAAAACACCAAGCAGCAAGGTGGAATCATTTACAATAGTGGAACCCACTGATCGTGCTGGTACAGAACTGAAGTATGGGCCATATGATGACTGTCCTCCGTATTCATTTTCTCCCATTATTGTTCATTTTGAGAATAACAATCCATTTGCTGTTGTGGAGGACCTTGTGCGTGAAGTGGAAATATCTCACTGGGGTAACCTTCAGATTACAGAGCATTACAAACTGGTCCATGCTGGTGCTCGTCACAAAGGCATGTTTTCAAGGTTAGTTTACTGCCTATTATGTGTCACTTACATTCTTAGCCTTTTAGTATTTGGATGTGTTGGAATAAGTTGGAGTTCTGCATTGCTCTCATTTCTCTTGTGATGATTATAAAGCAAGATAATGTTGTCATAGGGTATTTTTTCTAGAGAAAATATGGTATGACAAATGATCCTGCAAATAGTATGAAGCTATATGTTTTTTTTAGTATTGAGATTTACAAATCCAAAAGGTGTGCACATTTATAATCATGCAACCAATACTTGTCTTCTTGCTAATCAAACCAGGCCTCACCCGCATTTATGGAATTCTTACAATTTTTTTTATTTATTTTTATTTTTTTTAAAAAGGGTTGCTATAGAATTATAGAAGAATGAGCTTTCTCGTAATGACTTAACACTGGTAAAGCCTTTCCACACCTAACACTATGGTCTTGGTGCTGAACTCACCTTTCCTCAGTAACATATAAAAAAGGTACTTTGAACCCCTTTAATTTACATCTAGTTTCAATGTAGGACATAAGTTTTCAATTGTAAGAAGAGTCGTGCTATCCTACTCTAGGGGCCACATGGATGAACAACCTAGATCAAACTGTCGCAAACATCCATAGCATTTCTGTTGCAACAATTAAGCCGCAATACTTGCAAGTAATTGCAATGTTGACTTTCATTCTCTATTTTTCCGTTAATTGGCCATGTGAACAATTTTCAAGTGGTAACTATATTCCCTCCAAATGACTTCTTTGTAATCTCATATATATATATATATATATATATCTTTACACACATAAGCTGTACATCATAGATATGGTGAATAAATATGCATTTGTTCATTGTTTAAATATGCATGTGAGATTAGTGAGTGTTGTGGCAGGAACATGAAGGAAAACCTTTGCATTTGCATTTTTATCCCTTGAAACTTGGCATGTGGCCACTTATTGGAAGAAGCCCATATGGAGGTTCACAAGAGATCCACTTTACAACAAATTGAAAGTACAGAGGCTTAATTGTCTCAGTTGAATGTTTACATCTCAAAGTTAGATTTAGTATAAAGTTCCAAGGAGCAAAATGTAATTTTAGCCCCCCAAAAAAGCCTTTTCACATTACAGCATATTGAAAGTATAGAGAATTGTTAAAATTGAAAGTTTAAATCCTAAATTTAGATTCAGTACAAAGTGTAAAGGTATAAATTGTAAATTACCCCTAAAATGCCTTTCCACAGATTCACTGACTTTTTTTTTTTGGCCTTACCATGAAAGCAGGGACAAAAGGAGCCTGCCTCCTGGTTCAGAAAATGCAACAGTAAAAATTTCAAGCCCATTGTAAACATCTCAACCTCAAATAATACTTAAGAAGACAAGAGGGGTCAGTCCAGTTGGTAAAAAGGCACATCACCCTGGCAAACGTCAAGGGTTTGAGTCACCTCCCCACCTCATTCCCTAATTAGACAATATAATTGATGTGTTCTTACACTGCCCAAAATAATACTTACAAAGCTTAAAAAAATACAGAAAACTAAAAGACGTAAAGTGAGTTCTTTTAAAACAAACCAAACTAAGAAAGGGAGATGATGAAAATCTGAAGGTGAGCCTCCTTCACTACTTTAGGAGAAATCGCATGTTTTGCTTTTCACATTTATTTTATTTGTTTGTGTGTGTGTGTATATATATACATATATGCCTTATTATCTTTTTATTATATTTTATGTGAATAACAATCTAAAATATGTACATGGCAATTTTAATTATGAACACTATAAGATAAATTTGTTTGTTTGCTACTCTTTTGATTGTAATTTTTCTCTAGACCTAAATTTGCCCCCTCCCCTTGTCGATAAACAATCCAGGCTTCGTTCTATGCATGGAAATTTGAGGTTCATAACATGCAAGTTATTTTAGTAACCATATCAATTTATTTATTTATTTTTTTAAGTAGTTTTTCATTTTGTTTTGGATGATCCCAATTAACTGTGATAGTATATAATACATGTTTCAAGGGTAAAGGCTGAAATTTTAGTGATAATAAGCATGGTTTTCCATTGATTAAGAAGTTTAAAATCACAGTTTGGTGTCTAGATCATGTGGTACTATAAAAATATGAAAAATTTTAACTTTCTCTCCCAACTTTCTAACTGATTATGGAATTCCCTGTAATGTGCTTCTGTTAAATACTTTGGTAAATTGTAAAAATATGTTAGCTGTGAAACACTTATAACGTTCATGTTTCCGTTCTATTCTTAAAATTTCCCTTCTTTTTAGGACAATATCTCCATACTTTTGTTATCATCCAACCCCTAGCGCTTAACTTATAAATATTTTCACATCAGTCTGTATGCATGCGTGGTTATTTATATGAGCTTATATTGGTTATGGTTTTAATTGTTTGTATATCTAATAGCTGAACCATTATGTTTTGCAGGGTTGAATACCAATCTAGGCCATCATATAGTGGTGTGCCCTCATTCAAGCATCTTCTTGCAAGATTACCCCCTGGAGTTCATTCAGTCTACTACCGAGATGAAATAGGGAATATCTCATCATCACGTTTACGAACAGATTCTAGAAAGGTAGTTGTTGGTTCTAATTTTCTTTTATATGGAGGAATAAGATTTCAATGTAATTTACTCGGGAAAAATTCTAAAAAATGAACTTTTGGACTGAAAGTTCCATTTTAATGAACTGAAAATTTTGAAATTCTAAATACATAAACTTTTACCGTAAGTGCAACTGGTTTCTACATAAAATGCAGCTGGGGTATAATAAAAGTTCATGCAATTGGATTTCAAGTCAGTCGAAAGATGAAAGATAAATCATGGATCAACTAAGCCCTCTTGGGGACTTGCTTAAGAATAAGAAAGAGGAACCTCATGTAAATACCAGTTTTTTCTTTTGCAGTACCTCGACGTGGCATGAACGTGAAAGAGATTCAAGAATCAGTTTTCTGTAATTGGATTTCAAGTCAGTTCATTAAAATGGTTTTTTTTTTTTCAGTTCAAAAGTTCATTTTTTAGGAATTTTTGCTTGTGAAACTAATCAAAAAATAAAAATAAAAAATCAACGTAATTCTTGAAATTCTAATTGCTAAACTCTCCAGAATATATATTCTTTTTAGGCATGACTTGTTTTCTCTGGAAGATTGACTTCAGCATAGTATATCTTGATTCATTATGCTCAATCTGAGAGTGTTTAAGAAATCAGTTAAAAGCCCTTACGAATTTTTTCTTCTTCCTAATTTGATTCTTGTGGGATTGATATACACAATCAAAATGGCAAAAGTCATCAAGTCTTTTTGCATGAAAAAAGAATAATAATAATAACAACAACAACTCTGCTCCTTTATTTCATTACCATTTTTCTGGCCAGACTTTTGCGGGCTCTGTCGTATTTGTTTGCCTTCCTCAAATAGTGAAACTTTTTTTTGACAAGGCGGAACTTTGGTAAAACTTTTTGTTTGTGTTTTGTTTTGGCGTGATTTTCTAATTTTTCTATTTCCATCTTTATGGAGTTTTTCTTCTTCTTTTGATTTGGATAAATGATCTCAGTTTCACACAGTGATCAATAGTGTAAAATTTTATTAAAATTATGGTTAATAATCTATACATTGATGACTTTTTATTTATTTTATTTACAGTCAGAATTGGAAATAGAGCCACGGTATCCCTTATTTGGGGGCTGGAAGGCCACTTTTGTTATTGGGTATGGATTACCATTGCAAGACTTTCTTTTTGAGTCATCTGATGGTAGCCGTTACCTTAACTTCAGCTTTGGATGTCCTCTTGCTGAGACGGTGGTAGACAAGTTCACAATCAAAGTGGGTATTGTTCTCTGAATAAATTTCTTGATCTTCTGTTTATTCTGCCTTGGAAAATGCTATTCTACTAAAATTTAGAACCAGAATGATGTGCCGGTGGCATTTGGGTATGAAAGAGCATCTTAGGGGGTTCTTTTACAAACTGATATGCCCACAAGTCTAACACATTATTTGGATGAATGTTTACTTAAAAGAATTCTGGTGGTATAGCTTTATCCTTTCACTTGTATTTTCATGTGTTTTTGTTGGAATGGAACATTCATATACTAATGCAGGACAGCTGTTTTTAGGTGGTACTTCCAGAGGGATCAAAAATTCCTTCTGCTGTCGTTCCTTTTCCTGTGGAACAACACTTGGAGGTAGTTTTTTTTAATTGTGTATTATTTTTCTTTCTACAGAGATTTTAATTTTACTGTATGTGTGCATGTGTGGTGGGTCTGCAGTTGCTATCTTTACTTGTATCGTAATGTATCCGATTCTCTCACATTGATTTTTCCTTGTTAAATTATTTATTAGGAGAAATTTTATGTTTGTAGTACTAGTTTTTAACTGTAGCATCCTTTCATCTCGATTTTTGCAGACCAAATATTCATACCTTGATGTTATTGGAAGGACCATGCTAGTTTTGGAAAAGAAAAATGTAGTTCCTGAGCACAACTCTCCTTTCCAGGTGATATGCCAACCTGTCATTCTGAATCTCTGACGAAGTTTTGAATTTGCACCGCATTAATTCTTTTTAGTGTTCAGTCTGACATGGTTGAGGCCCATTTGTTTTTAGATGGATTGGGGGTTTGGTGCGTCATATTTAGAATTAGTTCAACAATTTTGAAGGAGGCATTGATCATACTCAACACCTAGGTGACTCTAATATTTAAAAAATGTTCAAAGATGCAATTTTTTTTTTGAGGGGGGGGGGTGAGGGGGTTAAACCCAGGAAGATATATATATATATATGTTTTTTGGTTCAAAGAGACATTGGTATACAATGTCGCAAACTGTTTACTGTTATTTCTAATATTGATTTTATTTATTTATTTATGAAAAGGTAACAAAGCATCAAATGGAATGCCTACCTAAATTTGCTCAAGTATATCTGGACAAAATGAAAGAACTATATATTAGGTCTCAATTCTATTTAAAATAAAATGAAAGATCAATTTTCAAGTTTCAAAGCACGGATGTCCCACCTGTACAAAAGACTCAATAAACAAGATTTCCACTTTGAAGGAATTTCATCCCACCAAAAGGCCGTCAATTCCTCTCTCCTAATTTGACATCAAATACAACAGAGCTGTTTTCCGCATTTACCTCTTATCAATTTTCACCCTATTCTAACAACACGTAGGCTTAATTGTCTTCCTCACAAACTTCCAATGTATTCCAAAATTTTATATAAATAACACCCACGTTTCATTAACCATCAAACAAGGAAAAGAATCAGGTTACTCAAAGTAAGGATACCATAAGAAGACAATCTTGGCTAGGGATTTAGAGCTCTGAGCTTCTTTCCAAAAGAAAAAGATAGAATTCAGGCTGTCAAGAAAACTAGAATGAATGAAAAGTCTTGATGCCCTTAGGGTAGTTGTAGTGTATGTTTATAGTTGTAGAATATGTATTTGGAATCAATACAAAGAATCAAATCTTATACTGATAAGAATCAAATCTTATATAGTATAGTGATAAGAAAAAAAATCAATCTAACCTATTTCTATATTTATGTGATTTCATATTTCTAACACTCTCCCTCAAGCAAGGATATATATATCATATGTTTAAAGCTTGTTATAAACATATGTAACTCGAGATTTTCTAAGACTGGATTGTCACATTCTGTTCAAACTTGATATATATATATATATCATATGTTCAAACTTCACATGCCAGTTTTAATGGTATTTTGCATGATATTCTCTTGAACAAATTGACAATCCACCTCAATGTGTTTAGTTGTTTCATGGAATACTTGATTGGAAGCAATACGGATTGGATCCTGATTATCGCATAATTTCCATAGGTTGTGAATTGTTAACTATCAATTCTTTCATTGCATGTTGTATTCAAACTAACTCACATAAGGTGTGAGCCATAGTTTTATACTATGTTTCTTAATCTTCCACAGCACTAGATTACCTCCAATGAAGATGTAATAACTAGTAGTAGAATGTCTGTCTGATGGTGATCATGCTCAGTTCCCATTTGTATGCTCCTATACTAAAATATGTCCATGATCCTAATGTTAAAAACCTCTTCTAATTATTTCCATTTAAATATCTCAGAAATAGGATAATTGCATCCCAATGATTGGTATGAGGTGATTCGAGAAATTAACTAATCCCAATGTCTGGCCTCGTGACTATCAAGTAATTCAACTCCCCAGCAAGTCTCCAATATTGACTAGGATTCTTTAATAAGTCATCCTTATCTACAAGGAGCTTTATATTTGGATCCATCAGAGTGTCGATATGTTTTTTAGTGTAGCATACTTGTTTCAAATAGCAAGTCTAGAACATGTTTCCTTTGTAAAAGGTCAATACCCTTTCTTGATCAAGCTATCTCAATACCCCAGAAATATTTCACTGGCCTCAGATCCTTAGTCTTGGATTTACTTGAGGATTGATTTCAAGTCAATGATGCCTTGTATATCATCTTTTGTGATAACAATGTCATCTACATACATTGAGAGTCATTTTTTTCCATTAGTGGAGTGATAAGAAGGCAGGTTGATCTACTTCACATCGAGTCAGACCAAGCTCTGTAGCCACAGTGTTGAATATATCAAATCATACACGAGGAGACTGTTTTAGACAATGATTTCTTGAGCTTTTATACCAACCTAGACTATTCCTAAGCAACAAAGCCACGAGATTTCTTCATGTAACTTCTTCGTCTAGACCATGTAAAAATGTATTCTTGACATCGAGTTAATGAAGAGACCAATGATAGATGGGTGTCAAAGAGAGGAGGAGATAAACAAAGGTGATTTTAGCAACAAGAGAGCAAGTCTCGGAGAAATCTAACCCATATACCTGTGTATATTCCTTAGCAACCAAATGAGCCTTCAATTGGTCAAGGGAACTATTAGGATGCATCTTTGATTGTATAGACCTCTCGACATCCAATAATTGGCTTTTCAAAAGGAAACTTAGCAATTGTTAACTATTATTAGTTTGAAGAGTAGACATATCACCCTCTATAGCAGAATGCTATTTAGAATGGGACAAAACTTCATACATATTATTGGTGGTAGAGATAGAGAATAAAGTGGAAATAAAGACATGATAAGGAGGAGATAAGTATGATACGAGACAAATTGAAAAAATAGGATGAGAATTACATGTATGTATACCTTTCCAATAGCAACAAACAAAGCAAAATCATTTTCAAGTGCTAGAGACACTGGCGAGGACAGTGGAGTTTCTGAAGCTATAGCAGGAGACTCAACTACTCGACGTTTGGTGTAAACCTACAAATCATAATGGATTAGATGGCCAGAGAAAGGAAGACTCGACAAGGGAAAACTCATTAAGAGAAGACACAAGCTAAGAAGGAAGAATTGGTACGACAACACTCTTATTAAGAGAAGATACAGACTGAGACTTATAGAAGTATAGGGTAAACTCAAAGAATGTGACACTAGCTCATATAAAGTACTTATTAAGAGATAGATTGAAACAAATGTAGCCATTTTGTAAATGTGCCCAGAAAGAGATTTATGGGCTCATGGTGCCAGTTTGTTGACGCCATTGTCAAGCTCATGAGCAAAAACTACATTGTCGAATATGCGTGCTGAGATATGAAAAAGGTGTTATTTGGGGAGCAAGATGGAATATGGTGACTGACCATGTAAAATAGATGAAGCTACCCTATTAATCAAATGGCTTGCAATGAGGACAAAATCACCTCAATAGGCAATAGCAAGCTATCTATATAAGATACTAGGCCTTTATCTCAGTAACTCCATTTTGTTGTAGAGTGTGAGAGTAAGAGGATTGGTGATGAATACCAGGGGAGGAATAAATTCAGTGAATGGTTTTGAAAAATACTCCCTTAGTATTGTCAATTTGAGGAATTTTAATAGATATACCAATTTGAGTTTGAATTTCAGTGCATAAAATACTTAAAAATAGAGAATAATTCATAACGGTCTTTCATTCAATAAAGTCAAGTTGCTTAAGAAAAATCATCCATAAATGTAACAAAATACTAAAAACCCCATTTTGAAATTGCATGACTTGACCCTAAATATTTTAATGAACCAAATTAGAAGGACGGCAAGCCCTATTATTAACTCTAGAAGAGAAGGAAGCACGATGATACTTTCCTAATTGGCATGACACAATTTAATGACTGTACATAACTCAAACTAGGGGGTATAGTTTTCAATCTAGCAGGAGAAGGATGATCGAGGTGACAATGAATTTTCACTAGAGAGGCAACTATAGAATAAGTTGTAGAGGTTTCACGGACGATGCATGATGGGGAATGAATGTGTTAGTATTGGTTTGGGTATTAGGTCAAGCTCAATTATGTCATTGGGATTTTGAGTCTTGGTTGATGAAATTCAATTCCTTTGATTAAGCTTTTTTAATAAGGGTTTTAATAATGTGTATTTTGGGTCTTTATATGTTATTAATATGTGTCTTTACGTCTTCGTGTGTTCTTAATGTTTGTCTCTTGAGTGCCTAATCCATGTAACCTATAAAAAGAAGTTATTGAAGTTTGTATTTGGCAGTCTTCAATGAATGAAATAAAAGTTTCCTTGTGTCTCTGCCATTTCTCTTCCTTCCCTCTTCTCCCTTCCTTCTAGCTTTTCTACCCATTCTCGCTCTCTTTCTTTCTTCCCCTCTTCTATTTCTTTCTATCAGTCTCTCTTTCTCTTCTTGTATCTATTTCTCGCTATCCGTCCTATGTTAAAGTGGTGTTAGAGTATAAGATTCTTAATAACCTTGTAGGCAACACTATTCTAAATGTTTGTTCATCATCATTGCAAGCTAAACCCCTGTTCAATGGCAACGATCACCCAACACAACTAGGTTACCCTAGAGTAGATTTTGAACGCCGACCATGAAAGAATTAGAAAACTCAGCAGCCATCACTAACAGGCCACCATAGCTCCGTTTCGACCATGGGCAAGCCCCATCAGAACCAACAGAAACCTCTTGCAGTGTTGTCGAGTACTATAAATCAAGTCCTGAGGCTGTTTAGGTTGTTCCCTTATTGAAGAAAGCACAAGATATCACCGCTGAAGCTGTTAATTGCCAACAGCTCCACCTACGATTGATGTCTAATCCATCGAAGATTCCTAAAAGCTTCGTCTCATGCTGACGACAAATCCATGGTGAGAGCCAATCACCCACGCACCACCACCATAACCATTGCCTCATGTTGGTGACCCTCGTCGTGCCATTTCTAGCAACCTCTGATGACAGGCATGGAAATCTCCAGCAACATTTTCTAGCAGCAGGAACCTTTCCAATGCTTCCAGTGATATCCTGCTAGATTCCTAATTTTGGATTTGGCTAATCTTATCCTAGTTTTAATTATTTCCAGTGTATCTTGAATTTCCAATCTGGGGGTAGGATATCCTATTCCAGTTTAGTTTATTCCCGGTGTATTCTCTTCCTCAATAGGACATCATCATTCCAAAAAAAAAAAAAAAAATCCCTTACTTTCTTAGCTATGAGTCATTATAATTTTGAAATCCCGTTCTATTGGATTTCTAGTTAAGAATCTCATCCGAGGTATAAAAGCCTTTTTTTTATTGGTAACACTGCAAATCCTTGTGTTCCATGAGTGATTTTGTTGACTATTCTGATAGTCAGTGCAACCATTTAGCCAAAAAAAAGTTCATGAGTCCAGTCAAGTACTATTAGCAAAAAGTTGAGAGAGACCTGGAGTGGATAGTTGTTCCACCAGTCACTTTATAGGTTGAAATGGAACAACTGTTGAGCAATAAATTTGTTCCTATAAGTTATAGGAATGAGTTATTCTCGTAGATTACTTCTTTGAAATAGGGCAACTTGAGAGGTGTATTATGTAATAGACTTCATCTATAGGCTGACACTCAGAATCCAAAAGAAGTTGGTCCTGCATATTCTTGTGACTACCTAACCTAGGTGTTCCATGAGGCTGTGGAGATTGAAAGAATGAGTTTTGTTATCGTGGTCGAGAGTTCCCTAGAGTGGCATTTTCTGTGGAATCTCATTGTCTACCATTGAGCACAACTTGGCCTCATTCAACGATGAGATAAACCAGTTTCATTGTAAGATTGACAGCTTGACTAAAAGCTTTGGGATTAGCTCATGTGAGTCACCAAGAAGTTGATGTCGCCATGATTATCCTCCTCCAAATCAATTCTCTTAAAACACTCTTTATTCCACACCTTTAGATCTTCTTTAAGCTTAATCTTGTAACCAAAAACATGGATAGGTGTCCCCTGTGCTTGGTACCCTCCCCACTACCCTACAACCTTCTCTTCGAACTCCTTGGCCATTAACCACATATTTTCAAACCTAAAGGGAGAAGGTCTGCTATTGATGCCTCCACACTTCAATAAAATAGGAAAGTGGCCCGTGATCACCCTTGATAGCATGATTTCTTAATTTCTAGAAACTAGTCCTGCCATGCCCCTAGACATGCTTTTGGAGTTTGACCACGTATGTCCCCCCCCCCCTCGTAGGTGGAATGTCCACTAGCCCAAGCACTTCAATGAACTTGGAGAATTGCCTCATAGATGTTGGGATAGTAGTACAACCTCTTGAATAAATTTGGTGCAATTAAAGTCCCCCCAGGCACCATGGTTCCACTCATATGAATGTAACATCCTAGTTCTACCCAAAACTAAGGCTTGTTGCAAATGAAATTGGGTCCATGAACTCTTGATAACTCTCATCTGAAATTGTTTGGCACACTGTTGAAAAGACATGAAACTAAATATTTGATCATTTCATGATCTTCCAAAATGTAATACCTGCTATGCCAAACAATAAGAATACCTCCAGCCTACCCGTTGCTAAAAGATGAATCCATTTACTCCACCTATTTTTTCACATCCCCTTTATCCAAATACCGTTCAGCTCCTCCATCTTGGTTTCCTGTAGACAAAGAACATCAGGTTTTCACCTCCATATCATTGCTCTCTTCCCTTCCCCAATTGCCCTTGCACATTCCACCTGACAATCTTCAACTTCATTGATCACAAATTGAAAGAGCAGATCCCTTCTTTCCTCTTTATGTGGACTCCTCTTACTACTACTATCATAGTTGATGGAGCTCCTCTAGTTGCTTCAATTCTCTCCTTCCTTTGGAACTGCTTGATTTTTGACTCATTTTCTTCTAGATTCTCATCTCCACCTATCCTTATTGCCCTGAAAAAGTTGAGAATACCCTTTAAAAAGCCTTCACAAGAAATTCCCATAAACTTTCCTAAAGATTTCACTCTCCTTTATACCCAAGTTGAAGCATTGACTTTGTAATCCCCAAGTAGTGGTAGTGGCTCCCCATTATTGCTTCTTGCCTCAGGGTGAATCGAAGCTAGTGGGTTAGGCATGATGGGGTTGATCATTTCCACACTTCCCACTACCAACTTAACGTTCCACCTCCCTGCCTCCCTATGCTACCCCCTTCCATTGTCCTCCAAATGCACCAAACCTCCCCACCAAGCAAAGTTCAGAAACTCCGTATACTCTTCACAAGAGTCCAGCAATATGAGCATCCCCCCCCCCCAAACATTGACCGTTGTTGATCTAATCACTACTTGAATCCATGAGGCCACTTCGTGATATGATTCCCTTAGCTCCTCGGCCTTTGGTCCACAATCAAACTCTGAGATAGTTGTTGCGAACTCTTCCCAACCTTGTTGACTATCAATCTCTAGGATTTGAATGGAAACATGACCTGAGGACAAGAAAGCCCTCAACTCCACCATCCATATGCCCCTGACCCACAATCGAGCAATAGCTACTCCCCCACTCTAGGTGATCCTCTTTAGTTGGCATGCCCTCCACCAAGTCCCTGGGAAGCCTCGTGTAGCACCGTTACCACCTAAGACACCATTGGATTAAACAGTAACACTGACATTTGAAAAGCCTTGTTGTATTGGAAGATGCATACCCTATTGGAGTTTGCACTGTTTGGAACGATGTCTATTTCGCTTGGTTGTTGTTTTCTCCACCATTCGATTTGGGCTAGAATGTTGCTGAAAAGAAGAATACATCTCCTCTGTAAAGTTAGAAACCCTAGATTTAGGATAACCCCAATGAGGGCTTGTATCCCAGGAGGCTTACATCTCGAGAAGTTTGCTTGCTAAAGCTAAAAAGAAAATTTTTTTGATAAAGTTAAAGGAGGGAAAAAGATGAGTTGTGCCAATTCCATCTATTAGGTAACTATTAGTATTTTTTACATGGGGAATGGTAGAGGAATATTGAATGTGAGAAAACAGTTTATGCCCCAGTCATATGGTCTAATGTGCCAGAATCTAGAATCCAAAGCGCAATAAGATAGGTGGATAGACAAGTAATATAGTTACGTCAGTATGCAAGAGAAGCAATACGGAAAGATGCTTAATAAGTTGTTTGATACTGTAAAAACTTACAATGTCTGTCACTATAGATAGTCATCGGTGTAAATGAAGCAGTTACAATACTTGATTTGGAGGTCATAAATGGATATGAGTTAGAACTGGAATAAGATATCCTTCAATAGGATATATTGGGCTGGATAGCACGTTGGATTGGGAAAAACTATGAATAGTGCACGAAACAGGCAAACACTGGAGATCAATTAGCATCGAAGGGTCAACTAATGGCGATCTGGATTGCTGTTGGTTGGCAATAGAAGTTCATCAGTGGTACGATTGTCAATGATGATGGTTCGAAGATGGATGGGTTATAGTCAACTGTTCGACGATGAAGGCTAGTCAACAATTGAAGATATCGACTAGTGGTGATCAGTCGAGGGTTCTTCACTGGAGATTGTCAACAATACTACGATGTAGGTTGCTAGAGGTTATGGGCATTGTCTCAACATTCTGGAGTTAGCGATTGAGGATCGATGATGGATGTTGTTGGAGGCTGTTGATATTGTTTGAAAATTTTGGGAGTTAGCAATGAAGAGATTTGAGGTACCAATGGTCCAAAATGGATTTCCCAATGATTAAGACTTCATTGGCATTGATGATTGAATGCAAACGACGTTTTTAAACAAAGAGATTGACAACCAGACGAATGCAGTCAACAAAGATGGTCGTGAGTGATTGGGTTGACAATGAGGATTATGATTGGTTGATAATGACTGATGATCGATGACTAGTAAGCAATGATACAAGGAAAGTTGATTGTTGGTGGTTCGTCGAGGTTGATGATGATGATTGTTGGTGTCATTTAGGCTTCTTGATGCAGACAAAAACCCACAATGAGACAGGTTTTTAGGATCTTTGCTCTGACACCATATCAAGAAAACAAAAGTGAATGAAAAGGGTTAACATCCTTAGGGTAGTCATTGAGTATATTTATACTTGTAGAATATGTACAAACTAGGAAATAACACGAAGAATAAGAAAGAATCAATTTAATCTATTTCTATATTTACTTGATCTTGCATGTCTAACATAGGCATTTGAAAATCATGATAAAAAGGCTTCAAACTTAACTAATCTAGGCCAGTTCCACCTCACAATACTACTTTCCGGCCCTAATCCTGGCAAACCATGTTGTCAAAAAAGAACCGCTGTCTCCTTAAACTCCTAACCCTATCATGTCCTCTTAATACAAACATACCATGATACCATTTAACTGCCAAAGTTCACCAGTGTTGGATCCCCGTGGTGGCAATCCGATCAAAAACAGGAAAGCTACCGTAAAAGTCTTCTACCTAAATGACCTATGATTCTAAAATCTCACTTTCTTCCCTCTTCCCACAGCCAAAAGCACTGCATTGAATAAAGATGTTGGCTTAATTCAAATTTTGTTTGGATTTACCTTCTCTTTCAAATTGGTTTATCTATCATATTAATATGGATAGAAAAATAGAGTGAACGCAACCATTGGTTTTAGAATTATAGGATTGAAATTGGAACTCACTGCAACTAAACTATAAATGTCCTACTTCTCTTCAACTATTGTTACGTGGTTGAGTTTTTGAACTATTTTACTTCTTTAATTTTGGGGAAAATTGTGCCAGAATGATGTTGCGATGGCATTCTTGTGATAAAAGATCACTTTAGTGGTTTTTTTTTTTTTTTTTTTGGGGGGGGGGGAATTATTGGCCTATAACGAATCCACATTATTTTGGTGAACTATTTTGGTTTAAACTTCTAGTTGTGTAATATTACTCTTAATTTAATAGCGCATGACTTAGTTCTATATGTAAGAACGTCTACCTGGCTGCAAATTTTTCCCTTGGATGCAAGGTATGGGTTCTTTACTTGGTAAATTGTTTCTGTTGAAACACTGTTAGGTTGTTCTTGATAATCCTAATTTGCTATATGTGTAGTCTCAATCTGATGATCATGACCGGTAAATGATAGAGAAATGGTCATTGGGTGGTCTTCCTCCCCCCCCCCCTTCTTTTACATCTTGTGAGTCTAATTCTCAGGGTAGCTTATGCTGAGCCGGATATGTGGCATGACATGGATATTTCAATTTGTTTTCTCATTGGCCTTCTATAACAACGAATTTTGAAGGAGTCCTACTATTTTTAATCAGGCTCAACTGGCTTGCTTGCTGTTACTACGTCTTTTGTCGCTTTGGTTTTGTTTCATCTTGCCAGTTGCTACTCTTAATGGTTTACCGTGTTATTTTTTCTTGTTTTATTGTGGACTTCGTGTCTCATTGTAACTCGTCTTTTCCTTACATAACGTTGTTGCTTATCGATATATTTTATATATAAAATATATATTGAGGGAGAAGACTTTTGGTGTCTCCTTTGTGAAGCCGTGTCACATCTGTATAAGACTCAAATACTCAACTTCTCCTTTTAAAATATAACTGTATTCTTACTCTTTCATAAATTCTCTCTTTTGCTCTTCTTCCTATTTTTTCCTAATTTGGAAATTACATAAGGTTCCTACTTAATCTCAAATGATCATATGGTGAAAAGAATAGGAGGAGAAAGAAAAAGAAAAACACACGTGTGAATGCCTCTATATCATCTCATTTTTCCCTTGGTGTATCATCCTTTGCAGGTTTACTACAACTTCAACCCAGTTTTCATGCTTGCTGAGCCATTGATGTTGGCATCTGTATTTTTCTTCCTCTTTGTGACTTGTGTAGCTTACCTACACATAGATCTTTCATTAGGCAAGTGAAAAAGTAACATGAATTGTGGAATCTCAAAGGTATGAAAATTCCAAACAGATTGGTAACGTATCTCTGCATTGACATGATTATTTATATGGGGTTAATTCCATTTATCCTTTGAGGTTTTGCCCAAAAACACATTACTTTCTTTTTGTTTGAAAAGTCAACGCATAATCTCTTGTAATTTGGATTAAAGTGCAACATTAGCATAATCTGTTAAATTTAATTAGATTTGCGCATCACGTATCAAAATTAGATGGAATTTTTTTCTTTCCGCAAATATGAATATCTAAAAGTACATTTTAACCCATTTTTAATGAGACGTTATTTAATTTTTAAAGAAACTTAATACAAAAATTTATAGATAGATTTACTTGTATGTTTCACAATAACATTCAAAATATGAGCATTTATGGCACATGAGACTCAAAATTAGTTAAATATAACAAATTCCGTCAATTTTGCACTTTAATTTAAATCACGAGAGGGTTACGTGTTAACTTTAGAACTAAAGATAGTAATGTCGTTTTTGGGTCAAACCCTAAGAGAGTAGAGTGTGATTACTCTTATTTATATTGAAAGATTCCTCCTTTGGTTTGTAGCCTTACTGGTGAATTGCTTCAACTAGGCCTGTGTGACTGAGACCAGCCAGTGGTCACTAGAATTCTTCAGCAAGTTAACATGGGAAGAGATTCTTCAGCAAGGCAACATGGAAGACATCTCGGGTTACATATAAAATTATGAAATTTTGTTCAATACAAATTGGTTTTGCTCAGCTAATTTTGGATGTACAACTTTCCTTTTTCATTGAGATTAAAATTGGCACTCTGCAATCTTGGGGGGGGGGGGATTCGGATTGTTATCTTTTCTAAACAATTAAGAAGTCTTGGAGGTGTCCTCTGTTTCTCCTTGTATTTGCTTGTGCATTTCTTTCCCATTCAAAGGCAGGATGAACATTTTTATTATGATATATGGTTTCTCTGTTTTCACTCCTTTTTTTATTGACAAATACATTAGGCTTCAAAACCATGCTCATTTGTTTTCGTTCCTTTTGATAAACACATCAGGCTTTAAAACCATGATCATGAAATCGACTCGCGCGAGACATATGTATTGCATTGATTTGAGCTATTCAATTTGAAATTTTGTTTGGTATTTGTTCTATAACGTGATGACACGTGCACTGTTATTATCAGAAGCATTAAATGAAAAGATGATGAGAGATTCGAAGTTATATTGGCCAAAGATAATTGGTCGATAAGTAAGAAAGATTGTTTAAGAAGCATGAACTAGTAGTAATATTGGCCAAAGATGATAAAAGGCCGATATTGTGACAATTGAACAAATGAATAAATTAGAATTATTGGCTGATTAGGTTGTTTTCGATTGTTGAGTTTTAAACAGTGAAGATAGAACTAAAATTTACATCAACCGAGAGAGGTTGATGGTGATTAACTTTAATGATAGAATGTTTTGGTCGGCTAGAGAGATTAAATAGATTGGCTCGATCATTGTCATAGCAATCAGCCTTGATAGTTAAAGAGGCTTAAATAAGATAACTATCATTTATCTGAATATTACGTTGTGGTTAAAGGATATGGCACGATGCCATGATTTTAGGACTTGTGAAAGTGGAGAATGTGAAAGTTATCATATTTGTCATTTCATTTTCGTCAGCCCGAATTGCAGCATCAGTATTGCATCTTAGGGGGCTCAAACCAGTCAAAGCTAAAATGTCAAGAAGAGAAGGGGACATCAGCCTGAAATTGAAGTGAAAAGTGTTGGTCAATGTTGACCAGAAACAAAGGAAAACAAGGTTTTTCTCTAGAAAATACTCTGACAATTGAATGGCTTTATAAATACAGGATGGCTTCTAGGTTTTGGCCATATCAGGCTCCATCCCATTAGCCTATTCCACCCTAGCATTATGAACAGAGAGGTAGGGTAGATGTTCAAAGTTTGAAACAGAAAATTTTTGCCATTGGCAAGAGGAAAGGAAGCATGAAGTTCACTAAGAAGAGTATCAAGGAAACAAGGACCTAATACATAAGAATCAGAAGGAAATGAACAAGGAGAGAGGATTAATATCTCATGGTGAGGATGAGCTAGTTTTTTTTGTAGCTAAAGTGGCAAACGGGTGATTTGTACGTGTCTCCTTGGTTTTGCCCGCTTCCTTACCAAAAGCAAACTTCCTTTGATATTCCTTTGCCATGACTTTTGAAGCTTGAAGAGTGAGAGAGCTCGGGAGACAGAGAAGAAGATAAAGTATAGGGCTATAAAACTCGAGTCCAAACTCTGAGTCTGTGAAAGATACATGCGTATGACAAATACACATATATATATAAGGGTTGGCAAGTGAAAGGTTTAGGTTTTTGAAGTCCGGAATGACGTCATCAAAGCAGTCTTTTTAGCCAGAATCCAAAAAGATGGTTTGATGGAGGGCATTGTTTATTTCCATAAAACCCTAACATATAATGTGATAACACATGTACTACTACCATCAAAACCTTAGATAAAAAGATAATGAGAGATTCAACGTTATATTGGCCAAAGATAGTAGGCTGATAAGTGAGAAAGATTATTCAAAAAATATAAACTAGTAATAGTAGTAGCTAAAGGTGATAGAAGGCCAATATTGTGACAACTAGTTAAATGAATAAATTAGAATTTTTGGCTAATTAAGTTGTTTTCAATTGTTGTGTTCTGAATGGTGAAGATAGAACTAAAATTTTTTTGTGACAACTAGTTAAATGAATAAATTAGAATTTTTGGCTGATTAGGTTGTTTTCAATTGTTGTATTCTGAATAGTAAAGATAGAACTCAAATTTACATCAATCAATAGAGGTCGATGATGATTAATGACAAAATATTCTAGTTAGCTAAAGAGATTAAATAGATTGGCCTGACCATTTTCACAACAATCAATCAAGACAGTTAAGAGGATAGCTGTCATTAATTTGAATTTCACGTTACGGCTAAAAATATGGCACAATGTCATGATTTTAGGACGTGCAAAAGTGGAGAACGTGAAAGTCATCAGTTTCGCGGCCTTAGCTATAAAAGGGAACTGAGAGGATTTTAGAAAGGTTTCTTCAACCACACCTCTACTTGCGAGATTTATCTTTTCTGCATATGTTACTTTCCTTGTACTTTAACCTTAAAGTAGCTTCATCTCCTCCCCCTTCAACGAAGACTTGGTCTCTACGTTTTTGTCACTTGCATCCATCAATCCTTGGAACTGAAGTTTTGAGATTTCAAATCATTGAAGGCTCGAATGTAGGTACTATTAGCTTTTGGTTTGAAAGTTACTTCTCCTTGTTTGTTTGTTCTGTACTGCGTTTTTTTTTTTTTTTTTTTTTTTTTTTTTATCATATGTTGCATGTTCAAAAATCATGAAAAGGCAAAAATCTCACAATCTCATTTGCCTGATTCCGCACTTAATGTTGTTCATCCTTTTAATCTCTAAGATTTTGGCACGCTCTCATGCGCGCGCGCGCTTGCACACGCACAAAAGAAAAACTGTGAAAGAACATGAATTATTTTAGCACAAACAATATTTTGATAATTGTCTTCTATTATTATAATTTATATATATGGTGTAGGCTCTTATATTATTTTTTACATGTTTTATGAGAATTTATCCCTAAAAGTTAGGAGGCATAGGGGAGGAAACAAAATCACTACATTAGACTTAATTTGGTAAGAAAAAAAAAAGTAAGTTTTTTTTTTACACCAGACTAACTACTAAAAAGTTAGTTTATTTATTTATTTATTATTTTGTTTGTGTGTGTGTGTGTGAAGGGGGAAAAAGTTAGTTTTTACTTTTTTGTGTTTGTAAAAAGGAAAAACGTTACTTCTTTAATACTTGACTTTTTAATATTTTGTTTATTAACATATTTGATCTTCATGATTTAAAAAAGTTCAAAATGTAAAAGAATAATTTTGATCATTAAAAATAAATAAATAAAACTGTAACCTTAGAAGCTGAGAAGTTGCATTACTTCTCAAACGGAGCCTGTATTCCTTGAGTTATGGATGTTGGAGACATACTTCCATAACTCAGTATGTTCATGGATCATAACATTTTATGTAATTCATCTCTTGTCCATGGACAATAACATCTTATATAATTCGTAAGTTAGTCGTTTGGGGGTGGAAACACGAGAAATACAAATGACAATATTTTATATTATCGATGTAAGATCTTGTATTACATATGCTGCTTTTTTTTTTTTTTTTTTGGAACAAAATATTACGTATGCTTATTGAATAGTAACAAAATACTACACATATCCGTAGGGTCTTATATTACGTATGCTTATTGATGGCAACAAAATACTACTTATATCTATAAACTTTTGTGTTTCTAAGAGAAATAATAATTTATGCCACTGCTCGTGGGTACCCATTTTATCTCCTGATTTTCATTCCCGATGTACCCTGTATGCTACCAGAGGCCCAGAACATTGAAAGCTATTTTCCTTGCATTTGTAGAAGGCTTCAGTCGGAGGGAGCGCATGTTAGGTCGGGTCGGATCTACTTCAAACCCGTAATCAACCACCCAATGTTCATTGATTTTCAAATTTTAGATTTAGACTCAAATTCGTTACCCTATTTAATTGAACTGTAAAGTCTTGTGGTAAATCCAATCAGAATATTAGTTAAATTAGGAATACTATTAAAGTTTCCTAAAGTGATGCAAATTGAAAATTTGAAGAATTCTGAACAATTAAGGAGATAAAATTAATCAAGTTGACCAAGATTTTGAAGAATTCTAATTGGTGTGAAGGATTACAAAACCTAATAGGATTCGGACGCAGCTTTCTGGAACGTGAATGAAATTCCAGTGTACCTCGCAGGCACGGCGCGGGAAGCGCGCGGGTGCGCTCCAAGCACGCAGGCAGCCCGCAGGGAGCGCGCGGGTGCGCCAAGGTGTCTTAGAAATTCCAGTGAGGTCCGCAGGTAAGAGGATGGGAGACCGAGAGTGCGCCAGTATTATTTCCTAAAGCGTAAAAATTCCAGTGCAGGTCGCAGGCTGGAGGATGGGAGCGCGAGGGATCGAGCTATGAATATTTTGTTTGGATTCAATTTCCTATTTTGCCAAACTAGGGCAACTTTGTAATCCTATATATATGTGTAACCAACTCTGTAATTTGTGAGAGAGGTGGGAGAACATATTATAGGGACCTAGAGAAAGAGTCTTTGAGTATTGAGAGCTTTCATGTTCATTCTTTAAACTCGTCTTGTATTTTCTTTTCACTTTCTGTGTGAGGCAGAAAGCCTGCTTGTAGGGTTTATCGAGTGATTCGAGCAAGAGTGACGAAAGGATTCGTGCGAGTGATTCGTAGAGAGTCTGAGTAGAGTCTTGTAACCCGTTGATAGTGGGATTGTAAATAGAGGTTTTTCTCCCTGTGATAGGGTTTCCTCGTTATTCTCTTGTGTGATTACTTTCACTGTGTGTGTGATTGTGTGGGTTTGAAATTTTCAATTGGTATCAGAGCAGGTCACTCTAAGTTCTTGAGTGAAGATCTTCGTCCAAATCAATGGATCCACCACGTGAAGGAGGCTCAAGCACCAGACCCCTTGGTTTGACGGTTCAAACTATTCATACTGGAAGGTACGAATGCAAGCTTTTCTTTTGGGAATTAATTACAAAGTTTGGATGTCAATAGTTAAAGGATGGGAAGAACCGACCCATGAAGTTGACGGAAGAATCGAACAAAAGTCAATTCAGACGTGGACTAAAACTGAGCAAGAGAGTTCGGAGTGGAACTTCAAAGCCTTGAGTGCCATATTTTCTGCAGTTTGCCCTAATTAATTCTACCGCATCTCAAGTTGTACGAGTGCCCGAAAAGCGTGGTTAATTCTGCAAAGTACACATGAAGGAAACGAACAAGTCAAAACCAGCAAGCTTCAAAAACTCACTTCTGAGTTTGAGGGACTAAGGATGAATGAAGACGAAAGGTTTGATAATTTTTATGTCCGGCTTAGTCACATTGTTAATTCCTGCCACAACCTTGGAGAACCAATTCCAGAATACAAAGTAGTACGTAAAATTTTACGTTCTCTTCCACGAGTGTTTGATTCTAAAGTCACAGCAATAGAAGAAGTCAGAGATGTGAACTCCATGAGAATAGAAGACCTTGTGGGATCCTTACAAACGTTTGAAGCAAATATGGTAAAACCTCGCAAAGCGTCAAAAGGTATTGCTCTAAAGACAGTGGAAGAAGAAAGTGATGAAGAGGAGTCGGATAAAGAAATGGCGCTTGTGGCTAAACGATTCGTGAGATATATGAGGAAGAAGGGTTTATTTAATAAGAATAACAAGAATGAGTCACAATCTCAAGAAAAAGGAAAGAAAATCAAGAAGATTGAATCTGGGGAAGAAAACAAGAAAAACAAGGTCAAGTGTTTTGAGTGTCACGGATATGGACATTTTGCTCAAGACTGTGCAAACAAAAAGATGAAAAAGAAGCAAGTCAAAGTCATGAACGCTACATTAGATGATGAATCCAGTTCAGATGAATCATCTTCATCAGCATCCTCAAACGATGAAGGTAATTTTGTTGCTTTTATGGCGTCTCACTCTTCGTCTGTAGGAACAGCTTCTGGATCTCAAAGCGACACTGATATATCAAATCATGAAGATGATGACTCTGAGGATGAATTCAACAATGATTTGCTTGCAAGTAGCATATGATGCTTTAATTGTTGAATACAGTAAGGTGAAGAAACAAAGACAAGCCCAACATACCCGAAACTGTAAACTTCGAAGTGAACGAGATTCCTTGAAGACAGAGAATGAAAAGCTCACAGGTAAATATCTATTTTGGAATCTGACAAAACTTCTCAGTCTCATAGTGCAGAAAAGTTCAAAGAAAAACTTGAAGAAAAGAATAAAAAGATTGATGAATTGGAGAAAGTTGTTGGAGAACTTCAGGATGAGGTCAGTAAACTGAAAGAGAAGATCAAGAGTGATGAGAAGATAATTGAAAGAATGAACTACAGTTCTCAAAAGCTAAAAGAAATTTGGAGCCAACAACGAACACATGGAGACAAAGCAGGCTTAGGCTACACTGGAGGGAAAAATACAATTGTTTCATCATCATCAGCGCCTTCAGTAGTAGCAAAGGTTGTTTCAAAACCTGCAGCCAATCCCAAGACCTTCCCTAAGTCTGCTGCACCACCAAAGAAGAGTTTTGAAAAGAATAAACACTATCAGCATCCTCCTTACATAGTGAAAGGTACGCATTTTGCTAGATCCCAATCCCTTGTACCTGTTTGTCACCATTGTGGAATCAAAGGTCATATACGCCCAAACTATCACAAACTCTATGGTCTTCCGTTAAACTATGTTAAAAATTTTTCAAAAAACCCTGAGCCTAGAGTTCCTGTGACGAATAAATTTCAAGTGTTTTCAAAATTTTTAGAAGATTATTAGAAAAACTCACGTCATTTTCAAAAACAAAACAGTCCAATATTTCGAAGAGGTACAAATTTCAAATTTGTTGAGAAAAAGAATTTTCATAAAAGTCAAAAACGTGAGGAAAAACCTGTCAAGACAACTGGTCTTAAAACTAGAGCTATTTGGATTAGAAAATCATATTTAAATTGTTTTGTTTCACAAAATGCCCTTCGCTTTGAGTCTCTAAGAAAATCTGTAGGCATTTGTACACACCATTAAAATCTAAAAGATAAGTTAGAAGTTAATTGATTAAGTTGAAAATATTTTATGACTTCTATACTGTTACCTGTACATTAAATCTTCCAAATTCATTGATTTCAATGAGTTCATAATTTTCGCATTTCTTGTAAATTGATACGAAGTGTTTTGGTGAATTTTGTCATAATTTTGAAGTGCTTCCTATTACACTTAATTGTACATGCATATATCTCTTTCTCTTCTTTTCCACGAATCAAGGGTTATTGTTTGATGTGTTTAAAAAATGTTGAAGAGCCTGATTTGTGCATATCAAAGTTATGCATAAAAAAAAAAATCTTGGAAAGGGCTACCGGTGGGACCAGTGAGAAGCCCATAATGACTCGTTGATTGTTAAAGAATAGCTACCTGCCCATAAGCGTGTGAAATCCGCCAAGTGTTTAAAAAAAAAACAAAACAAAAAAAAAATAAAAAAAAGGAATATTGGCTCTCAATTCATTTGGTACATCAAATTTAACTTTTTGAGTCTATGATTTGTTTGAGGGGGAGCTTATATGTATATTATAGTCAAAAACTCACACGTGCACAAGCATTTGTTCAATTTTATGACTTATTTCACCTCCTAACACAGAATTGAAGATTTTCTTAGAAAACCAAAATGTGAATCATTGATTTTATGGAAGGTGAGAGATTGATGTACATGCATTGGTATACTGGAATTAAAGTTTTTTTTTGACATTTTTTAGTGAATTCTTCTACTGTCTCTTTTTAGTTTTGATTGTCTGTGTCCAAATCTGCACTTACACGTATTTTCTTGAGAGCCTCGTAGGCAGGGCGCAGGAGATCCTCCCTCACATTATTCTGATGTCACACTTAGAAGAGGTCGTGTCATGTATGCCATACTCATTTTGTGTGCTTGTCATTTCCATATCAAAAAGGGGGAGTCATTTCAAGTTATGTATGTAATATGTGAACTTGTTTCGGCTATGGCATGATATTTTATGTATTATGTGCTTTGGTGATGATATCATTGATCATTTCTATATTATTCCACATGGTGCCTTGATGTGTGTGTTCAGTACGTGCAGAATTTGAGCAGAATTTAAAATTTAACTTAAGTTTTGATATGGAATTGCCAAGGGGGAGATTTTAAAGTCTTGTGGCAAATCCAATCAAAATATTAGTTAAATTAGGAATGCTATTAAAGTTTCCTAAAGTGATGCAAATTGAAGATTTGAAGAATTCTGAACAATTAAGGAGATAAAATTAATCAAGTTGACCAAGATTTTGAAGAATTCTAATTGGTGTGAAGGATTACAAAACCTAATAGGATTCGGACGCAGCTTTCTGGAACGTGAATGAAATTCCAGTGTACCTCGCAGGCACGGCGTGAGGAGCGCGTAGGTGCGCTCCAAGCACGCAGGCAGCCCGCAGGGAGCGTGCAGGTGCGCCAAGGTGTCTCAGAAATTCCAGTGAGGTCCGCAGGCAAGAGGATGGGAGACCGAGCGTGCGCCAGTATTATTTCCTAAAGCGTAAAAATTCCAGTGCAGATCGCAGGCTGGAGGATGGGAGCGCGAGGGATCGAGCTATGAATATTTTGTTCGGATTCAATTTTCTATTTTGCCAAACTAGGGCAACTTTGTAATCCTATATATATGTGTAACCAACTCTGTAATTTGTGAGAGAGGTGGGAGAACATATTATAGGGACTTAGAGAAAGAGTCTTTGAGTATTGAGAGCTTTCATGTCCTTTCTCTAAATTCGTCTTGTATTTTCTTTTCACTTTCTGTGTGAGGCAGAAAGCCTACTTGTAGGGTTTATCGAGTGATTCGAGCAAGAGCAACGAAAGGATTCGTGCGAGTGATTCGTAGAGAGTCTGAGTAGAGTCTTGTAACTCGTTGATAGTGGGATTGTAAATAGAGGTTTTTCTCCCTGTGATAGGGTTTCCTTGTTATTCTCTTGTGTGATTACTTTCACCATGTGTGTGATTGTGTGGGTTTAGAATTTTCATGAACCATCCAATTTGTGTTCGGGCATCAAATCCATGGTATATAGTGATGGTTGTGCTCAAAATTTTCAAACGCAACCAACTGCACATTCTTTCACGGTTTAAAAAAAAAACGAGTGTGCAGAAGTGCCGGAATCTGTAGGATCCAAACTTGTGTAAATGTTCTGCACTAATTGATTCAAGTGAATATCAACGTGGGATTTTAATTTTTAATCACAAGTCTCTCCGTTTTTAGTTTTCACAAGAATCAAAGCAAAAATGTACCTAAATGGACATTGAAAAAGTAATTTTACAGAATTAGAATGCAAGAAAATACTTGGAACTCCATGGGTGAACTAAAATATATTTATTGTCTTCAACGGACGTATTTACACCAAATATAATAAGAATAAACAAAAATAAAATTGTTTACAGGAAAGAGAAACAAAAACAAACTGAAGTGAAATAGGAAGATTGGCACAAAAATGTAAATGACAAAGGAAGTAAACAGTAACGAAAGTGAATTTGCGAAAAGTTTCGGTACCAGTGAAGGAAGTCTCCCCGTTTTTCTTTTGTTGATTATCTATTTATATGAGATGCTAAATCAGGTGTGAACATCCACGTTCTCCACACGTCTTCCTCCATTGCATGTTCTAGTGATCATGGCATCGTGCTATAATGGTCATGAGAATCCAGAGTGTGGTAGTTATTCTTAACCGCTCATTCTGAAAATGTTATGTTCTTATCGTTCATCAGTCAACTTTAAGGTGCCTCGCTTGCTAGTTGATTTTATTTCAAATTCCTATTTGCATGGGCCCTTTGCGAAACCTCTTATGGATTGCTTTTTGGCCGACAGCATATTAATTTTGTCGGTCGACTATAGTTCTATGTTACCTTGTTTTTTCCCATAGTTTCGTATGGCCGATCATTGTTGGCCGATGATCAACATGAAAAAGGCCTCTAGCCTCTCACGTTTACACTTCAGGTTTCGGCCATCTCATATATTCAACTGATATAAAATCTTCTAATGACAATCTTCTGTCATTTGACCCCTCGCTATCCTACCTGTCCTTTAATATGTCCTGCATTTATTGTGATAAACATTGCCCCGGCTTTTAGGATTTGATGCCGTAAAGCTCCGAAAAGTCGATTTGATGGCGTCAGTGTGTATAGGGTTACTGATTTTTGAAGAGAGACGTCCTTCCATCTTCTCCCATTACTAACACATGCATATACCCGTATCTGTATAATAGACCCTTCGCATGCCTTCCCTATTAATGCTTCCTTACCTTCTTTCAATTTTCTTTTATTCGTTTTCTCTCAACTTCCTCGTTTCCCTTTCGTAGCTTCCCCTGTTCTCTTCTTATTCTCTGCCACGGCAAAAGACAGTCTGAAAAAGGGTATTGTCGAGAGAGAGAGTGGAAAGAGGCGCAAGGACCCTCGTTTTCCTCTGGCTGGAGCGATCACCGGGGACACGTCCGCCCCTATTGCTAAAGAGGTATTGGTTCCTACTCCTTTCTCTTTTTCTTCGGGTTCTTTTATCGTAGGCCGTTGTTTTTAGATTCTTCTTCTGCCGAATCTTACCCTTTCTGTCCTCTTACTGGAGATGAGAACTTTCTCCTTCATAAAACCTCTCCCTATTCTATCTATAAAACCATTTGGAATTAGCGCCATGGTCTAAAAAACAATCGATTCATCATGCTCAGGTTGAATGGGCTAATAGAATAAAATCTTCTAAGTCGGGAATATGGAAAGAGGCCATTCAATTGTCTAAACACGACTATCAACCTTAGAAAAATGTAAATTTTGCTTCCCTTTGTTTCTGGTCCATTTCTACAAACAGATTTCATTTCCAATTTGGGCCGATGTCTCCTTTTCTCTTTGATATAACAGCCTTAATTGACCTAAGCCCAATAGGTATCAATGTTGATGCTTTGCTCAAGGCTGATAAAAACTCCGGTCAATGTATTCCTCGGTCATTTTCCAAAGTTTTGAACGCATATTCAAAATATTTAGAAGCTTGCAAGGGTGAGGAAATCACCAAGTGTCTGCATATCAATTTTTTGGCCATGTGGCTTTGTAAATACATTTTTTGCAATGGCTCTCTGAAAATGACTAAAGAGTACTTTGGTCTGGCTTATCATTTGGCTAAAGGTAAAAAACTAGCTTTGGCCACATTAGTACTCTCTTCTCTTTACAAAGGACTAGGTGACATGGTTAGAAGTGATTTTTCAAGCAGTGATGGGCCAATTTAGATTATACAATTGTAGCTCCAGTCTTACTTTTTAAAATATTGGCCTATTTTACCCAAACATCTTTGCAACCATTGTCTTTCCTATGGTTTTACTTTGGCTTTGGCACCATCCCTCCCCACAAGTTTTGAATCCTGTTTCAAGTATTTCTATACTTTGTCGGCCATGTCTTCTAAGAGTTTTACCCCCTTTAATGATTGATCCTTTGGTTCGTCCTAGTTCCAGTCATTCCATTTTGAGGTCGTTGGTCGTCTTTATGGCATCTCTCAGATCGATTTGTTTGCTTCTTTTCTAATTACTCGAGATCTCCCACATGGTTTAGTGGTAGACACCTCTACTAACCGTCGTTATGGAACTGAGTTTTACCCCCACCAATTTTATTGCGAGGTAGTTTGGCCTTGTTCAATCCATTCCTTTCCCTTTTATTGATTCGGCCAGTTTTGGTCCTATGAAAAGGTCGATTTTTATGATTGAAGATGATGTCTCAGTTGTTTCTAATAAATTTGCAAGTTTAAAGGTCGATTTTTCTTTTTACCCAATCTATTCTTACTGTTCTTCTCTCCCTCTTTTGACCGATAGTGGAGGGATTACATTTTCGTTTCCTGGGTGGAATCGATGGAGACTGTCTTGAATCGACTTTTACCCCCACCCAAAAGTGGCAAGGAATCTGAATCTATGAATTCTATTTTGCAGGCAAAAACGACAAAATGCCGAAGAGGTACGCTTTCCATTACCCAGCAATATGATTCCATTGTAAAATTTGAAAATTACTATAAGAACATAAAATGGAATCCACACAACATACCTTCTGTCAAAGCCTAAGTAAATGAATTCCACGATGAAGATTTTTGGCGGAGGTTTTTATTGGCCATAAACAAATTGGCCAAAGAAGTTAGGCAAGGCTGAGAGACGAGAGATTTCCTTTCTTGTATGAAAGAATATATAAAGCACCAAAAGAGGAGACCTCTACCTCATCCATCGGTCGACTTTGCTGAGTCCAGTTGGCCTTTTGATAGGCTCAATGTATAATCACAGGTAGAGAACTGTGTTACACCTCCACTAGTGTGAGACTCAAGGAAACCGTGTTATATCCCTTACCCCTTCTACTAGACCCCTAGTCAAGTATCTACTTAATTCAAGCAAAGTTCAGCTGTAGTTTGGAGAAAATCTCATAATCATATCTTATAATTAACATTCCAACTCCAATTAACCAAGCTCTAATCATATATATCGATTGAAGATTATCTAGTATTTTCAAAATATTATTTTATTATTTTTCTCAAAATCAAGGCTCTAGTCCATATGCATGACCCGTGCCTCGGCATATCATTAATATAAACATGGCACTCCCGACCAACAATAATCATAATATCAAATCAGATGATGTAACCTTAGCCTCATGCACATGATATGTTCAATCATATAAACAAATATCATCTCAATGTAAACATGCATTCTCATTAGACTTGATGGTGATTTAGGGATCATTTAATATTTAAGAATCAACAATTAATGGGTTTGGATACAAACAAGTGTTTACAAATTGAAATGTAGCATTTTTGAACATTCTGCTAAATGGCATCCCAATGCCAGCACTATTGTCCGGATGTCACACCATATGTCAACATCCAAAACCTACTGTCGAACAACATCTCGACGCCGTTCAGACGCCAACACTCGACTTCCAATTTGGTTTTCAACGAAACCCTAACTCCAAACCATCCCCAAATCACTCATCTAAGTCTCAAACTCAACAATCAATCATATATAAACATTTAAATATCTGAATAACATGTTTCTACAACATTAGATTAAAAAATAATTCAAATGAATACTAGATTTCAACGTGAATATGCGCATATATACTCATCTATATACATATATGTATATACATATATCAACCCAAATCCTTCAATACTCAACTAAATCAAGCATACAACATATTAAAATCATGCTAACAGTACATATAACATTTATAAATCCCACCTACATCAGATCTAAAGAAAAAAATGAAGAACCTTGAAACTCTAAAATTTTTCTTTTTCATTTCTCTCATCTTGGGGCAAAATCACCACAACTTGGCATCACCACAATGATCACAACGCCAAAAATACAAAGGATTAGGTATCTCTGACTTCCGACCCTCTCTTTCTCTCTAGACTCTCTCTTTTTTCTCTTTCTTCCTTTTTTCTCCCCCTCACACTCCAGTTGCCTCTCTTAGAAAAAGAAAGAAAAGAAAAAAATACAAAAAATTGTATCTAAGTCATACTTTGTAATCTTTTAAAACTATTAGTCACACCCAAAAAAAAGTATTACTTTTAAGTCATATTAATGTGAAAAATTTTGTATTTAAGTCACACTTTTGAGTGAGTCCCACGAGTTTGTTTTAAATATAATTTCTAATATACCGATAATATCCTTTATTTCTATAACAAAGTTACACAAATTATTTCTGAGAATTTCGAGAATCACGTGAAGATATGGTTTACCGAGAATCACGCTTCTTCCGTTTTTTTTTCTTTCCTTGTTTTTAGTTTCATTATTTACAGTTTTAGTCATGAAGATATTAAGAAGATAGAGCTTATTTGGCCTATCTTCTTCATGGATTGATTTTGCCGATTGGTGTTTTGAGCTATCTTCAAAATAGTACCGGTACTGTTTCAAAAAATATGATGATGTTGGCTCGTATGATTGGTTTGTGTTATGTATCGATTGATGTTTTTTAGGCAGTATGAAAATAATACCGGTCCAAAATAATACCGGTACTGTTTTCAACACAGTAACAATACTGTTTTATCGGTACTGTTTTCAAAACAGCACCATGAATTATAAGCAGATGACGAGTTTTAAGGGCAAGAGAAATCTATTGGGCCGATCAACGTTTTGAGCTATCTTCAAAACAGTACCAGTACTATTTCAAAAAATATGATGATGTTGGCTTATATGGTTGATTTGTGTTATGTATCGATTGATGTTTTTTAGGTAATATGAAAATAGTACCGGTCCAAAACAGTACCGATACTGTTTTATTGGTACTGTTTTCAAAACAGCACCATGAATTGTAAGCAGATGACGAGTTTTAAGGGTAAGAGAAATCTATGGGGCCGATGGGCTTTTTGAGCTATCTTCAAAACAGTACCGGTACTGTTTCAAAAAATATGATGATGTTGGCTCATGATTGGTTTGTGTTATGTATCGATTGATATTTTTTAGGCAGTATGAAAATAGTACTGGTCTAAAACAGTACCGGTACTGTTTTATCGGTACTGTTTTTAAAACAGCACCATCAGTTATAAGCAGATGACAAGTTTTGAGTAAGAGAAATCCATAGGGTTGATTAGCATTTTGGGTTATTTTCAAAACAGTATCGGTACTGTTTCAAAATCAGAAAAAATAAAGATACTTAGGAATGATGATCGATTTAGGTTTTTTCTAAACAGTTTTAATTTTATTTCCAAAAATCGGTTTTACTTGCTTTGTAAAGAAGAAGGAAAGTTGCGGAAGTTATGAGTGAAGTTTGCACTATTTTCGGATAAAACTGGCAGTTTTGAAATATGGTGAAAAATGCGTGATGTCTTTTTTTGTCTTTTTGTTGCAAGTATGAATTATTTACAAACAAGTTTTTTGGGTATGACTTAAATCCTTATCAGTCCATAAATAGTGACCGGCCTAAAAAAATCAAAAAAATGTGAAAGAAGAAAGAAAGAAAGAAAGGAAAAGAAAAGAAAAAGTTGTCGAGCCCTAAGCCCAACTCCAAGCCCATTTACCATTTTAGGCAAACCTCAGCCCAAGAAAATAAAATAAATTCAACCAACCAGACCAAATCTCAGATCTAAATATTTAATTGACCAAATATCTCAAATAAATTACTAAAATGAAATACCGAGTATTACATAATTACACTTCCCTCAACATTTGAAAATTCTTATTGGCTCCCCTATTTGGAAATGTTATTAACATTGAGCTATTCTATTAAATTAACCGTTAAAACTTAACGGCAAATATTAAAATAGCCAAAATTTTTAGTAATTTTTGTATTTTACCCCTCTCCTTCTCACATCTACGTCAATTTTTGTACAAAAAATTTTGAAATTATTTTTATTTTTACTTTTTTTATTATTTTTGGGATTTTTTCAAATAAAATGACGAAAATGTAAAAGAGGAGGGGTAAAATAGAAAAATCACTAAAAAAATTTTTGGTTATTTTGAGATTTTATTATTAAGTTTTAACAGTTAATTTAATGGAAAAAGGTTAATATTAACCAAAATAAGGAAGATGTGTAATTTTTAAATGTTAAGAGATGTAAGTCTAATTATCTAAATATTGAGAAAAAGTAAATATAATTTACTCAAAATTTTATGCACATATAAAAAATAATTAACTAAAATATTACTAAAACGAGTTGGTATTATGGTTGGCAGGTTAATGTTTGGACTACTCTACACATGCAATCCTTAGGTTTCGAGGTTACAGTGCAAAAATGCACTAGGAGTGAAATGCATGGATGAAAAGTCTTGATTTTATTATAATAATTTAATAGTCCTAATTTAATTTAGTTGAAATTAATTTCAAAATAAACATAAAAGTTAAAAAAAATTATTAGAATATAATTAATATAGAATATGAAAAGGCATATCTCATTGAAATCCAATCAAATTAAAATTGTTTATTCATGCATTTTAGTCCCTATAATATATTTTTATACTGTAGTTTCCTAGTACTCCAACCCTTAAACTTTAGGGGACTGCAGTGCAAAATGCACTATAGGAGCTGATGTGTGGAGATTAATCGCAGTAATTTTATTAACATTTATTAAGTCAGATAAATAATATTTATTAATTTAATTAAATTTATTTTGATTGAATCATTTATATTAATCTCCACACTTTAATCTCTACGATATATTTTATGCTGCGCCCACAGGAGCCCACCACACGGCTTAGATCGCGGCTTAGATTTGTACGGCTACAAGTGGGGCCAATTGGTGCGTTGCGCTTCTGGGCCCACCCAGGTTTGTAATCATGTTAGGCAGGTATCTTAATCATCACTGCGGGTTAGTAGACGCGGAATTTTATAATAGGCCAAGACATTCAAACAATTTGGAGCTCGAATCGCAAAGCAAAGTCACGTGACGTCCAGCTGGCAATCACGCGGCTAGAATGGGGGCGGGTGGGGTTCACATTGAATCGGGTCGCTGCTTGTCACGTCGGCTCTTCAGACGGGAAAATAAGCAATTGCATTTTTTTTTTTAATTTAAGATTCAAAACAATTGAAGGAAATCTGCTTATAAAAAAATATTTGTGAATGTGCGATAATATTTTAATGGATTTTTATTTTATTAAATTATAAAATGTAATAGGATAATATTTTTTTTAGGTACTAAACCTTTAAAAAAACATAATTTTATTTTATATTTTCATGTAATACAACATTCAAATGAAAAATCTTACCCTTACGTGAGAGTTATTTTTTAACGATTAAGGATGCGTGCAGGGTGGTAAAACAATAAGTAAAAGCCATGTTTGGTCGACTAAAAAGTATCGTAAAAATGAAAAAAATATAATGCGTCAAATTCTTTTTAACGTTCAAAAGATTCACCAAAATTTATCAAAATTTTCGTTCGAACATTTGTTAAGGAAACGTTCCAACGGTTATTATGTAGAAAAGCTAAAATTCTGTCAGGGACGTTGCAGTGAAAGTTGTCAGGCAAAAAAAGAAAATCGTTGGAATAGACATTCTAGTACCTATTCCAACAGATTTTAAAAAAAAAAAAATTGACTTTTCTGGCACAGTTCAATCGTGCACGGATCACGAAATTGATAAAATTTGAAAATTTTTTGTAACTTTTGATATCTTTTGACTGCTTTTGGTGAGATTAGATTGTACCAAACAAGACCAAAATAAAATAAAATAAAATAATTTATAAATTCATAATTTGTACAATGAGATAAAAAATAAATAATTTTATGAAATTTTTAAAAATTTTAAAATTTTTTAATAAATTTTAATAAATCAAACGCATCCTAAATCCAAAACAAAAAAGATATCTCACGTTGACACCAATCTTAAGGGGTTCAGTCGCGAACTTTCTCCATCAAGTTCAAATTCGGCACTGCCGTTGCCTTAATTAACTCTCTCTGTCGTCTTCAACCCCTTTTAACTCTCTTTTAAAAATAAAAATAAATAAATAAATAAGACCGTTGCTAAAATACCCTTTGCTGAATCATCGAAAACAACGAACCACAGGGTTGCAAGGAGGCTACTCCAAGCATTGTTTAACATTCACAAAGTTGCGTTTGAAAAAAAAAAAAAAAAATTACTGATATCTCAGTTATCCACTATTAATTTTTTATTTTTTTGTTTTTTTTAAATGATTAAATTTATTCTCTTACATTTGAAATTTTTTTTAAATTTTAAAGAACAAAAATATCAAAGTAACAAAAAATTAAAAAGTTAATTATTAAAAAATTCACTATAATTATCAGTTGGTTACTAAAAAAATAATTTTTTTTCCTTTTGTATTTAGAAAGGAAAAAAGTTAAAAAAATATTTTTTTTTTTATGGGTAAACATATTTTGTATTAATAAAGTCAAGAAATATACAGGTAATTGATATCCTCCGGTCTGGCATTACAAAAATTGCAGCACATGGAGTCTCTAAGCCCGCAACTCATCAACTTATCCAGGGCAGAGAACTTCTTCTGAATAGCAAGTCACAAAATCAAACTAAATCAAGTTTTTTTTCACTAAGTGGGATCGATTATATGAATTTATCGATGCTAATTAGATCTGTTTAGAGACATATCCTCTAATAAATTTACTTAGATCAGATCATATTTAATAATTTCTTTCCATTCCCTCTTGATATAACAATAAAGAAACGAAAACAGTTGAGCCACAAAATATGTGGTACATGTTCTAGAATCTTAACATGGAACGAATGATTAGCAGCTGCACCACTAAGGACAGAAAATTTTGTCCATATATATGCTGTGGGATAAAGCCCTTGAATTTGGTAAGAATAGACCACTCAGAGAATGGATTCACCTCTCTCAGTGCTTCCCAAGCTTTTTTCACAGTAAAACTACAACTAGAATCTATAGACCACGGAACTTCTTGGTCACATCAGGAGCTGGCAAGGACGAAGTCAAGGCCTTCAAGGCCAGCTGGTCAGGGGAATTTGCTTGAGGCCACTTCCAACCCGAAGGAGAGATGATAGCACTAACCAAAGCATTAGGTCCTAACCCCGGGTCATAAATTACCCTGTGATTCCTTTCCGAGCATATAGGACCCGTAGACAACCAGAGAGAGGCCAAATTGCCTTTGCCAGCTTTGTAATTAATCAAGGATCTCACTGAGTCTCACAATTGTAAAAGTTTTCTCCAATTCCAAGAACAGTCACAAGGAATTTTAACAGTCCCAATGTTCTTATCTATAAGGAGATTTGCATAAACCCATTTAGCCCAGCAACTTGATGATGAATCCTTTAAAGCAAGCTCCCGAATATGTTTTACCATAGAAGTATTGTTCCAGTCCTTCATTTTCTTTAAACCGAGACCTCCTTCTTCGATAGGACAAGTGACTTTATCCCACGCCACTTTTGCCCCGGAAGACTTGAGTTCTGAACCATTCCATAGGAACTTTCTAAAACAACCATCTACCTTTTTAATGATCCCTGAAGGTAAAATGAAATGAGCACACCAAAAAACTTGCATACTGAAGAGAACTGACTGGATAAGTTGTAATCTCCCTGCATAAGAAAGAAAAGAACTTGTCCAACTTTGTATTCTAGCTAGGATCTTCTCTAGTAAAGGTTGGCAATCAGCAACTCTGAGCTTCGAGCAGATGAGAGGAACTCGTAAATACTTTACTGGAAGTTGACCTCTAGAGAAACCCAACATACTTATAATCCTTGCGGCTATCTGATCTCTTACACCCGACAGGAAAACTTCACTTTTACCCTCTTTAAGAAAGAGACCAGAGAAAGCAGAAAACAGAAGCAAACTATGTTTGTATACATAAACCGATTCGACATTTCCTTCGCAAAAAAGAAATAAGCCATTAGCAAAGTAGAGGTGGGAGGTCTTTGTCGTCTTACATCTCCGGTGGTAGCTAAAAGATCTCTCTAAGGAAGTCTTCATTTCCAATATCAAAAAGAGAACATTCATACACGACAAATAAATAGGGAGCAATGGCGTCACCTTGTCTCAAACCCTTTTTATCTTTTAAAAAACCTGAAAGTTCACCATTAGTACAAATAGAGAACATAGGAGATGAAATGCAACACTTGATCCATTTAATAAAGCTGTCTGGAAAACCCATCAGCTCTAGAGCATCCCAAATGAGATCCCATCTGACAGGGTCATAAGCCTTCCTCAGGCCTATTTTAATTGCACACCTAGGGGAATTAGAGTCTTTGTGGTAACCCCTAAGTAACTTTTGGGGCCAAAAGAATGTTATCTCCAATTTTTTTACCCTTAATGAAAGCTGATTGACTCTCATTTTTGAAATTTTTGAAATACATTTATGGAGAGTGTTGCAATAAGAGATAGGTCTAAATTAAGTCATTTTTGAAGGATTAAGGACTTTAGATACCAAATCTATCACAGTATTATTGACTTGTTTTAAAAAGTACCCAGAATCAAAGAATGATTAAATAGCATCAATTTTGTCCTCTCCTATTTTTTTTTTTTTTCCAAACACACATTTTCAGAGATTTCTTAAATTTTTGCTGTTGCAAGTAGGAGTGCACAAAAAAAAAAAAAAAAAAAAAAAAAAAAAAAAAAAAAAAAAAACTGAACAACCCAAAAACTGGACCAATTCAATCATTTTAGTTTGGTTTAGTTCAAGTTTATATCAAAATCTGTTCGATTCTAGATTAAAAAAATATTTAACCCAATGTTTTTGGTTCAATTCTCAGATTAGTTAAAAAAACCAAATCGAATCGAAAATAAACCAATCTGAAAAATATAATATATATTATATAATATACATATTATCAGATAATATTTTATGAAAAACAACTACTTTTAATAAATAATTATATATTGTATAATATTACATAATATTATATAACATATAATATAAAACAGCACATATATATAAAATAGTACTGTATATGTATATTATAATATATAACATATTATATATAATTAATATATAGTATTATGTTTTGTGGTTGGCTATTAAAAGAAAGCTAAATACTAAAGACAAGCTACTTAGTTGGGGTTTAATTCACTCTAATGTTTGCGTGTTATGTAGAGAAGAATCTGAATACATAGATCATCTATTTTTTAAATGTCTATTCTCTAAAGAAATCAGATGCATCATTAATATTCTTTGCATGGTTAACTGAAATAATCAAATCGAGAAAGTTGAAATCGAATAGTCCATTGAATATTTTAGTGGGAATAATTTTGCCAATATAGTAGGAAAGCTAGCATGGGCTTCTATGATATACCACATATGGATAAAAAAGAATACAAAAATTTTCAAGGGAATCTCCTCTATAGTGTCTTCCATAGTTAGAAGAATCAAGTATAAAGTTTAACTGAAGATATAACAATTAAGTAAGATTAAAAATACCAATTTGAATGTAATCATTTGTATAAATTGGGGAATCCCAAAATTTTATATTGAGTATCATGTATAGCTTTTGCCATACAAGAATATGCCCTCAAGATTATGTAAAATTCTCCCATTAATCCAAATACAAACTTACCAAAAAGAAATATATCGTATTATATATATTATAATATTTATTGTATTATATGTTATATATGATACATTATTTATTTGGATGCTTAAAAACTAAAAATAAATAAATCGTGTCAAGTCGAAACTAACCTGCTTTAAGTTAACTCGAAAATTGAATCAAGTCAACCCGATATTTTTTATTCGATTTGATTCACTTCCAAATTGAAATTGATTTGGTTTCGGATCTAATTTCAAGAATCGAAAAAAAAAATCAGTTCAATTCTGAGTTAAGTATGAAATCGAACTAAACTGACCTATGCACACCATTAGTTGTAAGGGGCTATCGTGGGCTGTGACTAATATTCTCCCTATGCCTGGTTCGAAGACTTGCTGATTATTTTTTTTTTATTCTATAATTGTTCCTTACATTAGATATTTTTTAGACCATGAGAAAATACATATATTATTTTAAAAACAATAATTTTCAATAACGATTTCTACTAATGTCAAAGTTTAAAATGAATTTATGGATTTATCTCACCATTAATCTTAATTATTTTAAAAATAACTTCTATCGAGAATAGGAAATTTGTACTTGAACTTCATCCTACATGGAGACGCAAACCGATATTGTATTTTCTTTTATTTTAGTGAAAAAGTAAAAATGATAATACATTTTCATACCAAAAATACTTAGACTGGAAAGAAAATATATATATATATATATATATATAAAATATTGTATTTTTCAAATATTATATTTTTATTAATAGTTGTTTGAAAAATATTTTTATACAAACAATTGTTTTTCAATTATTTGGGGATTAACAGTAAAATATAAAAAAAAAATCCGAATATTAACGCGGTGGTTCCCCCACAACAAGAGATACCCCGCCGCTCATCACTCCCGGCACGGCCACGTCCTCATTTAACATGAGTTTACGAAAATGCCCATTCAAATTTAATGGCCCCATCTGGTAGGGATGGCCATTTCGGCCGACCATCTGATCCGTTATCCGATCTGAATGGATGTAAAATTTGAATTCTTTTTTGGAGATTGGATCCGATTTGGATTTGATTTTTTTAAAAAAGTTTGGATATTGGATCGGATATGGGGATGGCATTGCCTCCGTTCTGATCTGTCCTGAATCCGATATCTAATCTGAATTTACCACAATCTGCCTCGATTTGTCCTAATCTGTCCCGAAAAATATCTAAATAACCCCAAATCATTTGAAACCACGATAATAATTTCGTCACTATACCATGGCAAACAATATTCACATTCATAATGCTCTAAACTTATTGAACTTCACTATTATTATCATTAAAATGAATATTGATAAATAAATTTAAAACAAAAATTGCCATCATTTTGTATTAATTAGGGTGTGTTTGGGAAAGAAGTTATAAATTTAATTTTCTTCTTACTTTTGTGTAAATTGAAGTTTTAAAAGTTCAATTTATTTCTTTCATACGCAAAAATAAAGAAAACTTAAAGAGGTAAATTTAAAATTTTGTAAGGTATATCATTTGGGACGCTATAAAATTATATAAATCCCTTTAAAATTTAAATTTTTACTTATTGCACGAATTATAAAACTATAATTTGTATAAATTTATATTAATTTGTACAATTTCGAATCCCATTATGACTTGTAAACTCAATTACTTTCATAAAAATATCTAGATATAAATTTTAAAAAATAATTAAAATATTTTATGTGCTATTTTATTTTATTTTTCTTATTTTTAGTACAAAAAATTACTGTTTCATTAAGTAACTTCTTTCTTGAATTTTGAATAGTTTATTGTTTTCCCCGTATTTTTAACATTTTCAGCTAAAATATATTTTTGAACTTTTCAATATTGATATTCAAAAGAGTTCTCTAGAAAATAAAATTTTCAAATAGTTCAACTAAAATGTTTCATGAAACATTCAATATTTTTTTTATAGTGGAAATTATTTTTTTAAAAATATATAGAGAATGCAACTTATTAATTTTTTTCTTAGATAGTTTGATAAGTGCAGATAATTACATTTTAAATTTTTTGAAAAAATTTACTTATGTGGATCAGTTATCTTATTATGATAAAAATTTATAGTTCTATGTTATTCTAAAAAATTATTTGTTATTATAAAAAAATTAAAAATTTTTTGTAGTTTTATTTTTTTCTATATGTGAATGGTAAAAAAAAAAATTAGTTATTCTATTTTGAAATTAAGTTGATGTAAAAAGTTAATAGAGACAAAAAAACAATTGGAAATTTAAATTTATAACTTTTATTTTTTTGTTTGTAGGTTTTATATAAGAAAAAAATTTTAAAAGCTAAAATAAATTTAAATTTATTTGATTAAGATATAAAATAAATTAAAATTTATTTACAAACTTTTGTCATGTTTTTTAACATTTTGTTATTTATTTATTTTTTACAATTCTTTTAAAATTTATTTATTTTAAAATTTACCAACTCATGTTTTTTCTTATATTTTAATCATTATATTATTTTTAAATATATTACTAGATTATTGAAATGTATTACATTATTTACAAAATATGTTATTATGCATTGTTTTGATTTTGGAGATGACTTATTTGATTCTAATAAATTACATACAACTTAAGGACAGATTCAGGTGAACAAATGATTTGGAGTTTTGGATATCTATAAATATATCCGTTATCCGTTTGGAGCGGGGATAGAGGTTCAAAAAAACATTTGTTTAGAGTTCGGGATAAATTTGGAAGTAGACAGAGGATTTAGAGTTTGAATTTGGATAATGCTATATCCGTCTCCGATCTATCCCGTTCCCATCCCTACCGTCTGGAGAGCGTTTAAGGTCAGTTAAGTTGTCCTTTCAATCATCAACATTCGTAAAATTCAATACTTAGGTGCGTTTAAAGTGAAAAAATAATATTAATAATTGATAAAATTTATAATTTTGTAATTTATATAATAAGAAAAAATAAAATATTTTAATTTTAATTTAAAAAAATTATTAAAATTTAGTATTCCAAACAAAACCTTACATTGTTCATTATTTTACTATAATATTCACTTGAGTTTATTGATTTAGTGCATTTGGAATGACAAAAAAAAAAAAAAAAAGATAAAGTGTGATGAATTAAGAATTTATAATTTGTATAATGAAATAAAAAGTAAATAATTTTTAAAATTTTTTAATATTTTTCATATTTTTTTATAAATTTTTGTCGCTCTGAATAAAACTTTAGGAATTAAGATAACAAGGGAAAGGAAAATCTTGTCATTTTACTAGCTTAATGGAGGTTACCTTTCCTACATCAACCTCACATGTACTACTTGACAAGCAACATCTAAAGGGCGAAAGCAAATTATAGGCCGTTCAGAGTTTTAAAAAAAGAAAAAATCAAAAGTTAACAATAGTAAAATTTTTGGAATGTAAAAAATTATTTTAGAATGATAGTTAGATGTTAATATTTGATTTGATATAAAATTGTTAAAAATTATATAAAGTGACACGTGACAAAATTTTACTGAAAAATCTTGAAAATTTTTGAAATTTTATAAAATTTTTTATACAAATGTCAATCCAATTTTTTCAAAAACCTGTTAAAATCCATTAAGATGCACTATAATAGTTTGTTTCAATAAATTTTGACAAAATTTTAGAAAAAATTAAAATTTTTTAAAAATTGAAAAAGTTAAAACTTTTAAAATTTTTTGAAATTTTTTAAACTTTTTTAAAACTCCAAATGAACCAATAACAGTTCTTCCATTCAGCGTCTTGCTTACCAACAAATGAGCTCTTAAACTCGTGCATGGGTGTGTGACCTTAATTTGAGTGTTCGAATTAATATCTCACACTTTGGAACAATATTCTAAGTACGAAGTGTTTAGAATTGTAAAAATTATAATAAATTTATAAAAATTATAACTTTATCCTTTGTGCAGCAGGTAAAAAATTTTAATTTTATTACAATTTGTAAAGTTTTATAAAGTTTCAAACTGGTCTTGCATTTGTGATTAAGGAACGACAAAACTTTTTGAACTTCAAATATTCCAAAATTGATATCGGGTCCATATCAACGTTGCATTTTTAATAATTAACACAAATGAGTTAATTTATTAGATAAATTACAACAAGCAAGATATATATATGCATATATAAATATATATACGCATTTAGGAAAATTATATTTATTTTCCTTTAACAGTTGAATAATTACATTTATTATCCTTTAAGTTTTAAAAATTATACTTACTTCCTTTATTTGAAAATGTTATTAACATTGGTCTCTTTTCGTTAAATCAACTGCTAAAATTTAATAAGAAGGTGTCAAAGTAGCCAAATTTTTAGGTAATTTTCTTATTTAACTGCTCACATTTTCATTAGTTTTTTTACAAAAATTTCTAAAAGTAAGTTCAAATAATTTTTTTGAGAATTTTTGTAAATAAAATTGACGAAGATGTGAGTAAAGGATTGGTAAAATAAAAAAAAATCTAAAATTTTGCTTATTTTGACATTTTTTATTAATTTTAATGGTTAATTTAACAAAATAAGATCAATATTAACAATATTTCAAAATAAGTGAAATTAATATAATTTTTAAATGTCAAGAAATTTAAATATAAGTGTAATTATTTAACTTATAAGAGATAATAAATGAAATTTACCCTATATATTAATTCTTGCCTTGACTAATTTAAATGGGGGGCATGCCCACCCAATTGAGTGCACTCCCATGTGCTCTTGCCCTAGATTTGTAAACATTCACACATTTTTTTATTTCTCCACCGACACACATAGGAAGGCTCAAGCGAGGAACAACTACACTTTTGATGTGAATAATCAATAATTTTATTATAAAATCAAATAATAAGAAATTCGTTTTATCCCTTTCCGTGTTCAAAAATTAGAGTTGAATTAATAAATTTGTTCTAATAATAAGTTTAAAATTAACCTTAGGATAGATAGCAAAGAAGACAGAGGATGCATCTGCAAATACAGGGGAAAAAAGAGCGGCGATATTTGCATTCCTTTAAAAATTTCTCCTACTCTTTATAATTTTTTTATTCTACAAAATTATAAAACTAATCTTGTAATTAAAGAAAAATTTAATACAACATACCTTAAATACCATAGTTATCTTGCCTTTTTATTTATTATTATGAAACTAAAATCCTCCACTTTTTACTTTTTGATAACTCTACTTTTTTATTTTTTTTAATAATTATATCTCTCAGAATTTCATGTATACTTTTACTTGTATGTATCTCTTTAATTCGTTAAATCTTAAATGAGACACAATAAAAGATGATTATGTTAAAGCGAAACTTTTGAATGTGATTAATTTTTTTTTTTTTTTTTGTACAAGAAATACAAAGCAAATTTCATATTATTACGAGTTATCGAATCTCTTAAATAGCAAGGCAACAGTTAACTTTTTTTAATTTTCGTCTTTCATGTGATTGATTCTTTGATAGAGTAATATACAACAAATTGTATATAATATTTCTTATTTTTTTATTTTTATTGGTCCATATTCTATGACATTATTAGAGTTTTTTTCCTTATAAGCTTTTTTTTTTCACGGTTCCTATTTGTAGTTTTTTTTTTTACTTGGTAATTTATAGAGTTTTTTTGTTAAAACTGTTAAATTATTTTAAATAATGTCATATTATGTTTATTTAATGGTAACCAATTTTGGAGATGAATATCAAGATTTGAATTTTAAATTAATTTACCTTTATTTTAATTATTTTTATTAGTTAATGAATTAATCAACTATTATTATATCTTGCTTTATATCAATTAAAAATAATTATTATTTATTTTCTTTTGTGATTTTCCGTAAAATAAATATAAAAATATATTTACAAAACTAATTTAAAAAAACTACTAAAAAAAGATCTCTTCCACAATTTCGTGAAATTATAATTAATATTAATTTTTTAATTTAACATGTAAATTAATAAAAAGTAGAGAATCTTATAAAAAAAAAAAGTAAGAAGTGAAGAATATTAGTTTTGTAATAATAAATAAAAAAAGAGAGCAATTATAATATTTGATATGTTTCGAATTAACTAACCTCGACTACAAGGCTAATTTCGTAATTTTGTAAGAGTAAAAAATGGGTTAGGAGTGGGGAAAGATTTTAGAGAAGTGTTAATATTCTTGTCCGAAAAAATAATAATAATAATAATAATAATAATAAAGAGAAGGCATTAATTAGGATATAAATCCAACATCTAGTCAACAGTTATGTTTCGATTTTTCTTTTTTCTTTTTTTAACTGTTGCTAGGCCACTAATTGAAAGAATATTAATTTTTTTTTTAAATACATTTTCAGAATGTAAATTTATTATTTTTTAATTTAAAAACGCAAATCAAAAGTCTTTAAGGCCCGTTTGGAGTAAGAAAAATAAGATAAATTGAGATAAAATGTGATTTTTGGTTAATTTTAGCGCCTTTTTTTCTGAAAAGTCGCAAACCGTGGGAACGATTTTCCAAATCTATTCCCACGGATTCAAAAAATTCACAAAAAATAGTGACAATGGTACTAATTTGAAAGCTCTCGACACGAAGGATACGATTGTATAAAAAATTTGCATATTCGATTAACCTATTTCCAGATTTTTTATTTTTTTAACAAAATATTAAAATTTTTTGAAATTAGTGATGACGGAAAAATTAGATGTAAAAGGGTTGTTAGAGATTTATAGAGGTTGATTGTGTTGCCAAACGGGACCTAATTATCCTTTGATCCATCATAAAGCATAATACTGTTTTTCCGATCACGACAACCAGTAATCAGGGAAGCAACGAGACGAAGAAGATGAGTGGTAAGGAAATGTATTATGTATATGAGTTTCAAATGGGTTTTTTTGATAGAGAGAGAGTGAGAGAGAGAATATGGAGCTATTTTCAATACAATTAGACATGTCTGATCTAGAAATCAGCCCACCAAACGGCAAACCCACAACAGGTTGGAGAATGACTTCAGAAGAAGGGATGAAAGTGAGTTTTTGGAAGACAGCTTTGAACCCCACAAACTCCATCTCTTCAATGCCCAAACCCAACATTACATGTATCTTTCCATTTTTTTTTTTTTTTTTAAAGGTACACTACATCTATCTGCTAATAAAAATAAAACAAATAAATGTATAATTTGGTAAAAACATAGTCTTAAACACTGTTTAAAATAGTAGATTTGATAGAATTTGATTTTATTACATAAATTAAATTTTAAAATTTTTATATCATTTGAAATTTAACCCAAAAATAATATAATTTAATAAAAATTCATTATTTTATCAAACAATTTAGGTAAGTGAACAAATTTACTCTCATATATTTCATATTTACAATATTTTGTATTTCTTATTAATATAATCAAATTTAATATTTTCCACAAAAAAATTAATTTAATTATTAAATTTAAACAAGTGTTTTAACTATAAAATTTTATTCATTAAATCAAATCAAATCAATTCTTTATTTTAAAATCAAACGAAATCCTCCGATGGAGTGGAAATATATATATTCTTAAAAAGTGTATTCTCAAAATACGTATTTCAAAAAGTGTGTTTTTAAAATTTTTTTAATTCGCTTTATGGGAATTTTTTTAAATTTGATATTTTTATATTAAATTAAAATGAATGTTATTTTATCAAATAAGTGGCGCAACATCCATAAATTAAGAAAAAAAAAAAAAAAACATTGTAAGGTTTTTGATTTCAAGAGTATCCTGCAACAACTTCGTTGCTTTAGTTTTACGCGAAGAAATGAAGTAGTACACATATATCTAGTAAAGTTTTCTTAACATAAGAAGCGTTTAGAGTGACAAAAAATAAGATAAAGTAAGATAATTTAAAATAATTTGTGAATTTATAGTTCGTACAATGAAATAAAAAATAATAATTTTTAAAAATTTTTAAAGATTTTAAAACTTTTTAGTGTGTTTTAGTGCGCCAAATATACCTATAGTTAGTTTCACATATACCCTCTAAACTATTAAATTGATTTCATTTGGATCCCTTGTCGACCGATAAGTTTATAAAATAGCAATATAACTCCTACAAGCTATTAGTAATTAGAAAACATACTTTTATAAAGTAAATTGTTTATAATTACACTCTTAAAATCGTCTACACTTCGATACTAGTTGTTGGGATGTATAAAAAAATTAACAATTCTCACAGTAATTATTATTAAGCTACTTAAAACATTACTCATAAATATTTGAACACTCAAACTTCGATTACTAAACTGATATTACATACAGAAAGTATTTCATAGAGAGGACTAGAGAGAAGGGAGAGAAGACTTAGATTTTTTGATGCCTTCTAAGGCTTAGATTTTTTTAATGCCTTCTTCTTACAAAATGAATCCTATTTATACATTTAAAGTTCGGATTTCAAATTCCGAACTTCAAATACTTACCAATAAAAGATAAGGAAAGACATGTTGAAAAGAAAAAGACAGCATTATTAAAAAATAGTACAATTATTATGGAATCACTTTTGCTTAAAATTGATTCCTTCACATGGTCTTTACATAGGTTTTGTTATGTGCTGGATAAAGATGCAATCGTATATGACCCGCTTTGAAAAGTTTATTTTTTTTCCCTTGGCAATATTTCTGATTGGTCCAATGCACTTCCGTGATGGTTTTGGGTTATGTTAGCCTTCATATTTTTTCAATAATCTTGTTTAACTCTAATATCTTTAGCGAAGACAATGGCTTCTAATTCAAGCTTTTTTTTTTTTTCCAAATATTTCATAATGATCATTGAAATAAATTAATACTTCTGATGATGCATCAACTTCCATTTGACTAATTTTGTTTAAAAAATCAAATGCTTTATCTCTTTGATCATCAGTTGCTTTGAGCATTAATAGAATGGAAGATATAAATAATCTCCTACCATCTGTAGTCATATATCTTTCTCACATATTTTGTAGAATTTTGATCTGGTAACACCATTTATGTCCAAGACCATAACAGAATTTATATTTTTGATATGACATCTCCCTTGCGCTTCTCATTTTTCTCTTTTTTTAGAGGAAAAATAAGTATTTAAGTAAGAGTATTCCCTTAATTTTCATTTCTGGTGTGGCTCAAAAAATCTTTCATTGTGTTGCCATCACATATAATTGTAAACTTCGAACACCATGACTTTTTCTTTTAAAGCCACAGGGAATTTTGTTGATCATTACTTTGATCGGTGCTGGAAAATTTTGGTAGGCTGTTACCTCTAATGGATTGAAGATAATCTTTTTGACTAATCCCTAATCGATCGCTTCATGCATCCTAATGATTGAAGGTCGAATTGAATTTTTCAGATATAGAAAATAGGATCATATTTAGTTTTATTAGGAATTCTTCAAGGATTAGTTTTTCATGTGATCATTGACAAATTTACTAATGATTGAGAATATTACTCTAGGGAGAACTTGTTAAACTCTTTCATAAAGTTTAATTCTTTTTACTTTTTCAAAGTGTGCATTACCAGAAGAAATTTTCAAAATCTCCATAATTTGTTGAATTTCAAAAATTTTTTAGTAACTAAATAATGAGATTTCAAAATTGAATTTTGAAATTATATTTTTTGACTATTCTTTTAAACTGTCAATTTTATTATGGAGCTATTTCATCTCGTATGTCATTCCTCTTATTACTTTGTTAAGTTTATAGCTTTTTTTATTTTTTAAAATATGAGTTTTTCATATTTTATTCAAGATATTATGGAGTTTGTTCTCTAAATTAGAATTGAAGAAGTTTGGTATTCCTTCTTCTGCTCAAGCAAGTGATTTTTTTAAATACTACTTGAGTATAACTTCCATGAGACATGCTTTTCTGAATTGTTTTTCTAGTGAAAGTGTTTTTCAGCTTGTTTAACTTGAATTTTTTTGTCCTTTGAACTATTTGCCTTAGACATTTTCAGCCTTTTTTGGCTGTTCTGAAATTTTCTGCAATATTAAAGATTTTTGTTAATCTTAATATCCATCTAGATACCTGTTAAAATAATTTGCAAAAACTTTTTAATTGATCTAATACGTTCAACTTCAAATAAATATTAAGAAATATAATTGGACTATCTAATTCTTCTGAGATTATCTTCAACTCTCTGTTTTCTAAGAAAGTTTTTAACTACTTGATTATCTGTTCTTATCAAAAACTTAACTGGTACTAAATATATTTGAAATCTCTTCTTTTTTTTTTTTTTTGGTAAGTAAGCATTATATTTGAATTAATAGGATAAAATGTACAAAGTTCTAAGGGCATACCCTCGTACTACAAAAGAATCATAAATTATACAAAAACAAGAATCCCCCAGTTCTTGCAAATTTCAACATTGACATTTGTAAACTTGATCCTAGCAACTTGGGAGGTTTTGATGTAGACTTTATTCTTTATCTTCTTTAGTGTTCCTAGTGGTGAAGCTGCTATCCCCTTGAAGACTCGTGTTTTTCTATATCCATATATTATAAACCATTGAAGCCCATGCTAATTTGTTGATAGTATTCATGAAAGACTTCCGGCCAAACTTCTCAACAACCCATTTAACCTTACTTCTCCACCTTTGTTTGGCTCTTGGCGTATTGCATAACCTGTTGACTTCTTGCTACACTTCTTGTGAGTAGAAACAATCATCTATTGTTTCTTCCTCTTGCTTGTAGAGTTCACACTTTATATCATCTAACATACCCCAGTACAATAACTTATCTTTGGTATTTAACTTTTCCTTGATAGCCATCCAAAGAATGAAGTTGTGCCTTGGAATGTTTTGAGGAAACCAAATCTGTTTATGCCATATAACCTTTGCGTGTTGTGATCTTATTGCATTCCAAATTGAGGCCGAGGTGTAGGCTTTAGTTTTGGAGGGTAACCATACAAAGATGTTGGGTCCAGCATTGTTGGGAGTTGGACCTATCAAACTGACAATCTCCTGCAGCTCCCATGCTGTTGGAAAGGGCTAAGCCTAATTACCATCTCTTATAACAGAATAAACTTTTGTGCTACGTGGAAGACCTAAGTCATATGCTAACCTCGACCGATACTTAAGGATGAGGGGACACTGTGGGTGCTAGCTATCATACCACAACAAGGATGTTTCAATACTTCCAATTGTGGACTTACAGATTTTTTGTGCAATCCCCCTCAGCTTAGAAGTCTAGCCAAGTCCATGAAGAATCATTTGGTACCTTAAGCTGCCAAAAGCTTTTCCCTTTAAGCAAGTATTTACAACACTAGGAGGCCCAAAGAGAAGTATTGTTTGAGCATAGTCTCCATACATGCCGTAACATTACTATTTTGTTCCAATCAACTAGTCTTCTGATGCCAAGCCCGTCTTCCTTCAATGGTCAGCATACATTCTCCCAAGCTACTTTACTTCCACATTTTTTAAGTTCAAGGCCTACCCATAAAAATCTTCTTAATACTTGCTCTATTTTATCACATACCTTCTTCAGGAATATAAAATGCAAACTCCAATAAACTTGGATGACAAACAAAACAGATTTGATGAGTACTAGCCTTCTTGCATATAATAAAGCTCGATTGGCCTAACTCTTAATTCTTGCTAGAATTCTGTCTATTCGTGGCAAACAATCTCTATACTTGATCTTTGTAGATATTAGAGGAACACTAAGATACTTAACTAGCAAAGCCCCTAGTTGAAATCCAAGGACAGAGCATAATTGCTACTTCAGTTGCTCTTGTACTCCAGTAATATACACTTTACTTTTAGAGTTGTTAAGGAGAAGACAAGAGAATTTATGGAACTCTATGAGAGCATCTTTGATAATAATGAATGAATCTTCATTCGGCTTACACAAAACGAATAAATCATCAGCAAAGGATAGATGGCTTATATTCAACATTTCATCCTTTAGATGATATGAAAACTTTCCTTGGCTTGTGTGTCTTTTTAATAGTCTGGAAAAGAATTCCATAATCAAAATAAAGAGGTATGGAGAAATAGAGTCCCCTTACCTCAGAACGTTTGCTCTTGGGAAATAGCTAATCAAAGAGCCATTTAAGAAGATTGAGAATCGATTAGTAGTGGTGCATGACTTAATCCAGCTACAAAACAAAATAGGCATATTAAGGGCCTCTAAGATTTTAATCGCCAAGTTCCAGGAAACTAAATCAAATGCCTTCATTAGATCAATTTTAAGAGCACATCTGGGCGAAATTCCAGCTCTATGATAATTTTTCACTAGTTCTTGCATGAGTAGTAGTTGATCCGAGATTGGTCTCCCCTTTATGAAAGCTGTCTACATCGAACCAATTACATGGTGCAATACTTTCTTGAGTCTATTGGCAATGAGCTTTGAGAAGCATTTGTATATTATTGTACAACATGAGATGGGCCTGAATTCATTTAGACAGAAGAAGAGACAGGCGGGATAAATGACTTTCCCTCAAAGAAAAGTCAATCTTATTTTGTCTGGTACTAGGATTAGGGACCTTGGGAATGAGGACAATTGTTGTTGCATTTACTTCCTTAAGCACATAGGCTGAACTAAAAAATTCCTTTATGATTGCTATGAAATTAGCTCCTACAATGCTCCATACTTGCTTAAAGAAGTAAGCAGTGTAACCATTAGGGCTCGGTGTTATGTTTTTTAGAAGAGAGAAGAGGGTCTTCTTAATTTCATCATCTGATACCTGATCTACAAGTGTATCCAAATCAGCTCATGGGATGGGCTTGTTCATAATTTCACAACCTAATCCATGCTTGCTATATTAGGTTTAGGAGTACCAAGTAGGGCTTTATAGTGATCTATTATTACATTCTTAACTTTTTCATACTCCTCAATTCTCCTGCCAGATTGACCATGAATGGAGATAATTTTGTTCCTTAAGCAATGAGCTTTTATCTTTCTATGGAAATAGGTGGTGTTCTGGTCTCCTAATTTAATGAGATTATCTCTTGCTTTTTGTTTATAAAAAGATTCTTCAGCTAATGCCAAGTGAGAGAATTCTGCATTGCTATTCTCTCTTCTTCTATTAATCTATCATCATCTAGATTTTACTGTAGCTTGGCTAGAATTGATAAAAGTTTCTCTATTGCTTGGTTCACCCTCTTTATTAATTCACCACATTTTTCTTTGTTAAAGGCTCTCAGATCAATCTTGAGTGCTTTGAGTTTTGCACATAACTTGAACATTGGAGTTCCTTCAGTCTGCTTAGTCTAGTTTTTGGCAACAATCTCTTGGAACTCTTTGTGCTTCACCTAGAAGTTAAAGAATCTGAATGGTTTCCTTCCATAATTGATCTGCTGGGCTTGGTATTCACAAGAGTTGGGCTGTGATCTAATACTCCTTGAGGCGGAAAGATTACTTCAGATTCAGTGTACTTCTCCAACCACACCTCATTTACTAGTACTTGGTCCAGCTTGCATGCAATGGCTTGATTAGCTTTCTGCTTGTTGCTCTAAGTATAAAGGCACCCGGAGTATCTCAACTCAAAGGTAGCAGTATCCTCTTTGCAATTTTTTAGATCTTTAGCAGCTTGGTCATCAATTGGTGCACCCGCTCTTTTTTTCATTATCTTCCTTGACTACATTAAAGTTGTTAATCATTATCCAAGGGGAGCTATGCAACTGTAATTGACATTTTTCTACCAGTGTCTTCCATAGAACTTTTCTAGCAAAACTGAAGTTATCAGTTTAAATAAATAAGGCATAGAATCTGATAGAGCAGGATTTATATTTCACTTCACAAAATATAAGCTGGTAAGAATAACATAGAATTTCAACCTCTAAAACTGAGGGATCCCATAGGATTATGATTCTAATAGCATTATCATTATCACAATTGCCAAAAAAAAGTTAAAAGTATGTTTATAGATTTACATACCTTACGGAGATTGAAATGCCTGACTTTAGCTTTAACTAGGCAAAGTAAATTGAGAGTATTGTCTTGCATAAATTTCCTCACTTCAAACTGCTTTAGGGGACTATTAGCACCCTTTATATTCCATGTTGCAAGCTTCATCTTAAAAATATTAAGGGAGTGGCCTTAGCCTTTTGAGACCTTTGTTGGGGAGAATTCTTGCATTTAGGTTTTTTTCTTTTTGCTTAACTGCTTGGCAAAGTGACATGTGCTGCTTGTCTTAACACAACTCACTTGCGCACTACTATTTGAATGGGTCTCTGGTGATATAGAATCTGCTACCTTTTTCCAAATGATTAGTGTTTTGCTCTATTTGGTCTTGAATAGCATTACTCGCCAAGCCTTGTTGTAGATTTTATACATTTGCTTCAACACAGGTAATAGCAGTAGGTTCAGTGTTGCCAAAGTTTGGCCTGCTCCCATCAATGCAGGTGTCCTTGTTTGTATCATAACCATCATCAATAATAATAGGAGCTACATTGAGAGGCTACTCACACATTTCAGTACTAAGGACTTCAAACTTGTTTTGTGACATGGAGATGACTAATTTATCATCATCATTTAGATTTGAAATTTCTTCATAATAGCTAAGAGTTTCTTTTCAAAAATAGTTTAATTAAGTTTATTTGATATGAACTTTTTAGAATTTCATCAACATGTTAATTCTTCAGAACCTTTTTATTTTTTAAGAATTTTCAGAATATCTTCTTTTTAGATTTCTCTTTTAATTTTGCTACTTTTAGTACTACTCCTTAGAATATTACAATGGCATCTATCTCTAAGATTAAGATATTAAATTCTGTTGGAAAATAAATTTTTAAATTAGGCTTAAATAATGTTTTAATCTCTTTTAATCTCCCTATATCTTTTTTATTCCATTCAATTTTTATATTAAAATTCTTTTGAATCTTTTGAATCATTTTTAATTTTTTTAGAAATGGTTTTTTCCATTTTGAAAAACTTTTTACAAATTTTCCTCCATAATTTAGTAATCAAGAAGACTTTATAAGTTTTTTAAGTCTCTAGTATTTTTGGAAACTATTTAATTTTTGTGGTTATAAGAATTGTAATACAATTCCTGTTGAACTGAGTACAATATCTAACTAATCAATTTACTCATTTTTCTATCTTAATCTTTTTTTTTTTTTTACTGAGAATTATTCCATTATCTAGAAATTTGTTATAAACTATTTCTAAATGGTGTTTATGATCATATCTGTTTTTAGAGAAAATCAATAAATCATCTATATAGGCAAGACATAAATCTTTAAGATCTTTAAATATATTATCCATTCATCTTTGAAATATTTGTGATGTACTACATATTACAAATGGTAAAATTGTCCATTGATAATGGTATTATGATGCAGAAAAAGTAATCGATGGTTTTGACTCTTTTGTAAGTTTGATTTGTCAGAAACCTGATTTATAATCAAACTTATTAAATATTTTAGCATTTTTAATTTAGATTATTAAAACATATTTTCTAGGTATAAAATACTTATCAAATATCAAATTTGTCACAACTGTGATTTATTACTAGAAAAGTAGGATTAGAATGTTGACTTCTAATTGGTTCCATAAGTTTTTTTTATCTAAAAATTCTTTTATTTGAACTTAAAATTCATATATATCCTGTTTGATATAAACTATCAGTATTATATTAATTATTTTCTATTCATTTTTTAATTTTAGATAACAATATCTAGAAGTTTTTTATCATAACATTAAAGGATTTTTTGAAAAATCTGGCTTAACTTATTATAAACTCAATGAGATTCATCAATTATTTTTTATGAATCTATTAAAATTGGATTATGATCACCACATTTGACTAGCACAAATCTTTTACTGGAACTTGAATCATGGATTTTTCAACCAATGAATTTGGTAAGACTTATTTCTATCAGTTGAAGTTACATGATCATGAGATACACTTATAGAATAATATTGAGTTAAGAAATTATTTCTTAAAAGAATATCTCCATGCATCAAAAGAAAATATAATATTTTTAGAATTCTAATTAAATTAAAAAATACAAAGAAACAAATCCTAAATAATGAAAAATATGTAAAAATTATTTCTTTCCCAATAACAACTCTAAACATTTTTCAAATTTAAAAACACAAAAAAGTGTCTAAATAATAATTAGACTTAGGGGTAATTTTTTTTTTAAATTTTAAGTTTAAATTGGTCATATTGACTATATATTTTTTTTAATAAAAGCACCTATAACTAATAATAATATTTTTAATTTGAGTTATTATTATAAAACCACGAAAAAAATTGTTACCATATCTTTCGTTGAACTCTTCATATTCGCCATTTTATTTCTTTATTTATTTTTTTTTTTTTTTACAACGCTTTGTATAAAATTAGGATTTGGAGTGATTTTTTCTAAATTCTAATTTTAAATTTAAATTGAACATCATGCCATATTTTTTTGTACAAAGCACAACATACAATTAATAATATTTTTAATTTAAGTTATTTTATATAACCTATTAAAAAATTATTACAAATCCTATGTGGCACTCTCCCTATTCACTATTCTATTTTATTTTTATTTTTATAAAATTTTAAATAAAACACCTCCTTCTCATTTTCAATACTTTTTCCTCTTATTCACAAAACATTTATTTTCTTTTGTCCTATATCGCTAGATGACTACAACTTTATTTTATTTTATTTGTTTTTTTTTTTGGGTCTATGAAACTACTACAGTTGTGACATGCAATCTCCATCAATATAAAGTGAACTCATGAGTTCCTTAGATGGACCATGCCTATTAGTTCAATGTAGTTGTAAAATTTATATTTTTAAAAATATGAAAATTCCTAAAAAAATAATTTAAGAAAAAGGAATTAAATTTTATTAAATATTAAATAAATTTAAAAAACACATAGAAATGCGTAAATATTATTTAGGCTTAAGAATAATTTTTTAAGAAAAATTTAAATTGGCTATGTCAATCATTTTCAACCAATCAATAATACTCAATATTTGAGTTATTTTATAAATCTATATTATTTATATACGTATACTAAAGTTGTGCAATTATTTTTCTCATTAAACTAAATCTTATGTGCACTTTCTCTTTATTTGCCCTTGTATTCTACACTATTTTTCTTTCATTTTTCAGTACTTTTTTTTTCATTCTACTTTATTTTGTCCCACACCAAAATATGACCACAATTTCAAATTTTCTTTTGTTTATATAGCCAGCAAGACTATAACATGTGATCTAAGTAGTGTGAAATGAGTTCATGCATTCTTAAAATGAATCCTACTTGCCATTGATTCATTGTTGTTGCAAATATATAGGAGTGTGCACAATTTGGTTAAAATTTAATTTTCGGAACGCACCGATCAAATTTAAAAAGTTTGATTCAATTATTTATCTAGTAACAACTGGTTCAGTTACTTTTTATAAAATAATGGTTATTAGTTTTGACTATGATTTTGAATTCTAAAACCAAATAAACTAAAATAACCCAATTAAATTTACTTAATATTTGATATGTAATTAATCTAAATATCTATTCCTATTAATGGTTTTGTCTTTTGAAATATCAAAGGCTATAGGAAATCAACAAATTGTTATAATACTAAATACACATCCTAAGTTTCAAGTAGTACTAATATAAAAATTATTATTTTATCTTTATAATTAAATTATAAATTTTTATATTTAAATTTACAAGCCCAGATAACCGAACTGATCGTAATCAAATCAATATAGTTTAATTTGGTTAATATTCGGTTAGTCCATATTTTTTAGTTAATTTGGTTATCATTTCTAATTTTTTAACATAATTGATTCAGTTATAAAAATTATAATTTTAAAACAGTACCGATTGATACTCATTCTTACTTGCAAAAAAGTTACATATTTCAAACAGATCATGAATTAAATTTAAAAACATAAAAAAAATCTAAATAATAATTATACTTAAAAATAATTTAAAAATTATTAAATATTAATTAAATTTTAAATATCTAACTCTTTTCACAATAACAATTCTTACTATATTGAAAATTCAAAATAGAAAGAAAAAATATCAAATATTATTGGGCTTAAAACTGCACTAGGAAGTAAATTTAATTAATTTGGCCGGGAGTAAAATTTTCTTTAATTCTAATTTTAAAATTAAATTAGTCGTGTTGTTGACCATCTTGCTAAAAACTCGATTATTAGCATTTTATTTGAGTTATTTTTACAATAAATAATTTGAAATAAAAAAAGTGATCAATCTAATTAGATAAATTTAAAATTTAACATATATTTTTAAGCCGATCTTAATTTTTAAGATTTGATCAAATCAAAATTTGATAAAATATGAAGTTTTAATGCTCATATAAAAGTTTGAGTTTGATTAATTCACCAGCTCACTTACATTGCCACAAATAAAAAATATAAATATAAAAAATTAATTCAATAATTATTTTGTAAAATTACATAACGTTATTTAAATATTTCATAATATATTTAACAATATTTTTTATTAATAAAAATTTATATAACAAATCAAATCATTAATTTGACATTTATATATATATTTAATAATTAAGATTATCTTATTATTTGATCAATAATTGAGATTTTTTTAATTTTTCTTACCTGTCGTGTCTTTACACACGGAAAAATGCGAGTAAACCTATGTTCAACACAAGCCCTGCATAGGCTGAATGAAAGCCTGAAAAGCTCCTGACTTTCTTCTCTCCTGGAAACGAAAAGTAATTACGCCAATCCCATTATCTCTTTTACCTTTTTCTGTGAATTCCGTGAACTTACATTTACATTCCCATGCATGCATACATGTGTTGGTGTGTGTGTGTGTGTGTGTGTATTTATATATGCGATAATGCAAATGTTAGACGAGTTAATAAAAGGGTGTGTTGAGAGGTTGGGAGAGAGGCGAGAGCGGTGGAGCTGCGGGACCCATGTGGGGCACCAGAGTAATGAGAGAGAGAGAGAGAGAGAGAGAGCCACCGCTGCGGGACCCGTGTGGAGCACCAGAGTAATCACAGAGAGAGAGAGAGAGAGAGAGAGAGAGAGAGAGAGAGAGAGAGAGAGGGTATTGAAGAAGAAGACGACTTCAAGATCACGATAGTGAAAGGGGGAGGGTTGAAGGGAAGGGACAGTAAAAGACAGCTAGCAACGAAGGACCAGGCTCACGTACCTTCCTTCCACGCTCTCTCTCTCTTATCTTCTCTTTCTTTTTAGCGTTTCTGTCTCTCCTTTTTTTTTTTTTTTTTCTATTCAAGCTCCATTCCCAGCTCCTCTCTCTCTCTCTCTCTCTCTCTCTCTCTCTCTCTCTGTCTCTCTGTTCTGGGTTTACTGTATCATCAGGCCACCATTTTAGTGAAATGGAGGTGTAGGAATTTCAGGGTTTTGCTTTTTGTGGCTTTGGGCTTGCTTCTTGGCACTGCTTTGTGTCTCAAAGTTTGTGCCGGGGACAGAAATTTTGAGTTTTCTCCTTCGGTTTCTTGGAATTACGGGCGGGAATTGTCTAGTTGTTTAGGCTCAGGTTTGGCGCTCTGCATTTTTTTCTTTTTTTCCCTGTGGATTTCTCATTTCCAAATCTCTGCTTCGTTGTTGTCTTTGGCCTCTCAGAAATTGAGGTTTTATTGGGTTTTTCATCGCTCAAAGTAAATTTAAAAAAAAAAAAAAGTAATAATTAAAAAGGAATTTCTGGGTCTTTCCAGCATTTTCTTCCGGATTTGAAAATATTCATCATTCACTGGTTGTGACTGCTAATTGTAACTGAGTTTTTATGTTTTGTTTTGCTCTCGGAGCATGAAACACTCCACTCAAATAAGCCAAATGCCAGCGTTAGGCTTATTTTTCAGTAGATGTTCTTTTAAAATTTTTGTTGCTTTTTTAAGGAATTTAAGGCGCAAAGTTATTAATTTCCACATTGTTCTTGACATTTTCTCAGTACCCTTGCAATTTCTTCCACTAATGTCTTCTCTTTGTTCTTTACAGGTAGCAGACTATCAACAACTTGAGTTGTTATAAGGATTTAGCTCTCTGCATTCAAGTTCTCCCTTGCCTCTGCACTAAAGCTTCAAGGTTTGCCCCACAAATTCATTTCTTTTCCTCTGTATGAACAATTTTTTTTTTTTTGGCTTGTTTTTGGCAAGTGAGGGAAATTCCCTGGAAAAGCACTTGGATTTATCAGCAAAATGTTGAATTTACTAAAGGATTTGTAAAATTGGTTTGAGGGTAGAGATTCTCAGTCTCTCTCTCCCTTTCTCAAATAAGGCGATGAAGTTCTGGGGAATAAAAATATTAGATTTTTTTAATCTGTTGCTAACATTCGGTGCCCAGAATCATTATTATTGACACAATGTCACCAGCAGAGGCCAGGTGGCCCGCAACACATGCCACAGAGAAAGGAAACACTGCAAAATATATATATATATATATATATAAAGTTTTCTCACACTCCCATTATCTCATCACTTTGGCATTTTCTGTGTGTGTCTCAGGAAAGTTAAAGCAAGGAAAAGAGAAAAAAATGATAGGGTCTGATCTTATTGATGAGATTGACTGCTGCAGCTTCTTTGATCAAATTGATGACTTGATTGAATTCCCTGCCGACAATGAATGCGGTCTGGGCTCCGGCAGCTGCAGCAACGATTTCCCAAGCATTTGGTCCAACCCTCCTCCTGATTGTTTGCCGGGTCCTGATCAAATTTTATCCGGCAACAACAGCAGCAACAGCACATCCGATCTCTCCGCTCAACTCTCTGTTCCGGTGAGCAGCATTCAATACTTTTGTCATTTATTCCCATCAGTTTCCCGGAAATTTCGTGAATTTGTCATTATTGTTCTTGGGTATTTTCTCATTTTCTTGCGGAAAATAGCCTACGGATTGCTTGAAAATGAAGCGGTGTTGAATCTGATTATGACATCATATTATTATTGTTTGTTATCTAACGGCGCCACGAGGTTGGGTTTGCTTTGTTAAAAATTTTTTATATTGTTGTATTTATTTTAAGGTACGTTTAATTTGTTAAAAATCATTAAAAATTTTTAAAAATCTTTAAAAATTATTTACTTTTTATCTCATTGTACAGATTACGAACTCATAAATTATCTTATTTTATTTATTTTTTATCACTCTAAACGGACTCTTAATCTCTTTTTTTTTTTTTTTTCCTCCACTCGGTTTGAATTTTAAATGTGTTTTCATTCAAATTAATGTCTTCTTCTTTTTTTTCCTCCTCTGTGTTTGAATTTTAAATGTGTTTTCATTCAAATTCAAACATTTTGGAGTTTTTGACAAGTTAAAATGATCGCTTCAAAAAATTGAATTTTGAATATCAGTGGATTCAAAATCAAATCTTTGAGAGTTGGGGGTGTTTTTTTTTTTTTTTTTTCCGGTCAAAATTCACACGATTGCTTAAAAATCAAGTTGTTTAATAGTCACTCCACGACATGAGTTGTCAACGTTTGGCACTTTATGGGGTTGCTGCTGAGTCGGGTTGTGGGGTCTCTGGCCACCTCACCTCGTCCCGAATAAACCAAAAGCGTGTTCGGTACGTCAATCAGATGGATACTTATTAATGCGTATCAATATTTGGTTATGCTTCTATTTTGAACAGTTGAGAACATTTATCGGCGTACACTCTGCTAAGGCTGCTTAAGATTATACGGTAGCAGTTATGGTTTTGTCTATTAGGCCCCGTTTGATAAAACACTAAAAATCGCCAATAATCTTGCTTTGTAAGGTGTCAATACGCCAACTTTTGTTGAGTTGGCGAAGGTTATGATGATAATTTTACTTTAATTTAACTTAAAAATTATCAAAATTTTTACCAAATGCACGAAAAGTGGCCAAAATTTACTAAAAACTTCTATTTGTTTTATCACACATCTAAAAGTTGTCAAAAATTACTAAAAAATATTTATTTATTTTATTAAATACACCAAAAGTTTCACCTACTAAGGGGGTGTTTGGCAACTCAAAAATTAGCAAAAAATTACCAAAAGTTGATTTTTATGTGCTTGGCAAAACCACAAATTTTGTCACTTTTTTGCTTTGCTACAGTAAAAAGTACTACTTCATCATTACATCTTTTTTTATTTGCTACAGTAAAAAACATACCAAACACTCCAAAGTTACAACTTTTTTGCTTTGCTACAGTAAAAAATTTACCAAACACCCAAAAGTTACTAAAAAAATACTAAAAATTTCACTTGGTTCAACCAAATACACAAAAAAGTGCCAAAAAAAATACCCAAAAACTACCAAAACTTAAGTTTTTTTTTAACTTCCAAACACCCTCTAACTTTAGCAAAAAAAGTACCAAAAGTTGGCTAAAAATTAGACATTCAAACTGGGCCCTAGGTCCACTGAGAGTGACAAGGGCCACCCACATAGTGGTAAGCCTATACCGAACTGGTCGGTGAGTCTTAAGGGGGTGGCTTATAATCCTTGGAGAGGGTTCTCATCGTGAAAAATAAAAACTACAAAGAGAGAGAGAGAGAGAAATCAATCTCGGCGCAGGTTATTGCTGGTTGTTGGAAACCGGGCAGCAGCCATAATCAGCTGGCACAATGTTGAATGACTGACTCATTCACATACCAAATTGTGCCCTAGTTGTAACCGAGTTAGTTATTTCTCTTCCAAGTCTGCAAGCTGAGATTGTTACAGTACTCTGGAATTGTTGAAAAGGACTAACTAGGACTTTGAAATTTTGTCCTTGTACAATTGATTGTTGCTTGTCAAAGGCTGTCCATTCTTTCTTGCTCAACTTGCTAATCCTATCATTCCTGATTTGCAAGTTTATCATCAAGTTAAAATCCCCCCTCTCCCCCCCCCCCCAAAAAAAAAAAAGGTTAGGTTGCTATTCAATTATCTAGCGTTGATTTTGTTGTTGTCCATGATGAAATTGGAACGGGAAGGGATAGGTCCGGTGCACCAAACCGTTCAGTACACTGCTGATCACCTGTACTGTTGGGTTCCACGGTGCACCGGACTTACCCCCAACCCAATTGAAACATATATTTCTGTTTTTCGACTGATTCTTTCTTGTCTCCTTTTTCCATATATTTTCTCTCAGTATGAAGACATTGTACAGCTCGAATGGCTTTCAAATTTTGTGGAGGATTCCTTCACCGATGGAGGCATGACCCTTGACAAAGAAAATTCTTCCATCCAAAAGGAGTCATCATCGTCCCACAATCAGTTCCAAACTTCTATCCACAAGGAGTCATCATTCTCCCACAATCAGTTCCAAACTTCCAGTCCCACCTCCGTGCTTGAGAGCAGCAGCAGCAGCGGCAGCAGCAGTTCCTGCTCCGAGGGAAAGAACGTGCCACTCAGCACAACTCAGCGCGGATCTCAGCGTGCTCGTAGCAAGCGCCCTCGTCCCACAACCTTCAATCCTCGCCCAGCTATTCAACACATTTTCCCAACCTGCTCATTTATGGAGAATCCCCAGCAGTCAATCCGTGTTCCAGTGCCTTTCTCAGAATCCGATAATTTTGGAGAATCTCGTCCTCTGAAGAAGATACAAACGGTGGCTGCAACAGCAGAACATAAGAAGAAAAGGAAAATAAAGATGTTGCCTCCATTGGGTGGTCCTCCTCCTCCTCCTGGGCAGAGGAATCAGAATCCCCCACCACAAGCTGTTAGGAAATGCATGCACTGTGAGATAACTAAGACGCCCCAATGGAGGGCGGGACCAATGGGGCCGAAAACCCTCTGCAACGCATGTGGCGTCAGATACAAGTCAGGCAGGCTCTTCCCCGAGTACAGGCCGGCAGCGAGCCCGACGTTCATTCCATCGCTGCATTCAAACTCTCACAAGAAGGTTCTGGAGATGCGAATCAAGGGTGGTGGTGGGGAGAAAAGTCCCATTTCCACCATGGTTATGGCAATGACCACCACCACCGAGCAAACAGAGTTCATTCCAAACAGCAGCAACCCTTCACTGGATTACATCTGAGGTTTAGTGGAATCCATCTTCACGGCCTTGCTTTCCTCTGTTACTCTAATGTTATCTCTATACATTGCAGGTTTTTTCTTTTTTTTCCTTTTTTTTTTTTTTCATTTCTTTGTTTGTTTTCTTTGTACAGGGGATGTAATGGTGGGTGGGGACAAGAGGGTTATAGATGGCCATATAATTTTTAGGTAGTAAAGAAAAGGAGTGAGATGAGAGTAATTAAAATGGGGTTTTAGGGATTAAGGGATATGCTTAGGCATACGTAGGTTGAGGTTTAGGGAATGCTTTTTTAGGTCTTTAACTAAGATTTATTAGGAGTTTGGAACACTGAGAGTCTCCTTCTTGCTTGTTCTTCTGTTCTTTGTTTCCCCATTTTGGGATTTATTTTTGCAGTTTAATTTGTATTAGGAATTTCTGAGATACGAGTAATGGAGCTTGAATCCCAGTATTATCTTACAATTGTTAGTAGCAAAGAAATAAATATGAAGATGAAATAAAACGATCATTAATCCTTAGGCCTCTGTTGGAGGAGTAAAAAACTATCAACTTTTGGTGTTTTCGGTATCTGGTAAAACACCGTTGTCAATTTTGTTGAGTTGATAGATTGTCAATATGTCAGCTTTTACTGAGTTGGTTAGAGGTATATCACACTCTAAGTCTTAATAGAAAAATCGAAATATAATAGCCAAACTTACTATATAAGTTCCTCTGTAGTCTAGTTGTCTATAAATATTACATATCTGCCAGGCTTTATATTAACACCTAATCATCGATCCTTAGTCAGTCGCTAATATTTGTCAGTCCCAATTTTTGCTATTAGACAATTTTTTTGTATAAAAATCTATGAAACAGAGTGAGTTACTAAGGTTAGTAGGAAAAATATTCAAATAATATCAACAAGTATTTTTCATATAAAAATAGATTTTAAGTGCTCAAAGTAACTATCATTATCATATAATTAAACAATAACATGACAAATTAAATAAATAAGTAGTGAAAATGAGCATGTAAAACTATTCCTTTTTCACTTTTATGACATCTTACCGTTCTTATCACACCTTAATATATCTTTCATGTGAAGTATACGAAATTATTATAATATTATCAATAACCCTTTCTCACCCTTATATTCTCACACCACCCTTATAACATAACTCTGTTGTTTCAGTTTGATGGCATGAATTCTCAAAATACAATTAATATTAATACTTATATAATCACCAGCAAATTTTAGAATATTTGAGAGTAATTTTTCAAATTCCGTAAAATTCAGTTCCATCATTTTATATTTTCTAGTAGTATCACAATAATCATCAACGAAATTATATATTCTTATCATATCTTTATGTAAAATACTAAGTTTCAACTATAAGAATAAATCTATTGCTTGAAGGAATCAATAACCTTTCTTGCTAATTTTTCCCTTGATTCACATTAAATTCTCTGAATATAAATTATGGCTAGTCGACACGTGCTCACATATTATTATCTAATCACTTTAATTGTTGCATTTAGCTCAAGAGATTTAGATTAATATTTTTTTCGTTACCAACAATTCTTTCTAATTTTTAGACAAATATTTATTTCCTTAACTAATTAATCACTAATAATTTATTATTATTATTATCATTATTATCATTATTATTATTATTATTTTCAATAACAAGAGGCTTACATTAACTTAAATTTATATTAAATATCCTTTACTTAGAGATTAAATATTTATAGGCATAAAATAAATATTTAAGTTGATGAGTATAAAAATTAAATTAAATTAAAATTTTTCTCCAAAAAAAATCAAATTATGGAAATAGTTGTTACTAATTGTCCTCGAATCTAAATTTTTAACCTAAATAAATTATACACATCAAACATTAAACCATTAAAATTTAATCCAAATTAATTTAATAATATAGATCTATCAAATAAAACACCACCATTATATTGCTAACATATTTAATTTATTTTAAACTTTCATAAAATTATTTTTGTGAATCAACAAAATAAAATAACATAACTTAAAAGTTTGGTTCAAAATTTCTTAAACTATCTTCTTTTTCACTATTACTTTCTTCCTTACTATCCCTTTATCTCAAATATATGTGCTCATGTATATACATATATATTGGCAATTGGCCAAGACTCCACCTCCTAACCTTGATTCTTATATCAAATATATATAAAAATATATATATTTTCCCTTAAAGCTTCCAAGTGGCCTCATAAGTTTTTTACGCACATATCCATCATTATTACACTTTTCACCTATAGATACATGTTCTATTATATTACTACACACATATATGTATATGCGTCTCTTCATAATTTGAAATTTATCTACTATTTTATTTAAATTAAAACTAAATAAATTATAAAAGTATTATATTGAGATGCAAATTACTTCAATTAAAGTTTATAAAAATTTAAAATAGTATACCAAATTAACGTATTTAAAATTTTTAGGCATAAAATAGAAATTAAATTAATAATATAGTACAAATTCAGGATGTCATAGGATATAATAGTCATTTTACTTTAACTCAACTCAAAAATTACCAAATTTTTATTAAATATCTAAAGATTGTTAAAAATTATTAAAAATTTCTATTTGTTTTACTGGATACTTAAAACTAAAAGTTATTAAATTTTTTATTTATTTTATTAAATATATAAAAAGTTTCAGATATCGATTTTTGTCAAAAAAAATAAAAAATTATTAAAAATTTGACTTCTAAACGGATCTTTTTTTTTTTTTTTTTTTTGGTAATTTTCTAAACGGACCTTAATAGTGTGAGATCACACGAAGCAAGGCTAACTTCGAAACAAAATGGTCCTTGTACTTTCATAAGACGGGTTGGAGCTCATAAGATACGTAGGATTAAACTTTGAGATGAGTAACAGATTTTCCATTCATGAAAGGAATGCAGTTCCAGGTATTCGATCTCTACCATACTTAGGCTGCTTAAACTTTATAATCAAAACGATCCTTGCTCTATTGGCTCATTAGCTTCCTACGTTGAATTTTTCAGCTTATGAGATTTAAAAAATTCTTGATTTGGGAGAGAAAAACTAATTTTTTTATTTTTTTATTCTTCTATCATATATGACTTTTTTAATTAATATTTGGTAACTTTTAACCGTGAGATTCACATTTACTTAAAATAAAAATATAAAAAAAATTTACAGATGGGTTAAAAAAATTAATTTTTTTTGTATGTATATAAATTTTTTTTTGTATATAAAGTCAGATGACAAAGACGTCAAAAGAAAAGAAAATTTGATTTTTTAATTCGCAAATCAAAAATTAATTCTTAACACACTTTATAAGGTTAAAATCGTAACAATAATGCCTCGGGTTATGGGTGTTTAGTAGATTTTATAATTTCTAGAAATATCAAGAATTAATTCAGATGGACTGTAATGTTTATTTATTTATTTTTTTCTTTCACCAATTATAAAATATATCTTTCCCTCATTTTTGGCTCTAAAAATAATGTATTCGATAAACATATTTAAAGGTTATTAGTTCTAACTTAATTATATAATTGTTGTTGCTCAATTAATTTCAAATTAATGTTTATAAACCCTTGCACGCAATTAAAAAAAAAATACATATTGATTCCAAGAATTGAAATAGAAAGATTAAAAATTCATTTGGAAAGTGGGTGTTTTGTACATTTTTTGGTCATTAGGTGTTTAATAAATTAAAAGCACTAAAAAAATTAATACACATCAATTCCTAAAATTTGAAATCAGAAAAGATTAACAATTCATTAGGAAAGTAGGTATGCTCTATGTTTTTAAGTCATTAGGTGCTTAATAAAATATAGCCACTAATTTTGTTTGCTCCAATAGAAGTAAAAATAAAATATAAATAAATAATCCTATAAATATGTCAATAAAATCTCACAAAGTAATCACTCTTTTTCTCTTAGGTAGCGTTTAGAGCAGTAGAAAATAAAATAAATTGAGATAAAACGTGATTTTGAGTTAATTTTAATGTTTAGTGTTTTCTTTCCAACCGCGTTTTTTGGAGATGAATTTTAACAAACCATAAAAACGCTTGCCCGAAAACCGTTCCCACGGATTCAAAAAATCAACACTCAATGTTCTATTTTGGAGATGCACAGCGCCAAAACCGTGAGAATAGTTTTTTGAATCCGTTCTCATAGATTCAAAAAAATTCATATAAAATAGCGACAATAGTACTCATTTGAAAACTTTCGACTCGAAAAATATAATTATTGAAAAAAATTTACGCATTCAATTAATCTCCTTCTAGATTTTTTGTTTTTTATTTTTTTTAACGAAATATTGAAATTTTTGAAATTAATAAATGTGGGAATGTGTAAATATGTAATAGAGAATTTGAGTGATTTATATAGGTTGTTGGAGATTTATTTTATTTTATTTAGTTTGTTAGAATACCAAATGAATTAGCTACATATAAAAAATAAGTCTTGCAATATATTTAAAAAAAAAAAAAGGAAAATTACTGTACTCTTAAGACGAAAACAGGTACATATAATTTATTTAGTAAGGAGAAGAACTTATTTCTAACCTTTTAAAATATATATATATATATATATATCTTTTCGTTTTTTTTGGTTTATATTTATTATTTATTTGATAATATTTTTCTAATTTAAGATGTCATATTCAAAATATAAATTTGGAAATGAAAAATAAAAAAATTAACTGAAGTTTGGGTCTCGATAAATTTATACAATACAAATAAAAAGATTAAATGAATTGCCTATATTATTAATAAAAATAGTATTTTAATAACTATTTAATTCAAAATTTTAATAAGTAATTTTATATTTCAAAATGTTTGAAGAATTATCTTTCAATAAAATTTTTAAGATATTTTATATTCAATAAAAATTTTATATTACTTTTATAAAAGATGCCTGGTCATTTAATTCTCCCTCAGCCCATTAATACTGTGTTGGCTGGGACTGTAGAGCATTTTCCCAAGATGAACTTTAATAAATACATGCTTTCATATATATATATATATATATATATATACATATAAAATAAAGTATAGGGTAAGACTATTGGTACCCAACAAATAATCTCTTACACTCTATTTTATTTATTTTTTTATTAAGTGAAATTACAAAATTTTTCTTTTTTACTTGGCCGTTTTTATGTATAATTTGAAATAACATATTTGTCCTAACTTAAAAAAAATAAATGTTTACAAATTTGAACAAATACTTTTAGGCGTACAAAAGAATAAAAAAAATATTTTTAAAGACTAAAATAAATTTTATATATTTATATTTTTAACAATCAAATAACAATAAATTTTATTTTATTTCATAATTTAATCAAATAAAAAGATTAATCTTTTTCATTCCTTTTGTTTACAAATATTTGTTATTTTAACTTTTGTTATCATTCAAAAGTCATTTGGTAAGATTCTATACTATTTTTTTAATTTTCATAATCTAGTAATATATTTTAAAAATAATGTAATTAAATCAAATGTAAGAAAAAAATGTAAGTGTGGTAATATTAAAATAAATAAATTATGAAAGTTTGTAAAGGGGAAATTGCCTTTATCACTTATACTTAGGCTTAGGATCACTTACAATTCCTATACTGTAATAATGTGCAATAATGCCTCTTATACTGTTTACAAAAGTGACAATACTGACATTGCTACGTTAAATGCTAAAAAGTCGAAAATACTCTTTATATAATTAAAGCCCTAAATCAGTCGAGACAATCCCAAACTTGTCAAAAATCTTCTAAGTCTCAAAATTAGGCAAGTATAGGGAGTTGTTGTTCGACACAGTCAAAGAAGGAAAGCTAGGGTTTCATTAAAAGCTAGGGTTTGTGTCGCCATTGTTGCTCGACGATGGAGAAGACATAGTAGGTATGTTTATATAACATGGGTGTAAGAACGAAACTAATTTATAGTCTTTTTTGTAAAGATAAAGTACAATATTTTATTTGTTTGCTTTGAAGTCACCAAATGTAGGTGGAAGACACATTACCAAGACATAGGGCCATGTTGGGTGTCTTCTGCTTTGAAGTCAGCCCTTAACTTTTCTCTTATAAAATTTTTTTTTTCATTTTTAAATCGATTTCTTATAGAACTTTCCAGGTTTTTGTAGGTATGTCTAAAATCAAAACAGTGGAGTTACATCATGAGGGGAGGTTCAAGGTGACTGTTGGGGGGAACCATATACACTAGAGGCACGGTTGAGGTTGGGGACAAGTTTGACACTAACTTCATTAGTTATATAGATCACTTGTTATTATTTACGTTGTAAGAGGCCATCAACCACTACATATTGTGGGGAAAGATGGCACAAGGATAAAGGGTTTGACTCCTAGCAATAGAAGGCCCTACTCCATCAGTTTAGACTCCTATGGGTGAGGAGATCCCTCCAGCAATTGAGACTTCTACAGCTAAGGATATTCCTCCAGCTAAGGAGACTCTTGTAGATAGGGAGACTAAGTGCATTGATGGCACTGTTGTAGCTGAGACAAGGACTGAAGGCATTACTATGAGCAATAAAGATGATAAATATAATCTAGGTGAGGGAGATGGAGAGAATGGCAATCAGTCTAGTAAAGGTAACAATCCTAACTGGCTATTTAAAGATTTTGAGGAGGTAGAGGATGATGACAACTTCTCAGCTCAAGAAACTCCTACTCTTGTTCCTACTCAATCTTAGGTAAGTACACAACATGATGCTAAAGATGAAAATGAAAATTAATGGTGGTCTGACCATAGCTTTGATAATGAATTAAAATTTTTTAGAAGGTCAAATGAGGATGATGGTATAGTGTATTATTTGAACTTTAATAATGAGATTGGCATGGCCAAGCCGAAGTTGAAGGTTAGGATAAAATTCAAGAACATTTATGTGTTTAGACAAGCATTGAGAGAGTGGCAGGTCAAAGAAGAGTATGACCCAAATTTTGTGAAGAACGAGGCTGTAAGAGTTAGTGCTGTTCGAAGGCTGAGTGTAGATTTAGGCATGCTTTGCCTATGCAAGGTAAAAGGACTTTCGAAATTAAGTCACTCCAACCAAAGCATCACTATGGGTGGTTGTACAACAACCACTTGGTGAACTCTAGGTATATCTCAAATAAGTATCTAGAGAAGCTGACAAATAATCCTGGAATCAACATTTCTGCTTTTTAGAATAAAGTCAAAAGGGATTTGGTTGTGGACGTCAATAAAAACCAATTATGTAGAGCAAAAAAGAAAGCGAATGAGACTAGAGAGTTGGACATAAGGAATCAATTTGCTAGGCTGAGGGATTATGCAGCTACTGCTAAGCTTCATAATCCACGAATGTGGATAAAAATCATGACTGAAAGTCCTAAGGAGGAATTATCTCCTACATTTGCTCATACGTATGTCAGATACCAATCTCAGTTGGATGGTTTTCTAAATGATTGTAGGCCCATCATTGGGCTTGATGGTTGTTTTCTAAAAGAAGTTCATGGTGGCTAACTTCTGAGTGTAGTGGCGAGGGATGGTAACAAAAATATGTTTTCACTTACCATTATTGTTGTTGAAGCTAAGAACAAGGAGTCTTGGAGTTGGTTATTAGAATTACTAATGAATGATATTGGGACTGTTGAGGAGATGGGATGGTACTTTATTTCTGACAGATAGAAAGACTGGAAAACCACCTTTACCTAGCTCCTTCCCAATGTTGAGCACAGATTCTGCCTAAGGCATATTTATGCCAATTTCTCAAAAAGTTCAAGGAAAAAGAATTAAAAAATTATATTTGGAAGGCTGCATCTGCCGGCACTATTAGAGAGTACGAGTCTCACATGCTTGCACTAGAAAGGATAGATAAAAATTTCTATGACTGGTTGAAGAAAATAGATCCAAATTTGTGAACGAGATCACATTTTAACATGAAAAGCAAGTCTGATATTCTTGTCAACAATTTGAATGAGTCGTTCAACAGTTACATTCTTAAGGCTAGAGACAAGCCAATAGCTCCGTTTGGAGCTCTCCAAAATAAAATAAAATCTTACAAATCTCAAAAACATGAATTACGAGACAGCAAAATTTAAATTTCTCACTCAATGCACGAATTACGAGAAATTTACTTTTACAATCTTATTTTATTTTATACACTTTTATACAACTCCAAACACACCCAATAATAACTATGCTTGAATAGATACGAAGAAAATTAATGAGTCAATTCTAAGTTAAAAGACAAGTGATAAAAAAATATGATGGGGATATATGTCCTAAAATCAAAGATAAGTTGGAGAGGAACAGGGTTACTAGGAGAAACTATTTTCCATTCTTCGCAGGTGAGTTGAAGTATGAGTTTAATTATTTTAACGCAACATACACAATTGATTTGAGAAGGCAAAGATGTGGATGTAGGATATGAGACTTGAAAGGGATCCCTCACAAGCATGCAGTCGGTTTGGTCTACCAACTTGTTTTCTAACAAATAAAAGGTAAATCGATTCCATTTTAGTTCAAAGCCAGTCATGCTCCCCAAGCACCAAATGGATCATTACACTGTAAGTTTTGAGGTATGTCTCCTTACAATAGAACTGATGAACATACTCCTTTGGAGTTGTCCTGTGCATGTAGATAGCACTGACTGCATGCTTACAAGGGATCCTCATCAAGTCCCACATCCTATATCCACATCTCTGCCTTCATAAATCAACTGTTTATGTTGCGTTAAAACAATCAACCTCATACTTCAACTCATCCGCAAAGAATGAAAAACAATTTCTCTTAACAACCTTGTTCCTCTCCAACTTGTCTTGGATTTTAGTATATATATCTCCATTATGTTTTTGCATCCCTTGCCTTTTCACTTAGAATAGACTTATTAATTTCCTTCGTATCCATTCAAACATAGTTATTATTGGCTTGTCACTTGCCTCAAGAATGTAACTGTTGAACAACTCATTCAAATTGCTAATAAGAATATCAGACCTGTTTTTGGTGCTAAAATACGACCTCGTCAACAACTTTGTATCTATTTTCTTCAGCCAGTCACAAGCATTTTTATCCATCCTTTCCAGCACTAACATGTGAGACTCATACTCTCTAATAGTGCCAACAGATGCAACCTTCCAAATACAATCCTTCAACTCTTTTCCCTTGAACTTTTTCAAGAAATTGGTATAAATATACCTCAGGCAAACTTTGTGCTCACCATTGGGAAGGAGCTGGGCAAAATGACTTCCAAGCCTTTCTGTCTGTCAGAAATAAAGCATCGCCCTATCTCCTCAATAGTCCTAATATCATCAATTGCTTACTCCAAGAACCAACTCTAGGACTCTTTGTTCTTAGCTTTAACAATGGCAATGGCAAGTGAAAACATATTGTCATTAGCATCCCTCGCCACTACACTTAGGAATTGGCCACTATAAACTCCTTTTGAAAAGCAACCATCAAGCCCAATGATGGACCTACAATCATTCAGAAAACCATCTAACTGAGATTAGTATCTGACATAGATACAAGCAAATGTAGGAGGCAGTTCCTCCTTAGAACTTTCAGTTATGATTTTTAACCTTGTACGTGGATTATGCAGCCTAACAGTAGCTGCATAATCCCTTAGCCTAGCAAACTGGTCCCTTTTGTCCCCCCTCTATAGTCTTTTTCGCTTTCCTCTTTGCTCTATACAACTAATTTTTATTGACATCCACAACCAAATCTTTTTTAACTTTATTTTTAAAAATAGAAATACCGATTCTAGGATTATCTCTTTAACTTCTCTAAATACTTATTTAAGTGATACCTAGAGTTCACTAAGTGGTTGTTATACCACCTCCCAAAGTTATGCTTCGATTGGAATGACTAAATTTGGAAAGTCCTTTCAACTTCCATAAGCAAAGCATGGATCCTAAATCCACACTCAACCTTGCAAATAGCACTCACTCTTACAGCCTCGTTCTTCATAAATTTCAGGTCATACCCTTCTCTAACCCACCACTCCCTCAACGCTTGTCTAAACACATAAATGTTCTTGAACTTCATCCCAATCTTTAACTCTGACTTGGCCATGTCAACCTCATCATTAAAGTTCAGATAATGGACTCCATTATCATCCTCATCTGACCCCCTAACAAAGTTCAATTCATTATTACAGCCATGATCAGACCACCATTCATTTTAATTTCCATCCTTAGCATCCTGTTGTGTACCTACCAAAGACTGAGCAGGAACAGGAGCAGGAGCAAAAGTAGAAGCATGAGTTTCTTGAGTTGATAAGATGTCATCATCCCTTACCCCCTCAAAGTCATCAAATAGCCAGCTAGAATTGTCACCTTCACTAGACTGACTACCATCCTCTCCATCTCTCTCACCTGGATTATATTTATCATCTCCAATGCTTACAACAATGCCCTTAGTCCTTGTTTCACTGTAGCAGTGCCATCAGTGCACTTAGTCTCCCTATCTGCAAGAGTCTCCTGAGCTGGAGGAATATCCTCAGCTGTAGGAGTCTCAACTGCTAGAAATATCTCCTCAACTTTAGGAGTCTGAACTGATGTAGTAAGAGAGACAAACAGCCAATTGGGTTAAGCAATGAATAATTGGATAGCCTAAAGCATGGGTTAATTAGCAAATAGGTCATCGTGTGGACTCAATTAGATTAGGCTTAATAAATTTGAGTTAAGAGAGTCACTTTAGATTAAAGGGTTACAATTTAAATCACATTTTCACTTTACGTTTTTAGGCTTATCAGAAAATGTGAGATGATATCGTACTCTCACAATTATATATTGACAATTATCTTTTCCTGAACAATGTTTGATCAATTTTTTGTCATTTAACAGTAAAGTGAAAAACAATTCCTTTATTTTTCCACTATCCATTGACCTCCTCATTGATAATTTTTCTTTTTCAACATCATATTTGTTTGTCTTCATTGCTTTGTTTCATCTCCATCTCTTCCTCAAGACATGCTCAAGGAATTAACCTTCTTCAATAGTTTTTCTTCATCCTCCTCTTTCATCTCCACCTTTTCATCAAGACAAGGAATTAACCCTCTTCAACGTTGAACCAAACCCCAACCTAATACCCTCCCACTCCCCCCCCCCCAAAATAAAAACAAAAAAATAATAAAATATTACCCATTTAATCCTAAATCCACTTCAAACTACTTTAAAGTTACATTCATATTTATGAATTTAAAATCCAAAGAATTGGTGTTAATTACCTAGGAGAATTACGTCGCATAATTTTTTTAGTTTATATAAAAATTTACAACAATGCCCTTAGTCCTTGTTTCACTGTAGCAGTGCCATCAGTGCACTTAGTCTCCCTATCTGCAAGAGTCTCCTGAGCTGGAGGAATATCCTCAGCTGGAGGAGTCTCAATTGCTAGAAAAATCTCCTCAACTTTAGGAGTCTGAACTGATGTAGTAAGAGAGACAAACAGCCAATTGGGTTAAGCAGTGAATAATTGGATAGCCTAAAGCATGGGTTAATTAGCAAATAAGTCATCGTGTGGACTCAATTAGATTAGGCTTAATAAATTTGAGTTAAGAGAGTCACTTTAGATTAAAGGGTTACAATTTAAATCACATTTTCACTTTACGTTTTTAGACTTATCAGAAAATGCGAGATGATATCGTGCTCTCATAATTATATATTGACAATTATCTTTTTTTGAACAGTGTTTGATCAATTTTTTGTCATTTAACAATAAAGTGAAAAACAATTCCTTTATTTTTCCACTATCCATTGACCTCCTCATTGATAATTTTTCTTTTTCAACATCTTACCTGTTTGTCTTCATCGTTTTGTTTCATCTCCATCTCTTCCTCAAGACATGCTCAAGGAATTAACCATCTTCAATAGTTTTTCTTCATCCTCCTCTTTCATCTCCACCTTTTCATCAAGACAAGGAATTAACCCTCTTCAACGTTGAACCAAACCCCAACCTAACACCCTCCCACTCCCAACCCCCCCCCAAAATAAAAACAAAAAAATAATAAAATAATACTCATTTAAACCTATATCCACTTCAAACTACTTTAAAGTTACATTCATATTTATGAATTTAAAATCCAAAGAATTGGTGTTAATTACCTAGGAGAATTACGTCGTATAATTTTTTTAGTTTATATAAAAATTTCATTCTAAATTTGAGTTATTTAACATATTGATTTTATGAGAGATCTAAACTCATCACCAAAAAAATTTAACCATTTGAAATATTTCATAAAAGTAATTTTACCATTTTGAAAAGTAATTGCACCACTATTTTTGGTGCTAATTATTAGTAATTATTAAAAAAAATCATATGTATTACATAAATTAATTCTAATACTTATTTTTTAATATATTTAATTTCAAATCCATTGATTCGGAATCTATAGTCATCCACACGGAACTTAAGATTTTGAGTTAATAATACAACTTAAGTGAGGAAAAACCTTGTGCCGAAGAGCTTGCATTGCATGAACGTGAGAAATTTACTCAAGCTTGCATGAGGACAAGAACGTTTTTGATAAAAGGATCAATTGTCCAACCTTGATTTCCATAGCTAAATCAAAATATGTGGAATACTCGTAGCTCAGCAATCTAGTTCAAAGAAACAGGTTTTTATTTATGATGGGCAACAAACAAGCACATCATAAAGAGACAATTAAGTTGACACAAAGTCTGTATATCCCGATTATATAAACAAGTCTGGTTGCATGTAAGAATTATTACATATATTACATAAGAGAAAATAGTACCACTTTGACTGACTCTGGATCCATACCATTCATCTTCAGTATGCCAAATACTCCTGGTTGTCACACCGAACACTTAAAATACCACACCTGAAAAAAAAATAAACCGCATGTAGGGTTGGTTAGCTACTGATCTGACAACTTTCATCTTGGAATCAGCTGTTAAAATAAAACCAAAATTTTACAACCAAAGTTCTGTTGTTCACCAAATCTAACTAATAATCACGAGTTCTAATGAAACCAAAAATTAATATAGAACAAGCCTTTCGTGCAAAATAATAATCAGCTGGTTTCTGCTACCAGGCAAGGTGATAGGGGTGGAATCAAGCCAACCCGAGCTTTAGTTTACTCAAGCTCAGTTTGACCAAATAGGATGGGACTCAAACTTGAGCTTAGCTCACGAATAATTCAACTCGTTTTGGTCTAGAGTATTAACAATTTAAAACCAATTGCTCAACTAAATCAATAACGGTATCGTTTTACTAAACTAAAATATTATTTTTGTTTAAAATATTATAAAATACTGATAAGTATAATATTTTTGAGCAAAACAACTAATGGTTCGAGATCGAGTTTTAAATGAGCCACCAATTGAGAACGAATTCAACTTGTTTAGGCCACAAATCAAGCTTGAGCAGAACTCAACAAACAGCTCGCAAATATCTCGATTCATAGCCACCCCAAATACCCACCTGGCTTCTCAAGCAACATAAGGCGTGTGGCCAATTGTCTTCAACCATAGGGACCACACGGATATGATGTGAATATAAAAGTATATAAAAAGACTTGAAGATTATAGTTTAAATTTAAACAGATATATTTTGCTCCACAGAATATCATTCAAGTGTTTTTGGGAAAAAACAGGCAGCATTTAGAGTTCCAAAAAAGTTCAAAAAAAAAAAATCAAAAGTTATGGTAAAAAGTGATACGTGGCAAGATGACTAGAAGAAAGTTGGGAACTTCTAAATTTTTTTTGAAAATTTTGGAGCTCCAAGCAGAGCCATGTTTCATGTTGGTCATCAACCTACCGTGACCCTCCTCCTTTATCCGGTCAGGGACGTTTGTGTTAATAAAATAAACATTAAGCGCACACGCAAATGAAAATCATATAGGACGGCTATAAGGTCAACCATAGTTCATAGTACAGACTGTTAGCCTACTAAGAAATAACACTCGTAAAATTTGTGGCGGAAATGAGAATGTTAATATGAATGTTTGTCCGATTATTTTTATTGTTTTCCCTTCAAATATATGATTAAAACAAACCAAGATTTGAATAGTCCAAACCTCTAAAAGTATATAATTTTATATTCTATATTTTGCTATATTTTGTGCATTGAATTAGTAAATAAGTTTTGTTGTGAATGTTATATGCATATATATAGTTAATAAAAATATACAAAATTTATATTTTTTCCCCCGTACCCCTCCATACTACTTAGGAAAACAAAAATTCTTATAGACAATCCCAACAAGCTTGGGACCAAGGCTCTGCAAAGTTTAGCATACCATTTAAGTCAACAAATAGAAAGTGTGAAGGCACAACAACAGTGTAGTTCACTCAAAAGACTTAACAATTAGATACGAGTGGTATTGCACCCAATAAACTACGAAAAACAAAACTCTACCAATATCACCATGTTAATACGGTTTTTATTTGAAATGTTCTCATATTCTCCTCACTCCAAATCAACCATCGAATGCAAATAGTGTGTTAAATATAAAATATGGTTTTTATTTAGTTTTAAAATCCCAATTAGCTTCCCATTAAATTCAAAAAAGACTAGGAGCTTATAAATTTCTATTAAATGAATAGATAAGTTTTAAATAAGTTAAACTGTATTTGCCCTTCTTTTATGCGACATTGTCATCCTCATCTTATCGTTCTCAAATTACTTGCACAACCCTAAACAATTCTTTACACCCCACCCTCTCACAACACAAATTGGCTGGGGGAAGCCATTTTTATTTTTATTTTATTTTTTTTTTTGGGAGGGGGGGCAGGGGGTGTATGCACCCCTATAATCATCAAATCATCTATCACGTATTTTATTATATTTTATGCGTTAACTTATGTATTGAATAAGTTTTCTTGCAGATGATATATTCACCAATCTAGCTAATTAAAAAAAAAAATCCCTCATTATCATTGTGTCTATACCCTCATTTTTTTCAAAATTATTGTATTCATGTCTGTACCTATATCCCATGCTCATGCTACTTAGACGCCAACCCTTTCCAACATCTATTAGCCCTTGAATTAATCCACAGACCAATAAATTCATAACTATCTTGAAAATCACGACCCTTATCCTATGCAGATCATGCATGCAATCATAAATTTTGAAATACAACCAATTTTAGCCCTTTCCTCTCTGCGAACCCTACAGCGTTTATTCTCCCTTTTAACACCTTAACCCTAAGGAATTCCAATAGCCTAAGCAGCACATATACAGATATGGACACAGATATGAATATGAATACAGTGATTTTGAAAAAAAAAATGGAAAAGAAAAATGTAACTTTTATTAACTATATATATGAATATAACATCCACAACCACAAGAAAACTAATTCAAATATATAATCCAACCTATAGAACATAACAAGATATAAGGTAGAAGTTTTTATAATTCTAGAAATTTCAACTATTCAACTCCAGACTTATCGTAATCACACTTCTAAAGAAAAAGTGATAAATAACGGGATGAGCCATTGTCACCATGTGACGTGTCCAACACACATTTCGACATGCTCGAGGGGTATACGTATCCAATATATGTTGGATATGGATATGACACCGATTTTGAAGTATCCATTCTTCGTAGCCAATAGCTAAAAGCCCCACAACCTAATTGTGGGTAGCCCTAATCCAAGCTTCCAAAAGCTTTCTGACATCAAGTAATTCAAATAAAATTAATACAATAACAGCAATGGAAGAAACCAAAGGTTAAAAATTTCATTTCATAGGGTTTTTGGGTGAGCAGAGAAAATCATAGATGCCTCATGAACGTTCAAAAGTGGCATGAAAATATTGAAATACAAATAAATATTTAGAAGTATAAACTAAAATCTACATATATATATGTGTGTGTGTGTGTGTGTGTGTGTGTGTGTGAAGGTTTAATAATAAACTAATTAATCAATTTATTATTTTAGTATGACATACTTTATTGTTTTGTGTAATTTACCTTGTTTTAAGTGGAAACATTAAAATTACTATTTTCCTATTGCTCAACTTATGTCACTTAGGAAACAAAAACCGTTCAAATGTTCCATGGAGAAAAGCCGTTATTTAGCTTCATAACAAAAACAACCTACTTTCCCAACTTCAGGTTTGTTTCTTTGTGGTTGCCCATTTTGAGCGCCCAAGCTGGTGAGATCACCATTTCTGGTCAAGAACCAATAGTTTCACTGGCTAACAGTTGAATACATATGGACAAGTGCTACAATATCGGGCCCAATATTTCAAATTCTGACCACAGAACTAGAAGTATGTACTGAACAAAAAGAAACACATATTTTGCATTAAAAATTTGTAGGGAACTCGATGGTTTCTAAGATTCTAAAAACAAGACCCTACATTGGTTCAATATGTAGACCTTGAGGATTGGTCAGCATAGGGTCAAATCATAGATCACCTAACACGATGCCACCTTACAAATTTGAGGATGTAGCTCAAAAGCCTATTTTTTGTTTTGATAATTAAAATTTATTAGTAAGGCATTAAAAGCATGCCAACCATATACAACCAAGGTCTCCATATTTTCAACAAAAAACAAAGAAACCATGTAAATCTAGTTCACAATCCTTGAGACATCCAACCATACAAGATGGACAAAAAAATAATTCACTCAATATATTGAGGACCCTATATTGCAAAAGGTCCTTATATTTTGCTCCTCTAAACCAGCCACCCAATGCAAAAGGGAATTAATCTCCAGGCTCATCTCTTGCTCTTCGACACATGAGGCCCCACCACGCCTCGAACGCTTAACATCCCCAGAGAAAATCCAATCCATATAAAAATAATAAGAATAATACATCCTAGAGTTCAATAGTTCAAGGAGAAAAAAGAAACAGATGACCAATGTACTCACCATTCCTTTTGCAAAAACAACAACAATTCACCAATATTTTGCTGTGCTTAATCAAACTATTCATCTGAGAATCCTACCATGCACCAAACACCAAATGAGAAAGAAACCGAGCACCAAAGCTCAATATAAACTTCCATGGAAACCCACACCCTTTGTCCTACAATTGCTTTGTGAAACATCTTAACCTTGAACTTACCAAGTCTTGACAAGTTCCATTTTAAACCATATTTCTCCCTCATCAACCTTCACTAGAATTACCCAAAAAAAAAAAAAAAAAAAAAAAACTTCACTAGATACAAGGAGCCAACAAATTAATCAAACTATCAATTTCTCAATTTTGCATATTCCAACACAAAGGAATATTTCAAACCACCCTACCAATTTGAAACTCAAAAAGTACTATGCTACCAATCCATCTTCCCTCATAGACAGGTGAAACATAATTTGATCAAATCTTTTAAATTTCCATCTCCCATCCAAGGATCCTTCCCAAATAATATATATATTTCGATATGTAATCAAACTTTTATAAAAGCATCAAAAGAGGATGCCATAAAAGGATCAAGGGTCAATAACAACTCGAAGCTATCTACAAAATTCAAAAAAGAAACCAGTTCAATATCTTTGCCGTCCAAAGCTAGCTGTATAACAAAGAAAAATAAATAAGTAAACTACTCTTTAGCCTATACAATAGCATTTCTATATTTGTAAAAATTCTCCTATTTCTTTAACCCCAAAGTATCCAAAGAATACAAAACAGGATAATATCCCACTCTATTTTCTTGTGTTCAGGGTCTCGACCCCTCCCTAACATGCACACACACCAAGCTTGCAAAAATAGGTTCATCCTTTTCTATGCCACCCATGCCATGCCATGCCAATGCGAGCGAGAGCGAGTCCACAATTCTCTGGCCCATACACATTCCACAGACAAGTGATAAACGGATTATGCTGCATTTCCACATAGGCAACCAGTTCACAATACCATCCCCTTCCTCGGATTATCAATTATCAGAATTTTGCCCCATGCTACACACCAAGTGAAAAAGAACCACTCCCAGAGGAGCCCCACATATCCAAATTTTGCCCCATGAAAACTCAACCCAACCACAGCCAAGGCTTTTGTACAAAGACTTAACCTAGAATATACTCGTACTCACAAGATCCAAATGAGCTTATCCACCACATTTTTCAGCTTAACAGAATAAACAAGTTACATTAATCAAATGTAGTTGTCCATTTCCTAGTCTTGCAAATCCCTTCTCAAACTAATCTCCCACACACAACTTTCCCGTTCCCTTCCCATGTTTTCTTAAACAATTGCACCTTTATTCAAAACAAATGAAAAGATCAACCCAAACTACTTTTCAAGGCTTCTCCCTCCCAACCACCTATCCTTCCATAACCTCACCATAAGCTCTTTAAAGGTTCCCCACTCCCTCTTAATCATGCCACAAGTCCCTCTCACCTCCAAGATATAACCCAACCCCCCCCCCTTTAAGATAGCTCTTACTTAACTCCCACCACCCTCCTCCACAAAACCTCCCCTCTCTCACAATTAAATCTCCAAATCCACTGGCCCAACAAAGTGGAATTGAAATTATTCAACCTACGAATATCTAGCCCTCCTTCATACATTGGAGAACAAACCATGCCCAATCTACCAAGTGGTAACTGATCGCATCCCAAGCGCCCCCCCCCCAAAAAAAAAATTCTCAGAAGTCATAATATTGAAATTCGTAACATGCATATTACAATGAACAAGCAACATAAAATAAAGCAAGTAAATAATCATCGCACAAATTATAGACAAGTAAAATAATTAAAGAATTTAAATTAACTCATCAAGAATATTAAATTTCAAAATTCGGATATCCTAAAAGGCAAACACAATAAATATAACACCAAGCGTTACTAATCAAAACATCAGACTAAAGCTAAAAATGAATTGAATTTAATCAATTAGACAAAACATTAGTATAAAGCTAAAAACGAGATGAATTTACTCATTACAAACCAACATTAGACATCTTTATACAATGTGGGCTTTGCTTTGACAGAGACATGTAAAAAGAATATTACAACATCTTGGCTGGTGGGTAAATATGACTGAGGAAAAATGCATCGAAAAACTTATTTTAGTCACATGCTCCATTTCAATAGCCATCAAAGCCCAAAAATAATAATGATTTGATATGGAAATCAATAATAAAATAAGAGCCTGAGTGAATTCAACTGCTTTGAAACATCTCAATTGAAAAAAAATACAAATACATAAAAAACAAGTGGGCAGTCAAAACTACACATTTCAAAACTTAGAAAACAACCAATTAGAGAACTAAATGCAAAATTTTCCTTCACAATTGCACCTCAAATATGTAAGATTTTGTTGCAAACTTAATGAAAACCCGTACTTTAGCGGATCACTCAATTGATTTGCGGCACTACAAAATTTTCAACTATATTTGTACTTTGATTTGAGTTAGAGGGTGTAACAAAATAGTTTGAAAAATAAAATCATCGTGGGTAATCAATTCTCAAACATAAGGCACCCTCACCCGCTATACTTAATAATCCGCTGATAACCGTGAATTTCCGTCGCCGCAATCAAGAACCTCCACATTCCAATCAGAGGTTGATATCTCTACACTTAGCCACCACGAAACTTGTTGTAGGCTCTAAGAAGTTGTGAGAATCCCCACCTCCTAGGGAACCTTCCACCCATAAAGCACCCCTCAAGGGTCTCACGGCCAAAATTTTTATGGACTACTTTGACTGATTCATGAAATTACATAATTTTCAACTTTAATTGTACTTTGATTTGAGTTAGAAGGTCTAGCAAAATAGTTTGAACAATAAAATCATTATGGGTAGTCATTTCTCAAACATGAGGCACCCTCCCCCACGATATGTAATACTCAATTGAGGGACACGTTAATCATTGTGAATAATCCCTCGTCACAATCAAGAACCTCCACATTTCCATCAGAGTTTGATATCTCTACACTTAGCCTCAATGGGACTTACCTTAGGCTCAGAGCAAGGTGTGAGAATATCTACCTCCCAAAGAAACCTCCATCCATAAGCATCCCCAAAGGGTCTCAAAGCCTTTCCTATGCACAGTATTACTTGGGATCAATGATTTGGCGGCTAGAGTATGGAATCCTCTTAGACCACGTCAACCAGTCTAGCAAGAAACTTTACAAGAAAAACCCACTTTAACATCTCTTACTCCATTAAATGGCGTAATTCTTGCAATACCCAACCACACAATAAACAGCACCATCCACTTAAACCAAATCATTGCCCCACTATCATCCATATTCATAACCCCCCACCTATATATAACCCTCCATCAACTCTATGGGACAAGCTACTATAATCCTTCACCACAGCCATAGGTTGATAGCCTATGTACCTCTCCCCCCTCCCCCCCCCCCAAACCACCGTAACTCTCATCGTATTTGCCTCCAACAACTCCCACCATTAACAACACAAACATTATTCCCAGGTGGTCACAATTTCTAGTCTAGCCCCAACCATCCACAATAATATTACCATACAATATATGCATGAACCTTCGATCTTGCTATGATTTAGTGCATAACTATTTTTAATGCAATTAATTTTGAATTAAGATCATAGATTATACACCTACTACTTAGTTCAAGATTATAATAACTATGAAGATAGCCTAATGACACTTAAAATAAAAAATAATTGAAAAAGGGAAATGTAATTTCAAATGAGGAGCTAAAATAATGAAAAATAACTATCATAAAGAGAAACAACATAGAAAAGATAATCACCTTGAAAATCTAGAAAACATAGTGCAACTAAGAAATGTAAAATATGGCATGAAGAATCATTTTGAAGCAACATTGACAAGGACCCAAAATGCATATAAAAATTTAGTGTTTTGAGGACATTGAAAAGTCTTTAGAACAATGGCTATGTTGACTAGGGCATAGAATTTAAGGCAATAAGTAATGCCATGAGATAATGAATGGGAATGGATATAGCATGAGTCTAATTTTTTGTATGATGTTTTTTTGGTTTTGGTTAGTGGGATACGGAATGGGATAAGATATGTGATTTGATGTGAGATTTGATAGAAGATAATTTTGCACCATTGGATTTTGGCAAGAAATAATCTGAAGAAGGGGTAATACAATACCAACCCTTAGGTACACATCCCCCACTTTAGGGGATAATGAATCCACTCTGAAATTCTTGTCTAGACTCTAGAGGAATAACCACACATAGCACAAGGCGGGGCCGATGGACTATTAATCCAATCTCCCCTCGCTAATACTGTAATCAAACACGGCCTATAAGAAAGTACAATGATAACACATCAAACAAAAATTGAATGCTTATGTGACTCGATGCCAATGAGACCAAAATGGTCAATGAAGGCCACTTAAACAAATTTTAAATGAGAGAAACGAAGAGATAGAGATAGGCATTATATAGTTTTTTTTTTTTTTTTTGGCCCTTGATATAGAGACACGGATAGAGATAGAAATTATATAGCATTTGGCCCTATGTAAAAACATGGGATTGGATGTATATCAGGATAATGCTCAATAACAAAATATATGTACAAAAAAGAACTCATGAAAACCCCAAAAATTTACAACAAATGCATTACTCTTAGAAGGTGATCCAAAGAAAAACATAAGAACCATGACTTTACTTGTTCAAATGAAGAGGATAAATAATATGTAATACGTATCCCAAGGCAGCAAGTAGAGGTACTTGGTCCCACCATGCCAAGAGACAAGAATCAGAATCTCCAGGCAGTTTTACACAATCTTGAGAATTCTCCAGTTAATTTTTCAATTACTTCATTTAAGTTAAGTTAAGGATCTCTTCAATTTGCCATTATAGTTAAGAGTTCTATTGACTCCCTTGATCCTATGACTTTTCTAACCATACCGCCAGCTGAGTACATAACCACACATTAATTGCCAAAAATATAGTCAGTATTGTCTATCATCAGCTTAAATGCATGAGAAAAAGAGAGAGAGAGAGAGAGAGAAAAAAAAATAAGGATTAATCAAATTAAGACAGAAAAACCAAATGCTAAAATGTAAAAGCACAAAATTCACTTGTTATCCGGAACTTCCAATCAATAATAAAACATCAAAAAGAAACCAGCATGCTTGTCGACGCATCAAAATCAATTTGACCACACAAATTTGAAATTGAACAATTAGAGAGCAAATAAAAAGAAAAATTGCAGACCTAGTTGTAGTAGAGCTCGAGGCCCATGCCGTCGCGGATCTCGTAGTCACTGAGGGTGATGTGGTCCTTGTAGACGGTGTACCACTTCTGGATACGGATCTTGTCGGCACGAGTGCCCGTCTGAGCAGCGACGAGCTTCTTGAGGTCTCCGATGGTGTCGTCTTCATTGCACTTCACCCTGACCTTCTTTCCCAGACGATCGTTCAACACCACCTCGATCATCTTCTTCTGCTGCAGCTGCTTCAACGCGGAGTTATCAAATACAAATCGAAACCCTAACAAGCTCTTGACCCAAAATAGCGAAACCCCAGGTATGATACTCGTGTTCCGCGTTTATATATCGAGGGAATAGTAGGTTACATACGGGGTCACTAATGTCGGCTTGGTAAAGTAGTCGTTTTTTTATTTTATATTTAATTGTTTATTTTTTTATTTTTGTTTCTTTTTAGTAGTGATTTTTTTAAAATACAAATAAAAATTATGTTTAGAAACCTAATTTTATTTACAGCAATTTAATTTCATTTCAAAAATTGAGTTGAATTTAATAAAATATATTAGGTATTAATTTAATAAAGATGATTTAATAAAATATATATCATATTAAAACTAATTAGTTAAATTAATTTATTTAGTTTTATTATTTATGAAAAATTTTAACCAAATATATTCCATATTAATTTAATTAGTTAAAATAAATTAATAGTTATATTAATTTAATTATATCATTTATTCAAAATAATTAATTTTAATATGATGTAGCAAAAAATGAGCAAAGTGTTAAAATTAACGAATTATTTACAGTAGAAAACAATAAGAGTGAAAATATATTTTTTTTATATTTTTTGTTTAAATTTTTATTTTTCATAAATAAAAAAATAAAAACAAGTTTAATAAATATGTTTTTGTTGTTAATTTTTAAAAATTTATAACATAAATAAAAAAAATAGTAAATGTAAGCATTACCAAACAGGGTCTAAACTTTTTAACTTTTTTTCTCTTACCACTAACAATCATTCTAAAACAATTTGTATGAATAATTTTTCAAAATTTTTTAAATTATTTAAATAATTTTGCATTTGCAAGTTTTAATTTCTTTTATATTTTTTTAACTTTTGACTTTTTTTTATTTATCTTTTTAAAATATTTCTTAATTATTCAATATTTATTTAAATATCATTACTTATTATTTGATATAAATGTTTTATTTTTTATTTTTGAACAATTTAATAAAAATGTAACAAGATAAAGAAAAACAAATTTTATGAGCATTTATCTCTCACACTCACAAAAACAAAATGTGTGCATCCACTTCTAATATATCTATCTATAATACTAAAAGAATGTATTTTCTTTCTCATTCTCTTATTCACTCTAATCTTACATGACATACCTATTTGATTTCTATTCTATTTTTCTATTTTTCACAGATTTTTGAATTATTTTTTAAATATTTTTCTTCCGTCTTCTTCTCTTCTATTTTCTCATTTACAAAATATCTTTTTGTCCAATATTGCCAAAACAATGCAATTTACCCTCACATTATCCATTTTTTCTTCAAAGAATTTCCTTTAACTACTCAAAAAAATATATATTGTGGGGTTGAAAGGATAATATATAAATACATGTCTCATTCTTTTCAATAATGCATACTTGTAACAATGAAATAGTCTTATTACTTCCCTAGGTGATAAATGGTTGGTTACAAATATCAATAATATATCTTCTCTATAAAAGTCCAAAAATGTCTTATTTACTTATCATTAAGAAGTGAATGAACTTAAATACTGCGGCAAGAAGAGGCAATATAAAAATGTGTAAACCATAAAAACGAGTCAAAGTGAATTGTCCCACACTAGTACTTGCGCACAATAATTCTCCTAGAAGGATCTTATTACAGGGATAGTTTTAGGTACACCTATTACAAAGAGGGTTGCATTGACCATGCCCCAGCACCTATTTACCAAAATACAGGTCTCCGCAAAATTATAAGACCATGTGTGGGGGTAGTACGTGTCCAGTGCTAAAAGGTCAAGGAAGTTGGTGACCTGATGATAGGGCAGCCAGCAACTAAAGCCCTGATAAATGACATCCATAATTATATAACTTCTTATAAGCGTCATTTTCTATCTACTGTTATTAAAAAAATAATCAAGTTATTAATGACTGGACGAAACTAAGGGTGCACAAAAAATCAAATAAACTAAAAATTGAACTAATCTGACCATTTCAATTTGGTTTAGTACGGGTCTATATCAAAACTGGATCGGTTTTGGATTTAAGAAATAACAATTTGATATTATATATGAAGTAGTTTCTTTTTTTTTTTTTTTTTGAAACTGATATATAAAATAGTTATTGTTTATAAAACAGTAACTACTACAGATTGATAATATATATAATATATAATGATATATATTATATAATATAATATTATGTATATTACAATATTTATAGTATTATATTAATATATAATATATTATTTATTTGAATATTTAAGATTTGAAAATAAATAAATCGAGCTAACTTGAAACTAGCCTAACCAAACCCGATTTAGGCTAACCCAAAAACTGAATCGACCCAATCCGATATGTTAAGTTCAATTTGGTTCAGTTCCAAGTTGAAGCTGATTCGATTTCAAATCCAATTTTCAAAAAAAAAAAATCGATTCAATTCTAGATTAGGTATGAACCCCAACTGAACTGACCATGTATATTCCTAGATGAAACCAAAAAATAACCCCTTACTTGCAAAATTATAGATCTCCTTTAAGATCAAACAATTCCATCAAATTGAGTATGATTGTACGTGTGATAGTGTAAGGTTTAATTTTTTAGGTGTGACAATTGCGAGCCATTTAGTATAATGCCTGTAAATTTTCGTATTGAATCATGTATTGATCAAATTGTTCCTCGGTGTGAAAATTGAAATGGAAAATTGATTTTTTCCAAATTTGGTGTGAGGGGGGTTCGAGCCATCTACAGATTTCTGCCATATTCTATTTTGATTCTATTTCCATATTAGAAACGTGTAAAATGAATATAAACATTACATATTTAACCAGACCTAGGATTAACACTTTTGAGAAAAAAGAAAACATATTGCGGAAGAGGCAATCAAAAGTAGAGATATACAAATAACAATATTCAATCATTGCTTCAAGAGTTTGAAGAATCAATAATATTTCTGAGTTCTAGGAGGTTCCATTCATGTTCAAGAAAGGAATCAATCACACAGGAGAAGATTCATTATGGGTTTTAACAAGTAAGAGATACTTAGATTAGAACAGGTATCGAGTTGAGCCATATACAGTAAACTCTTGTAATCTTTGATTTCATAGTAGATTGGTTTTCAGGGATAATCGCCTTATAAATTCGAGATTTTTGTCTAAAAAGTGGTTTCTAGGATTTCCCTCGTTAAATCATATACCTCATTTGCTTTCACTTGTGTGTTTGTTTTTTTTTTTTTTTTTTTTTTTTTGAAGATTTCTCTATATTTTTCATTTTTCAAATATAATCCATTGCTCAATTGATCTAATTATTGCAATTACTAAGGATTTTTCTTTCGCATATAAAATCACTAAAATTTTGGCATATAATTTTAATAAATGTGATTATTTTTGGAACCCACTTACTTGGGTTTACTTGGGTTCCAAAAAAGGACTCGTTTACTTATCAATTCAATATGAATGAACTTATGGATTTCAAAAAAAGATCCACTTACTTATAAATTCAATAAAGTTATAAAATTTATATGTTTTAAATATATTAGTAATTAAATTAAAAACACAAATAAAAAGTAGAATTAAATTAAAAAAATAAAAAAAAATGTTTCAATAATAATTAAGTTATTTCTCTTATAACAACAACTCTTACTATTTTTAAAAGTTAAAAATAAAAAAGAAAAAATACCAAAATATTAATTAAGCTCTAGAGTAACTATTTTCCTGAATTCTAATTTTAAAGTTAAGTTAGTGAAATTGACTGTATTTGTTTTATTTTATAAATAATATACATTTAATAATAATATTTTAAATTTGAGTTATTTTTATAAAACTAATCAAAAAATTATTATCTAATCTTATGTGGCACTCTTTAGATTCATCATTGTACTTTTTTTATTTTTACATATCTTTGAATAGAATTGGTTTTTGGAGTTTTTTTTTCCCTAAATTCTAATTTTAAATTTAAATTGGTCAAGTTGACCATATATTTTTTTTAATAAAGCACGACGTACAATCAGTAATAATATTTTTAATTTAAGTATTTTTTTATAAAATCAATTGAAAATTATTACTGAATCATGTGTGATACTGCCATAATCATCATTTTATTTTTTTCTAATTTTACAAATTTTTGATCCAAATACAATTTTCTTATTCTTTATACTTTTTGTTCTTATTCACAAAACAGTTTACTTCTTTTTGTTTCATATTAATAAATCACTATAACTCTATTTTTTTTTTTTTATCTTTAAAACCACTATTATTGTGACATGTGATCTTCATTAATATGTAATAAACTCATGAGTTATTTAAATGTAACCTCCATTTGTCCATTGTGGTCGTAAAATTTACTAAAAAAATTATTTTGGGTGGGAAAAGTTAACATTTTTAGTTTTTTGAGAGATTTTTTTTAAGTATAAAATTCAATTGTGTTTTGTTTATTGCGTTTAAAGGTTTGACAAGTGTTGTATTGAATTAATTAATTAATTAATAGAAGCAATTTTTTGGGAAATCACGGGATGTCTTCTAAACCCATCTAGATTGAGTATTAATTTAAATTAAGGGGCCGTTTGGTTCCCTAAAAATTTTCAAAAATTTTAAAAAAGTTTCAAAAGTTTTCAAATTTCTTCAATCAAATTTCGTCACATGTCACTTTTACATCACATCAACACCCACTTTTAGTTTTGCTTTTTAGTTTTTTGACACTCCAAACACTCCTAAGTTAAATAGAGACTAACAAACACTCCAAACACTCCTCAGGCCGAATTTCTCAGTGCTAGGTACCCCTTGTCGCTTGTGAAGCGTCGATCGTGGCTTGGCGTGAAAGGTCTATTCTACCCTTCACTTGTGTTGGAAAATTATGTGTTTTGCCCTTCGTTGTCATTTTTTATTATAAAAATAATGAATTAAACATTTTTTTAATTTCAAAAAAAACTATTTTCATATTTATTTATAATTTTTTTACCGAAATATTAATTTTCAAATATAATATACTTTGTATATTTATTCATGTATTTATTATGTAATTTTTTGAATTATTATGTATTTATTCTATTTATAATTTATTTAATCAATTTCTACATTAAAATAATAAAGTGGGGGCATTTGGGTCATTTGCCCTCTTATCCTATCATTTCCACCCTCCAAATCCATCCTCTCAAAAAACCATCCAAAGACCTCATATACAAATCCACCATCTTTTAAGAGTGGGACCCGGCCTCATTACAAATCTACCCTCATTTCAAATCCACCCTCAAATCCGACCTTATTACAAATCCACCCAAATCAAATCCTTCATCCAAATAAGCTGTAATTGTTTAGCTAACCATAAATCCTCTTTTAGCGCCTTGATTAGTGCCTAAATGGTGTAGTCTACTGGGACTAGAGTGGGAAAGGCATTGTTGAAGTGAAAAAAATTAATGATCTTGATTTAGACCATTAAATCAAACGATCATTAAATTATTTTGAAAAAAAATTAGTTAATCATCACCATTAAATTATTTGCAAAAAATCAAGGTCATTAACTTTTTACACTTCAGCGCTGGAGTGCTTTTGCACTTAACCCGAATTCATGCTGTTTTGTAGATTATGTTTTTTGTTAATTCAAATTGCTCCCTCTAGTTTTCATTCAATTCATCAGTGCCTTATTGATTATACCGTTGCATAGTAAAAGTCTCTTGATTGTTCAACTTTTTTTTTTTTTGGAAAGTGGTAAAAAAAAGAAAAAAAAAACCACCTTTCATTTGACCACAATTGCCCCTCGGTTCTCGAATTTCCATGGCTAGCATGGAGATAATTAAGACCTCTACGTTGTATCATGAGAAAGTTGGGAATGAAAGTAAATATTTATCCTTGTCTTTTCTAAGAAAGGTGGGATTGTTCAAGGGATGGAACACTATATTCTTACGTAACATGTGGAGGGGCAAAATTAGAAAGAAAAAAAAATCTACTAATATTTTAGGTGTTTGATAAAATATCAAAAATTGATGTTTTGCCTAGGTGAGAAGTTGTCAATACATTAATTTTTACCTAGATGAGGAGGGGTATAATGGTCATTTCACTTTAATCAAACTCAACAGTTACCAAAATTTTTACTAAATACACCAAAAGTTACACCAAATACCTAAAATTGTTAAAAATTACTTAAAATTGCTACTTGTTTAACTAAACATACCTAAAGTTTTACCAGGCAAAAATTACCAAAGATTACAAAATATTGTGACTTCCAAACAGGGCCTTATTCCTTCCTTGCAATACCATCTTTTTTTTCTTGGTCATTCCAAGGTAGAGGGTTTGCACAATAAACGTCTTATTTCCCTTCTTTCAACATTGTTGCCTACTTCTATCTTTGTGATCTTTCTTGGGCTCTCAAGAATAGAAAGATTTGGTTCTTTGGTGGATGAAAATGCTTCGATCTATGTCAACGATGGATAGGTTGGTTGGGTTTTTGAAGAGGAGGAGAGTACCATTGATTTTTTTTTTTTTTTTTGGGTTCTTTTTTTGTTTTTGTTCTTATTTACACTAAGACCCTTGTTAATTTTTCCTTTGTCCTTATAATTACTCATTAATTTTCTCTTTGCACATCTCCTCTTTCTTATAAGAAAAGCAATGATCTCTGTTCGACAATAAAAAATTATTGCCGGAACTACTCACCGTGTCAACCAGATATTCAATTACCGAACTGCCAAGCATAAAAGAAACGGAGGTTATGGTCAAATAGGGGGTCCTCGGTTAGAAAACCCTCCGATATTTAAGTCAGTAAAAATTTTGAGAGAATTAAAGAATGCAAAGAAATAGGTAATGCTCTAGGTTGACAATAGTGAGCGTACCTAGATTTCGAAACTAAGTGTTGTATTTATAGTACGGTAAAATGAATAAATTAACATGTAAAAATTAGATTGTAATGATATTATCGGATATTCACTCCCCACTTTTCTTTAAATACCTTTCACTTCTTATTTAATACTTTCACTCTGCATTAAATGCGCAAAGGGGAGTAGGGTGTCTAAATAGACGGAATGCAATTCTAAAAACTATCCACATGTCACATCTGTCTGCCATTTGTAGGACTTCTCAGTTAGAAAACCCTCTGATACTTAAGTCAGCAAAATTTTTGAGAGAATTAAAGAATGCAAAGAAATAGATGATGCTCTAGGTTGACAACAGTGAGCGTACCTGGATTTCAAAACTAAGTGTTGTACTTATAGTACGGTAAAATGAATAAATTAACATGTAAAAATCAGATTGTAATGATATTCTTGGATATTCACTCCTCGCTTTTCTTTAAATACCATTCACTTCTTATTTAATGCTTTCACTTTGCATTAAATGCGCATAGGGGAGTAGGGTGTCTAAATAGATGGAATGCAATTCTAAGAACTGTCCACATGTCACATCTATCTGCCATTTGTAACGAAGCAAACTAACTAGATTGTCTTTTAAATAATAAATCTAGTTTATTTATTACCATTGAGCATTTATAATTGGGGTCTCATTATCAAGCAGTAGGGCCCAACTACAACATCCTTTTGATCGCTAAATCAACGCCGAGATGTTTATAATGTGCTCGGCAGAGTGTCACATGTCCCAAATTTATTTTGTACTAACAATTTCACAAATGAATTTGGAAATTACGTTTGGAATTCTTGTAATATTTACAGTAGGTCTCATTAATACTTGTTGGTAAGTTATCACATAGATATTCTTTTGATAATTGACATGGCTTGGAACTTTTGTTTTTCTTTTTTAATTTTTGTGTTTTGTTAAAATATGTTGCTCTTGTTGAAATTATATAAAACAAAGGGTTAAAATGAGGAAAGTAGCAAAGAAGAACTCTACTGCAAATAAAGAGCTCTGTTGAGATTTTTATTTATTTTTAAAGCTCTATTGTAATTTTTATTTATTTTTTGGTTGTTGTTGTTGGCATTTTACTTTAGTTTAGTGATAATGCTAATATATATATATATATATATATATATATATATATATATATATATATATATATATATATATATTGTGTTGCTTTTTGGGTTTATTTGACAGTGAAACTCTTTTATATCTAAATCAAGAATGCCTCATGATGATACCTCTCACAATTTTGGTTCAATTTAACGATTAGCATATATATTTTGATCTTTCTCCTTGGTTGTTTGGTAGTTAAATATAAGTTATAGACTTTAGATTTTTATTTTTACTGGCTACTTGAATCCACTCCATTTTTTCCTCTCTCTCTCTCTCTCTCTCTCTCTCTCTCCGCTCTAAAGTTCACTATTGCTTATGTTTTAGTATAATAAATTATCATTCCAAATATTTTTCATCATATAAAATTATAAGTTTTAGATAGGTCAAACTGCCAGACTTTAGTGGAAATAATTATTTGGCAAAACTGGCAACTATGTTCTTAACAAAAAATCAAGAACAAAAGTTGGAAGGCCAAATTGAATCCAATCATCATGAAATTGCACAGAGACACTCAAGATGTAATGACCTGGATTTAACTTAATTTATATTTTATTATTCAATAAATTTAGTTCGTTATTTAAATTTAATAATTTGAATATTTTTGCTAATTAATTTTGGGTTGCATTTAAAAGGTTAAATTTTGGTAACCTTTGAGAGGATTTTAAAATTTTAGTGAAAATATGTAATTTTCTTAAATCCATAGGGGTAGGAGATGTAATTAATTAAATGTATTAGGGTTGCCATGTTACTTGAGCAACTATATATATTATTATATGCCTTTATGTAAAACTGTAGAGAGAGAGAGAGGGGAGAGAGAGAGCAAAAGACAGTAGCCATTGCCAACATTTCTCGTCAAGTTCTTTGCTTTTGGTTGAGAGTTGGTGATTAAATTACACGAAACCGCTTCCAGTTTATGTCTTACCAAAAATTTGCACATTTGAAGAAATGGACAGAGCTTTTGTTGTGTGTGTGTATATTTATGTGTGTGTATCTATCTATATTATTTAATTCGTTGGCATGAAATAACTTACAAAACAACCTACTTAGAATTTTAACGATGTTATTAATATATATATATATATATATATATATATATGATGCTAAAGTAATCAATTTTTCTAGATTCAATTTGATTGTTTGATTGAATTTTTTTTTATTTTAAATCTTTGAACGTGATTGATTTGATGATGATTGATAAGTATGTTTATAGGAATATATTTATTAGTTGTTCGTTAGTTTGTTAGAAAATTTTGTGAAGCAATTAAGGGAAAATTTTATTTTTTTGTAACTTTATGTGAAAACTTAAAATAAAGGAAAATTATTTAACGTGGATTTAAAGTGAAATTTGATGTTATGCTTTATTTGGTTTGAAGGTATTGAAAATATCAAGTATACGTACCAAAGTGTTGAAAGTCTTAAAACCCGCATAAAGTTGGTGATCGAGTCTAGTAATCTAGTAACCTACAAAGCGAACAGATGCCTAAGGGTGGCATATAATATTTCTATGCTTCGGTCTAGAAAACAGACATTGAAAGATGGTGTAATTAATATTCCTACGGGTTCAGCCTAGGAAGTAGACACCGAAAGATGGCATATATTAGTTGAGTCCTGTATCTATGGACAACCAAGCAGTAGTATCTGAAACCAATTTACTTTATTTTGATGTGTTAGATAGTGTTTGTGTACGATTAAATTGTAAAAGAAGAGAAATAAATAAATAATTTTGATTTTTTACTTAAGGTTGTTGTATGAAATTATTATTTGTGCTGAGATATTTCACTTAGTAGCAGATAGGACATTATTGCATTTAAATTATTGTTATTATTAGGGTTTTGAGTACACATGGTATTAGTGTTCATCCCTTTACAGCTGGTGATGCAGGTAATGATTTTGAGTCACGTCCTACACCTTCTGAACATAGAAATTGACAGTTTAATTCGTTTTATTTATTTTTTCTTCTACATTAGAATTTATATGATTCATTAAGAGAATTTTAATAAAACACTGTTTGTGCAATGAATATTAATTGTTTATATCTTGTTTTTGAGATTATTCAGGCCTAGTTTTGGAGACTTATAGTTTTGTTTTGAAACTTTGTTGCCTAGTTTATTTCGACTAAAGCATTTAGTTAAATTTAAAATAGGAATATATTTTTTTATATTTTATTTATATTTATTACTCCATATCGTGTGTATATGGCTCTGATGTGAGACAAGGAAAGTGATTAAATGGTGTAATATGTATTTTTTTGTTTACAAACTCGAGTGGTGGAATTCAGGACGTGACACAGGACATTGCACTAAAGATTTCCACATTAAGAAAATTGCTAAAATACGGTTTCAGTCCAAAAATCAAAAATAAGTTTTATTGACACACCGGGAGAGTAGTGTCAATCGGACCACCCATTTCAAGTTAGAATATTATGAGAAACTTCAGAACCTTCAAGGATATGCAGGAGAACATAAGAAAGGGTCTGGGATAGTCAATTGATCCTTGCTAAGGCCATCCAGGATAACAAGTTCAAAATATCTTTACTTACAAAAGTTGAGCAATCAAGATTTTAGACATGAATTAGACCCTTATTTCATATCATAATAATCTAAAATTTCACAAGAAATGTCCCGAGGTGGCTATCTAGTCGGGATAGATTGGATCAATATTTGGTAAGCACCTGCCCGAAATTACTAACACCGACACTTGCTGGCAGAATATCCCAAGAGCCGGTTGGAGCACATCATTAAGTTCTTTGTATTAAATCATGGTAATGAATTATTAACCGGGATTGTTGATTAAAATTATATTTTATATTATAATTATGCTAATTAATTCAATTGTTGGTTTTAGTATAGATTTAAGAATTGCGGCAACTTGATTCCCAAGATGAGATATATCGGTAGCTTGGGCATGAGTGGCTTGAGTTCGCTCTTAATTGATATCTATTTATAATTATGTTTTGTTAGGCGACAATTTTTTGTTGTCATCCAGAGCCTAGCTAAATATTATTGGCTTAACCAAAGGATTATGATCCATTTATATCTTGTTATACTTTTATTGGTGTCATTTAGAGTGCAGAACCCAAAAACTTAATCAGTAACACTATTTTATTTGGGGATCATGTTATCACTCATTGCCAGATATTATATTCCTATTATCTTGATTGTGATCTTGATGGTTGGCAAGTAGGCAACCTATTTGGATGGTTATTTATTTATTTTATTATGAAAAATGAGAGATGATATTTTAGATACTCAAGATTGGTTAAGCTGAATGGTGACATAAGATCACTGTTTTTTGATGTATCTAGATTTCAAAATATGTTTTTTTTGGCTTAAATTAATTTTCTTATTCCTAAGTCGTCCATATCGGACATTTTTTATTGTACATTATGCTTCAAATTAATGACAACTTTGCTTGATTATAACATAAAATTGTGTGTTTGAAATACGTAAAAATATTATACTAATAGCTCAACATATTTCATCTCTCTAAATTAAGATACATTGGTGGAAGATTTGTGAATTAAAAATTACTTTTTTCTAATAGTAAAATTTATACCCTAAAATCTATTGGTATGCTATTGTTGTTATTGTTATTTTAAAGCTTAGATTTCCAACGAAATATTTCAAATTTTATTAATTTTTGGATTATCAATGATTTTTAAATGCTAGGTGTAGGTTGTGCCATGTATGATTTGGAAGAATAAAAAAATAAAGATCTAATTCAAAAATTTGTAAAAAAATAAAAATAAAAAGTGTTGGGGAGGAGGGAATAGAAGATGCAACCTAGGATTTGGGAATATAGGGGGGAAAAATAACAACAACTATATAGTTTTAGTAGTATTTTTATGGCTATAGTTATCATTTATCTATTTTCTAGACTTTTCATCCAATAACATTCTACATCCCTTTCTAATAAAAAAATATAAAATATAAAATAATTATTTTCCTATTATTTTTCTAAAAATGTCACTAATAGTGGCTTAAAGAGGTGGAGACGGAGGGAGGATTAATGGATAAAATATAAACAGGAGTTGGCAGTCACTCTGGCAAATGATGGAATGATACAATATCAAATATTATAGACACCTCCCTTATTTTCAATGTTATTATTAAATTTCTCATTTTGTTAGATTTTTTTTAATGATGTTGAAAAATGAACAAAAAAGATAATTTTGCATTTAAAATAATTTAATTAAAATTACAGGGACCTCCTTCAATTGATTAGAAATTGTTGAGACATCCCCAACCATATAAATTAAAGGTATTTCTCTCAATAATTTGAAAATTTCATAGAGACTTTCACTTTAAAATATTAATTTTCTCATTTGCTTTAACAATACTATTATTTTGGTAAATATTTCTGCATAGCATTTTAATTTAAGTTTCATCTTCATCAGCAACCACTATAAAGTTAATTAGACAATACAAGTGTAGTAAATTCTAAAATATTTTAGATTTGAATCCTTTAATTTCATCAAATTAAGTAAACTTTATATTAATCTCTTCAAAGTTATTTTGATCTATAATTTAACAATTAAAAAAACTTTAAAATTAAATACCATATTTTGGTATGATATAATTAACTCTTTTGTTAATATATTAACCATTTAGCTCGAGTCATTTTTCATAAAATTTATTTAAAAAAAAGGATTGATTTAGATTTCTATGACCTAAATTAATGAAATGAAAATAAGTGAAAAATTAAAATAAATTAAAAAATTAATAACCCAAACTAATATTTTTTTTGATAAATGTAGTAACAAAATTGCTTGTCTAAATGACAAGAATTCCAACACCATAATTATGTCATACTATGAATGAAACCTTATTATCTAAAATTTATTCCAACAATAATCAAATTAGATATCAAAATAGCATTTTGAGATATTAAAAATGGGAGTGTGAAATTTGATATATTCAAGATGATTGAATTTTAAGATTTATTGCACCACATAATTGATAATTGTTTTTTGTACTCGATTTATTATAAATAGTTTATGAAAATTAATTATAATTGTTATTTGAATAAAGTGTGAAATAATTTGAAACAAATATGTAATTAAAGTAACAGAAAGTATGGAGATCTAATGTTTTAAAATAAAGACCTCTATATAGGCTACGGTTGGTGCAAAAAATTTTGATGAAAACCTCTGAAAATCTCTATAACATTTTTACACATTCTGACATTCTCGAAATTAAAAAAAAAAGTCCAATACTTTTTAGAAAAAAGTCGATAACTGGAATTCGGTTAATCAAATAGCAAAAATTTTTTTTGCCATTCTCACCATGGACTCTCAAACTACGAAATGACACTCATTGTGTATAATTTTTCTGGGGTCGTTCCGATAGATTGTAAAAACCATTTAGATGCTATGCATTTTTTTCACTGTCCAATTCTATTGAAAACTGTCCCGACGTGAAATTAAATGTCGTTTGGACGGACCTCACGCGACAAGAATAGTCGCCTGAAGTAACTGACAGTAATATATTCACGAGCACATGTACAGGACTGAAGCATTGCAATGGCTACTTTTGGGGAAGAAAAAAGAAAAAAAAAAGAAAAGAAGGCCTGCAATGCTACTTTTGGTTGTCAATTAATCAATCCATCAAACGGCTGATGCTTTAAAGGGGTTGAACTCTCCTCTCTTTCTATCTCTCTTTCTCTCTCTCTCTCTCTCGATCTCTCTCTTTCTCCCCCATTCTCTTTCTTTCTCTCAGCCATGTGAAATGGCAAAGCAGACTCTCATAGGCTCCATAGTGCACCGAGGCCACATCCGTCCAAACGACTCGTGACTTTCGTCAGGACAATTCTGGACAGACTTCCAACTTTTGCAGACGAATGGAAAGGGTTCAATACATGGGCATATTCATGCTCTCACCTATATATTAACCGCTATAATTTTATCCCATCAAATGCTCAAAGCAGTGTCACAGAAGAGAGCAATTATAAAACTGTGTAGCATAATTTTTCTCTTCGATTCTGCTTTCTCGCCCCTTGTATCCTCTATCCCTTCAATCCTCTGTGTATACATATACAAATATACGTATATATCAGCCACAACGTCATTAACATCAGGCAAGATATCTCTTGATCATTTTCTTTTATGCTTTGTCTAGACTCTGGATTTACTTATATGTATATATACCACTTATGTAGTTGTGTATAAATTGTTCGCAAGTGATTATGCTTTGTGTCTTTACAATATAATTGCCTGTTTAGCGCAACAAAAATATAATTTGACATGTAAATAGCTCAAATTTAAATTTATAAGACAAGCCTACATGAAAAATAATACAAATAACTTATAAAAATAAAAATAACTAATCAATACATTTTTTAATGAATGTGTACAATTTTATTTTTTATTATAAATATTATCTCATTTTTATAATATTAAATGTGTACAATTTCAAATTTTATTATTTATTACAAAATGTGCATCACGTTTTGTGCTCTTTGTATTTCATCTAGTCAAAATTTTAAGTCCAAATTTTTATTTTTAATTGTTAAATGAATTTTAGAGTATTTGAATTAAGGAATCCGAATATCTTCAAGCCACCCTCACATCATCCCTGAAAACAACAAACTTGCTCAAACATGAGAAACACAATTTAAACCCAAAATATTTAAACATATGTTATTTGAAAGATTTGCACTTTTTTATTATAAGTCAATTTTACTTTTTTATTAGACATTAAACTATAAAAAATTACACGCAATGTTAGTGGCTAAGATATTTCTCTGCTAGTATGGTATATACTTTACAATACCCATTATTTTTTTTAATTTAATTAATAACTCCAAAAGAAAAAACAAAAAGAAATTGTTCAACATGATGCTCATATTCAATTTGCCAAATTGATTGAATTTCAGTTGCATTTCTAAATTTTGAATCCTCATAAAAAAATTAGAAAATTCAATTTTTTTCTTTTGACAATTATATTGATTGAATCTCCCTAAAGTTAAGAATTGGCGGCCTTCCGCACAAAACCAAAGTCCATATCATCCACAAATAACCCCGGATAACTCTCAAAGCACCAACTGTTAAAACAATTTTTTTTTAAAACCCCAATGATCCGTCTATTCCCAACAAATATATGCAAAACGAGAAAGAAGTGAAAGGAAAGTAATGAAGATATTCTTACATTTCACTGGTCTTCTATTCAATAGCACAACCTTTTGCCTACGCATAATAATTTTGTAAATAAGGCCTACTTAAATATGTACAAGTAACTAATCTTAAATATTGTTTACTGATGTCCTTCCTTTCCTTTTTTTCACTTACTCATTTCAGAGATGGCTTCTCGATCGGCAAGCGTTTCAAACAACTAGTGAAAAAGACTTCAGCTAGCAAAAAATACTCCTGGGGATAAGACCAAATTTTCTAGTGGTGAGGCCTAAAAAAAATATACGGATCATTACTATACGAAGGCGATAGCGGTGGAACGATATTTAGATTTCAATGACTCTGCAATTAAAGAACTCAGCACCGTGTGTGAGCTTGAGCGATGAGGCTGGCGGACATTATTGACTCAGCGTGGCCAAGTGTGCGAGGAACTTGTTCATGAGTTCTACTCTAACTTAAAGGAGATTGAATTCTACCTTGATGGCCCACGTATCTTTTCCAAGCTCCGAAGGCAAGGACTACATGATTGGGCCCCACTATTTCACCAACATCCTTCAACTCCCAATCATGCCACATCCAAATTACAATTATGGAGATGAGTACGAGACTAACCAACTTATGCCTCTAATTAGCAAGAATGATATCTCTTGGACCGAAACTAAGTACCCACAGGGTCAATTGAATGATGAATACCGCATCTTAAACATTGTGTCAACATCCAGTCTCATTCCACAGAAGTGGACCACAGATGTTAGCGCTGAGCAGGCATCATTATTTGTCGCCATAATGACGGGAAAGGAAGTATGTGCTCGGAGGTTGATTGGGCAGGTCATAAATTCATATAAAGAAAACGTTAACAACCCCGCTACTCTCCCATATGGCCTCTTCATTACCACACGTGCTAGACAAGACGGAGTTAAGATTGGAAACAATGAGATAATGGTACTGCAAGAAAGGCCGATCGACGGAACGACACTTAACAATCCATAGCTCTAAAAAAGTAGAAGAAGACGGCTGTAGCCACACCGACACATGCTGACGCCGACATGGGAAGCTCGAGCATAGACATTTTAGAAAGAATGGAAACCTTAACGCTAAGCTTCGAACAGGAGTGCCAGGCAAACGCGCAATGGAGGGAGTACCATTGTCAGTCCATGGAGCAAGAGCATGCAACTGCCGTGCAGTGGAGAGAGTCCCTTCGGCATTCAATTGACGTTATGCGATCAGAAGTCCACCAGATGTACCATAATCAACAACAGTGGGGGCGCATGGATGAGTTCACAGTGGCTTAGCTTCCCACCCAGCCAATGGGATAACTACCCCCCACCGCAGTAGCGCCCCGCTAGCTTGTCTGAACTAGCTTCCCATTTGTCATTCTCACTTTTGTCTTGATGTCTGGATTATTTTATTGTTTATTACCTTTCTCTCTAAAATGTCTGGATTGTTTTTTGTCATTCTCACTTTTGCTCTAATATGTATTTATTTCTTTTATTGTCTATTACCTTTCGCTTTGTTGTATTAAATTAAAATTTAATTAATGTAATAGATAAATAATATATCTGAATTTATTAAATCAAAGAATTAATATTATCAATAATTATATAATTACATGATGTATTTTATTTAATTAATTAAAGTAATATGAAGTACATTTTATTAATTTATTTTAAATATATACTATAATTACATTAATTAATTAATGAATTTTAAAAACCAAATCATTCAATGTAATCAATTAAATTGAATAATTAGTATTAATTTAATTTCTTTTTTCTAATTAAAATGATATGAAATATATTTATTAAATTATTTTTAAAAAATAATATAATTTAATTATATTGAGGGTATTTTATTTTTATGGAAAAGAATGAATTTTTCATAAATAATATAATTAAAATAAGTTAATATAATTTGTTTAATTTAGTTAATTTAGTTATTAAATTAATATAAATCATACAAAATTAAATTCAATTACTTACATAAAAAAATTTAATTAAATATTTTTAAAATAAACATTAATTACTGTACAAAAATTAAAATATATGAACACGTAAACATAAACTAAAAAATAGTTGTGCTACCAAATGGGCCCTAATTAAGTGGGTGTTATTTTATCCATCCAAATATATTAGTTAATTATTTTAATTGAGTTCAAACCCACTTAATTTGGGTTCAATCAGATGGGTTCATGGGTTTAGGTAAAAAATTGCAACCTCTAGTAAAAAGTTGGACAGGTTGTATAGACCCTCACACCCCATTATTTTGATATGTTATTTTTACATTTTTTTCTATGGTTGCTTTATAAATTAAACATCACTTATTTAAACGTCATAATTATTTCAGTACCTTTAGGCACAGGCAAGTAATAGAAGTTTCAATGAAACAAGTACATTGTTGACTGATCAAAGTTAAATTGTAAAAAGTAAACTAATGTTTTAAATGTAAAACATTCATTACTGTATTTTGAGAAGAAGTTTAAATACTCATTATACGATACAATACTAAAAAGGACGATGCCAAACATACTTAACGAAAACCACTAACTATTGAAGGCTATGCAGACCTTGGCCTACACATGATACAGGCCATGGATGTACCTGACATAGGAGATTGAACATTCCCTTTAACTTCAATGCGGTGTGTAAAATCAAAGAAACAATTTGATTTAGAATAATAGGGTGACGCATTCACCGAAGAGACAGGCTGTTATACGTAACCATTCTACAAATTTTGTCACGTACCTCATCCATTTCACAGTCACCCTACAAATCTTCAATGTCAAACTCCTTTTAGTCGTCAATGGTCTTGAGAATGTCAGCGGGCACGGCAGCATGTGTAGACGATGACGTGCCACCTTGGGGTGTGTGCACTGCATTGACCCCCACCTCAGCAGGCCCTCCGTGCTTGAGTATGAAATTATGAAGGCCCATTGAACAACCAACGATGTCAACTTGTGTTCCGAATTTATACGGTGGCATTGCTTGTAAGATAGACCATCGTTTTTTCCATATGCCCAAAGTTCGTTCAATCACACTTCATAAAGTGTAGTGGACCTCGTTGAAACATTCACGGGGATTCCTTGGGCCACAACCACTCTGAAACATCTGCAAATGCATCCTACCTTCCTTTTATGGTGCAAGAAAACCATTCTTATTTGGATACCCAGCATCAACGAGATAATATTTTCCTTGAACCCTAAGAAGGATGTAAGGAATTATGAATTGCGAAAGGCAAAGTATATTAACTAAATTTGGAAAAGATTGTTTCGTATTTGTATTAGGTAGCAGAGGTACCTAGGATTGGGCATGGGAACTATTCGTTTGAATTAGATATCACTTTTTTGAATACACGGCTGTCGTGCATACTCCCCTCCCACCCGCATGAGATAGACAAAACGTTGGTCAAAATCACAGGCAGCGAGGATATTTTGCGTGAATCCACCCAACCTACTGCAGAAGGCAAGTTGTTTGTCTGGGGAGGTACGCAAGTTACATATGTGCCATCCAAAGCACCAGCACAGTCCTACGTCCACAATAGTAAAAGAAAATTACGTTTCACACTCATACCATACGTGATGAGTAAAGGGTACAAGTGAAATTCTTACCACAAAGGGCATGTACCGAGAGTTGTTTAGAATTCGAGGATGCATCACAGTTTGGTCAAAATCTAGCTGAAGATAGGCACAAGATAGACGTTTAACGGCTGATAACACCATGTGAAAGTGTCGGGATATAGTCTTACCGGAGTGTTGGAATCTCTCCTGTAGTTGACGATTTGACATGTTGTTCCCTAGAGTCAATAGAAAAATGGCAACACTTTTCTCAACAGGTAAATAAACATTAGACTATCGGACAAGACCATACGTCGCTGTGAGTTCCTTGCATAGGGTCATGAAAACATATTTATTTACACGGCATACCTCATATAGATGGCACGGGTGGCCGTCTAGAAGTTTGTGGACCTACTTTAGGCGGGGTAGAGAAGATGTGCGACATGGTTGCCTGCATAAAAATGAAGAGTAATATTGATAGACCTGTGTCGCCGTGGAGGCCACGGCGACATCGATAAACTCGTCATCATGCACTACTCATTTAACAATGGCGTTGAATATTGCCTGATTTTCATCCCCATCATATGCCATGGTCAGTAGCTGGAGTGTGTTCGAGATAAGACATGTTACAAAGCGAACAACAATACAATTAGTCAACAGTAACATAGATCGTTGTGCTTAGTATACAGAGAACTTGAAAATAATGTATCAAGGGCCAACCACCCAATGTGCTATACGAAGAGTTCTACAAGTAAATGACAAGAATGATGGGCATAAAATGAAGATAATAACGTTTGAAATAAAAAAGGCTCATTCACAGTAATAAAACACAACGTTTTAGAAATATCCGTACAACATCAAAGTGAGGTAACTAAATATAAGAAAACAGTATAAGTAATATGAATGGTAAGAAATATAACAACATAGAAACCCAGGTAGCACAACTACTGAGGGGGGAAGAAACCCCGGAATGTGTCGTTCGGACTAGGTGGAAGCAAGTAGAAATATTGGGGAAAACTAGAAGAAGGGGCGTGCATCTGTGCATACTTGTGTTGTTGGTACAATAGCCATTGCATCCTATGATCATTATTGGGCTTTGACATGAACGCATCTCGATTGACTGCTGTGGAAAACAAGTCAATAGCAAACAAGTATAGGTCGGAGTGGCTGTCAACTGATTCCATGGCAAACAATTTAGCAATACAATCTTGTATTGAATTCATTGGAGGAGCCTAAACAAGTCGGACCTTATTACTCCTTCCCTGCACTATCAATGATGGATTCACACATCTGTGCTGCATAGCTTTGGTGACGTATCGAGCCAATATGCTTGTCATCCATATCGTCATTCTCCTCCCTCTGCCGCCTTACCCTGCTTGAACCTGTGCCAACTAGCCCTTCTATCGGGATGTTTGGCTCTGCAACTGTAAGGGCACCACCAGAGGCAACAAACTCTGCTTGGCTTGGTTGTCCTAAACCTTGTGCAACCTCTGGTGCAGTAGGTCCGGTAGACGGAGTCCAATGATAGTCTCCAGTTGCGGTAGTACCTCCAAAAACCTTCTTTATCAACTCTGCATACTCCAATCCACGGTCTTTGAATTTCATGATGCACGGGTTAGTCTGAATGAACACGAAGAAAAAATAAAACACAGAGAGAAAAGAATGAACACAGGATATTATAATAATAAAATAGAATTAAACTAACAATCAATAAGGAGAGAAATACGCTAATTTAATGCACCTGCTGCTACTAGGCCCACCACCAACTAGGTGTTTTGAAGGTATTTGTGTCATAATTCCATCCCATTCCAGTTGTTCTTGAGTGGGGGTTTTCAAGTCCATCCATGCTCTCTAGTTTTTACCTAATTGTACAATCCGACTCTTTTATCTGGCCCATGGTGAGGGCTTGTCGTGTTGTATGGTTGAAATCGGTTAGAAGTTGATTGTAACCAGCTAGGGATAGACTATTATCCCTCCTATGTCCATTCTCTATATGGGCAGTTGTAAGGGTCAATAGGACTCTTGTTTGGTGAAAATCCCATTTCACCTTATGTTTGTCACCTTGCCTTTTCCTTTGCAACCCCGTGGCAATATTGTTATTAATATTTTGAAATTCATCTGAAGGTGGGAATGAGGAGTCCGGGAGGTCCATAACAAAACTAATAAAAAAGATAGCCACGCTGTCATTCTCACGTGTCATGTAATATTGTGGAAGTAGAATAGAAAAATAAATTAGAGGACCAGAGAACATGTATCATAAAATTAGAAACTAAAGAGTAATTAAAAATTAGAATATGAATTTTGAAACAAAGCTACTCCCCCAAGACCAATTTTATGCAAACCTTCGTAAAAATAAAACAAATAGAATGATGAATATAGAGAGTGCCACATATGATTTGATAAAAAAATTTTTAGTGGTTTTATAAAAATAACTAAAACAAAAAATATTAGTATTAATCATTTGAATTTGCGCACGTTCACTATGACCAAATAACGTAAATGGAAGACACATTAACATATGTAAGTTATAAGTAATAATACATTATTAAAACTATCAACAAATGTAAACAATAACAATTAATGAAAATATATATATTCAACGTAATCGAAGCAGTAGGAGAAGGAAGGATATAGCCTAAAATGCAGCAGCTCAATACCGTCCAAACAACTTGCAACTAACCGTTCTAACGGTTTGGCACTGCCTATTACGTCCAAACGAACCGCCATAAACCGTTCCAACGTATTATGCACTGTCGAATTCTGTCCAAACGGACAGTGGATATTGTTTTACGATGGTTTTGCAGAGCCTACTACCCTGTAAGTGCACTGTCGCAACCTGTCCAAACGGACACCAAAAACCGTTCCGACGGATTTGCCCAGAACACGAAAGTTGAATTCGTCCAAACGGTCTGAAAATTTTCGTTAGAATAGATTGCTGAGCACATTTGGGATTTCGACCACAGAGGCACCAAATTCATAGAAAACAACTAATCGAAGGGATTTTTTTTCTCCATCCCAACACATGGGCTAGCAATAGACTTGTAAAAAGAGAGAAAACAAACGTTCTCAATCCATTCATACTTATTTTGGACATAGAAGGAGAGAAATCGCAAAACTCAAGACCCCTCATGGCCAATCTGAGCTTTCAATGACAAAAAAATAAAACTAGAAAGTGTAAATGAAAGGAAATCCGAAGAAATACCTTTCAATTCGAGCACGAGAAGAACGAACAGCGATATGGGTGTCTCGGATGTTGTGTCTTCACCGGAGAAAGTATCATCTCGTTGCAGATCTTGTGCCTCTGTTAATAGAGCTTCGTAGCCAATATGGAGAGCACTTCCTCATTTGATCTTGGTTACTGTACGTTTGATTGACACAAGCAAAGGTGGATGGAGAATCTTGCTGGAGGAGAGGACGATTCTTGCAGAGGAATAGGTTTGAAGCGGTGACGTTTTGAATCGCTTTGGTCTGCCAAACCATCCATGGTTGATACACAATTTTGAATTCGTCCAAACGAAAATATTTTTCGTCGGAACGAAAATTCCACTGTTCATCTTCAAAAAACGCGATTTGAGATGTGTGCACCAAACGCAAAAAGTTTCCCCAAATCACATTTTATGTCACTTTTTACTGCACCAAACGCATCCATAATTTTAAAATGACTAGGGGTGGTGACTGTAGTTTTCAAATAGTTAAGGGTATTGTCAATTTTTTAAATAATTAAGGGAGACTCTTGTAATTGCCAATAGAGACAGAACTAAGCTTTGACTAAAGGGAACCTTGGCTCTCCCAAACATTGGAACAAAATTTATATATATAGTATAAATATATTTATAAATATATATATATTTTAAATGGCACCACTAACTCTTTTACTTTGGGCCATAATTTTTGAGTTGGGCCATTAATAAAATACAGTACTTGGGTTCTTGAGTTGGACCATTAATAATGATGAAACTAAAATCTCTAAGTTGGTGTATTCCTCTAACTCCTATGATATTTTAACATCTTTTATTAGTGCTATTTTGAAATGTGTTTGAATGATTAATTGTCATAATTGTTTTACCAACGAATGATTATATATTCAATTATTAATTTATATTACTTGTTAAAATCTCAAATAGACTATTTAATTTTGATATTACATTTTTGAGAATAGAGGGATAAATATTAAAATTTATAGGAATTTTTTCCTTCCTCTATTGAATTGCTGATTTCGTCCTTGATTGCTATTAAATTATTTAAAAGAAAAAATTACCTTCATGCGTTATATTTAGTACCGAAAAAGAAAACTAACAAAAATAATAATAATAATAATTTTTGACCATACTTGAAAATGAGGGAAGGTCTTTGTAAATTTTAAATGATTTAGAAAAATATTTATAATTATTTTAGGGAAGGACAGTGTCTAATTTTATTTTTTAATTAGCAAATTTAAGAACTCCACATAAGGTCTCAAAATACACACACACACACACACATATATTTCAAATGATATAAGATATTGAGAAGATTCAAACTAGTAATCACTGAAAAGTAAAACTAAAATCTTACCAATTGAATTATCCCTCATAATTGTCAAAAAACATATTATCCAAAATATAAGATGACATTTTTATTTTTAAAAGCAATTCGGAGAACCTTCTTTGTGCACAACAAATTAACAATATCTCTATTAAAATTTAAATGCTAGTTATGGGATAATTATTTTTTTTATCTCTTCTTTTTAAAAATGAAAATCATTTATATCATTTGAAACTTTAAAAATTTATCTTTATATCCTTTAAATTTTGAATTAAAATAAAAACGTTAAAAATTTCATCAAATATAACGATTTTGAGTCTTAGGTAGCATTTGGAGTAGTAAAAAAAAAGGGGGGGGGAAAACAAGATAGATTGATATAAAACGTAGTTTTGAGTTAATTTTAGCATTTGGTATTTTCTTTCCAAATCGTGTTTTTTGGAGATGAATAGTACCAAATCATTGGAATGGTTACCCCAAAACTGTTCCCACGGATTCAAAAAATCAACACACAATATTCTGCTTTAGAAATGCACAGCGCCAAAACTGTGGAACGATTTTCCAAATCCGTTCTCATGAATTCATAAAAATTCGTATAAATTAACGAATATGGTACTCGTTTGAAAGCTTTCGACTTGAAAAATATGATTGTCAAAAAAATTTATGCATTCGATTAACCTCCTTTCAGATTTTTTTTTTTAGCAAAATATTGAATTTTTTAAAAATTAGTAAAGGTGAAAATGTGTAAATGTGTAATAGAGAATTTTAGTCATTTATAGAGGCTGTTAGGGGTTTATTTTGTTTTATTTTGTTTGTTAGAATATCAAATGCAGCCTTAATACCTTTAAAAATTGTATTTATATCCCTTATAATTCATATAACTACACTTACACCCTTTAATTTTATTTAATTTTTAAGAAATATTTATATCTTTTCGCTTAAAAATTTAATAATGTTTACAATTTCGTTTTAGTCAAAAATACAAGTGGTACAAATGTAAATTTTTAAAGTTAAAAAATTTAAGTAATTTTTTCATTAAGTACAATGGATAAAAAAAAAATTATCCTGTTAGTTAATTAGATTAATTTAAGTTGGTAATTCATCTTGGACTTACAAATTTACTAGTTTATTGATAAATAAAATATCAAGTAAACGCTCGTCTAACCGATTAGAACATAAAATAACATAAAAAAAAAGAAATTAGCATTGTTTGGCAACTGAACATCTCAGATCGATGAAGCTGAACCTCGATTTTATCCCTTTTTCCCTGGGAAAATATGATATGGCATCAACACCTAAGCATTGAATAGGACCTGTCAAACCAGATATAGAATGTTGAATGCTAGTGAGGAAACCAAGTCACCAAGCACTGGATGAAAATTGACAGAGGCATTCAACTTCAACGTTTCCGTGTTGAAGTTTGTCTCGGTTCACATTAAAATCAGTGAGGCACATGCAATTTAACTGCATGCTGGTTGATAAATAAAACAAGCCCTCTAGATTTATTAATTAATTTCTAGAAGTAACAAACTAATTTTTTAAAACTTTTTTTTTTTCAATCCCAAAATTTCATTTATTAATTAAATACATTAATGTCGCCTTTTGTTATGGGCATCATAAGGATATTTTTTTTTACAGCCAATTAATAAATTAATTATTCAAATACAAGTTGCTGAGAGTTATTTTACCTAAGTACCGGAGATGAAACCGCGAAATCATTTTGCAGTTTATAATTAAAACCAAAAAACCATTTTACGATACTTTTTCTCAATCATTAAAACCACATAACCATTATGCAGTTTCTTTTTATTTAATTAAAACCACATAATCATTATACAGTTTATTCTTCTCTCCATTTAAAACTTAATCCCCCACTCTGAGTTATCACCCTAACCCACATAGCGCACTCTCTCTATCCAAACTCTATAATGGTCAGCTCCTCCTCCTCCTCTCCTTTTTGTTAGCTCCTCCTTGTCGACATCCACCCTCTTCCCTGTCCGTGAGCTTGTTCTACTTTGTATCAGCTCGTGCCACCTCAATTTCTTTTCAAGGTATGTATGAATATATATATATATACACATGTCGTTACATGTGTATATATAAATTGCTATCAACTATCCTCCTAACCTAAATTTAATTGCCATTTTAATTTCTAATTTCATTCAAAATTTTGATTGTTGCAATATAGGCCATCCATTGTCAATTTCGCTTACTTAGCACGAATATTGTTTAAAATTTCCCCCAAATTGTTTTTTAGAGCTGCTGCTCTACTTTGTTATGTTCAAATGGCAAGGTTGATAATGTATATATTTGAATGTCTTTTGGACGTTACGAAGACTCTCTATTTCAAATAGATTTAATTAAGCTTACAAAATTCTATTTTTCAACTTCATATATTTATATTGTACATGTGTAAAGTCAATTCTTAAAATATGAAAGATGGTTTACAGACCAAACATTAAATTGATACATTATCAGAAAATATACGAGAACAATATGACTTAAATATAAACAAATTTAACTTTCAAAAAATTGCTCTTATGCTTAAAATTCCCCCAAATTACTTTTTATTGGTGATTTTCTTAATCCAGCTTAATTGAAGTCCATTAACTATAGGATTGTTGTTAACAATTGTACAAAGGACTTTGAATAAAGCACAATAATTAAAAAAAGGTGGTGAGTGGGAAGAAAATTCTTCTCTAATTTCAAACTCATCAATTGTGGTGTACCCAATTGTGGGGATTTTAAAATCAACAAAGGCAATATGAGTTACAATAAAAAAAGTATGTGAAGCATAATAAAAACTTTGTTCAACTCATAAAATTTTATTTTAATTCTAAACATAAGAATTGATGAGAATTCTCATCAAATGAAATTAAATCCTATCAAATTCATCATTCCAAATGGAGTGATATATGTTTTGTTTTCAAATATTATTAGTAGTGCAAAATGTTTTCATATATAATCTAATTATATTAAGTCATTCCATCACCATAAGTAATTCAAGATGAAAAAAATAAAAAAACTCACTAAAACTAGGCTAATAATATGCAGTAAAAATAAACAAATGAAGACAAAAAATTTAATTATTATTAATGTTTTGTTTTCAAATATAATTAGTAGTGCAAAATGTTTTCATATATAATCTAATTATATTAAGTCATTCCATCACCATAAGTAATTCAAAATGAAAAAAATAAAAAAACTCACTAAAATTAGGTTAATAATATGCAGTAAAAATAAACAAATGAAGACAGAAAATTTAATTATTATTAATTTAAGTGACAATACTAATCTAATCAAGTCCAAAACTCTCAAAAAATATTATTTTAGTAATTTTTAATATTTAAATATTATGCTAATAAGTCAACATATTTTTTGTTAAATAAAAAATAAAAACAAAGAATTAAGGGGAGGAAAGGATGCTGATTTTGTAGTGGTTTTTGTACATCAACTTCTAATGATCTTAAATAAATAATATTAATTTAAGCAAAATAAATTTAATTGAATTCATAAATTTTATTTGATTAAATTTATAAATAATAATTAAATCAAGATAGTTAATTTAAACACAGTAAGGCTAATATGCAAAAACTATTGAAACAATCTGTTTGGTAATACTGTCGTTTTTTATTTATATTTATATGTTTATGTTTTCTATTTTTTATTTTTTATTATTTTTTTCTAAAATAAAAACTGAAATTACGTTTGAAAATACAATTTTGTTTACAATTATAAATTTTTTATTTTCATAAAATACTTAATTTTATTAGTTTTAAAAAAAACTAATTGAATTTAATAAATGTATTTCATATTAATTTAATTTAATTTACTTATATTATTTGTTAAAAACAATTGAATAAAATATAACATTATATTCTTTAATCTAGTAAACATTATATATATTAATTATACTTTAATTATATTATCTACTAAAAATAATTACATAAAATATGTTTCACAATAATTTAATAATTTAATTACGATATTTATTAAAAATAATTTAATAAAATATATTTCATATTAAATAAATAATTTAATTTAATTTAATTAATTATGATATTTATTAAAAATAATTTAAGAAAATATATTTAATATTAGTTAAAATTAATTATTAAAATTGAATTAAATTATTTAATTATATTTATTAAAAATAATTTAATAACATATATTTATATTAATTAAATTATTTATTAAATTAAATTAAGTAAATACATTTTATTTTATTTTAATAATATATATTTCCTATTAATTAAATTAACCGGCTTAATTTAATTATTTATTAGAATTAAATTTATAATATACATTACATATTAATTTAATTATATTATTCATAAGAATAATTTTAATTTTAACAAAATATTTAAATAAAATAATTTATTTTATGATGATATAATAAAAATATATAAAGTATTAAAATTGACAAAATATTTGTAACAAAATAAATAGAGTAAAAATTTTTTTTAATTGATATTTTTATTTTTAAAAAATAAAAAATAAATAAATTTAACAAATATATTTTTATTTTCAATTTACAAAATTTTAAAAATATTAACAGATAAACAAGAAAAAATAAAAGGCCTCAGCATCCCAACCACTGTTTCGAACTCTCCGACACCTAACTTCGGAGCACACGTGGACGCAGATGGGGTAGGAATATGCGTTAGTGCGTGTCTTGGCTTTCTACGGCCTTCCGCCCGCAGTACCTCTCACTTTCTCCGCCCCCATCGGCTCTTCAACTTCGACTCTCTCTCTCTCTCTCTCTCTCTCTCTCTCGCTCTCTCTTCGACCCAGCTCACAGTGATTTCGTTTATCAATGGAAGGTGAATCTTCCCTCAATTTTGCAATTTGGCCAAAATTCGTCCTTTTATATTTTTCTATATGCCTCCAAACAAGACAATGTCTGTTGTTGTTGTTGTTGTTTTTTTTTTTTTTTTTTTTTTTTTTCCTTTTTGAAACTCTAAACCTCGGCAAATTTTTCAATCATTAGTGCAATTCAACGAATAGTTAATTACTGATATGAGATTGACTGAGAACTGCAAATTTTGTTGTGAAGTATACGAAGTACAGGCGAAGGCAAAAGACCCAATTATACACTGTATGTGTTTGATCCAAAATGATACGTGACACCTGAATATATATAGCCCGCTTCTGCATCTGCATAGTTTGTATGTGGAGATTGTTGTTGGCATGAAGCAGGGACGGATTTGCGAAAGCAAAAGACCCAATTTACATTTCACTATCATTAGTGCAATTTAAATTTAATTTCTGGAGTCATTTAAATTTTAAACTATTTTTTATCGTGTGTGTGTCTGTGTGTGTGTGTATGTGTGTGATTAATCATAAGTGATGGGCTGTACCATGGATTGATGGTAAAATTTGTTAGGCTTCCAAAATGTGGACTATATTTAGTAATCAAGAAAAAATTTAAATTTAGGGAGTTTAGTCCTGTGGTCTCTTTCCCAATCTGCGAAAGCAAAAGTTTAGCCTAAAATTTTCTTAACTCAATCGTGGGAGTTTGTTAGCGGCTTGATGATCTGCATTCTTAAAAAAGCTATCCAGATTTGCTATCCATTAGGTATCCTGAAAAGCACGAGCCATATTTCAACATTACCCCTTCCTCGTTCCCTTGTACAGCCGTTACCAGGCAATCTTCGTTATGTATTCTTTGTAGTGTCTAGGGAGGAAAAACTTTGTATGCACTAGTGGTGTTTTTTTTTTTTTTTGGGGGGGGGGGGAGGGAATTAGCTATAGCATAATTTTTTTTTGACCGAACAATTTAATTTATGTGTACTAGTGGTGGTGTTTTCTTGAGGTTTTCCATTTAAAAACTTTTAAGGGGGGGTTCGTACCATAGCATAAATTTTTTTAAGTAAAAAATTTTACATGTATGAATGACAATTTTTTCAAATATATATATATATATATTTTGAGGGAGGGGGCATTAGCTGGCTTTGTCTCTGGTATGAAGGTTTTGATGAAATGCAAATTAAGCTTCAAATTGTAGTGCTGTGTAAAAAAATTTAATAAATAATTATGGGTTTTTTTTTTTTCCCCCAGGGCATAGTCAAGGACTCAAGGTAGTGTTGAAAATATCTATTGTGTTACACGGATTCAGTTATGTTGGAAATAAAAGTCTTCGCCCACATCAAAACTTTACCTTTATGGATGTCATGACTCCTATTACAAATAGTCATAGACAACCCATGAAAGTGAGCTAAGTGACCATTGTCGGCCATTATTAAATTCTTCTTCATTGACATTGTATTGGAACATGCAAAAGTCTTGAGTTAAACCTCACCACCACCAAAAAGGTTGAGTTCAAATCTCACTTCCGCTTAAAATGTCAATAATTGCACATGTTTAGCCCTCTTAAAAAAGCTAGTTTGGCTGTATATGAGGGGGCATGTAGAGAGAAAATAAGTCAATTCATGAGGGGGGCATGTAGAGAGAAAATAAGTCAAGTCCATAGTCACATGTGTTGCTAAATTCAGCAATGAGGATTTGGTCAGAAGTTGGTGGAATATCAAAATAGTCTTAATTTATATGTTAATATTCATTGTGATGTTGACTTGTAAAGTAATTTGCTTAAATGACATCCGGTATTTACCGCAACATCCCCTCCGAAACAAAACTGTAATGAATATTTTCATTTTTGTGCCTGTCTGCCTCTTTGCGTTGTTACCTATTATGATCATAAGAATGAAATTTAAGGGAAAAAAAAAAAAGGCAATCATTCTCACATAGGCAATTCTAACTTTTGATAAGCTCTTATTAATCTGTAATCTGATAGCATTGCGAATTGTTATGCAGCAATGTCTGGGAAGATTGTCCAAAATGTTTTGGTAGCACAGTGCTACCAGCGGAATAGGCAGTTCTACACCCAATATCAAAGGGACTGGTTTGCCCCTAATATGCGCAACTTGCTTCCTTTTCAAGAAGGGAAGTTAGCATGGACTGACATCTCCACCATGCAATTGCGCTCCTTATCAAAATATCAGACTGGTTTTGTTAACCAAGGAACCGTTTACTGCAATGGTCTGTTCTAGACTCTCACTATCCAGGTTGTTATAAAGTGATATTATAGATTTTGAGGCAACCTTAAAAGAGTTACATGTATTTGATTTTTCAATTGTGGATATCATGTGCTTTCTCTGCTTGGCTTTTTTTTTTTGGGGGGGGGGGGGGACTTTTTCTTTTCAATAACTTTTGGGTTTGTTGTCAAGAAAGCTTGGTTACCAGAAAGACAATCATTTTACTGTGTTATGATAATAAATTTGTTACTGATGATGACTTTTCTTGCAGCTGCTCCATCTACTACTGCAGTACCATTACTTGAAAAAGTTGATTTCCTTAAACTTCAAAATGGAAGGTAGAGAATCATTCTGCTCTATCATGTCTTCAGTATTAATTTTCTTTATTTCCTTGGCATATTTGGTAACATCTCTTTACATTATTCTGGTCTTTATTTTCGTTTTTTTTCATTTGCTCCCAGATGAAAACGTGTTCTGACAGGTAAATATGCTAATGTTCTGTGTTTAGTTGTGTTAATTTGGCTATTTAGGCGGCCACCTTTTTGACTTGTAAATTATAGTGAACAGAGGATTTTAAAATATTTTGGGGATCTGTTTACCTAGTCACTAATCTGTTTTGATTTTGGGTTTTCTAGTCATATGGATTATTCATGTTGTATTTTACATCCTTTAATCAAATCTCCTTGTAGATCTTTGATGCAATGAGATTATGACTGCTAGCTTTTTGATAATAAGCACCAGTTATGTTTTGGAGGCTCATCAGCCCAAGTCATTTTCTTATTTGTCATCATTGTTTGACTGACAGGTTTGTCTGACAAGATGAATGCACTCCAATGCTTTTGGCTTTAAGGGCTTAAGATCACGAAACTAGAATGAAACTATTAATTGTCAAAATACTTTAGGACGACATAGTCCTTGGTATCACTTACTTTAAAGTTCATTAATTTGTTACTCTTTTATTTCCATTTTAGGCAATATTTTAAACATTAGAATTTGATAGTGCATGCTAAGGATCCATTTACCCGATAATCTCTTTAAGGCCACTGGAGGTTTATCCGATCATTAACTTCAGGTCCTAGGGATGAGTTGAGATGCGCACATACTGGCCCAAACACCCGAGTTAAAAAAAAAAGGATCCATTTGGCCGACCCCATTTAGTTAGGAAAAAGGCTAAGTTGAGTTGAGTATGCTAAACTGACGGAATCATTTGTGTTGAAAGAATACACTGCAGTAGTGGAGCCAATTATTGCTTATTTTTGGGGATGTCAGTCTGGTTGTTGTTAACTATTCAGTGTTGCTTTTGTCTAATTCAGAAACCACATTGATTCATGTAATATATGTGCTCATTTAAATTATGTTATATCATTGCATGTGGTACAAGTATATACAGATCTGTGGATGGATACAGACTCAAGTACATGTATAGACACATACTTTTTATTGGATTCCATGGGCTAATGTTCTGTCACTTGCACAGTGATATTCGAGGTGTTGCTGTTGCTGGTGTTGAGGGAGAACCTGTTACTCTCACTGAACCAGTTACAGAATCAATAGCTGCTGCCTTTGCCTCATGGTTATTGGAGAGGAAGAAACCTGATGCATCTAGATGTCTGAGAGTTTCTGTCGGTCACGATTCTCGAATATCTGCACAAAAGCTACTGGTAGTTTATGCATAATGTTTGTGTATGTTCAGATAAATATAGCAACTAATTGGGGTAACTATACCCATAAATAGTTATTGTGCATATATTACTTCTTTTATTTTATTTGTTATTTGATATGATCAGTATTTGCTTGCCAGCCTGGTTTTCATTTTTATCATAACCCTGAAATCCAAAATGAAAAGAGAGAATCAATTCCATCAAGTTGATTCTCTAGGATCTTTTCTTTATTAAAATGCAATGAACAGAAATTTTTTAGTAATCCATGAATAAGTATGTATGTCAACATTTACTTCGCCAAGATACTTCATAAGGCTCTGTGGAAATGATGACCTTGTGTGAGCCTGCCTAATCTTTGTATCTCCTTGTTAGCCACAATTTGATTTATGAACGAATTTCTGTCGGATGACACAGAATTAATTAGGGAAGAATGGGTGATGTAGTGGGAAGGAATTTTATCCAGATGCTTTAGCCTTTGTACATTGGGATTAGTTTTTTGCTTGAAATAGCAATCTACTGAATGGGTCAGCTCCATGAACTATATGCAGGTAGGAATGTTATGTCTCGTCAGAAGTCTCAATTGTATCCTCACCTACTGGGGGCTTTTGAACCAAGGACACAAGTGTACCATGCCTTGAAGGAACATTTGTCCAATACTAAATCAGTCTCCCATTTTCTTAAAACCATTTTTTGAGGCATCCTATGGAGATCACACGTTAGAGCTCAAACCTAGACCATCACCACTAAAGGACCTAAAAAGAAACAAGTTGCGTGGACTCGCCAAAATTTTGGAGTACCCACTCGGGGGTGGGTGAGGTGTGGGCGCGGGTGCGGGTGCGGGTGCGGGTGCGGAGTCGGGTGTGACACTTTCAATCCAGATATGGCTGTGATGCTTAGATGAAGAAATCATCCATTTTCGACTTCTCTTGCGATGGCATTCTCTAGAGATGGTGTTCTCCATCCAAAGGGTTCTTTGGATGGCTTCAATCTTTCGTCTTCTTTGTGCTAATTACACAAATATAATTAAATTTTACAACCTTTATGTGTTTTATATATGTGTATTATATAAAAGTCACATGTCCCAAACAAGCTATTAATTACACTAACATTAATTACGTTGATAGAAACACTCCCATGTGGGACTTTTGCTCTTCCATTTGTGTACGTGGACTTTTTTTCTTCCATTTTGTGTATTATCTAGAGAGAGAGAGAGAGAGAGAGAGAGAGAGAGTGTGTGTGTGTGTGTGGACAAATAATTAAAAATATATACCTATAATATTAATTTATAAAATAATTTAAAATTTCATGGGGATATGAAAGGGCAAACAACAAATAATTAAAAATATACACTTATAGTATTAATTTATAAAATAATTAAAAATTACATGGCGTATCCCTGTGCTTGTATCTAAATTTGGATCCATGTCGGTGTATCCTCTATTCTCTAGACTTACATTGTCTGCACCCAATTCCCGTCCGGTGTTAGAGCAACGTAGAGCATAACTTGCCTACCGGAGATGCAGTCCGAAAAGTACCCATTTGTAGGTTGGTAAAGAGCATGGCCCCATTCTCTACTTCTGAGTTTTTCATCTCCCAAATTTATCTGCTACTTTAAAGTTCCTGCCTGGTGCCTTCCCGCTTAAGCCTATACCAGTCTTTGAAAGCTGCTTGGAAGATGTACTATCCATATTGAGGGTGCATTTGGAGTGACAAAAAGTGAGAGAGATAAGTTGTGGGTTCGTAATTCGTGCAGTAAAATAAAAAGTGAATAATTTTTAGAGTTTTTTAATTTTTTTCATCATTTTTAGCATTTTTTGTCACTCCAAACGGAGCCTAAATATAAATGTACATAGCACAGACTATTTATCCTTGAAACATCATTGGGAATGTGCCCTTGTATGAAGTTCATGAATCGAATATTAGTGCTTGAATCATAAGTAAACCATTCATCAGGTGCATGATGATATCTTAATTGTGTCAATTGATACTGCTTTATCTTGCAGCTTCCATTTGAATGACTCTAGACAGTTGGCTAATCAGTTTAGGAAGGTTTTAGTGGCAATGTCCTAGACAATTTGTAGTTTTTGATTGTATTATATTAGTCTTGCATTTATCTAGCAAATAAAAATTTTCAGTGATTCAGTGTCTCGTTTCAGTAATGTGGGTCATCAATAGATCTCATGCATGTCATAATCAGAAAATGTTACAATGAACATTTTTTTGGCAGGCAATAAAGCAATGTTCTACCTTCACCAAGACGGCATTTTTAAGTTTAGACGTAACTATTACCGAACTATTTATTGTACCATATATGAATGTGAAGTGCAATAGTTTTTGCTGCATCTGATTGTACTGTTTGGAATAGTAACTTTGATGTTATAATCCCAAGTAAATATTTTATATCCTTTTTCTTCTGCAAGATAAATATGATGTAGCTTGAGCTTTCTGTGATGTTAAAAAAGGAGAGTTGGAGGAAAGGAAGGATTCAAGGTGCAGTTATTGTTTTGAAAGAAAGTTATGACCTGTATAGGGAAATAAATTCATCACATTGCTTCACAAGAAACTTGCAACTTGGATATATGAAAATAATTACATTTTAAATAATTTCAATAATTCCGTCAACTTTCAGGATGCAGTTTCTCGAGGAATAGCTGGTGCTGGCCTGGATGTCATTCAATATGGGTGAGTGATTTTTTTAAACAAAAAAATTTAGTTCAGTCAATTTATTTGATGACTGTTTATGTGCTTAAGGGACAAGCCAGCAATTTAGGCTGCATTTCCTCAATAAATAAACTTGAGTTGAGTCTCATTAAGTCACCCACTAAAGAGGGGGGGGGGGGGGAGCACAATTAGGAGACTGTTTTGAGGTTCTCTCCAAGTCGTTGTAATTCAGTGACCTGAAAGTTGCAGACCACCACTGAACAGGATTTGTTATTTTTATGTGCAACTAAGGTTTTTATATAATTGAGGCTTAAACCTGTTGAGATGACTCCATAACAATATGGTAAAATCCACGCTATTCAACCTAATATTTTTCTTTAAATATTAAATTTTGGTTGATGAAAATTGCAATCTGGAGGCCACCAAGTACCCATTTTATTTTTGTTGTGCGCATGCTTCTTATCCTACTTGGGACATTAGAGTTATGCATGCTCATAAAATAATAGGTTATTTCTCGAAAAGCCTAAGATGCAAGGAAATGAGTCCAACAATACATATCAAGTTAACCTAACACTACCATTACGTGTAACCTTGTTTTGTACGTTAACTAGATATAGAAACAAATCAAACCAAACATATGTCAAGACAAAATAGGGTGCATGAGAATAATTGGGAAACAAACATGATAACTGGACCCAAGATCTTTTGGAAATGGGCCCAACAATGAATATCAAGCTAACTTAACAGTTATCAATCACAAATTTTCTTTTTGGGTTAATTACATTGCGTCAAGATGTTAGGCCCAAAAAAGTGCCTGTGTGGTTTAAAGATCAGTGTACATCTAATTCCCATGGATTGGAGTAAAGTGCAAAAATTGATGGAATCCATTAAAGATGAACGTTGACGGCACATATTACTGACATGTTAATTTGGTGTGTTTTGACTGTGTTGATTGACGCTTGGTAGGTTTATATTTTTATGCTTTTATTTTTTTTTAAGGAAAAAATTATTTTATTTAGCGTCATCAACACCGTACTTTTTCACCACCACCACAATTGCAGCTACAGCGCTGCCATCACAAAGACGGTGATGGTGGTGCTTTTGGAAAGTCATTAGTGGTTGAGAGAAAACAAAGAAAGCAGAGAAAAGAGTGGTGGTTATTTGTGGCTTTCCAGAAAAATGTTTAGATTTTACGCTTTGACCAAACCTTGAGTTAGGGGAGGAGGCTGGAGTGTTTATATGTCCATTTTTGAACCACTGGGAGGTTATGTGATTATGTGCTTACTGGGAGTTACAATGTGATTAACCTTCTCATTTTTAATTCCAAGTCTATCAACCACTTATTTATACATGTAATAACATGTGACAGATAAAAACATGATATTGTATTCACTTTTTCAGCATTTTTTTTAATTTTTTTTAGTTCATTATATTTTATTTATGTTGCTATTAATGAGGGACGCGGGGGATCTGACATTGGTCACCGATGCTAGCCCCAAACATCAGATCTGAATCGTTGAATTTTAATTCAATGGTCCAGATTCATTCACATATTTTTAATTTAAAAAGCACTTAAATAAATCTAGACCGTTGGATTTTAATCCAACGGCCCACAAGCATGATGTCATGGGATGAGTGGCTGTTTTTAACTTGGTTTTTAACTTGGTCAATATCTTATTAGTTTGGTTCAAGTGATTGAGAACTGGTGTCTTTTTTTGACATTTGCTTTGTAGTTGATGCTTGCTAACCTCGAAATGTGTTTCCTTGTGAACAAGTATAAGCTTGCTCTAATCATTGAGTGTTTTCTCTGCTGTAGACTAGCGTCCACACCAGCAATGTTTAATAGCACAATAACTGAAGATGATGACTTTTTATGTCCAGTTGATGGATCCATTATGATAACAGGTAAACACATAACTGAAGTCTTTTAATAGATCTTATGAAGTGAAGATCACTACTTAGCTTGATAATCTTTACAAAACCTGGTCTTGGCATTCTGGTAAAGATTATTTGTCAAAATTATTTACTGTATATCATTATTTGCATTTAGAAGTGCAGGATCTAATTTTTAAGTGATTGGGTTTAGATTTCTGTCTCACTTTAAGCCTAACTTAGTTTTTCCTTGCAATTCAGAGCATACTGATGTGTTTTAACATGCAAATAATTTCCGCTGACAAAATTTCTATTTGTCTGCAAAACAGCTAGTCATCTTCCTTACAACAGGAATGGTTTTAAATTCTTCACCAATGCTGGAGGGCTTGGGAAAGCAGATATTAAGGACATCTTGGAAAGGGCTGCAAATATATACAATAATTTTACAGTTGAAAATTTGAAAGATGCAGAAAGAAAAGCTTCTTTGTCTGTAAAGAGAGTTGATTATATGACTGTTTATACATCTGGTCTTGTAGGAGCAGTTCGCAAAGCTGCAGGAAATATAGGTAATGTGTTAATTTTCATCTGATAAATAGGTCTTTTAATATATAAAGTTGTTGGACTAGTCATCCCCTTTCTTCCCCTTTGGCTTTCTCAGTACTTGTTTATTTATTTGGTTATGTTTGGTTGCTCCTTTTAACTGGTATGCATATGCACACTCATCTTCATTATATGTTTCTAATCTCAGAGAAGCCGCTGGAGGGGTTTCATATAGTCGTTGATGCAGGGAATGGAGCAGGAGGATTTTTTGCTGTAAGTTTCAATTATATATATATATATATATATTTTGGGCATGTGAGTTTCAATTATATTATCCCCAATGAAAATATATTTTCCACTGATGCATGCAGAAGGGTTCCTTATTTTATTTTAAAGAGGTGGCTTTTATTATGAGAATTTTTGAAGAGCTACTTGCTATCTTTTTTCCTATATATATATATATATATATATATGAATGCTTGGATGCACATAGTTTTTTTGCCATTCTGTTTGACATCTTCTGTTGGATTATGGACTCTTGGCTATTTGCGCCCTGTGCTTTTTCCTTATACTCATTCCTCGCTCTCTCTCTCACACTCTCTCTATCTCTCTCTCTAAGTGCAAGGTTGTCTTCTTACCTAATTTTTCAAAAGCTCTAAAACTTCATTATTCTCTATGCATGGAAAAGTAACGGATACTTAACTTGAATGTTGGTTAACTTGCAGTGAGTTTATTTAAAATTGTGTCTAATATATAGTATGGGCGGCATCACCTGTGCTCTTTGTGCAGCCGAAAAATAGAACATATAGTTCCTATATTGTGAAAATTTTCTGACATTGATGTAAGTTTGCAATCCCTGAAGTTGTTTGGCTTGATTCATTGCCCTTCTACTTATGAATTTATTTTGTTGATACTGTTTCTGTTTGGATAAACCGAATACTTTCTCTTTCATTCCTTGAATTAACAATACGTCTTCTATTGGATATCAGGCAAAGGTGCTTGAGCCTCTGGGGGCAATTACTTCTGGCAGTCAGTTCTTGGAGCCAGATGGTTAGTTTTAATCCTGAAAATGTAGGGAGGGTTTAATTTCCCACTTCATGAGAATAAATAGATTTTGATGGCAGGTTTATTTCCTAATCATATTCCTAACCCGGAGGACAAGGCAGCAATGAAAGCTATCACTCAAGCTGTTCTTGATAACAAGGCTGATTTGGGAATTATCTTTGATACTGATGTTGACAGGTAATGGTGTTTACCACTTCAGGAACATCTAGCAGGCATGCTATGTTTTTTTCCTGACTGCAGGCCTTTTTACCCAGATCTGCTGCTGTGGATTCCAATGGCCGCGAGTTCAACCGGAATCGTCTGATTGCTTTAATGTCAGCCATCGTTCTAGAGGAAGTAGGTTTCCTTTGTTTAGATGTCCTATAACTGGTTCTTGACATCATAAACCTTGATCTCATTGAAAAAAATGTGTTTCTGGTAAATTTTGTTCATCTTATGTTTGTTTGGTTTTTGTTTATTAGCACCCAGGAACAACAATTGTCACAGACAGTGTGACTTCAGATGGGTTAACAGCATTTATTGAAAAGAAACTTGGTAAGAGGAATGAAATTGCTTGATATTCCTCTCTCATGATAAATGTGCTCATAACTTATATACTTTCATACAGGTGGGAAGCACCATAGGTTCAGAAGAGGATACAAAAATGTCATTGATGAAGCAATTCGCCTGGTACTACTTATTGGTTGCCACCTTTTTTTCAATATTTAATGTCTGTGAAATAACTTACAAAATTTCATGAAACCTTGCGTTGAACATTCACAATTTAAAGAACAACTTCGGTTGAGAAAGGTTGGAATTGTTTAGTGGAGCCCATGAAATAGCTTATGAATTTCATGGAGCTTTGTGTGGAACATTTACAAGCTAAAAGGGAATCTTTGGTTGAGAAAGTTTTGAATTGTTTAGTGGAAGCCTCTCTCAAACCAACTGGGCCTCAGTCCCTTGAGAATCTGAGATGGGGATGAATGGCCATGGAGAGCCCCTAGTTCCATTACCCATCCACAAGTATCTAGTGATCTTGCATGGGTGGAGGCAGCCATGGTTACCTTGACGATGTACCTGGGATGAGATTCATAAGAAGGATATGGGATACCTCTTGGGCGTTGCTCATAGTCAGTGAATGATTAGCCTCTTAGGCTGAGTGTTGGAGAATGCCAATCTCGATGGAGCTAAGTGTTAAAAGGGTCCCTTTGCCCTAATGGAGGCACCCATGGGAAAGGCTTCTCCTGGTAGGGGGCCCCTATGGGGAAAGAGTTAGCGTTGGTGAGTTTGGGATGCGACAGGTCAAGTGTAGGTTATGCAAGCTGAGTTTTCTGGAAAAGTTGCTTGCAATGAGGCTTCCCTTGGTAGCTATCCTGTAGGCGTTCTGTGATGGAGCCCGTTTAGGGGTAAGCTGGTGCTCTTGAGGGATTGATACCTGAAGTTATGAGGCTGCACACTATGTGTGGCAACCAAGGTGCCTCTTGGCGATTCTTCACTGGTATTGATGTGGCAGAGTGGGACCTACATACCTGGCATCCCATTAGTCCTAATCCGTTGGCAAACCTACTCCTAAACATCAAACCTATATACGTATAGAGAACAGTGCTTACTTCTTAATTGAGCATAATGTTTTCCTATTAGAGGTATCCTTTTGTCCAGTTTTCACCGGGGACTCTTTTGTCAATTTACCAGTAGTTTTTATCTGGGATTGTGGTGGAAGAAATTAAATGGTAGACCTGAAAAAGAATGATACGGTTGAGAAAATTGACCCCATATGGAAGAAAGAGAAGAAAGACCAGAGAATGAATGATACGGTTAATGATAACATCAACTGCATATTTTTCTTTCATTATATGTTTTCTGATTTTGTCTAGTAACTAACCTCTGTACTGGACTTCACATCTAAATGGAAATATCATTTACAGAACTCAGTTGGCGAGGATTCTCACTTAGCTATTGAAACCAGTGGTCACGGTGCTCTAAAGGAGAATCACTGGCTTGATGATGGTGCATACCTCATGGTAGGATTTGCTTGCTATTGCAGTTGTGCAATTTATTAAGCATGCCACATTTGCTGTTCATTATGCAACAGCATTACTAATTCATATGATTTTTTTTTCCCTGATGCATGTACATTTATGCATTGTGTAAGAGTTAAAAATTATGGCGGGTTTGCATTATTTTCTTTTTCCTCCCCCAATTCTCTTCTTCCACGTGGCATTACTTGCAGGTCAAGCTCTTGAATAAACTTGCTACAGCCAGAGCTTCAGGAGTAGGTAGTGGCAGCAAAGTGTTGACTGATTTGGTAGAGGGTTTAGAGGAACCTGCCGTTGCTGTTGAACTGAGATTAAAGATTGATCAGAGTCATCCAGACCTTAAAGGAGGGTATGCTACTGTATGTTGCAATTATTGGTTGAAAATGCCTTTGACAATAATGAATGAATTAATACACTGGCACTTTCAGGTCCTTCCGGGATTACGGAGAAGCTGTTCTGAAACACTTGGAGAATGTCACAGATTCAGACCCAAAGCTTCAAAAAGCCCCTGTTAACTATGAAGGCGTAAGTTCTGATTATGTGAATCGCCAATGTTGTCTTGGTCTTTGGAATTAGGTCCTTTTTCTTATGTTCTCAATTTTTTTGGGGTGTGTGTGTGTGTGTTGAATCAATCAACGATTAGAGCACTTCTGGGAGTCCTTGCTTTAACCCTTACAGAGATACTTATCTGCTACCATACCATCCCTCATGTTAAAGATTCCATACTGCTCTGTAGAGTCCCTCGAAGACTGTTTGATACTCATGCTCCTGGATATATTTACATTGATATCAAATTTACCTGGAATTTTCGTCAATGGCTAAAAACTTGTCGCGTGTTTATATTTTTCATATGCCATATTACTCTTCAGTCGCCACCATTGGCCTCATTCTTTTTTCTTAATCCTTGCTTCACCAAATAGGAAGGGCACAAGTTATTCACTTAGGGCCATTGCAGGACAGCTCTGAAACTGGACTTTGGGGTTTTTTGTTAACAAGAAATCAACTACTCATGCCTTTATATTTTTATGGACAAATTTACGTGAATGTTTGTTATGTGTGTCAAATGAAGCATCAGCATGGCTTTAACTTCCTCGCAAGTTCACGTGAAATTTTCTATGTTTTCTGCTATTGTATTACGAAATTCTTGAACATCATTAAATGTTCCTCTTGCTTTGGGCAATCAAAGTTGTTTGTTCATTGGCTTTGATTTATTTAATTTTTTATTTAATTTTTCTTTTGGCTTTGATTTATTTAATTACAGTTTCCATAGAAGTAATAGTGGTAGTGCCCGGTGAAATGTCATTCCATGAGTTTTGGAATTTGTTGGCTGTGAAACAGGTAAGAGTTTCTGGGTATGGAGGGTGGTTTCTTCTGAGACTCTCGCTTCACGATCCTGTTCTGCCTCTTAACATTGAGGTACGTAGATTTAAACACTCAACACTGCTGCATCATGAGCTTATGTATGTATGTATGTCTGTATGGTTGATGCAAAACAAATATGGCAGGCACCAAGCAAGGAGGATGCTGTCAAACTGGGGCTTGCAGTGCGCACAGCTGTTAAAGAGTTTTTTGGTTTAGATACATCTGCATTGGCTAAGTTTGTCCAAGCATCTGAATAACGTGGAGTCCTTTTTTGATCATTTTATAGGTGACTGGATCCTCCGAAGTTGGTACTGAATCATGTGAAAGTATGGATTACATGAAAGGATTACTGACTGGCCGTTCTGGGTTTAATAAACCACAAACTGTGTTTTGGTATTCCTTGTTAGCCTCTGGACTGAATAAACTCAACGGTACCGACTTTACGAACTTCCACCTCCATTATATAATTGAATTAGAAATTTTCTGTGATTAAAGGTACATAAATATAATTTGGCCTGTAAAGAGTTTAAATGCAAATTTATTACAAATAATCATATTTTAAAAAACTTTTATAAATAAATATTCAACAGAATATGAGAAGAGTAACAGAATGTATTTCTATATAAAATAACCGGAAAGACAACTAAAACAGAGAGAAAAGGAAAAATAATCTTGACTGCTGAGTAAATTCAACAGTTAAAAATGTCAATTTCAAATTCCTTAGTTTTATTATTATATAAAAAACACAAAGACTGTAAAAATTTATGTAATTAAAATTTTAAAACATTAAAATTGTATTCTTAATTTAAATATTTATTCTTTTAGAAAATTTTTAAGAAACTTAAAAGTTTTAATTATTTAAAAAAAAAACTTAGCTTTGTCTAATATTAATATGTAAATTATTTATTATAAATACTTATTTAAAAAAATTAAAATATTCAATAGAATATGAGAAGAGTAATAGAGTGTATTTTTATGTAAAGTGACCGAAAAGACAATTAAAGTGAAGAGGAAAAGAAAAATAATTAAAAATATGCCAAATTTAAGTTTTTAGTCTCCTTATTATATAGATGACATAAATAGTATAAAAGTGTATGTATTTAAAATTAATTATTTATAAAATTTTATTTATTTATTTCTATTTATTTCACTATGCACTTAAAAGTTATAAAAAAATATAATCTTATTTTATTTTATTTTGAACTTAATTAAATAAAAATATGTTAAAAAATGGAATTTCCTTCCAAAAACCTTTTTGTAAATTTTTTCGCCCAGAACCCTCTTTTGATCCCCAAAACTTTGATGACGTATGATAAAATGTCAAAAAAATAATTAATTCTCTATTTATTTTAAATATAAAAAAATGTAATAAGATTTGAATTTCAAATTTTAAAATTTAAAAAAAAAATAAAAAATTTAAAAGATCACCATGTAATAAGATTTGAATTTCAAATTTTAAAATTTAAAAAAATAAAAAATTTAAAAGATCACTATTGGACACTTCCAACCCAACAATTAAAAATACCACTCAACCCAAAATTAAAAAAAAAAATAAAAAAATTTAAAAAATCACTATTGCACACTTTCAGCCTAACAATTGAAAACACCCCCTACCTGCGTAGCCACGTTACAGCTAAAATCGAAAGCCACGTAAGATAAATGTCATGTCAAACGTTGTATTTTATTATATAAACTAGCGAAAAACTTGTGCCTATGGCACTCTTCGACTAAAATAAAATATGCACATATTTTTGTACCTTCTCTCATTTTATGTTGGGCAACATAACATTGAAAAGTAAAGTTTTTTATCTTTCTTAATGCACCTCTCTATATATCATCACTATGTTTAACTCAATGATTTATAAGAATGTAAAGTGATGCGAAAATAGGACGGGAGTTCGAGGGAAAAGTTTGTAAAAGAGTTCAGCTATTCATTGAAAAATAAAACTTAATCGCAATATTTGTATTTTAGTTTGTGAGAGTGATATTTTTGAAATGTGTTGTGTTTTATTATATAGATATAAATATAGACAACCTTATCAACTTAAATTTAAATTTAGAATTTAGAAAAAAAATCATTTCGCAAAAACTAATTTTTTTCAAAAATTTGTAAAAATAAGAAAAAAGAACGATGAATATAAATTTTAATTAGTTTTATAAAAATAATTCAAATAAAAAATATTATTAATATTAATTACATGTACTTTATAAAATAAAACAAACACAGTCAATATGAGTAGTTTAAATTTAAAATTATAATTTTAAAAAATAATTATCTCCAAGCCTAATTAATATTTAATATTTTTTTCTACATTTAAATATTAGAAATACAAAGAGTCGTTGTTATAAGAAAAAATAACGTAATTATTAGAAAAAATGTAATTATTATTTAAACTTTTTCAATTTGTGTTTCTTAATTCAAATCAATTTCTTATTTATATTTTTAATTTAATAATTAATATGATAGAAATATACAAATTTAATAACAATATTAAATTTTTAAGCAAATGAGTCCGCTTTTGGAACTTATGAAAAGATGTGTAATAACCTGAAATTTTTTTCTTAAATAATTTGCTTAAGTGTGGTGGTAATATTTATTATAGTAAAAATCTAAAAAATTGAGCATTTGAAAATTTTGAAATGGTAAAAATTAGTTGGAAAGATTTTTGGATTTAATTCCACTCTAAACTAGTTGGAGTTTAATATAGAATTTCTAAACTTTTATCTAAACAATTCCTAGCCCAATTACCTATTTGGTTCAACCCAAACCCATTAACCCATGGGTCAACTCCTTTTCTTTGACTCACCTCAACTCACTTTATCACTCACTGAATTGACTCATGAATAGTAGCTCCAAATCATTTCCTGGCAAGCTTCATTTTCCATCCATACATCTTTCACACTCTCTCAAATTATTTGGCTAATTAGTCAAAAAGAAGATCCTACATTGATGACTTTAAAGCATCTTTTTAATTATTTAGCAAACATGATTTAAACATTTAAAGCATCTTTTAAATAATTTTGTTTAATTTGTCAAAAAGCTAGTATGATTCCCGGATTATGCCACCTCCATACATCTTCCCCAATACTTTTCTTAAATGATATGGTTAGATAGTCAAAAAGTAAGTATGATTGTTGGATCATGCTACCAATTGTATATGCATGATCTTACCTTAGTTGATTTGAAGCATGATTATTTTCTCCACCAATAACTTTCTCTACACTCCCATGATTCTTACAAATTGTGTGCCTTCAAAGAGAAGAAAAAAAATAAGAGAGAAAAAATATATAGTTTTATCAAGTGTGGTTGGACATTTGGTGTTGTTTGGAGGAAGAAGAAAGGCTTGGAATTTTCCAATTGGGTGGTATTCAAAACTCAACTCATTTTTCCTTCACAGGCTTGGTCACAAATATCTTCATTGAGGTAGGATGATGAACTTCCTAAAATATATTTGATGCCTTCAATTTTGAAGCTAAAGCATTTTTCTGGGTGTAAAATATGAAATTTGATTGTGATAAAAATATAATACCCGTATATTGGGGGTAGAAAAGCCGGAACTTTGACTGATATAACCCAGCATGTTGACAGCTTTCTGTTTGTAACTTCTGATGTGGTCTTGACCCCTAAAATGGTGGAATTAGGCTTCAGCTAAAACATAAAAGTTGTAGCCCTTTAAGTTTTATTTCCAACTCAAAAAGATTTGCATCAATCCGATTTGTGAGTCAAAAGTTATGCCCAAAATACTGATCACGTGTAAAACTGTATCTTCTGAACAAACTGAATTCAAGACTATTTTTGCACCTTTAAACCTTAGAATTTTAAAAATTGTAAAACATGAAAGTTATAGGTATTAAAGTCTAGTTTCTACAGATATAAAGTTTATAGATATTGGAGTTCTGCTCTATTTTATATGAATTTTCTTTTAAGCTGTTGTCTTTGTTTAGCGTTTAATTGATGCTTGTTTGGATTTTTTTTAGAATATTATGTTTAAAAATTTATTTAAAATTTCAATTACCTTCTGTTATTTATTATCATATTAATAATTTCTATTGACGTGTAATTTGGTTCACAAGGCCTGATAGAGTAAAACATTTATACTATTTTGATAAAATACTAAATTGGACTATTAAGTTGATTATACTTAATTATTTTCCTATTGATATGAAATTATTTTAAACTGGATATTATGTATCATTTGACACTCTAATATTTATGATAACTGACTTAGATAATCAGTTTCATCGTGGATAGTTGGATGACTTATTCAAACTATAATGGCTAAGTAGAACCAAGTATTTGATAAAAATGCTCAAATGAAACAATAGACTTATTCTTTCCTCATTTGGTCTTCCTTAAATAAATTTGATTTATTCTAATTGATTCTTTTAGGCATTGTTTTGTCAGCCTAACAAGCTATATAACTATATTATGATTAGGTGAATTTAATGAAATTTATTTAATACCCTCCTAAACATTGGAATAATTTTATGGATATTTGTGGATATCTTAAAGCTGAAAACCTATGATAAGGGTTTGGTTATAAATAAGATGATGATTGGAAATTTATTCAAATAAAATAAAACTTATAAATTTTTCTAAAATTAAATATAAGTCCAAAGAGCTAATTACTATTTTTATATTCCATAAAATCATAAAATAAAAAAAAAAAAAAGAAAAAGAGACAAAAATCGAAATCGCAGCCAATGAGATTCGAACTCGCGACTTCAAATCGTAATTATGCTCGCCTGCCCACTAAGTTGCCAACCTCGGCTTAATTAATATACCATTAGAAATAATTTTATTTTTATCAAGGCTAGTACGGCAAACTTGTCAAGGAATTAACTAAAATACTAATTTAAATTCTAAATTTTTCTAGTTACTTGCTACTTGTTAATTTACATGTGATACCTACCTTTGTGATAATAATGTTGGTGATTATGTTTAATCTTTAATTTATTGTGAATTATTATTAAATTTTGAATTGAGATAAAATACTTAAAGTATACTGTATGTGACTGAATAATCCCACTTCAGATTCATCACCCGGGAACATTGTCGATTGTTATTAAAAATGTTTGATTGCCATACAAGATACCCTTGGAATGCCAAAGGATGAAAATAATTTAAGGCACTTGGTGCTAAAGTTATTCTTGGCAATAGGGTGATGGGTGGGTAGAAATGGCCTTTTAGATGGAGATGGGAACATATGCATTTTATTTGAGAGATGCTCCCTTCTGACCTGGCCAGTCAGGTAGTCGGTCGCGACGGCTAGGTTTTTGGTGGATGACACTGTCGAAATGCATTGGATGCTAAGCCCGTAAAGTCACTGGTTTCCAAGGCTGGGGGTAGAGGAGGATAGGAGTATAGTTATCCTAGGAGGATTTGGATTAAACTCTTTTACCAAAATTTTACTATGACTAGCAACCTCTCTTGCTTATATATGAATGATATGTTAGAATTATTTAATTATATTTAATTCCTCTTGATGAATATTTTATAAAAAAATGAAACCTGTATCGCTATGGGGTTTGATTTCGAGACCTTGAAGATCTGAATCTGAGATCCCTACCACTATGACACAAATTTCATTGTGGTACACACATCAACATTTAAATATTTTTACATGTAAGTAAAATAGTAGTTACGGTGACGGTTTCATCGGACTGTTGTAAGTATAATTTACATTATTCAGTTGGGATCTATTGAATTAATTGTTGCATAAACAGTATGCGACCCAATCACATTCACTGTAATGGGTCACCTAATACAGTGTAGCATTACAACCACTGCATATAGGCACCTAGGAGATTCTGATTACTAGGCTTTAGTAGCTCACCTCTTGTGGGAATATTTTTTTTCAGGATGTTAAGCACAGGGATACTGAAAATGAGCTAGAAAGAGATTAATTTCTCTTAAATATTCCATCAGAAGAGTTATCTAATTTTTTTCTTCTTTTCTGCACAATGCTGGAAGACTTTATTTATTATTGTGGTCTGTAATAATAATTATTGGATGATTGCAATCATTAAGTTTAGACCTAGTTACTTTATTTGATATGTAATGTTAATCACATGGTTAGGACGTTTAGATGGCTCTGTAATATTATTCTCTATATTTTTTTATTGTGCCATGCAGTTGAATCCCATCAAATGATTCAGTCTAATGACTTATAAATGTTGGTTAGGATAAACTAGAGATTTTGAATACCTAAATTTTTATTACAATTCAACCCCAGTTTGGAGGAAAATTTTGGGGTGTGACGGCGTGTTGCTGTCATCTTATTTTTTATACCCAAATAAATAATCCCTAGTCGCTCTTGGGTATTCAGATTATGAAAATCCGAGGCGTGACAAGATGGGTCTCTTTTTAAAAACTCATGAGTTTTTTACATTTATTAAGATTATATGTTACAATTCTAGTGCATTTATAGGCAAAAAGAAAAGTGAAATTATAATATTTTGGCGATATGGGACAAAGAAATAAAAGTTTTAAGAGAAAATTTTGGTTTGTAAAAGATCTTAACCACTCGTTGAAAAATAAAATTTAATATGCTTTATAAAATAGAACAAACACAGTTAATATGAGTAGTTTAAATTTAAAATTATAATTTTAAAAAGTAATTACCTCTAAGCCTAATTAATATTTAATATTTTTTTCTACATTTAAATATTTAAAATACAAAGAGTCGTTGTTATAAGAAAAATAACATAATTATTATTTAAACTTTTTCAATTTGTGTTTCTTAATTCAAATCAATTTCTATTTATACTTTTAATTTAATTATTAATATAATAGAAATATACAAATTTAATAACAATATTAAAATTTTAAGCAAGTGAGTCCATTTTTGGAACCTATGAAAAGATGGGTCCCTTTTTAAAAACTCATGAGTTTTTTACATTTATTAAGATCATATGTCACAATTCTAATGCCTTTATAGGCAAAAAGAAAAGTGAAATTATAATATTTTGGCGATATGGGACAAAGAAATAAAAGTTTTAAGAGAAAATTTTAGTTTGTAACAGATCTTAACCACTCGTTGAAAATTAAAATTTAATCTCAACCGTTGAATCTTGGTTTGTGAGGGGAATATATTCAAAATTCATCTTATTTTATTATATAGATATTTATCTTTTTGACATTTTGGACAGGAAACTCCAACCTTGCATTGACGGTCAGTGGAACAGTGAAAGTTCAATTTACCTACTCTGGTCAATTGCGAGTCTTGTGATAATACTATGTCCCCGTTTGGTACTACCAAAAATCATCCAAAGTTACAAAAAATTATAAATATTTATCTATTTTTGTTAATTTTTGTCATTTTTATTTTTTGCGTATTCATTTTTAAAATTTAAATTTTACAAATTTTTTGAAAAAATTACAAGGAGTTACAAAAAGTTATTCACTTTTTCTACCTTTTCAATATTTGTCATACTACTTTTTAATCAAAACTGTTGGAATGGCTTATTTTACACTGTTCTAACGGATTATTTTGATCACTTTTGATTGGTTTTCTAGACACCAAAAAATTATTAATATTTCTTATTTTTTTCAATTTTTAGCCACTTTTGATTGTGTAAACGGCATTTCGATTTTTTTTTTGGGAGGGGGTGGGTTGATGTGGGAATTCTGAAGCTGAGATATAATTGGGCCATTCTTAGAGCTTCAATAAATTTTGGTTTCGTGAATCTACCCTTATTACTCAGGTAAGTACTATAATTTAAAGTTATCAACAATAACTCGTACATATGACATTGCGATCAAAATTAGTATTAAGATTATGTTTAATACATTGGAATGAAATGGAATAAGAGGTGAAATGGAATAAAATAGTCATTCTATTCTTTTATTTGGTTATTGACATGAAAATAATAAGAATGAAATAGACATTCAAAATTTTATAATTTGATTACATATTTTAAATATAATGAAATAAAATTAAATATAATAAAAATTACTAACATCGATTTTTTAAAAATTATAAAAATAAATTTTATTTACTGGTCGCAGATTTGATTAAAAATAAGGCCTATGAGTAAAACGGTCATTTTGTAATTAAAATTCGAATTGGGACAAAATTTTCTCAACTAATAAGAAACATGTTAATAAATATTTTCTAATCTTTTAGAATGCCTAAAATACAAATTTAACCCAAAAATGGGCATAGGGGCAAAAAAGTTATTCAATAATCTAAATTTAGATCGGGTGAAAATTTGTTTAACTATTAAAAAATATGTCAAGCATATTTTTTAGTCTTTTGGACAAGTTAGAATGCGAATTTGGATAAAAAAGGAAAAGCTTAGACGTAAAATCATCATTTTACAATTTGAGGTTGAATTAAGATGAAATTTTATTAATTATTAAGAAACACATCAATAATTATTTTTTAATCTTTTGGGAAGCCCAAAATACAAATTTAGACAAAAAACGAACTCGTGGGTAAATTGGTTATTTTACAACCTAATTTTGGATCGGATCAAATTTTACTTAATTATTAAATAAAATGAATGAATATTTTTATTAGCTTTTTAGAAGCCTGAAATACGAATTTGAAAAAAAAAAATAGACCTAGCGGTAAAACAATCATTTTACAGTTCGAGTTCGAATCTAATTCGAAAATAAGATTAAGGGGTACAATGGTTATTTTATAACGCAAGGGAGTAATTGAGAGAAATTTTTATTATAAAGTAGTTGTTTGTTTTTTATTTTAATTTTTTTTTCAATCTTTGAATCAAAATTTAAGTGCAATAAGATGGCTATTCTATCACTTAAATTGTGGAGTACCTTTTCCCACTTCACGTTAGAGTAGCTATTCCATGAAATAGTATCCTCACTTAATTTTTTGATACCATATATAAGAATAAGCTAAAGCGAGAATGGATTTCATTCCATTCGCACATACCAAATATAGCTTAAGTTTCTTATATAATTAAAATTTTGGATAAAAAAATTCAAATTGAAAAATCTATAAAAATCAATTGGTTTTAATTTTTTTCCCAAAAACTTTAGATCTTAAAAGTTACTGCATGTATTTTGGCCTCTTTCTTTTCAAGTAATTTTTGATAAGTATCATAAAAGAAAACATAAATTATGATGCTTTAATTTAGAAAGTTCAACTTCCTAGAAATCATAATTGGGGCGGCATTTAAGTTGATTGTTTTAATTTGTATATGATCTCCACTCTTAGAATATGATAAATTTTAAAATGTCTAAACCGTTTTATAAGATAGATAATAATAAGGTTTACTAAAATAAGAACAGAGCAGAAAGTTAAAAATATAAAAATGATCTCAATCGTTGAATGAAAGAAAAAATAATTTTTAACTATCGGATTTTAATTTGTGAGAGAAATATTTTCAAAAATTGTTCTGTTTTATTATATAGATTTTTTTTTAATTTTTTTTTGGGTGCATTTGATGTCAATAAACCATATCGTTGTTCTGCATAATACACCATTAATTGCCTAATTGTAAGGTCTAATCTCATTTAAAATAAGATCATGCTCTTAAAGATGTCAAATGTACCCGTACCTAGGGGATACCTACTTCACCCGTCCTGCTCGGGGAGGGTATAGGATGTTAGTAGCGGTGACAGGGACGGATATGGGGATTTGAAGTGTTATCTGAACGGGTACGGAGACAGGGACAGGTACAATAGTCCCCACCTAGCAGCTTACCCGCTTAAGTATTTATGTATTAATTTATATATAATTTTTAATTTTTATTTAATATATATAATATATTTTTATTTAATATATATAATATTTATAATAATTTTTAATATTTATTTTATACATATAACATATAATTTGTAATAGTTAGTACACTTGACGGATAAATGAGGCCGGGGATGGGGAATTCATTACTTAGTGGAGATAGGTATGGGAAAAATTTTTTTCACTGAAACAGGGATGGAGACAGGAACGGATAAGAGTATTGCTAAACAAGGACAGGAACGGAAAAAATCATACCCACTCCCTATCCGTCCCGTTGATATCCGTTCATGCTCTGGGCTTGATTTCTTTTAATTTTCTTCCATAATTATGTAGAACTTGCGGGGCCGCAACCTCACAAACCATCTTTAACCAGAGTGATTGACTTCGGAAAATTGTTGCTTATATGCCTCAAACAGAACCGGTGGCACGCATATGGCTCAGGTCATGCATATTAAATCCCGATCATGGACAAAAATAGATTATCGATAAACCAATTCAGCCATCTATTGTCTATGATGTTAAAAGAATGTATTTTTTCTCATTTTTTTTTTTTTTTGGTTTTACTCCAATCTCATGTGACTGGTCTATTTAATCTTCATTTTTGCTTATTTATTTATTTTTTTTTTTGAGATGTTTGAATTATTCTTTTCCTCTTTTTTTCTTCTCTTTTTTTTATTTACAAAATCTTTACTTGTTTATTTATTTATTTTTTTTTAATATAAAACTACTAAAGTTGTGATGGATAATGTTAATACATGTGAATGAATTTATGAGTTCCAAAAAAGAACACCCTTACTTGTGTTTCAAAAAAAGATTTACTTGCTTATAAATTTAATATGAATGGACTTACGGAGGGGTTTCAAAAAGAGAACTACTTGCTTATAAATTTAATATAGCTATAAAATTTACGTATTTCAAAGACATTAAAAATTAAATTAAAAAATACAAATAAAAATTACTTAAATAATAATTTAATAATCTTAGTATTTCTAAAATTTAAAAATATAAAAAAATACTGAAATATTAATTATGTTCAGAAGTAGTTATTTTTCTAAATTTTAATTTTAGATTTAGATTGATCACTTGACTATATTTATTTTATTTTATAAAGTGTATACGATTAATAATAATATTTTTTATTTGAGTTATTTCTATAAAATCAATCAATAAATTATTATCAAATTCTATGCAACACTGTCTATATTTAAAAATTATATTTTTCCCATAAAAATATTGTACAATTTTGTGCATTGCACGAATCAATTTTAAAATTCCTAAATATTAAATATTAATATTATACAATGCCTACTATTAATCAAGCTTGAAAGTGCCTAAATATTAGTTAGAGTAGAGAGTAATTTCTTTTTAAGTTTAATTTTTAAAATTAAATTAATCATATTGATTATTGGTTGAAAATCTGATTAGTAATACTTAGTATTTGAGTTATTTTTGTAGAGTACAACATGCAATTAATAAAAATAATATTTCTAGCTTGAGTTATTATTATAAAACTAGTCAAAAAAATTATTCTAATACAGTTAAAATTAATAATATTTCTAACTTAAGCTAATTTTGTAAAATGTGTCAAGAACTAAAAAATGAAAACATATATTAAAATTATCAAACAATTTGAAATAAAAAAGAAATCAGGTTGATTAAATAAGTTTATGATTTAATATATATTCTGGAACAAATTTTAAGTCTTAAGATTTGGTCAAATCGAGATTTGGTAAAATATAAACTTTTAGTATTCATATTGAAACCCGACTTTGATAAACTCTATCGGCTCACTAATTTCAACACAAATAAAAAAAATATAAAGATAAAAAATAACTCGATAAGTATTTTATGAAATTATGTAATTTATTAAAATATTTATAATATATTTAAAAATTTATGCTTTATCCATAAAAAATATTATATAATTCTGTGCATCGCGTGGGTCAACACTAGTATAAATCTGTAATAGCATCATAGACGTGGCATAATAGATCTAGGCATTCTAATAAACCCCTAGCATACAAATTAGATGCAAATTAAGTTTCTCAAATTAGCTCATCTTGTGATGGTTTTACTTAGATGCAAATAGGTAGAACTCATTCACGTTCAATTGGTTCATTGCATATTGATTGGATAGTCTATCCTTGGTCTATTGGAACTTATAGGTTTTAGTTCATTTTGCATTAGTTTATATTATCGCCTCCTATATGTTTAATGAAATGCCTAGGTGGGTTTTACTTTTAAAATTCAAACTAATTTTCTTTAATTTTATTTGTGTGACACCTATTAGTCATGATAAGAGGAAATGTGAATCAACGAAAGCCTTTCCTTGTAAGCATAACAGGTACTCTTATTATTTTATAAATTTAAATTGCTACAATAACATTATGCACTTGCAAAATATAAGTAACCAAAATGCGAATTTGGGTAAAACCAGAGGCGTGCATGAGTCGGTTTAGTTTGAATTTATACTTAATTCAGAACCAAACCGAACTGAATCGATTTTTTTTGGTTCCTAAAATATGAACCTGAAACTAAACCGTTTTTAATTTAGAACCGAACCGAACTGAAAATATTGGGTTGATTCGATTCGAGTTGGGTCAAGTTGGATTGAACGACATATGATGGTGAGTGGTACCGTGAACCTCTTGGTACATACACAACCGATCCTTAGAACATTGTGGAATGGAATAAGGAAATGTTGGTGCATTCCTATCACCACTCTTGCATTAGCAGCTATTTGATGTTGTTTTGTCATTCTAATTATATGTTAAAACACAGAAGTTTTACTTGCTCTCACTTGACACAAAGAACATTTTTACTTTCAAGTGTACAGCAGATTGGAGCAAAGAGAAAGAGTGGTAGGGCTATGCGAGAGAGGAGGCTGGGTGGGTGGCTGAGAGCAAAAGACACTGAGACAGATAACCTTAAATCCTAGTATTATTTACTTTTATAAGATTATATAAATATTATATTCATATATTATATATTATATTTTTTCAAGTTAGTTTGGATTTGTTCGGTTTATGTTATCTTTGGTTCAGGTTCGAGTCAATGTGGGTTGAGAGGTACTCAACTCGAGAACTGGACTAAAAATATTGATTTGCTAATTTTTTAATCCAAAACTAATCGAAAATGATATAGATCTGAATCAAAGTGATCAGGTTAGTTCGGTTTTTGGGTTGTTCGGCTTTTTTGTACACTCCTAGTAAAAACCAAGCCCAATGGTAAAACAATTAATTTTTTGCTCGAGTTCTTATTATGCTAAAATTTACCTAACTAATAAGAAGCATCCAAGGAATATTTCTCAGCCTTTTAAGAAACCTAAAACGTGAATCTAAGGAAAAAATGAACAAAAGGTAAAATAATTAATTTTTGACCAAGTTTGAATCAAGTCAAAATTTTCTTAGCTAATAAAAAATGGAGATAATTACATTTTTACCCCCTGTACTTCAAGTGAAAATCACTTACATCCCTTGAATTTTAAAAACTTACTTTTTTATCATTTGTACTTTGGGTTAAAGTGAAGTTGTAAATGATATTAAATTTTCAAGTGAAAAGACAAAAATGCCCATTAAAAACTAAATAAAATAAGAGATTTAAGTATAGGTAATATAAAATACAAAGGGTATAAATGTAATTTTTAAACTTACTTAAAGTCAAAACTGTTTTGTTTGATGAATTTTTTAATGTTTTCACTTTCGTCAAAAGTATAAGGGATATAAAGGTAGGTTTTTAAAGTTCAAGGGGTGTAATTAATTTTTACTTTAAATACAAAGGTAAAAAGGCAAATACTCCTAAAATATATGTCAAAGAATGTACCTAAATCTTTTGGTAAGCCCAAAACGTGAATCTGAGCAAAAAATAGGTTTAAGGATAAAACGGTAAACTATTTACTCGAGTTTGAATGGGACTAAAATTTGTTTAGTTGATAAGAAACTTGCCAATAAATGTATTTGAGAGTTTTAGGAAGCCAGTAATATATAGGGTGCTGCTATTAGCAGCTCTATTTTTTCTCCACGTAGCTCAGTTAAATTTTTCCCATTTTAGGATAAAAATGACCTAATGCAAAATAACCTTTATACTCTCCATATTTACTATACATAACCCACACTCTAAAAAACCTGCACAAAAATATTAACAACTACTTGTTGAAAAAATTGTGCAAATTCAACAATCACTTGCTGAAACAAATTTTCAACAAATAAATAAAACATTTCAGTAACTAATGACTAAATAAATTAAAAACTTTCAACAGATATTGCTTGAAAAGATCAAACAATTTCAACAATCAGTTGTCGAAAAAATTTAGCAATTAACCACATAAATTTTCGACACTTTCACACCAAAATAAATAAAACATTTTAGCAAATGATTATTGAAAAAATTAAAATATTTCAGCACGCTCTAAACGTTTTGATCAATGGATATTTTTGGAATTATATGTGCAATTTGTAGGTTGCATAGGGAAATTTTTTGGTTACTTGGACAAAATATAGGATGCACCAATTAACTGGGCTGCATAAAGAAAAAGTAGGATTACAAATAACGTCACCCTAATATGAATCCAGAGCAAAAATAAACCTGGATGTAAAATAATCATTTTATAACACAAGTCCACAAAAATTTGCTTTGTTGATATGAAATATACTAAGGAATATCTTCAGCCTTTTTAAAGCCCAAAATGAAAACTTTGGGCTGAAAATGGGTCCAAAGTTAAAACTATCATTTGTTTGACGTGAAGTTAAATTGAACCAAAGTTTTACTTAACCGATAAGAAACATGAATATTTTGAGACCTTTTATAGGTCTAGAATGTAAAAGTGGGCTAAAAATAAACCCAAAGGTAAATTTGTAACTTTTTAGCCCAAGTTCAAATTGCGTCATAATTAATTTGTCTAGCTGATTAAAAAAACATGTTAAGGAATATCTTATTAATATTTTAAAACGCCCGAAATACAAATTGGGTTGAAAATAAAACTAGAAATAAAATGGTAATTTTTTCGACCTCAAGTTAGGATCAACCTAGAATTTACTTAACTAATAGGAAACATGTTGATTAATATTTTTTAGACTTTTGGAAAGGCTAGAAATCAAATTTTGGGCCAAAAAAAAAGGCTTACTATGGATAAAATTGCAAATTGCTGATTTTAGTTTAGATCCATCCAAAATTTGTTCAGCTAATACGAAATTTTTTGAGAAATGTTTTTTAGTGTTTTGAAATTATTAGAATGCGAATCAAAACAAAAAAGGGAAAAAAAAAGGATTCTAGAATAAAATAATTAATTTTTAAGGAAGATTTCACCGAGAATAAAACGACTAATTTTCAAGAAAGAGTTAAAATGGAACTTCTAGTCCCTCTTAACAAAATTTTCACCCCCTTACCCTAGTTCCTTGAAGGTTTAACATTTAACCCATTAACAAGAAAAATTTTAACCTATTAATTTTTCATGAAATGTACCAAACTTAATTAAAAGAAAGTTAAAAATTACAGAGTTAACATTTATCCTGTTTAAACCCATACCAAACACACCCTTAGAGAATAAGTTTTTGTATATTACTACTTTGGGCAGAACTCCGGTCGAAGAAAGCACCAGTTTAATACCAGACTAAATTTATATTTACGGGTTTGGTGCTTCCGGTTATGTTGAATTTGGCAGCAGCCCGAACCAGAAATGGTCCTCCGGCACACCATAAACAGATTGTTCCAACATCTGCATCTAATTTGCTCAAAAAAAGAAAAAAAAAAAAAAGGTCTGCAACTAATTAAAGATTGTCTTTATTTAGACCTGTTTATATAAATTGAGGCCTATTTAAAAAAAAAAAAAAAGAGCAGCTAATTTTTATTTATTTATTTATTTTTTACATTGAATATTTAGGTCAACTTGTACGTTCATCAACTAATCTCCTCTCATTTTTGTCTCCACTAAGCTACCTTAGAGGGTTGTGCTTAGCCTGCTTTTACAAAACAAGCTAGGGCATCATACTCAGGAATTTGTTAAGGTAAATTCAGCCCAATTCTAACAAAGCATCAATCAATATATCTACCAATCCAATAAAAGCAATCGTCCATTATAAGTGCCTTGAAACAAAATTAGTTTCACTACATGCATGGGGTCATTTATTCCATCTGCATACACAGTATGATAGAATTCAAATCTGCAAGTTTACTTTGAAAAGATCAGATAGTTTTACCAACAACAAAGCTGCTTCTTCTGATCCGTGTGCATGCAGTGGGGGTAAAAAAATTAGGATACCTAGCTAGAAATTAAATAACTGGTAGACTAGTTAAGAAAGCCAGGTTTGAGGGAGATGTGGACTTCCCAAATTGAGAACACCAGGAAGGAAGCTTTTTGAGAACTCTTTCAGCTTTTGGTGTCAATCTGTACACATCTGTTCTCAATTTTAGGAGATGCCTGCTTCTGTTTACTCCTTGTCCATTCTCTCCCACCGCCGCTTGGGTGTAATTTTTTACCCAGTAAAGGGTCAGATCAAACCTTGTTGGTGCATTCTTCCCACCCGAAAACTGAACAATGTGCCATCCATCTGAACTGCTCTTGTCACCCAGTGGCACCAACTCCTCCAAGTTCTCTGCATTCAATAAGATAACAAAAGAGGGCGAAATGAAGGAAGTATCAAGCACCGTTACCAGCAGGATTTATGATCCTAACCAGTTTTAAATGCACTCTCCTATTTCCACTAATATATCCTTGTCCATTGAATGTAACAGAGATAAGACTATGGGATATGTACCCGAATCCTGTACCTAAATTAGACACGTGGATCCACTGACATTTAATAATATACTTGAAGAATTAGCAACTCATGTTTGATAATAAAGAAATTTTTCTAACCTTTCACATCTCCATGGAAGATAGAAATAATTTCCCCTTGTTAAATTCCATTTAATTTCAAGTACATTCCTAAATAATAATTATATCCAAACCATAATTACTAAAAATAGCTACAAACCCACCGATTCACATTTTGGTACGCATGTCCCAGTGGTATGCTAACGTTCCAATACGTTAAATTTGTTGACATGAACTCGTCATCCCATATTTCGTTTCTTTTTTATTAGAGAAAACCTCTGAAAGCTAGTGAATTGATAACAAATTGTGTTAATAACCAAGAAGTTTAAACTTCTATGAGAGTTCAAATTAATGTTAAATAGAGAGTGCATTTAGTTTCATAAATATGTACATTGTCTTATTTTCTTGATTTTTTTTAAATGAAAACTAGTCACTTTTTATATTAAAACATTTTGCAGGTAACATTAATCCAAACATACAAGTGACTTGAAATAAGGAGATGAGGTGTTACATCAGTGATAAATACAATGATGACAACAACAGGAATTGTGCAAAATGGTGATGCTTAATATGCAACACCCAATTATTACAAATATACCGGTGCATTGTATATCACAAAAACCAAAAACACCCATATCCATGCCCATAGTAAAACCCAGAGACATTGTCTCAGTGCATGTCAATCCAATACCACACAATATTTGATCAAGAAGCAGAAAAAGAACCACAGAAGCAAACAGGATCAATGATCATTCAGACAGTGCAATTTTCTTCCTTATAATGATGAGATATCAGATCATACCAAAAATTCACAACCTCGTCAGATCCTCGACTAAAATCAGCAGACTAGAGTCTATATCAAATATCGTAAAAAATTCCCCATGTAATAATGAGTTGACTTTAGGCTTTTAACTATGTACGTTCTCATTGAGGAACATTCTTTGAGAGAAGATAAAAGAGTGAAGCTTAAAATGTTGCTTCGCTAAAAAGATTCTAACGGGAACATAATCAATGAATTTTAAGCAATCCAGATCCTATTCTTAAACTAACAAACTAGGTGGTAAATTTGATATATAACAAGCAATTGATTTCACTTGACTAGATGATTCTGACTTAGTATGACTCCATATTTCTCAAGGATTTGATCAATAAAGTACCACGGTTTCTAAAACATAAAGGAATTTAGATCAGTCCTTACTCTCAGCCACTCGTATTTAAAATAAAATATCAAACCAGGCAACTAATAAGTGGAAAAATATTAAGGAAAGTTTTTATGTTGATATAAACAGAAGGCGCTGGGAAAGAAAATTAATGAGTTACCATCCAATTATAGCAGATTTTACATTATTTTAATCTTTTGTTCCCCTAAGATCTTATTATCGCTAAGCTTTTCATAGACTCTTTATGGTCTCTATAACTACTTCAGTTTTAAAGAATCAGATTCATCATAACTTCTAGGTAAGCATAGTTTCGATTAATAAAAAACAATGGAGGAACATTTTGATTGGCAGGGAGAAACAACAGATATTGGTCAAAATATGTAATCCTTAAATTACATCACACTTTTTGTAGCCTTTGTATGTTCCATATAACAACTTCATTTTTAAAGAATCAGATTCATCACAATTTCTTGCCAAGTCTTGTTAACGATGATTAAAAACCAACACTTTTCTGGGATCCCATTGTTCTAGATTACAGTGGAGGAACATGAACTCTAAATTATCTATGCCCCTATAACACCAATATCCATTGTTCCTCCTAGCCAGTTAACATGATTGATGTTAATGCTTGTATAATACTAGGATTAATTACTTAAAGAACAAATAAATGTTTTCATATTGGAATAGCCCTTCAAATTCTAAGCTACGCTTACAACCAAATACAAAACGCATGTATCACTAAAATTTAAATAAATGAATAAAAGATTTACTTCACAAATGTAAAGTCCAAGAATCTACTGGATTGGTCAAGTTTAAACCATTAACACCCCCCCCCCCAAAAAAAAAAAAAAAACAAAATGAAACGCTCACCACTGCATGGGGGCAGTGCAGGAATGCAGGGTTAAAAGGCCGCTAGTATGCAACAGAAAATTCAAGATTATACCGTATTCCTTGTTTCAAAATTCACACAATTTTCCTAGACTATTAACCTTGCTAAGTTGTGTAAATCTTCATGGCTTGTTCAAGTATCTACAAAAATAAAACCATTCAGGCAGTTTACCCCAGAGAACTGAAGTGACTGCAAGCATGTCTTGGAAAGTGCGGATGGTGTTTTAGTTATTAAAGCAAGAAAATCCAAAAAATGCGATGGTAGAAAGAATAAAGCAAGGATTAATTAGCATGTATTATACCGTTAAACTTGAAGTCCTCTATTTCTTCTGTATTGATTGCAAGAGACCAGCGCGTAGAAATTTTTGTATCAATTGAAATTCGTGTAATTCTGTCATCTGCCTTTATATCACTGTCAACATGCAGTGTGGGAATATCTGATTCACTCCACCCATTTTCCACATTATCTTTGGTCCAGCAACCATATTTTACCGAAAATGTGACAAAATCAAGGACATTATCTCTACCACAAACAAATCCTTCTCCAATGTGTTCAACCTCTGCTGTCAACTTTCCAGGAGTTGTTGAGAACAGAGAAATATATGAACTGGGCTCTTGATTTTTACCATATGTTGCAGTTGTATCCACAACATGCACAACCTGAGAAATGTAATACATTTCAAATTATAATTAGTTTTTCCAAGATGTCTGATGATGGAAATCTAACTTGGCAAAAGAATAAACAGCAATTAACAGATCAAATTCAAAATAATATGTAGACAAACCGAAATTCAAAATAAATACAGTAGGAAGCAAGGAAAATTGAGGGTGATTAGGTAGAGGTAAGCCCCAAATTGACACACTTCTTCCTCTAATTATTGGTGTGTCTAACAATTGAATTGGGGGGGGGGGGGTGTCCTGCAGCACTGGCAACCCTTGGCTTGGATTAGTGCACTGTACACACTAAGGTTATGTTTGATTTGAGGGATTGGATAATGGGGTATAAGAAATACCATGGGATAAGATATGGGATTGGATGTAACATGGGATTAAATTATTATATGGGATTAATTTTTTAGTGTTTGGTGGGTGAGATATAAAATGGTATAACAAATGCGACGTAACAAGAGATTTAACAGGAAGTAATTTTGGACCTTTGGATTTTGGCGGAACAAAGAATGGGGGGTATACAATATCACCTCTCCTTCTGTACTGTCTCCCCCATTTTTAAGGGAATAGCAGTCCAAACTGGACTATATCCAAAGTTACTTTTTCCAATCAAACATAGGATTAGGCGAGGTCCACAGATTGACAATCTAATCCCTCATCCCATATTCCACAATCACACACATGAACCCAATGTATGACTTCTATCACTACTCAAGAACAACTAAATTATGCCCTTGTCTTTCATAAATGATTCTCAAATAATTAATTTCTTCTAATATTTTGTTCTATAACATTTTTCCTTGAATGCACAGAACTTAAAAAATAAAAAACTAAAATAAAAATAAAAATAAAAATATTGCATAATTAAAAAATAGAAGAGGTGCACATCCCTTCATCTGGATTCAGCAGAGTTGACCTGCAGAATACATTTGTGGAAAAAATTACTTGATGCCTATCACCAAAGATAATAGGACAAACCCTTTTGGCTAAAGCCATGTCAATGACAGATAATTTGCATCTATATACACATGTTTGATTATAAGTATTTATATGTGACAACAATTGAGCAATAATTCAGTGGTTACAACTTCAGTCCACCTTTTTTCCCACCTTTATTTTATGAATCTATACGTCATATTTATTTATTAAACAAATTGCACTCCTGCTCCAAGAAGTTTCATTTATGTGGCTCAACTAAGACATGGAAATTAGTCACAAGTCCCTGCATCACTTAAAAGGGGGAATAAGAATTTAAGATTAAAATGCATACAAGGACAAGGAGAGGGGATGACCAATGAGAAGGGCTCCCCCACCTAGGCCTTGTGCCCCCGTTCAGTTCATGCCCCCTCCCTTGTTTTAGCTTCCAATGCAAAAGACAAAGGGTAAATTACAAAGACCTCCCTCAAACATTTGGGTAAACACAAGTAGATCCCAATCCATTTGAATATTATAGGGGCACCAATTAATTTATAAACACCAAAACCCAACTGTCAATCTGGCTTGATGTATTAAACGGAAGTAATGATATCATAGAATATTTACATAATAGATACCCACCCCCACACCCCCAAAAAAAAAAATAATAATAATAATAAAATAAAATAAAATGAAAAAAGTCCAGGGGTAAAAACTTAAGAATGTCTTATTAAACCCTTGTGGACTTTTTACATATTTAACAAGGGGTTGAAAAAGTATATTATGAAAATATTTTGATGATTCCATTATGACTTCATAGAATATTTGCATAATAAACGTTTTTCCCCTCCTTAAGCATGTGAGAATTACAAAAATGGTGTAATTCCCCTTTCAGACTTCAAGAATTTAGGAGGGAAAAAAAACTTAAGCATGTGTTATTAGACCCTTTAGGATTTTTTTACATATTTAAATACAAAAAGTATATTATCTAATATTTTGGTGGTTCACTATTTCCGTTTAGTATCTCACAAAAAAAAAAGCTTCAGTGTTAATAACTGTTAGAATATAGAAACATATATATTAGAATATATGCTTAATTTCCTTAGAATATAGATGTGATTGTTTAGCATATAGGAGTGATTGATTTGGTTTCCTAATTTCCTAGTTTCCTATTTCCTAATTTGATGTAAACCTTCATTATAAATAATATGCAAGGGAGACGAGAGAATTCAATTTCAATCTCTCCCTTTTTCTCAACTTGGTATCAGAGCAAACTCTGGTTCCACAAAAAAAAAAAAACCCTAGCTGTAACAGCCCTGTTAAAAAAAAAAAAAAAAAAAAACCCTAACAGTACTGTAGCGGCACTGTTCATCGCCGGCAGACAGCTCTCCGGTGGTCGGAATTGAAGTCCGACCACTCCAAAAGGATCGCCGGTGGCCGACGATCACAACCCCACCGGAGTCGTCACCGGCCGGTAGGCCACGCGCCCTCACGCGCGGGACTTTCGAGGCGTCCAGATTCCACGCGCGAAGCTTCTCTCGGCGCGTGCAAGCGCGTCTCCCTCCGAGAAGTTTCCGGCGACCCCTGCCGGAGCTCGCCTAGGGCAGGCGACCCTTTTTGCTACCTTTTGGCTTGATGGGTAGTTGATTTGGATGTAAGCATGGTCGTTCTCGTCCCTGTCTTCCGCAACTGTCTGTTTTTTTTCTGATTTCTTCTTGTTCGAGACCAGATCTGCCATTCTGGTTTGTTCCGATTTCTTTGCTGCCATTGGATCGTTGATTTGTTGGTTTGGTTAACCACTCTTGTTCTACGGTTGCGGAGGTCTCTTTATTGGTTCTTTATTTGACGACTGTGCTGGAGATTTATTAACATGTCAAAATTTGAAGATACTACTTCAATCATGCCTCAATCTGTATTCTTAAAGGCAGATGATGTTCCTCGTTCTATTACACCGAAAAAATTAAATGGTGAGAATTATTTGAGTTGGGCACATGCTGTGAAGAACTTTCTTCGAGGAAAGGACAAGTTACAATTTATTACTGATGAGCCACCATCGTCCACTGATCCTCGGTATCGTGTTTGGATGAGCGAAGATGCAATTGTTATGGGGCTATTATGGCATAGTCTGGAGGATTCAGTTGCTACCACCGTTGAGTTTTGTGACTCATCTAAGAAGATCTGGGATTGTCTTGCAGAATCATATTCCCAGAAAAGTAATATTTCTCGAGTTTATGAGTTGTATGAGCAGATGTTCTCTGCAAAACAGGGCGAAAGATCATTGTCTGATTACTACAGTCACTTGAAGAGTTTATGGGAGCAGCTGTTACAATACAGACCGTTCAGTGAAGACTTAACACAGCAAAGGAAGTATTGGGAAGAATTCATGATTGCAAACTTTTTATCTGGCCTTAATCCTGCACTTCGAGACTTTAAAGATCAAATTCTAGCGAGTGAAACTCTTCCTACTGCTGCCAGTGCTTATGCTCGTATACAAAGGTCATCATTGGGTTGCCATCCATCCAGTGTGAATGATCATTCAGTGACTTCTACTGATTCTTCAGCACTTATTAGTCAACATAATCGAGGAAGTTCTTCCCAAGGTAATTCTCGTGGCACTCGTGGTGGACGTACTACTCGTAGTGGTTCTCGTGGTGGAGGACGTTCATCAAATGGTCGAGGTGACCGCAAGTGTAATTTTTGCGGTGGTACCAATCATACTGAGCCTTACTGTTGGAAGAAATATGGGAAGCCTGAACAAGCCCACCATGTCTCTGACTGTGCTACTTCGTCACTTCCAGCGTCTGATAATGGAGCTACCACGTCTGATTCTCAGGAGACAATAACCTTAAGCTCCTCACAACTTCAAGAGCTCATTCAATCCTTGCGTGCTTCTAATCCTTCATCTTCCACTGCTACTCTGGCTAACTCAGGTAAACCAGCTCTTGTAGTCTCCTCTTCTCCCTCTTGGATCATTGATTCGGGAGCCAGCTCGCATATGTCTGGTAATTCTTCCTTATTCTCTAACCTCAGTAATGTTAATCATAGTATTGTGTTAGCTGATGGTTCTTCTCGTCCTGTGTCTGGTAGAGGGACGCTTCATCCCTTATCATCCCTTAATCTCCCTTCTAGTCTTTATGTACCACACTTTCCCTTTAATTTACTCTCTGTCAATCAGTTAACCAAATTATTAAATTGTTCCATAACCTTCTTTCCTACTTCTTGTGTTTTTCAGGACCTCACGACGAAGAAGATGATTGGTTCGGGGCATGAGAAGGATGGCCTTTATTATCTTAATCGTGATCGTCCACCAGAACAACTAACTAGCACAGTTCTCCACACCTCTGTCTCCCCTCTCCAGTGGCATGTTCGTCTTGGTCATCCATGTTTAGCTCGGTTGAAGCTACTTTTTCCTAATTTTAGTTCAGTGTCTAGTCTTGAATGTGAGGCTTGTCAACTTGGCAAGCATCACCGTAGTTCTTTTCCTAAACGTAGTATTAGTCGTGAGTCTGAACCTTTTGATATTGTTCATACAGATGTTTGGGGCCCTGCCCGCATTTCTAGTGTTAATGGTTTTTCATATTTCGTGATATTTGTTGATGATTTTTCTCGAATGACATGGCTTTTTTTAATTAAACAACGGTCTGATTTACCTTCTGTTATTTCTCGTTTTTACAATGAAATTGTTACTCAATTCAACAGAAGAATTAAAGTCTTTCGTTCTGATAATGCATTGGAGTATATTCAGACGATTGTTCATAACTTTTGTACTGATAAGGGCATTATCCACCAAACTACTTGTCCTCACACTTCTCAACAAAATGGTATTGCTGAACGCAAAAATCGTCATTTGTTAGATGTTGCTCGTACCCTAATGTTTCACATGCATGTCCCTAAATCTTTTTGGGCAGATGCTATTCTCACTGCTTGTTATCTAATTAATAGGGTCCCTACACCAATATTGTCAAATAAGTCTCCATTTTCTCTTCTTTATCCCAATCGGTCACCTTTTCCTCTTTCTCCTCGTACCTTTGGTTGTGTTGCCTTTGTTCATATACTTGATCCTAATCAAGACAAACTTTCACCTCGTTCTCGTAAGTGTGTCTTCTTAGGATATTCCCGCACTCAGAAAGGTTATCGTTGTTATCACCCTCCTTCCCGAAGTTACTTTGTGAGTGCCGATGTCACCTTTTTTGAATCTACTCCTTTCTTTTCTTCTAGTGGTGACCTTTTATCTCCTGATCTCATTACCTTTCGTGAGGGGGCGCACTCCCCTACTCTTCCTGCCCCTTTATCTTCCACCTATGTTCCCATATCCCAGTCTACCTCACTCACTCCTACCACTGATCACTTCACAGCTTCAGAACCATTAGTTCCATCTGAACCTTCTGCTCCTGCTCCTCTGCAACAGGTTTATCGACGTGATCCTGATAGAAAGGTCATTCTTCCCTTACCGCCAGATCACACCCCTTCGTCTGAGGTACCTGATTCTGATGAAGATCATTCTCCTTCTCCTGACTTGCCCATTGCCTTACGAAAAGGTAAGCGTACTTGCACTCAACATCCTATTGCTAATTTTGTCTCTTACCATCGGCTTTCCTGTTCCTTGTCTTCTTTTATTTGTGCCTTGTCTTCTGTTTTTGTTCCTTCTACTTATCAACAGGCCTTGTCTATTCCGGGATGGAAACACGCAATGGATAAAGAAATGCATGCTCTTCATCAAAATCAGACATGGGAACTCACCTCTCTACCTATTGGCAAACGAACTGTTGGTTGTCGCTGGGTTTATACTGTTAAGTATCTTCCAGATGGTTCAGTTGAGCGCCTTAAAGCTCGGTTGGTTGCCAAAGGTTACACTCAGACGTATGGTGTTGACTATTCTGAGACTTTCTCTCCTGTTGCTCGTCTGAATTCAGTTCGAATTCTTCTTGCTGTTGCTGCAAGTCGTTCTTGGCCTCTACATCAGCTTGATATTAAGAATGCATTCCTCCATGGAGAACTACAAAAAGAAGTCTATATGGATCAACCTCCTGGTTATAGTATCCCTGGTAGTGAGCATCTTGTGTGTCGTTTACAGCGTGCTTTATATGGTCTGAAACAATCTCCTAGGGCTTGGTTTGATCGTTTCAGCTCTGTTCTCCTTGATATTGGGTATACTCGTTCTACTGCTGATCATTCAGTCTTTGTACGACAACAATCTTCTGGCACTATTATATTAATTGTCTATGTTGATGACATTATTATTTCTGGTGATGATATCACGGGTATTGTGGATTTGAAACAGTATCTTGCTACTCAATTTCATACCAAGGATTTGGGTCGACTTCGTTACTTTCTTGGAATTGAAATTGCCCACTCTTCACAAGGCATCTCCCTGTGTCAACGCAAGTATCTGCTGGATTTACTCTCTGACACTGGTCTTCTCGGTGCCCGTCCTGCTGATACTCCTATGGACCCATCTACTAAGTTAGATGCTACTTCGGGCGAGCCATTTTCTGATGTGGGTCGTTACCGTCGACTTGTGGGCAAGCTCATTTATCTCACTATTACTCGTCCTGACATCACTTATGCTGTGGGGGTAGTCAGCCAATTTATGCATAGTCCTCGTCTTCCGCATTTTGAGGCTGTGTGTCGGATTCTACGGTATTTGAAGCATTCTCCAGCACGTGGACTTTTGTATCGTTCCTCTTCCTCCTTATGCGTTACTGGTTATAGTGATGCTGATTGGGCTGGTAATCGGAATGATCGGCGTTCCACCTCGGGTTATTGTACCTTTGTTGGTGGTAATTTAGTTACATGGCGTAGTAAGAAACAACAGGTTGTGGCTCGTTCTAGTGCTGAAGCTGAGTATCGTGCTATGGCTCACACTGCGTCTGAAATGCTCTGGGTTCGGTCACTTCTTCGGGATTTTGGTATTGAAGTTCCTGCTCCTATGGAAATGCATTGTGATAATCAAGCTGCTATCTTTATTGCCAATAATCCTGTGTTTCACGAGCGTACAAAACATATTGAGGTTGATTGTCATTTTATACGTGATTTGCTGCTCCGCAAGGAGTTGAGTACTCCATTTGTTCGCTCCTCTTCTCAGCTGGCCGATCTTCTCACCAAGCCATTATCTCGTTCTGCATTTCAGAGTTTCATATCCAAGCTGGGCATTTTTGACTTATATGCTCCAGCTTGAGGGGGCGTGTTAGAATATAGAAACATATATATTAGAATATATGCTTAATTTCCTTATAATATAGATGTGATTGTTTAGCATATAGGAGTGATTGATTTGGTTTCCTAATTTCCTAGTTTCCTATTTCCTAATTTGATGTAAACCTTCATTATAAATAATATGCAAGGGAGACGAGAGAATTCAATTTCAATCTCTCCCTTTTTCTCAACTATAACATTTATAAATTATCGGTCCTGTATCTAGCTAAATGTCTAGCGAGGTCTTGTGATTTACGCAAAAGTAAAAACATATAAAGACATCAACAAAACAATAACTGACCAATGAACAAAGAAACTTGGAATATAATCTAATGAAGCACTTCAGTCAAGTTGACAAGTCAGTAAAGAAGAACCACATGCTACAAGCAACAGTAGTAGTAAGAGTCCAAAAAAGTAATCACTAAGTTGCTGTACTAGTATTATTTCTATTGAAATACTTTGATATACATTGTTAGACACATTTCCTAATAGCTTAAGCTTTTAGGACAATTGGTAACTTAATACGGTATCGAAGCTTTGGCTCAAGGAGATTCTATATTCAAATCTTATTACTCCTTATTTATCATTGTGCACTTTGTTAGTTTGTGTTCATGTATGTTGCTCAATTTGGGTTGTTTATGATAAGGACACCAAGTTCTTGTTGCTCCTTATGCATGTGCGTGAGTTTTGGGAGAAGCTTGCACACCCGCTTTATTTGTGGCTTGGTGATTTAAGGATGGAGCGTGCATTTCAACTCGACAAAGTCAAGTTTTTTTTTTTTTTTTTGGCCGGGGAGAATGATGAGGAGATTAAGGTTAAATTGAAGACATCCCCTGTGGATGTATTTGAAAATGCTCATTATAATAAATATTGGTTATTCCCCTATTAAATTAAGAGACATTCCCCTTTTAAATTAAGAGACATTCCCCTTAAATGGTTTATTAGTCTCCCCTAAGGTATTGACTTTTGATTATCTTTTATGTTTTTCTATTTAAAGAAGTGCATGTGTTGGTAGAGAATATGGTTTGATAATATGATTTTGATAATGAAATGGTGGATTACCCTTCTCCCCCTTGTGTTCGCCTTTTGAGCTTAATTCTCTCTCCCTAGCTATTCTCTTCCTTTCTCTTCTTGTTTCACATCAATTTGCCTCCACTCCATGTGCGAATCAGGGTTGCACGTAAAAGGGAGTGTTGAAATTAGGAGTGGCAATCATGTTGTCTTGTATCGAGGTCCAACTATCCTACAAATTAGGTCAACCCTAACCTGATACAATTATTATTTGTGTCAAAATACCAGACATGAAAGCGAGCTATTTTTATACGATTAACATGACACGATGCGTATAACCCGTTTAATATATAAATCGTGTAAGGTTGACACGTGTAACCTGTTTAACATACCAACTTAAAACATATATGAATAAAAAAAAAAAAAAACAAACAAACGAACAAATGATACAAAGCGTACATTATATTGTGATAAAATGTAATCAAATGTACTGTTAGGTACAATGGTACAATTCGTAGAATTTGTATAAACAACTATTATCATAAACTTAAATACAATACAAACCAAATTACTACTTCCATTAAACAAAATATAAATTCAACTTCACTAGTCTCTATTATATTTAATTATTGGGGTTTAAACATGTCAAATTTGGTTGACTTGTTTTTGACACTAACCCGACCTATCATATTTGTGTCAAAAGAAGGTTGACTCGTTTGTAACCCAAACTCAGTTATACTCAACCCAAACCCACTAACTTCATGTTGGATTTGAATTGTGTTCGGGTCGTGTCAGAAATTGACATCCTTAGTTGCAATAGTTGGATATACATTGTTGGTCACATTTCTTAACAATTTAAGCTTTTGGAACAATTTGTGATTTAACAATTTCATTTAGTAGATTCTTCATGCATAAAGTCTCATCTAATTTAACAGGGTTACCTATAAGCTGTGCTCTGGTACTATAATCCATAGGGACTAGGGAAAAGGGAGGATGAAGATGAATTTCTTCTTGCACCAAGTTCAAAAATTTATTCATTATTGTTTTCATCTTGTTTGTTCTAGAAGAACCGTAAAGGGAAAACAAAAGGTCTAAGGCCCTGTTTGCTAGTGTTGTGACTTTTACTAATGTGTTTGCAACTAAGAGCTATGTTTGGTTGCACACTTGCAAGGAGTTTCACATCCTTGTCAAAGCATCACATACCATTCACCAAGGATACATTTGTTTAGTAGTGGGAATGAAGCGAGTGGGAGGTGAGATTAAAGGTGGCAGTAAGTTGGGTGTAAGGGTGAAAATAATCATGTTTGGTATGTATAAAGAACGAGTTTGAGGATGGGAGTGGTATATGTTTGGAAGATAAATGGTAGAATGGAATAAGAAAGCAGGTATATGATAATAGTATCGTTATAATAAAAAACAAATATTTTAACAAGCAATAAAAAAGACAATTTCGTAAATATTCCACTAATGCTCATTCTCCATATCGAAGAATAAGTTATTTCTATGTTTTTTGCGAAGAATGGTTTTTTCTCTCACGGGGAGAATAAAAGATAGAATGAGCATAACATTCTACTTGCATAAGTGCAACCAAACAAGATAATGAAATACTTATGCTCACTCCATCCTTATTCTACCCCCATGAAATGTAACCTAAGAAGTGATTTTTGGCAAGCAAAGCTATAAAAGTCAAATTATTTTATAATATAACAAAACACACCATCAAGCAATTCAAGAAACCATAATGTTTGATGAAGACATCCCCTTTGAATTGCCTGTTGATTACCCAAGAGGGACTATTAGACCTAGTTTTCCCTAGGATAAACTTGTTGGTCTTCCCCTTTGAATTCTGATTTATCTGATGCATATGTGTTGGGTCATCATGCTATGACGAAAAATGAATTAGATATGGTGATTGTTATAACTTGAGGCGAATTTCCCTCCTCCCTTCTCTTCTCCTCCCTAGCTAGTTTCTACTCTTAATTTCTTTATCTCACGCTCTCTCTACTTTGCTTCTCTCTCTAGCTTTCACTTCCTCTCCCCTCTTGCTTAATTCTGTTCCCATTTTGCATCACATTTCATAGAAAAGCTGAAGCTTCTAGTTGCGACCGTTCTTCAGAGCCAAGAATAATCAAAATGGAACTAGAATCCTAAAGCCTTTTATCTACACCACTACCAGAGACCAGAAAGCCTAACCCGAGTATCACCCACCATTGTCCCAACTTCAATCCACTCAAATCACTCACACCAGAGCCATCCCTAGACCCAATGACCATCACTATGGCTTTCAGAGCTCCAAACCTAGCTGCCTTCAATGCTTGAAAACAAAAAACCCAGCTGCCATATTTGTTCCACGGTAATCCCCTCAGATGCATCACATCTCGTCATCGATTGACTAATCGTATCAAAAGCTTCATCAAAGGAACAATGAAATCATAATTATTTTTGTCTCTATTTTTAGTTATCCTTTAATGATTCTGGCAAAGCCAATTGAATCCCCAAACAACGAAATAACAGTTGTTGTAGCCAATCGAAACCCCTAAATCCTAGTTGCCGCTTTTGCAAGCCATGATAAGTCATCCTCTAAATGCCAACGAGCCAAATTAACACCCCCAACAATACCACTTGCTAGTGACAAGTGACACAAGCCCCACCATCCAATCCCGGAAACCAATCAAGCCACCATGCGTAGAGGTGGACACTAGCCCACAAGCTCGTGGGACCCACCTATGTATTTTAGGGCTTGTGCTTGTTTTTAGACTATTTAGGATGGACTCGAAAAAAGTTTCAGACCCGATATGTTGCTTTAAATATAATTTTATCATTTAGATAATACTAGTAGTAACCCGTGCCTATAGTACTATGAATAAAATTAGTATTAAGTTTCTTATATAAGTTGAGACTTAGGACAAAAAGTTCAAATCGGAGAAATTATGATAATACATAAGTTATAATTTTTTTTTTCCAAAAATTTAGGCACTCGTAGCTACTACATGTGTTTTGGCCTCTCTCCAATTAATTTTTGATAAGCACCATAAAAGAAAACATATATTATGATGTTTTAATTTGAAAGGTTCAATTTTCTAGAAATCATGATTGGCAGAATTTTAAATTGGCAGTGGGGTCCACTAAAATATGGTGAAATTTAAAATGTCTAATTTGTTTTGTGAGATAGATGACAGTAGGATCCACTAACATAATAATTGAGCGGGAAGTTAAAAGTATAAAAATGACCTCAATCATTCAATGAAAGAAAAAATAATTTTTAGCCGTTAGATCTTAGTTTGTGAAAGGGACATCTTCAAAAACCGTCCTGTTTTATTATATAGATTTTCATAAAATTTTAAAATATGCAAGCAAGATTAGATAAATGACACACAAATATCAACTAAGAAATATTTTATTATTGCGAGGTCATTATTAGAGATTGCAACTTTGTTTAATTATTTTTGTGGAAAAGAAAAAGGAATTGAATGGAAAAATTTTTTGTACTTCTCATTGATCACCACAAGCCTGCATATATACACTCAACCTTAACTTAAAAATAGGAAAACCGCCTCATTAAATCCTAATCAAATCCCATAATTATAGAAATTTAAATCCCTCAATTATAGGAATACAATTATTACAATATTCTCCTACACTCTTCCTCAAGCTGGTGAATACCTTTTTTTCATTCTCAGCTTGGATACATTTGTTTGAAACTTTGTAGTACTCAAGCCTTTGGTAAGAATAGTTTCTAGCTACTAATCAGTGGACACATAAGGTATACAAACCAAGCCACTGTCTAGCTTCTCTTTGATGAAGTGTCGGTTTACTTCAATATGCTTTGTTTGATCATGCTGCACTGGATTATGTGATATGCTAATTGTAGATTTATTATTGCAATAAAGTCTCATAGGGCCATCCCATCGAACCATCAAATCTCATAAGATGAATTTTAGCCACAACAGTTTACAAATGCCTTGAGCCATTGGTCTAAACTCTGCTTCGGCACTCAATCTTGCCACACATTTTTTTTCTTACTTTCCATGTCACAAGATTTCCACTAAGAAATGTGCAATAATTGGAAGTTGATCTTCTGTCAATCACTGATCCGGCATAGTCTGCACCTGTATATGCTTCAAGTATCATCCTTGTGCTCCTTTTGAACAAAATTTTTTTACCTGGAGTTCCTTTAAATACTGTAGTACTCGATTAACAATTTGCATGTGAACTTCCTTAGGATTGTGCATAAACTGACTGATCTAAGGAACATTAGATATACTCATAGGGGCCTTTTCTTGCGGGTTTGAGTGCATAGCAACCCAGACCTGACTCTAGCAACCACTTTGGCAGTCCCCTCAACTTTGCGAACCTCCACATCCCTTATCTAGTGATGTTTGAAGTTTTGATGATCCTTTGGTAGAGAACCAATTGGATTTTCTTATCCAAAAAAGGGATATCCCTTTCCAACATTGAAAATTCCTATTCCAGTTCATGAATATTCCATGCTGCAATAGGATATCCTATTCCAAGACCCAAATTCTAGCATAGAAGTATTCTATTCCAACATTAGGATATCCTATTTCAAGAGTGAATCATGTTGGAGAAAAGAGGGAAGAATAGAGAAATAGAACTGCAAATATACTTCTGGATTTTGTTCTTAATTTTTTTTTTTCACTTACAAATGACTGTTATAGAGCCATTATATAAAGAAGCTGAAAAACATGGGAAAATGTGGGGATATTTAATGATCTAGGGACTTAACAAAGCATTAAAGTAATCTAGAAACAAAGCATTAAATTAATCTAGAAACAAAGCAAGAAATATGAGAGTTTCCAAGACAAAATTTGGTCTTCAAGGATAGTGGCTGACAGCTGTAACCCAGAACTTGACTGACTTGCTGACTTGGATGATTAGAATAACTAACTCACAAGTTACTTCTCACAAATTCCCCTCTTAATTTGTGAGTTTGAGTTGTCCTTTGTGCTTCTCAAATTTTTCTGCTGTAATAGCTTTGGTGAGCATGTCTGCTGGCTGCTCAAGAGTGCTCAGAAATTCTAGCCGAATTTCTCCTTTCTGAACTAAGTCTCTGATAAAATGAAGTCTTAATTCAATATGCTTGGATCTGGCATGAAAGACAGGATTCTTAGACATTGCTATGGCTGACATATTGTCACAATAGATGACTGTAGGACCTTCTTGCTTCTGTCCTAGGTCTTCAAGGATCCTTCTTAACCACACAGCTTGACATGCAGCCTCAGTAGTTGCTGAATATTCAGCTTCAGTTGAAGAAAGGGCAACCGTTTGCTGTTTCTTTGAACTCCAAGCAATTATATTTAATCCAATGCAGAAAATATAAGCTGAAGTGCTCTTCCTATCATCTGTAGATCCAGCCCAATCACTATCTGAAAATCCAATCAAAGAACTTTCAGATTCCTTCATGTATTTGATTCCCAAGTTCCTGGTTCCATTCAAGTATCTTAGAATTCGTTTTGCTGCAGCATAATGCAAAGTGCTTGGAGAATTTATAAACCTGGAAATCATGCTAACCGATTGCATGATATCAGGCCTGGAGTGAGTGAGATACATCAAAGAACCAACCAAACTTCTGAACATTGCATCATCAACCTTCTTAGCTCCATCTTCAATCTTCAACTTTTCATTTACAGCCAAAGGTGTAGCAATAGGTTTGGAATTGTGCATCTGAAATTTCTGCAAAAGATCAGTCAAGTATTTTTCTTGAGAGATGAAGATTTCTCCCTTCTCTTGCCTCACTTGGATCCCTAGGAAATATTTCATCATTCCTAGATCAGTCATCTCAAATTCTTTCATCATGGAACTTTTAAAATCTGCAATTAACTTCAGATTAGCTCCAATGTAAATAAGATCATCAACATAAATACAAACTATGATAAAATTCTGTCCATCCTTCTTTATATACAAAGAAGGTTCACTAGGGCTCCGTTGAAATCCATTTTTCTGGAAGTAGTAATCAATGCGGCTGTTCCATGCTCTTGGAGCTTGCTTCAGGCCATACAATGCCTTTTTTAGCTGATACACCTTTTGTTCCTTTCCTTTGATCACAAAGCCTTGAGGTTGTTCAACATACACTTCTTCCTCAAGCTTTTCATTCAAAAATGCTGATTTTACATCCAGCTGATAAACTTGCAATTCAAGCTGTGCTGCAATAGCAAGAACAATTCTAATGGTCTCCATTCTTGCCACTGGAGCAAATGTTTCATTAAAATCAATCCCGGGCTGTTGTGAATAACCCTTTGCAACCAATCTAGCCTTCAATTTTTGAATGCCTCCTTCTTCATTGAATTTGGTCTTATAGACCCATTTCAGCCTTATAACCTCTTTGTCATTTGGAAGATCCACAAGCTCCCAAGTTTGATTTTTTTCAATCATGATTATTTCTTCCTTCATAGCCTTTATCCATCTTTCATCCTTTGCAGCCTCTTCAAATTTCTGAGGTTCACATGAAAAGAATGCAAACTCATTAGTAACATCTGCATAATGACTTGTAAAGTCACCATACCTGTCCGGTTGCCTTCTCACACGATCAGATCTTCACAGAACAGGTTCTGCAGGTTCTGGACTTTCATTCCTGATGTTTGATTCTGAATTTTCAGAAGAGGAAATACCAGAATTTTGTGACTGAAAGTTCTGTTCAACTTCATAACTTTTTGCAGGAGCAAAATCAAGAAGATTTCCTGCATTTTGAGAGCTTTCTTTCCACTCCAGCACTGCCATCTCATCAAATATAACATCCCGTGCAACAACCAACTTCTTATTCAAAGGATTGATCAATCTATAACCCTTCGATTCATCACTATAAACAACAAATAAGAACTTCTCCCCTTTCTCATCAAATTTATCTTTTAAGGGAGATTTATTAAGAGAATATGATGGACAGCCAAACACTTTAAAGTTACTAACCTGAGGTTTTCTTTTGGTCCATGCCTCATATGGAGTCTTGTTTCTTACAGCCTTGGTGGGAGAACGGTTCAAAATATAAGCTGTAGTATGGACTGCTTCTGCCCAAAGATCATTTGGAAGACCTTTTCCTTTTAACATACTGCGTGCCATCTCAACAATGGTACGGTTTTTCCTCTCAGCAATACCATTTTGTTGAGGACTCCTACTCACGGTTAGCTGCCTTTTAATCCCCTCTTTTCTACAGAACTCCATAAAGGGATGATATATAAATTCTCCACCACGATCCGTTCTTAAGGACTTGATTTGGAAGCCACTTTCCTTCTCAACAAGGCCCTTATACTCCAAGAAGGTGCTGAATGCATCTGATTTCTAATTTAAAAAATAAATCCAGATCATTCTAGTAAAATCATCAACAAATAAAAGGAAGTACCTCTTTCCTCCAAGTGAAGGGGTCCTTGTAGGACCAAAGATATCCGCATGTACAAGCTCTAGAGGATCTTTGGCTCTCCATGTTGATTTTGGGAAAGGGAGATGGTGCATCTTCCCATATATGCATCCTTCACAAATTTTATCACACTTTTCAATTTTTGGTAGGCCAATCACCATCTTCTTTTGTTGTAGCAAGTGCAACCCTTTTTGGTTCAAGTGGCCGTATCTCAAATGCCACAAATGTGACTCATGTGTTTCAGTTTTCAATGCCATATCTTTAGAATATGACAAAGAAAGAGGAAAGACTATATTTGTAGTCATCTCCACCTTGGCCATAAGAGAGTTACTCTTAGTATCAAAAATTCTGCATTCCTTGCCCTCAAAATTAACTTGATATCCTTTTTGAATCAGATGGCCAACACTTAACAAATTGTGAGCAAGATTAGGTACATATAAAACATCATGAATGTACTTTTGCTGGCCTGCTTTGGTGTTTACAGCAATAACACCTTTTCCTTGAATCTTCTCAGCTTTTCCATCCCCTAGAATCACTTGATTGTTGATGTTCTCATCAAGCTCCACAAATATCTCTTTACTCCCAATCATATGGTTGCTACAACCGCTGTCAAGGAACCATACTTTATCTTCTTTTGTTGCTACATTCATGCAGGTAAGAAACACTTGCTCTTCTTCATTTTCTTTTGTAAAATTGGCTTCTTGTCTTTCTCCCTTTTGATGCCAACAATCTCTTTGAGAGTGGTTAGGGATTTTGCACTGTTTGCATCTATGGTAACAATCTGCTGAAGCATGATTTGTTTTTTTGCAAATGATGCAATAAGTATTGGAGCTGTTCTGCCGTTGAGATTGAGAACCTCTTCCACGGCCTCTTCCTCTGCCACGGCTTCTTCCTTGATTGTGTTGACCTTTGCCCTGTCCATCATTGTTTCTTTTTTGCTGGTTTTCTCCTCTAGAAACATTCACCTTGGACTGAAAAGCTTGTTCCAAGGATTGGGAGGATGATTTCTTCATTCTTGCTTCATGTGATTCCAAAGAACCACTTAAATCGAACATGGTCAAAGTGGAAAGATCTTTTGACTCATCTATGGCTGCAGCTGTGTGATCAAACTTAGAAAGCAAGCTTCTAAGTATTTTCTGAACAATCTTCATTTCTTCCAAGGCATCTCCATATGCCCGAATCTGATTCACAATTTCAATAACTTTAGAGAAGAAATCTCTTACTGATTCGGTTTCTTTCTTATGAATATTTTCAAAATCTCTCCATAAGAATTGCAATCTGAGAGAGACCACTTTATTGTTGCCTTGAAACTCCCCTTGGAGAATTTCCCATGCAGTCTTTGCATTGGAAATTCCGAATAGCCTTGGATAAATTGATTTGCTGATCCCTTGATGCAAATAACTTAGAGCAAGGGCATTCTTCTTCTTGTTTTCCTTATTCTGAACTTAACTTTGAGAGGAAGATTCTGAACTAGTGCTTGTTGATGTTGATTCTTCATATCCTCCTTCAACAATCTCCCATAGATCATGAGATATGAAGAAGAAACGCATTTGATCAGCCCAGTAACCATAGTTCTCTCCCTCAAAGATAGGAACTTGACTTTGAGAATAAGAGAACATGGTACCAGATGTGGAAGACATGGTTGAAACTCGAACTTAGCTCTGATACCAAGTTTGTTGGAGAAAAGAGGGAAGAATAGAGAAATAGAACTACAAATATACTTCTGGATTTTGTTCTTAATTTTTTTTTTTTCACTTACAAATGACTGTTATAGAGCCATTATATAAAGAAGCTGAAAAACATAGGAAAATGTGGGGATATTTAATGATCTAGGGACTTAACAAAGCATTAAAGTAATCTAGAAACAAAGCATTAAATTAATCTAGAAACAAAGAAAGGAATATGAGAGTTTCCAAGACAAAATTTGGTCTTCAAGGATAGTGGCTGACAGCTATAATCCAGAACTTGACTGACTTGCTGACTTGGATGATTAGAATAACTAACTCACAAATAACTTCTCACAAATCATTCCCAAATATTATGGACATCTTAACCCAAGCATTGATTTACCACAAATTTCACTATTCTGTCACTAATCTATTCTATATGATTGTCCGGCATCAAAGTTCCTCTAAATTAATGCACATCGCCAAACAGGGCCTGAGAATTTTGCAGTTCTATTATTTATTTTAAGCACTTCCTAGCATTGTCCACTCAATTGCAACAACATTTACAAACATGCTCCAATCCACAGAGGAAAATTTTGTTTCCAAGAATGCTAGCTTTGTCGAGAAGTGGTACCTGTTGGTTGCTAGGCCCTAATGTTAGAGTTGGTCTCTTTGCTATCTTATTGAACAAAAAGGGGGAAAATTAAGTTTCCAAGACCACGGACCAAAGAAAGATGAGCCTTCCAACAAAAATCAACAAAAAAGTTCAGGTGAATTTTTTCTTTTTCCATAAAGTTGATAATAGTAAGTTGACTAATTAAAAACAAAGGGGGAAAAAAAAGAGGAGCAATGTTGCGGAAAATCCTGTACAGATATATAAACCAACCATCAATAATTTTCCATAGACGAATGTAGACAAAACAGCAGCTGAGGTCACAGTCCAACAATCAACCGTGAACATAATTAAACATGTTCCAAATTTTTGGGAGAAAAATTGTAAGTGCATGATCCTAGATGAGAAGGATGCCCACTCAAATGCAGAGAACAACTTGAACTGATCAAAGAATTTAGTTGGTGGATGGAATCCCCCATGGCTTAAATGCAACACAAGTTGGACAATCATAAGTTACGTAACTGGCACTCGTTTTGTATGCATCTTGTTGATTAATAACTGGAACCCCCTTGGCTTAAATGCAACACAAGTTGGACAATCATAAGTTACCTAACCGGCAACAGTTTGCAACTTGTTGATTAATAAACTGACGCTTACAGACCTAATGCCAATTGTATTTAACGTAAGCACTCAGCAAAGTAATTATTGTATACTATTGATACTTAGGACTGAAGGATACTTACATTTACAGCTCTGGCAGTATCTTCAGAAAATGGTGGAATGATACCAGAAATTACTGCAATGAGTGAGAGACCAAACAGAATGCACGATGCAAGGGTGATTAATGTTTTCGCACCTACGAAAAAAATAAGCAGATAATTGAAGTTGCGGTGACAAAGCCCAAGAAAATCTACTAAATATGCACTAATAAGAACAATAGGAAAACAAAGGAATAGAACATGAAGGATAAAAAATAATTCAACAGGACACAGGCAGATAATTATGGGTGCAATTGTGAGGATGAGGTTCAATCAATGTTTATTACAATTTTGCCACCAAACTATTCAAAGGATTATCATTTTAACCATTATCTTTCACTCACTTCCCGACAATAGGTTTTCACTCATTGCCCAACAAAGGTGTAAGTATAGGTAGGAAGATAGCCAAAAATACACTGCAGAAAATAAATTGTACCCTCAACGTAGAAATCTCCTCAAAATATGGAGGAAAATACAAAAAATAGAATCCCTAATAATTTGGGATTGAAATCCTAACAATCTAGAAACAAGATAAGTCTAAATAAAGTAACAAATAAAAAGATAAAGCCAAATAAAATAAAAGGAAATCTGATACATATTGAGATCCCAATGATTCAACTCTCTCCCTCAAGCTGGATTATATATGTCCAACATCCCCAGCTTGCTTACAAATTTTGCAAACACTAGTCTTCCAAGTCCTTGTGTCAGAATGTCAGCCGTTTGTTCAAATGTAGGAACATGGATCATACAAATGGTCTTGTCTTCTATCTTTTCCTTGATAAAATGTTTGTCAACCTCCACATGTTTTGTCCTGTCATGATGTATAGGATTATGTAAGATCCTTACGGCAGCCTTGTTATCACAATACAACTTTAGGGATGATTCAATGGGTATCATTAGTTCTTCCAAAAGCATTTTTATCCACAACTCCTCAGAAATTCCATGTGCAACAGTCCTCAATTCAGCTTCAGCATTGCTTCTTGCAACTACTCCCTATTTCATGCTTCTCCATGTGACTAGATTACCCCATACATAAGTACAATATAGCGAAGTAGACTACCTATCACTCTTAGAACCAGCTCAATCTGCATTCGTATAAACAACTACCTCTTTATCATGATTTCTTTTGAAGTACAAGCCTTTTCTTGGCGTAAACTTTAGATATCTCAAAATACGATAAACAGCTTTTATGTGTTCCTTATATGGAGAATGCATAAATTGGCCAACATATCTGACTACAAAAGCAACATCTGATTAAGTGTGAGGTAAATACATTAATCTCCAAACTAGGCGTTGATATCTACCTTTAGCAACATGTTTACCTTCTTGATCTTGATGGAAGACGGTGAAGATTAAAGCAAAGAGGAGAAAAAAGAAATTAAGCAAGGGAGAAATAGAGAGAGAAGAAGAAGAGGGGACGGTAAACACGCCACACAGGCTTCAATTCAAATATTTTTTTAATTCATCAAAAGTCTGCATAACACTTACAATCCAAGCCCATATATAGGCATTTAAATTAATTATCTAAGAAAATCAAATCAAATTCTTATGATAAGATAAAATGAAATAAAAATTAAATCTTAGAAATAAAACAAAATCTAATCCCAATAATATGGAAATAGAATCCTATTAGATTAAAATCTTAAATTTTTAATTTGCATAATTAGCTAATAGTAATAATATGAAAATAGAATCTTATTAAATTAAAAATCTTAAATATTTAATTTGCATCATTCTCCACCGCTTAGAAAAAATCGACTCCATTGAGTTAAAAACTTGTGCACTCCTTCAATCGCTGGGTCACAAATAGAGCGGATGTTGAAGCCGTCCCCAGAGCTCATGGACTCACATAAGGGGTGGCAAAAACCTAGTATCTCCACCAAGTCTCTCGGGGGGGAAGGAACGCGACTTCAATAACAAAACTTGTAGATGTTGAGAGAAGACCAAAAAGGATCAACTTGTGAGAGAGTCTTAGTTGTAGGGAAGACAAACTCCATAGAACCACTATAAGTTTTAGGCATACTCTTCAACTCAAGGTGCAAGATAGTATAGGCAGGCATCTAAATGGGGCAACTGAAAATATTTGCTGAGCAATTGGAAATATTTGTCTTATCAGCAGAAGTGACCTCAGTAGTCACCACAACTTCATCAAGTGGTATAATATGACAAGACGTCACACCAATTCACTCACGATTTGGTTATCAATCTCATCATCAGAGAAATAGAAATCGTCAAGATTAGTCTAATAAATCAACACTTCAAGGTGATCATCATTTGACTTTCTCTTCTGTTTGTCAATGACTTTAGGAACATTTATGAAAGCATTTAATGGAGGAGGTGCTAAAATTGTAGCTAAAACTGTATTTGACATTTGGATTTGAATAACAATAATTCTAGTCATCTAATAAAATTGCGTCCATCCTAGTAGTTAGTCTAGCAATTGCTTCCAAGATGGCTGCTAGTTGGGTTTGCAATTGGTTATCCATCATCCCTACTAGATATGAGTGTGCGACCACGTTTGAATAAGTAGTCGGCAATGTACTATCGGCTTGGAATATGCAAAGATAGACTGAAGGGTGTTCATGACAAATTCTGAATGTTGTCGTACCTTCACCAGAGGTTTGGTTCAGGTCGCTGATGGGAGGCGGGGCTTCTGGTGGTGCTCCGGAATCTCAACAACAGCTAACTTATATTTTTTGAGGTTAGGCAGTAGCGACGTAGAAACACTTGGGTCAAGACGTCGATTAGGAGCAGTGCTAAATAGAAACGTTTTCGGTGTTGTCTGGGTTCGATGCCTGAAGTCGGTGACGATATCAATGGCCTTGGATGGTTCATTGATGGCGACAGTAACCTTGGGTTCGTCGCCTCATTTTGGAGATCGGTTAGGCTTGCTGGGAGATCGTCGCCTACCATTAGATGGGGAACTTAGTAATGAGGGCCTGATTTCAACAGCGATGGTTATGGATCAATGGATGATGGGCTCCCACAACAGTCGATTGTAAACAAAGTCAGATGAACTCAAATTATTAAAAAAGCTTCATTGGCAGTTATGGTTGGTGAGCAATAACTAGGGTTTTGTGTTAGGTTTTTTGATTAAGAATTCGGCTTTGATACCAAAGTTGATGCAAGATGATGAAGATTAAAGCAAATGGAAAAAAGAAATTCAGTAAGAGAGAAACAGAGAGAGGAAGAAGATTAGGAGAGAGAAGAAGTGGGGAGGGAAAACAAGCCACACAAGCTTCAATTCAAATATTTTTTTTTAATTTATCAAACGTCTTCATAATACTTACAATTCAAGCCTTTATATAAGCATTCAAATTAACTATTTAAGGAAATCAAATCAAGATAAAATCAAATAAAAATATTAATTTAAGAATAAAATAAAATATAATCCTAATAATATGGAAATAGAATCTTATTAAATTAAAATCTTAAATCTTTAATTTGCATAATTATCTAATACTAATAATACGAAAATAGAATCCTATTAAATTAAGAACTTTAAAATTGACGTATGCTTTAATTGGAGTCTCGGCTAGCTTAATTAAAAATCTTAAATATTTAATTTGTATCAGATCTCCTTTAGAATTGATGTATGCTTTAATTGCAGTCTCAACTGGCTTGCATCCAATCATCCTAGTTTCCTTCACTAAGTCAATTCTTTGTGATACCACAATACCATTTTTGTTCCTTGAAACTTCCATGCCCAAGAAATACCTTAGCCTACCAAGATCCTTGATTTCAAAATCCGAAGCCAGTTTCCTCAATAAGTTGGTTTTTGGATTTGGCATGGCCATGCTTAATAGCATTCCCTAAGATCTTGTCACTATGAAAATGACAACCCACCTTAACGTGCTTAATCCTTTCATGGAATATTGGATTGGAAGCAATATGAATAATAGCCTATCCCTATAGGTAAAGGACATAAACTTCCAAACATTATAGCTTTTGATTCATATTGCTTATAAGTAATATGATATTTGTAATCTACCAATGCAATAGGTCTTGTTTGGTTCTCTTTAGGATAACAAATGAAGTTCTATAGGCTGTAGGTGATGAATTCTCAGTTCTTTCATCCTATGTTGTGTCTAGATTAGCTCACATAAGGTGTGAGCCATGGATTTATACTCTACACCTAACCTTACTACTACCATCTGCTTCTTGCTCTTCCATGACACTAGATTACCTCCAATGAAAATGTAATAGCAAGTAGTAAAGCGTCTGACAAGTGGTGACCCTGTCCAATCTACATCTATGTACCCCTGCCCTGAAGTGTGCCCATTATCCAGATATAACAAAACTCTTCCAGGTACTCATTTTAAAAATCTTAGAATTTGGACAACTGCATTCTAGTGACTAGTATGAGGTGATTCCAAAAATTGACTCATCACATTCATAGGAAATGAAACATTTGGTCTCATTATCGTTATAATCTAACTTCCCACCCAATCTTTTATATTAGCTAGGGTAATCTCCCATTTTTCCACAACGAGCTTTTTACTAGACTCCATCGGAGTATCAATAGGTTTAGATTCTAGCATAACTATCTCAGCCAAGAAGCCTAGAACATACTTCCTCTGTGAGATGGCAATACTTTTGTGTGACTGTGCTACTTCAACAACCCTAAATCCTTCGTACTAAACTTACAATCAAGGAATGACTTCAAATTAGTAATGCCTTATGCATCATAACGTCATAACTATGTCATCCATACATACTAAGGTCATATCCTACCGTGAGTGGAGCGACGATAGAAGATACAATGATCAACACCACATTAAGCCAAACCAAACTCCATATCCACATAGCTGAATCTGCCAAACCATGCACAAGAAGATTGTTTCAAGCCATATTGCATATCCATCTACACCCAACAACTAACTTTCTAGAGGGTAAAGATACAAAGTCCCATGTAGCATTTGCTTAAAGGGAAGGCATATCCTCTTCCATGGTTGTATGCCATTCAGAATGAGAAAAAATTTCATACACAGTTAAGAATGGATAAAGAGGATAAAGAGAAAGCAAGGTCATGATAAGAAATAAGTCATGATAAGGAGGCCAAATTAGAAATGGGATGTGAAATAGCAGAGTTAAGTCGTTAATTGTAGAATTTTGAGAAGAAATATAATTAAGCCAAGCTTGGTACTTAGATCTTCAAAGCTCTTCCTTGGTAGAGCTTTAGTGAGGATACATGCTATTTGCTGGCTATTTGTTGGCCTATCGATGCATATAGCATACTAACAACCTCATTTACTATCTTCCCCTTTATGAAGTGGCGATCTATCTCCACATGTTTTGTCTTGTCATGATATAGCGAATTCTTTGCAATGTTAATAGTAGATTGATTGACACAATATTTTCATTGGTTCAAAATTGATGTTTTCTCGTTCCTTCATTGGTCTTTTTAGTCATATTCCCTCACAAATTCCAAGTGCCATAGCTCTGAACTCCGCTTCTATGCTGCTTTGAGAAACAACTAGTTGCTTCTTTCCTTGCCATGCTACTAGATTTCCCCACACATGTTAGACTTGTATTACATTTATTCCCTCAAAAACATAGTTTGTAATAACAATTTTATTTTCTGATAATAATATATTCTATTTATTCATTTATTTAAGCATATATTATTGTCTCTTGTTTATAAATTATATGATTTAAGTATTAGGCATACGATGTCAATACATAAAGACTTCAATTAAAATTTTTATAAATAGAAGTAAATTCACAGTTCTTAATGAAACAGGCATTTTATTCTATCAAAACAATAACTTTTTTTACCTTATAACTGGGTGATTTGACTTGATCACTGAAGTAGGAATTTTGAGTAGAAAAGTTAATATGTATACAGGATATAGATATTGAAGGGACTATTGTGGATTATGATCTGATTTAAAAAATGTCATTAATTGTAATCTACTAAAGCTTTAATAAGCTCAATAAACCATAATCCTGAATTTGTTGTGGACCTACATTCATAAATTAAATCTGTTTGAAATATCACAGAGTGAGACCTATGTACACAGTCAAAATCTCGATGGTCAGGAAATTTAATTTCTTGAATCGTGAAAACATATACTTATAAGATGGAATCCATTTTTCTGTGCTCACTTGAGCTATTTATTATACTTGATCATTAAATTTGCGGCCACAGGTTATTCAATAAATTGTTTATTGAATAATATTTAGTTGTAAATTATTTTACAAATATTGAAATATTGAGAATGCTCAAAGTTCGGATAAATAGTGACTTAATGGAAAAATATGTAATTTAAGAGGCGTGACATTTTACACGGGCCTAGCTTAATTACGAGCATGAAATGAAAGGTTAATTAAGTGGATATTATTGGTCTAAGACTAAATTCATTTAATTAAAAGTTGTTTTAATTAAATGAATTTTAACATGGGTCACTAGAGTGCAACCCCATGCTTTTAATGGAATAGGCTGGGGTTAACTCAAAAGACTTATTAGATGTCATGAGATGACATGACCCAAATCTTTTAAGTTAGAGCTAGGAGTCTATGGGCCTTCAGTCCCCAGACTAGCTCAATTATTTCTTGATGGGCCACGTCTAGTTGGCTTAGAGAATATCTTTTTCAGCTGAAAAAGAATTCCAACATAATATGTTGATATTACATGCATCAGGGGTCAATTGAGATAATTTCTCTAAAACATTATCTTAGTAGTTGAGAAAATATCTCTAATACAATATCTCGGTGGTTGAGATAATTTCTTAGATACTATATCTCAACTTCCCTAACCTCCCTGATATAAGCTAAGGACCTTTACGTGACCACACACATCTTGAGAAAGAATTTTGAGGATAGCTTGGAAGACTGGATTGCTAATCAAGATTATTCCACTAAGCATCTGTCTTCAAGTTTGGAGTTAAGGTATTTTCCTTTTCCCTATACTACGAAAAACCAACAATACATGCAGTGAGTTTATTTTAGAATGCAAACAATAAAAATTGTTAACTAATGTACCAGAACATATAAACATTTTATTTCTTTTGATTACCACAATAGAATAAAAAAATAACTAAATCAAACAGCGTTTAAGTTTAGGTACTTATAAATAATTTTCCAAAACCAAAGTTCTAAATGAATCGAAAAATAAAGTAACAACTCCCACTACCCTAGCTACAATAGTTGCACTAGTTCCTAACCTCATATTGACGTCTCCATCACTGAGTGCCCTGGTTTCTTGAAACTCTTGCAATGAATTGCAAATATGATTAGTGACTCTAAAATCTACTATCCATGAATTTGTTGAATCAACCACTAAACATGTCTCAATGACAAGAATTTTACTTGAGGTTCCAACTGTCCCCTTGGATTGTGCAGACTTTGCCAAGTACACTAGATAGTTCCTCTTCCAATGCCCCTTCTCCCACAATGGAAACATTTCCCCTTGAGCATCTTGTCCTTTTTCTAATTTTGTACCGCCCCTAGATTGGTTGCTTTTGTGGGCTTGTTATTATTCTTCTTAATTTCCTATTCTTTAGGACTAGAAATAGCGGAAGAAGATGCCCCTTGAGTAAAATGAATACTCGGTGTAAGTTTCAAAATTGATTTTGCAACCTTCAACTCACTCAAAAATTCAGTTAATGTGCAATCCCTTTTGCTCATTCTGTAATTTTTCCTAAATGGCCTAAAAAAGGGAGCTATGGTAGCTAGAGCCATATCAATCTGTTCTTCAACATTTGTTTTATTCAAAAAAATGTATTTCAGCCCGCTAGCAGCAATTTTATGCCAGCATAAATTAACCGGACCGAACTATACAGATTGAAAAGGAATCTGAACATTGCCTTAACTGTTGAAGAGCACAATTTTGTACTGACAGAACCATTCCCTCCTAAACGTGATGAAAATGTGCCCTCCTAAACTCAATGAAAATGTAGCCCAAGCTGAACAAGATGCTTGTAAGAAGTGGGTTAAAACTATTGATACGGTAAAGTGTTATATACTAGCTTCCATATCCAATGACTTGTCTAAGCAACATAAGAATACGCCCACTGCTTCTGACATAATGTTAAGCTTATCTAAGATGTTCGTTCAAAAGGATAAGACTCAGAGGTTGGCTGTCATTAGTGAGATTAGGAACACTCACCAAATCGAAGGAACTCCAGTGGAGGATCATCTGTTAAAATTGATTGCACTGTTTCGGGAGATAGAGGAATTAGGTGGAACATGCAATGCGAAAGAACAAATTGATATGATTCTAGCTACCATGGCTCCTTCTTTTGAGCCATTCAAGCTCAATTACACAATCAGCAAAGGCTGCAGAATCATGATAAATGAGCTAAAGGCTGCAGAATCAATTTTGAAACCAACACCGAGTATTCATCTTATTCAAGGGGAATCTTCTTCCGCTATTTCCAATCCTAAAGGAAAGGAAATTAAGAAGAAGAAGAAGAAGAAGAAGCCAAAGAAAGCAACCAATCTAAGGGTGGTACAAAATCAAAAAAGGGACAAGGAGCCCAAGGAGAAATGTTTCCATTGTGGGTAAAGGGGTCATTAGAAGAGGAACTGCCTAGTTAACTTGGCAAAGTCTGTACAATCCAAGGGGACAATTGGAATCTCAGGTAAAATTATTGTCATTAAGACTTGTTTAGTGGTTGATTCTACAAATTCCTGATAGTAGATTCTGGAGCCACCGATTATATTTGCAATTCATTGTAAAGGTTCCAAGAAACCAAGGCACTCAGTGATGGAGAGGTCAATTTGAGGTTGGGAACTAGTGCAACTGTTGTAGCAAGGATAGTGGGAGTTATTACTTTATTTTTTGAAGGATTTAGATATTTGGTTTTGGAAAATTGTTTATATGTACTTGAACTTAAACCTTGTTTGATTTTAGTTAGTTGCTTGAATAATTTTGGATATTCAGTTTTTTTTATTTTATCATGGTAATCAAAAGAAATAAAACATTTATATGTTCTGGTACAATAGTTAACAATTTATACTGGTTGCACCCTAAAATAAACTTACTGCATGTATTATAGGTTTTTCATAGCATTGGAAAAAGGAAAATACCTCAACTCCAAGCTTAAAGAGATGTGCAACGGAATAATCTTGATTAGCAATCTAGTCTTCCAAGCTATCCTCAAAATTTTCTCTCAATATGTTGTGTGTGGTCAGGTACAGGTCCTTGTCTTATATCAGGGAGGTTGAGAAACAGTATCTGGGAAATTATCTTAACCACCAAGATGCTGTATTAGAGATATTTTCTCAACTACTAAGAAAATGTTTCAAAGAAATTATCCCAACTAATCCCTAAAGACCCACGGACTCAAATCTCCAACTTAAAAGATTTGGGCCCTGTCATCTCATAACATCCTGTAAGTCCTTTAAGTTAATCCCAGGCTATTCCACCAAAAGCCCTAGGCTGCACTCTGGTGACCCATGTTAAAGAAATGCCCATTTTATTAAGAACCGTATTGACATTTTATGCCCAGTACTTAAATCACATACTTAATAAATAAGGGACAATAATATATCCTTAAATAAATAAATAAATACAATGTATTATTATCAAAATAATAAATAAAATTGTTATTACAAGCCATGCTACTAGGTTTCCCCACACATACGTACAATAACCGAATGTTGATCTTCGATAAGTTACTAATTTGGCACAATCAACATCAGCAAACACTCCAATATGTTCTTTGGCTGGATTATTAATGAATTGACATGCTACACTAATCGAGAATCCAATATTTGGTGTGCGAGAGATAAACCAACTACCCAACAAGTCTTTGATATTTTCCTTTGTCTAATAGAACACTGTCTTTATTTGCTGCAAGCTTAATACTTGAGACCATAGGTGTTTCAACTGGTTTACACACAAGCATTCCTATCTCTTTAAGAAGATCCAGAACATACTTCCATTGTGACACTAAAATTCCCTTTCTTGACCGGGCTACATCCATTCCAAGAAAGTATTTTAAGCTCTCAAGACCCTTGGTTTCAAATTCTTTGGCAAGTAAGTTTTTGAGCTTGACCAATTCATCTTCATCACCATCTATTAAGATGATATCATCTACATACACGATTAGAATTGCTAACTTTTTCAAGAACGCTTTCCTCAATGGAGACCTTACAGAAGAAGTATACATGGACATTCCTCCTAGATTGGAAACTTAGGCAAATTGCTTGAAAAGAGCCACTACTATGGAAGGGTGGAAAGGAGAGGCGTACAGATGATTGGTAGTTAGGTGACAACCCTTTATAAAAAACAAAGTTGTAGATTGGATGACTAGTACATGACCTCACACCTTTCCTTAAAGTAATGGGACATCCAAGTTCATTAGCAATAGACTCAAAGCTAGTGTTACTAGGTGAAGTTTCATTTGTTCTTGCATTCAGGTTAGATTCTTGGCTTTGCTTGGGAGGTGCTTGTTGCTCTAAATCCTTTTGACTCTCCTTCTTTCGAGAATATACAATGAGTTCACAATTGATTACAGGTTTCGCACGTTGAGAAGGAGTTGAAGGATGTGGAAGATTAGTAGTAGTAGTGGTTAAGATAGAAGGGATAGAAGCGATGCTGACTTGTAGACTTGGGTTGGTGTTGGCTGTTGTGGTATTTATATCCCAATGCTAATATTCTTACATGAGATTCTCCCCTTGAATATCAAATTTGGAGAAGTAAGGTTGATGTTCAAAGGAAGTGTCATACACAAGTGTAGAATCTTTTTTATATCAAGAGAATCGCATTTGTATCCTTTTTGGTTTAGAGAGTAACCCAAAAAATATACACTTGAGTACTTTGGGGTCGAGTTGGTGGACATGGATAAACACGGAGCGCCCGAATACTTTGAGTGGTATTGTCAGGATAATTTGGGTGTTGGGATAGGAGTGAAGGAGGAGTTAACAAGGTGTTTGAAGTTCAAGATGTGGGAAGGCATTCGATTTATAAGATAGGTGGTTGTGACAATGACTTCCTCCTAGAAGTGTTTTGGGACACGAGTGGAAAACATAAGAAATCCAGCCACCTCTAGAATGTGTTCGTTTTTCTTTTTCTGCTACTCTGTTTTGTTGATGAGTATCGACACATGAACTCCGATGTATAATGCCTTGACTTTGTAGGCAGTCTCCGAGAGTGTGGTTGAAATATTTCTTTGCATTATCAATTCTAAAGATTTGGATTTTGGTATGGAATTGGGTTTGGATCATAATGTTAAAATTCTCGAAGATTAGCCCAACCTCTGATTTTTCTCTCATGAGAAACACCCAAGTGATACAAATAAAATAAATCAACGAGTCCTAGAAATATTTTTGATACGTGAAGGTCCTTAGATATCACTATGGATCATTGAGAACAGATGGGATTCTTGATAAGGTTGAATTGAATAAGAGTTACAAGCATTTTTGGCGAATTGACAAATTTCACATTGAAAATCTATTGACTTTTATTGTTGAATAATGAAGGAACAAGCTTCTAAATGTAAAAGAAATTTGGATGACCTAGTCGATAGTGCCATAACATGACTGCACTGTCATTATTGAAGTAGGAAGCAGAAAAAGAAATTTTGTAGACTAATGTTTTGCCCTGTTCGAATTTGCCCTGTGAGTTTGTTATTTCTGAATATCACCACCGTTGAGAATATAGAGCCCCGAGCAAATCTTGTTTCGTTTATTGATTATTGCACTAGGGTTTCTTGGATCTTTCTTCTCAAATCTAAATCTGATGGTAGCAGTATTCTTCCAAATTTTCATAATATGATTCAAAATTAGTTTGCGGTTAAAATAAAAAGATCCTATCTCCATACATTCAAAAGGAAGGCATTGTTCATGAATCTTCATATATGCGTTGCAGAAAGAAAATGGTCACTTGTTAGCAACCACTCGAGCCTTTCTTTTTTATCAAAATATTCCAAAGAGTGATTGGGGGGAAGCTGTCCTTACGGTTGCATATATGATCAACCGATTGCCCTTAAGGTTTTTGGGGTTTAAAACACCAATGGAAGCTCTCTAAATTCTATCCTGATCTCAAAATCACAAATAACCTTACCCCTAGAATTTTTGGATGCACTATTTTTTCATATTCATGGTCACAACTGGGAAAAGTTAGATCCAAGAGCTGTTAAGTGTGTCCTTGTGGGATATTCTACAACTCAGAGGGGTTATAAGTGTTACATCCACCTACCAGAAAAATTTTTATTTCTAATGATGTTACATTTGAGGAACAAAAATCCTATTTCACTCAACTTATCTTCAAGGGGAGTCATTGTCACTTATGGAAGATAAGGACAGAGACTTGTCTCTTCTTAAACTGCCATCTAAAATACCTCAACCATCCCAACCTCCTACTCCTATTTTATCTCCTTAGCGTGAATCTCGTGTCAGGTGATTCATCCCAAGCGACAGAGTCATCCCAAACAAAGCTAACTTCTTCACCTGTGACAAGGAATAAAGCACTTTGAGACACATTTAGATTTGACCAGGTTTACTCCAAGCGTATAGACTCAGACACAACTCCAGATCAAGTCCAAGAATCACAACCCACTCCTGGAATTGAGGTCAGTACAGTTCCAAACAATATTTCTCCTCAGTTAGCCAATGACTATCACCTTCCTATTGCTGTTAGGAAAGGCACAAGGGAGTGCACTAAACATCCTTTGTATCCTCTAGCAAAGTTTGTGTCACTTGAAAAATTTTCACCATCACATAAACACTTCTTGGTCAAGTTAAATACAATTCATATTCCTAATACTATTTATAAGGCATTATCTGATGATAAATGAAAAAATGCCAAAAGAGAAGAAATGCAAGCACTTGAAAAGAATTATACATGGGAGATTGTTGATCTACCATCAAAGAAAGAAGTTGTGGGATGCAAATGGGTGTTTACGGTGAAGTACAGGTCAGATGGCTTATTAGAAAGATACCAAGCCAGACATGTGGCAAAAGGGTACACATAGACTAATGGTGTTGACTATAAGGAGACATTTTTTCCAGTGGCAAAGATGAACATAGTCAGAACTTTGCTATCACTAGCCGCCAACTTTAACTGGTGTTGGAGCAATTTGATGTAAAAAATGCCTTTCTTCATGGCAATTAAGAAGAAAAGATATACATGAAAATCCTCCAGGATTCAAGGGAAATGCAGGAAATAACAAAGTTCGCAAGTTGAAGAAAGCATGATATGGTCTCAAACAATCCCCTGGAGCCTAGTTTGGTAGATTTTCCAAAGTGATGCTGGCCACTAGATATAGACAGAGTAATGGAGACCATACACTTTTTATCAAGCACTCAGATTCAAGGAGAGTAACAACTCTCTTGGTTTATGTCAGGAAACGATGAAAAGGAAAAAGAAGCCTTGAAAAAATGCCTTGCCAAGGAATTTGAGATAAAAGAACTTGGTAGACTGAAGTATTTTTTGGGAATTGAAGTAGCTCATTCCAGTAAAGGCATTCTTATTTCATAGCAAAAGTATGTCACAGACCTCTTGAGGGAGGCAGGAAAGTTATCTTGCAAACCAGTATCTGCACCAATTGACTCAAATCAAAAACTTGGAGAAATAAATGAAGATTTAGCTCTGGACAAAGAAATATATCAGAGGTTGGTAGGGAAGCTCATATATCTGGCTCATATTAGGCCAGACATTGTGTTTGTTGTAAGCATGGCAAGCCAATTTATGCAAAATCCCAAAGAGATTCACTTGCAGGCAGTAAAGGGAATCCTGGTAAAGGCATTCTGTTTAGAAGAAATGGTGGATTAGCGCTTATGTTTCGACCAAGGGCCAACTCGCTGATGTACTTACCAAGGGTCTTGATAGTAACTTACCAAAAAAAAAAGGGTCTTGATAGTACAACTTTCCAAGGAATTATCTCCAAGCTGGGAATGAAATATGCATATTCTTTAGCTTGAGGGGGATTGTTGGAAAACAAAGAATACATTTAGGTGTGTGCTATTGTTAATGTACATTAATTGTATTCATGTACCTGTATTGTATTCATGTGTCTATATTTAACATAGGGTGATGTATGTATCTGTATTTAATATAGAGTGATCTATCTAGCTTATAGATAATCTAAACAGTCTTTTTTGTACATATATAAATGTAATCACAGACAACCCAGTTGGGTATGACCAGTCTTTCAATAAATCATTCTCTTTCACAATTGTAGAAACTTGAAGAATTCACTATAGATATTATAAATGCGACTAAGACCTTTGGAATACAACAAATAAACGTAGCCCAGATCTCCTTTCATGTATCAAATAGGTGGACATATTTGCAACCTCGGCCTCCATAGAGTTCCACAAAAAAACTTAATATGCTTGCATCATCTTAAATCCACGTAACATTAAGTATTTTGGTTGATATTGGAGTACTATCATTGAAATGTATGTGCTTGTGAAGTCCGATTAAGGCAATCTTGACGACCTTTGACCATTAGTGATAATTCTTCTCATTCAACTTCTGAGTAGTCAATTGATTTGGCCAAATGGTGGAACCCATTGGCTTGAAATCCACAGGAAGATCACTTGAAGAAATACTTGATTGGATGTTATTAGAGACTAAGAAAGTGTTAGATGTCCTGGAAATAGATCTGGAGTGTCTAGAGTGTCAAATCTCATTAGATTGGACACTAAAATGATCACTAGAGGAAGACGACCACAGTGGTGATTTGTTGGTAGCAAAAAAAGGCTTCACACTCCAAATGTGTCGTCAAAAGGCACTGTGATTAAGTCTCAATCGCCACTGGCAAGGTTGCATGTGGGGGCACATGAGACATTAGACAATGATCAGCTTTAGTTAGAGTGGCTCGTCAGTGGCACGTGGTGACTTCGCTTAAGTTATTTTGTCTCATCGCCAACTGGGAGGTCAATATTTGGGATTTCGCAATAGTAGACCTCTAAGGTTTTCAGTTTTCCATGACGATGTTATCCAGTCTCTTTGGCGAGCCTTGTCGATGACTGGAGAAGCCTCCTTTGATATATATGAAGGGAATTGATAGTAGAGATCCTTGATTCAAACACAAGGGCTCCATTGCTAGGATTTCTTGATACAAACACAAGAACCCAAAGAAAAATAAAGAAAACTAGGATACCTACTCTGATATCATGTCAAGAAAAAATAAAGAATGAATGAAAAGCTTCACTCCCTTAGGTTTGTCTCAGCACATTTATATTCATAGGATTCTACACAAGCTAGGAAGCAATGATAACTAGAATCACAACATAATCTCCTATACTAGAAAAGAAAATAATTCAAGGACATATTTCTATAGTTACACGTTCTCTATATCTCAAAATATCTCTAACTTGGTTTAACATGGGTTTTGAGCAATAATGTCTGCATGTATCCAGATGGACCCTTGTAATAGGACGACTAAGAAACTTGAGTAAATAGAGTCAACTAGATCCAAAACCTTTTCCAAAAATCACATTACCCAGCCATGGTGTGTGTTTTGAATACTTTAGATGGTTATTTGACGCTGCTAATTTAAAAAAAAAAAAAACTACTAAAGGAAAATAAACTTTCAAGCAAAAAATGGATTCTGTGTTCTTTAGACAGAGCAGAGCAGGCTCATCCTGCCAGATCAGCTGCAATCTGGATCCAGCCAGATCAGCTGCAATCTGGTATGGATCCATACTCAAGAGACTCTCTCTTGCACCTGCCTGCAAACACACACAAGAAGGTGTCCCATTTCATGCCATAACGACCGTTTATTATTTCAGACCAGAATCTTAAGAGATAAAACCACCTGTAGCAGTGTCCTCGTTTGAATATTCTAAACTGCCTCAAAATTTGACTCGACATCCCAGCCAATAGCATATGTATTTGTCATTAAAGAGACACAATATCTTGTGCATAAGTAAACATAATAAAATAAGATTCTATATATTTATATTATTATTTTGAACTATTAAAAAAAAACTATTCAAATAAGCGTACTTTTAGATGTATGATTATAAACCCAAAAAAAAAAAAAAAAGAAATCCGAGTGCTTAGCGTTTTTCTTAAAAAATAAATAGATAAATTTATTTTCCATTCTTAAATTTTATCTAAACTCTCAATGGAAAGATAAAATAATTTTTGAAATGTGAAATTGTAATTATTTAAAAATTCATATTTTTAATTATCATAATATAAAAACTTAAATTTCAAAATAAAATTTAAAGAAGCAAAGTAAAATCTATCTGAGAAAAAAAAAAAAGTTAAAAGGAAAAATTATATGCGAGAATTTGGGTTGCAAGACGTCGGCTTTCCGTCGCGCACGGAGGCCCCACAGTGGGGAAGGAGAGATCTCTTTCCCTTCCTAAGAGCGATGCAGCAATTATGTGCTAATCAGCGCGTAGGATCACTCTCCAGCCCAAACAAATCGAAAAAAACTCATCGATTCAAGTAAGCATTTTTTTTTTAAAAGCAGAGATTGTAAAAATATAAAAAAAAAAATAAACCAACAACAATTGCTCTCTTAACCCCATTTCCCGTTTCATGCCATAATGATCGTTTATTATTTCAGACCAGAATCTTACGAGATAAAACCACCTGTAGCAGTGTCCTGGTACACATATTCTAAACTGCCTCAAAACTTGACTCGACATACCAACCCAATAGCATATGTATTTGTCATTAAAGAGACGCAATATCTTGTGCATAAGTAAACATAATCTAATAAATGAAACCTGAAAAGTGAACGGACGAAAGGAGATACACCAAAGTTAGACAAATGACGGCAGCAATATATGTTGCAACTATTACACTGCCCAGCCACTCAGGGGTGCTACCAGGGTTCCTGCACATACAACACAAGATATGTTGTGACTGTAAAATGCGGGAAATCTTAAACTTAAAGTGAAGGCATTCAGTAACCATCCATGATGAAAATAGGCATTATCTACAAAATTACAAACATGTGGAATTGTTACCAGGACTGTTAAATCATTAGGATGCATTAGGCAGACAAAGACTGCATAAAATTCTGGCATACATGAGCTCTATCAACATAATACGGCAATCCAGGACATATAGCATGTTTATGGACATAAAAAGCATCGATAAATAATACCTTTGAGGCATGAAGCACAAATGAGCAAAAATTCATGTTCCAAAAACTTTCAGGAAAACATTGTGCGTGAATTTCACTGTTGTCATTTATTAAGATAGTTTCAGACTCAAGCATGAAATATTTTTTTTTTTTTTTTTCCTTTAATCTTTATAAATGACATTTAATAGGAATGTTACTTTTGAATGAAAGCAAATGGACAAGAGTAAAGGCCCGCTAAAATCTTTAACATGGCTAACATCTGTAGTCATGTTGAAAACCTAATTGTTAGAACTAACAATAGTATACAGCAGGCATTGAACCTCGGCACGTGACCTCGTGCCCCTGGCACCTAACATCAACTCACCGAACACTTGAGCTGTCTCTTAAGGTTTACAAAATGATTTAGATATTGAATTATCAACTTATTAAAACATAAATCATAACCCTAAGGAGCTCAAGTGGTCAGTGAGCTGAGGTTAACTGCTAAGGCATGAGGTCACAAGTTTAACTCCCATGATGTACTATTATTCTTTGAGAACCACCCAAGGGGAGAAGCTTTGCTTCACCCGTATGTGTAAGTGGGATATTGAAATCCCCTCAAGTTCAATTCTATTACATCTTGAGTGCCACTACTAAGGTGATACCCGGGTTTACACCAAACAAGTTCGGTGTAAATTAAATAAGCCAAGGTTCTCAAGGACCACCCAAGGGGAGAAGCCTTGCTTTACCCGTATGTGTAAGTGGGATATTGCAATCCCCTCAAGTTCAATCCTATTACATCTTGAGTGCCACTAGCAAGGTGAAACTTTGCTTTATCTGGCTATGTAGGCGTAGGTACTATATGTAAGTTGGGTGTAAATTAAATAAGTCAAGGTTCTGTGGGGTGCAGATTCCCTGGGTTATCAGTATATATAAATCATTCTGTATGTTCTTTCTGAAAACATATAATCATTTTGTATGTTAATGTATTAGTTGTGCAATTAGCATACACCTCTAGGATAGACAACACTTAACTTCCTTTCCAATAGTCAAAATCCCAAGCAACCCCCTACAGCTTCTCATGAAGTTCTGCCACTGCCTTGCCCAATCAAGGTTCTTAAACTATTTCCAATTTTCTGTGGAGCATTTTCTTCACATAAAGGTGACGTACAGCAGCTTGACAGCATGTACTTTAAGTGCAACTTAATGACTTATAGGACCAAGCATGGGCATTAATTATGATATGATTGACAATTCACATTAAGGCAAATCATGGTAGCAGTCCTTGTGGTTTACCCCAATTGGGTTCTTGTACTTTCAATTTGAGAACATAAAACCAAGTGGTTTCATTTTTGTTACAATATCGACTCTTAAGACAAAAAAAGGTCAATGATGCATACATGCACTGCCTGTTGGGGTGAAGTTGTCTTTCCACCCTAGTCTAGTTAGCCCATGTGTCACTTCAGTTCCTATGCTTTCAATTTTATTTTATTTTTTGCAAATGCTGTGCTTTCAATTTGCACACATAAAACCCTGCGGTTTCATTTTTTGTTACAATGTCAACTTTCTATGACAGAAACTATCAGTAACACACACATGCACTCTGTTGGGATGGTGTTATCTTTTAACCCCCACTCTAGTTGCTCTATATTAACTTCGCTTCACTTTCAAAGTGCAGGAACCAGAATGACGCACAGGCCAAACCACGAGGATTGCTGGATTGCTTTGATCCTCAACATCTTAGAAATGTAATATGCATTCAAAGCATCAATACTATATTATGATTGACATTAGGAAAATCTTATTCATCTTAAACACAAGCATTGCAACCAATGACCATGCTGTACAGAAATGACATCCTCACCAATGAAAACATCATGAATCTCAATCAAGGAAAACATTGTTCACTTGAGTATGACTGGACATGGCATAAGTTATGCAACAAAAGAAAATGGCATAAGTAATGAAACGAAAGCAAACTTGATTTTCAAGGCAGTTTCTTTGGTGCATATTTCTGTTCAGAAACAGTTCTAATGCGAGGCTACAACTTTCCAAGCTCTATTAGAAGTACCAAAACAAAGGACATGAACAAATAACAAAACGATTTTGAAGATGGGGACCTGACTTCAGGAAGAATCATTTGTGATTTTATAAGCTTGCAAAAATTTTACCTGTCAAACCGAACTGCCATGCCAGTTATTGTGCCTGCCATCCGAATAACCATTCCAGCAGAAATTAAGAATGGTAAGAATAGGCCCATCAGCAGTGTGAGAGTCTTGAGTGGCTTCGGCAACCGGACTGGGGATAAAGTTGCTTCAAGCAAGCCATCTAGATAGTCCAGAATATAGAATGAGTTGAAAGCAAAGAATCAAATATCAATAATATAACGAATGCCAGCTTGTGAATGAAAATTTTCATTCACCACCTATATAAAAAATATTGATTTAGTCTCATAAAGATTGCTCAACGTGTCCACATATGGCATGCCAGACTTTCATATAACCACAGTTATATCACACTAGTCACTATCTGAAATACCGCTGTCTGCCATCTAACACATCATATTATATATTCCACAGACAACTATGTCCATATTTTAGTACCCAAGCTATACTTCTCATAAAGTTCAACTTACATGCAAATGCAGGTGAGACTAGCCAAACAAGAGCTAGATAAGAAGACCTAATCTTATAATAATTTCCCATCATCAGCAGAACAAACCACTGTACCAAACCAGCTTTAAAGAGCCATCTTTCAGCATCCAACTTGGCCAGATCAGCTTGAGCAGCAGGAGATAGATTCCCCCTTCTTTGGGAAGAAACTTTTGATAAATATGTTTGGAGAATGAGATAACCCAAATGTTGGCCAGTCAATGCCCCAAGGAGAGCAGGAGCAGCAAATAGACCAACTACCAACCATGGACTTGAAACAAAGGGCACTGGTGATGAAGATATGAATGGAAGAATAAAGGCAACAGGAATGGAGAAAATGAATGAACATATCCACATAAAGATAATACTCAAACATGACAAGACCAGTGATATTGCAGCTGAATAACCACCCATTAGCAGTGATGCAGCCCATATCAAAAGCGATTGCATAATCACTGAATTATAAAGCATATCGGCAAAACGTTGATGGTATACAATCAAGTATGTCCCCTGAGAATGGCATTGCACACGCATCAGAAAATGAGATCAATATAAATTTGATTTGACTTTAGTAAAATTTCCCAGTGTAATTCACCCAGCAGACAAGAAGAAAACAAAAGGTTAAGGAAAGAACAGAGTTTCAGTGTTTACAGAAGTACCAAAATATCAAAATATATGGCAGTATCATTGCCAGTCTTTTGGTCTGCTTTCATTGCCTTGCCATTAGGAATATGAGAGGAAGCCGCTGCATGACGCAGAAATGCAAGCATATTTTCTCCAAGATGCTGCAGCGAACCTGGTTTCAGAAGCTTTAATTTGTCATTCTGCAATTAGAAAATATTTCAGTTATTCTCAGTAAATCAAATTAGAGACAAGTGAATGACGTTGCCTTGGATGTTCTATGCTGTATTACCAATTTTCTTTACACTCATTAATCACTTCAAGTCAATCTACTAGCTGTCAAGCTTTGCAGAAAAGGTTCGTTAATTTTATTTTTATTCTTATGTTTGTGTTTTTGATGAGCAAGCTTTCTTTTTAAATTGCTTTCTAGCATCAATTTAACAAACCAACCCCCCCCCCAAAAAAAAAAAACAATTAAAAAAAAAACAAAACAGAACAAAACAAAACGAAGGCAACAAAATCAACAAGTAACCAAAAAATTGTTTATTAATATCATTATTGTTATTGTAATATTCAGTTTCTCTATCCCCTGAATGTCAAGCACTTCCTATGCACTTTCTCCCTCTCCATTATAAGGATCATCCACGCCCACTTCGGGAAAGGATCCCCATCTGCATAGACAACTTTAAAATGTTGTGCCAGTTGATATCCTTATAAAATCCAATATAGAAATTAAATTCTACCTCGTTTAAAATACAGGATTGGCAACCCAACTTCAATGCAAGGCAGGACCGTGGTAAACCCTAGGCCAATGAAGCGGTTGCTTAGGGCCCCACAAATATAGAAGCCTCAATTTTTTAAAACTTCTATTAATATATTAAATAACATTTAAACTAATCAATTTTATTTAAAATTTAGTATTGACTTTTGAATTCCCTACAACTCTATCTTCATAAATTATTTTATTAAATCTGGTATACTAAACTTTTGAACTTCCTATAACTATCTTCATAATTATCTTATTAAATGTATTATTATCATCTTAGTAATTTTATTTCTATCTATTAGACACCATCAGAACTTCACCATCAAAACTTGAAAAGAAAACTCATTCAGTCATTCATTTTACAGAAATCTAATCCTTATTTTCATCTGTGATATTTCAAGTTATCAACTCATTCATTCTGCAGATCACCATTCTCAATCCTTATCTTCATCATTGAGTTGCTCTATAGATCATCCAAATCCAATCTTTCTTCAAGACACAGCTAAGCAACATCCGATCACAGTTCTCTAAAATAAGAGAGAGGAATTCCCAAAAAAAAAAAAAAGATAGTAACTGTGCAATTCTTAACTGTCAGGTTCTATTGTTCCATAAATTTTTTTTTGTTTTATTTTATTTTAGTTTATTTATAATTTTTTTATTGTAGTGGTAACTTGATTTCAGTATTTTATTTTTGTATTTAAGAACTAAATTTATATTATTAGATACTGTGGATGACTATGTTGATTATAAAACTTTAATAAATAATTTTGTAACTCAAAAAGCGAGATAAAGAGCTTAGGCCTCCCTAAAAAATCTAGCTAAGGCCCCCAAACTTCTAAACACGGCCCCAATGCAATGAGACATAAAATGCTAGAACAATTGTCCTGGCCAACAAGCTGAACTAAGGTTAAGAAGTTTTACACACATCTACCTACCTCAAGCACATCCAACAAAATGGCACCTAAACCATCAGGACATCATTATACGAATTTTTTTTGTTCTATGGTTATTTAATCAAAATATTTGGCATATATAGCCTGGCTGAAAATAATTGCGAAACTACTGTTAATGAAAACGTTAATTCAAGTAGCATTTTTCAAAAGCTAAAAACGCTAACCAAATAACGTTTCTCCAACTCACCCACACTGAAGATGCCGAATCAAGTCGCGTTTTCCTTTTTGAACTTCCCTCAAAGTCGCTACTTCACGTAGCGCTTTGGCAACATTGAACTCTTTCATCTAACTAGCATGAATGAAGCAACGGTATCCATCAGGGACATAAAATTGGAAGATAATAAAAAAGATATGAAGCCAAATTACAATAATGCCATTTACTTCAACCAAATACATATCATAGGACTGTTTCAATTAAAAACAAAGTAATAAATAAAAAAATTTATCAATAAATTATTTTTTTTTAATTTAATTATTTTTAATTTTTCAAATTCCATGTCTTCTCACTCTCATTTTTTATCACAAGCTAAATAAGATAAGGTATTTTTAAATTTCCATCCCCCCTTTTTTCTCATGAAATCAGTGTGTTTGGAGTTTAAAAAAATTAAAATTTTTTAAATATTATTCAATTGCAAGATTATAATTTTTACTAATTTAATATTAACTTTTTTTTCACTCCAAACATCCTTTATATATCAAATATTCTTTGATAAATATCTCACCTTTTCAACGAGAGGTTGAAATTGTGAAAATTCTAACGAGATTTAAAACATATCTTAATTTTTATATTTTTTTATTGTATTTGAATTCTATTTTAAATTCATTTCCATTTAGGTGGATTCAATTCCTTGTTTTATTATATATATATTTAAAATGTATCTAGTCTCATTAAGTTGAGTTAAACTTAATAAATATATTAAGTTTTAAAGTAATTTATTATTAATTTAATTTAATTAATGTGCCAAAAGATATAAGTAGGGGTACATTATTGGTTTTAAAGTAATTTATTATTAATTTAATTTAATTAATGTGCCAAAAGATATAAGTAGGGGTACATTATTGGGGTACATTATTGGTTTTAAAGTAATTTATTATTAATTTAATTTAATTAATGTGCCAAAAGATATAAGTAGGGGTACATTATTGGTTTTAAAGTAATTTATTATTAATTTAATTTAATTAATGTGCCAAAAGATATAAGTAGGGTTACATTATTGGTGAAATTGGCACATTAATTAAATTAAATTAATAATAAATTACTTTAAAACTTAATATATTTATTAAGTTTAACTCAACTTAATGAGACTAGATACATTTTAAATATATATATATATATAATAAAACAAGGGATTGAATCCAACTAAATGGAAATGAATTTAAAATAGAATTCAAATACAATAAAAAAATATAAAAATTAAGATATGTTTTAAATCTCGTTAGAATTTTCACAATTTCAACCTCTCGTTGAAAAGGTGAGATATTTACCAAAGAATATTTGATATATAAAGGATGTTTGGAGTGCAAAAAAAAAAAGTTAATATTAAATTAGTAAAAATTATAATCTTGTAATTGAATAATATTTAAAAATTTTAATTTTTTCAAACTCCAAACACATTGATTTCATGAGAAAAAAGGGGGGTAGAAATTTAAAAATACCTTATCTTATTTAGCTTGTGATAAAAAATGAGAGTGAGAAGACATGGAATTTGAAAAATTAAAAATAATTAAATTAAAAAATTAATTTATTGATAAATTTTTTTATTTATTACTTTTTTTTTTATTGAAACAGCCCTATGATATGTATTTGGTTGAAGTAAATGCAACTATTGTAATTTGACTTCATATCTTTTTTATTATCTTCCAATTTTATGTCCCTGATGGATACCATTGCTTCATTCATGCCAGTTGGATAAAAGAGTTCAGTGTTGCCAAAATGCTACTTGAAGTAGTGACTTTAAGGGAAGTTCAAAACGAAAAACGTGACTTGATTCCACGTTTTTCAGTGTGGGTGAGTTGGAGAAACGCTATTTGGATTAGCGTTTTTAACTTTTGAAAAAACGCTACTTAAATTAGCGTTTCATTAACAATAGTTCCGCAATTATTTTCAGCCGGGCTGTAGATGCCAAATATTTTGATTAAATAATCGTAGAAAAAAAAAATCCTCATTATACTCCACCTGCTGATTAAATCAAGAAAGGGAATGTGTGTGCCACCATTCAAATTGTTAGAAGTTGTCCCACATTGACCCATTAGAAAAAGTTATTCTCCCATATAAGAGACCCTCACCTTAACACTTAAGTTTTAAGGTTGAAGTCCCTACTCTTATATGTTGTCCGACTTCTTTAATATGGTATCAGAGTGAGTTTTCAACTAGGTCTCACCATGGTCGACATTGTGCCTATATCCATGCGGGCCAACGTGAAAAGAACTGTTAGAAGTTGTCCCACATTGGCCTATTAGAAAAATTATTCTCCCAAATACGAGATGGATTTCCCTCACCTTAACACCTAGGTTTTAAGGTTGAGGCCCCTAATTTTATGCGTTGTCGTGTTTCCTTAATACATATAATTATGCCACTAGCAAAACATTTGAACACTTCTTTAAAATTTCCAAAACCCACACCCTACAGGTAAAATCAAAAGAACAGGAGGAATCCCATCTCAAAGAAGTGGATGATAACCTAGGTAAAGGCCTCGCCTACCTAGACCTCAAGTTCTGAGTTCATCTCAAGCCACCCTCCCAGGCTTTGCCTTCCAATGTTCCTAAAAGGGGAAAAAAAAAAAAAAGGAAAAAGATCTCCTGTTTCAAGTCAAATTATAAGATTTGCAACTGAGCACAACTTTAATGACTACAATTTGTACTTTGGATAAAAAAATAATAAATAAAATGGACAATCCTTGCGATTTCTGACTAAACAAAATGTGTTGGGTAATTTTTATAATATGTTTAGAATGACAAAAGAATTTAAAATCCAAAGCATTGGAGATGATAACCTTTGTGTGATAAACAGCAGTATTTTCTAAGAATGCGAAGTCCAATCCTGAAAGACCTGCAACCTCTTTGTACACTTGAAAATCCGTGGCAGAATTTATGGCTCCAGATGAGAAAAGATCCTGCAGCACTAAAATTCACTAGGCATGTAAGCTCTGGTCCTGAACTGCAAGATAAATATCCACTAGACCAAAATTTAAAAAAAAAAAAAGGGAAAGATAAAGAAATTAAGTAGGAAATGTATTTCTCCCTTATTTATATTTCAATATTAATCTGATGAAAAAGTAGGGCCATACTGACCTCTGCAATGACTTGAGCAGATGGGTACTTTGCCACCTTGGCAAAGTTCTCAATGGCCCATGGGTGGGGACCGGCCTGTTAAAATGAAGAATGGAAAATAAAAGAACACATTGCTAAATAGATTAAGGGGATTATTTGACCAGTAAACAGAATATGTAACATTAATCAGTGACATATACATTTTCTTAATTGTAAGCACAATAATCTGATACTATCCAAGTGGAAGCCAACTGACAAAAAATCATACTGACAATTGGTTGTGGGCAGGGGAAAAAAGGAGAGAGGGGAGGAAAGAAGTAAAAACATTTATGTATAGATAATGGTAATTCATGCACCAGACCTGAAATATGACAGACTTCCCTCCAATACCCATTGCTTCCAAGTCAATAGCCAAACAAACTGTATCAATCCATGGATGCTGCATTCATAAAATGAAGTTACTACCTCAGCATATGAAACTAGGTTTTTTGTGCTTTTGTACAAACATTTGAGCCACCACAAAGAGCTCAGGAGTCGTAAGAAGAACAGAAGCAATAGCAAAAGACATATATGTTTATACATACATAAAGTAACAACTAGCATAAACAAATTGAAGTGAATTTAGTTACAAAACATAACGTGTTCACCTGCAGCATGCCTTCATGATTTAATTTTTAAATAACTAGATTTTATTAATGTTAAAGTTTTTAAGGATCCAACTCAACCAACTGGCAAGAAGTAGAGTGGCCCATTAGGATCTTATACTAGTTTGGAATGCTTGATTTTATCAATGTGAAATATATTCTAACACGCCCCTCACATGCGACCTCCACCGGCATGTGGAGAAGCAAACCAATGCATAATCAAAAAATTGAGTGAAAGGGAGGTCCTTAGGGGTGTAAATGAACCAAATTGAGTCGAGTAATAGGGCGTTTGAATTAGGCTTACTAGCCTTAATGAGCTTAAAAAATATATTCAAGTTAGGTTCATTTATTTTCAAGTCAAACTCAAGCAAGCCCCTAATCGAACCGATCTCAGGTCGAACTTGAGTAGTTTAATATTTTACACTATATTTATCGAGTATTATTTTATCGAATCAAACTCTGGTTGGATTCAATAATATAACATGTTTAAAATTGTAATTTGGGTTCAATTTGTTAATGATGAACCCAATCAAGCCTTAAGTAACTTGGTACATTAAACTTGGCAGGGTGTTTGAATTAGGCTTGCTATGAACCAAATTGAGTCGAGCAGTAGGGCATTTGAATTAGGCTCATTAAACTTAATAACCTTAAAAAATTAATTCAAGTTCGGTTCATTTATCTTTCAAGTCAAACTCAAGCGAGTCTGTAAGCCAAATTGATCTCGGTTCAAACTTAAATAGCTTGACATTTTACACTGTATTTATCAAGTATTATTTTATTAGATCAAACTCTAGTTGGATTGAATAATATAACGTGTTTAAACTTGTAATTCTGTTTCGATTTGTTTATATTTTGACTTTTGAGTCAAAGTCAAACAAGCTTATGACTTAATTGAACCCAAGCAAGCCTTAAGTAACTTGATACGTTAAACTTGGCAAGATGTTTGAATTAGGCTTGTTAAACTTAATGAGCTTAAAAAAATTAGTTCAGGTTTGTTTATCTTTCAAGTCAAATTCAAGCAAACCTCTAACGAATCGATCTCCAAGTTGAGCTCAAATGGTTGATATTTTACACTACATTTATCAAGCGTTATTTTATCGAGCTGAACTCTAGTTAGATTCAATAGTATAACATGTGTATAAAATTGTGGTTCAGCTTCGGTTCGAACGAGCCCATGACCAAGTCGAACTTGAGCGAGCCTCAAGTAACTTGGTTCATTTTATATCACAACGAGTCCTCTCTAAACCTAGCTTTGATGGCATGTTAAAACATCCAACTTGTCAAAATATTATAAATATGTTTAGGGATGTAAATAAGTAGGATACCCGCCTAATTAGTCAATCTCATTACCAAACCCGCTTATTTTTTGCTTACCATTACCATCTCAAACTCGTTTATTTTTTAGTTGGAATCTTAAACCCGTCCCGTCCCAAACTTGCGAAACCCGTCCCAAAGCCACAAAACCTGTTTATGTTTAATTGGTCAAAGTACCTGTTAAATGGGTTTTTTACATAAATAATAATATTAATTTCATTATATACAGAAATAGGCTCGCTGGGGATTATTTACAAAATTGTGTTGGGTGTCGTCAGTAGCACTGACGACACTGGCCCGTCTCGTCAGTGCCATCGACGACACAGGGGTATCGTCAATGCCATCGACGACACCAGGGGTGTCGTCAATGTTACAGACGACACCATGGTTATATCTATTAGACTTCATAACGCCTGATCAGTTCGTGCATTCTCCCTCCCTCCCTCCGATTTCTCTCTTAACGGTCGACTGCTGCGAGGTTACCTCCGTTGCCAGGCGTTGTTTGATTCCTCTCCTCCATCACCTCCATCTCCAACGGTCCACAAAATGTAAGATTTGCTGTACCCAACCATTTATATATATATATATGTACATGAGGGTTGTGCCTCATTTCTTCACTTCACATTCGTATATCTGTTGAGTGAGCGAAGTATGTTTGTTTGATACCTGGTTGGAGTTATTTGGGTGCCTGATTTAAAGAAATTGAAATCTGCATTTGGGTTGTCAAATTTGATTTTGAATTTGGGTATTATTGGGCTGGATTGAATACTGTTAAGGTGAGTTATTTGTTTGTTTGAGAATGTACAAAAATTTGTTGTATGTAAATTAAATTTGTTTAAATTGACTAAATTCTGTTCAACTTTGGAGGATCCTGGGTTAAGAATTTTTTTAACATGTTAATTTTTTTGTTGTACAGTATTGAAGCATACTTGGCTGTTTTTGTTTGATAACCTTATTTGTGCAGTATGTTTAGTTAGATTTAATTTAGTTAAATTTAGTTCTATTTAACTTATTTATTTTCAATTTATGTATGGGTGTTTGTAATTAAAACTATACATTAATTTAATTTTATTCGTATTAATTTATATTATTTTAATTACAGAGATTAAGACAATACATAGGTTAAATTATAGCAACTATACTAACCACATAGTTGAATTTAATTATATCAATTGTTAAAAAAAACATAGTAATTAACATATAGATTTATATGATTAAAAGAAGTTAACTAGTTAAATTTAAAAACTAAAGTAAATAATTTTGTAATACAAGTTACGTGAGGTTAACTCAAGATAAATTACATAAATTAGTTGACGTTAGGTTAACATAGGATAAGTAATCAAAGTTAGGTTAACTTAAGATAAGTTACACAAATTAAAAAATAGAAAGTAAATATACTAACCACATATTTGAATTTAATTATATCAATTGATAAAAAAAATCATAGTAATTAACATATAGATTTATATGATTAAAAGAAATTAATTAGTTATATTTAAAAACTAAAGTAAATAATTCTGTAATACAAGTTACGTGAGGTTAACTCAAGATAAATTACATAAATTAGTTGACGTTAGGTTAACATAGGATAAGTAACCAAAGTTAGGTTAACTTAAGATAAGTTAACACAAATTAAAAAATAGAAAGTAAATATACTAACCACATATTTGAATTTAATTATATCAATTGATAAAAAAAATCATAGTAATTAACATATAGATTTATATGATTAAAAGAAGTTAATTAGTTAAATTTAAAAACTAAAGTAAATAATTTTCTAATACAAGTTACGTGAGGTTAACTCAAGATAAATTACATAAATTAGTTGAAGTTAGGTTAATATAGGATAAGTAACCAAAGTTAGGTTAACTTAAGATAAGTTACACAAATTAAAAAATAGAAAGTAAATATACTAATCACATATTTGAATTTAATTATATCAATTGATAAAAAAAATCATAGTAATTAATCATAGTATAGATTTATATGATTAAAAGAAGTTAATTAGTTAAATTTAAAAACTAAAGTAAATAATTTTATAACACAGGTTTCGTTAAGTTAAGATAAGATAAGTTAGCTAAGTTAGTTTAGGTTAGTTATAATATAATCGATCTTTATTTAGATAAAGAAATAACCCTTAAGTTTAAACGTAAATATAATCTGTCGTTATTTGTTTATTTTACTATTATTTATCGATTGTATTAATTATTTTATTGAAGAAAAATTTAGGCATTGATAAATATGTATTAGTTTAAACGTAAAGTTAGAGTAAGTATGCTAACATCACATTTGATTTTAATTCTATCAACTGATAAAAAGATTAAAGTATAAATTAAAGTGAAAAAATTTATAATACAAGTTACGTGAGGTTAACTCAAGATAAATTACATAAATTAGTTCAGGTTAGGTTAACATAGGATAAGTAACCAAAGTTAGGTTAGCTTAAGATAAGTTACACAAGTTATTGTCCTAGATAAGAAAACTTGAAGGAAACCTTTTTCACTCTTGCAAATATATAAAGTTAAGAAGGTACGGTCCCTAACATTTATTTCGTTCAGAACTGTAATCGGTCATTCATTCATTGCTCGTGATGTCTCAAGAACAAATTTCGCTGTTTTGTTTTTGGGGAGGGAACCTTATAGATGTGGATGATGATGTGGGTTACGACAGACCATTCAAGCGTTGTATTAGGGTTAGCAGTCAGGCTACCTACAGGATGTTGCTGACAAAAATGTATGAAACCATTGGTATAGACCCGGGCCAAGTGGTTTTAGGAGTAGTGTGCAGATACCCAATTGTTGGTAGTGCGGGTCAAATACTTCACAGACCTCTACAACTAGTGGACGATGATACAGTCGAGGTAATGTTTGCTATCGTTCATAATTTGAACCGCAATCATTGTGACTTATACTTGGAGTTCGAGCCGACTGATCCTGAAACGGTGGGCAGTGAAGGCAGCTTTCAATTGAATGCTACGACTGATAATTTGGTGGGAATCTACATCGAAGTCACGCCCTCTTCCCCCCACAATAAACCACAAAATCAGTTCGGCGCCACTCATCAACCCACTAGTGATCTTGTCCGTGACTATGTGCAGCAACAGGATATGTCTTGGGATTACATGATTGACCAGGCTAATGATTTGAACATTGCTGAAGGCCCAGTTGACGAAGAAGACATAGAACTGCAAAACATGGACATGATGGGGGAGGGAGTTACTGGAGACTTGGCTGTGAACGAACATGATGAACGTACAAATCATTGACTGCATGAACCCATGTCTGAAATGTTCACTGCTGTTGAGTTAGATGACAGTGCACTTCACTGGGCCCCTTCACTTCGACATCGAACATGGAACCCAGAGAATGAGGATCCTTGCATTAGACAACTTTTCAAGAACAACGAGCACCTACTCCAATCTATGAAGTTGTATGCTGTTAGATCAAATCAGCCTTACATAACTATGGAATCAAGCCAGAAATCTTGGGTAGCTGAGTGTCCAAAGAGGAAGGAAGGACAATGCACGTGGCGAGTCCGAGCAACCAAGCTAAGTACGCACGGTTTATTCGAAATAACTAAGTACGAAGGCCCCCACACATGTATATTTGCACGGCTGACTGAAGACCATGAACAACTTGACTCGAACTTTCTTTGCAGTAACATCATCCATTTGGTTAAGTCTAACCCCGCTTGTTCTGTTGTCCCACTGCAAGCCGAACTGAAGGATCGGTTCAAGTATTCTATGTCTTACCGAAAAGCATGGCTTGCAAAGCAGAAGGCGGTGGCCCAGATATTTGGCGATTGGGAGCAGTCGTACTTGTTCCTACCGAAGTTCATGAATGCCGTACAGGCTTACAATCCGGAAACGATAATTCACTATCAACATCATCCTCATATGGGTGGGGCCCAACGGGTTCTGCAGTACGTGTTCTGGAGATTCAAGCCTTCAATTGATGGGTTCGCTCAATGTATTCCTGTTGTTTCGATTGACGGAACACACTTGTACGGTAAGTACCGTGGTAAACTATTGATGGCAATGGCCCAAGATGCAAACTTGCAAGTGTTCCCACTAGCATTTGCATGGGTTGATGAAAAGGACAATGATAGCTGGTTATACTTCTTAAGGATGCTTCGTAGGCATGTTTGCCCAGACCGACAGTTGTGTTTAATCTCCGACAGGCACAGTGCGATCAAGTCTGCAGTTGAATCCCCTCAGTCTGGTTGGGCAAATGCACACCATTGCTTCTGCTTAAGACATATAGAGGCCAACTTCAAGAAAAATTGGCCTGCCAAGCAACTAATTGACTTGCTCAATCAAGCAGGAAGGGCTACTCAAGTTCGCAAATTCAACGAGGCGATGGAGTTACTAAAGTCCCTCAACCAAGAAGCATGGAAATATCTTACTAAATTGCCAAAGGAGAAGTGGACATTTTGCTACGGTGGTGCTTACAGATACGAAATCATGACAACCAATCTTTCGGAGTGTTTCAACAACGTACTGAGTGGTGCCCGAAGCCTCCCAACTACTGCAGCAGTTCAGCTAACATTTTACAAGCTCGTTTCATACTTCCACCAGCGTCGCCTAATTGCTATGAATGCAACGAACAACGGGTCAAGAGTCAGTCCACGCGTGCAAAAGCTTTTGGCTAATTTCCAGAATGATGCATTGGGTCATCAAGTAATGGAGTTCAATTACATTACTAGAGAATGCCAAGTCGTGACTGGTTCCCATCTGAGTAGGGGCAGCAGCACACAGATTGTTCGATTAAGGAATGGCACGTGCAGTTGTGGAAAGTGGGAGGTTTTGAAGCTACCTTGCTCACATGTTATAGCCGGTTGCGACCGAATACGCATCGATTCGATAGAATTTGTGTCCAGTGTACACTCGCTTCAGTCGTACGTCGCCACTTACATGCCAGAGTTTCATCCCTTGGAGCATGAGGACTACTGGCCCAGCGTTCAAACGCCCTTCTTTATCCCAAACCTAAATCTCCTCCGTGCACAGGGCCGGCCCCATTCAACCAGGTTGACAAACGAGATAGATAGATCGGAACGCAACTCCGCCCAACGTTGTGCCATCTGCAAACAACAAGGGCATGATCAACGCAAGTGTCCGGCAAGGGCTTCATCATCATCATCAGCCACTAGGTTCTTGGCTTAAATTTGTACACGAAAGCAACTTATAAGTATTTAAATGTGAACACTATAGCAGCTTTAAAGTTGGGATGATCATGTAACCTTACGAGTATTCTTAAGAATGAAAGAGCATTTTGATTTTCAAGGCTCGTAAAGTTATGAGTATTTATGAAAATTTATACTAGTGAAAGAGCATTTTCATTTCTATTTCTAGTAATGAAAGAGTAATTTGATTTTTATGCATGTAACACGTAAAGTTATGAGTGAATCCTTCATTTTATATCATGCTATTTATTAGTTTTTTTTTTACTTGCCCAAAATGTTACAATTGATACTAATTTTCCTTTTATACTATCTGTACAGTGAGATGTCTCACAGACGACATATGTTAGATCCTGAGCCGTTAGACCCCCGTGTACTCCACTCCCAGGCTGATCATCGATCGACTGATATTTGGGAGTCTCGCGTTCGGGTACGCATGTAAAAATTAGTTATGATGGTTGTCATACTCCCTCATGTGCTATTTGTTAATACTCACTATATTGTTTTTGTGCTGCAGTTCGAGGAGGTCATTCAAGTTCAGGCCACACAAACTGCCTTACGCCAGATATTGGATCCACCCCAGGATCCTCGTATTCTCCAGCAGTTGCATAGGGCTGGATTTTACGGTATATACCGACTGGGAGCTATCCATTTCTACTGGCCACTGATCACATCCTTGGTGGAGCGATGGAGACACGAGACACATACATTCCACCTCCCTGTCGGCGAGGCCACTATCACCTTGCAGGATGTTGAGATTATTTCCGGATTACGGGTTGATGGTGATCTTGTTAGCGGGACTGATGACCTGCATGGACTCCTGGCACGACAAGCACTATGCCAAGAGCTACTTGGTAGGACACCAGATGCGGGGGATTTTAGGAGGGGACGTTTGAAGATTAGCTGGCTTACAGAGCATTTCCTAGCATTACCAGATGAGGCTACGGAGGCTGACATACAGTGCCATGCCCGAGCACTTATTCTCATCATTATCGGAGCGTATTTACTATCGGACCACTCCGGTAATATAGTAAAGATACATTATTTATCTTTGCTTCAAGACTTAGATGCTTGCGGCAGACTAGCGTGGGGAGCAGCTGCTCTAGCCTGCTTATACAGAGAGATGTGCTCTGCTTCCACCATCCGCACGGCAGAAATGGCAGGACCGATTTGCATACTTCAGGTAAAAACAAAGTTTATTTACATTTGATACTAATTTATATTAAGCCTATTTCGGAATCAATTGACAGTTTGCAATGATAGGTTTGGGCATGGGAGCGACTAGCACCGTTTAGGCCAGTCATTACACGACCACCTCCCCCAGTTGATTATGCATTGGATGATTTTGGGCTTCCCAGAGATCCTTGGGGCTGCAGATGGAAGGGAAGCCTAGCAGTGAGCTCCGCCAGACCATTGAGAGATTGCCGAGAGCAGCTGACACTTCTGAGAGAGGATCAGATGACCTGGTGTCCATACCCAGCATCCGTTTTGGGCAGACTTCCTACATATTGCCGTGCTGGTGAGGTAGTGTGGCGCTCGACCTATCCGTTGATTTGTTACGAGATTGTCGAGCACCACCTATCAGGACGCGTGATGAGACAGTTTGGCCTCCGTCAGGTGATCCCGACTGAGTTTGACACGGATGCCGCACTGCATGAGCTCACTAGGCATGGCCGGGGAAAGGTCAACTGGCTACAGTACCATCAGCGATATGTAGAGGAGTGGGGTAGACGACACGAGACGGTTGTGCAAGGCAAGGTATTCATTGCGCCTATCACATTCGATGACCCGTATATAGAGTGGTTTCGTTACATCACACGAAGTCACATCGCTCCACCCTTACATGTACCGCCTGTTGGTTCTCAGCCAATGGCAGCAGATATGTCCATTCTGGTACGATATTATATCTATGGGTATTTTAATTACAAATGTACTTCTTATTTATGATTTTATGTTTGATCTTGACTAATATAGTTTGTTTCTTCAAATGTTATAGGTTAACACTATTGTTAGCATGTATCACGTTGCTATTGCAGCCGTCACTGGTGCGGATCAGGCTGGTCACCTTCGGGCACTACAAGAGATTATTGATCAAGCAGGACCGATGATCACTGCTATTGATCATGAGGAGAGAGTATAAGCACCTGTTGACAGTAGGTAGCCAAGCTCATCTTTTCAGGCCAGACCATCACGTCCCACTAGACTTCGGCCTGTCAGTAGACGAGCACGGGGGCATCATGATACGTATGGCCCCGATCCCGCAGACGATCTGCTCCCACCAGTTGAGTCAGACATCCCTAGCAGTTCTATAGCAGGGGAGTGTTTGTCTACGGACGAGATGCAGATACCAGTTTCAGATCCTGTCGTCGACTACCGGACCCCACCCCCAACTACATAGGCATACGCTTCACCCTCAACGGATGTGGATGACTTTTGGTCTAGCGTTTTCCACATAGAGCCATTCTCTGCATCTCTAGCATACATATCACCTGTCCGCCTGCCCATATCTGATACACAGACATTAGTGGCTGCCCCCCAGGCTCCAGCTAAGTATTACACTCGACGACACAGCAGACGAGGGATAGACATATCATCATCGTCGCACATTCCTATGGCTCTACAGGCAGAGGTATACAGACATTAGTGGCTACCCCCCAGGCTCCAGCTAAGTATTACACTCGACGACACAGCAGACGAGGGATAGACATATCATCATCGTCGCACATTCCTATGGCTCTACAGGCAGAGGAAGAGCATGAGCTACTAGCAAGAGAGACGTGTGAAGGACACATCGACGGTGCAAGCACTGGCGAATGAGCCATGTGTGGAGGAGCCACCGGTGGTATCAGCAGCCATGGCTGAGGATGCGTCTCTACACCCAGACCGACCACTCCATGCACGAAGGAGGCCTCGGTGTGGGACGGAGTGATCCATTACATTTTTGTCTTTTTTAACATGTAAACATAAAAACATGTTTTGTAAAGGTTTAGAATTAAGGGTTTAGATTGGAGGTGTAATCATTTGAAAATTATTTTTCTTATGTTTTGATTTAGTTTAATCATCTTTCATTTTATTCTCTAATTTAGCAATTAAGGAAGCAAGTTTTTATTTTTTTGTTAATTGTTTGTAATGATTTATACTTAAATTCTGAAAATTTTTTTGACTTTAACAGGGTTGTTGTTGTATTGTTGTTTTGCTGTTTTGCTGTTTGGGGGCAGGATTAGACAAACTGTTATGGTGGGGGGTTTGCAAGGGTGTCGTCAGTGCCACTGACAACATGGTGTCGTCAGTGCCATCGACGACACAGAAGCGGATTACACCAAACCAAGTGTTCAACGATAAGATGTCGTTAGTACTATTGACGACATGGATGGTGTCGTCGATAGCACTGACGACACCAAGCACATTTTTGTAAATAATCCCCAGCGAGCCTATTTCTGTATATAATGAAATTAATATTATTATTCGTGTAAAAAACCCCCTGTTAAATACCCGATTTGAGAAAAAAATAAAAGAATTAGTAAGTGACAAAAAAGTTAAATTTATTAAATTGAACAAAATCATTGGTCAAAGGACCTCCAAGTTTTTTTTTTTTTTTTGAAAGGTAAAAGAAATATACTATAAATAGTAGAAATAGATGCACAAGATATACAGGGACATTCTTCTGAAATAGTACAATAAGAATCACAATTCATAAAGGACATTCAAATCCAATATAGAATAATCCATGACATGTGAAAATCACACAGTAAATCATAAATTAAATAAGTCCAAATGAAGTATCCCGACAAAGTTAAGAGTATTGCTATATTTTTTATTTTAGAGATAAAATTGTAAATATATAAATATATATTTTATTTTATTTTTTCATTAAACGGGTATTTAAAGGGTACCCTAAGAGTATTGGGTATCAGGTATCCTATTAGTATAAACGGGTATAAGGTATCAAGTATTGGGTACCCTATAGGCAAATCCCAAACCCGTTCTAAACCCGCACGGATATTAAATTTCAATCCCAAACCCATCCTAAACCATTAGGGTATTCCTCAACGGGTTTTTATCGGGTTTGGTTAGGCCGGGTACCCTCATGTACCTGTCCCACTGACATTCCTAAATATGGTAGGATGTTGATATGCTTTAATTAGGGAGATTAGGAAGAATATTCTCTATAATTCTTGTTTTCTATTTTGTACTCTTCATACGTATATAAATACATGTTGTGACAACCCTAAATGTCAAATCCTTCCATTCAATCTTTGTTTGTTTTGCTATGGTATTAGAGGAAAGATCCTAGTCTTTATAGTTGATTTCTTAGGCTCTTGTCTTTGTCAAGAAACCCTAACCTAGTGGTTCTTATGTTCGTATCAAGTAACCAAAATCGATATTGTTTGATAATAGTCGATCATTGATGACCCAACCAGCACCTACAAAGGATTGTTGATTACAATTGCGACCTCAGACAACTATCACAACCATCGCGACCTCAAACGACCCTTGCGATCTCAAACAAAGATCGCCATTGTCATCATTGTTGCCAACCAATCCTCCACTGATGTCACCACCATTGTCACAAAGTCTTTCAGTCAGCTAGGGCTAGTCGATCTATATTAAACAACTACCAGTCGACTAGCTTCCATCACCCACGAGCACCTAGTATCAAGCGACGAACAAATTCCACCACCAACGAGCAACAATCAGTCATACATTGTCAAGCGATCAAATTCCCTCGTTGTCTATCTTAGCATCGTTGTCCGTCCAAAGTTATTTCATTCCAATATTGAACCTTATATTCATTTATGACTTTCGAATCAAGTATCATCACTAGTGTTCCCATGGAATCTAAGTCAATTGTCTCCACCAATTGGCCAATCGTTTGACTACCCAAAAATTGAATGGGAGAAATTATCTCCAATGGTCCAAGACAGTCAAAATTGCCATAACTAGACTCGGCAAATGGAAACATTTTACTGACTCTCCACCAGCATCTTTTGAACCCACATATGACTCCTAGATTTACAATGATGCTAATATTGTGAGCCTAATATAGGACTCTATGAAAACTGAAATTGTAAACTTGTGTACTTATCTTGACACATGCAAAGAGATTTGAGAGTATGTTCAACTATTGTATGAATGATCTCTGTCGACTCTATCATATATCTAGTGACTTCTCCAAACTCTAGCAATTTGGCAAAAGCATCACTCAATATTTTACAACTCTCAAGAAAATGTGCAAGGAATTGAACTCCCAACAACCATTGTTTGTTAATATTCATGAAATGCAGAGACAGCGTGAACAAATGGTGGTTCTCAATTTTCTTGCTGGCCTTGATCAAGAATTTGAATCAGTATAGACATAAATGGAGAAGCCTCTCTTCCCTCATTTGTTGAAGTATATTCTTGAACTTTTACGGTTGCATCCCATAACCCTTCTAGTGAATTTGAGTCAACACGATCAGCCCCGTCCAGTCAAACAATTGCTCATAATCCTTTTGATGGACGTGATGTCACACCCAAAACCCCACAACACATGGACAACCTAGAGAACACATGCAATACAATATCGTACACAAAACCCCGGCCTAATTAGAGCCAACCACAACTAGGGTATCAATAAAATAATATAAAAGACTAAAACAAAATAAAATAAAGCTTCAACCTTAGCTAGACACGATGCCCCACAAGAAACTATTATACAGGGCACAACCAGCCTTGTATTTCCCTAATACATTATGAGTATTAATACATATAATTGCCATACTGCAGATGGCTTCAAACAACATTATAAACCTCACGAACGAGGTACCAAAAATAAGAGTTCGCCACAAAAATAATAATAAAAGGAAATGGGAAATTACTAAATCTCCTGACCCACCGGTCCAATAGGCAGCCACACCTCCGAACCTACAAAACACATTTGTAAAGGAGTGAGCACAATACCACGTGTGCCCACTACAACAAACAAACGTGTATAATATGCCCTATCATGCCACTATCGTGTGATCATGCCACTTAACCATAAAACATAACTCAATTCAAAATATTCATCAAGTCATCATACCATTATTGTATACTTTGCATCATTACTTCTTTATCATATTATCATCATGCTATTTAATAACCATATTAAACAGCTAAACTCATCATGTCAATCTTAATGTTACAATATTTACGATGTTAATATCATCAATTATCATCTTAGTCGACATGCTCATCATTATATTAACATCTTAACATAATATCTTTATCATTAGTATCACTAACATTATCTCACCACCTAATCGTGTTCATCAACATTTAAATAATAATATAATAAGTTTAACGAACTACATGCCCTACCATGCTACTTATTTCAGCAAGTATCACTATTGTCCCCATACACTATGTTCCTACTACTGGATTTGTTTCTGTGCTATCTGATAAATCTGAATCTAAACTTGTTCCAATTGAAAACTTGTCTTTCAATTGCCTCGGTTTGCTAATGTGCACTCATTGAAGAAGTATTCAGTCCTTGGACTTGCACCAATGCAAGAATCCAACCCAAACTATGGAAATGAGGTAACAATTTTCTAATGCCCCTTTGCAAACTGAATCAAAAAGTCACTTTGGTAGCAATCTAGATCAGGATCTTCCTATTGCCATTAGGAAGGGAACCAGGGAACGTACCAAGAACACATTGTATCCACTTTCTCATGTTGTGTCACTTAAAAATTTTTCATCTTCCCATAAGAGTTTCCTTGTGAATCTAAACAACATTTTCTATTCTTACCATGATATCCGAGGCTTTATCTAATGAAAATTGGAAACAAGCTATGAATGCAAAGATGAAAGCATTAGAAAAGAACAAAGAATGGGAGCTGGTGAATTTACCTACAGGAAAAAAAACCCTATGGGATGTGAATAGGTTTATAATATGAAATACCGAGCAGATGTGTCACTAGACAGGTACAAGGTAAAGTTAGTAGTTAAGAGATATACTCAAACATATGGCATGGATTATTAAGAGATATTTGCTCTCGTAGCCAAGATGAATACTATCAAAGTTTTGTTATCCTTAGCGATGAATTGTGACTACAAGTTGCAACAATTTTACGTAAAAAACACATTCTTGCATGGAGATCTTAAAGAAGAAATTTGTATAGAAATCCCACCTGGATTTGTAAGCAACCTAGCTACTAAATCAAAGGCTTTGTATGGGGCTTAAATAATACCCAGGGGCATGGTTTGGAAGGTTTATAAAAAAATTATGATAGACATGGGATACAAACAAAGTCAAGGGGATCATACATTGTTTGTCAAGCACTCAAACACAAGGGGAGTCGCAACTCTTCTAATATATGTTGACAACATAATAGTAACTTGGGATGACGAGAAGGAAAGAGAATCTTTGAGACAATGTTTGGCCAAAGAATTTGAGATCAAAGTATTAGGAAGGTTACAATACTTCCTAGGGATTGAAGTTGCAAACTTAAGGCAGGGAACCCTTATCACCCAACACAACTATGTCACAAATCTACTAAAAGAGACGGAAAAATTGACATGTAAACTAGCAAGCACACCAATAGATCCCAATCACGAGCTTGGAGAAACTGAGGAGGATGATATGGTGGATAAGGAGATGTATAAACACCTAGTAGCAAGATTCATTAATCTATCTCACACAAGGCCAGATATAGCTTATACTGTTAGTGTGATCAATTAGTTTATGCACAATCCTCAGGAAGTTCACATGCAAGTTGTGAATCGAGTACAACAGTATCTTAAAGGATCTCCATGAAAAAGAATCTTGTTCAAAAGAAACACAAATCTAATACTTGAAGCATATATAGATGCAGATTATGTCGGATGAGTGATTGATAGAAGATCAACTTCCAAGTATTGTACATTTCCAAGTGGGAATCTTGTGACATGGAAAAATAAGAAACAAAATGTGGTGACAAGATCATGTGCTAAAGCAGAGTTTCAAGCAATGGCTTAAGGCATTTGTGAAATATTGTGGTTGAAAATCATCTTAGGAGATTTGAAGGTTTAGTAGGATGGCCCAATGAGACTTTATTGCAACAATAAATCTACAATCAGTATTGCACAATCCTGTGCAGCATGATTGAACAAAGTATATTGAAGTACACCAACACTTCATCAAAGAAAAGGTAGACATCGGCTTGATTTGTACACCTTACGTGTCGATTGACCAGCAACTTACAAACGTTCTTACCAAGGGCTTGAGCAGTATAGAGTTTCAAACAAGTGTTTCCAAGCTAGAAATGGAAAATATCTATTATCCAGTTTGAGAGGGAGTGTAGGAAAGGATCGATTTTAATAGGAAATATTGTAACAGATTTGTACCCCAAGAATTAAGTGATTTAATTAGGATCTTATTAGACTTTCTTTCCTTGTATCAAGGGATTGTTTTCCTATTTTATAGCTAGGGTCAAGGGTATATGAGCAACCCTATGATGATTAATAGAATACACAAAAAATATATATATATTCTTTCAATTCTCTTCTCTGTTTGTTTTTGTCTCTGGTTTTCCACAAAACCAAATCTTTTACCCTTCTTTTGCTACCTTTAACCAAATTTTCAAAAGCAATCCATTGTTCACTAAAACATCCAACCATTACCCCATCGCAGCATAATTGCTGCCCCCAAAACTCTACCCATTTGTTACTAATAAACCCTAAAGCCTCAATATTTAACACCCTTTGCGTCATACAAAATATGTTGTTTAGCCCAAGTTCTGTAGCTCAGCACCGCTGTGTAATATTTAATTTTTGGCTCACCACTCTAATGAGTGTACCCAGCACTCTTCCTATACCACCCTTTCTCTCCAACAATACATGTCAGACACATGCAGTCAGCAGGCCCACACAGAGCAACACACTAAATATCAACTCATTTAACATCATGTATTCTATCATTCACTGCAGCAGCTAAAGCTGGTTTGAAGGAAATGATTGAGGATGAAAAATAGATAAATAATAAACAAATCAAACCGACAATAGGTGGATATGAGATATTGCCCAAACCTGAGTTACAAAGCTATGAGCACCATTTAGGCCTTCCTCTTCCCCAGTATTAAATAAAAATATGACAGAGTTTTTAAATCCATGAGCCCATTGAGAAATTCCTCGAGCGAGCTCCAACATGACAGATACACATGAACTGCAATCACCAGCTCCTTCCCTAAAACATACAAAACGAGCTGCGATGAGTCTAGTATTTGCCAAGGAAGTGTTTGTTAGAACAGACAAGAAAGTGAAAATATGCTACGATACAAATAAAAAGATTAAGTATACTATTTATAAAAGGGTATCAATAAGAAAACAGAAGAAAGCAAAATATATTGATGTGCCATATTGATCATGTTACATGTGTCAAATAGTCTACGCAATGGAACTATGGAAGGAGAAACCAAATGAACCTTCTTGAGAAAATCTGTTCCCACCAAAGGGATATGTGTGGAACATGTTAGAAATAATAAATATTATTAGTACAGATATTTAAGTTTGATTCCTATTTACTATAGGGTTTGATTTCCATTTCAACTTAGTATATGTTTGTTATGTTTATTCCCATTTTGTATTGCATTGCTACTACTATAAATAGACTTGGGCTCCCCAGTTATGGGGGTGTAGTTTTTTCCAAATCTCCATATTTGGACATGGTATGAGAGTTAACAATCTGGATGTGAGAATTTCCACTGAATTATGCTCAGCTGATGAAGCGGCTCCTTTAGTCGCCTGTTGGGGACTCTCTTCTAATGTCCAATCCTTGTCCAAAACCCTTACTTTAAATTAGGAAAAAGTGGGAGAAAAACATTGAAAATCTCACCTCATCATAGTACCAGCACCAGTTCCACAGAAGTACCATAGTCAAAGTGTTCAGAAGTCTCTGGCAATTTCCATCGCTCATTGCTATCGTTAAGGCATCATCCTTGTTGCATTATAGCTTTGCTGTCGCATGACAACATCGCAACCACAGAGAAAACCCTCACCCATTCTTGATCCAATCACTATTCTGACAACCACCAAAACCAGAAGGTATACCACCCTTCAGCAAGTGCCACAGAAGAAGAGACGTCACCGGAATGTATCTCAAACACCTTCACGCACGTTTCAATCGTCGGCGCGTGAAGACTACATGCAACATTCTTGTCTTACGTGAAAATGCATCCAATCTCAGATTGGATCTATCCTTTTCCTCTTGTGGTCACCTCCCTCCGCTGAGTCATGCAGTGTATTATTTTTTTTTCCATCTTATCCAAATTTCTTTCCTGCTTAGTATAGGACTTGATTTCTTTCCTATTTAGTATAGGATTTGATTTAAATTCCTACTTAGTATAGGATTGTTTTTCCTATTCTTATTTTGTATTAGATTTCTACTATTTGAAATAAAGGCCAGACTCCCCAGTTATGTCCAGTTTTCTCCAAATTTCTAAATTTTAACAAAATGCTAAGGAAGCAATTTTATTGACCGAAAATATAGAGCAACAAATGTCATTTTGCATGCAACTAACTGTGCAAATAGAAATTAAGCAATGATCACCTCCAGCTTTGGGCATTTTAGAAACTAAACGAGGCTATTTGGACCAAATAGGAATGAGTTTAAATTCAAAAGTGCAATTAAATACCAACATTGGACCGTAAACTAGCGGATTTGGCTAGTATGGCAATGCAAAAACTCAAGCTAACACATCACTACAGCTGAACGAAGAAATTCGAAATTCAAAAAAATAGAATGGTGGCAAAGCATCATAGAAACCCATGGATGATAACAGTGGATGAAAGGAAAATATGACCTCTCCATCAAAAGCACAACTACCTCACTCTTTCTATAGATTAAAAGGACTTTTGCAAGTGGAAGCATTTGTAAAGTACACAAATAAAGAGCTCAAAGCTGACATAGTTATTTGAAGATGATAATATTTGAGAGTCCATCATATTGTGAAGTTATCAAATAGGCAAATTGAGTAGGAAGACCAGCTAAGGAGAAGTATCAAGAATTTCTATGAAAAATTTTTCATAAAACGAAAGTTATGGAGACTTAAAATGGACTATATGAAATTTGCATCCATTTCGGATCAAGAAAATGAGGAGCTTGAAGGTAACTTTACAGACAAGGAGGTATGAATGGCTTTAAAATCTTTAAATGGAGGTAAAGTTCCAGGACCAAATGGGTGAACTATAGCTTTCTTTCAGTTTTGATAGGATGTGAATACAAATGACATAATGAACATATAAATATAGTTCTTTCTGACCTTAATAAAAAGTTCTTTGTCAATCTTACCTACATATTTTATGCCCTTATTAACAACTCTAGCTTCGGCATCAAGAATGCTAGAAACGCTTTCTATGGGATGGAGTAGGAGAGAGCTTTGAATACTATTTAGGGAATTAAAGGATTGTATGCCTTCCTGTGAGTGATGGGGATACTGGAATTTGAAATTTGAAACTATTCAATGAGGCATTGTTGGGTAAATGGTTATGGAGGTTTGCTACAGAAAAAAATAGACTTTGGTGGAATGTTAATTCCTCTAAATATGGGATTGAGTGGGGAGGATGGAGTTTGTCGAAAGGGTCAACAACACAGGTGGTCAGCTTATGGAAACGTATCTGTTAGCATTAGGAAGGGATGATGAAGCAAGTTCTTTGGCACGTTGGTTTGTACAAGCTAAAATGTTAAAATTTGGAAGTTCAATTTGCTTCCTATAGGACGGCTCAAGGACACATATCCTGATATCTGTGAATTAGTAATGTATAAGAAAGCCTCGGTGGCAAATTATTTGCATAATCACATTAATAACACAATTTGGATGTTACCCTTCAAAGGCATTTATTCGACTAGGAGCTGGAAAGGTTTCCTTCTCTTTATAGGTGCAGCAGTCTATGAAGTTTGGAGAGGGAAAATATGGAATTATTCAAAATCAGGGATTTTCAAGGTCAAATCCTATTACAAGTTTTTGGTCGGGAGAAAGAGGTGGACTTCTCATGCAAAGAAATTTGGAAGGCAAGAGTCACCCCTAATGTGGCATTTTTTTTACGTGGTGTGTCATTCAAAAGAGGATTCTCACTATTGATAATCTTCAGTTGGGAGGGCATGTGTTAGCACGTAGATGTTGCCCATGCAAAGAAGGAAGAGAATCCATTGATCACGTATTCATTTAATATTCATGGACAAAGGAGTTGTCGGATTTGATGTTATGTTCTTGGCGGAGCTATAAGTTAAGTTCCTATTAGACAAAGACTTGGTGTTTGGCCTCCTTTTGTTTATTTTGGTTAAAATGGAAGGAGAGAAATAGAAGAATGTTTGAAGGAACAGAGATGCGTTATATGGATTAGCTTTTTTTTTTTAAAGGGGGGATATACAACCAGATGTGAATTCATTTTTTGACTTGTTGAGAGTATGATAGTTTAGTTTTCCATTTTCTTAATGTTTGGTTATAATCTTAATTCAAATATCATATAAGTTTCTAGAAATACTATTGATTGAAATATTTGATTTTGTTAGCTGTCACTTAATATTATAATTTATCAAAATTAAACTTTACTTCAATTCAATTTTTTTTAAGTAATTATTTAATTGAGTGGCAAGACATTGATTGCAACAATGCTTTTACGCAACTATATTTATCTTGTATGGAAGCCTTTCCTTACGTTGGAGTTTTCTCAATACTAACTATTGTTCTAGAAGAAGGTGAAATGATAATTACTTATACAAATGTACATATATAAACATGTGTCCTGGAGATCTAAATTGATTTTGTACATTTCTAATATTTTTATTTATTTATTTATTTATTTATTATTATTTGGGGGGGGGGGTTTATAAGTCTTCAATTTCTTAGTTTTCCTATACAACTAATCTTTTCTTTTTGATGAATAGTAAGAATCAACTTTCTTTAGGAGAAAACCATTTTACATTTTTTTTTTCTCTAAATTGCTTTCAATTATGAATTATAATAATCTGGTTTTGTGTATTTTATGCATCTTCAATATGTATTAAAAATAATAATTCTAATTTAAATATGATAAAATTCTATTTGACCATTTACTTGAATGCTATGTTTAGATGTGTGACTGATAAGTTCTCAAGGTTGAAATATATTCTTCAAGATATACAACACCACATACATTTGTCTTTATATATATTTAATATTTATAATCATTTTGATTGTTTTTGGTGTATCAGGTTCTCGCTAAAGTTTCTTTCATTCTCTCAACAACTTCATATTTTTCAATTTATCCATTCAAATATAATAGATAAGATTTTTCAATTTTTATTCTATTTTTTTTTCTTTAATGCAATTGTGTTCAGTTTGTATGCTATTTTCCTTTAATGTGATTAGCAATTCATTTCATTCAAATATACAAGCCATCATTAATTTTTTTTAGTTTAGACAAGTTTTATTCTACTTTACATTTTAAAACAATTTTAAAAGCACAGCTTGGTAGCATTACCATTGACTTTTTTTTTTTTTTTCCCAAATACACTTGACAATTTTTTGCTTTACTAATTAAATAAAAAGGATATAAAATTATCTTTATTATAACTTTGAAGTCAAGCTTTGGTTATTAGTTTTATTTAATGAATTAATATCTTTTAATTATTTTAAATAATATTTATTTTTTTTTTTTTTTTTACACTTTTAATGTACTCATACTATGGTAATATTCATGTATCGCACGAGCCTAATCGCTAGAATATACATACTAGAGAGTCAAAATTTCCAACTATGGGTAAGGCGATCAAATAAGGTGAGGTTATACCCAGATTCTAAGTTGAAAGAACCCAAAAGCGAACTTCATATCAATCCATTCATAAACCGAAGAAAATTCAAAGTTTGAGTTAAGGCCTTATGTGATTATGTCCACAATCTGTCAATGGAACAGGGAAAACTCTTGTAATTTGACATTAACAATACCCGAATAAATGAATGTTGGCCAAAGCCAATCATTATGGGGGTTACAACAAAGTATTAGCCTGAACTGGATCAAGGGAAGCAACAAAGAACAGTGACACAACCAGCGATAAGCTTGCAAGGGGAGGGCCCTAATACAAATGGAAGGAAAAGGTCAATATAGAATTGATTAAGGAAAATAACTGCATGCTTGCTTTGCGTAAAATGGAGAGAGGTTGGTTCATTAATTGAAACATTATCTAAGATTTTTTACATTGATGTTTATTATAACAAGTGAAGGAATAGAAACCTTTTGAATCACCAAGGTGACTGTGGGACAAGGCAGTGAAACATAACACGCTTGACTTGGATTCAACTGAATGTATGGCTAGGAATAGAGCAAATTGGCTAAAAGATCCATATAGCACATCCAGACAATTGGGATTAAAGCTCATTGACTAGGATAACAAATGAAAGAATAGGAACATATAGCAACACCATATTCAATTCAAACAATTTAATTCTTGGCGCTAAACGAAAACAAAAATGGAGAAGACTTCTACAGTATGAGCCAGGTAGCCAGAAATTAGACGAGACACTGACCACTGACAACTTTTCATATGCTTGAACTGTGCTTCATTCCTGATTCCTTTGATCACAACAAGATTAATATCTAGAGAATACCATGTATCGTTTTTAAAATGAGAAATCAGCAAATTGCTCACACTGCTGTTTTCTTATTCTATCATGCTCAGCCATATTCATGGCATATGTAATCTGGGCACTCAAAATCCCAATTGCTAGAGAATTGACTACAATTAGAAAGAGAAGAATCAAAGATAAATACTAATTTAGATGATTATCACTTTCAAGTGCCCAATAAATAGATTTAGCTTAACATAAACACATTAACAAAATCTAAGTAAAGAAAATAATACATATTTAAGTATAAAGACAAAGGAAGCATACGTTGAAAAAACAGTATCAATGTGGGAGGAGACGAGAATAGCATTTTCTTCTGCTTCAGATGCATGTTTTGGCAATATTCTCAACAAAATGTGATTTAAATCTGAATACAAAAGTGTTTTTCCCTTAAAATGGCCACTGAGCAGACGATTGGCACCAGAGTTTGCATGAAAAAGTTCCACTTGAACATCAACCTCCCAGTGTGCTGTTTTCTTTATATTTTCTGACGCTGCCAAGACATACTGCATAAAGAAGCAAGTTACTTTCAGTGGCCGGCAAAAACTGATTTAAGCACCAGGCTTCATGGAAACCCAAGGTGGATTGTTGAAGCTCATTTATATACACAACATACAAGTATGATTTTTCAACTTAAATGTTTCGTTACTACTTTAATATCCAGTTGCTTATTGAGAAACTTGTTGTAGTGACCCAATAATCTATATATACATTTGTTTATATATTGGTGTATATTGTACCATTTACTGGGCTATATTGATTACCTGTTTACTCTATTGTGATTAGAGGTTTGGTTGGATTTTTTTACCATGGTTGAGTTTTAGCTTAACACTTGGAATAATTTTGGATTAAAGTACGGCGCACGCACGAATGAGTTTGTTCCGTGCACACGGCCTGGAGTCTTGGTGTCTCATGTGCATGGGAGTCTTCTTGGCGTGCGTTGCATGACTAGGTATGATTGCTTGTCGTGCGCACAAGGAGTCTCCTAGCATGCACAAGACCTTGCCTAGATCTTTTCTCAATAGCTCCCTCCTACCATTTCTACTTTTTATGTATGTGATGGAAATCGATCGTGGCCTTCCACATGGCTTCCCTGAGAAGCTTCCTTCACCAACCACCCTCCCATCATCTCCTGGATTTTGGGGTGAATTGAGGGCGTTGGATTGGTTTGAATTTAGAAAATATAGAGAGAGCTTGACTGAGAGAGAGGTGTGAGCTTGAGTTGGGTTGTCTGGGTTTGGGTTAAGCTCTATACACTGGGTTTGTGTGTGAACGTGTTCGTGAACTTGTGCTGCTAAAGCAGTGGTTCTTGTGTGACTTAGTAGAAGTGAGTTCGTGCTCGAGCTCCAACGTTTGGATAGCCAATGTCTTGGTTTCCTCTTCCCCGACTTCTTCTTCTTTGTTGAGGTAGGGGTTCTACGCGCATGTGATGTTTATTCATAACATGTGGGAGGTATACATGTTTGGGCATGGGATGGTCAATTTATTTCATTCTTGCCGTCATGGCGTGTGAGTTGAAGGTGACGTACAGGCATATATATACATATATGGTTGATATGTGAATGAAAAACATGGAATTTTTATTAAATTCATACACGTTGATTCAACGTGATGCATAGATGGAGGAATTGTTTCTAGCATGTTTAGGAACCTACGAATGAGAAATTGTTGGATTACATAAAATAATTGGGTCAAATTTTGAAATGAAATCGAACTGAAACTAAAACTAAGAATCTAGGTTTTTTGTCAGGAGGTCGCCATGAGCATGAGGCTTGGTTTAATAAATTCACAGTATATTTTGTTTGAGTGGTGTGCAGTTTACAGGATCTATTCAAGACACACATCAAGCAATTGAGATACGCTACATCAAGGGGGTTCTCACATTTAGGGGGTGTTTGCATATTTAGTTTTCTCATGAAATTGCCAAAAGGGGAATTGTAACGTTTTAATTCTTGTGTTGGGAAATTCCATGACTAAATAAGATTGAGAATCCCATATGAGAAAGGATTGTGATTCCTAGACCAATTACGATCTTGATTTAATTTCATATAAGTTGCAATCCTAGTAACAGTTCAATTTGTGATTTGGATTGGTTTAGGAAAGTTCTTTAGTTGTGAGAGTTCAATTCCTTGTTTAATCAGAAATGAATGTTTCCTAATGTAAATTAGGGCATATAGTTGATTGGAAAAATATGTCCAAAATCTTTTACACTTAAGACATATGCTAAGGTGTCTTAGGTATAGGTTCATAAGATTGAACTAGAGCAGCAAAAGATCAGCATTAGAGCACAGCAGAACACATTCTAGTAGAATTGAAGAGTCTTTGGCTACCTCGATGGATATCTCACTGGCTTCGTTGGACAACATTGAGAGCATGGTTTTGACCCTATAACTCATTGGTTGTAGCTGGGATACACTGCAAGTTAGATTTTTGACAAAGGACCACTCTAGAAAGCTTGTTGGATAACTCACCCCAGCAAGTGATGATTTCCAAAATAAAAATTTCTTCTTGTCGGAATCCTTTTTAGACTAGGACTTCATTTCCTATTTAAAGGGATATTTCTAGGACTTCTACCATAAACATTAGGAAGTCGTCTATGCTTAAAGATTAAAGTCTTTCTCACCCCTTAGCCAATAAAGAAATTATTCTACAATTGTGTGGGAGCATTCAAAGGCTTTTTCTTTATCATGTGTCGATAAAGATTCTTCATTACAAGTTGGTGTAGGTGTTTCACTTGGTCGATGCATTCAAACAAGAGAAGACAAACACAAAAACTTAGTTTTCAATAACTTTGGAACTGAAGTACATCCAGTGGAAAATATAGATGCTCCATATTTGACCTGAGATTTTTATCCTTTGATTAAAAAAACTCCATTCTTCTTTGTGTTCATGGTTGGATTGTTTTTGTTTGATTGATGCGCACAAGCTAGATTTTTCAGCTCCCCTTTGGTACTTCTTTTAGTTTTATTTATCTTTACTTCCCAAAAGAGAGAAGGAAACAAGAGAAGACAAACACAAAAACTTAGCTTTCAATGTGGAATCAGATGAAAAGACATTGCTAACAGCATATATCAGTGTAAGATTCATAGAGAGAGCGAGTTCATGTAGCTACATTGGATAAAATTAGAATGATGTTCCTCAAAGTTTCTAAAGAAAAAGGTAATTTTATAGGCTAACCTGTAGAGCAAGATCAAGAGCATCGGAACCAACAGGATGTGGGCCCAATTTGGTCAAGGATTTTACATGCTTCATGGCTTCTTTCTCAGAGAAACCCCTCTTGCCTGCCTGCTCAGCGGTAAGAGGCACAGGCATATTCTCAAACTGATAATGATAAACTGCCCAACACCCATTTATAACCAGAACAAACAAGGCCAGTATCACATATCCTGTCCTCTTTGGGCTTCCAGGAATACTACTAGTTTGGGGTCCCTCATCAACATCAGAAACATCGCTTCGCTCGCCACTGCCAACTGGGTTTGCTGTCCCTGAAGAATTTTCACGCTTCCGATCCATTTTTCACAAGCACCTAGTCAAGATTTTTCATCCTTATGAAATTAGGATCATCATCAACAACCAACCACCCACATGTATATTAGTGTGTGCAGAGATAAGGGAATACAATCCTTTTTGAATTTAGCAAGGGAATTAATACAATTCGAGTGACATGGACTAATTTTTATCGCCTGCAAAAGCTGACCCTCCATTTTGATATATTTCTTTATTACTTGTAGTAGGAAACCAAGAATAATCACATCAAGAAAAGCTATATATATCGCTACATTAATTGCATATTAAATTTAGCCAAAATGTTTGTGCACCATCCAAACTACCCGCAAATTTAAAAATAAATAAATTGATTAAGTTTCCAAAATAACTTCCTTTTCCCTCATTTTCTCGGAAAGCAAACAGAGCAGGGAATCAGAGATGACAAAAAACTTAAAAGTTTTACCGAAAAACTTGACTTGGGAAATGGTGAGTTGAGAAGGAGAAAGAAAGAGCGCTATTGCGGGGGAGAACCTGATAAGCGTCTACGTGCGTAATTGGGATCAGAGTCAGAGAAAAAGCAGCGATTGTTGGCTTTTAATTGGCAGAGGATGAGCAGGAGACGGAGGGTAGCGGCGTCAGTTAAGTTGACCAATCATGCGCCTCGCGGGAGCGCGTTAAGCTCAATGGTTCTCGCTTCTCACCAGCAAATATTCTCGGCTAGGGTTTTACACCACCTTAATTATAGTAACAAAATGCGGGTCGATATTTTTTATTTTGCGCGATATATTCTTGAGATTTTTATGAAAAATAAAAAATACAATTATACTGCGGCATCGATGACGACAAAATGAGCAACAAACTCACGAAATTCTCGCTAACCATGAACTTCACAATAAACACGCGAATTTCTTGCCGGAAAATTGTATCCAAGTCATACTTTGTAATCTTTTAAAGATATTAGTCATACCAAAAAAAAAGTATTGCTTTTAAGTCATATTAATGTGGAAAGTTTTGTATTTAAGTCACACTTTTGAGTGGGTCCCACGAGTTTGTTTTAAATATAATTTATAATATGACTTAAATGCCCTTTTATCTATAATTAACTGATATGAAATTGCCGAGAATTATGGAACCGAGAATCACGTTTTCCGTTTTTTGTTTCATTCCTTATAGATCGCGTGAACAAGCATACAGTGAGATAAAAAGTCTGTTAAAGGATTATATATGAAGAAATAGATACAGATTACACGATTTGCAGTGAGATTAACGTCGGTCGAAGGAATACGTACGGATTTGGATTACGCATTTGGGTGAGTTTGTGCTGTGAACGATTTCGGTCAGTCATGTCTTCGAATTTGATGCTGCTATGTAAGTTTGGTACAGAGACTTTTGTAGTCAATTTGAACTGTGAAATGTCATTTTCAGATTTTGCGTTAAAGGTGTGTGAGAATTGGTCGAGTTTGAATTTGGAAAATGTATCATTTAGTTACTCAATCCATGAACATTCTTCATGTTTTCTGAGAAACGATGTTGATTTTCAAAATATGATTATGTTGGCTCGCATGGTTGGTTTGTGTTATATATCGATTGATGTTTTTTTCGGCGGTTTGAACACAGTACCGATCCAAAACAGTACCGGTACTGTTTCCAGCAGTTCCTGTACTGTTTCTAATAGTGTGCCAATTGGTGATGTTGGTACTGGTCTGGATTCGTATGATGATTGCTGTGATGTTGATGTGTATCGTAGTTCAATTTCAAGCCGTAAGGATAAACCATTGTTGTGTTCTAATTGGTCGTCATTAATATTGAGCGTGGGACAGGAATTCGTAGGAGGTGTTGATGAGTTTCGTGATGCAATTTGTCGATATGCTACAGAGGTTGGCTTTGAATTTTTGTATGAGAGGAATAACAAGGATAGAGTCGAAGTTGTTTGTGCAAAAAAGTTCGCTGAAGGGTGTCCGTGGTCAATTGTTGCATCGTTATCAAAAGTTAATCGTAATTTTTACATAAGGAAATTCAACAATATTCACAGTTGTGGTCCGACAATTATTAGGGATAGGTCTAAGAGGATGAGCAGGAAATCTTTAGGTAAGTTGATTGTTGATCAAGTAGCATTAAAACCTTCAATGTCGCCGGTCGACGTTATTATATTTTTTAAAAACAACTATGGCATGGAAATTAGCTATGATAAGGCTTGGAGTGCTTTAGAGAAAGCTAAAGACATGATTTATGGTGAGTATGCTGATTCGTTTAATAACTTGAGTTGTTATGTGAAGGCTGCAATGGATCTTAACCCAGGTAGTCATATTGTGTTGGATGTGGATGACGGTATAAACCGGTTTAGACGGTTGTTTGTATCATTTGGGGCCAGTATACGTGGATTCAAATATTGCAGGCCTATCATTTTTATTGATGGTACTTTCTTGAAGTCACGTTTCAAGGGTATTCTGATGGCAGCTACTGGCAAGGATGCGAATAATGGTATGTTAATGTTCATAATTTTATGTGGTACTGTTTTTTGCGGTACTGTTTTATTATGTGGTACTGTTTTTAGTAAGATGTAGTATCGTATAAACACAGTACCAAATGTATCTAGCAATACAAAGAATGGTAGTGTTTTTGTGCGGTACTGTTTTTGTGCGGTACTGTTTTATTATGTGGTACTGTTTTTATGCGGTACTGTTTTATTATGTGGTACTGTTTTTTGCGGTACTGTTTTATTATGCGGTACTGTTTTTAGTAAGATGTAGTATCGTATAAACACAGTACCAAATGTATCTAGCAATACAAAGAATGGTAGTGTTTTTGTGCGGTACTGTTTTATTATGTGGTACTGTTTTTATGCGGTACTGTTTTATTATGTGGTACTGTTTTTTGCGGTACTGTTTTATTATGCGGTACTGTTTTTAGTAAGATGTAGTATCGTATAAACACAGTACCAAATGTATCTAGCAATACAAAGAATGGTAGTGTTTTTGTGCGGTACTGTTTTTGTGCGGTACTGTTTTATTATGTGGTACTGTTTTCAGTAAGATGTAGTATCGTATAACACAGTACCAAATGTATCTGCTATTCAACGACCACAAGTACACCATACAAAGAATGGTACTGTTTTTTTTGAACTGTTTTAATATGCGGTACTGTTTTGTAATTCGGTACTGTTTTTATGTTCATCTGCAGGGTTATTCCCATTGGCATTTGCTGTTGTTGATTCAGAGAATTTCGATAATTGGTCTTGGTTCCTAGGTCATTTGCGTGAGATATTGAACCCCTCTGAAGATTTTACAATTATTTCCGATAGAAATCCTGGATTGATGGAATCTTTGCCAATTAAGTTTCCTACATGTCATCACTTTTTCTGTTTACAGCATTTGAAGAACAATTTAAGAGATAAATTTAGTCGTGGTAACAGATCTAATGGATCCCGTGAATACATTGTGAACTTGTTTTGTCAGTGTGCTTATGCTCCCACAGTTGCAGCATTTAAGGAGAAGTTAGATGTTTTGAAGAGGGAAGGGGGTGCAATTGTGGATAACTTTTTGAGTGGATTGCCTGTGCAAAATTGGACTAATGCGTATTCTTGTAGTAGAAGGTATGGTGAGATGTCTTCAAATGCCATTGAATCTTTTAACTCATGGATTCTTGATGCAAGAAATATGCCAGTGGCACATTTGGTTGACAAGATAAGGGTTAAATTAATGGAATGGTTTGCCATAAGAAAGCTCGATGCTACAAAGTGGAATGGTGTTCTATGTCCAAGAATGGAAGAGAAGTTTAATGCACTTGTTGATGCTGGTAGAACATGGACCATCAAGATGTGTTCAGATAGTATTTATGAAGTATTTTCTAATCCTTCAACAACTGTTGATTTGGTGAATTGTACATGTTCTTGTTATGGTTGGCAAATTTCTGGTTTTCCATGCTCTCATGCATTTGCTGTTATTGGGAGGATTAACAGACCTTTGAGTGAGTTTGTTGATGAGTACTTTCATGTTGATAATTACAAATTGGCATATGAAGGTGTGATTGTTCCAATACCAACAGACATAATCCAAGAGTTTGCAGACAGTAATAGTTCAATATTACCTCCAATAACACGGAGACCAGCTGGAAGGCCGAAGAAGCGTAGGATTAGATCAACTGGTGAGCTTGTACGAAGAATTCGTTGTGGTCGTTGTGGTCGCATGGGCTCTCATAATAAGAAGACTTGCAAAGAGCCGTTGAGTTGAATTGTTTTTTGTTTTTTTTTCTCCCAAAATTATGCTGTGAAGAAGTCTGTTATTGTTTGTTTGTTATGGTACTGTTTTTGAATTAATAATGAGAATGAGTATGTTTCAATCCATTTTGTGATAGTTTTTTATTCAGCGATATTCATTTTTAATGTTGGTATTGAGAATGACAGCGGTATAAAATAGTACCGGTACTGTTTTTATTAATACTGGTACTGTTTGTAATAGTGTATCAATTTTATATTTGCAGACAGTACCGTTGTCATTCTTATATTTAAAGGACATAAAATTTGTTGGTGACAATAGCTGTAAGTGTTTTCACAAGCAAAGAGCACCATTAAACAAAGAAGAGAATCACACATACAATGAAATGACCGACAGTACCGCATGTGTGACAGTACCACATGTCTGCGGTGCTGTTTTTTTTTAGGATGCATGCTCGTTCAAAAACAGTACCGCACGACTCTATCATGCAAACATCACATGTAAACACAAAAATAGCTCACATATCAAACGAATGAGAGACAGTACCGCATGTGTGACAGCACCATAGTCTGCGGTACTGTTTTTTTTTTAGGATGCATGCTCGTTCAAAAGCAGTACCACGTGACTCTATCATGCAAACATCACATTTAAACACAAAAATGGCTCACATATCAAACGAATGAGAGACAGTACCGCATATGTTGGTATTGAGATACTTCATACAAACAGTACCGGTATAAAACAGTACCGGTACTGTTAATATTAATACCGGTACTGTTTCGAATAGAGTATCAATCAGCACTATTTTGCAGCACTATCAACATAACAAGAATCAACATCCCAAGAGTTATCATACAAAAATCGCAAAAACCATGACTATTTATGTTGTACAAATAGTACCATTAACTGGACATTGACTATTTGTATTAGCATAAACTGTATCATTCAATTTACAGGAAAAGAATGTTGAATATACAAGTATTTTGTTAAAAAAGAAACAGAGTGTGCACTAATACAGTTTAATTACAGTCACAATGTTTGTACATCACTAATGGACAGAAATTGTGTTAGCATCTTTGCTCTGTAAGCTTGTACAGCTTCTTCTGAAAGCATGGGTTCAAGTGGCTCGTCATTTGATATGCATTGCATTACGTAGCACACCATTGGCCCACAGTCAACACTGCACACAAGATGTTATAGATTGTAAGAATTTAGTTAGAGGTGTTCAACAATTTGCATGAATAAAAAAGGGTGTGGCTTACGTTGTAGATCCTTGTTGTGGGCAATTTGCTGCAGAAACAATTGGGTATTCGAATTCCATGCTGGTATGTTCAATATTTTTTGTTATTGGATCATTGAGGTATTGGTCTTTAAGTTTCAATTCCACATACTCTTTCTGATACAATATGACAAATGTGGAGACAGTATGAGTTTTAATAAACAGAACCGGTACTGTTGTAAATAGTAGAAAAGAGTACCAATGAAATTATGTATAAAATTTACATACAGAATCTTACCACTTTCCTTGCATCCTCAAGATACAAATCTTTGGAATTTGCTCTACGTGGTTTCATGGAATTATAATGTGTCCATGTCCACGTGTCTCTATCCAATACCAAAAGGGTCCAATGGTTGGGATCAGCAGGAATTCTCGTTCCACTTGTATTCAAAGGGAATACAAGTAGTCTGTATGTATCAGATAGTTTCAGCTTTTGACCAATCTGAGTGTCTCGAGCTGCATGATGTCTCTCAAATACCACAAATGTCTGCAACAAGAAAAAATACATGTTGTCAAATACCACATGCTTGCGGTACTGTTTCCCCCAAGATGCATGCTCTCGTAAAAACAGTACCGAATGATTGTAGTATGCCAACAGTAATATGAAAATAAAAAGAAGTCTCATATCCATCGCATGGCTGACAGTACCATATAGATGACAGTACCACATGTATGCGGTACTGTTTTTATGTATAAGATGAATGCTATTTGAAAAACAGTACCAAACGATAACAGTATGCAAACAGTACCAGATGATTGCTAGTTGAAAAACAGTACCAAACGATTATAGTATGCAAACAGTGCCACGTAACTAAAAAAGAAGTCATATCCATGCCATTTGCTGACAGTACCACATGGTCGAGAGTACCACATATATGCTGTACTATTTCTGAAAACATTTATGCTCTAGAAAAAGAGTACCGAATATATATAGTATGCAAAAAGCACAATTAACCACAGAAAGAGGTCACAAATCTTACCCAACACAAACTGCTAAAGTATAAGCATCTTTTGGGGAAAGTGCTGTTGACTGATTCATGTTGTGTTGATTCTAGATAGCGTGCATGACAGTCAATTAGCTGGGCAAATATTGTGATTAGTAAATATCAGATTAATTTGTTGAATTTAAGAAATAGTCAACATACTTTATTAATTCTGTAGAAATATAAGTTAATCATATATGCCTACCATGTTTGATATACTCTCATTTGCTATGAGGTTGTAGATATCTTCAATGGTGATCATGCAGAGTGGTTCATTTGGTACAGCCCAAACAGTTGCACTGTGTTGTGTGTATACAGTGAGCAGTGAGATGTCAACAAGATCAGCCAAAAAAAAAACAACAGCAACATGAGTTAAGTTTTGAAATGTTTATGTTAACAGTACCAGATAAAGGAATGACAGTACCAATTATTGTAAAAAATAGAGAACAGTACCAGATGATAGCAAGTAATTTTTTTTTATAATTGACAAGTAATAAAAAGAAAGAGTTAAATACTGTCTTACGCTTTCCCCTCATTATCAATAAGTTTTAAGATCCGTTCCTTTTCTACCGCCGATAGATGTGTGTTTTGTTGAAAAGTTGAAATAATCTGCTTAAGCGAAGGTTGCTTGGGCTCGGTTTGATGTGTAGACAGTTGTAGAAGATCAATGTCTATAATGTCAGATTCTATATCTTCCGTGACAACTGCCGCAGTATCTGCCTTTTATTTTTTGGCAACCTTCTTTTTACCACTGTATGTGAACTCAAGATCTCTTTTCTTTTGGCGTGTTTTGTCCTTGAGCCTTTTGTACATTGAAGGTGGTTCGTTTGCAACTGGAGTTTGTTTTTTATTTGTATCCGATTTCTTTGGCCTTCTAGTTGCTGCATGTTTCTGCGTCACCTGGTGGACGCTAGATTCGACAAGTTCAGACCTTAATAATTCAACAACTGCATTCACATTATCAAGTTCTTCCTTCAGGTTTGTGTTTTGCAGGTTGAGATTTTCATTGTCAATGTACAACTTTGTCAGAATTTCATCTTTTTCTGCCATTTGCTTCTCCAATTCAGCAACTTTATCATCTTTTTCTGCCATTTGCTTCTCCAATTCAGCAATTTTATTATCTTTTTCTGCCATTTGCTTCTCCAATTCAGCAATTTTATCATCTTTTTCCTTGACTTGTTGCTCCAGCTCTTCTATTTGTTCACGGTTCAAAATTGATAAAACTGAAGCAACTGGATCATTACTTTGCTGAACTGGTACTGTTTCTGCTGATGCAGCCTGTCTTGCCTCTTGTTCTGGTGCCTCTTGTTCTGGTTCATCAGATTCTGGTACTGTTTCTGGAAGCCTTTCAGCTATGGCAGATGGAACAGTACCAGATTGATCGAGTTCAGGAGTACAAGACACCTCTTGTTTTCGCTCGCTTTCAGTTGTCTTGCTCAAATGCACTATGTTTGTCTTCAGTTTTTGAAGAATGTCAGAAATTACTAATTCATCATCACTGGTTTTTTCTGACGCAATGATGTATTCTTCTGTTTCTGTCCTTTCATCATCATAATTATCATCATCATCATCATCATTATCATCATGATATTGTTGTTGTCCATCCTCCTCCTCGTCATCCTCCTCATCATCATCATCAAGATCAGGTACAATTACCTGATATTTTGTTCATCAATTATATAATTCATTAGTATGTCCATGAATACATTGTTGAATCTAGAATGATTTTATTTATCAGATGCAAACAGTATCATGAAATACAAAAAGAGGTGACAAATACAAAATAGCTGACAGTACCACATGGATGACAGTACCAAATGTATGCGGTACTGTTTTTTTAAGGATGCATGCTCGTTCAAAAACAGTACCGAATGTATATAGCATTCAAACAGTATCATGAAACACAACAAAACAGTACCGCATACATGGAAAAAAGAATAGGTCACAAATTCAAAGAATAACTGACAGTACCACATGTCTGCGGTACTGTTTTGTTAATAATGCATGCTCTTTGAAACACAGTACCTAATGCACGGATGACAGTACCACATGTATGCGGTACTGTTTTTTGTAAAAGATGAAGATGAATCTATTGGAAAAATAGTACCGAATATTCTTAGCATGCAAACAAGATTTATTTTATCATAAATAGTACCTGATTTTTATTCAACTTTTGAGATTTATTTTTTTCAATGCACTGGACAATGGCTTGAGATCCCAGACTAGACATCTGGGTGTTGCACTCTTCTGTACTTGTTGGACCAGAGTGGTGTGCTCACAGATCCAGTACTGCATCATTTATAGGGCTGATTAGTTGAATGAAGTTCATAAGACAGTACCAACATATAATATAGAATATGATATGAAAAGGTTACCGGTAACATCATGACACAGCCTGCAACACCTTTGTTCCTAGAATCTGAGCACAAACTGTTCTCCAAGAATTCCAGTATATGTGCACTCCAGTTGTATTGGCGGATTTGATCCAAATTTTCAACCAATGTTGTGTAGTGCCACGACAATGAATGTCCTTTGTTAGGGACAAACAACGTTGCCAAACAGAACAGTGTCAAAAGTCTTGCAACATCTTCTCTGCCAATGCGTGTTTGCTCTGCAGCAGCCTGCCGCAAAGCATCAGATATGTTCTGTTTCTTAATTCGTCGCAACCCAGAGAATCTACGAGAGACGAATTCAGTGCCTGGCCTTGCGATTTTTTTGACACTGTCTATCAGTTGTTCACCATCCTCTATTGCAAACATTGTTCGCAACTCTGTCTCTCTGATGCGAAGCTTTATTCCACCTAGGTTGAAAGATTTGGACTGTGGGTCAAATGCTTTGATGATTGTTTCCACATCAACATCGCTTTTCCTCGAGTAATCTTTGTTAATTTCACAGTTTAAAATAGTGAGGATGAGCTTCCAAAATGGAGAATGTTTGAGATATACATGGTGTGCTTTTGTCAAGTTGATGGTTTCAACTTCATTAATGACTGAGATTAGGTTCGAACGGTACTGGATGTTCACCATGTTTGATTTTGTATGAGCGTGATAGCAATACCTGTATTTTCGTAACATTTGTTTTCTGTTAGAGATAAAATGCAATATCATCTAGATACATTACCACTTCTATGACAGTACCGCATGTCTGACAGTACCACACATGCGGTACTGTCTCACAAAATATGCTTGGTTCGCAAAAACAGTACCGAATGATTATATCATGCAAAGAGCACCATTAAACAAAGAAGAGAATCACACATACAATGAAATGACCGACAGTACCGCATGTGTGACAGTACCACATGTCTGCGGTACTGTTTTTTTTTAGGATGCATGCTCGTTCAAAAACAGTACCGCATGACTCTATAATGCAAACATCACATGTAAACACAAAAATAGCTCACATATCAAACGAATAACCGACAGTACCGCATGTGTGACAGTACCACATGTCTGCAGTACTGTTTTTTTTAGGATGCATGCTCGTTCAAAAACAGTACCGCACGACTCTATCATGCAAACATCACATGTAAACACAAAAATGGCTCACATATCAAACGAATGAGAGACAGTACCGCATGTGTGACAGTACCATAGTCTGCGGTACTGTTTTTTTTAGGGATGCATGCTCGTGCAAAAACAGTACCACGTGACTCTATCATGCAAACACCACATTTAAACACAAAAATGGCTCACATATCAAACGAATGAGAGACAGTACCGCATGTGTGACAGTACCACATATCTGCGGTACTGTTTTTTTTTAGAATGCATGCTCGTTCAAAAGCAGTACCGCATGACTCTATCATGCAAACATCACATTTAAACACAAAAATGGTTGCAAATATCAAACGAATGAGAGACAGTACCGCATGTATGACAGTACCACATGTATGTGGTAATGTTTCATATTAGGCTATTGTAAAAATAGCAACGATTATACGTTTTCGGAGAAACTAAATACATAATACAGTACCACAAAACCTGTTATTACAAAGATAATCGAAAACCCTAAACAGTACCACACAATAAATATTCAAACCCTCGATATGTGTTTTGAAGAAAAACCCTAAAGAGTACCTTTAATCGAATATAGTACCTGTTGATTGCGAAGCACTGTAATGTGTGGATTTGCTCAGCGAAAAGTTAGGGATCGATTGAGGCTTGATTTGGAAGAAGTTTTGATTAGTTTTCAGATGATTTGTGAAGAAGTTGGAAAGTCGCGGAACGTTTCCGATAAAACAGGGAGGTTTTCAAATAAACTGGTTTTGTGAGTGAAAAGATGCGCGAGGTCTTTTTTGTCTTTTCGGTGCCCATATGACTTATTTGCAAATAATTTTTAAGGGTATGACTTAAACCCTTAATAGTCTATAAATTATGACCGGCCTCCAAAAACCCCAATTTCTTGTTGACCATGAATTTCGCAGCTTTGGCCCAGTGGCCCAGATGCCCTCTGTTGCAACTTGCACATATAACATAGAAAATTTAATACGAATAGTAATACACTACTAAGTGGGCATTTGGAACTTCAACTAAATCAAATCAAACATTTTCTCACTAGGTAGGACCGGTTATATGGATTTGTCGACGTCAATTAGATCTATTTAGGGGCATGTATTCCGATAAATTTAGGTAGGTCAGATCATATTTAATGGTTTCTTTCCAATTTCTCTTGGGTCTTCCTCTACCTCTCCTAATCCTGGCAATTTCCATACTTTCACACCTTCTAACAGGTGCCTCTACTGGACGCCTTCTAACATGGACAAACCATTTTAATCGATTTTCTCTCATTTTATCTTCAATTGGTGCTATTCCTACTTTACCCCTAATCTTCTCGTTCCTAATCCTATCTTTCCTTGTAATCCCGCACATCCACCTTAGCATTTTCATCTCCGTAACTGCCATCTTTTGACCATGATTATTCTTTACTGCCCAACACTCTGATCCATAAAGCAGTGCTGGTCTAACCGCTACCTTATAATACTTTCCTTTCACCTTGAGGGGGATTTTTTGGTCGCACAAAACCCCCAAACCACTCCTCCATTTGGTCCACCCAGCTTGAATCCTGTGACTTATATCAGTATCAATCCCTCCATCTTGTTGCACCATAGATCCAAGGTACCTAAATTTATCTTTCTCTACAATCTTTTGTGTGCCTAAACTTACTTCTATACTACCCGTTATCGTACTTTGACTAGACTTACATTCCATATATTCCGTCTTGCATCGGCTTAGCTTAAACCCTTTTGTCTCTAACGTATCCCGCCACAATTCTAGTTTAGCATTCACTCTTTCTCTCGTCTCATCTACTAAAACAATATCATCTGCAAATAGCATACATCACGGCACCTCATCCTGAATATGTCTTGTAATCTCATCCATAACTAAAGCAAATAAGTACGGGCTTAATGTTGAGCCTTGATGTAAACTAATCGTGATAGGGAACTCATTAGTCTCTCCACCAGTTGTCTGTATAGATGTCATGGCTCTATCATACATGTCCTTTATCGCCTCAATATATGCGACACACGCTCCTTTCTTTTCCAATACTCTCCATAGGATCTCTCTAGGAACCCAATCATGTGCCTTCTCTAAATCGATGAACACCATATGTAAAAATTTCTAAAAATTTTCAAAAGTGAATTTTGAAATTATAGTATAATGATTGTTGAATGTTTATATTTGATTTGGTATAAAATTGTTAAAAAGTATATAAAGTGACACATGTCAAAATTTTAACGGAAGATTTTGAAAAATTTTGAAATTTTGTGTAATTTTTTATACAAATGTCTAATTACTTTTTTTTGAATTCTAGCAAAATCCGTTGGAACGCACTATTTTAGTCCGTTCCAACGGCTTTTGAAATTTTTTGCAGTCTAAGAACCTATCAGCTTTTGAAGTTTTTTGAAATTTTTTGAAGTTTTTTGGGGCTCCAAACGCTCCCTAAGTATAAATACTAATTGAAGAAAAAGAAAAAAAAACTATTCAAAGTTGTTGTGGATGTAGCGCTCGAATCGAGGATGATGTGCCTTTCAGTTCAAATTAAATAACAAAAAATTGCATTTTTTTATTTTGCATATAATTAAATGAATAATTTTTTAATCTTTGCAATTACAATTACAAAAATAATAAAAAATTATTACTTGATAAAAAAAAATGACCATGACAAAATTAATGATATATATGTTTCCGAAGTATTCCTAATTATTTGGACGAATTTGGGTATCATACTAAGATATTTTATACTTATTTCCAAACTATCCTGAATAATTCATAAATTACGAATTTTTCATCCCACCAAATATTTTCAAATGCTAAATTAGTTACTATGCTCATAATCCTTGTTTACGTATTTTAAGATTTGAGTTTGATCGTTGGTTATTTTAAATGGTCTGAAAAACTTATCAATTTTCAGGCTTCTAATATGTTGTCTATTTTAGCATGGAAGTATTAAAATATAATTTAATTATTTATATATTTATTTATTTTAATTATTTATATATTATAAACTTTAAAAATATACCAATAAGATTAATTATATAACAAATGATTATTGATTAGATATTTTAACTTTATTAAGAATTGGTTAGGACTTATCATAGAAAAACTATCTATATCAGAAGTGCACTAAAGATTGATCTTATGAAAGCACATTAGTTTATTGGGACCTACTTCTAGACATCAAAGCAGCTTTGGGATTTCTTCTTATGAAAGCACATTACTTTATTCAGACCGACGAATTCTAGACATCATAATAGCTTTGGGACCTCTCCTAAAAATCAAGATTGGTTTAAAGCTTGCATCACTACCCCTAGTTCTCAGTCCCTATTAATGGAACCTTAGAAGATGCTAAAGGTGGCACCCCTATTCCTTTACCCTTTTCTATCTACTACAATAATTGATGAAAATCACACTAAAAAATTTACAAAGATCATAGTTTTAGAAAAAGTATGATAAAGATTTATAAGCTAAATTTTGTTATCTTAGTCTAATTAAAAAACTGAGATAAAACGTTAATTTTAATACTTTTCTATCTCAGTTTTGTTAAAATTGTGATTGTATTTTATATATCTTGTACGCCTTTTTAAAATAAAAAAGTGAGATAAAAGATCAGTGGAAATCATCTCTAAAAAAAACCGAGATAAAAGAGTATGGAAAACCATCTCTTGAAAAGCAAGATAAAATAATGAGAGACAATTTCAATCTCAAGAAAAAAGTGAGATAAAAAATTGGGGTAAAAAGCGAGATAAAAATTAGAAAAAACCGAGATAAAAAAGTAAGGAAAACCATCTCTTGAAAAAATGAGATAAAATAATAAGATACAATTCCAATCTCTAGAAAAAATGTGTAATAAAAAATTGGGGTAAAAAGCAAGATAAAAATTATTCTGTAACAAACTCGATGGGAGTTAAAACTCAAAATATTAGAAACAATTTTTAGGGAGGAGGGGTCGACCCCTTAACTTCAATGATGGAAGTCAAATTGAAACGCCATCATTTAGCTAAAAATGCCATCGTCTAATGGCTTTTTTTTTTCGAGGCAACCTGATGGCTTACATAAAAAGAAAATTCTTATAAATAAAAATAACTAATTTTTCATTTGATTAAGCTAGAAAATAAAATAAAAATATTTTAAATATCAATAAATAACTTTTGGCAACTTTTAGGTGGTAGTAGAATAAATAAAATAATTAACTTTTAATATACTTGTTAAAAACATAAATATAAATAAATTTTGTTATAATTTTTAGCCTACTTTCTTCTACCAAACTAACTTTGAGTATTTTGTCAAAATTTGTAAAAATTTATTTATAGAAGATAATTATGTCTATTTAAATTATATATAAGAATAGAAATTTGTAATTTCACTTAAACTTCATTTAGAGGTTAAAAAAACAAAAAACAAAAGCAATACACCAAAAGTTGTCAATAAACCTTATATAATAGGTTGTTAACACGTCAATTTTTCACTGAGTTAGTAAGGAATAAAACACCAAAACTTTTTTTATTCTTAAACCACTGATTAAGTTAGTAAAAATAAAAATAACTAATTTTTTATTTAATTAAGTTAGAACATAAAATAAATAAATAAATTATTGTTAATATGATTAACAAATATAAATTTTCAGTTATTTTTGTAATTTTTTGTTTGTTTGATAAAAATTTTGGTAATTTTTAAGTTGTTTTAAAGTGAAATAACTATTATACCCCACATTAACTTAGCAAAAAATTGATATGCTGGCAAGCTACCACATAGGATGATTGATAATTTTTGGTGTTTTACTTATGTTTTTTTATTTTTTTTTATCCTCTAAATGGAGCCTAAGTGGAACTAGAAATTGCTCTTCTATGTTCTTATGTATAATTTGGATAGGTATAATTATCTTTTATAAATAAATCTTTACAAAATTTGACAAAAAATACTAAATCTTAGTTTGGTACAAGAGAATTATTAAAAATTATAACAAAATTTATTTATATTTATATTTTTAACAAGCATAATAAAAATTAATTATTTATAAAAATTAATTATTTTTATTTTATTTATTTTTATTTATTTTACTACGCACTTAAAGTTGCCAAAAGTTAGTTAATCATATTTAAAATATTATTTATTTATTTTATTTTCTAACTTGATCAAATAAAAATTAATTATTTTTATTTATAAAACTTTTCTTATTTGTGTAAGTCATCAGGTTGCCTCGAAAAAAAAATCAGACGATGGCATTTTAAACCAAACGGGAGCGTTCAAATTGACTTCAGCCCTCTTTCTCCAATTTTCCTGGGCCTATTCTTGATTGAAGGTTTTGTTTTAAATTTTATGTTTACTCGAGGGTTTTTATAACCCTCGTTCTCTCTCTTGATTCTCAGAGGTAGAGCCATAGCGGACGAGGTACAATACAGCTCGGACTCTACCACCAACAAGTGCAAGTATGAAGACTAGACGCCTCCGCTTGCGTGATAGGCCACCAGGATCTCTACATTGATCACATCATAGTCTCCGAATTCGGGAAACGGTCCTCCTTCCTACCATAACGTCCCGTCGCCTGTCGATGAAATCCAGCTCGGGAAGCAACGAGCACAGGAGATTGCTGCCTGTCTCTTTAACAACGCTGAAGTGAAGCGTCCTATGGTTGGGGATGGAGGCCCTGGCTTTGATTTGGTTGATAGTAAGGGTCTCAACTCTGATCCTACTGGATTTTTCCTATTTGTTTAAAGTTGAATGTGTTGTTTTGTGTATATGATTTGCGCTTTGCATTGACAATATCTATATATTGGCAAATTCTGCGTTTGATTTCATTTTTGGGATTGATTGGCTGGGTATCAGTGTGGGGTGATGATTCATTCATGTGTCTACTTGCTTGATTTTGATGGGGCTTATTTTGGGTTTCTACTATAGATTTTATAATAGTGGCACACTTTTATTTATTTTTTATTTTTGTTATGCAATTCTACCCATTAATATTATAGGCTTCGTAATGCACTGTTATATGGGGTTAGTAGATTTCTGTTGTTGTTTTGATCAAATAAATTCTACTGATCAAATCAGGACTCTCATGGGTCTGAATGCCCATCATTGTTTGAAGTGAACCCACTCTGGCAACAGAAGAAGTTAGGAGAGTTTTGTGAGAAAAATAGTATTCATGTCACAGCTTACTCTCCGTTGGGTGCCAAAGGAACAGTTTGGGGCACTAACAGAGTCATTGAGTGTGAAGTGCTCAAAGAGATTGCCAATGCAAGATGAAAAACCATTGCCTAGGTAAGATTTTATTATATCTATGAAACTATTATTGAAGCATTTAACACTAAAAAATAAAAAGAGAAAAAAAAAATTGAAAAATATGAATTTCACCAAAGTATCCAATTATAAGCATCTTTCTTAATTAGCTTATGTTTGGAACATAGATTTGTGATTGCATGCAAATGAAAAGTGAAAGAAAAGTTAAGGAAAAAAAAGTCAAATTTGTTTTATTACTTTGTATTGGATTAAAAAAATAAATAAATACACGAGATAATAGTTAAAAAATTGATTTTTATTTGAATATTATCATAAAAAATTTAACTTTTCTATAACATTAGCGTTTACTCATATAAAATTGAAAAGAAAAACTATAAAAATATGTTTCATTTTTAGATCATGAACTTGAGTTAAAAAAAAAAAAAAGCTCAGGAGTAAAGCAGTCATTTTACCATGCTTCCGTTGTGAGCGCCTGCTAATTGCTGCAGTCTGGCTACACTTAATCGTAGTTTTTATTGCTGGTTATGCTGCAGGGGATGAATAGGTGGCCCTTGGTGTCTTGGTTGCTAGGCTGTTTTGGTTTACTGGTTATCTATGGGCGATATGCTGGTATGCCAGTACATAGGCTGTATATGGGATGTATAACAATTGCTGTAGGTTACTTCTTGCATTATACTTCAGATGGAATTTGAGAACTATTTAGGTGCTTTCGCTGGTTCTATGTTGATTACCTTTAAGGTGCTATTTCAAAGCTGCCTAATGAAATAATGGAGCTACAGAGGATGGGTATTTGCTGCTGGAAGAGAACTACAATAATTTTTAAGTGTAATGTTGAATTGGAAAGTTGTAAATAAAACCTCATTTGCTGAATTTGTAGCTATTTGTCACTGCTTATTGGTAAATGAGTTTTTGTGCAAAGATTCCTACTGCAACAATTGTTTATGATATGCAAATGGGTTGAGGTGTATTACCTGATGAAGCTAGTTCGGGATTTGCTTGCTTATTGTTAAGTTGCTTGCCCATGGTTTAGTCTGTTTGAAGATGCTGCACATAGTGTTTTTATCCTCTCTAATTGCTGTGTTTTTGGATAATTATGTTTTGATGTCTATGGTAGTAATGGGGATTCCTTTTGACTAGACATGCTTGGGATTTGATTTTCCTTTATTTGCTGTGTATAGGTTCATGTCATAGATGTTTAGGTTAGATTGCAAGTTTTGAACATGGCTTGTAACTAGGGGGTATGCCCCTAAGATTTTATATTTATTTATTTCTTTAATATATTTATTTTTAGCTTTCAAAAAAATATATGGATAAATTTAGGAATTTTTTCAATTGCCAAAAAAAAAAAAAAAAAAAACTTCAAACTGTTTTCTATCTCATTTTGTAGACATAAAAGATTACAGTTTTTCAGCGTAATCATTTGTCTATATTTGACCATGATTTTTCGAAGAAAAGTGAGATCAAAACTCATAAAAAAATCACATGAGATTTCCTTTCATCTCCATCTTTACCGTAAAAAATCATACTTTTAAGGTGTGATTGTTGTAAATTTTCGATCACGATTGTAAATCATGATAGAAAAGAGACGACTTACAATTTCATACGAATCAATTACGCTTTTGTAATCGAGATGGAAAGTGAAACATTACGCCCAAAAACTGTGATGTTTATGCATTTTTGTAGTAGTGTCTTTGCTATGGAGGGGATGTTTGGATGACAAAAAAAGAAAAGTACAAAAAGTTAATGTAAAAGTGATATGTAGCGAAATTCAGTTGGAGAAAGCTGATAGTTTTTGGTAATTTTTTGTAATTTTTGGTAGAGTTTGGTAAACCAAACACTCTCATAATGTTTATTGGAAGTATTACAGCAATATATAAGCAATAGTGACTTCACCTTTCAGCCCAAATGCAAAAATTCCCCAATCAGTAATATCTATTTTTTTAATGACCTTTTCATCATTTTCTATGCAAATTTATCATGAAGTTTGGCAAATACTCAAGTCTGTGATCTAACAACTCTAAGAACAAAGCTTAAATAAGATGCTAAGGTTTGGCTTGGCAACACTAATTAAAAATTAGTTTTTGAACACTTATTTTTTTTTTTTATTTCGAAATGATCAAACTTACTCTTATACATTTTAAACTTCTTTTAAATAATGAAGAGCAAAAATATGAAATTAACAAAAAACTAAAACACTAGCTGCCAAAAAGCTAGCGTTTAACTAGCTAGTAGCTAGTTACAAAAAAAAAAAAGAGGGGGTAAAGTATAAAAACCACTCCTATACTTTACCATTGATCTCATCTCATTTTGGCCCCAATGGTTTTAGTTGCGACAATCAAATCCCTACACTTTTGGTCAATCAACAATCAGGTTCCTCCGTCTACTATCCATTATAAACCATTGTTAAAGTTAGGGTAAAACCTTCATTTCGCAAAATCTCATCTCATTTTAGTCCTAGTGGTTTCCGTTGCGACAATCAAATCCATACATTATAAACCACCGTTAAAGTTAAGGTAAAACCATCATTTCGCAAGATGGTTCACATGGTAAAGTAATGATATGACACCCTCAAATGAGGTGGAGACTGTCCGCCATGTGTCAAACGCTCACTCGTCCACGTGCATCCGCCATATGTTACACGCTCACTCATCCACGTGCATCCGCCATATGTTACACGCTCACTCATCCACGTGTACTGGTGTTAGTTTCTACTATTGAGTAGCTTTACTTTAAAAAGAAAACAAAGCATTAAAAATTATGCTACCCCCAAGAATCGAACCAAGAACCTTAAGGATAGGGAGTCAACAACAAAATCAACTCATCAAGAGTTTGGTTTATGTAAGGTTTTTAAATAATATTTATATATATTCAAAAATTGAAGTAGATTCTCCTTCATCTTCTAAATATATTTTAATATATAACATATAAATATTTATTTATAAATAGATATATATAAATACATTCCATAGAAATATATATACTTCACCTTTTAAATATATATAAATTTTATCTAAGAACCTTATGCAAACCAAGCTCTTGGTGAGTTGGCTTCGTTACTGATTCCTTATTCTTAAGGTTCTTGGTTTGATTCTTTAGGTTAGCATAATTTGTAATGCTTTATTTTTTCTTTTAAAAAGAAACTACTATATGACAGCAACCCACATTAGCTAACACTAGTACACGTGGACGAGTGAATGTCTGATACATGGCAGGTAATCTCCACGTTATCCGAGAGTGCCACATCATCACTTTGCCACGTGGACAATTAGTAATCTGACATATGGCAGACATTTTCCATGTCATCTAAGGGTATCACGTCATCATTCTGCCATATGGACTATCTTGCGAAATGATAGTTTTACTCGTCTTAACGGTGGTTTGTAATGGTCAACCGATAATAGGACCTGATTGTTGTATGACCAAAAGTGTAGGAATTTAATTGTCGCAATTAAAACCATTGGGAGCAAAGTGAGACTGAGGGTAAAGTGTAGGTGTGATTTTTGTACTTTACCAAAAAAAAAAAAAAAAAAAAACTTACTCTTTTTTTTTCCCAAACTTAGCCTAGGACTTATAAAAGCACCATATATACTCTTTCTTGGGATTGCACTTATGCACTCTTTTAGTCAAATATTTGTGCATTCCTCTTATTTCAGCAAAGCTCAATTTAGATGATTACAAAGACCTACTTGACATATTAATTTCTCATTTGAATCAACAATTGGTCTAATAAAATCATATCCTATTGTACACAATTCATAAAGTTTGTATTATTTAATATTTTGTCACGCCACTAACCTTATAGTCCGTAACAGACGACATGGGAATGTGAAAACTAAATAAAATTAATAAAAGTCACTATAAATTCCATTCTCATTGAGTTATAATCATCAATATATCCAAAATCTTCGCTCGTTCCCATATCAAATAATATTTGAATATATTACCGTCAATTATTAATAACATAATCTACTTTATCACCATTGTTAATAACGCACCCAAGATTTATACGGTTAGAACAAATATAATAATCATGTTTATAACTCTCCCAATAATAATGTCATAAATATAAGCATCAGACTCACCGTCTGGGTCACACCACTTATGATACTAATAATTCAACTTTTAGTTAAAAAAACTAAACACAAATATTATCATCCAAAGTTAAGACCGGACCTATGCTACTTTAGTCTAAACTGCCTACATATCCTACTTCAGAAATCAAGTTACCGTAGTTTCTAACTTTATTACTTTTTTTGATAATTTCCTAACTTCATCACTTTATGTTCATAACTAAACTCTTCATTACTAAATCACTAATTAAATATCCTTATAATTAACAACTTAATGATATCAACACACAATAATATATACAATCCCATACAATGAGTAATGATGGAATACAATGTCAATAGATACTCTAGTCTCCATCTACCTAACCTTATCCTAGGACGGGGGATGGTTAGTAAAGCATTGGGGTCCCCAACCGCACTATTTACGCTTACAACGAACATATATCTCAGTATACATATACTAAGTGAGGAACCATGTTACACCCCCATTGATGTAAGACTCAGGGGAATTGTGTTCACCCCCTGGCTCTTTTGCTAGGGAATCGTGTTTCACCCTTAACCAGGCATCTTGTTTCCTCAAGCAAGGTACAATCACAAGTGAGGAACCATGTTACACCCCCACCAGTGTAAGACTCAAGGGGAACCGTGTTACACCCTTAACCCTTCTATTAAGGAGCCATATTACACCCCTAATCAGGCATCTATTTAACTCAAGCATAAATCAACATAAATAACATCTCAAGATTAACGTCCTAGTTCTAATAGTTAAATTCTAGTCATATGTATATTGATTGGGGATCATTCGGTATTTTCAAAATCTAATTTTAAATATTTCTCAAAATCAAGGATTATGTCCATGTATATAACTCATGCCTCGGCATGTCAATAATATTGACATGACACTCTCGGTCAAACAATAATCACAATATAAAATCGAATGATGCACCCCAGTCCCATACACATGATATGCTCAATCATGTAAATGAATATCATCTCACTATAAACATCTATTCTCATTAGGCTTGATAATGATTGAGGATTCATTTAATTATTTAAAAATCAACTAGGAATGGGTTTGGGCACAAAACAGGACTTTTGAAATAAAAATTTTACATTTTTAAACATTCTGCCCAGTACCGTCTAGACATCGAGCTTGCTATTCGAACGCCAACATCAACACCAGACTCTGAGCATACTGCTAAATGCCGTCCGGACACCATGTCTGCCATCTAGATGTAATGCCCAGAACCCGATTTCTAACGAACCCCAATTCCAAAACATCCCCAAATCACCCATTCAAGCCTCTATCTCAACAATATCACATGTATAAACACTTAAATACTTAAATTACATGTTTTTTCAACACTTAATTAAAGAGTAACTCAAATATATGCAAGATCTTCACATTCATAGGCATATACATACTCACATTCATATATATATATGCACAAATCTGAGGATCTTCAACCAAATCAAGCATATATATACATTAAAGTCATTGTTACAATGTCTAGAATACAAATATGAGTTCCACCTACCTCAGTTCTAAAGAATAGATGAAGAAAAGGGCAGAGAATTTTAAAGTTCTAAAACTTCTCTCTTCCATTTCTCCACCTCAGGCAGAATCACCATGATACGACACTGCCACGATGATTACGACATTGAAAATACCAAAGATTTGCTATCTTCCTTCTTTGGCACACACTTTCTCTCTCTACTCTCTCTTCTCTCTCTTTTTTTTCTCTTCTCTTTTCTTCCCCCCCCCCAAAATCACCTGAAGCCCACTAAAAAGAAAAGAAAAAGGAAATGAAGAAAAGAAAAGAAAATAGCAGGGCCCTTGCCCCAGTTGTCCAACCCAATGCCACTTTAGGCCAACTCAGCCCAGGAAAAATAAAATCAAGTGATCCAATCTCAGTCCAAATATTTTATTAGCCTAAAATAATACATAAATGGCCAAAAATAAATATTGGTTATTACACCAATTTTATTGGAGTATGTAATTCATTTTTCCCAAGAAGATGAGCTCCACAAGCTCGGTCTCGTAACCCAAGTCCATGACCTAAACCAAAACATATCATGCAATTCACATACAATCACAGAACCTGTAATAACATGGATTTATTTTAATCTATATCTATTATTTAATAATTTTAGTTTGTTGTTAAAATTTAGTAAGTTAATTTTTTTTTTAAACTTTGGGTTGCATCCAAATGGTTGAATTTGGTAACCCTTCAAAGAATTTTGAAATTTTAGAGAAAATATGTAATTTATTAAACCCATATAGGTAGAGTATGTAATTAATTAAATTTATTAGGGTTGCTCTGTTACTTGAGCAATCATAGATATAGTGTTATATACAGGATTCTAAGGAGCTACGATGAAAAAGAAAAAAAAAACTTCAGCAGCTAAAGTTTCTCCAATTAACGATTTTGATCTTGTCAAAGAGATCTAATGGTCTTGAATTGATTTAATTAAAATTATTTTTTAAATCTATCAAATTAAAAAAAAAAATAACTCTTCCTTTCTCTCTCCCTAACTCTTTATAGGTGTTTCTATTCGTCGGGACCTAAACTTTCTAGTGAAGTACTTGAAAGATAGGGGCCCAAATGCGATTTCTATCCATTTGGGGTACTTCAATTCAAGTTCCAAAGATCTCTTACCTACCTTATGTCGTAATAGTCACGATAGTTGCCGTATCATCACTGTTGATTCATTACTCAAAGTCCGGCGAAGCATCGCCTCTCATTGGAGTTGTCAGCAGGACTTTATCTTCATATCCATCGTCATTGTTGACATCTTTGAAGTCCAATAAGAAGATCAGTGACCATCTTTCCACCATGATGTATTCCCCTTCCCCCTTTTCTTTTTGGTTTTGCAGTTACCTCCAATTTTGTTAATCAAAAGAAAAAAGAAACGAAATATTGATTGTTTCAGTTATCATCTTATATTGTTCTATTATCTATAGCTCCCAATTGTAATCTCTTTTATTCATTTCAATAATTCACTCATTTGCTTGAAAATTTTTTATATCAAGTTGAATTTTTTTTGCTGTAGTTTGTTTCTCAGCTAAGACAAACTTGAATCTCTCTTTAGACCAAGTTGAAAAAATTGAAACTTTGAGTGTTGGACAAAACAAAAAGTTAGAGTTGGAATTGTGTAGCTTGATCCAAGTAATTTAGCCATAGGTTTGCCAGATTAATTTGAGTTGTTTAGCCCCCATTTGGTAATATTTTTGTCTTATTTTTTAGTTTATATTTTCAAAATTTTGTAAACTGACAATAGAAACATGTTTGTTAAATCTGTTTATATTTTTTTGTTTCTAAAAAAATGAAAACTTAAACAGAAAAAACGTAAAAAAAAAAAAGTGTTTTCACTCTCTTTTTTTTTTTTGGGTTAGAGACACTTTGTCAATTTTAACATTTTGTCCATTTTTATTTTACCATATTAAAATGAATTATTTTATTCAAATATTTTATTAAACTAAAATTATTTTTAATAAATAATAAAATTAAATTAATTAATTTAATATAATTTAACAATTAACTAATTTAATTAGTATAAAATATATTTTATTAATAAATTTAATTTAATTTAATAATTAATTTAATTAATATGGAATATATTTTATTAAATTATTGTTAACAAATATCATAATTAATTTAATTAATTTATTTAGTATGAAATATATTTCATTTAAATATTTTTAATAAATAATAAAATTAAATTATAATTAATATATTTATATTTACTAAGTTAAATGATATAATAGTTATATTTTATTTAATTGTTTTTAATAAATAACATAATTAAATTATAATTTAATATGTATTATATTTATTGAATTAAATAATTTTTAATAAATAATTTAATTTATTAATTATCTTAATTGATAATTAAATTAATATTGAAACATATTTTATTAAATTCAATTAATTTCTTAAAAACTTATAAAATTACATATTTTGTGAAAATAAAAAATTAATAATTGTAAACAAAATTGCATTTTCAAACGCAGTTTTAGTTTTTATTTTAGAAAATAACAACAACAAAAAATAAGAAATAGAAAACATAAATAAAAAACATAAATAGAAAAATGACAGGGTTACCAAATAGTCTCTTAGTAAGATCTACTAACCAAAAAAAAGATCACAAGATTTGCCATGAATGAACTTTTGGATGATTTATAAATTACATGAATCTTGGTGGAAGACAGAATTTTAATTGTCACGTTCTCCTCTATGTTGATGTCTTATTCTTTGACAAGTCAGGACGAATTTTTACCATCCCCTTAAGAAGTTTTTTCCTAGCTGAGTAGATGGATTTTTTGCCCAAACATGCTTTGAATCTAGTTTTATTTATTTAAGCTTATCAAGCTGAGACAATTGTAGAAAAACAATTATCCACGCAAAAATGCTTGATTATCTTAGAAACATGTTTGATTGTCTTAGACAATTGTAGAAAAATAATTACCCTACCAAATTGTTGAGATTAACAAAGGAATTCAGGGACATTTTGTTTACATTGAAGGGCCTAATGGTAGAAAAAGGAAATGGAGAAAAGCATGGTTTAATGATAGATCTTTGTTAGACTGGTTGTAGATGATGGACGGATAAATTAAAAAAAAAATGTGAATGACGGCAAATTTTAGCATAGAAATTTCATAGATCATTCTCCAACTGAGAAATACCCATAGTTTCCCTTACTAGAAGAACAAATATTTGCCTATATTGCATTCTTAAAAAAAAGCTGAGTTAAAGTACTATTTGTACAATTTGAAGTTTTCTAGAATGATGTCTTCTTCATTTTGTGTTTTTAATTAAATTAATATTTAATTGCAAGTTTTTCGATCCAACCTCATTGTTTCGTTTGGCCACCAAATGTTTAGATTAAAGTGTAATCTGAAAGCATTGCAAGATCAGGCCAAACCTACCATTAATCAATCCTAAATTGTTAGGTATGACAGTTTTATCCCTAGGTTTTGGGCATGACAATTTGTGAATTGTCACAGTGTTAATATATAAAATATATGTTAAAAATAGTGTTCTATGTGTGGGTTGAATTTTCATGTTTCTAGTGGTGCTTGCAAGTCTTGTGTATACAGTGGAATCCCTTCAGGCCTTTGTATAAAATAATTATCATTTCTTATATTTATTTTGTTATAAATTTTTTTGCATGGAAACCTCCTTTATCCATTCTTAATCATTTGTATCATCATTTTTGTTTTCTTCCATCATTTGTACCATTATAAAGTTTACAATTACAACAATTTAAACTTCATAAAGTTACAATAATTTAAGAATCTCATTCACATAAGCATGAAACAAATTTATATTGATTAGATCACAAAATTCCATAGAATAAATCACAAAATTCCAGTTGAATAATCTAGGTAAACAAATTTTGTAATAATATTAGAAGAAATGTTCTTATTACAAATAAAGTGAACAAAAATTGTAAATTACACAACACTTAAAATCTTAAACTCGTGTAGAAAATGAAAATTCTGCAACTTAACAACAAAATTCCAAAAGCTTATTTCTTTAATAGAACAATGGGAAAAATGCGTGCATTTTAAGAGAAGCTTAAACTAGGCAGTGCTGTTCTACAAAAGCCTACACTTCCACGCCCAAACTAAGGCCTTTTCACTAGAACCTTGCATGTTCAGCAGGTAACCAATTAAAATTTTAGAATTTAATTCATAACACACATTTTATAATTTATTTGTTCCCTTGAGCATCACAATAGCAAAATTCAACGATTCAGAAAAATGTTTCTTTAAATGGTGAAACCTCATTTATAATTTGTTTTCGATGAAGCAAGTACTTCACACTACCATGTTAATGAATTTTAGGGCCAATCAATTGGAAATGACAACTTGCTAGCATGCAAAGCTTTAGTTTGAGATGATAAATTCCATGTTATTGGTCATGAATTAGAATCTCATCTCAACATTGACTAGATTTTTCATTGTTAATTCCACTGTTCTAACTCCCAAAGTGAATAATACCAATTTGTAAAACAAGCAACAATATTCTTGAACTTTAGGTTTTTCTTCCTCTCATCTTTCAATAATCTCGCTAGTGCGCTCTATAAAAATAAATTGACAAAAAATAATTACCTAACTATACATACACCTATTTGTCAACCACAAGCCAAGACCCTTCAAGCGCACGCCATGCTAGGCATAGGGGCCTAAGGCACCAAGCGCCCATCCCCCTTGTCCATAATTGGTTCTTTCCACTTTTTGTATTATAAGTTAATTCTCAAGCTCATATTTTTAGAACGCAAAGACTTTTAACATATCTATGTGAAATTTAAAAGTGTTTCAGATAATAAACAAGAATCTTATAGGCCACGTTTGGATTAAGAAAAAATAAGGTAAATTGAGATAAAATGTGATTTGGGGTTAATTTTGGCGCATTTTTTTCTGAAAAGGCACAAACCGTGGGAACAGTTTTCTAAATCCGTTCCCACAGATTCAAAAAAATTCACAAAAAATAGTAACAATGGTGCTCGTTTGAAAGCTTTCGACACGAAGAATATGATTGTATAAAAAATTTACACATTCGGTTAACCTATTTCCAGATTTTTTATTTTTTTAGCGAAATATTGAAATTTTTTGAAATTCGTAATGGCGGGGAAATTAGAGATAGAGGGGTTGTTGGAGATTTATAGAGTTAGTTTGTGATGCCAAACGAGGCCATAGTATAAAAAGTATGGTGGAAATTTGAATAATCTATGAATGTGTTTGACCGCCTCTAAATAGTGCGTCTAAACTAACTCCCAAATGTAAAGGTGTGCGGTGTAGTTTCAACTCGGTAGGACCGAGGTCGAATCCACAAGGAACCTACATTTAGTTTCTAGGTTGTGACAGAAATTATCAATTCTAAGTTTAATGAATATTAAATTTTTAGGTTTTTAGAAAATAAAATAAAAGGAAATAATTCATTAACAATTATTTAATTACGTGAAACTCAGAGAATATTTTTTTCTTCAACAAGAGTAATGATTAATGAAAAAAACTTCAATTAAAGTAGGAATCGAGCAAAGTAAACACATTTAAAATTTTCAAAGCAACCAATTAATTAACTAAGGAGTTACTTCAAATAACAATAACACTATCAAATAAGATTCTTGATTCAACTTTTCAATTTCAGGTGGGTTAGTCATTTCACAATGGGATGTGCACGCGACTACAATCTAAAGTTCACGTAAATGAACAAACAGATTGATAAGATATCTTCATTAAAAGTTTGTTATTTCCCAAAACTCAGTTTTATACTCTCGTTTAGGATTATAAAACTGAAAAAATATTCTTTGATATTACTTGAGTTCAAATCCAATTTTTGTTTTGTTCAAAAATTATTAATACCAAGTTTTAATCGAAAATCTTTACCAGTAATTACAGATAATGTAGTCAAAGATTTTCGTTTTCGAAAGTTTTTGAAATAAACGAAATCAGATTTGAAATATGTAGATCCTTTTGCATGAGTTTTGGCAAACCATGTGCAAGGTCTACACATATCCCATTATTTGTAATAACCCACCATTCCTTGATTCGTTGAATTAAGAAAGATAAGTTTACGCTAGCATGATTTCAAGATGAATAATAACAAACAAATCACAAATAAATCACTAAACTGAACAATGAATAAAAAAGACAATGTTATTAAATCAATAAACGAAAATAACGTGCTTTGAAATTGAATCCAATGCGAAACGATGAACAATGAAAGCTGTAACAACTCCTACGAAGGCTCCGCCAAATCTTAAAAACATTCTCCACACATTAAATCACTATGAAGAACCCTCTAAAAGTCTGAAAGGACGTAGGGTAAAAGTTTCCAATACGGCTATATAAAGATAATATTTATATTCATAACAAAAACCCTAAAAAAACTGACAAAAACACACAGTGAACCTCGCTGTGGTTCGGACCACTTGATGGGGTGTCCAGACCACAGAACCCTTTCCTCTAGGTTCTGCTTTCTTCCTCCAGCTTAGCCTTTGACCTGGTTCAGACCACTCGTGGGGGTGTCCGAATCACAATGTCCTCTCCATCATCCAAATCACTTTCATCACTACTAATTATGATTATTTCGCCATTTTTCCTGCAATTTAGAAAATAAACTCCATAAGTGATAAATTAATAACAAAACTCTTAAATTTATTATTTAAGTGCATGAATAAAAGTCAAAATATGGAGTTATGTAATTATATTTTTCAAGTGTAATTAGTGTTGTAAATTAATAATTTGGAATTTGATTTGAATATTATGAAATGTAAATGATTTGGTTGTGACATTATAGAAACCTTGATGATAAATGATGAGAACACGAATAAGAGGCGAATAAGGAAAATGGAAGGTGATGAAATGATGAATGGTGATTGGCCCTTACATTTGATTGAAGCGTTGAGAGATGAGATAAAAGATAAGAGAATGATTTTTGTGATTGCAAAATTGAGGATACTAAGAAAATATGGAGGCTACAGAGATTGCCCTAGGGTTAAAAAACCTGAAATCTGCGCAAGGATTAGTATTCATGCTAGTAGGTTAACAGCCTGCAACATGATGTATATACTGGTTAATTGTAGCCCTAAATGATGTTGGACTTCGATTAATTGTTTCTGCTGGGTGTTGGCTTATGAAAGACGACATTGATAGTATTCACCAGATGAAGTGATATGATGATTTGAAAAAATCATAGAGAAACATAATAAAGTAAATAATTTGATTATTGTTCATATGATGCCTGATGATTGATATTTTCTTGTTGTATATTGATTCAGTCATTTATTAGTATATTATCTATTAATGCTACTTTGATAAGATTATAAATTGTTTAATTATTTGCATATTATATATATGTTGGTATTATGTATTGTGGGCATAAGTGGTTGATGCTCACGTCCCTATAGATTGCATTACAAGTCCTGATCTCGAGTCTTAGGTGGGCATTAATTGGAGTAGAAGTTGATTTATTATTGTAGACATTTGCATTTTCATTTGCTTAAGTTTTTATTAATATTCAGGACTATAATATTATTTAAATTTGGAGATTTGTTCAATTGGTTGTAAAAGCCATAAGGCCTATGTTTATTTATTTATTTATTTTTTGGCGAGCCGTATTTGAAGCATGGTGGCCTGGTTTAGCCGAGACTTGGTATAATTTTATTATATTATTGCTAGTTATTATATATATTACTCCAGAGTGGTTGTATTGCTTTGATTAGAGTGTCGGTGATATGTGCATGGTATGTATAATTATTCACTCATCCATCCAGTCATGAGATCAGGGCGTGAAACTATTTAGGTTTTAAAATCAAAATTTAACAATTTTAGCAATACCATCATATAATCCTATTTTTACAAATTCAAAACCATTGATATAAACATTCTTAACCTCTATATATTACCGATTTGCAAGGAAAACATAAACATGCATATCACATGCATTGAACCCGCATGCAACATTGACCATGAATTACCCAATAAACTAAAACCATTATACTAAGTAATTAATAAATAGTTTTTCAGAAAACCCCTACCTTTGATATATGATAGCACAAGAAAATGTAATGCATGGATGACAAGATGAATGACCTTCCTGTCCTTCTACTCTTTCTTCTCTCTTCTTTTTTTCCTTTTTCTCCTTTTTTTTTTTTATTTCTTTTGCTCTTTTCTCTCTTACTTCCTTTCTCACAGCACACACATTCTCTGATTTTTCCCTTAATAGCTATCTGCTCTCACCTTGCCATACTCTTTTATCCAACTCACTTTTTTTTTTTTTGTTTCTTTCTCTTATCTCACAAGCTTGGTGATCATTTTTCATCTCCCCCTACCATGTATGAAGTATATATATGGATGCACATGAAAATGACAAATAAAACCTTCGCTAGAGGGTGGCAAGGACAACTAGATCATGTGGGCATACGTGGAGCTTCCGTCTACGCAGAGTTATATGTGTTAAATAATTGAGTTAGTGGATAACTGCCAAGAAACTTGGAAACACACTATTTTCTAGATGGTGGTTTGCACAGCTCGTCATTATGACTCGTGTGCAGACAGGTTCCCAAACTTAGAAAATTTTCAAAATACGTAGAACGTTAAGTTGTGGGAAATGATATAATTACCTTCACAAATAAAATAATATTAAGCAATGCTAATATAAAAATTAATATAATAATGCAGGTAAATGTTCAGGTCATAATATATTGTTTGATGGTGAAAAAAGTTAATGATTTCATCAAATTTTACATAGTTGGAGTTAAAGGTGCAAGTAGGTTAAATTTTATTAATTTTACTTGGATAGATAAATATATTATTGAAGAAATATGTGTTAACAGGACTAAATTTTTCTATCATGAAGAATTACTTAAAGAGTTATTTGTAAAGTATAAGATTAGATCACCATCATGTGTAAATATGAAGACTTCTCCAAATTAGAATTGTATATAATACTTTCAATAAAAGAATTTTGCATTAAATCTACTTGCTCATGATGATCCTCCACTTTTTAAATCTTACATTACTTAACTCGAGGATGAGTTATTTTTAAGAGGAGGAGAACTCATGTAAGACGAATTTGTAGTTTTTCTAGTTTTTTTTGGATTAGTTTCATTTCTATTTTATTTAGGATTTGCCTAGGACTTTATTTAATTAATTATCTTTCCATATTTTGAGTCAAAAGCTATTTGTAATTCTTATAGGATTCAAATTATAATTACTTTTCCACATTAGATAGAAAAGCTTTTTTTTTTCACATACTAAATATACAAATTCTTGAAAATTTTATCTTAATTGGATTAGTTTTCTATAAATGCAACATTTTATAAACACTTTTTTTTATTAATTTAATTCATTAATCAAATTAAGATTTCTTTAGAACTTTGCGCTCTTGTTTGGTTTTTTTGGATTCAAGATCACATTCTTGTGAATTCAAGAGTAGTTTGTCACACTCGAGAGTGATATATCACCAAATGTTCCATTGTTGCATTTTTATTGATAGTCTGGATTTGCATTGCTTAGTCGGATGTGTATATTTCAATTTTAGATAAACTTTGGTTAAATTTGGCTGTTTATTTTTTTTTAATTCAAAGCAACCATTTTTCTAAATTCTAACAATATTAACACTTATTGTATTATATTTTCACTTAAAAATTTAATATTGTTTATAATTTCATTTTAGTGTAAAGTACGAGGGATATAAATGTAAGTTTTTGAAATTTAGGGGTATAAGTAATTTTCATTATAAGGACATGGAGTGAAAAAGTAATCTAACCTAATTTTAAGGCATTAGAATTTCAAAATAAACAACATTCAAAAATAATTTTTATCACAATGGAGCGAACAAGATGAACTCAAAATAATTATTACTTTAGGTTTGATTGTAAGAAAAAGTTAAATTTGGTTGTCCTACCCAAAAATTAGCTTTTTATTTTTTGAAATAATGTTGTCATCAAAAAGATTAGTTTTCATTTTTTATGTATTATAAAATTCAATTGAAATATCAAATTTAATTTTAACATAAGGACGAATATTAGGCTCGGAATTCTATAATTCTCAAAAAACTTTATAAATCTCCATAAAATTCTAACTCTTCACATATTGCACAATTACGAGATTGTCACGTATACTAATTTATATTTAAGTAGCATAATTGGCATTTGCTTTGCATTTCTATTTTTTATTTTATATTTTTCTTTTTTTTTGTTTTAAGATTCATGTTTTAAAAATACTGAAATGCATTTAGTTTGACATTTTCTATTTTTTGTATTTTGAAATTCTCCTTATTTTAAATCAAAAGACTCAAAAGGATTTTTAGTAATTTTACATTTTATGTGTAAATTTATTTTCTATTTTTTAAAATAAAATTTAAAAATACAAGTTTCTAAATATATTTTAAATTTTTTTCTTATTTTTAAAATACAGAACAAAAAAACAATCTCAAAATAGATATAGTAATTGAAATCTAACTTTTTGTACTTCAAATACACAGTTATGAGTGTGCTACGTAAGTATTGAGTTTGACGTGCTAGATGAGCGTTGCTAAATAATTTGTCTAGTTGAGGTAAAAGCTCGTTGTCCTTCCACTATCTCTATAATTCATAAAGCACAAAAGGAAGAGCTTGTTGCTAGTATCAGTGCTTTTGACTAAATCCAATTTTACCTATTACATGCTTTGTTTAGTCACATAATTTGATTATAATTTTTTTTTTTAGTTTTTTTGCCTTATATGACTTTTTTCATCAAAATTTAATTTTTTTCAAAAGTTATAACTTTTATGCGTGTTAATTATATTAGTAAAAAAAATTATTCATATATATTTGGGTAAAAACTATTCATTTGGGTGAAAAAAAGTAACAAAAAAAGTTAATATTTTTATTTTTTTAGCTTTTACCTAAAAAAATGTGAAATTTTCTTTTCTTTTTTTTTTTGGCCAAATACAATTAATGCCTAATGGCTATATAGTTATAGTTTCCCAAAAAAAATTTGTTTTAATAAAAAATCATATAAAATAAAAAAAAACTACAAAAAAGATAAAATTAAGGTTTGGTTTTGGAAGTAAAAAATTTAACTTTTTTTTTTTTTTTCAGTTCACAACTATTGCTTACTAGTTAACTACTAAAAAACTTAATTTTTTGTGTTTGAAGAAGGAAAAAAAACTAACTTTTTAATAGTTATCTTTTTAATTTTTTTTTGTTAATTTGACAATTTTGTCTTTCAATATTTAAAAGAAATATAAAAAGATAAAAGGATAATTTTGGTCATTAAAAAAAATAAAAAGGTAGTGGTAACCTTAACTATTAGCTACGAGTTACCATAGCCAAACAAAGCCTAATTTGGGAAACAAATAGGGTCTAGGGGGTTTAGTTTATAAAAAAAAATCAAAAATTATTAATTTTTATCAATTTTTTTATTTTCTTTCAATCAAATTTTATCACATATCACTTTTATTCTGTTTGGCGCACCAAATTCTATCAAAATTCACCGATTTTAACTAATTTTTTTATACTTTTTTTTAATTAATTTTTTTATATATTATCTTTATGTCCTATCATTTTACTTTTATTATATTTTTAACCAATTTTTTATCAACCAATCACATCCTAAATTTTTATACTTTTTTACTGTATTTTCTTTTGCAAACTTCTGCCAACCAAATTCCTCATCATATGATAGGTCAATCGTCCCTGTTGGGTAAAAATCTTGCTGTACTCTCCCTCTCTCTCTAATTCGCAGAGCAGGAAAAAAAGGAGCTTAGAGCTCCTTCAATTGTCTTCGTTTCAAATTAGGGCTTAGTTCTCTAGCTTTTGTAGGTTTCATGCAAACGCAGAAAGCCCAATGTCAGATCTCCATCGGTCTTCAAGTGCTCCATTGAAGGACTGCCTCCCTCCCCAAGAACTACTTGATGATCTCTGCAGGTCTGCCTCATCTGCTGCCTAATCTTTCGCATTCATCCGTACACATGTATTAAATTGTATATATAAAATCTCTTTCGCGATTAATCACTAGGGTTTTGGTCCGTTGCGTTTGGGAGAGTTGGAGTGCTGAAAATGAAGTGAACTTGCTTTCATCGATGTGGAGTTCTTGCATGAACTGAATAGCGAAATTATTCCTAAATACTAAAAAACCCTCATGTACGTGTCTGGTACGGTAAGAGTAAAAATGAGTATGGGACAAAAAATATATAATTTTTATTAGTTATATATTTGTATATAACATCTACAAGAAAATTTATTCAACAATTCTATTAACAATTCAACATATAAAACACAACAAAGTATCATATAAAAGATTTAATTATTTTGGAAGTTTCAATTACTCAAATTCAGACATTAATTACATAACTTGAATATAAAATGGAAAAATAATTTGATACCATTGGGTGTGTCTTCTTACAGAGATTTCAGTGTATTTTCAGTACATGTATTTCTTAAGTGTCAGACAACATGTCTATTTTAAAGTGTTCATACTTTCATAATTCCTAATTCAAGGGGGATTATGCATTGCTTTTATTTTCTCTTGATACGAATTAGGAATTTATATTCTCAAGTATGTGTTGACTTTGTGAAACTACATGCATGTCAGTAGCAAGTATGGGTCCATATGATTTCACAGGAGGAGGGAATAAAATTCTCGTCAATGGTTGAGTGTGGTTTCCTTTAATTTGAATAATTTGTTTTTGCTACAATTTTTTGTGATGCTTTTTGAGTGATTAAATATGGAGATGTAAGAGATTGAGAACATTATCTCAATTTTCTTACGCTAAATACGAGGATTTTAATATTTAGGAATGATAGAGAACATCAAATTATTCCCTTTGTTTTTTGGTTCCATAATGTGTATTGGAGCCATCTTCTGGTAAAAATAATAAAATATCCTTATAATTTAGAAAATGGGTTCCCAATATGTCCATTTGGTATACCTGCTCTGGGGCTGTTTTCCATTTTGCAATTTTGGAAAATAAGAAAAATAGCTCAAAATACATTTGGTTCCTCATATTTTCAAAAACTATTTTAGAAAACAGGAAACAGGTTTGATAAAATTGTGATGAACATTTTCCACACACCTAAATCAGTGTGTGTACTGATTTATATACACAAAAAGAAGAGACTATACAACTTACCTTGGTGACCATTCGGTGATCAAGTGTCCAGATACACTAACCATTAATGCTATACTAACTCTAAGTAGTAATGCTACATTAACACTCTCCCTCAAGTTGGAGCATATATATCATATGTTTCAAGCTTGTTACAAATTTATCTCACTCTTGCTCCTCCTAAAACTTTAGTGAACAAATCGGCTAACTGATCTTCAGACTTCACATGACTTGTTTTGATGACATTTTGTAAAATCTTTTGCCTCACAAAGTGACAATAAATTTCAATGTGTTTAGTTCTCTCATGAAACATTGGATTAGTTGCAATATGGACAGCTGCTTGATTATCACAAAATAAGTCCATGGGCTGGGATCCAAGAACTCCCAATTCTGTTAACATATGACGTATCCAAACTAATTCACAGGAAGTGTGTGCCATAGCCCTGTACTCAGATTCTGCACTTGATCTTGCCACCACTGTTTGCTTTTTACTTTTCCATGACACTAGGTTTCCACCCACAAAAATACAGTACCCAGTAGTAGACCGTCTATCTGTTGGTGAACCAGCCCAATCTGCGTCTGTATAACCTTGGACAAGTGTATGGCCGTTATCTTTATACAATAAACCACATCCTGGTGCACTTTTTAGATATCTTAGAATACGAATAATCGCATCCTAATGACTGGTCCGTGGTGCATCAAGAAATTAACTTACTACACTTGTAGCAAATGAGATATCCGGTCGTGTGATTGTCAAATAATTAAGCTTCCCAATCAATCTTTGATATCTGCTAGGATCTTCCAATAGGTTTCCTTTATCTACTAGAAGTTTTGTATTAGGATCCATTGGTTTAGCTCCTAACATACCAGTTTCAGAGAGCAGATCAAGAACATACTTCCGTTGAGAAAGGACAATACCCATGCGTGATCGAGCAATCTCAATGCCCAAGAAGTACTTCAGGGAACTCATATCTTTGGTGTTGAATTTGGTTTGAAGGAATATCTTCAAATCATGAATTCCTTTTGTGTTATTACCGGTGATTACAATGTCATCCACATAGATCAACAACCATATTTTTCCTTAAGGAGAATGACGGTAGAAAACAGAATGATCAACACCACAACGTATCAACCCAAATTCTGTCACAACATCACTAAACTTTCCAAACCATGCACAAGGAGATTGCTTTAGGCCATACAATGCCTTTTTCAATTTGCAGACAAGTCCAGTCTCCCCCTGAGCAACAAAACCTGGAGGTTACTCCATATACACCTCTTCGGCAAGATCACCATGGAGAAAAGCATTCTTGATATCAAGCTGATAAAGGGATCAGTGAAAGGTGGTTGCAGGAGATATGAGAAGACGTACTGATGTAATCTTGGCCAACGGAGAGAAAGTTTCGGAAAAATCAAGACCATAGATTTGAGTGTATCCTTTGGCAACAAGCCTTGCTTTCAACCGATCCACTGCACCATCAGGATGAACTTTGCTATTGTACACCCAACGACAACCAACTGTGGATTTCCCAGGAGGAAGAGTGACCAAGTCCCATGTATCATTGGCTTGAAGAGCTGACATTTCTTCTTCCATGGCTTTACGCCACCCGGAATGGGATAGTGCTTCGGACACAAAGTTAGGAACAGAGACAGTAGACAATGATGAAATAAAGGCATAATATGAAGGAGGCAAAGCTGTGTAGGAAACAAAGTTCGTACAGGATGGGAAGTACAAGCTCGTTTACCGTTCCGCAAAGCAACTGGAAGATCAAGGTCACAAAGGTCTAGCTCGGGAGCAGGATCTGAAGACAAGATAGGAGAAGGTGAAGTGCTTGAAGCATTAGGAATAGACTCTGGATCTGGAAGCACCCTCCATCTGGTATAAACCTGCAGATCAGGACGAGAAAGACGAAAAGAAGAAACCAAAGGCAAAGGGAGACTTTCATTTAAATCAGACACAGAAGAATCATTGGAAAAGAATGGGGTATTTTCAAAGAATGACACATCGGCACATATGAAATATCGATTGAGTGAAGGACTGTAACATCTATACCCCTTTTGGACCCGAGAATATCCCAAAAAGACACATGTAATGGCACGAGGGTCAAGTTTGCCAACCCACCTTCAAGCTGATGAACAAATGCAACACATCTAAATATGCGTGGAGGAAGAAGAAACAACGGTGTTTGGGGGAACAACACAAAGTAAGAGGAACAACCTTGTAGAACAGAAGCCGGCATTCGATTGATCAAGTAACAAGCTGTGAGAATAGCATCCCCCCAAAAAGGCTTTGGAACCTTCATATGGAACATTAAGTAACGAGCTGTTTCAACCAAGTGTAAATTTTTCCTCTCGGCAACTCCATTCTGTTGTGGAGTACGAGGACATGATGACTGATGAATCATGCCAAGAGATGTCATAAAATTAGTGAAGGATTTAGAAAAATATTCTTTCGCATTATCACAACGAAGAATCTTAATTGATACATCAAATTGAGTTTTTATTTTAAGACAAAAAGATTGAAAGATAGACAATAACTCGGAACGATCTTTCATTAGATAAACCCAAGTAAGTCTTGAAAAATCATCAATAAAGGTAACAAAGTACTTAAAACCCAACTTAGACATAACACGACTAGGTCCCTATACATCAGAATGTACTAAATGAAAAGGATTGGAGGACCTATTATTGACTTGAGGATTAAAGGAAGCACGGTGAAGCTTTCCTAACTGACAAGACTCACACTCTAAAGATTGTAATTGACTTAAACTTGGTGCCATGGATTTCAACCGATCAAAAGAAGGATGCCCCAGACGGCAATGAATTTCCAGTGGAGAAGCTACTGCAGAACGTGACATAGGTGAAGAAGTAGATGGACCAGACAGGTAGTAGAGTCCCTGAGCTTCGTGCCCTTCTCCAATCTTCTTCTTTGTCTTCAAATCCTGAATAATCACAGAATCAGGAAAGAAAGTCATTGAACAATTCAACTGCCTAGTAAGCTTACTAACAGATATAAGGTTGAAAGATAAGGATGGCACATATAACACTGAAGATAATGACAAATGAGAAGATGGACAAATGTTACCAACTCCTTTTACTGAATTGGAAGAACCATTAGCTGTGGTGATATTGGAGATGGATGAACACTGAAGATTGGAGAATAGTGAAGATGTACCAGACATATGGTCTGAAGCACCAGAGTCAATGACTCAAGATGTATTTAAAGAGGTAGATACACATGTGGTGGGATTACCTCGATGGGCTAAAGAGACTGTTGGAAGAGATGCCTAATGAGCATGCTGATACTGGAGGAACTTGGCGTATTCCTCTCCTGAGAGAGTCACAGTGGATGGTTCTCCTGCACTAAGCTTATCAGAGGAAGTAGGAGCATCAGATGCAACAGCATGAACCTTGTGAGCTGGCTTCCCATGAAGATCCCAACAATTCTCCCTAATATGTCCAGGACGGCCACAATTAGTACATCTTGGTCTAGTACCACGACCTCTACGAGCACGGCCACGACTTCCACATCCACGTTCATTATACTGAGATGAAGACAGATGAACAAGGCTTTTATTATCTAAGGGAGTCTGACTAATTAAGGCAGAACGTGCAGGCTCAGAATTAGTTGATGATTCCTTAGATGTAGCTCTCGTAACCCTGGAATATGTCTCTGCAAATGAGGGAAGAGTGGCCCCACTGAGTATCTGGGCTTTGACAGGCTCAAACTCAGGATCTAGCCCAGCAAGAAAACGAAGCACTACCATTTGTTCTCTCTGTTTCTGCATAACATTAATATCTGTGGATAATGGTTGCAGAGAGTTCAATTCTTCATGAACACGCTTGAGAGAAGCAAAGTACTCAGTAACTGGCTTGCCGGACTGCTGGAGTTGAAAGAATTCCAGTGATAGGTCGTACATCCGAGTGAGATCACTGGAGAACAATAGACAAATATATTCCCATATATCCTCACATGTATCTAAGTGAGTACACATGTCAGCGATATTGGGCTCTATGGAATTTCACAGCAAACTAACAAGATGGGCATCTTCTTGGACCCAAATATCAAACTTAGGATCATCTTCAGGAGGTGCTGGCTCAGTTAAATGCTTCTTCTTACCATATCCAGTTAAAGCAATCTTAATTGCCTTGGACCATTGGATGTAGTTCGTTCCATTCAATTTTTGAGTTGTCAGTTGTTGTGGAATTGGAACAGAACCACTCATTATCTTCTGATCAATTAGGGTTCCAGTAGCCATTTAAGATCAAAAAATACAACTTTGAACAGTAACAGGGACACACGGCAGATGAACGGTGACGACATATGAGAGGAATCAAACAAAGGTTGGCTAATTACCAATCTGATTACATTGGTAGACTCGTCACAGGGAGTAGAACAATCGGCAAAGAAGGTCGGAACCCAGACGTCGAGACACGCACCCTCACGCGCGACTTTGGTGTCGGCGCGTGAAGCCCACATGCAGTGACAGTAGAGGCGCGTGGAACTTTCTCCGACGGCGGCGTTGCTCTGACGGTGGTCGTCTACTTCCGGCGATCGATCTTGGTGCTATGACCAACTGGGCAAGCAAAGGTTTGATGACCTTTGCTTTGAAAATGACACGGGACCTTGGTTTTTGACAGTGAACGTTGATAAACAGTGAGTGACTCAAAGACTCACTGTTTTACACAACTATTTTACTCAATCACACTCACCAATCTTGCTCTGATACCATGATAAAATTGTGATGAACATTTTCCACACACCTAAATCAGTTTGTGTACTGATTTATATACACAAAAAGAAGAGACTATACAACTTACCTTGGTAACCATTCGGTACCAAGTGTCCAAATACACTAACCATTAATGCTATACTAACTCTAAGTAGTAATGCTACATTAATGCTACATTAACAAGGTTTATATAGAAAATGCAAAATGGCCAAACGTCGTTTTGAGCTTTTTTGACCCAAAATAAGGAAAATTTCAAAACACGGAAAGCAAAAAAAGTAAAACCAAATGCATTTTCAGTATTCTTAAAACATGAATCTCAAAACAGAAGATAAAAAATAGAAAATTGAAACAAAAAACAAAAAATAGAAATGCAGAACCAAATGCCACCCAAAAGGTTACGTTTCTCTTTGAGACTTTTAGCCATTGACTTTAATCACTATGTCTATAATTGTTATGATTAATTGGTGAACACTCTATACTTGTGGTTATTTTCAATACTATAGGATGAAATAATTTTCATTAAGGAGTTCCCTTCATATATTTTATGCAATCTATTGCCTGTCTTTCTCAATTCTACTTCATTTTTATTTACTATAATTTCTTGCCTTGCATGCTATTGCTATTGTTTAAAGAATATTTATGGTATCCTTATTCTAATTGTTTTTGACATATTGTTTTTTTGTTGTTATTTTTATTTTTAGTCGGTTTGTTTTGAATGTACCAAAAGAAGATCTAGAATCATTCGAGAGGATTTTATTTCTTGTGGAGTCTGCACACTGGTACTATGAGGACAATTCAGTGGAACAAAATCCGTCCTTGAAATCATTCACTTTGAAGGAGTTTGCTTTTCTATGTATCCTTTGCAATCTCTAGTTGAATTGCTTCTTGAATTACCATCATGCAGCATAATTTGAGGACCTCCTTGTTTGTACTAAACTCTTGGTTTTGATGTCATTATTCATTTCCTTCCTCTTGCGTTACTTTTGTCTTCTCAGTTGGGGCTATGAAATTAATAGCATTTACACTTATCCACTAGTATGTGGATCATGCATTCTACTTTTTATTTTGTTGGTATATTCTAGTTACAAAGGTATCTACAAGTTATCAGCAAAGGAGTCTAGTTCATCAAAAAGATTATATTTGCTGGTTTTTTATTTGCGTAGGTTTTTTGTAAGCTAAAGTTATTATTGTCAAGCTTACTTGTTTTATGTTCATTGATATCCTCCCCCTGGTGACCCGTTTTCCTTAATTTATTGTAGTGTTTAACAGTTGTGATGTTTTGAGACCTTATGTTACTCATATAGATGACATTTTTAAGGATTTCAATTCATACAAGGTTCGTGTTCCTGTGAGTGGGGCCATCATTTTAGACGAGTCTTATGAACGGGTAAGGTGTTAGCGATTGAAAGCATATATACAATGTATGATTTTGCTTTTCTTTTTCTATTTGATAAGCAATTATACAATGTATGATTCTGCTTTTCTTTTTCTGATTAAGGAGATGCCATTTGTATGAAAATATCCCTAATATGGCCATTGCTTATTCGCAATTACAGTGCTCCTCTTTAGTTCATCATTCTCAGTTACCATCTTCCTCTTCTAGTGGTTCTAATTTTGTTGCCTTTGTTAATGGCTTTGGAGGTTGTAGTGGCCTTCTTAATAGTTCTCGAGACGATACCCATGGTGGTGACTGTCGTCCTTGTTGTGGCTCTCGTCGAGAAGGTGATACCTTGGTGCGTGGTACCAAGGAGTGTGACTATTGTGGTGGCATTAACCATACTACGCCATATTGTTGGGATAAGTATGGTCAACCTGATCAGGCCCATCATGTTGCTATCGAGCCTACTGCTTTTGACTCTTCTTTAGGTCTAAATGCTTCCAATTTGTGTAATCTTTCTACATCTGTTGTACGTCATAGGGACCCCTCACTCTTGCTAAGTTGGATGCTATTGTGTAGGCTTTTCATATCTATCGCTTTACTACTACTTTAGCCCATTTGAGTGCTTTTGCCCCCCCCCCCCTTTTTGGGTAAGTAGGTGCTTTTGCTTTTTTTCTTCCCCATCAACCCCTTAATGGGTCAACGATTGGAGCCAGTACACATATTTGATAATCCCACCTTATTATCTGATTTAACTAATAGCATTTATTGTCTTACTTTGGTAGATGTGTACTTGGCCTGTGATTGGTAAAGGACATCTTCAATTACCCCCTTCTTTGTTACCTTCGAGCTTTTATGTCCCTAAGTTTCTTTTTTATTTTTTATTTGTTAGCTAGTAGGGGTGATACCGGTTCGGTTTGGTCCGGTTTTGGGTTATTTATGGGATCGGACCAGATTTTCGATTTGAAAAATTTCAAAACCAGAACCAGTTGATATAATTCAGTTTCGGTTCAACCGGTGTCGGTCCGATTTCCATTCGGTTCTGGTTTTAATTCGGTTTCCATTTTAGGCTACAATTTACATTTTGAGCTAAGCCCAATATTAAAAAAAAAAAAAACAATTCTGACCCAATATATTAAAAAACCTATAAAAATTACATTAATGCGGCTTTCAAGCCCATTACGAACCCAAAAAACATTTTCACCTCTAGCCTAATTTCCAACCACGGCCTAGTTTCCTCCACTGTGGCATTATAAGTAATTGGTGAGTGTTGTCCAGTGGTAAAGTCATCACTTGAAAACTTTGGGATCTTGAGTTCAAATCCCAACCACTACATTTTGCTACACACTCGTATTATAACCAGTTCGGTCCGGTCCAATTCGGTTCTGAAGCCCTCAAAATCAGATAACCAAACCAGTTTCAAAAAATTAAAATTTTTTAAACCGAAACCATACCAGATTTTAAAAAATCGGTTTACAAAATCCGGTCCGGTCCGGTTTTTCGGTTTTTTATAACACCCCTATAGCTAGTTAACCAAATTTTCTATTACCTTTTCTTTCCCATCTTGTGTTTTTTGACCCAAGAATGCATTGGATGATTAGTTTGGGGTGTGAGCGGGATAGACTCTACTATCTTAATCCTTCTATTTTTTCTATTTCACATTCTGTCTTAAGTTGGCATTTCTAGTTTAGGGTCTGTTTCGAGTCTTCAATGTGAGGCTTGTTAGCTTGGCAAGCATCACCATAGTTCTTTCTTGAGTAGTAGTGGTAGTTATAGTTGTCAAATTGAGATTTGAATTGTGAATCAAAATATGAAATTTGAGAATCATGAATCATAAGGTTCGGTACAACTTTAAAAATTACTAGTGCATGTAAAAGATCAAAACAAGAAATTAGAGGAGTGTATTTTCCCTTCTCCCATGTATTATATTTATATTGGAAAATTACAACCAAATAGGAAAGACAACAAATCATGACTGTCAATACAAGAAAGAGAATAACCAATTCCACTCAATCAACGATTACAATAATATGCTCTAACACACACTCCCTCAAGCTGGAGCTTACAAGTAAAAAATGCCAAGCTTGAAACATTAGAGTCTGAAAGGTAGGATGAGATGACGACCAAGAAGACCACTAGAAGAGGCACCACAACTGTGATGACTAACAAGACCAGATAAATCAGTAGGTGGCACTGTATGATCATCGGTGGAAGAGTGACTGCCTAACAAGGATCATTGTATGTGAGCACAAGCGTGAGCAACAGTGAATAAGGTCTCACTTGCTAAGATCTAATCCTTAAATCCTTGGAGAGAGAGCAGGATTAAGGCCAGATAAAAAATTGTAATCATAAACTCTTCCTATACTTCTGTTGCTGGGTCAAGTTTGCACTAATGGGCAACATTGCAACAATTGTTCCCATAAGCTTTTCAAGTGACTGTAATACTTAGATAGTGATCTATCGCCTAGTTTTGCTAAAAACATTTGCTTATATAATTCATAAACTTGAGAGATATTACTCCTTTGGGAGTAAGATTCAGCAAGGCAATCTTATATCTTTTTAAAAGAATCATAGAATTCAACAGTAATAGTAATTGAGTCCTCTAAATTGTGCCACAGGAGACCCATTACAATAGTATCCTCACTCATCCAAACATAATACTTAGGATCATTGGAAGCAAGGCGGTTGATCAATGATATACTGTAGTTTGTTTTTCCCATGAAGAAAAGTATTAACTGCATGTGCCCAAATCAAATAATTATCACTATTCAATTTCTTTGGCATGATGGAGTAAGGGACATCATCAGCCTTGAGAAAAACTGCTTGAGGCAAGATTTGATGACATGAAGACTTGGATTTTGACATAATTAGTGAAATAACAAGTAAACCAGATCTGACTTATGAGTAATCCACAATCAACTTTAATTTACGAGACTTGTAGAAATTCGATGCATAATCTTCAGCAAGTAGAAACTAAGATGAATAATCTCTAATAATCAAGAATAAGCAAGTGATGATAAAACCTCCCTGAGAACAAAGAGGCATCACAGCAGAGGCCAAAAGACAAACACAGATTTGCCAAAAGAGGAACGGAGACAATCAGTGACTGTAAAGAAACCAACACAAGCAGTCGGACCTCAGTAACTCATCAAGAACAATAGGTAAGATGAGAACAACAGTCGCCTACATTAGGCAACTATCATTAGAGAACACTGGAAGACCTTCGACAAGTCACGCATTGGCACGCGTTGAAGATCTCTTGGCACATGAGAGCTGGAGCAAAAAGAATTGACGTTGTGTGGGGGTGTGTCTGATAGCCTCCAATGACAAGGCTAGGTGGACTGCGACCGTCGGTTGCCGACGATGCTGTTGGTGATGTTGGAGGTCAATTCCAGTGATCGGAGACATTGCAGCCGCCGCCGAGGGGCAGTTTGTGACTTTGCTTCTTGTTTTTGATGACCTTTTATTTTTCTTTTTTTCTTTTCTTTATATATATATATATATATTTATTTTTTGCTCTGATACCATGTAAAAGTATCAAAACAAAGGAATTAGAGGAGTGTATTCCCCCCCCCCTCCATGTATTATATTTGTATGGGAGAATTATAACCAAATAGGGAAGACAACAAATCATGGCTGCCAATGCAAGAAAGGAAAGAACCAATTCCACACAATTAGCAATCACAACAATATGCTCTAACAGCACATATTATGTGTATATTGAAAATATACTAATATTGAAATAATAACCACTATTGTATTCTAAAAATAAAAATTTGACACAATCATGTTTAAATGGAAGCACACTTGCCTTGTAGCAAGAAATGACAAATGTGAGTTCAAATCTCACATGATTAAAAATGATATGTACTTTTTATCTCCATGTTAGATAAAAATTGGGATCAAATTTTATTGTTTGACAAAAATTGAGGCAAAATAAAAAGAAAAGAAAAAACATAATAGTAATCCATCAATCATTTTCTCTCCAAGGCCAAGGTCAAGATCATCATTATCATATTCACCTTCTACTACACCTATCTCCTCTTCCTCTTGTTCTTCCTCTTTCCCTTTGCCTTTATTCTCATCATTAATCACTTCAATACCATCGTCAACAAGCTCAACAACTTTCAACTTTATTTTTCTTAATGGCATTGTAGTTCCTTAAATTATTCGAATTCGAATTGAACCATTCGAAAATTAATAGTAAATAATATATAATAAATAATACCTCTCTTTCTCTTCATACAAGAAGAAATCCCTTAATCAAGTTCAAAGCATTCATGAATATCCATCCATGAAGTATCTTCCGGTAGACATGGATCCTTCATTTCGGTAATCCATTCATCATCAGATTCCATATTTTATAGACAAATTGGATCATAAGTTTCTCCGATTTCTTGGCTTTTTTCTTGCCTCAATTCAACTTGGATGTTCTACTTGACAAAGACAAGTGCATTTAACTTTTTTTTGCCCCAAACGATTCCTTTTCTTGGAATGAACCTTTCACATCCAGTAGCACTACATTTAAGGCTTAATACTCTTGTAGCAAAACATTGGATCTCTTTGCACTCTTCTCCATAACCTTCCCACCACAATGCTATATATATTAAAGAAAAGGATACAAAATGTATTAAGTAATTTAGCAGAATATAATTAGAGAATAAAATACTGCTATTACTTGGTTGCTTCTTCTTTCTTGTTAAAATTGCCATGCTCATTTGGAATAAACTCCTATCTTTCTTGAATTTCTCAATTTGTGCGTCAAGCTTCACTAAAATGAAAACTTACTAGGGATTTAAGAAAGTATCCGGCCACATGAAGTGGCTGATGAATTTGCAAATCCTATTTATCGTCAATTATTTTTCAAATGGATTCATATCTTTTCTTCTCATTATTGAAAATTTGGGCTATTTATTCTTTGGCTCAATCCATAGCTTCATAAATATATCCCATTGCTGGCTTTGCGTCACTATCAACCAATTTCAATAGTTTCACAAGCGGCTTCACAATATTTAAGCAATAGTTAATCACTTTCCAAAACTTTTGATCGTTCAATATTATATCGCTCGCTCTTTTGCCATCAACACTTGAAGCATAAGGTCTCTTAATCCATTCCTCAGATGTAAACATGTACCAAAGACCAATCTTAGTCTCCTCAAAACTCTTAAGAGTGAGGAATTGAGTGGCAAAACTTGTGACCCCTGCTTGAGTTAGTTCTATATTTTTAGTAAACTTTTGAAATGTACAAAGGGTCCAAGTATGTGAATAAATGAAACCTGACACCTCCTTCACTTTCAAAATTGTTTCGTGAAATACCGGCAATTGACCAATATCTTTTAACATCAAATCAATGCAATGTTTCGCACAAGGAGACCAAAATAATTTCTTCCTCTTTGCTTCTAGTAAATCACCAGCGGCTACATAAGCCGAATCACCTTCCATCACAACTTGCACTATACTCTTCTCCCCAATCTTCCCCACCGTTGAATTAAGTAACTCAAAATAATTATGTGCATCCCTTATAACATTTGATGTATCACTGATATAAGGAATGGTTGGGCAAGGGATGGAAGCGAGATTGATTTATTTTCTTTCTTGACCTTTCTTGATTATTTAAGTTGATCTTGGGGTTGGGACTAATTGTATTTATCTCTCCTCACTTAGTTTCTGTATATGCATCTCATCCATGCTTTGATAGCTTTCTATCCTTTTGAATAAAATTTTCTTATCTTTTTCAAAAAAAAAAAAAAAACTGATATAAGGAAAACAGTTCTACTTGGACCGTTGACAAGAAAGTTGGTTATAGAATGTTGTTTACCATCACTCCAAGCATCCAACATCAAAGTGCATCTTGTTGTCTTCCATTCTTTTCTATATTTTTCCAATCCTTCATTGATGTGCTCCCCTTCTTTTTTCAAATAACTTACTCGTACTTTCATGATAAGTAGGAAGTCACAGATTTTATCATTTGTGCAAACAAAGGACTTTTAACAACATTAAAAGCTATTGCATGACACGAAAAAAAAATCTCCCAATGTCTCTAATCATTGGTTGCCTTTTCTTCACTGTGGCATTTAAAGCTTGTTGTTTGCCGACTTTTCCCTTCCCTTTAAAAAAGAAAGCATCCATAGACCTCTTTTTAAATCGTCCCGCATCTCGAATTTGTACTGCTTCATTTTCTTCAAAACATTCATTAGCACCCCCACTTTTTAAAACATTCATTAGCACTCCCACTTTTTATTTTTTATTTTTTTTCACATCTAAAATTTTTAGAAACTTCTCTCTAACTTCTTATGGATAGCGTACATGGAGCTATGTCAAAGAGTCCCAGCCAAGTGATTTTTCATTATATTCACACCAGTCCATCCCAGAATAATTGCATTTTAGATTCATTCCATTATCCACCACATGAGAAAATGATCCCATGTTGGATCTTCATTCTTTTTCTTTTTCGTTTATCAACCATTTTAATATTCAAGTCTTAAATCGAAATACCTTCAACTGAAAATAAATAAATAAATAGAAATTAAAAAAGCAAGCAAATTAATTATATAATATTATTTAACAAAGCAATTTGTATATTATATAATGTATACCTATTTTATTTATGTTAGGTAGGATGATAATGATACTATTTGTAGGTTAGTATTTGTATTTTGTCATAGTAATCCACCTTTTGATACAGTACATGTTGAGTATAAGTATGCTTACCTTGTCATAAGGTAATGGGAAGATTATCAATGGTAGAAGATGTAGGCTCAAGAGAACTAGTGGTAACTTACCCAAAAAAAAAAAAACTAGTGGTAGGAGCCTCAGGATGCTTAGAGACATTAGAAGTAACTCAAGTGGTTCAGGATCTACAAGTGCAAATGTGATTGGAGTTGGGTGAGTGATTAGAGCAAGACAAGAACAACATTGATACACCTACAAGGGAGGTAAATTAGGGGCAAGAAGAATATGATCAACAAGGGGAAAACTCTAACATGACTTGTGGTGAGACTAAGGGTTTGAACTCAGGTGGAGGAGGAGAAATAAAGATACAGAATAGAGAGAGAGACGAGGCCTTGATATGTATAGGGTCGGGATATGAAGAAGGAGCTGAGTATAGGGCAACCTATTTACAGATGAATGGCTGGGATGAAATGGGACTTGTAACATGGAACAACAGTCCTCATATCAAGATCGTGAAGAACATGTAGATGGCAGATCACAACCTTCAAGCCCTCTCATCTTGGTCGTCGATGGTGGAGGAAACGGATGGCTCCGATCAAATATGTGGAAGCCAGCTGGAAAGCACCATGAAGAACCTAGAAGAAGCCAACAAGGAGAGAGAGTGGGTTGGGCTTACGGATCCAACCACAGCATCTTGGGTTGGAGCAAATAAGTTCACCAGTGGACTTGAATCAAATGGGCCGAGTGTTTCAGTAGTCCAAGTCATCAACGGGCCCAAGAGAGTTGCTTGAGGGTAGCCTTGTATATAGGTCATCGTTGGGCTTATGTTATGCCAGCTCGTTCATCTGTGGGTTGGGTTGTCATGCTAGCTCATTCCAACCCTGAGCCAACTAGAGTTAGCTAATTAGTTATAAGTAGTTACTGTTAGTCTATAAATGCAGAAGCTGATGAACTGTAGTGTGGATTTTCTTCGCAATTAATCGAGGAGGTTGAGTTGCCCTCTAAGCAATTCAAGCATCATCTTCTTTCTTCTCTTCTGCAAATTTTCTTTTTCTCCTTCTTCAAATTCCTCTGTGGTGTTCTCATCCTCTGCCATCATTGGGAAGGCAAGGGGTAAGGGTAAGGGTAAGGGAGTAAGTGCACTCCATGACTCCTCCTCTCAAGAGGGAGGAAAACCCCCCCCCCCCCTTACAAGAATACAACTCCCCTTGAGAAAAATAGGAGGTAGACTCAAAGACTGTAACATTAGCACTCACAAAGGACCTATGAGAGGGAGGATGATAGCAATGATATCCCTTCTAAGTGTGAGACTATCCAAGGAAGACACATCAACGAGCTGGAGGTGAGAGTTTGTTTAAATATGGGTCCATGTTATGAACAAAGGAAACATAACCAACGGCACAAGGGATAAAAGGAAAAGAACTAATGGAAGGATTTAAAGGACTAAAAATGAGACAACTAATCAAGGTTGACAGGGAACACGATTAATGAGATAGCAAGCTATCAATACAACATCACCTCAATACTATTTTGTAACATTCATATTGAATCTTAAGGTGCAAACAACATCTAACAAATAACAACATTTGCGTTTAGCAACATCATTTTGTTGTGATGTGTTAATACAAGTCGTCTGATGAATAATACCACTCAACACAAAGATGGTCCATAGCAGATTTAGTGTATTTTGAGACATTGTCAAAGTGAAGGATTTTGATGCGTTTGCCAAACTGAGTAAGGATTTTATTATAAAAATGCAAAGCAATAGTAGGCAATTTAGAATGATTTTTCATAAAAAATAACCAAGTCGAGAATAATCATCCACGACTATGACAAAATACCAATACCAACATCCATTAAAGGTGGAGACTTGTGAAGGATCCCAAATGTCCAATAAAAATTTTAATATTTAAACACCAATATAACTTCCATTTTAACATTTGAATCCAGTAAATATTTGTTGGGAAATACCCTAATCGGATTGGGAAGGCTTTGGGGTTGAAATTTACTACTTGGGCGGGTTTGGGACGGTCTTAGGATTTTCCTATAGGGTACCTGGTACATGATACCCATTTATATTTATAGGGTACCAGCTAAGTACCCCTTTAGTATACTATAATTTACAATTTTATTCGTAAAATAATATAATATAATATATAGCTTTTTTTATTTTTTTGGTAATTTCTTAATTTGTAGGTCTATTGAATGCTTTTATTTTTACTTTGTTTAAGTGTAAAATAATAAATCTTATGTTGGAGATATTGAGATTTGTTTATGTTTGGTTTTTCTTTGTAATTGTTTTGTTGATAGATTTGGCAAAAAAAATGTATGCGAGCAACATAGTCATGTGTTAAACTTAGATGTTGACCAATGGATTTGTTTAGTTTACTAAATTTAACATTTTTGTCACTAGTTTTTTTTTTTTTTTTTTTTTTTAAATTTTTATTTCAAATTGGGTATTTAATAGGTAATCTTGCTAATTGTGCTTAATCAGGTTTCATAGGTTTGGGACGGGTTTGCGATTTCAACTAAAAAATAAACGGGTTTGGGATGGTAATGTTAAGCAAAAAGTAAACGGGTTTAGTATTGGGATTTATTAATTGGGCGGGTACCTTACTCATTTACATCCCTAGTCAATGTTGATGATGTTATTATTTTTGGGTATGATGAGAAATGTATTTTTGGATTAAAGAACCATCTGGGGGTGTGACTTCACGCAAAGGGTTTTAGAGCTTTACGCTATTTCCTAGGACTGAGGTTGCATGTTTCTGCTAAGGTATATCTTTGTTTCAAAAGAAATTGGTATATCTTTGTTTCAAAAGAAATATGTTATGGATTTGCTTTCGGAGATTGAACTCTTGGGATGTTGACCTGTTGATAGCCCTATGGACTTTTTTTGTCAAATTGGTTCCAAGAGTGGTGAATCTTTTCTCGATGTTGGTTGATATCATCTATTTGTGGGAAAGTTGATTTACCTTGCCATGACACAAACTTGATATTGCGTATATAGTTGGTGTGGTTAGTCAATTTTGTGCATGCTCCTCACAAATCCTATTTTGATGTTGTGTGTTGTATATGTGAAGAGTTCTCTAGGTTAAGGATTGCTCTATCGACTTTTCATTACATTAGATGTGGTTGGATATAATGATGTAGATTGAGTTGGTGCTCGTTCAGATAAGAGATCTACTTCTGGATAGTGTACTTTTGTTGGTGGTAATATTGTAACTTGGTGTAGTAAAAGAAGACCATCGTTACTCGTTCCAGTGCCGAGGCTGAGTACCTGCCATGGCTCATACTGTTTTTGAGATACTTTGAGTTTGTTTTATTTTTTGTGACTTTGGCTTTGAGATTCTAACTTCTATGTCAGTGAATTATGATAATCAAGTTGTCATCTTTATTGCTAATAATCCAAACTTTCATGAATTTAGAAGGCACATAAAGGTGGATTGTCACTTCATTTGGGATCTCCTACTTAAGCAAGATCACACTACATCCTTTGCATGGACAGACTACCAGTTGGGTGATAGGCTCACCAAGACCTTGGTTCGCTGTCCTTTTCAGCAGTTATGTTTCAAGTTGGGCATATCTGATCTCTATGCTATAAGCTTGAGGAGGAGTTTTAGAATATTTTAGATTATTTATAGGATAATTTGCATTGATTGACTGTTAGAATTGATTATGATTGTATTTCCTTTTTTAGTTGTAATTCAGTATCATAAATTATGATAGAGAGGGAGGGTGATTAAGCTCTCTCGCACAAATTCTTTTTGCCTCTCAACTGAATGCATGCATTTGCCCCCATATAGAAAAAGAGAGCTGTTATAATAAAGTGCCTCCATGAAGTAATTTGCTATTGGTTCGTAATAATTGTTCAAGATATGTGAGCCGTTATATGTTGCTTACAATGGAAAAAAAAGGGATCTCCTCTTGTAGTGGATAGTCCCATCAAGATACTGCACAAAATTTTTTCAATACAAAATTTGACAGGTGGCAGTGTTGGCAGGTGTAGTCTTTCATTAGAAGCTTTGTAATGTTAATTCCATTGTAAAATTTAAACTCAACATCATATGAAAAGTTATCCAATGTGTTGTATGCATTTTCATTTCCATTGCGCATTAGTCTAATTTTTTACCCATATGCTACATTTGTGCAATCTGCAGTGCTTACTAGTAAAGGGATGGAAGGGGACAAGCTGGAGTTTTCCCCGTGGGAAAAAGAGCAAAGATGAGGAAGACTATGCATGTGCCATTAGAGAAGTAAATATTCTTTCTCTTGTGGAATTCTCATGTGTTCTCATATAATTAGCAATTCATATTGAACACTAATTTTACAAAATTTGAATTGGTGGACTTGATTCCAAACAAGAACTATTTTCTTCCCCCTTGAATTTCTTCCTTTTTAGCTTTAAGTTAGAAAGAGTTCTACTTGATAAGAAGTTGATGTTGAAACTAAACTTATTCTATTCATTCAAAATTCAAGAAGAAGATATCTGAGTGGGTGGAGCTTTCTTGTTTTGTCTTTTAGTAGGTTGTTTTGCATAGATACGAAACAAATATGCTGACACACCAATTTTAGAAAATATAAAAATCTGGCAGAGTAGGGACACACCAAATAATAAATGCACATCTTTATATTTACACATTAAACATAATTAATTGTTTACTAATATTAATACATTTATTTTTATTTATATCTATTTGAGAAAATTCTATTCATAAGTAAATTTGGATTTTGAGTTTTAAAATTGTTAAAATAAAAAAAATAAAAATAAAGAAGAAATAATATTTTTCATGTCTGTTTAAGCTAACCACTCCCTTCATCAAAATTATAATATGAGCTAACCACTCCCCTCATTGAAATTCAACTTAGCATGCAACAATGTCTCTCACTAGCCATCTGGCTTCTTTTTTCTCTCTTTTTGTTTACCTAACCCTGCCATTAGCAAGAAGTGATTCCCAATGTCTTTTCTTTTTTTTGTGTGTGTGTATTTTGTCAAACCTTTGATATTAAATTCAAGACCTTTTTTTTTTTACATTGTTGCAGATATGCAATCTTCTAATTACCTAGCCCTAGTCAGACCTCCCTTCTGTTTTCTTGAAAATGTCTTAACAACATGAAGTGAATAGTGACCCGAACTCCATTTAAATTGGTTAGAAAACTACGTATGTATCCCTCATTGTGTCTTGTATTGAGCTAATCAATGTCTTGTAGGTTGCGTTCCATCCAAGTAGATGTTATACACATCCTGTATCCTAGCTCAGGTCTAAGTGTCTGACACGGATATTTGACTATTTTAGAAGTGTACATGCAATATAGTGGCACACATACTGATTTCTCCACCCGCCGCTGTTGTCTTTTGCAACCTACATTATCCTACTACCTACCGTCCATGAAATCTTCATTTTAAATACTTGGCATGCCCTTCCCTTGCAAACTTGAATTTGTGTACTTGGGTGGTTATGCTTTGCCATTTCTAATACAGGTCCTTGAGGAAACAGGTTTTGATGTTTCAAAACTTCTAAACAAAGATGCGTACGTTGAGAAGATATTTGGAATGCAGCGGGTGCGTCTCTACATAATCTCTGGCGTGAAACATGATACTGGCTTTGCCCCACTTACCAAAAAAGAGATCAGTGTATGTCAACTCTCTCCATCTAAAACTGTTCAGATTGTGAAAAAAAGGTGGTTCTTTGGGTTTTGTCTTGTATATTTGTAGGTGTCAAAACTAATACGACCAAATTATTTGCAGCTTGTTTTTCCTTGCAAAACTAACACATAAATTTCCATTGTCAACTCAGTGTACAAATTATTTATAGAGCTTTGGGAGTAGTTTAGGTACAATTTGTAGGATCTAATTTTATAGAGGATACAGTGGACAGGTGCGGGGCAAACCCACCCTCCTCACTCCCCCCAAAAACAGATGTCCTAGGTCCTCTGCTGAACAAAAGAATCTCATTTTGCTTTGGGGTTTGGTCTTTTAGGAGGGACAATCATTATGTTAAATTATATGAGTTTCAGCAACCCTGATTGCAAGATCTGTTTGTCTGGCTGTAGGTGTTGCTGATGGGACTGAAGGTATAACTTTTCCATATGACCCTTAAGAGGATGCACTTCTTTTTGGTAGTTTTGACTCTTCTTTTAGAAGAGGTGTTTTAAATCTGTAGTGCATTAGGATGTCAATTTTTTGGCTTGAAATTAGTTTTATGAATTAATTTAAGATCTCATTCATTTCTAAAAAGAAAGATCATGAAAAAATCAAGTTTTCTTTATATGAACTAGGAATAGAAAGTCAGCAAAATGATTGGGACTGAAGGTATAAAATTTTTTAGGACCTATAGAGGGTACACATTTTGATAAACTCCTTTTCAGTAGTTCTCCATTTCTCTTTTCAGAAGATGTGTTTTATATCTGTACCACATCTGTATTAGGATTTCAATTTGTTGGCTTGGAGTTATTCTCATGAATCAAGTTGAAATACTGTTTATTTTTAAAGGAAGAAAGAAAAATAAAGATCATTAAAACCAAGTTTTCTTTAGCTAACTAGGAATAGACAGCCACCAAAAATAATTACCTCGCTTGCTTTATTATATAGTATATACCATGGTATATAGTACTATTCTATTGTCATGCAGGTTATGGCTTGTTGGCCAAGTGTGTGTTGCATAATTTTCTCAGATTACTTCTGTTAATGCTCTGGGGTCATCTAAGTGTGTGTTCTTGTGCATTGGATAGTTTTATTTGTTTATTAATTGACACACAGAAAAATCCCCTTGTAAGATCTAAGTATATACACAGAAATTTGATTTGTGTATATGCTTTTGGGGAATAAATAGAAGAACTCCTTAATTATATCTTTTTGGTTTTGATTGCTTTCTTGTATTCTGTTTGCAGGAAATTTCATGGCAGCGGCTTGATGAACTTCAACCAATAAGTGATGATGTAATATCTCGTGGGATCACTGGCCTCAAGCTTTACATGGTTGCTCCTTTCTTGGCGTCAGTATCTTGTCACTTGCATCTACAAATTCTTCTCATGGGTTTTTCTTTCTTTGCCAGTTTGTGTAAGATCCAATGTCTTCTTGTAGATCTTTGATGGATTGGATTTCAGTGCATCAGACACATGTTTCATCAAAACCTGATATACCTTTGAAAGGTTTGTCTCTCCTTTTCCCCAAATGAAAATGCTGATACCGTCTCATACATGCTTCAGTTGCCTCAGTTACCAGGTATATCAGTGCTCATTCCAATAGGTGGGGTTTCATGTACGGTTGAGCTCTTCTATTACGGGATGTAAGGTTGGTTCGTTTCTTTCACAATATTTGGGGTTTCCTTTAGGAGCTATATACGAGGCAAAGAAGATTCATGATGGGATACTTAAATTTCAAAGGAGAGTTGTGGGTTGGAAGAGTTTTAACCAATCAAAGGTTGCCAGAGTTATGCCTATCAAAAGAACTGTCTAGCATTCCTAATATTTTGTCTCTTTTCAAGATGCATATGTCTATTGTTAAGAAGTTTGAGAAGATGCAAATAGACTTTCTGTGAGGTGGCATGGGGTGAGTTTAAATATCTCTTAGTGGGTTGGGATTCAATATATAGATCATTGAGGATGGTAATGTGGGTTTTAGGGTGTGTGTGAAGTTCAATGAAACTCTTTTGGAAAAATGGTTATCAAGGTTTTAGTTTGAGAAAAGAGACGGGTGGTGTTAGAAAAAATATGGCCAACTGTAGATGGAATGGGAGCATATGGTCCAAATTTGTGGGAAGGCATTAGGAGATTAATGCATGATCTGAAAGTATACTATCCTAAATATTGGTGGGAGAAATCGTGTCAAAATTTTGGAAAGATACATGGGTAGATGGTAGAATTTTGAAGGATTTTTTTTTTCCCCTCCAGATTTGTTCAAGTTGGCAATGAATGGAGATGTCTTGGTTGAGGAGTGCAGATCTTTGTTAGCGATCAATGTATCATGGAGTCTTGAGATTTGGTGGTGCAAAATGGAAAAGAATGTTGGCTTGATATCGTTTAACCTAGAGGCAAAATTGCTAGATATTGTTTTAGCCAAACACAAAACTATAGATTGGAGACATTGTAATCCATCAAGATAGAGATATAGATTTTTTTTTTAATTTTTTTTCAATTGAGAATATTCTTTGTGTTGGATGAAAAGCATAGTTTTGTTTGTTTTGGGCAGTTGAACTTGGGAAAAGAGTTGGATTTTAATATATATATATATATGTATATATTAATACTTTTGTTGAGAATGACTTTCGTTGAGAATGAATTTGGTGAAGTAGGGATTGGTTGAGCTTCTTATGTACTTCGGTGGCATCCCCTCGATGCATTTGCAATAAAATTATTATTTATATAAAAGAAGACTGCAACTCAAAAATAAGAAACTTCTACAACTTCTGATTTTTGTTAGCTGTAAGATATATTCTATATAAGGTAGTGTAGATATTTAGGATGCTTATAATTGATTTGCAATTATACATATTATCTATTCTGTATAGACTCTTGGGCTATCAGTCCAGACAACTAGACCACTCATTGTGTCTTCTCCAATTCACTGTACTTACTTCTTCATGGTATCGGAGTAGAGATCCTAAATTTGTTTTTTTCCCCCTCTCAAATAAGGGTTATTGTGTTCATATCAAGAAATCCTATGTTGTTGCGTCTATATCAAGAACTAAAATCAGCAGTGCTAGCTGGCATTATTGGCGCCATTCAAGGTTGTTAAAAATCGAGATTCTACTTAAAATTGGTGGAGGGTCCACAAAATTGAATCGTAAAATCGAATCGTAAAATCGTAAGATTTTATCCAATGCCTATAATATGAAAATATAGTCTATTATGTTATAATTCTTCAATTAGAGTTGCTATTTTTTTTTTTTTTTGATAAGTATTTTGTTAATAAGAGGAGAACAAAGACATGCATCAAGAAAATGTCATACATAAAAATTTACTCATATCAACAAAACGAATCCTCCATAAAGTTCACAAAAAATTCTATATTTGGTTCTATACTATTTTTACCCAACTATACAATTGAGACCTTTAAAGTGCTTTGTGTAACTTATGCGATTGATATTAAAATACTGATTTCATTTTATCTTAAATTTTTTGTAAAAGTTGAAATGTATTTCTAATTTTTTATTATAGGTCTTTTGGTTTCCATCCTATCTACTACATTTAATTTGTGGAAGTCAATACGATGGAACAATGCATATGATTCTCAACTGGTATAGCATAGAAAATAAGAGTGTTATAGGATTAAAAAAAAATTACTTAAAAAAAAAAGTAATAAGTGAAATAGTTGTGGCATATCACTTAGAAAATAAAAAACCATAAAAGTCTATTTTATTTAACAAAACACAAAAATCATTTAACTTTTAAATTTGGTAAAATCGCTTATAAAATCGAAATTTTACTGATTTTACATCCCAAAATCGAGATTTTACCTATTTTACCCCCAATTAAGATTTTATATAAGATTGAAAAAGTTTTCTTATTCTAGCTTCGTAAAATCGTAAGATTTTAAGATTTAAATTGAGATTTTAACATCATTGGTGCCATTGTTGTTGTGATCCATTGACTGTGTAATTATCAATCTTCGTCGATTTCATTGACTGTGTAATCATTATCGATCATCGCCTCCAACGACCCTCATAATCGACCCCATCGACTGTGTTATCCTCGTTGACCATCATCTGTAATGACCCAACAACCTTTGTTGACCTTTGCAGCCCTTGATGACTTCGTAGTCTTTCGTCATCGATTGTCGACTCTCATTGCAAACCTTGGACTATGTCTTTTCGTAGTCTCTAATTGATCTCTAGTGGATTGTTCACGGAATCAAAAATAGAAAATACCTCTTTAGTTATCCCTAATACCCAACTTCCACAAATCCCTCAATTGACTATTTGGAAGTTAAATGAGAGTAACTATGTTCCCTGGGCTAAATTTGTGAAACTGACATTGATTGGTTTTGGCAAAGAAGATCTTATTTACACAACACCTACTCAAGGTGAGAACTAGAAAACATAGAATCAAAATAATGCCTGCTTCTTTAGTGTGTTGAGGAACTTAATGGAATCTCATATTGCCATGATGTGTACCCATCTCAACGCTTGCAAAGAACTTTGGAATTATTGTAAACTCTTCTACTCTAGTGATCTTACTCGCATGTACAACCTATCACATGAGTTATTTCTTGTGAAACAAAATGGCAAACCCTTTGCTGAATATTTTACTTTTCTACAGCAAATTCATGAGGTATTGAACATTCTCCAACCCATCATAGCCGATATTGGTGCTATGCAATTGCAACCAGAACAGTTGGCGGTTCTTAAATTTCTAGTAGGTCTTGATCCAGAATTTGACTTCTTTCACTCACAAATTCTTATAGGTTCAGAGATTCCCTCAATGGCTGAGATGTATGCTAGGGGAATTCACAATGTTGTTCCATCTATTCCATCTCCTTAAGATGCACATCGTTTAGTTCTTACTGGTCGAACTTCTAATCCTGACCAAGGAGGCACTAGCAATAAAGGATCCCAGTCATCATGTCAGAATAATCGGGGTGGTCATGGGCGAGGTCGAGGTTCGACCAAACACTGTGCTCACTGTGGAAGGGGAAATCATACACATGAAACTTGTTGGAAGTTGTATGGGCGTCCTCCACATATGGCTAATGCTGCTACCACTAACAACTCCATTAGGTTCCTCCACAAGTAACCAACACTAGTTCCATGACTGATAAGGAATATTTAGATTTTTTTTTCTGAAGTATCAGATTGCACGACAGATGTCTCTCCCCAATGTTTCCCTCGCCCAACATGGAAATTCTATTGCTTCTCTCTCCTCTCGTCAGTCCTAGCCCTGGATTCTTGATTCTGGTGTCTTTGATTATATATTAGGTACTTCTATTCTATCTGATATTCAATCCTCTAAGGATCCTACTACAATTACTTTTGCTAATGGTTGCTCCAAAGGTATAAGTGGAATCAGTACAGCATCCCACCTTCGCTATCTCCTTATCGTCTCTGTCCTATATATTCCCTTTTTGGCTTTCAATCTCATCTCTATAAGCAAACTTACCACACAACATAATTGTACCATAACATTATTTCCTCATTTTGTTTTGATTCAGGATTTGAAGACGAAGGAGAGGATTGGAGGAGGGCATAAAGCTGGTGGCCTAGACTTTCTTGACGCCATTCCACCTTTTACCTCCTGTGATTATTCTTGAAATATGTGGCTTTTTTTATTGAAAGATCAATCTAAATTATTTTATGTCTTTTGTGCTTTTTGTGCTTTAAGTTCAAACGCAATTTACCTTCCAATCCGCATTCTCCAAAGTGATAATGCTAGAGAATACTTTTTTAAACCTTTCTTTATGTTTGCATCTAGCATTATGCATAGGTCTTCTTGTTCTTACACTCCACAACAAAATGGAGTAATTGAAAGCAAGAACCATCATCTTTTTGAATTTGCCCGTTGTCTCGTTTTTCGGATGCAAGTTCCTAAAATCTTTTGGAGTGATGCAGTCCTCCCTGCATGTTATCTTATCAATTAGATGCCATCGCCAATCCTTCAGAATAAATCTCCTTACTCAATTCTCTTTCCACGAGTTACCTTTTCCACTTCCTTCACGTCTCTCTGGGTGTGTTGCATTTGTTCATAACTTAATTCGGGTATTGATAAGTTGGACTCTCGCTCTATTACATGAGTGTTCTTTGGATACTCTCGTGTTCAAAATGACTATTGTTGTTATAGTCCCACTCCTAATCGCTTGTTCAAATGTCCTGACGTCACATTCTTTGATTCTACCTTTTTCGTCCGTGAGACTTACCCTTTTGAGGATATTCAAGCTAGTTTCCTTTTATCGATTTTACCTCTTGATCCCATTGCCCTTGTCTCACTTACAGGACTGTGTTTAGAAGTTTAGGGGCCTTAGCCGAAATTTTTAGGGAGGCCTAATTTATGTAACTCTTTGTCTCGCTTTTTGAGCTACAAAATTATTTATTAAAGTTTTGTAATCTAGATAGTTAGCCACAATATATAACAATACAAACTTGGTTCTTAAATAAAAAATTAAAATACTAAAATCAAATAACCAATATAAAAAAAAAATTATAAATAAACTAAAAATAAATAAAACCAAAAAAAGTTATGGAATGATAAAACCTGATAGTTAAGAATTGCATAATTATTATCCTTTTTTTTTCTTCTCTCTTATTTTAGATAACTCTTATCCAATATTAGCTCAACTAGGTCTTGAAAAAAGATTGGATTTGGATGATTTACATAGCAACTCAGTGATGAAGATATGGATTGGGAATTATGATCTGCAAAATGAATGAGTTGATAACTTGAAATATCAGAGATGAAAATAAGGATTGGATTTCTGTAAAATGAATACTTGAATGAGTTTTCTTTTCAAGTTCTGATGGTGTCTAACGGATAGAAATAAAATTAATAAGATAAAAATACATTTAATAAGATAATTGTGAAGATAGTTGTAGGAAGTCCTAAAGTTTACTTTGGTGTATATCAGATTTAATAAGATGATTATGAAGGTAGAGTTGTAGAGAGTTCAAAAGTCTATTAAATTTTAAATAAAATTGATTGGTTTAAATATTATTTAATATATTAATAAAAGTTTTAAAAAATTGAGGCCTTCTGTCTTTGTGTAGCCCTGTGCGACTGCCTCATTGGCCTAGGAGTTTACCATGGCCCTGCTCGCCTACTGTTTTATCTCCCCCACTATCGGATCGACTCTCTCGACCAAATTTGTAGGTTTAACGCTGGCACATATATCACCTATTCACTTGACCTGCTACTTCTATCTCTCCACTAGTATCTCCAAGTTTCTCAGATCCTTCTTCACCCTAGCTCTTGGATCCTTATCCCTTAGATCTTGATCCTCCCATTGCCCTTTGCAAAGGTAAGCATACTTATACCTCCCATCTTGTTTCCAACTTTATTTCTTATAGGGTTGTGGTACCCCCCAGGCCAATGAGGGGATCGCATAGGGCCCTATAAAGAGAAAATACCTCAAATTTTTAAAACTTTTATTAATATATTAAATAATATTTAAACCAATTAAAATTTTATCAATGCATTAATTATTATTTTTATTTTTATTTAAAATTTAAAATTGACTTTTGAACTTCCTACAACTCTATAAATTTCTTATTAAATCTGATATACACCAAAGTAAACTTTTGAATTTCCTACAACTATCTTCATAATTATCTTATTAAATGTATTATTATCATCTTATTAATTTTATTTCTATCCGTTAAGACACCATTAGAACTTGAAAAGAAACCCATTCAGTTATTCATTTTACAGAAATCCAATCCTTATTTTCATTTGTAATATTTCAAGTTATTAATTCATTCATTCTACATATCATCATTCCCAATCCATATCTTCATCATTGAGTTGCTTTGTAGATCATCCAAATCTAATATTTTTTCAAGACATAGCTGAGCTAACATCGGATCAGAGTTGTCTAAAATAAGAGAGAGAACAAACGAAAAAGATAGTAATTGTGCAATTCTTAATTATCATGTTCTATCGTTCCATAATTTTTATTTTATTTTATTTTATTTTTTGTTTATTTATAATTTTTTTATTTGTATTGGTTACTTGATTTTAGTATTTTATTTTTTTTATTTAAGAACTAAATTTGTATTGTTGGATATTGTGGCTGACTATCTTGATTATACACAATATCATTGATATTCTCTGGGTCTGATTCAGCATCTGTCGGATGCCGGTGCGGAGTCGGGTATAGCACTTTCAATACGAATACGACTATGATGTTTAGACGAAGAAATCATCCATTTTGGACTTCTCGGGCGATGGAATTCTCCGACGATGGCGTTATTCGTCCAAAGGGTTCTTTGGATGGCTTCAATCTTATGTCTTCTTTGTATTGATTACGCAAGCAAAATTAAGTTTTACAACTTTTATGTGTATTACATAGAAGTTACATGTCCCAAGCATACTATTAATTGCACTAACATTAATTACATTGATAGAAACATTTCCTCATGCGAGAATTTTGCTCTTCCATTCGTGTACATATACTTTTTCTCTTCTATCTTGTGTATTATGCATAGAGAGAGAGAGAGAGAGAGAGAGAGAGAGTAGATGAAAGGGTAAACGAAAAATAATTAAAAATATATACTTATAATATTAATTTATAAAATAACTAAAAATTACATGGGGATATGAAAGGACAAACGATAAATAATTAAAAATATATACTTAAAAAATTAATTTATAAAATAATTAAAAATTACATGACGTATCCCCGTACCTGCATCTAAACTCAAGTCCATATCCACATATATTCTATTTTCTAGACATTGTCTGACATTTAGTTTCACTCACACCTGATTCCCGTCCGGTGTCCGAGCAACATAGTCTATAAGACAAATGTAAAGGCGTCTAAACTCGAACATGAAAGAGGTAGTTAAGACTGAGGTACTCAAACTTTTGGACGTAGGAATCATCTACTTATCGCTGATTCCAAATGGGTGAGACCTATGCAAGTGGGACCAAAGAAGGCCAAGGTAGCAATCATTCGAAATGAGAATAATGAATTAGTGCTTACATCCAAACTGAATGGAGGGTTTGTATTTTGATTATCGTAAAGTCGTCGTCGTTATTAGGAACGATCACTTCCCATTGTCGTTTCTGGACCAGTTTCTTAAGTGAGTAGCTAGCTATGCATATTACTATTTTCTAGACGGTTATTCAGGGTATAACTAGATTGAGGTTGCTTTAAAGGATCAAGTAAAAACTACCTTTACTTGTCCTTTTGGCACTTTTGCATATAAACGAATACCCTTTAGCCTGTGTAACGCGCTAACTACTTTACAATGCTGCATGATTAGTATCTTCAGCGATACGGTAGAAGACATCGTAGAGGTGTTTATGGATGGCTTTCCAGGCTGCGGTGATTCTTATGAACAATGCCTAGAGAACTTAGAGACTGTTTGCATGCTGTGAAGAGCGAAACCTCATAGTGAACTGGGAGAAGTGTCATTTTATGGTGGCATGAGACATCGTTCTTGGGCATATTACCTCAAAATTAGGAATCCAAGTTGATTAGGCTAAAGTTGAGCAGATCTAAAAGCTTAGTACTCCACAAAACGTCAAAGACATTCGTTCATTCTTGGAGCAAGCTAGTTTTTACCGACGTTTTATTCAATCATTTAACGCCATTTGAAAGCCTCTATGCCACTTATTAACTCAAGATGTATCATTTGAGTGGACATAGCAGTGCCAAGATGCATTTGACAAGTTGAAAGATTACTTGACTGCAGCACCCATTTTGCAATCATCTAATTGGTCACTACCTTTTGAACTTTGTGTGATGCCAGTGACCATGCAATTGGTGCCATTTTAGGACAAAGGAAGGATAAGAAGGCACATGCTATATACTACGTCAGTAAAACTTTAAACAATGCCCAACGGAACTACTCAACAACAGAAAAGGAAATTCTAGCCATTATCTTCGCGCTAGAGGCATTCCGCTCTTATCTCATAGGGTCGACAATTATCATATTTACAGATCACCCTGCACTTAAATATCTGTTGACTAAACCCAAGGCCAAACCTTGATTAATTGGACGGATTTCGCTAACAACCTGTCTCACTTGCCAGAGGAAGCTCATGTGAAGGATGACCCCCAAATAAATGACAGCTTCCCTGATGAGTAATTGTTCAATGTGATCGCAATTTTGACAGCCACGTCCTCGTGGTATGCTGATATTACGAACTATTTAGTAACAGAACAGATGCCCACCGAATGGAATTTAGCAGATCGTATGAAATTTCTAAGAAATGTTCAAGTATTCTTCTGGGATGATCCGTACCTTTTCAAGTACTGTCTTGATCAAATGGTGAGAAGATGTATCCCTAATTTGGAGGTGCCCGCTATTATTTAGTTCTGTCACAAACATGCATGTAGTGGCCATTTCTGTCTCAAGGACATTTGCTAAAATATTGTAATACAGCTTCTCCTCGCCCACTTTATTCAAGGATGTGCAGAACTTTTGCACTTCCTGTGATCGATGTTAGAGGTTGGGGAGCTTAACTTGACGGCACATGATGCGCAAGGAAATCTGAAGCGAGAGAAGATATTCTCATGAATAAGTAGAATGCAAAAATTTTTTCAAAAATAAGGCAAATTTTGAAATTAGAAACTTGACTTAGGAGAGAGTGAATTCACTAGCACAATTTAAATCAGTTTTAGGTTTGTATTAACTAGTAGAAAGAGCGAATGGTTCGGTTTCAGTTTTAAATAAGGAATAAAGTTCAAAATGAAAGTAAATTCAAGTTTTTAAATTCAAAATTTGTCTTATTTTTGAAATAATTTTTTACGTTCTATTTAATAATGCAACCATGTGCTTCTACCTCCTAACTTATTAGAATAGGGGACAATGGCATCATGTTCCGTCGAGTTAAGCTCCCAAACCTCTGACATCAATCATAGGAAGTGTAAAAGTTCTGCACATCCTTGAATAAAGTGGGCCAATAGAAGCCGCACTACAATACTTTAGTGGATGTCTTTGAAGCAGAAAAGTTGCTATCGCATGCATAGTTGTGACAAGATTGAATATAAAAGCGGGCACCTCACAATCAAGAATACATCCTCTCACCATTTGATTAGGACAGTATTTGAAAAGGTACAAATCGTCCTAGAAGAAGATTTCTTGAAAATTTCTTACGATCTATTAAATTCTATTTGGTGGGCATATGTCCTGTCACTAGATAGCTTGCAATATCAACCTTTCACAGGGGCGTGGTTGTCGAAATTGCAGTCACATTAAACAATTGCTTGTCAGGGAAGTTGTCATTTATTTAGGTCTCATCCTTCATATGAGCTTCCTCTAGCAAACGAGACAGGGTGTTGGCGACTACATTTCCACCACGCCTTTCTTGTCTCTAATCTCAAGGTCAATCTCTTGTAAAAGAAAAATCCATTGAATTAATCGAGATTTGGCCTTTGGTTTGGTTAACAGATATTTTAGTGTAGAGTGATTTGTAAATACGATAACTGTTGATCCTATGAGATAAGAGCAGAATTTCTCTAGCGCGAAGATAATGGCTAGAAGTTCTTTTTTTGTCATTGAGCAGTTCCATTGGGCATTGTTTGAAGTTTTACTGGCGTAGTATATAACATGTGCCTTCTTATCCTTTGTCATAATATGACACCAATCGCATAGTCACTGGCATCGCACATAAGTTCAAAAGGTAGTGTCCAATCAGGTGATTGCAGAATGGGTGCTATAGTCAGGCAATCATTCAACTTGTCAAAAGCGTCTTGGCACTACTGTGTCCACTTGAATAGTACATCTTGAGTTAATAAGCGGCATAGAGGCTTTGAAATGGCATTAAAGGATTGAATAAAATGTCGGTAAAAATCGGCGTGCCCTAAGAAAGAACGAATATCTTTGATGTTTCGTGAAGTAGGAAGCTTCTGGATCTACTCAACTTTTCCTAATCGACTTGGATTCTTGATTTTGAGATAGTATGCCCTAGAATGATACCTCATGCCCCCATGAAATGACACTTCTTCTAGTTTAAAACGAGGTTTTGCTCTTCACAGCGTCTAAGCACTCTTTCTAAGTTTTGTAGGCATTGCTTGTAAGAATCACCGTAGACCGAGAAATCATCTAGAGGCATCTCTATGATGTCTTTTACCACCTCGTTGAAGATACTGATCATATAGCGTTGAAAGGTAGCTGGCAGATACGCAGGCCAAAGGGCATTTGTTTATATGCAAAAGTGCCGAAAAGACAAGTAAAGGTAGTTTTTGCTTGATCCTCTAAAGTAACCTCAATTTGGTTGTACCTTGAATAGCCATTAAGGAAACAGTAATATGCACGACCAGCTACTCCCTCTAGAAATTGGTTAAGAAACGACAATGAGAAATGATCTTTCCTGGTAGCAGCTTTGAGTTTGTGATAATCAATGCACGCTTTCCGTCTAGTTTGGATGTGAGTGGGCACTAATTCATTGTTTTCATTTCGAATGACTGTTAATCAGGCTTTCTTCAGCACCACTTGAATAGGGCTCACCCATTTGGAATCAGCAATATGGTAAATGATACCTACATCCAAGAGTTTAAGTACCTTCGCCTTCACAACCTCTTTCATATTCGGGTTTAGATGCTTTTGCATTTGTCTCACGGGTTTAGTGTCTTCCTCCAAGTAAATTCGGTGAGTGCAGAGCAAAGGACTCATGCCGGTTAAGTCTGCTACCAGTCCATCCCAAAGCCTTTTGGCGCTCTTTCAAAAGATTTATCAATTGGGTTTCTTGGGAATCTGTGAGTTTTGTTGAGATCACAACGGGGTACGTCTCGTCACTGCCTAAGAATGCATACTTCAAGTGTGTAGGTAACTGTTTTCTTTCGGGTTTTGGTGCTTGAGTTCAGAAGGTTTTGCCTTCTTTTGTCATGGTTCAAGTTTTTCAAAGGCAGGAACCCAGTTGCCTACAGACATTACTGGGCTTGACTCAAGCCAGTTGAAAATAATTCCCATATTTTTACATTCAAGTTCTCCTTTTAGCCTCTCCTTACTAAAGCGTATTGCTTTTTGAAGTGGATCTTCTATAAATTAACGATTAACATAGTCTTGAACAATAGTTTCCACTAAATCTACAACATGAATTTTAGACACCTCTCTTGGTTGTTTGCTAACATTGAAAATGTTAGCCTCAAATGTGATATTTTCGAAAGACATTTTCATTTGAACGTTCTTGTAATTAATTAGTGCGTTTGATGCTGTAAGGAACGGTCTTTCTAAGATAACCGGTCTCTGGTTTGGAGCTAATATGCTTGTTAGGGGTTGGATATCTAAGATAATGAAATCTACAGGAAAGCAGTTCTCAAACTTAACTAACACGTATTCCAGTGTTCCACGCGGAATTTTAATTGACTCATTGGTCAATTGGAAAGTTACTCGCGTGAGTTTGAGTTCTTCTAAACCTAATTGTTTGTAAACTGAGTAGTGCAGTAAGTCTACACTGGCGCCTAAGTCAAGCGGTACCTGATCGATGTATTACTCCCCAATGTGACAAGAAATTGTCGGACATCCTGGATCCTTGTACTTTGGGGGAGGACAGCATTGGAGAATTGCACTTGCTTGCTTAGTGAGGAATGTTTTTTTTTTTAACGTTTAGTCCCCTCTTCACTATGCAAAGTTCTTTTAGAAATTTTGCGTATGAGGAAATCTGTTTAATAGCATCAAGCAGAGATATGTTAATTTTCACTTGTTTAAAAACCTCTTTTGCCGCTTGTGTTTCCTTCTTCAGCTTAGCCAAACTCTGAGGGATTGGTGGCTTAGGAACATATTCCTTGTTAGGTGCCACCGGTGCAATCTCTTCCTTTTTCTTCTCAGCTTCTTCTTGCTCCAATTCAACCGTATTTTCATCTTATGCTTGTGTCATTGTAGGTTATTCCATCTGATTGTTATCTTCTACCATCCGTGTAGGTACCAAGTCTTCCTTAGGCTCAAGCTTTCCTATGGGAAATGGTTTTATTAATGATTTTACCACTCCTAAGTGTCGTGATGGCCTGCACTTGTTCAAAGTTCTGTGGTGCTGTGGAAGACCCTTTAGCTTGGGCACTAGAATTGGGTTGAGGTTGAGCGGGAAATTGGCCTTTTGCTTTTGTGCTCAAACTCTTAGTTATAAGAGTCAACTGACTCTTTATGTCATCTAATGCCCTGTTGTTTTGAGACTACAGCGTAGGCTGTGTGCTCATGAGCTTTTGAATTGTCTCTTGGTAGACTTTTTGATGGGGTAACATAGGTATTTTGCAGTGGTCCCATATTCTGAGGTGGTACAGAATGGTGGAGCTTGTGGGATTGGAGGTGGTGGCACAGCATGGTATTGCTGAGGTGCTTGTGCCCTATCATTCCTCCAACTCAAATTGGGATGGCTCCTCTAGCTTGGATTGTACATTTTGAAATAGGGATTTCCCCCTTGTCGTGGTCCCTGATATGGTGGACGAAATTGATTTATTGCATTGATAGGAAGTTCAGTAGGTTGTTTTTGGACTACCTCTCTGCACACTAGTATTGTTGGACATTCATCAGTTTTATGAACTTGACTATCGCAAACTAAGCAATAGATAGTTGCAACTAGCTCAGAGATGATTGGAGCATCCTTTTTGATCTTTAAGGCTTTTATCTCACAGGTTAAAGTGGCTAACCTAGCTTTTAAATCATCAGCTTCACTGAGTTGATGTGTACCTTTTAGTGTGGTGGTCGCTACCCAGGTTAATTGAGTTCTAGCTGTGTCCCAAGTCTTAGCAATCTCTGCTAAGAAGTCAAAGAACTCATAAGTTTGCTCATGTGACTTACCATAAAGGCCTTCATTGCACATCATTTCCACGAATTTCTTAAGTTGCGGAGTTAGGGAGTTGTAGAACTGACTAGTTATCCACCATAACTCAAGACTATGACGAGGATATGATTGAAGGACAGCTTTGTACCTCTCTTGTCATTGGTAGAATGTCTCTCTCAGTTGTGGTGAAAAGTCTGAAATTTGTTTATATAGCATCATTCGATAAGGCGGAGAGAATTTATTTAAAAACTCTGCCTACATATCATCCCCGGTGTGTATGGAGTTCGGTTGAAGAAGTCCAAACCACCTAGTTGCCTTGTCTTTTAGAGAGAATGGAAAGAGTTTAAGAAAAACAAGGTCTATAGGACAGGTCTGGTTTCTAAAAGTTATACAGATATTTCGAAATTGGTTTAGATGATCGTAAGGATTTTTTGAATTCGTACTGTGAAAGGTAGGAAGCTGAATCATCCCAAACTTGAAGTTAAAAGCCCAGTGGTTTTTAGGCCAAGCGATGCATGATTCAGGCGTATGTCTCGCCTATTGCAAGTAATCTCTTAGTAACCTCACGGGAGGTGCCTAAGGTTGCCCATCGTTGGGTCCTTAAATTTGATCGTTTCCTCCACATTTCTACTAGCTATTTTTGGTGTAGGAGATAATGAAAAAGTAGAAGCAGCAGAAGAAAGATCGACTACATGGGTTTGAGGGTACAAAAAGTGGGTTCACAAAGTTGGAACGCCTAAGTCTGTCTGTTTCCTCTCCTTGCCAAATATTCATAAGTTAAAAGAAGAAGCTTACTAGATGCTAGCATCTCGACGGGTTTTTTACAATAATATAATTAAAAAAATAAGTATGTGCAAAAATCGATCGCGGTAGAACTATATCCAAAAATCGACTCGGTGTCGGTAGTGGTATTGACGACACGGTGTCGGTAGTGGTACTGACGACACGGTGTCGGCAGTACCACCGACGACACCGTTAGCACTGTTGCAGTAACACTGATGCAGCTGATCCGTGCATGTCGTCACTAGTAGTGACGACACCCATCTTACTCGCAACTACCAAGCAGCACTTCCCAGCACTTCAACTTTTTTGGATATGTATATATATCAAGCACTTCCCCTGTACTTTCCATCAATATAGATATGTATATATTATTGAATTAGAATTAAATAAAATATATATTTTATTTTATTAATATATTTTTAATAAATAGTACAATTAGTTTAATTAATAAATTTAAATTAATAGAAATAATTAATTCATATAATTTAATCTAATAATTAATTTAATTACCATTAAAAAATTTTATTTAATTATTTTTAATAAATACATAATTAAATTATAAAAAATTATATATTTTATTCAATTATTTTTAATAAATAATATAATAAAATTATAATTTATTATATTTTATATTTATTGAATTAAATAATTTTTAATAAATAATTTAAGTTAATTGTTATGAAATATATTTTATTAAATTTAATTAAAAATTTAAAACTAATTAAATTAATATTTTATTAAAAGAAAATTTAATAATAGTAAATAAAATTGTATTTTGAAATGTAGTTTTAGTTTTTATTTTAGAAAACATGGCAATAGAAAATAAAAAACAGAAAACCTAAATAGGAAAATGACAGCGTTATTAAATGGGTTTTTAATATTAAAATTTTAATTTAAATTTTTTATTTTTGTTAGGTATGATTTTATTCTTTATTTCAATGCCTTTTTTTTGGAAAAATGATAAATATAGATATATATAATCTAATAATTAATTTAATTAGTATTAAATAAATTTTATTAAGTTATTTTTAAAAAATATCATAACTGAATTATATGAAATATATTTTATTTAATCATTTTTAATAATTGCAAAATATATTTTAGAAAACATGGTAATAGAAAATAAAAACAGAAAACCTAAATAAGAAAATGACAGCGTTATTAAATGGGTTTTTATATTAAGATTTTAATTTTAATTTTTTATTTTTGTTAGGTATGATTTTATTCTTTATTTCAATGCCTTTTTTTAGAAAAACGATAAATATAGATATATATAATCTAATAATTAATTTAATTAGTATTAAATAAATTTTATTAAGTTATTTTTAAAAAATATCATAACTGAATTATATGAAATATATTTTATTTAATCATTTATATAAGGGTTTCGGATTACGAAAAAATTATATTTTATTCAATTATTTTTAATAAATAATATAATAAAATTATAATTTATTATTTTTTATATTTATTGAATTTAATAATTTTTAATAAATAATTTAATCTAATTGCTATGAAATATGTTTTATTAAATTTAATTAAAATTTTAAAACTAATTAAATTAAAATTTTATTAAAAGAAAATTTAATAATAGTAAATAAAATTGCATTTTGAAATGTAGTTTTAGTTTTTATTTTAGAAAAACTAATTAAATTAAAATTTTATTAAAAGAAAATTTAATAATAGTAAATAAAATTGCATTTTGAAATGTAGTTTTAGTTTTTAGTTTTTCTAAAATAAAAACTAAAACTATATTTCAAAATACAATTTTATTTACTATTATTAAATTTTCTTTTAATAAAATTTTAATTTAATTAGTTTAAAAATTTTAATTAAATTTAATAAAACATATTTCATAGCAATTAGATTAAATTATTTATTAAAAATTATTTAATTCAATAAATATAAAAAATAATAAATTATAATTTTATTATATTATTTATTAAAAATAATTGAATAAAATATAATTTTTTCGTAATCCGAAACCCTTATATAAATGATTAAATAAAATATATTTCATATAATTCAGTTATGATATTTTTTAAAAATAACTTAATAAAATTTATTTAATACTAATTAAATTAATTATTAGATTATATATATCTATATTTATCGTTTTTCTAAAAAAAGGCATTGAAATAAAGAATAAAATCATACCTAACAAAAATAAAAAATTAAAATTAAAATCTTAATATGAAAACCCATTTAATAACGCTGTCATTTTCTTATTTAGGTTTTCTGTTTTTTATTTTCTATTACCATGTTTTCTAAAATATATTTTGCAATTATTAAAAATGATTAAATAAAATATATTTCATATAATTCAGTTATGATATTTTTTAAAAATAACTTAATAAAATTTATTTAATACTAATTAAATTAATTATTAGATTATATATATCTATATTTATCGTTTTTCCAAAAAAAAAGGCATTGAAATAAAGAATAAAATCATACCTAACAAAAATAAAAAATTTAAATTAAAATTTTAATATTAAAAACCCATTTAATAACGCTGTCATTTTCCTATTTAGGTTTTCTGTTTTTTATTTTCTATTGCCATGTTTTCTAAAATAAAAACTAAAACTACATTTCAAAATACAATTTTATTTACTATTATTAAATTTTCTTTTAATAAAATATTAATTTAATTAGTTTTAAATTTTTAATTAAATTTAATAAAATATATTTCATAACAATTAACTTAAATTATTTATTAAAAATTATTTAATTCAATAAATATAAAATATAATAAATTATAATTTTATTATATTATTTATTAAAAATAATTGAATAAAATATATAATTTTTTATAATTTAATTATGTATTTATTAAAAATAATTAAATAAAATTTTTTAATGGTAATTAAATTAATTATTAGATTAAATTATATGAATTAATTATTTCTATTAATTTAAATTTATTAATTAAACTAATTGTACTATTTATTAAAAATATATTAATAAAATAAAATATATATTTTATTTAATTCTAATTCAATAATATATACATATCTATATTGATAGAAAGTACAGGGGAAATGCTTGATATATATACATATCCAAAAAAGTTGAAGTGCTGGGAAGTGCTGCTTGGTAGTTGTGAGTAAGATGGGTGTCGTCACTACTAGTGACGACATGCACGGATCAGCTGCATCAGTGCTACTGCAACAGTGCTAACGGTGTCGTCGGTGGTACTGCCGACACCGTGTCGTCAGTACTACTACCGACACCGAATCGATTTTTGGATATAGTTTTACCGTGATCGATTTTTGCACATACTTATTTTTTTAATTATATTATTGTAAAAAACCCCATCTCGACAGTGTCTAGACGCTAGAAGGAAAAACGAATTACTATTTATTTTATTTTATTTTTTTCGAAAATAGAATAAGAATAACCTAGAACTACCCTCATGAATCAAATCTACGAAAATTTCCAAGTAACAGTGCCAAAAACTTGATCGCCTCGCAAATGTATAGTTGAAATAAATCCTAAGAATTAGGTCGTGCGGTGTAGTTTTACCTCGTGAGAGTAGGATCGTATCCACATGGAATTTGAGGTAAAGTCCTAAGGTTTCTAAGTTCTTTTAATTACTGTTCCTTTTTTTTTTTTTTTAAAAACGAGAAAAAATATGGTTTTGGGGTTTTGAAAAAGTTTTGATTTACTAACTACCAGACAAATAATTAAAATTGCAAGAATTAAAATAACTCAAAAGCAAGAAATCAAATTAACTTTAGCCTAAATATTAAAATAGCAAGATTTAGAATTGAACTGAACTAGAATAATGAGCAATTAAAACTAGGGTTGTAAGAAAGTTAAAAGACGTGATCTAACCTACAAATTCGGGTGGATTCCTTATTCTCATATTTGATGTGATTTTTATCTCAGTTTACAGTTATTGTTTAGGAAAAGTAAACTGAAAAATGTCATTGTTAAAATAATTGATCTAAAGTACAATTTTAAAATCACGTTTAAGATAGGAAAACTAGAAGGATATCATCTTTAAATCATCTTTGGTCTAAATCTCGTTTCTTTAATTTCAAAATATGAAGAAAGTTTTAATCAAGCAATGTCATTAGGAATTTCAACGAAATATGATTGAAGTTACAAGGTTTTCAAAAACTTTGAAAACAAAAGAACAAGAAGATCCAGAAACCAAGAACCCTAACATGCAAGTTTTACGTTGCATGCTTGGACTCAATCACATCTAATATTCAAATAAGGGTATCATTGATGGCTCGAATCAAGAACCTATCTACGCTAACATGATAAACAATGAATCAAAGCAATAAATAAAGAAAAGAGTGAAGAAAGCAAACTCCATTGAAGAACAAACTGCAATTGTATTGAAAAGCTGTGTAAAAATCCTCAAAACAATCTTGAATCGTAACTTTGAATGCATAAAATAATCAAAAAAACTCTCTAAACTATGCAAAACTAAAATATCAAAACGGCCGTCTAAAGTCTGAAACATAGTTGGGTATTTGTAAGAAAACCCAAAAAACCCCAAAATATGAACACACGGAGTGCGGTATCCAGACAGGGTCCGGATGCTAGGGGGCAGAGAGTTTTTGTCAATTTTCAACTTTGGTTTCCAAAACTACTGGAGTCTAGACGCTAGGTTTGGGTCTAACTTTTTCTGCTCTCTCTCCTCCTGTTTCAGCTCTCCTTTGTCCTTTATATCCATTTCTTGCATATTTATAGGTTTTTTTTTTCCATTACCTGCGTAAAAGAATGAGTCTCTATAAATATCCCAAATCTATAATATAACACATCAAATAATAAGCAATGACAGTTAATAACAATAGAAATTAAGGACTAGAATTACACTTTTCAAGTGTAATTAGAGTTGAAATATGATAATTAGGCAATGGTTTATATTGCCTCGAATCCCATTTTTCACGAGAGGATGAAGCATACAGAAGTAGACTGTCATTTTGTTTAAGAAAAGATCCTTCAGAATGTGATGACAACAATTCATGTGAAATCTAAGGATCGGGTACCAGACTTACTAAAGTTTTAAAGGGCACACAAGTTCAATCATATGTAACAAGCTTGGAACATATGATATAGTTAGAAATTAGAGCAAAGAAATTGAGAGAGATTAATTTACCTTCCCTCTTGATCATTGTATTCATAATACTATATTACAACCAAAAAAGGAAATATAATATTCAGTAAATCAACGAGACAATCAATCTAAATCAATTGCATATTCTAAAAATATCCTAGCACACTCTCTCAAGTTGGAGTATAGAGATTAGATATGCCTAACTTGATGCAAAACTATTGGAACTGAGAGCAAGCCAAAGGCTTACTGAGTATGTCACCCAACTGAGAATCCGTGCATACAAATGGAATAGTGAGATCTTTCTTAAGTAGGAGATCCCGAATAAAATGGCAATTCACCTCTATATACTTTGTTCATTCATGAAGCATTGGGTTATTGGCAACGAAGATGGCAGTTTGATTATCACAATACATTGACATTGGGGCTGAAATATTAATACCAAAATCACATAGAAGAGAATGAAACAAAAGCATTTCTGAAGCAATATGAACCATGGCACAATATTCAGCTTCAACACTAGAACGAGCCACGACAGTCTGCTTGTTAGTACGTTAAGTCACAAGATTACCACTAATAAAGGTATAATACCCCGAAGTATATCTCCTATTTGAACGACTACTAATCTAATCTGCATCACTATATCCCACAACATCCAGGGTGTTGGAAGGTCAATAAAGTAACCTTTTGCCTTGAGAACTCTTTAAATACCTCAAAATACGACATACAACATCAAAATGTGATCGATGATAAGATGCATAAATTGACTAATCACACCAACATATGTAATATCAAGTCCTGTTACGATGAGATAAATTAACTTTCTCACAAGATGACGATATCAGCCAACATCAGAAAAGAGATCACCGTTTTCAAAATCAAGCCTAACAAACGAGTCCATAAGGGTTTCAGCAGGTCTAGAACCCAGGAGTTCAGTTTCAGGAAGCAAATCCAGGACATATTTCCTTTGAGATAGAGATATACCTTTAGAGGAACAGGCAACCTTAATCCCTAAGAAATAACATAAAGCCCCAAGATCCTTAGTGTGAAATTGCTTCCCTAAATGCTCCTTCAATGCAGATATACCCTTCTCATCATTCCCAGAAATAATATCATCAATGTAGACAATCAAAACTATAATACCAGAAGATGGTTGCTGTATAAACAAACACTGAGTGATCGGATGAGAACCTGTTGAAACCATATTCTAGAGGAACATTGCTAAATTGATCAAACCATGTTCGTGGGGATTGCTTAAGACTATATAGATCTCGGTGCAAGCAACAAACAAGATGCTTACTGCTTGAGATAACATATCCAGGTGGTTGGTCTATATACACTTCATCTCGAAGGTCACTATGCGGAAATACATTTTTAATGTCATGTTGAAATAAAGGCCGAGACTTACTCAATGCCACTGCTAGAAGAATACGAACAGAGTTAAGACGAGTTACTGGTGAGGTCTTTAGATAATCAACTACATTTGTCCCTGTATATACCTTAGCAACCAAACGGGCCTTAAGTCGCTCAATAGATCCATTTGGCATATACTTAATAGAATACATCCATTGACATCCTACTGTTTTCTTTTTAGGTGGAAGAGACACAAGCTCCTATGTATGATTATGATGTAATGCACGAATCTCCTCATTTATTGCTGCCTTCGAGTTCAGTGATAGCAAAGCCTGCTTATAAGAGTGTTAGGAATAGAAATAGATGATAGGGCACAAACAAAGGAATGTAGATGAGGTAACATACGATGATGAGAAACAGAGTTAGCAACATGATGTTTTATACAAATATGTCTACCACGTCATAGTGCAATGGGAAGATCATCAATGGAAGAGGGTTCAGGCTCAGGAGAAGCAGTAATAGGATCCTCAGATGACTCAAAAATACTAGTAGTAGGTAACTCAAGTGATTTAGGATCCACAGGTGCAGTGTCGATTGGAGTTGGTGGAACAATATGAGAACGACGTTGATACACTTGCAAGGGAGGCAAACTAGGAGTTGGAGCAAGAAAGATAGGATCATCCAAGATCGGAAGACTCGGAGTTAACTCCTCTCTCGGGAGGAAGGAGAAACCTTCCCCTCTCGAGAAAAATAGGAGCTAGACTCAAAGAAGGTAATAGTAGCACTCATGAAGGTCCGTTTAGAGGGCAGATGATAACAATGATATCCCTTTTGAGTGCAAGAATAACTAAGAAAGATACATCGTCGAGCTCGAGGGGATAGTTTGTCCGAACCAGGATCCGGGTTTTGAACAAAGACCACACAACCAAATGTACGAGGAGTAATAGAGAAAAAAGGGGTTTAAGGATAAATGAGAGAAAATGAAGACTGATTACCAAGAGTGGTATAGGGGACAATTAATGAGATGGCAGGCGGTCAAAACAGCATCGCCTCAAAATTGTTTGGGGACATTCATATTGAACCTAAAGGTAGGAGCAACATCTAGCAAGTGACAACATTTGCATTTAGCAGCACCATTTTGTTGAGACGTGTGAATACAAGTAATCTAAGGAATAATACCTCGCTCAACACAAAATTGATCCATAACAAATTTAGTGTATTCTATGGCATTGTTAAAGCAAAGGATTTTGATACGTTTGCCAAACTGAGAAAAGAATTTCATTATAAAAACGTAAAACAATAGTTGGCAATTCAGAGCAATTTTTTAGTAAAAATAACCAAGTTATACGAGAATAATCATCTACAGATATAACAAAATACCAATATCTATTAACAGTAGAGATTTGTGAAAGACCCCAAATGTCCGTGTGGACTACATCAAAAGGTTTAGTTTGATGATGACCATTATGAGTAGGAAATGAACTACGGTGATGCTTGCTAAGCTGACAAGTCTCACATTCAAGACTCGAAACAGACTCTAAACTGAGAACTGCCAACTTGAGCTTAGCTAGATACAGATAACCTAAGCGACGGTGCCATTGAAGACAGAATGTGAAATAGAAAAATTGTTAGGGTCAAGGTAATAAAGTCCATTCTGCTCACATTCCAAACCAATCGTTCTCTGCGTCCTAAGATCTTAAGAAACATAAGAAGAGGGAGAAAATATTACAGAGTAATTTAAAGATTTGGTGAGTTGACTGATAGATAATAAGCTAAAGGGAAATTTAGGAATATAAAGGCACGAGGATAAAGATAAGGAAGGGGATGGCTGAAGCATGCCTTTATCAACAAGAAGTCAGCACGACACTTTAGCTAAGGTAATACAATGTGTGGTTTTAGCCAAATCAGAAAATAAGGACAAGTTACCTAAACCATGCACTTGCTTTGGAGTCGATGACTCACTGAGGAGTAGATGAAGCAGAAAAACAAGCAGTGCTACCTAAATGAGCTAGAGTGGCAGTAGAATTGGATGAGTGAGAAATGCGAAGCGTTTGCACAATAGTATCTTACTCTGTAGCAGAAAATGGACTTTGTGAACTAGCATGATCTATTGGAGGGTCACTAGAAGTACTAGGACCAGAATCAGTGCCTGTAGGTTCAGCAACGACATAATTAGTACGTTCAGGACACCCATACTTCTCCTAACAATATGGTTCTGTGTGGTTAGTTCCACCACAGTGATCACATTTCTTTGTACCATGCCCAGTGCCTCTTCCATTGATATGAAAACTACCATGAGAGTTACGACCACCACGTGATCCACCTCGACATATACCACCAGAATTACCTCGGCCGCCACCAACCAAAGCAGCAGAATCTAAACCACTAGAAGATGAAGATGCTATTCGAGAATGATGGCCTAAAGAAGAGCGCTGTAAGTGAGAGTATGCATTTGCCATGGAAGGAATTGTCTCTCCAGCTAGAAGTTGATCACGATAGCCACGAAAATCGTTGTCTAGACCAGCAAGGAGTAAAACAGTTATAAGTTTCTCCCATTATTTTATCATGTCAGCCTTGGTTTTGGGAAAATGACAAAATTGTAACAAATGATCACCAAAACTTTTAAAGAGTGCTATGATACTTAGAGGGTGACCATTCTATCGAAAAGAAAAGAGCTGCTCATATGCTTCAAATATTTCAGAGACACTGCTTCATTGGGAGGAGTCGGCTAAAGAGTCCCAAATTGCCTTTGAAATCTTATGTAAAGACATTGCACGTAAAATAGAAGACTCTAGGCTATGCCATAACCAATTCATAGCAATAGCATCTGCAGCACGCCATTGTCGATAAGTAGCAGACTTAGAATCGGAGAAGAATTTGTGATAAGGTGTTCTATCTGTTAGCCAATGAGAAAAATCCAAATAGTATCGGACCATGTCAAATAATTTGGTCCGTTCAATTTCTCACTTGAAATTGATTTGGGTAGGCTGTCAGGTGGAATAATGGGCACTATTGAAACCGGAACCAAATTCAAGCCAAAGATAGTTTTGGAAGGATCAATAGCCATCTCTTTTTAAAAGAAAAAAAAAAAAAAGTAGACCGAACAAAGACAGCGTTAAACAGAGACCAATCAACAGGCAACACCATATCGATCAACATAGCCAATCGACAAATGAGAATCAAGCAATGGCAGCAATCAAAAAAACAAAGGTAGCAACCAAACAATGGTATCAATCAACAAACAATACCAGATCGATCAATGCATAGACAGTCGATCGACAAACAACAATCAAACGATGGTCAAACTAGGCTACAAGCCTCAGGATGAGCAGTGATGCCGATGATGAGGAGGGATTTATTTGACTACACTGATGACAAGAGAAAGCAACGATTGCAACTAGGCTACGGGCATCAGTGGTGAGCAGTGAAGTCATCAACGGCAAGGGATTCAGGCGGCGACTTCGACACATGATTAGACGGCGGCTTCGACTAGAGGCAAACGCAGCAACTTCGATGTCTAGGGGTCATAATGAGCAACTCGAGGGGTTTGCGGTAACCCCCAAAATGACGCCATTCTACTTAAGTTCCATATTTAAATGCATCAATTCATATTTGATATGGGAACTTAAGTAGAGTGGCGTCGTTTTGAGTGAATAAAGCCGAAATAGCGTCGTTTTGGGGGTACTACAGCGGTTGCAGAACTCCCCTTACTGCAGCCCCCCTCTTCTCACAATGAGAATCAACGAGGTCGATTAGGCTTCATGACACTCATTGAACAGCCATTGAGGCGGTAGTCAGTAGTCAAGGTGGTGTATGGCAGCTTAGGGTCTTTACTTCCTTTTTTTTTTTTAATAAATATTTGGAGATTGCTCTGATACCAAGTTAGATATCAGAGTAACGAAATGGAGAGAGATTAATTTTCCTTCCCTCTCGATCATTGTATTTATAATATGATATTACAACCAAAAAAGGAAACACTATTTAGTAAATTAATGAGACAATCAAGCTAAATCAATTGCATGTTCTAAAAATATTCTGATGGGTATGTATGCTTCAACTTAAGGAGTGTTAGCTGTAAGATATATTCTATATAAGGTGGTGTATATGTCTCGAATGATTATAATTAATTTGAATTATACACATTACTATTTTGTATAAACTCTAGGGTTATAAATACGTACAATTAGATCACTCATTGTGTGTATTATTTCTTCAATTCTTTTTACTTCTTCAATTTTCATGAAAATTTTAAACATGCTATTTTCCAATTGTATAGACTTAATAAAATGATATGATCCAAAATGTGGATTGCAGACTGCTAATGTAGCTCCCATTCAGTTGTCTAAATATATTGAAGAAATACCTTATCTTCAAGAGTACTTTAATTTACTGTTATTAGGCACCTTGAACCAAAAAAAAATTTTTGAGTGAGTGGGTCCTGAAGTCTTAATTTTAGGCTTCCTGATTGGATACCTTTTTGTGAACCAACTATTTTTTTTTTCTTTTTTTGGGCGGGGGGTTGGGTGAAGGGGGCTGAAGTATAGGAAAAAAAAAATAAAAATCTCTACTTTGTAAGTCAACATAATTTCCTATTTATTTGGAAGTTTTAACAAAATTATTTTTGTTAAAAAAGCTATAATGGCCCCATTTGGAGCAAAACAAAATAAAATAAAATCTTACAAATCTCTACAACCACGAATTACGAGATAACAAAATTTAAATTCTTCACTCACTGCACGAATTACGAGACATTTACTTTTACAATTTTATTTTATTTTATACACTTTTATACAACTCCAAACACACCCAATATAATTTTATTCGTTCAAAATGGAAAGGAAAATCTTTATTCTGGGAAAAAAATCACTAGTTATCTGCATTAAAAAGCACAAGTTATTGATTTCAAATCAAAATCTTAAACTCATCCTATTTAAATTCTACATCTATCAGAAAATTTTCATAAAATTTATACTGAAATTTTCTTTAAAATTATACAACTTTCTTGCAGCAGAACTAGTGTACATATAGATGTCACATCTTCATACAAAAAAAGGGTAAATAAAGCAATAATTGTGTTTTCATAAAAAGAAGGGATAGAAAAAGAAAAAAATATAGTGGGGGATCTGGCACTTGTTTAAGGTTGAAATAATAGTGGGGGGTTTTGCACTTGTTTTTGGTGTAGAAGAAAACCAAGGACCAACTGATTAGGTTTTTATAGAATTTTAATTTCATGGAAATTCAAGTCCTATTTTTCTTTTCCTATTTCTCTCTTTCTTCTACTCCTCTCCCCCTCTTTTTGTAGGTGTTTACTGTCCTACAATATCAATTAGCTGTATAAAAAGGCATAAATATTATGTAATTTGAAATATGCTCCATATACATAATTATTAAAGAAATTTTAAGTAATGAATTTACCTTGCTGAAAAATATACTTAGATGGTATAGACTAGATACCTTAACCATAGTTTTGGTGGTTTTCATTAGGTGTCAAATTAATTAATTTTATTGGTTGACTTGTTATTTGTGGAGAAATATTTTTTAAGATTGCGTGGTTTGCAAAAATGGTGAAGAAAAAATGGACCCATAGAAAAAATAAAAAATAACTATCTTTTTTAGGCTCTATTGTATTAGACAATAAAGGAAACAATATTGTTTTTGGGAAAATAAAAAATTATAGTTGCTTGTTTGTTTGGAAAAAAATTTAGGAAAAAATATTCCGTAAATTTATAAAATATTGGGAACAACTAGTCAGATTTTATCAGAGAAGTTAATTTCCACAAGCAAGAAAGTAAATTTTTTGGTTACTTATTAGAAGATCCTCAAGCAATCTATTCAAAAATTAGAGCTTGAATAGTATTTAAAATATATCCCGTAACTTCTAACGTTGGTGAGTCCTCTCTCTTTTATCTTCTGTATTTATGGATGGAAATTAAATTTATTGATGATGATGTAGTGGATTTTATATATAAAAATTTCAAGATGTATTTCAAATTATTTACCAAACAATTGAAAATATTGAAAAAAAATTGGTTTTTTTCTTCTGCAAATATTTTTCTATAAAAAAATTTTGCTTGCTCTTTTTTTTTTTTTACAAAAAAAGACTTTTTTTTTTTTTTTGGGAAAGGTTACAAAAAAAGAGATACCATTAACTGAATTTGGGAATAAAATTAGGAGGTTCTGTATTAAAGAGGTTCTGTATTAAACTGTACAATTCAAGGAAATGAAAAGATACCTAACATCTGAAAGTTGTCCAACTTTTTTAATACTTGCGCCCATTGAACTAACAAAGGCTAAAGGATTAATATTTTCTCCTTTAAAGGCAGGAAAAAAAATTCGCAATCCTTACAACAGTATCATATCCGACCTTAATAGTAGCAGATCTTCAACATGATTTAACCTTGTGGTAAGTTAATGAGCTTGAGGTTGGCTTGAACAATTCTGCATGTTGATTAAGATTTTGAGCCAAGCTGTTCAACCCTAAACTAGGCTTGGATTGGCCTACAAGGCCACCTAATTTGACTTCATTGCAGCCCAAGATAGAAGCATCTTACCATCAACCGTCTTCAATATTTCAAGTGGGGAACCCTTGTTGAATAAAAATTTTAGATAGGTTTCTTTTGAAGTTTACCACTCCACCTGGCCTGACGCAGCATTTGTGGGAACAAACTTAATATGCAAGACTTAATACGTGATTAAGTTTAAAAGAAAATTGATCAAAACCTTTCAAAGAGAAAGAAATTCAGATTTATGTTTTTTCATCAGCTCCTCCAAAACTTCAAAACATCATTTAGATGGTCCAAACCCTAATAAACAAGGCTAAAAGAGTAAATAACGAAATAAATAAATAAAAGAGTAAATAACGAAATAACGTATTAAAATAACTCGAGCACGACGATGTGAAGGCTGATTCTTCAATTTTGTTATGACTGTTGTCGCCCAAATGGCTCCTCGTAAGCCTCAGCTACCTGTTCTACGTCATGGCCCAACTCCTTGAGTTTGTCCCGACCATCAGCCATGAAGCATTCTTGGCTTCAAAGGTGGCCATCACGTCCCATGACTTGTACTTTTGTCCTTTGCTGTTATTGGGATTTTGCTGCTCCTACCTAGTGTGCTCAGAGCTATTGGCCCAATAAAAAATTTAGTCTTGTTATAGGCATTGTTCCTCATAAGAAATATAGTGAAATAGCCTTTATTATTCTCTCCCTAGACCTACTCATTTTCCTAAATACTAATATTCACATTTGTATGCTATAACCTATTTGAGCCTTTCTGTTCTCTTTTGTGAGAGAAGAAAAATTTTTGAACTTTGCAATGACTGTCCCACCCTTAAGATTGCATTATAAGATTTCACTTTCTGACTTTTTGGTTTTTGCACATAACCTGTTGTTGAAGATATATGCCCACCTTTTTATCCACTTTGCTAACAATCTCTTTGTGCAGGAGTTAGTGTATGGAAGGCAAAGAACAGTTCGACAGGGAGCAGCCCAACAATAACTGAGACTCAAATAACTAAACCCGTAGTAGATGTTTGTTCATCTGATGAACGTCCTGGCAAGAGCTTCAGGAACTTCCGGTTTGATACCAATTTGATACTCCGAGCAATGGAAACTTATTTCTCTTTGTGATGCTGATTTCTTGTTTGCTACGTAAAGTGCTGTGGATGTTCACATAGTTTGGTCAGGTGCTACTGCAGTGTCTTGCCAACAGTATTTATGGCCTTTTCATGTTCCCTTGGTTGCGATAGTGGCTGTATATTTTTGTCACATTAGCAGGATCAGGATACATGTGTATTTTGTATAAAAGCCCTAGTGGCAAATGATCAATCAGTTTTCTTTTCTTTCATCATTAACCACTTGCAAACATTTCTCGAGTTCCCAGATATTATTGGTTGTGATTGATAAATTGCACGTCTTGTTAATTTGTTGGATTTGTGAGCTTTATGCACTTTTAAAATGAGTTGATCTAAGGGACAGAATACAGATCAAGAGAAATGGCAGGCTCAAGCTATAGGTGGATAGCCCCATTAATGCTTGCTCCCTGGTCAGTTTTACGATAAAGATTGATCTGTTTTTAACTCTCTTATGTGTTATTTTTGTAGGTGGAGTTATTTTGAGTTGCATTTGAAAGAGATTTGATGGGAGGGACTGTCAATTGTTTAAATCACAGTATTGCCAGCTTGTTGCTTTTCAATCTGAAGGCCCAAAGCACTTACTGAAGCTGCAAATGCACAGATACAGAACTTAATGAGCAGGGGTCCTACCAAACATGGGAAGACTTTCCTTTGTTATGATTCCAATTTCTTTACATGTGGGCTTGCATATATTTCTCTTTCCTAATTGTGCTTGTCTTGTCTTCAAGGTTTATTAATTCCGTGACAATAAAATTTGTCAATTCCATGATAATAAAGTGGAGTAGAAAGATAGAAGATTGCATCTTGATAGGAATGTTGATCCGTTCTTGGGATGAAAATCATGATCATTTACTTGTTCATTTAACATTTACTCAGGAAGTTTGAGATTCCTTGATGAGCTTGTGTAATACCCAGTTTTCTCATACCTCTTAGCAGGATAGAGTGAATTGGGCATCCACCAGGTTGAGGGGTAAATCTTTTGAGAAGACCTTTATCAAGTTAAGCTTAGCAAGCATCGTTTATGTTATTTGGCAAGAGAGGAATAGCAGATGTTTTGATAATTCTTTCAATGATGCTAAGGTTGTTTGTTCGATAATTTTTAATTTGATTAGAGAAAGGATCCTAGGATGTTCTCGTTTTAAATGGTCTCCAAAGAATCATGCTTTAGTTGAGAGTTGGAGATTGTCCTCTTATGTTCTCACTAATCGGGATTGCTATTCTGGATTTAACAGCTTGTTGGTGACTTGCAAATATTGTGATTTCATTTTCTGAACCGGGACCTGTTGTTGGCCAGCTTCAATGGGTTAGTATTTTGTTCTGCTGATTGGTGTTGCTCATAATCGTCTCGAATATTCTTGGGTCAACATTATTGCAAAGTTGCTAAATTTGCTAGTTGTTTGGTCTGCTGAGTGTCCTGAGTATTTTTTTTTTTTTTAATTCTTATCCTTATCCTTATCTAGCTCTTGAGAGAGAGTTTCTTTGGTTCGCAAAGAGAGTCTAGTGCTTTATTGTGACGTCAGGGGCATGTCCCATAGTTTTGTATTTAGTATCATTTATTTAATTCTTTGTTACCTTTGAAAAAAAAAAAAGAGTAGACAGTGAAGATGATTTTGTGGTTATGGTCTCTATTTTTTTTTTTTTTTTTAAGTTATGAGCAAACAACTGGTATTATTGAACTCATATTAAGGGGGAGTTGGGTATATTTTTTGGATAGAAGGTTTTGGCATGGATTTTTCAAATTAGGATAGTCTGTAAGTCGAAAATTCTACCTGCTAATCCTGGGAGCTGATTGTAGTATTTTATCCATGTTTTTTTGGTTAGGTTAGAGTCAGGTGTCATTATTATTAAAATTCATGTAAAACACTATAGCTGAGGCTAAGGATGCTTGGGCGAAGTTCTTGGGCGCCATATGTTGGATGAGCGCTGAAAGACAATGCAGTGGTTGGATGAGTGCTCAAGCGCTGAAAGACTATCCACCGCAGAAATTTTTCGGATAATCGCTCTGGTAAGCTTTGCGAATCCAGAAATTTTCAGCTTGTTTTTGTTGTGTTGCTTAGAAACTGATCGGGTAATAGGCTTATTAACCGGAAAAGCCCCGGGATCGAATTTATGGTGTTTACGTATTTTGTAATAAAATTATCTATGATGCTTTGAAATAATAGAGCTATTCGAGGTGCTCCAAGCCTCCTTGGACAATATAAGTTGAGATAAATTTCTGGATACCTCTTATTGATGTTTATGTAGATTTAAATAGCCAATTAGTTTACAATTAGCCCTTGGCTTAAAGAAAGGGAAAGCATACAATAAAGAAATCGCTCCCACATAATTGTAGGAGTCATAATTTAAATGGAAACAATTAATCCCCACATGGAAGTAGGAATCATTATTTAAATGGAAGCAATTAATTCTCACATGGCAATAAGAATTATTCTTAAAATAAAAGTCTTCACCCTTGAAAATAGCCTTCAATTACAGCTCTTCTGCATATTCCTCTATCCCGTAATTGCCTCTAGCAACTCCTTCCCCCATGGAAACATCCTTGTCCTCAAGGATGAAATAAGGAAAACGAGCCATGAAGGAGTCGAGTGTTTTCCATGTAGCATCCGCAGGAGAGAGATCCTGCCAGTGGACCAAAACTTCATCACCACTCTTTGATTTTCGCTTGGCCAGTATAGCTTGTGGAAGTGGATGAACATGCGGGACATCTGGAATTTGTGACAACACGGGCTCACCTCGGTTATTGCCAATCTATTTTTTAAGCAGAGAAATGTGGAACACGAGATGAATTTTGGAATTCGGTGGCAATTCTAGTTTGTAAGCCATGTCTCCTATTCTTGAAATAATCTTGAATGGACCAAAAAACTTGGGAGCAAGGTTTTGATTTCTTCGTTGCACTGCTGTGAGTTGTCGATATGGTCGTAATTTAAGGAAAACCCAATCTCCCACTTGATACTCCCTCTTCGTGTGATTAGCATCATAGTATTGTTTTATACGGTGTTGAGCTTGCTGGAGATTAGCCTTTGCATCCCTCAAGACTTGTTCCCTTGCTAATAAAAATTGCTCAACCGAATCCACTTTAGTGGTGCCATGGATATAGGCCAATAGAGCAAGAGGAGGTCGGCCATAAACAATTTCAAAGGGAGTTTTTCCAGTTGAAGAATGAATACTTGTATTGTAACTACACCCAAGGTAACCACATGACCCACTCCTTGGGCTTGTCCCCTGTAAAACACCTTATATACATCTCCAAAGTCCTATTTACCACCTTAGTCTGGCCATCCGTTTGTGGGTGATAAGCGGAACTAAATTGAATTTGGTGCCATTCAACCGAAATAAAGTATTCCAGAAGATACTTATGAAGATCCGATCGCGGTCACTAACAATTGACTCGAGCATCTCGTATAGCTTGAAAATGCACTCAAAAAATATTTGAGCAATGTTGCTGGTCGTGTACGGGTGAGAGATAGGGATGAAGTGGCTATATTTTGAAAAGCGATCCACGACAACATAAATTGCAGATTTCCCTTTTGAACTTGGCAATTCTTCTATGAAATCCATGGAGATATCAGTCCAAACATTTTTGGGAATAGGGAGTGGACTTAATAATCCTATAGGTTTGGAATTTTTCACCTTGTTACGCCGGCAAACTTGGCATTCTTGAATAAATTACCTTACGCAATTCCGCATTCCACGCCAATAAAATGTGCTGCGGATTCTGTGCAGAGTTTTGTGTAACCCCTCATGAGTGCTCGAGTGAAATTCTCCTATAATTAAAGGGATGAGTGAGGATTCGGGTAAGAGAAAAATTCTTTCCTTGAAAAATATGATCCCATCCTTTAACGCCCACGGCCCTACCGCCTTATCCTCTTGAATTTTTTGAACGATATCCTGTAACGCCTTACTCCCTTCAATTTCGACCTTAATGGAATATACCCAATCAGGAGTGCGTGTGGATATGGCAAGCAGCTGTGTTTTGAATTGCCTTGAGAGAGAATTGGCAGCTTGATTTTCTCGCCCCTTTTTATATTAAATTTCAAAATCATATCCCATCAACTTAACCATCCATTTTTGTTGTGCGGTTGTTGTAATTGTTTGACTTAACAAATACTGTATACTTCGTTGATCACTACGCACAATAAATTTTGACCCTAAGAGATAAGGGCGCCATTTTTGGACTGCACAAACTAAAGCCAATAATTCTTTCTCATAAGTTGATAATGCCAAATTTTTTCCATTTAAAGCTTGACTATAGAAAGCAATAGGCTTACCCCCCCGCATTAAGACTGCTCCAATTCCACTTCCAGAAGCGTTGCATTCTACGACAAATGGCATAGAAAAATCAGGCATGGCAAGGACAGGTCCCGACACCATTGCAGCCTTAAGACTCTCAAATGCTTGGTCTGCTTGTGGATCCCACCTAAATGCATCCTTCTTGAGCATGTTGGTCAACGGTTTGGCAATCACCCCATACCCTGTGATAAACTTCCTGTAATAGTCCGTCAACCCCAAAAAACCTCTCAACCCCTTCAAAGTGATGGGTTTAGGCCAAGAAACCATGGCAGATATTTTATAGGGGTCCATAGCAACTCCATGTGAAGAAATTATGTGACCCAAATAATTAACTTCTTTTTGTCTAAATTGGCATCTCTCTTTTTTAACAAAAAATTGATTATCCCTCAATTGCTGCAAAACTTGTTCCACATGGCATAAGTGCTCCGCCCATGTTTTACTGTAAATGAGTATATCATCGAAAAAAACCAACATAAATTTTCGAAGGAAATTTTTAAATACCTCATTCATGGTAGATTGGAATGTTGCAGGAGTGTTGGTGAGTCCAAAGGATATGACCAAAAATTCATAGTGCCCTTGATGTGTCCGGAAAGCCGCCTTCTCTACAGCTTCTTCATTCATTTGGATTTAATGATATCCAGACCTTAAATCCAACTTAGTAAAAAATTTCGCCCTATGTAACTTATCCAATAATTCATCAATTATGGATATTGAAAACTTATCCCTGATGGTGATCGTATTAAGAGCACGGTAATCAATACAAAGCCTCCAAGGCCTATCATGCTTCTTAACCAAGAGCACGGGTGAAGAATAGGGACTAGTGCTTGGTTGTATTACACCAATAGCTAGCAAATATTTGACCATTTTTTCAATTTCATTTTTTTGAAAATGAGGGTAACGGTAAGGTTTCACATTAACTGGCCCAGCACCTTCCTTTAAGACAATACGGTGATCTTGTTGTCTCCACGGTGGCAAAGTAGTTGGCTCCTTGAAAATTCCCGAATATGTATTAATTAACCGCTAGAAATCTGGCTTGATTGGCTCCTCTCCTTGTTGATCAATTCCCAAATGGATGGCATTTAATTGGAGGAGATAAGCACGCTTTCCCTTCCTTATTTGTCTCCTTAAGTCGTGCTCTCCATACATCCTATTTTTTGGCCCCTTTGTCCCACGCAATTCCACCGTTTTTCCCTTCCAAAAGAACTTCATCCACATTTCATTGAATTCCCAAATCACTGGACACAATTTCTTTAACCATTGAACCACAAGGACAGCATCACATCCTTCTACTGGTAGGAGATAAAATTCCGCGACAAACTCAACTCCTTGGATAGTGAAGGGAATATCCTCACAGAGTCCCCCACTGCACATTTTATTGCTGTCGGCAACCACCACTTCAAACTCCCCTTCTCCGTTAGTTGGATGCCTATTAAAGCTGCAACTTCTGAGTTCAAAAAATTATGTGTACTGCTTGTGTCGATCAAAATGGTAAGGATAAAACTCCTAAAATTCCCTTTTAATCTCATTGTTCGTGGAGCAGCCGTGCCTGTGGTAGCATGGAAACTTATTCTGGAATTTCTTGGCTTTCTTCTTGTGGTTCCAACTCCTGCTCTTCTTCTTTGATAGTGGGGAAAATACCTTCAATCAAAAATAATTTTTTACACCGATGGCTGGGTGCAAACTTCTCATCACAATTGAAACATAGGCCCCTATCTCCCCTATCTTTAAGCTCACTAGGGCTTAGGCGTCTAATGACTGGGTTCCGACCCCTTAAGCCAGTAGGGAGTGGTAATAGTGGTGGTGAGGAGAGTGTTGGAAATTTTTTGAAATCCTGTGTCTTTCCCCTTTGTACTTCTTGTAACTTAGACTCATAGAGCCTTGCTAATCCAATAGTCCCAGACAAAGTAACTGGTCCTGCAGCTTGCACATCTGCCCTTATAGCCTCCTTTAACCCACTTACAAAACAACCAACTTGCTGCCCATCAGATTGTTGTTCGGTGCGATGTAGTAACCGATCAAACTCCTGCTGGTATTCACGTACGCTCCCTTGTTGCCTTAATTTGGTAAGGTCACCAAAGAAGTTTTGGTAACGTGAAGGCCCGTAACGTTGGTGTAATTCTACTTTTAAGGATTCCCAATTTGCGCCCACTCCTTGACGGAACCTTTGATACCATAGTTGAACATTTCCTTCCAGATGATAACCCGCCATAGGCATCTTGTCCTCCTCCTCAGTGTGTTGAAACTCAAAAAATTGCTCAGCTCTGCAAATCCACTCTGTAGGGTCCTCCGTCCCATTATTGCGTGGAAAATCATGCTTGGTTATCTTAGGAGTAGTTGTACTACTACAACCCATGATTCCCTTGCCTTTTTTCTGATTATAAAAATAGGATTCATCATGTCCACCACCTGAATTCAGAATTGATTTCTCCTGAATTTGGTTGGAGAGAACCACAATCATATCCTCAGTGTGCTTCATAAGTCGTTCCTGAGTAGCCTTCATTTCTTGTTGCATGGATTGCTGTCCAGCATTCAACGAACTAATCTCTTCCTTCAGCTTATCTAGGCGGTGGTCAGACATACTTGGCTCTGATACCATGCTGTTGTGTTGCTTAGAAACTGATCGGGTAATAGGCTTATTAACTGGAAAAGCCCTGGGATCGAGCTTACGGTGTTTACCTATTTTGTAATAAAATTATCTATGATGCTTTAAAATAATAGAGCTATTCGAGGTGCTCCAAGCCTCCTTGGACAATATAAGTTGAGATAAATTTCTGGATACTTCTTATTGATGTTTACGTAGATTTAAATAGTCAATTAGCTTACAACTAGCGCTTGACTTAAAGAAAGAAAAAGCATACAATAACGAAATTGCTCCCATGTAATTGTAGGAGTCATTATTTAAATGGAAACAATTAATCCCCACATGGAAGTAGGAATCATTATTTAAATGGAAACAATTAATCCCCACATGGCAATAAGAACCATTCTTAAAATAAAGTCTTCACCCTTGAAAATGGCCCTCAATTATAGTTCTTCTGCATATTCCTCTCTCCTGTAATTGCCTCTTAGCAGTTTCCCAAGTCCTGTTTTGACTAGAATTTCGGTTCCCATGTCATTGCTGTGCTTTTTCCTTTTCGGAATTAAAAAAAAAAAAAAAAAATAGAAGACTTCAAGAGTAAGATTTGTCTAATCCCTTAAGACCTTCAATAAGAAATCATTCAAGAGTTGCGTTTATGACTAACTAAGTTTGGAAGTGTCCAAAGGAGTTTGTGAGAGTGTTGTGTGTTCTTCTTAAAGGAGCTGATGAAGGCGTGTCACTAGAATTTGATGCATTGAAGAGTCTAGGGTATCCAATTCTTTTGTAATTGAATTTTACTGGGTGGATTGCTTGGTAGGTGACCTTAGTTTATTAGGTTTTTCATCAATTTTTTTTTTTTTAAATATGTTTTTCTACTTAAAATCTTACAAATTTTTGGTAAAGACAAAATGACTACAAAAAATCAAAGCAGTTGCTAAATATTAATAAATATCTAAATAAATTAGATTTATAAAATCTATTTAGATTAATATATTATATACAAGTGTATTATATAAAAATATAATATTATGAACTATGTAATTAGGCTCCCAAGCATACTTATTATTATTATTTATATAAAAATATTATATAAATAATTAAACAAGCCAAGGTTAAATTTAAAGAAATTCAAATAGTTGAATAAACGAATTTAAAAAAAAAAAGACTCAAATTCTATTTTCATTTATTAAAATAATTTGAGTTCAAACCAAAACCATAACGGGCTACTCACCAATAAATCACGAATGGGACGCTTCATTGACACTCCTAATTCCATTGTACCACTTTATGTTAACGATGTAATTATGCCAATATTTACTCCACAGTTAATTCTCTCTTAATATATATATATATATATATATATTATTTTATTTTATACTATCTAAAGAGTACCCTTTTGCATAAGAAACCGAATTAATTTAAATAGATGCATCTCCTAATCACCTTAACCGGAAACAAAAGGTGACAGTTGTTTTCCGTCACACCTAGCAGTACTTGTTCTGTGCATAATATTAAGAAAAATAATATCTTGAATATTATTACTATATATTACTGATTTTTTTAATTTTAAATTCAATAATATTTGTGAAAAAGATTTCACTGAAGTTAAAGGAGTGGGGTTTGTTGGACACAATTATAGCGAAAGGGTGGAAGGATAGCACTAAAGTTGGCAAAAACATGACTAATTAATTTCTGTTGGTTATGCCGCCCCCCCCCACCCCACCCCCAAAAAACAAAAAAAAAGCCGTAGTGCATGTGCGACGGCCTAATCTGGCTAGTTAGGTCCTGTTTGGGAAAAATTAGTATGTGTTAATGGTTAATGGCTAACAGTTAGTTAAAAAAGAAGTTAGTTAATTTTGTCTTTGGGAAGGAAAAAAAATTAGCTAATGGCTAGTAGCTAACTAAAAAAAAGTTAGCTAATTTTGTGTTCGGGAAGGAAAAAAAAGTTACTTTTTTTTAGGTGGCTAACTTGTAAGGGTAAATTGACATTTTTACCCTTGAAAGTTTAAAAAAATTAAAATATAAGAGGGTAAAAAAGTCCAACTACTGTTGAAGTAGCTATTAACAAATGTTAATGGCTACTCTTCCCAAACGGACCCTTAGTATCATCTATATAATCTATAGGCTGGCACACACTGTGTATCTTTAACTAATTTTTATTTTATGTAAAAAAAATTAAACTGTTGCCTAAAACAAGAAATGATGAATAATTATTAGTTAAAAATTTTTAAGTAGATAGTAAATAATTAAGGAGCATTTAAATAAAATAAAAAATACTATAAAAGTAATAGGTGATTAAAGGGCATTTAAGAAAAACAAAAAATAAAAGGGTAAAATTAGTTAAATAACTTATAAAAATAAAAAAAAAATTACTTGTACACCATTTTAAATGGTAAATAGTTATTGGTAGTTAAGAGTCATTAATGAAAAAAATAAAATAAAATAAAGGATTCACCAAAAATTAGTTTCATAAAAATTTTGACTTCACCGTTGCCTCTCCTGTTTCTTTTATAATAGTATAGATGTTCCAAATTTAGCGATGCAGTGAGAAATATATACAAAGTTACATGTGAAAGAATCAGTAGAGATAAGCAATGGAATGTAAAAAAAAAAAAAAAAAATATAGTATTTATAATTTGGTTCTTTTTCAATATCAATTTAATGTTACATATAAAATAAAATACTTATCTTATCAGAGATGAACAGTGTTCGCTAACTTTTTAGTGTAACGATTCGTACTTTTATAGTGATTATTTTAATCATAATACACTGAGTTTAGCTTAATATACTGAGTTGGCTACCCTTACTTGAATGAATTCCTTTGATTATTTTATGTTGCAATTCTCCCCTAATTCATCTCATTTGATCTTGTATTACCTGCCATTAATTCAGATGACATACCGGTATTATTAGTAAGAAAATCCCAGAATTAAAAATGAAAAAGACGAAATTTATTCAGAATAACTCGAGACTAGCATCAATTTTACGAAATAATCAGTAGTTGATGGATCTTTGTAAGGAATGTTGCAAGTTTAGTTTGACTACCGATTATTTGAGATACACCCAAGATATAGGTATTTTCTTTTTTGGATTGCTTATTATGTGAGATGAAATTATCATTTTAAAGTTCATTTTCACTAAATATATATTAATCTAATTTATTTATTTTACATGAGTTTGATAGATATATTCATTGCTTTGGAATCTTATTTATTAATTATATTGTACAAATTAACCTTCGACATTTGGTTTTTGAAGTCGTGCTCAATGACTTAATTTAGAAATAGGATTCATTTTATTTTATTTTTTTTATTTAGTGCCATTAACTCATGGCCCCCAGGATTTCAAGTTACGAAAATCTAAGGCATTATAGAATATGTGAATGGGATTGATAAGTTCATTGCCTATACCATGGGTTTGGTAGCAAGAACATCAGTTGTTCACATAGAAAACGTACAAATCAGAATTATTTTTTCACCATGGGTTTGGTAGCAAGAACATCAGTTGTTCACATAGGAAACGTACAAATCAGAATTATTTTTTCACGTAAGATGGTGCGAGATCATTTGATTGACCCACATTTCTTAAAATGGTACAAAGATTAGATGAAGTATGAGAAAGAGTATGTTTCTTTACATTAGAGGAAGAAGATGAGATGGAGATTGATTATGTGCCACTAATAAGGTAAATAGGAGAGTAATTCCCACTTAAGTAAAGATGAAGAAGTAATCCTTCTTTAGTCCCATATGTAATTGTTAATAGAGATAATCGTCATAAATCAACATTTCTTTTCATAATTTAGTAAGTAGTTAAAAGAATTCATATTATTAAATACGGATAATTGCCTTTTTACCTAATATACTTAAGGTGAAAAACATTTACACTCTTGAATTTTTAAAACCTACCTTTATATCCTTTGTACTTTGGGTTAAAGTAAAGTTCTAAACGGCGTTAAATTTTTCAAATAAAAAGACAAAAATATTCTTTAAAAATTAAATAGAATCAAAGAGTGTAATTGTAGGTAATATAAAGTACAGATGGTATAAATGTAATTTTTAACTTGCTTAGAGTCAAAACAATTATGTTTGACGGAGTTTTTAACGTTTTGATTTTAATCCAAAGTATAAAAGATGTAAAGATAGTTTTTAAAATTTAAGGGTGTAAGTGATTATTACCTTAAATACAGGCGATAAAAAGACAATACCCCTATCATGTGTATGGGGTTAGGGTTGCATTATTTGGTTATTATGGTTAACTGAGATAACCTTAGTGATTATTATTGATATACTATGTGGGCACAATTATATTTTTTGAATGGATTTATTTTCTTGAAAATGATAAAATAAGTTTTTTGAAATATTAGATGATCTCCAGTCGATATGTATAACTAAAAATTGGTCGTTAGCAATAAGATGTTAATCTAATGTCTAATATTGAGATTTTACCAGGTTGCAAACCGATGCATATTACCTATCATGAGATACAATAGAAGAACATTTGAGAGATTAAGTGATTTATTACCCATTTCTAATAGGATGAACTCGTGGGGTGTTGGTTTGTTGTTAGTTGAATTAAAAAAAAACACGACACATATCAATAATAACATATAATGAGATCATAAATATAAGCTCTGATACCACATGTAAGTTCATAATTAAATAATACATAATATTGAATTAAACAAATAGAATCTTGATTTTCATAATATTTCACACATTCTGCCTTAATTTAAAATAACTAGGGTCGTATTAAACTTTGTGAGGGTCTAACGTGAAAAAAAATTTTAGGTCCAAAAAAACATCATATATTTTTAAAAGTTTCATATACTAATATTTTGAACCTAAAAAGTTTCTTATAAATGCAAACAATGTACTTAGAAATTACAGAAAATAGAAATAAAATAAGGATAAATTATATCTTTGGGTAACTACAGTTAATATCCGTAACATTTAAAAGTTTCACTTATCTTTCTTATTTTAAAATGCTATTGACGTTGACCTTTTTTCGATGAAATCAACGAATAAAACTTAGCAGAAAATATTAAAATAACTAAAATTTTAGACCTTTTTTCTATTTTATTCTTCTTTCTCTCACATTTTCATCAGATTTATTTACAAAAATTCATAAAAAGAAGTAAAAAAAAATAAGTAAAAACATAGAATTTTTGAGAAATTTTGTAAAAAAAAAAAAATAAAACTGATAAAATGTGAGAGAATGAGGGGTAAAATAAGAAAAATATCCAAAATTTTGGTTAGCTTGACATTTTATGTAAAGTTTTATGACTAATTTTATCAGAAAGGGAGTCAGTGTTAACAGCATTTCAAAATGAGAAAGACAAGTGTAATTTTTAAATGTTGTGGATGCTAACTATAATTACTCAAATGTTAATGAGAAGTAAATGTAATTTACCCATAAAATAAAATAAAAATTGATGAAAAATTGATATAAAACAAACAAAAAGGGAAGTCATATAATAACCTTCCTTTTTGAAATACAAAAAAAAAAAAAAAGAAAAAAAAAAGAAATGGTTGCAATTAAGCCTGCAACCTTTAAGGGGCTAAAGATCATATATATGTGTATATATACAGGCAAATGTATATAAATGACTTTTGTCTCATTTGAAAAAAAAAATTGTGCATAAGAAGAGTGGTTGTAGGTTTCTTTAAAGCTACAAGAGGGTTATATATATGTAAGTATATGTATTACCTGTTTGTAGCATCTGAGGAGAAAAAAAAATAAAATGGACACCTGAGGAGTTGCAGGCTACTTTTGCAGCCTGTGACCTTCCAAAAAAATGTAAGTGACTCGCAAAGGAATAGTAAAATGAACAGTATAGGGGGTAGCAACGATGCAATCTCGGACAAATAATGCTTGGCTACCAAGCATCTCCATGTATATAGGTGGGTGCATATGTGTTTGTTGGAAAAATGATGATCCAAAATAAAAGATAGTGAGATAGAGAGAGATGGAGAGGAAGTGAGAAAAATATTCCGCATGTCATTCGGCTGAAAACGGGAGAAATTGAGAGTGAAGAATAACAACATAATATCGGGTAAGTGTACCAAACTTCTACCAAATCTTAAAATATTTTGAGATTTCGTAGTTAAAAATATGTTAAGACTGTTGGTAAAATTTTTTTTGATGTTAGGGCTGAAAACTTAAGTATACAAGAAGGTTGTGGGTAACCTGATAACACTCGCTTGAAAATTTGAGGTAGGGATTTAGTGCATTTTATTTACATATATGAGATGTAAAAATATTTTGATAATTTTTCATGTCTTTACTTTGCATAAATGTAATTAAATTTATACTACGCTGTATGAATATTGTCCAAATTAAACTCGAGACGTTACGGGAAGCCTATTGAAAGCTCTTAAATTACTATTGAACCCCACAACATTATATATTTATGAACTAACCCCAAATGTTAAAAAGAAAAAAAAAAGAAAAAAATAATTTCAGTTTAGCTACTGAAATTTTAGATTTGACCCCAAAGGTTTTTGATGATAACATAGTGACCCCAAACTTTTTGAATATTTGCGAAATGACCCAAGTATTCTTGAAAAATTACAATTTTATTCCCAAAGTTGTAGGGAATCATAGTTCGGCCTATGAGATAATTTCTATTATACTTATTTTAATGATATCCCTTGGTATAAGTTTCCTAAAACAAAAAGATTTCATGAGGATGGGTTCTTTTTTTAGGTAAATGAGAAAAGTGTGATTTTAAAGTATTCGGATGATTTTAATTAAATAGAAAATACCATATGAAAGACTTATAATTAATACTAGTGTGATAATGGTAGATGATAATGAGTTGTTGTGATAAGGATAAGTACAAGATGACTTTGATTATGATAAATTATGAGATGATATTAGGTGTGATGGGTTGACTAGGAAAGGATTTTTAGGATGATATTAAAGATGATGATAATTGATATAATAAATTGTTGTGTTGAAATGATTTTGCATGTGATAGATTACTTATAATGAAATGTGGTTTGTGATAAAATGTTTTAAATAGGACATTAGAAATAATGGAAACATAATGTGAAATGAGATTGAGATTATGAATAAACGGATGGAAGTACTAGAAAATACGAAGGGTATAGAGACTACCCTAGGGTTGAAAGACCCGAAACCTACGCAGGGATTGGTGTTCATACCGATAGGTTAGTAGCCTATAACATGACGTGTATTTGTCTAATAGTAGCCTAGGGCTTTGGCCCTAAATGATGACGTGTTTGGTTCATTGTTTCCATTGGGTATTGGCCCATAAAAGACGACGTTGGTGGTATCCACTCCATGAATGAGAACGTGAATGTAATGGTAGATGTGATATAATGATAAGATTAATAAGACTAATAAACTTGAATTAGTATTGAGATTTACGCTAATGTTGAGTATTGACTTTGAAGGATGATATACTGTGATGGATTAGGGTTATTGATTAATCTGGTATAGATTACTGTTCATGTTATTTTGTTACATATCATATATGCCTTTATTATGTATTGTGGGTACAAGTGGATTAGTACTCATGTCCCTACAGATTGTGTTGCAGGTGCGGAACCTGCAATTAGATGTGGCCGCTTCATTGAGCTAACCTTAGAATATTTTCTATTATTATTATTCCCTTTTTTTTACCTTAAACTGGCCTGGACTGTATTAAAATTTTATTTAGAGTAGGTTGATTGGGTTGTAAGGCTATAAAGCCAAGATATTTTTTATTTTGTTTTATTTTTAGTTTATTGTCGGGACTATAATTGGAGCATCGTGGCCTAGTTAAATCAAGGCTACATATTACTTTACTATTAGACTATCATTATGGACTAAGAGTGTCTGCTCTAGGATGACATGGCTCTAATAAGAGAACGGGTATATTTGATGCATGTTATGTGAAGCACAATTCACTTACCCCTCAGTCATGAGATCTGAGGTGTGACAAGTTGGTATCAGAGTCTAGGTTAGAATACCTAGGAGACAGTGGAAGTCTAGCATTTCATGCTGTGTAATTATATGTTACAATTGTTATTTAATTGGTTCTAATGTGAGTTAAATGGAAAATGTTAAAATTCTTAGATAAAATGGAAAAGGTCAGACCAATAGCTTTGTTGTACGTCTTGAGGATGACATAGTGTGGCCCGACGATGACATGTTTATTCAGGTCGCTACCAAGGGGCTTATAGAGCCTCAGACCGAAATAGTGAGCATGAGGAGACCTATGACTAAGCCTGATGGAGTAGTTAGAACACTAGTTCTTTAGTACAATATTATATACCCGATGATGGTGGTGTAGTTGGTAACTGTGGTTGCTAACGCACCAAAAAGGAGAAAGAGCAGGGGACTAAGTAGAAATGGACTCTACTGTAACCTAAGAGGAGTTCAGACTTGCTGCAGATGCTGAAGAAGGGGCTGTATTGACCATGATTGCCCACAGCGAAGTGCGCAGAGGTATTTTACATGTGGAGAGCTGGGACATTTCAGCCTAGATTGTTTCCGCGGATGAGGAGATAGTCTAGTAGAGAAATGAGAATTTGAAGTGTCTTTCATTAGTTAACTAACTAAGTCTTAATGTTAGTAGGTTTTAAAGATAATTTCCTTTATGTTAACCTATTAGAACTTGGAAATTGACTTAGCATGGATTGTTTGCGTTAAATTTTTAATGAATTAGGCTTAACTTTATGTTTTAATTGAGTTATATGAATCACCTAATGATTTAGTATAATTCCATGTGCTTAAAATGCCACCTAGAAGGAATAAGGGTCAAGGCCAAGGCAGAGGTAGAGGCCAAGGTAGAGGTAAGGGAATCCCTGTGATTGGAGATGACGTGCTTGTTCAGGAGTCACATCATTGTGTGGCTGCCGAAGTACATCTTGAGGTTCAACAAGAGGACCCAATAGGAGAATAAGTGCATTCTCCGGCATTAGGAGTTTAGCAGCCTGCAGTGGTGGATGCTGGCGCAGTGTTGCAACAGTTAGCCATAGCTGTGGCTATGTTAGCAGGAGGTGCAGCAACCACAATTGCAGGCTAGTTCAAATACCTTAGAAAAGTTTCAAAGAATGAAACCTCCCATGTATGATGGCACAGCGGATACAGATGTGGGAAAATAGTTCCTTGATGAGTGTGAGAAAATTTTAGTGGCCATGGGTATTACGGACCAATCGACCAAGATTACATTGACTGCTTTCCAGTTGGTGGGACGAGTATCAAGGTGGTGGGCTAGCGTGAAAGAATCTAGAAGGTCTACAGAACTCACTTAGGAGAGATTTAAGGGAAAGTTTAGGGATTATTTCTTTCCGCAGTCATTAAGGGATGCCAAACGGGAAGAGTTTGTCAATATAATACAGGGTTCTATGTCCATTCTAGAGTAATGGGGAAGAGGACCGAAACTTGCCACTGAAAGACTCTACTGAGACAAAGATAGGCCGTCAAGAATGTAAATGAGGTAGGATAGGCAGTTGGTCAGATCTAGTATAGATCGTACATGGATGGTAGTCGAAGTCAACGACTCTCCTAAGGTTCCTTCATCTAGGATCCATAAGGAAGAGAATCAAGCTGGCCCTTGTGAGCAGCTTGATGCACTATCTCCTCTTAACCCTTTAAGCGAAATGCAGCAAAAAGAAGAAAAATCCATGGACCAACCCCATCATCTCCACCCCCATAGAAACTACGAGATTACCCCAAGAACGTCGAAATAAAAATAAAATAAATATAAAATAAATTTTAAATTAAATATTAAAAATATTCAAAGTAAAATTAAAATAAATATTAATTTAATAAATATTCAGAAGAATATGTGAGTGGTTCATGCACAGCATTTTTTTTTTATCAAGGGTTCTACTAAATAATATGTTTCCATAAATAATTAAAATTCAATTTTTTGGTCTGTATCTTCAATTTTTGATAACTTATAAAGTTCTTCCATTAAGCCCTGATCAATGAACCTACAAAATCCTTCAAATTGTATTTGATTAAACCCAGGTATTGTAGACATTCCTTCATTTTCATCTCAGAGCATTTTAAATTTCCCATTTATCTAAAAATCCCATTATTGGTTCATTCTTCATTAAATCATAAAGTGAATCGTATTCCATGAATATGATATCTATCTAGTGTGATGTATGGAATATATGGCAAATGTAAGGTGTTGGAGTATTGCTATTGATCGGTCATGTCACGTGGGCCCAAGTCAGCTTACACTCATTATCTCAAGTTTTGGATCAAACTAATCCATTGACACAAATAGTTTATGGGAGAAAATTAAGTTATTTAGGCCCTAGATGGTTGACCAGGCGAGCTGCCAGTTTTCGTGTACGAGATATCCAATCGTCCCATGTCGAATCTAGAACTTTGGTTCTTCCCAAATTTTGTACTACTTTATAATCATATAAAATAAAACCGTGGTTTATATCAAGTAAATCACTTTTTTTTTTTTAAATTTGGATATAAATGAAATATGTAGGCAGAAATAGGGGAAGAGGTCAGATTTATCCCGACGGGAACAAGAGTAACAATACAGTTTATAATACTACAGCAACAAGTATGGTAAGCAAAATCATACGAAAAGAAAATGGGAGATACGAAATATCCATAGTGGATGCATCGGATGGACGTCAAGTGATTAGATTGATTTTTCGATCAAAAGTACTATGTGAAATTTTTGATTTTTCTTCTTCCTCTATCCCTATCCCATAGGTACAGTATTTGAATCAATAGGGAACTTTTTTTTTTTTTTCTATATGAATCGATATTATTACATTCCAATTTCTTCCTGAAACCCTCCTAGGGAAAATCTCGAATTGGATCCCAAATTGACAGATTAGTGTGAGCTTATCTATGAGTTACACACTCTTCGAATAGAAATTCATTTTCTTAAAGATTCTAGCTTTCATGCTTTGGTGGGTCTCTGAGATCCTTTCGATGACCTATGTCTGTTGAAGAGATATTTATATAATCCGATCGATTGTGTAAAGCCCGTAGTAGCAACGAAACCGTGAAAAGTATTCAGAAAAGACAGTTCTTTTCTATTCTATTAGTATTTTCTATTAGATTAGTATTAGTTAGTGATCCCGACTTAGTGAGTCATTTCTTCTCACTTTGGTATCTTATTGAACAAAAATGTTAATATTGTTCCTCCGTTGATCAAGAATTTTGATTTTTGGGAGGTATCATGATCATCCAATAAAAAGGCTTTTAATTTTTTCAAATGAACGATTTGAAGACCTATTGATTCTAACAACTAATTGCAAAGTTGATCGTTTGGAACTTTCCATTCATAGTTGTAGATCTCGGACCTATGAATAGTTGTTTTACTATTCGAGAGATTCAATGATTTATAATAATATAAAACTCGCTCCATATTGTTTGTAAAAAAAAAAAAAAAAAGATTAATCACGTTCAAAAACTCCACTTCAATAGAATCATCTTCTATGGTGCTTCGTTAAGGTTTAATGAAGTAAAGAAAGATACATACGGATGAGTATACATGAGATTATAAGAGATGTAATTGTAGAAAAATAAAAAGTAGAGGATGTTACTTTTATAATAATAAATGAAAAGGAAGTGTAATTATGGTATTTGAAGTGTATTGCATTAATTGTCATTCATTAATTATAAGGTTAATTTTGTAATTTCGTAAAAAAATTATAAGGATTAGGGGAAACTTTTTGAAGGAATGTCAATATTCTCACCCGTATATATATATATATATATATATATATATATATCTTGAAAAACTAATCAACACTTCATTCAGAAATACATATTTTTTCTAACTAGTTTCCTTATTTGGGCTATTGTAATTTATAACATAAGAATATAAGCAACAGACTCATTTGACATTTTCAACAAAATTGAGAGCATAAAAAGGTTAATTTGTTATGAAATTACCAATTTTTAGTTAAAAAAATTGTAAAATTTGCTTATCAAATGCAGATAAAGTAAAAAATATATATATACTAATCTTTTACCAAATGTATAATATATATATATATTTTATAACTTTTATTACAAGATTACGAAAGGTTAAAATTTAATTTTTTTTTTTAGCTAATGTGCCCTAATATTGGATTTCTCTTTTTTCTTTAAGCTAGAATCATTTCATACGATAATTTAAATTTTTAACAATTTATATCTCTTTTTATTATTTAGCCTAGGTTTAGGGAGGGTTGAAATGGGATAATACTCTTATAATATTCATTATATTGAATTAAATTATAAATATAACGTTACTTTTGTTTTTCTTTTTTATGTAATTTTATTTAATGGCACCATGGAAATTTCGTACCTAACCCATTCGATCCCATCCCCGCCCAACCAGCCATCCAAACATTAGCCTTAGCCCGGAATCATTTTTGAAGCCCGCTATCTTGGTAAGCACAAAATGTGTCCCACCTCTACTTAAGGGTTGTTTGGGGAAAAATAAAATCAAATTTGGTACTGTATAATTTCTTTTACCAAATTTTAATTTTTTTTGTTTGCAAAGTGGTTTTTAAGTATATACTAGTTGTATTCATCAAAAGGAATTATAAAAATAAAAAAAATAAAAATTCATGTATAGGTTAAAAAAGTTAATATTTTTAAAAGATATTAGTTTTTTTATATATATGTAAAATTTTATTTAGAAGCAATTTTTATTGTAATTATTTTTTTATGGATGCAAATAATGTTTAATCTAAACACACACCCTCCAATGCCCTTCTCCTTCCTACTCTGATCCAAAAGGATCAATTCGAAAAGTGCCCTCACATCTGCCCCCTTCGCTCTCAAAAGCGATGACATGACACGACGGCACGTACGTCGCATTGTCTTCTATACTCTTATCTGTCTGGATAGAAGTAGATTAGCCCACGCATACCCATCGAACCACGAACATATCAAAGGCTAAGGAGAGGGGGCTGCAGTCGGGCACCAATCGATTCAAAATGACGTCATTTCAGTATTTTTTTTTTTAAATAATATCGTTCTACTTAAATTATCATATTCAAATATGAGTTGATGTATTCAAATATGATATATTCGAATATGAATGAATGTATTCAAATATAAAAATTTAAATAGAATGTTATTGTTTTAAAGAAAAAAAAAAGCCAAAACCACGTTGTGTTGATGCAACTCGCCCGTGTCCCTAGGGCTATATATGTACTTGCCAATCCCAATCCCTTTTGATAGCTGGCGAGTACCACCCATTTACTGCTTTGTGGGAGGAAGGAAAACCAATGATTTCTTGTGAACTTTGTACTGCAATGTTTTCTTATTTTTGGTACTCTCAGGAACCTTCATATAATATCTATATTTGGTAATAAAAAATACTATCAAATTTGCTTACCAGATCAACTAGCAAAGCCGAATTCAAACCTACGGGCCACAAGGAAACAGAAGTTATGGCTGAAGAGAATCTCTGACTAAAAAATCATTCGATGATAAATTCTGAAAATAGTTCGAGTAAATAGTTAAGGAAAGAGTAATGTGATTGATTGACAATAATAAACGTAACTGAGTTTTAAGGGTAAGTCCTATATTTATAGTAGGACTGTATAAATAAATTAATAAAAATAATTCAATCGTAATGACTAGGAGTTTGGCATGTATATCTTTATATATTTGGTGTTTTACTTTGCATTAAGTATTTTTCATTTCATATTTAATACTTTTCACTCTACATTAAATGCGTGGGCAGAACAAGCGTGTGAATAGACAGGACACACCCTTGAGCAATGCTTAAACGTCAAATTAATCTACCATTTATAAAAGAATGAATCAATTGAACTAACTAAAGTAACCAAAAATAATAAATTCAGTTCATTCATTACCATTTAACATTTATAGTTGAAATTATATTATTCGGCAGTGGGACCCAATCTTTAGCGTTTCTCCGACTATCAAATCAACACGGAGCACATCTTTGTCATGCTTGGGACAAAGGCACGTGTCTTATACTATTGTGTTTAAAAAGATGTCATGTGTCCCTAATTTATTTTGTACCAACAATCTTAATCATTATGAGAGGAAGCTCCTTTGTCTTCTAAGGCCCCGTTTGGAGTGAAAAAAATAAAATAAATTGAAATAAAATGTGATTTGGTACAAATTTTGGCGCCATTTTTTTTTCTGAAAAGTCGTAAACCGTGGGAACGGTTTTTCAAATCCGTTCCCATAGATTAAAAAAAATTCACAAAAAGTAGCGACAATGGTACTAGTTTGAAAGCTCGCAACACGAAAAATATGATTGTATAAAAAATTTACACTTCGGTTAACCTATTTCTAGATTTTTTATTTTTTAGCAAAATATTAAAATTTTTTGAAATTAGTGATGGTAGGAAAATTAGATGTAAAGCGATTGTTAAAGATTTATAAAAATTTTTAGAGGTTTATCTTGACGCCAAACGAGGCCTAAATACCGGAAACTTCTCGTAGTTATGTTTAGGGAAACTTAGACTAACGAATAGAAATTATAATTGATTAGTTTTTTTTTTTTTTTTTTTTGGGGGGGGGGGGGGGGTTTAAACAAAACTTGGTGGAGGAAGTGGATGATATCTTTAATGGATGGGTATGACCAGATTAGGGCGACGGTAACAAACAACCGAAGTCGCGTCCGATCGGTTTGGTCTTCTGCTCTGGGGGAACCATATATATATCTCTTCGTGTGTATCTTATTTATTTATTTATTTTTATATTAAGGGCATTTTGGTCTTTCTATAAAAAGACAATTTGTTTAATTATTTTTAATAGATTTCAAACGGAATCCCTTTTTCAACTGTTGAAAGATTCGAAATATTAGGGTTAATAGACAAAGAGTGTAAATTGAAACTCAAGTATAGTTAAAGAAATATCAATATAACAAACCCTCTTTTTTTTTCTAACTGAAAATGACTAAATGGCCAATAAAATTAATAATTTTCTCTCTAGTTTTTGTTCACCATCTTTTTGACACTTTTGTTTTGTAAAAATTCTAAATTATCTTTTTATAGTTTTACACTAACTTAAAATTAAGAGTTTTGATTGTGTTGTGTTGTCGTTTTTGAACTTATAATTCGTGCTAATTTGGGTTCATTTGTATTTGCACTAGAAATAATTTAGTATTTAATTAACATATTGAATAATTAATCCATTTCAAAATTGAATCAAAATAATATTAATTTCTACTTAACGTTTTTGTGTTTTATTATATTTATACTTTCTCTCTATAATTTTCTATTCTCATCATGTTCTCGTGTTGCATCTATTATTACCATTTTTACTTTTACGTGTGTATATATATATATATATATATCTTCAAAAACTAATCAACACTTTATCAAATAAAGTACATTAATTTTTTTTAACTAGTTTTCCTATTTAGGCTATTGTAATTTATACAGGAATGTAAGAAACAGACTCATTTGACATTTCCAACATAATGAAGAGCATAAAAAATTAAATTTTTGTCAAATTAGAAATTCTTAGTACAAAAATTGTAAACTTTGCTAACCAAATGCAGATAAAGTAAATAAAATACTAATATTTTACCAAATGTGTTATATATATATATATATATTTTATAACTTTTATTACAAGATTAAAAAATGTTAAAAAATAATTTTTTAGCTAATGTGCCCTAATATTGGATTTCTCTTTTTTTTCTTTAAGCTAGAATCATTTCATATGATAATTTAAATTTTTAACAATTTATATCTCTTTTTATTATTTAGGCTAGGTTTAGGAAGGGTTGAAATGGGGTAATACTCTTATAATATTCATTAAGTCCTGTTTGACTTACAAAAATTTATCGAAACTCACTAATTATTAACTATTTTTTATATTTTCTTTCAATTAAATTTTAACACCTATCACCTTTATGTCACATTTTTTCATTTTTATTGTACTTTTTAACCAAAATTTAACCCACCAAACAGGCGGTATATTGAATTAAATTATAAATATGACATTACTTTTTTTTTTCTTTTTTTTTGTAATTTTATTTAATGGCATCATGGAAATTTCATCCCCAACACATTCGATCCCATCCGCGCCCAGCCTGCCATCCAAACATTAGCCCTAACCCGCTATCATGGAAAGCACAAAATGTGTCCCACCTCTACTTAGGGATTGTTTGGGGGAAATTAAAATCAAATTTTGTACTATATAATTTTTTTTTTACCAAATTTAAAATTTTTTTTTTTTTTTTTGGTGTTTGAAAAGTAGTTTTTAAGTATATTACTTGTATCTATCAAAAGGAATTACAAAAATTAAAAAAAAATAAAAATTCATGTATAGGTTAAAAAAGTTAATATTTTTAAAAAATATCAATTTTTTATATATATGCAAAATTTTATTTAGAAGCAATTTTTATTGTAATTATTTTTTATATAATGTTTAAAAATTATCAAACAAAAAATTAAAATTTAATTAATTCATATAAGACAAAAAAATCAAAAGTTAATTTTTTTTCTTTTTTTTCCCCAAACCGACCCTTTTTATTTTTAAAATGAGACATAAGAAAACAGTCTCAAATTAAGTCCCTTTAATTTCAAATTTTATTTTAATATGTTGATTTGGATTTTAATAAATTTCCAGTCAACATTTTATGGTACGCTACAATCATTTTGGTCTTTATATGATTTTTTTATTTTGTTTTATATGATTTTTTTAACAAAATTTAATTTTTTTTTGGAAGATGTAATTTTTATTTATATGTTTTAATTTTATTAAAAAAAATTAAAAAATTTACGTCCGTTAAAAATTAATTTTTACATTTTTTTACTCAACAAATAAAAAAATCACCTCCTCGTTGTTTTTTTACTCAAATGGAGAGATTTTATTTAAATAGAGGTAAATTTTTTAATTTATTTTAAACGGATGCCATTAATACATTTAAATTTTATATTTTTTTAAAAAAATTAAATTTTATTAAAAAGGACAGTAATTTAAAACAAAAACAAGCTTAAAAAATAGAAGCTAAAATGCGTCTAAACACAGCTTTAGTTCTGGAACTGTGTTGGCGAATAGATTGACGACACCTGTCTATTCCCGGCCCTTATCCAATAAGAAAAGCTGCGGCTTTGGGACCCACATTCAAAGGCCGGACGGCGAGGTCACGTCCTTGCATGCCAAACCGCCAATTCATCCCAGACCGTGCAATTGAATAAATATACACGTGGGCCTATTTTCCCGGCCGAAGCATCTGGATACACCGAACGGCGAGAATACAAACGTAAGGTCGATGGTTATCCACGTGTCTCTCCCTCTTCAATTTTCAGTTCGCTTTACGAATTCGGAGAAAGGTGCAGATGAATTCCCCGTGTTTAAAAGGAGAGAATAGGGAGGGCAATTATGTTAGATGGGTGTCATTGCATCCAAGAAAATTGAATTTTAATTTAAAAGTTTAAATGTATTTATATGTTTTTTAATTTTATAAAAATAAATATATTTAAATTATTAAATTTTAATTTAATAATTCTTGACCACAAAACATCGAATTAGCATAAGTTTAAAATTGTAAAAGATAAATTTAATTATTTAAAAAAAAAAATTAAAAAATTAGCTAGTAAAAAATTATCAAATAAAACTTTAGGGTTCATTCAGAAGAAAACAATAATTGACAAATTTTGTTTTTTGTATTTTTCTACGTTTTAGAAACACTTGAAAAGTTATTAAAAATGTTTTTGAATTTCCTTAATTTTTTTTTACCAAACACCTTAAAATTTTTAAAAATTATAAACTTTCTTAAAAAATTCTCAAATATTTTACTAAATAATTAAAAGTGGCTAAAATTTCCTACAAATTTCCAGTTATTACATCAAGTGTGCGTTTTTTTTTTTTGGTAATTTATCAAGTGTGCGTTTGGAGTGATAAAAAATAAGAAAAAAATAAGAAAAAAACATAATTTGTGGTAAAGAATGGCGTTTGGTGTTTTCTTTTCAAATCGAGTTTTTTGTATATGAAAAATGCCTAGAACCACTTCCCAAATCAATTCTAACAGATTTAAAAAAATATTTTTTCTCTCTTTCTCTCTCTAACAGTGCCAAAACCGTTAGAATGGCATTCAGAATTCGTTCTAACGGATTTTACACCAGTATACCGTTCAAACGATTTTTTCAAATCTATTTTAACGGATTTAAAAAAATAAAGATAAATAAGTGACAATGATACTCGTTTGAAAACTTTCGACGCAAATAATATGATTGTGAAAAAAAATTTTCGTATTTGGTTAACCTCCTTACGAATTTTTCATTTTTTTAATGAAATATTAAAATTTTTTTAAATTAGTAAAGGTAGGAAAAAGTAAAAATGTGAGAGAGAATTTTAGTGATTTATAGAGGTTGGTGGAATTTTATAAAATTTTTTGAAGTTTATTAGCACTCCAAACAATGCCTACGTAAAAAAGTTGCATATAGGCCCTGTTTAGAGTAAGAAAAAATAAGATAAATTGAGATAAAATGTGATTTTTGGTTGATTTTGGTGTCATTTTTTCTAAAAAGTTGCAAACCGTGGAAACGATTTTCCAAATTCGTTCCCACGGATTCAAAAAAATTCACAAAAAATAGCGACAATAGTACTCGTTTGAAAGCTTTCGATATGAAGAATATGATTGTGTAAAAAATTTACACATTCGGTTAACCTACTTCCAAATTTTTTATTTTTTTAACGAAATATTAGAATTTTTTGAAATTCGTAATGACGAAAAAATTAGAAATAGAGGGGTTATTAGAGATTTATAGAATTTGTTTGTAATTTCAAACGGGGCATAATGTCTTTTGGAGGTTCTCTCCAGTAAAAAGGAAATATTGACATAGCATTAAGATAAGAGCAGTTGAATTAAAATTTAATAATTTATATATATTTATATTATTTTAATTTAAAAAATATAAAAACATTCAAAACGTTGGATTTTAACGTAACGATCTTGATTTTGAGCTACAGACTAGGCGTAAGCCCCCAAAGTTTCTTTTCTACAATCAGTTAAATCAGCCACGTCAGCACCTTTCAAGTAAAAGTTTGAATGCTACTAGCCTGGACTTTACTGTAAATACGGCGATATGCCTTTAAACTTTGTAGTTTTTAATATTAATATATTCCTTTTTATCGTTCAAAAAAATTATATACAATTTTGATAAAAAAAATTCTTATAAGAAGAGTTTTTTCTAATTTTTTTCATTTTTAAAAAAAATATATCTTTAAAATTATTTAATCGAATTTATAGTACCAAGTCCGGTCAAGTCGAATCAGGTCGAATCTAAATTTTCAGTGTATGTATTCGCCTACGCTCGATCTTTCGTGCGTCTGCAAGTGCTAGTATGATTTTACAATAGGAAGATAGTAGACAGACCCCGTGACCTAGCTAGTTCTAGATCCTAGTATTTTAATTTGTGGATTACGTACAAAAGGGCAGTGAGAGACCATACATTTCATAAGACAAGGGGTTTGTTTGGAGTAAGAAAAAATGAGATAAATTAAGATAAATTGTAGTTTGGAGAGAGTTCGTAATGCGTGCAGTGAGAGAAAAAAGTTAATGTCATATAAAGTTAACAGAGATTTATAGAGATTTTCAGAGATTTTCAGCAAATTATAACACGCCAAACGGGCCCAAGATTAGGTAATCTCTTGACTTGATTAGTTTGTCCTTATAATATAAAACCAAGTATAGATATACATATATATATATATATATATATATTCTCTAATTTTCAGCCACTTCATTTTGTTATTTACATTTATTTTATTTTGGTCTCAAATTTATGATACATTAATACTATGTTTGAAACATAAATTTGTCGAAGGGAAACAAATTATAGAAAAAATAAAATTTATAATTTATGCAAGTTTTGTGTGCTTGATTAAGTAAAAGTTAAATTTTATTAATAAATGTCTATTTATTTTAATCATATTTTTCTAACTTAGAGTGAGTTTGGCTTATTAAAAATCGTTAAAAAATTTTGAAAATATCTAAAAACTACTAAAAAAATTTGAAAATGTCTAAAAATTTTTAATAGTTATTCACTTTTTTATTTCACTGCACGAATTACGAACTCACAAACTATCTTATTTTATCTTACTTTTTGTTACTTCAAATACACCATTAATAAAAAAATGAAACAAATTTAATTTTTTCACGTGGTTTTACATTCTATTTTTCTCCACTTTTATCTTTTTCTCCACAAATTCATGCTCTAAATATAGTTTAAATAGATACTTTTAAAAATATTTAAAAATATAATTCCCACTGTAAATGTTTGCTAATTCTCCGTTTGATAAATTTATATTTTTTATTTATAGTTATTAGTTATTTCTATTTTCAAGTTTTAATTTATATTTTTATTAGAAATAAAAAAGATCTTTGGAAAGCATCATATTAATTTAATTAATTAATTAATTTAATTAATTTAATTTTGTAAAATATTTATTTTATTTATAATTAATTTTAATAAAGTATATTAAATAAAACTTGATAATAAATTAATTTTTTATTTATATTAATTTAATTTTCTAAAATATTTTAATAAAATAAATCATTTTTAAAAGGCAATTATTACTTATTAAAAATTTAAATTAATAAAACAAATCATTTTATTAATAAATTATTATTTTAATTTTAATTTTAATAAAATAGATTATTTTAACAATTAAAAAAATTATTTTTAATATTAGTTATTATTTATTAAAAAATTAAATTAATCTAATGAAATAAATTATTCTAATAATAAATTATTGTTTTATTATAATAAATTTAATTTTAATAAAATTAATATTTTAATATGTAATTAGTATATATTAAAAAGTAATTTTAGTTTGCAAAATGAATCATAAATATTATTTTATTAAAAATAATTTTAATTTAATAAAATATTTAACTAAAACATTCATTTTATTAGCTTGCAACAAAAATGAAAAAAGTGTTAAAATTGACAAAATATTTATAAAAGAAAAAATAATAATAAAAAAATCATGTTTAAGTTTATAGTTTTTATAAATAAAAATAAAAACAAATTTATCAAATATATTCTTATTATCAATTTTTATAAATTTATAAAAATGAATAATACATAATAAATATAACCAAACGGGATCTATTTATTTCATTATAAAAGTTGAAATCTACTTGCGAAGCGATGAGCGGGCAAATTATTCTTCTCTGACTCATAATATCTCTTGCTTTGTATGATTCACCGGGGAAAAGATTTAGGGCCTGTTTGGTTAGTTAAATTTTGGTCAAAAAATATAATAAAAATGAAAAGATATGACATAAAGGTGATAGGTGTTAAAATTTTATTAGAAAAAAATACAAAAAGTAGTTAAAATTTAATAAGTTTTGATAAAATTTGGTAGGCCAAACAGGCCCTTAGCTTCAAGAAATAGTAAATGATAAATATGAATGTACTTTTTTTTTTTTTTGTCAAAATAGATCCCATCTATATTAACATAAATTACTCAAATCTTTCTCTCAATATTTGCTAATAATATAATTTCCTTGCTGAAATATGAAAAATTAGTTACACCTTCTTTATTTTTAAAATTGTACAATAAATTGGCTCTTGCTAGTCAACAAACTCATGTTTAATTACAAACTCAATATTTCTCTCTCTTGCCAAACCTAAACTCTCATTTTAAGGCGGAGTTTGGGAGGCTAAAGATTAATTTTGTTGCAATTAACTGCTGATTAATTATTAAAAAATTAACTTTTAAACAGCTATATTTCAAACTTTTGTTAATTTAATATTTTTGTTCTTCATATTTTAAAAAAGTTAAAAAGTAAGAGGGTATTATGATCATTTTAGAAAAAGTCAGAAAGTTAATTGCAACAAAATTAACCTTAGGGGTCATTTGGTTTATTTTTCTATTTTTTGAATTCTGTTTTTATTTTTTATTTTCTGTTTTGAGCTTATTTTTCATTTTGTACTTTTAAAAATAAATAAAACAGTTTAAAACTCATTGGCTACTTGTGTTTTCAAAATTTATTTTCGAAAACAGAAAATAAATTTACACATGAAATGAAAAAAATACCAAAAAGTCATTTTGAGAGTTTTTAACAAAAAACAAAGAAAATTTCAAAATAAGGAAAACAAAGACATTTCTATTTCCTCATTTAGAGATTTTTAACACATAAAACAAAAACAGAAAACAGAAAATAGAAAAGTAAACCAAATGCTACTTAAAGTAGTTAAAAACTAAATAATTACTTATAAGCTCCGTTTGATTTGGTATAAACCACTGAAAATTTTTTAAAATTTTAAAAAGTTATTCACTTTTTATCTCACTGTACGAATTATAAATTTACAATTTATTTTATTTTATCTCACTTAAAATTTTTAAAAAATTATTCACTTTTTATCTCACGGTACAAATTATAAATTTAAATTTATTTTATTTTATCTCACTTTTATCACTCTAAACACACTCATAATTGTTAAATACACACTGAATCTAAAACCCTTAGCAATACCTATAACCGAAAGCTAAACCCATCAAAAAGGCTTTTGGTTAAATGGAAGAAAAAGAAAAAGAATGAAGAAATTAAGAAAAAGAAAAAGAGAGAGAATGAAGAAATAAATATGGCCTTAATCTAGACGTAAATCAGTAAGGGTAGAAAACAAAATTTAAGGTAACATTTGTATAAAGTATTTAAAATCAAGGGATTTGATATTATTTATTGGAAAAGAATTACTCAAATTTAATTATTTTATTAATTTGGTTGTGGATTTAATCATAAATTGAATGATAGAATATGATAAATTTGAAATCATCACAAAATAATAATTATTTGAAATCTTTAGCTAATAATAGTTTCATCATTTTAATTGTAATATTATAAATTTTAATATACTTTTACATAAATTACTTGTTTTTTTTTTATTTTAGTTAAATATAATTTCAAATTCATTCATTTCAAATTCTCCTGAGGTCGGGGAGAAACCCGCAACCGCTACCCATGGGTGCACACTGGGTGAAGCCTGCCCCGTGGTCCTAACCGGCAAAGAACCACGAGGAGGTAAACTAGCCTAGGCAAGCCCTGACTGACCGGCTCAGCCGAGAAAGCTGTTAGATAGCCCTCCATAATTAGAGGAAGGACTGCCCCCAAGAGGAGTCGAACTCGGGACCTATTGGTCCTAAACCCTTCAGCCCGCCATCCGAACCAACTCGACTTTCCCTTCAGCCCCGTGACCCTTCACTTCAAATTCTTACTATACGTACAAACGGATCTTTAGTGGTTTAGTAAAGACAAAACAATAAATTTGTCATTGGCACCCATGTGCTTTCAAAGATTTAATTGAATTATTAGTAAACTTCAAAGAAACTTTAAGCAATTTGCCTTTCTATATTATTACCACTTGGAAGCCCATTGTTGGTTGTAGCCATCTTTGTATGCATTTTGCCACGTGGGAACAGCGGTTCATGGTAAACTTTTGACGTGTATCTGATGGCATTTTTGTTGCCTTCGCAAACACTTTGCATCTCATGTTACCCTCACAATTAATCCTAGCCATTTAGGGGGTACGTTTGTTTGCAGGATTAGAGTTTGGAATTGGATTGTCTACCAGTGGGGATTACTCTACTCTTGCGTGCGTTTGGAGTATAAGTAATATCAGGGGAGGTGGTATTATATATTCCTCACTTTTGAATTTATTTTTCACTAAAATTTAAGCCTATGTTTGGTTGAATAGAGAATAGGAAGGAGGAGAAAGGATAATCCTCCATTTGCATTCTTTGGCTAGAGAAAAAAGTGAAGAAAAAGGAAGAGGGGATAGAAAATAGGGTGAAAAGTGGGGTGGGACTCACATAATTTTTTTTCTTCCAAATTTGGGAGGAAAAGAGGATGGAAAGAAAGGAAGAGGGGAGAGAAAGAGAGAAATGTGTAATAAAAAATTTAAGAAGTGAGATCTACTTTTCTTAAAATATTTTTTAATTCATAAAATAAATTATAATATATACATACACACACACACACATATATATATATATATCTCCTTTACTTTCTCTCACATTTCCATTCAACTAAACACACTTTTTTCCTTCCACTTTCCTTTCCTTCCCTCATTCCTTCCTCCCATTCTTCCTTTTTAGCAAACACACAGTAAAGGTTCAAAATTACTTCCTTTTATATTTCATATCAAATCACATTTTTTATTCTACTTTATATTCTATCCTATCAACCAAACAAATAATAATAATAATAATCTCACATAAAAAATCAATCTCTATATTATATTTAATCTCATATATTATTTATAATATTATTTATACCATATCATCTAGTCTCCATAATCAAATATAGCCTTAAATCTATATTATTGTATAAGGCAAATTGTATAAGGCAAACAAGAAGTGTAATAATAAAATTTTAAAATTCATAAAATTTTATCTTGGTGTGTAACTTTCGTTTCCTTTTCCTATAATATTTTTAAATTTTTTTATTAATTATTGAAAAAAAAAATTTATAATTATCATACAATTAAGTAATTTTATTTATTTAAATTTTTATCTTTCTCAAATATACCCTTTAATTACCCTTTATTTTTACATCTCTTTTGTTTTTTTTTTTTTTTTAATTTTCCTTACTTGGCTATCATTTACTAAAGTGTGCACAATTGTTTATTATTTGCTATTCACACCATTTTTGCTATTTTTTATAATTTTATTTTAACTAAAATAAAAATTTAACCAAAAGAATACACAAATAGAACGAGCTTACTTCTAGTTTAAATTAAAAACTTGTTAAAATAAAACAGTAAAATTAATAAGAAAAATAAAAATACAAAAAATTTAAAAATAATTAAATTAAAAGCTCAATATATTAATAATATTTTATTTTATTTTTATATTCATTTAAATATATATTCAAAATTTAAAATCTATTATTTTTTATTTATCTTGATTTTTTTTGGTAAGGAAGTGTATTAATCTTGATGTTGCTCTCATTTTATTTTATTTTTCTCCCACCAAATCTCCCCGTGGGACAGCGTCCACTGAGTCGGTGAAAGCAAAGCCTACACTCTCAATGTGGTACGGTAATGACGTGACTCACGGGCCACAAATATTAATAATTATCATATTATTATGCATTATGGTTGAAATAAAAAAAATAAAATTGAAAATCTTTTACTAAAAAATATATACATTTATTAGCTCGTTTGGAGACTTAAAAAAAAAAGGGTGAAAAAGTTTCAAAAGTTATATTTTTATAATTTTTGGCGCGTTGAATGAAATTATAATTTTTTTCACTTTTCTACTTTTCTACTCTACTACAGTAATTTATTTTACAAAAATTTTTATCAAACACACAAAAATTATAATTTTTTTGCTTTGCTACAGTAAAAAAAATTTATCAAACACATAAAAGTTTCTATTTTTCTGTTCTATTACAGTAAAAAGTTTATCAAACATTTAAAAATTATAAAAAATTACTAAAAATTATATTTTGTTCCATTAAACACACCAAAAATTACAACTTTGACTAAAAATTATTAAAAAAATACTAAATTTTGCGTTGGCAAGCGGACCCCTTACTTTGCGTTGGCACTATATATACCCTACTCTCTGGATCAAACTCTCATCATCATCGTCACAAGATCTCTTCTTCTCTCTTCCGAGAAAAAAAAAAGAAAAAAAAATAAAAAAAGCTTTGTTAGATAGTGAGTGAGCGAGTGAGTTCATATGGCTAAGGACGTGGAGGTGGCCGAGCATGGTTCTTTCTCCGCCAAGGATTACCATGACCCGCCACCGGCGCCGCTCATCGACCCGGCGGAGCTGACCCGATGGTCCTTCTATAGGGCAATCATTGCCGAGTTCATCGCCACTCTTCTCTTCCTCTACATCACGGTACTTACCGTGATCGGGTACAAGAGCCAGACCGACCCGGCCAAGAACCCCGCCCCCGATCCATGCGGCGGCGTCGGCATCCTCGGCATCGCCTGGGCCTTTGGGGGCATGATCTTCGTTCTCGTCTACTGCACCGCAGGAATTTCCGGTGGGTTACTCGATTTTCTGACTAATGAATTAATATATTGAGTCTAGCTGTTTTTGTGATTCTAATTAATCCGTGGACTTTGGTGGTGAATTAATGGCGTAGGGGGTCACATAAACCCGGCGGTGACGTTTGGGCTGTTCTTGGCTCGGAAGGTGTCGCTGACAAGGGCGGTGCTGTACATGGCGGCGCAGTGTTTGGGGGCCATATGCGGAGTGGGGTTGGTGAAGGCCTTCCAGAGCTCATACTACGAGCGCTACGGCGGTGGAGCCAACGAGCTCGCCGCCGGCTACAGCACAGGAACCGGTTTGGGAGCTGAGATCATCGGAACTTTCGTCCTCGTCTACACTGTCTTCTCCGCCACTGATCCCAAGAGAAACGCCAGAGACTCCCATGTCCCCGTAAGCACCCCCCATCACCCTCGTCGCTTTATGGTTTGAACCTTTTTTTTTTTGTTTTTTGAACTTTAGAAATTACCTATTTGATTAGTTCTTTAACTGATTTAGGAATTAAATTTTTTAAAAAAAACTAAAAGAAAAGACTTGCAGATGCTTTTATTGGTTTTGAAAACGAAGCGATATTTTTTCAATTAAAATATTATTTTTTAAATAATTAATCTATTAAAGTAATAGATGTATTACATAAAAGAGGGTGTGTTTGGTATGATAAAAAGTGAGGTATATTATAGGTTTGTAATTTGTACAGTGAGGTAAAAAATAAATAAATTTTAGATATCTTAAGAGATTTTTAAAAATTTATAACAAATTAAATAGAGTCAAAATTAAACAGAGTCAAAATTAAAAGATAACTAAATTATTGTATTATATAATAAATTAATTATAAAACAATTAGTTTATTTTATTAGATTACTTGGATAATTTATTGTATTTGATAAATTCAATAAGTAATTAGAGACTCAAATCTCTCTTAATTATCAAAAAATAATTAATTATAAAAAATTAGACGGTAAAAGTAATATATTGTGTATTTTATATTAGTGATTAACCTGTGTAGTGTATAATACATTTAAAAAAATTAATTAAGTAGCTTTGAGGCTGCGTTTGGCTGGCGCACATAAAAGTGAAAAAAATGAGATAAAATGTTGTTTGGGGAAATTTTTTGTGTTTGGTGTAAACCACTCAAATCGCATTTTTGAGATAAATAGTAAAATTTCGTTCTGACGGATCGAATTTTCATTTGGACGGATTTAAAATTTTAAGTAGTCATGACTTCTTTACACTACAATTTGTCTAAACTGATTGTAGAAACCGTTTAGATAAAAGTTGTCCGTGCGATATCGTCGAAACGATTTCTATAATCCGTCCAAACGATTTTAAAAAGTCACAAAAAATAGTTAAAATGAGTGTCATTGGATAGTTTGGGAGTCCATAGTGAGAATGACGAAAAAATTTTTGTTATTTAATTAATCAAATTTTAGTTATCGATTTTTTTTTGGAAAGATATTGAGCGTTTTTTGAATTTTAAGAATACGAAAATGTGTAAAATTTATAGAAATTTTTAGATATTTTTAAAAATTTTTAGAGATTTTTTATGTACCAAACGCAGTCTAAATAATATTATGATCAATAATCACATATACGCGGACGTGTGTGGGTACATGCATGGAATATTTATATAAATCTATGATTCCCAATGAGAATAATGCATTTTTTTTATTTTTAAATTATTCTCCCAACCAAACACGGTGCTGCTGTTATTATTATTATTTGCCTTCGAAATAAGTTTTTGAATAATTAAATTAAGAAAATGTAATTTTCAATTTTGAAAATATTTTATGGAATTAATAGTTCCGGAATATATATTTTTTCAGTCCTGAGTCAAATAGGCAAATTTTTTTGCCCAAATTTTCATTTCGAAACTTAAAATTAATAAAGACGTAAAGACGTCACTATTTTTGCAGTAAGTAAGAGAGAGAGAGAGAGAGAGAGAGAGAGAGAGAGAGAGAGAGAGAGAGAGAGAGAGCCTTAAAAAAGAAAGTTGTAAATATTTTAATGAAAAATTTAATTCCCATTGTTTTTATAACATATTAATTGTGATAAATAAATAATATATAATTAGGTATTGGCACCACTTCCAATCGGATTCGCGGTGTTCATGGTTCACCTAGCCACCATCCCCATAACCGGCACTGGTATCAACCCTGCTAGGAGCCTTGGAGCTGCCGTCATCTACAACCACGACAAGGCTTGGGATGACCAATGGATATTTTGGGTTGGACCCATCATTGGTGCAGCCATTGCAGCCTTCTACCACCAATTCATCTTGAGAGCAGCTGCCGTTAAAGCTCTTGGCTCCTTCAGGAGCGGCGGCGCCCAAGTCTGAGATTTTTAGAATTCTCTCTCTCTCTCTCTCTCTCTCTCTCTCCCCTTTAATATTTTGTGCCTTTGAGGCAATTAAAGAATTTACAACGGAGATGACCGTGCTCGTATATATTCCAGAAGATGAAATAATAGAGCGTTTATGCCGTTGTCTCTCGAGATTTCATCTCTCTCTCTCTCCCCCTCTCTATACATATATACATATATATATATATATATATATATGTGTGTGTATGCATTATTGTTCGAGGTAGGAAGGTTCTATTTTATACTTGTTTGAATAATGTTTTCTGTTTTTGAACAATTGTTTTATCTTTTTATAAATAATCTTTTTTTATAACAATTCCGTCGAAGGTGACAAAAAATTAAAAAAAAGTAAAAAATTTTAAAAATTATTTATTTTTTATTTTATTGTATAAATTATAAATTTATATTTTATTTTATTTTTTATTATTTTAAATGCACCCGTAATAATACTCGGAAATACACTGTTACCAATACGGATGATAAAGATAATAAAATTGATAGGTTGAATATTTACAGCTATGGTAGGGATGTATTGGATCGGCAATAATGAATGATTGCATTGCAAGCTCGGAAACGTGAATATTAGTTGCCGTTTAATTACCGCTTGATTTGGCAGAGAGATAAAAAGGCAATCCCAAAGACTTTTATAACACCAATAATACACACTTCACCATAAATCTTTCTGGTTTGGTGTGTACCCACTTACCAAAACAAGAATTCATAGCTCGTTGAAGGACGGGCACTTCAAGTACAAACTATCAATTCCCTATAAAGCTACACTAAATATATACATATTTAAATAAAGATAAATTAAATGTTAAAAATTTGTTACAGATAAACTTGACTGAGCAGAAGATGATAAATAATGTATATGAAATTAATGAAGTATCATGGCTTCCAACGTTCTGCGGTGCACCAGATCCACCCTCGATCCGTATGAGGTTTGCAATAATGCAGTGCCATGTTTTTGTTTGAATTCAAATAATTGAGATATATTCACTGTTTGTACGTTTTTTTCTTTTAGAAATAGAAGTTATATATATATATATATATATATAAAATAATATAAAAATAAATAAACTCAAGGGGTGACTAAGGAAATTCTCATTTGTTTGGGTACATTGAATTTGAAGCTTTTGCCTTTCAAAACGACAAAAAAAAAAAAAAAAAGAATTTGAAGCTTCCATGGGCTAGGTATACATTGATTCATCAATGTATAGCTTTGCTAGCTAAATTATTGTCCACAACTAGAAGTATGAATCTCAAACTTAGTTATATATTGCCTTATTTGAAAGATAAAGGAAAAAGGTAATCTGTTAACGACCTGCTTTATGTGATTGTTATTAGTTTTCTATTGAGAGAGGTAACCTCTTATACAGCTTATTATCGAATCATAACCAGAATCGTAATAAATCTCTACACTTTCGAACCAACGTTCACGACACCTCACTGTGTGAGAGTGCTTTCACTGACTGGAAGCTAACCCCACAATGTTTTCAAGTCAGTGTCCATGGTGGCTTAGTTCATGGAGATGCTTCAATGGATTAATTGGACTTGACTCTTATATTAATTATTAAGAATCTGTTTTTATTTATTTATTTATTTATTCATTCATTCATTCATTCATTTATTTTTTTTTTAGTTTTTTTTATTAGATTCATTACTTAAATTACAAGATACCTTATTAAGAAAGGATAGAAAATCTTTTATAGGACTTATTAGTGAACCACAATTAAGTGATGTGAAATATAACATAATCTCCCGATGACTTTTTTGACGCCAATAATGCTTGCTTTGCTTTGCTTTGTTTTGCAACCATCTAATCTAATCCTGTTATCCTAGAATTTACCCCTAAACTAACTACCTAGGCCCAATTATATACTTTTCATTAATGTTCTATTGCAACACCAAATTTCAACCCATCTTGTCTAATATGATATCCTTCTCGTAATATAACGTATCTTCTATCCATTTGTTAATGCCAAAAAATAAAAAATTAAGAAAGACCTTACTTGTCAAGATAAAGTTTACTTAAATTTGTTTATTCTACTTTATTTAATTTCTTTATATGCATGGACTCATTTTAAGCATGTTCTCACTACAAGAAATTAGGTTACAGGGGAGGAAATTTTTTGCAAGTAAGAAATTTCATCACTAATAACATATTTTGGGCGACAAAATTATGGGTTCCTCACTAAATATGCTATGGCTTTACGGAATGACAATTTTCCTTGCTAAAAATCTTATTTAGCGGCAAAATTTATACTTTCTCGCCTATAGTGGGAAAATATACTGTGACTTCAGTCCATAATCTATGCCTAAGACGCTGCTTTGTTTTCTTATGTTTGAGCATATCAAGGTGTGTAAGAACTCCTATAACTTTAAGAAAACCTTGCACTTGCAAAAAATGAAGGAACTTTTCCTGAAAAAGCAAACTTGCCCCATTAAATAATATATTTAGTTATAGTAAAATTGTGCAAATTCACAATTCTTACATGAAAAAAATAAAACAAAAATAAGACAAAACAAATCTCTCACAAAATTACTCAAATAATATGATCAAGTGTAACTTGATTCTGACGTCTAGTAATAATGGATTGAAAAAAAACAAAAAGAGAAAATTAAATGACTAAGTGAAAGGCAATCGTTAACCAAGATCATCTAACTATTTCAAAACCATAACTATTGTCCATGAGGAGCAACACTAAATCAGCAAATTTGGCAGCATCAATTGGATTTGAGAGGCTTAAATTTGCCTTCCAATTTTAGGTCCCTAAAGTTGAATCCTAATTGTTTGTCGTTCCACAATGTGGATTTACACTTTAAGTGCCAGGTGGTTTGTTATAGTAATTTAAATTTATAACGGTGAAGCATCAGTTGTATCCACAGGGAGAAGTGTAATTAATTCACAATTCTTCTTCTTTTATTTAATAAGTGTCTCACAATGAAAATTAAAGAAAATTAATTTGAATTTTGGAAAAATAACCTACCTAGGCATTTTGTCAAACACCTAGGAAGCATTAATTAAACCTAATGTAAAATGAATAAAAATTGAATTAAAATCAATTCTAATCAAAATGAATTAAAATTTATGAAATTAAAAAGGCTAGGAACCAAGGCTAATCCATCTAATCATTATGCAATTAAATCAGTTTAGAGGGTGAACATGTCTACCTATATTCATCTAGGCAAACCATCACAAGGTGGGTTGATTGAGAGAAATGAAGTTTAATTGCTAGATCACTTAGGAAAACATAGCATCAAATATACATAGCAAGCATAATTGATCTAGGAATGTAAATGTTCTAACAAGAGCCTCACATGTAATCATAGTCAACACAAGCACTATGTATACAAACTCTTAGCATGCATACAAAGTCTAAACAAGCATGTAACATGAGAGGTTTTTATGTAAATCACCATGGAGACATTCTATTAAATACTTAGTGTGCATACTATTTCCACACAAGTACTAAACACACATGGCATGAAAGGTAAGTTAGAAATTGTATGCAAACAAGGATTAAAAGAAAAATCAACCAATCAAGATTTAAACATGTGAAAATTGGAATTAAATTTCAAATATACCTCAATTGAATCAATTACAAGAAGATCCTCAAGGATCCCAAGGTTCTTTCCCTTGATCTATTTTAGAACATAAGAAATTAAAGAAAAACAAAAAGAATTACCAAAAGAAATTGAAATCTAATTGAGGAGAAGGGAAAAACCTCTAATCCTCTCTCTAGCCTACTCTACTTCTCTTTACCAAATGTATATATATTTATCCTCTCTAACTATGTATGTAGTGAAAAAGCTAGTCAAAATGACTTATCTCTCAGCATTTATAGTGTTTATTTTGCAAGTACAAACTACCCTTCTAAATTACAATCAAATTATTAAAAAAAAAAATTCTTGATCGCAAGTTGCATGTTCGAACAAACTATTGGTTCGAACGCATGTTCGAACAAACTATTGGTTCGAATGAGGGTTCAAACGAATTTCTAGGACGTAGCTAATTTCTTCATTTAGAACTTTTGCAAACCTTTTGTGGTTAGAACATGTGTTCAAACAATATATGGTTCGAATGTGTGTTAAAACAAGCTATTGGTTCAAACACGAAAACATGTTCAAACCAATTTCTAATATTTAGAAAATTTTTAGCTTTTTTTTTTCAAATAAGGCTTCTATAGTCCTAACCTAGATTCGAACAAACGTCTGTTCAAGCAAAGGTCGGAACCACCTCTGTTCTTTTTCTCTTTTTGCTTCTTTTTAACTTCAATTCATATCCTTTTGATCCAAACTTTCTTGCAAATACCTAAAATGGGAGAAAAACAATATTTAGGCACATCTAACTCATTTTAGCATTTAATTATATATGATTAATCACATTTAGTTACGCTTAAATTGTCATTTTCTATGACTAATCACTAACCGTTCATCTAATGTCAACTTGATCTCACCATTCAATTCAAAAAGATAATTTCTTAAATTTTTAAGGGGTAAATAAGTAATTATATTAAGAATACTATTTTTGGAAATTCCTAAAATTTAGTATTCTATCCAATGTCTTTCCCTTCACTCACAAAGAACCAAAATCAATTTCCATTGTTAGGCATTTTCTTTAGCAAAAAAGAAACACCATTGTTGCATTTTAAGGAAGTTTGTGGATATTGTTTTACAGAAAATCAAGATTTGTTATTCCTTCCACTGTTATCTTCCCATTTTACAACTTTCCTGCAAGAAAAAAATAGAAGAAAAAAATAAAAAATGAAAACAAAAAAATTAAAAAAAATAACAGAAATCATCACAAACCCAAACCCAAATGCACAAAATTGAAAATACCACATTCATAATTTACTTTTCAATACTAATTAATAAACAAATCTCAAAAAAACTATGAGAAATTCCAATATATTTCTTGCAAGAATTAACTTCCATAAACCCATATATGTTTCCTGTGTTTCGTCATCAATTTCTTGCCAAAAGAGCATGTATATATATATATATATATATGCTTGTAAAATGTATATGTGTGTGTGTAAATAAGCTAAAGTTACTGCAATCCCACTTTCTTAATAAAAAAAGTCTTATAGTAGCCACTCCATGTACTGTATCTTCACTGCTTCTTTAGACTTTTCAGACTTCTTCGCTCTTGTGGGCACTGCATCGTCACTAGATGAGCTTTTCCTTCATCTTACTGCTTTTTTTGTCTTGAGTGCTTTCTTCAGAGAACATCTTTCTTCAGTTGGAACTTTGACATCCTTTGTTGTTACATGGACTCCTGGTGTTGAATATGGGCTAAACGTGTACCCACAGGCTTAACACCAGAAGCCACCATTGGACTAGCTTCAACTTCTCGCCCTGAAACTTTGACTCCCTTCAGCATGCACGTCTTTTCCTTTCCCGGTTCGTGCTTCCAGTAGATCATCGCACAAAACATCATAACTTCCGTCTATACTTGAATCAAACTGCTCATGATCAGAGAGATCATGGCTAGTTCATTTTCCTTTCTTCTCATTAACATTCTGAAGGATTTCCTCAAACTCAGCCTGTTTTGCATTAGCCAACTCTTACAAGTCTTGCCTTCTCATGATTGCTTCAGGATCACTGACCTTACATTGTCTCCTTATCGTCTATCCTGGAGTAGTGATTGCAAGTGCCCACTCTTTCTGTCTGGGGAGCTCCACTTTAACTCCTCCTCATGGGGATCGTGGAGGCGTTGTATCACCACCAGAAGTCATAGTTGATGAAATGCGAAGGAATGAAAAATTACAAAGGACACAGAGATGTGGGGAACAAAGAAATGAGCCACACGGTGGGTGCCAAATGTTCGCCAATAAAAAATACTGCTAGACTTGCTTACCATGTCAACCAAAAAGGCGGAATATAAGCTTGCAAAGCACAAGAAGTCAAAGGAAATGGCCAGAGAGAGGATCCTTGACCAAAAACCCTCTGATGGTAAAGTAAAAAATGGTTTAAGAGAATTGTAAAGAAAAGAGTAATGCAAATAGTTGACAGTAGTGAGCGTACCTAGATTTTGGGGCTAAGTCCTGTATTTATAGTAAGTTAGTATGAATAAATTAATATGTAAATAATTAAATTGTAATGATTTTGTATCTTATATGTATATACTAAAGTACGTGACGGTTTACTTTTTCTTAAATGCTTTTCATCTCATGTTTAATATCTCTCACTTAGTATTAAATGCACGTGAGAAAAAGAGTATCAGAATAGATAGAATTCAGCCTTGAGAAGTGTCCAAATGTTACATCTATCTGCCACTTGTAAAGACATAAACTAACTGGCCTAACTATAAAGTAATAATTATGTTCATTTTTTACCATTTTGCATTTATGATTAGAAATGCATTAACACTATGCTGCAGAATGGTGGGACCCATCCGTGGTGGTCAATTGATTACTAGATCAACGCCTAGCACATTCTTGCATAGTGCTCTTGTGCTCGAGAGAGTACCACGTGTTCCTAGGTATTTTTATACCAACAGTTTTATTATTTCAAAATTCAAATCTTTATTTATTTTTATTTCTTTTTTTTTATTTTTTTAATTTAGCGGGGCATATTATTTAAATCCATGTACATGTTATTATGCTAGTGTGCATTTATATATATGTGTGTGTATTGGGCATGTTTTACTGGCCAAGGGGATAGGTAAGCTCTTATTGGGCAATATAGGAGGCTAGTTCCTATAGGTAGAAAGAGAATATGAATTACTATTCATAGGTAAAGGAGGCTGTGAGTTTTGGTTGGCTAGAGGAAGGGTGCATTTCTATTCGTCGAATGAGGTGGTGAGTTCTATTGGACAATGAAAGAGGTGACTACTCCATTGGTTGGGAAGGTAGCACATTTATTGTGCACAGAGGAGCAAAATGAAAGGCTTATGGGGGAAGCCTCTTATGTAGGCCTATATAAACCCCTCTCCACAAGATTCCATTGTTTTCCCATCAAAAGAAAAATCTAATTTTATATAGAGATATATACATAGTGTTATATATATATATATATATATATATATATATATATATGTGTGTGTGTGTGTACGTATGTATTCAAGCCGGGATTTTTAAGGATTGTGTGAAGGAGAAGAGGAAGGTTTTCTTCCTACGTCTTTTTGGAGTGTCCGGTTAGAAGCTTGAAATAAAGTTTCATTGGAGTTCTCGTATAGAGGGAGGACCAACTTAAGTTGGAATTTACACATTTACACATCAATCATCTACATGTGCAGTGAGGTTAGTGGAATTGGCGTATAAGATTTATTTTATTAATATGTTGCAAGATCTTTTTTATCTAAGTATGCATATAGGTAAAAGTATGGTTTATGCTTTGAGTACATAAAATGTTGTTTTTGATATAAATTTGAAAGATTTCAAGAAAGGTTTAATATTTGATAAATCCATACTTAGGGCACATACGTGTGTGTATATATATATATATGATACATGTTGGAATGTTTAAATTATTTGAAACAACCTATATTTTTGGACATGCTATGTTTGAGGATTTATAAATATGATTCATGCTACTATATTTTAAGCGTTGATTCTCCTTTTAAATAAAAAAAAATGTTAGATGAAATGACCCATGATTTTGATTTCATTTAAAATGCATTGTTGCACATATTTTTGATAAGAAAAAAACTCAAAATTTAGACCCTAGCCCATAAAGTCAGGACAGCGTCAAGACATAAGCCTTCAGTAGGCGGTTTTTTGAGGTCACTGCCCCTACGCATTGGGACACCAGCCTCCAGTATGCTATTCTTTTTTTTGAGGTCACTGTCTCTTAGCATCAGGACACCATCTTCCAATGCACTCTTTTTTTCTGATTTTATACTCTCAACTTGGTTAACCTTATGCCTATCTAGAAAATGATGTAGTGAGTTTATGTGATGTTGTTTACTTAATTAAAACACAAGCATGTATGGGCAACATGAAACCTAGGCCCAGAATACAATGATACTTCATAAAACTTATGAAGTAAAGGGATGAACACAAGGAACCTAATTTAGGGATTATTCCTGTGTGTAATGTGATATTAATTAAAGGACTTGATTTTTGATAATTGGGGTCGTTAAGAGTACTAGAAACAGTACATTCTACAGCCCAAGGGTTAAAAGCCATGAAAGCTGCGTAGAGTGGTATAGAGTAGTTAATAGGCTAGAACCTATAAAGTGCATACATTGCTTGCCGTAGTGTATATTAGTACCAAGACTGTAAGATCGGTTTGCTTATTAAGGTAAAATGAGACAAATCGGGACTACGGGACTAGAGCCATAAGTTCATTTGTGACTGGGGACCAATTGTATCCCATAACCGAGGTCTAGGGATTGATGAGTACATCTGGGACTGCGGGACGAGTTGTACTCCACGCCTTTGACCTGAGGATTTGATAAGTACATCTATGACTGTGGAACTAGTTGTGCCTATGATTTAAGCCTGAGGATTGTTTTGGGTTTAATTCTGTAGTCATAGACTAACCTTACAAAGTATTTGACTCATAATATGATATTTTTGTTTTATATATATATATATATGCACTGAGATATGATTAAGATGAATTGGGACTGCAGGACCAGAGCCATGAGTACATTTGCGACTGCAGGACCAATTGTACCTCACGACTGAGGTCTGGGGATTGATGAGTACATCTATAACTGCAGGATCAGTTGTACCCCATGGCTTTGACCTGGGGATTTGATGAGTATATCTAGGACTACAGGACTAGTTGTACCCTATGACTTAAACCTAAAGATTGTTTTGGGTTTAGTTCTATAATCACAGACTAATCTTGCAGGGTACTTGACCTATAGTATGATATTTTTGGTGTGTATATATACACACTAAGATATGATATACTGAGATATGATTGAGGTCATTAAGGGTACTAGAAATAGTGGGTTCGAGAGCCCAAGGGTTGAAAGCCTTGAAACATGCACAGGGTGGTACAACATAGCCAGTAGACTAGAAACTTATGAACTGTATATACGGCTTGTATCAGCGTATATTAGTATCAGGACTGCAGGACTAGTTTGCCTTAAGGTAAGATGAGATAGATTGGGGACTGTGAGACCAGAACTAAGAGTACATTTGCGACTGCAGGACCAATTGTACCACACGACCGAGGTCTTGGGATTGATAAGTGCACCTGAGACTACAGGACCAGTTGTACCCTATAGCTTTGACTTGAGGATTTGATGAGTACATCTAAGATTGCAGGACTAATTCTACAATATGGCTTAGGCTTAGGAATTGTTTTGGGTTTAGTTCTATAGCCACAGACTAACCTTGCAAAGTACCTGACCTGTAATATGATATTTTTGATATATACATATATATACTGAGATATGATTGAGATGATGAATATTTTTAGCATGAGATTGCGAGTTCATGGCTAAGCAATTATCTATTTGGAATAGCATGTTAAAAGTAGAAATTTGAATGTTATTGGTTATGTGTTGAATGATTGCATGATTATAAAAATATGTTCTTATATGCTTGTTTCTGAGCACAAGTTATTTAGTACTTACTCCCTATAGCTGATCTTACAGGGGTAGATTTTGTAGTGGACCAATGAAGTAGTTTAGTTTTGCGTCCAATTTGAGACATATCATATTGTAGCCCATTTGTGGCAGATTATAGAACCTTTGAGTATTCAATTGGTGAATACAGTATTATTAATTTGGTTCTACTTTGATTTATATTAGCTGTGTGGTTATTTATGGTTATTTGTAAATTTAGTCCTCATGTCTTCAAGTTGTGAATTTCGGGGATGACATACTTCATTCTCTTATCTTGACGACAAAATAAATGATGAACATAGTTAACATGATTCTTATTTACTTTATGATGTTTTGGTTTATTCACTTATTATGATGACATAATAAGTTGGAAATATAGTTATACAATTTTATTTTATTTTTTTGATACTTTGATTTATGCTCTTATCATGACGACAAAATAAATTAGGAACATGGTTATGGAATTAATTATAAAATTAGTGACCAATGGCTAGCCCCCAGGCCCCAACGGTCTAATTCAAAAATTAATTATAAAATTTTCCCCAAAAATTACAAAATCACCCTAATCTTCTATTATAAATACCACACACATATATTCATTCAAACCTACAAAAAACTAACAAATTCTCTCTCAAATTTCTATAGTACCAAGCTATCAACTCTCAAGTGTGTTTTTCAACTGTGCTAAAGTGCATCCAATTTTATCAAATTTGAGGTCAATATTAAAGATCAAGTGCGTCAAAGTTTCAAATTATTCCAAGTTAGTATTTAATTTTTTTTTAATTTGCATACATACATTTTTTTTAATTTGCATACTTTAATTTTTCTATCAAATTATTTTTTTCTAAATGGATCCTAGAGAAACCCATTTTTTTGACTTGGAGGGTGGGGATTCAATATCTTTTCCCTCTCAAAAACAAATGGAACAAATTGCATCACCACAGATACCAACACCTGCTAGCACAAACGGTAATGTTGGTGCATCATCTTCCCGCCACAGCTAATTATAGTGTGTCTCTTCAAAAGTATGGGACTTTTTTACTAGAATTCCATGCGATGATAGAACGCAAAAGGCTAAATGTAATATTTGTGGGGATTTATTAGATGGTAGGACTTCTTCTTAGACTAGTCACCTAAAAAGACATTTAAACAGAAAGCACCGACATGATCCCCGTATCAATTCTCTGATTGATCAATATTTTTCATATGCTATACAAACTCAATTAGGTAACAAGGGGGGAATTTAAATATTTTTTTATGAACCTATAAGAACATAAAATAATTTAGTTAGATATATTATTAAAGATGAATAATATTTTCACAATGAGTGAAAATCGACATTTTGAAGAATTTATTTGCGAAAGTTTATGCCACAATATCACGGTTTTTCAAAAAATAAAGTCTTACGAGATTTTGAAACAAGAAAAGATGAATTAAAAGCTTATTTTGACAATTTTAAAGGAAATGTTTGCTTAACCTCTGATATGTGAGAATCCTGCCAAGATATTGAATATCTTTGTATAACTACACATTATATTTACGAAAATTGGAAATTAAATAAACGCATTCTTTCATTAAAATTAATTGAACAACCTAACACTTGATTGATTGTTGGGGAACTTATTTGTAATAAACTTGTATCGTGGAATTTATGTAAAAAAAGTATTTTCTATTACTTTAGATAATGGTTCATATAATGATGTTTGTTTTAATTATTTATCTAATGTTTTGCCTGCAAGGGGTCTATTATTTCATGGGCATTGTTTTGCCCATGTATTTAATTTAATTGTAAATGATGGATTGGATATTTATGAATCTTCTATTGTTAAAATAAAAAAAGTTGTAGTTTGTATTATGAGTTCTCTAAAAACAATTAATCTATTTGCTGGTATATGTACTCAAATTGGTTTAACACTTAGAAAATTACCAATGGAAATTAATATAAGATGAAATTCAACATATATTACGTTAAAAGTTGTAATTAAATATAAAAAAATAATTGATTTATTTATTTTAAGTAATTAAGCTATTGGTTTAAATAGTATTGAGCCCATTGATTAGGCAAATGTAATTTTTTATAGGAATTTTTTTACATGTTTTTAATATTGTTACTAAAATATTTTGTGGAATTTTTATCCTACTTCTTTTACTGTTGTTTATCAATTGGGGGTTATTGATGAAATTTTCAAAAAATATTTTGTCTAAGAATATTTTGCTGCTATGGTTCTTATAATGAAAGAAAAATTTGATAAATATTTCAACTCATTTCTCATACATTTTGGTATTACCACCATTTTAGACCCTAAATATAAAGAAAATATTTTTCTTCAATTATTAGATATGATATATGGGCCTAAATGTGTCCAAGAATAATTAAATAATATTAAAGAGTAAATGCAAGTTCTAATGGGTCGGTATAATACTAATTGTACAACTGTCCAAACAACTACTGCCACAATGTTCTTCTCTCACTATGACTTTGGTGGCAATATATCCCTTTGGACAAGAATAACATCTCGGTGGACAGATTTATCAACAACTGCTAGTTTATCGAGTTAATCCGACCTGCAACGTTATCTTGATACACCTCTAATAGAAAATGAAGATAATTTTAATCTTTTAGACTGGTGAAAAGGACATCAATCTAAGTTTCTAGTTCTTTTAGCTTTACCTCGTGATATCCTCGCATTTCTAGTTTATACTGTAGCATCTGAGTAAGCGTTTAGTGCAAGTGGCGTGTTATAAGTCAATTTAAAAGTCGACTAGCCTCTCTAACAGTTGAAGCCTTGATGTGTTTACGAGATTGGTATATCGCAGAAAATAGACAATAAGAAGATGTCGAAAAAAAGTAACTTGCTCTTGACTTTGATGCAATATATTTAGGTGAAAGAGAAGAAGACATCAGTGGATCTAGTGATAAATGATAATGATGTATTGATAGAGTAATATTTGTAAATGATAGTCACTCTTATAGGCACTAACTTAGTTGGAATGTATAAGACGTAAAGTGATACACCTATTTATTATTTTATCTTTTTCTTTTATAATTCTACATTTTTAAATTGTAATTTTAAATTTAATGTTAATTATGTATTTGCTTATTGTTTAATAAATTTTAATTTTTGTCAATAATTATTTTAATGTGTTTGGTTGAGTTTTATTTTATATTTTATTTACTCTAAAAAATTAAAAAATATTAAAAAATAGGCTGGGTCAGCTGGGACGAGTCATAAGCGAAGATTGGTGACCTTGGGGTGACCTGACCTGACCCGAAAATGTGGAGGGGCGGTTGTGGCAGGTCGGCCGTAGGTTGGGTTGACCCCGGGTCAAGGGGCGGGTCGGGGCCCGACTCGACCCATTTACACCATTAGTCATGTTGACCATCAATTAAAAAGCTGATTAATAATACTCAATATTTGAGTTATTTATATAAAATCAGTTAAAACTTATTTTAATACAATTAAGATTAATAGTATTTCTAACTCAAACTAATTTTGTAAAATGAATCAAGAATTAAAAAACAAAAATGCATATTAAAATTATCAAATAGTTTGAAATAAAAAATAAATCAGGTGAATTAAGTAAGTTTGTGATTTAATATATATTTTATACAAAATTTTAAATTTTAAAATTAGGTTAAATTGGACTTTGGTAAAATATAAATTTTTATTATTCATATAGAAATTCGACTTTGATCAATTTTAACGGTTTATTAATATTGACACAAATAAAAAATCTAAATATAAAAAAAACAACTTAATAACTATTTTATGAAATTATAAAATTTTATTAAAATTTTTTATAATATAATTAAAAATTATGTTTTAGGCATAGAAAATATTATATAGTTTTGTGCATCGCATGAGTCAACACTAGTATAATATAAAAAATTTATGCATCACACGAACATAATCATTAGTTATTACAATAATGGTTTGTTTGGTGCGGTGAAAAATAACAAAAAATAGCAAAAAATGTGGTTTGGAGAAATTTTTGATGGCGTGTAGCAACTAAATCACGTTTTTCAAATATGAATAGTGAAACTTTTTGACTTTTGTGTCAACTTTTTAGAAAAAGAAACAGTTGGAATGATTTTTTTAGTTTTGGCTGAACGGTTTTGCGATAAAATTTATTGAAAGTGATTAAAAAGTTTTCGAGATTTGTACAAAAGTTATTAAGGTTTGTGAAAAGGTATTAAGGTTTGTAAAAAAAATTATTAGGGGTTGTAAAAATTTGTTGGGATATATAAATATATATAAATTTATAAAAATTTCACGAAATACGGAGAGTACAAAATGTGTTAGAAAATTTTTAAAATTTTTAATGTTTCTTATCATTTCTTTAAGAGCCAAACAGGTTCTAAATTGACAGTGAAGACTAAAGATGTTTTCACTACTTCTCATATTGATAACTTAAGATGTATTTTTAAAATTTTTTGACTTATATTGGGGTGTTTGAATTTTTAAAAAATTTAAAAAATCAAAAATTATTATTGATGTAGCGTAAAAGTGACAAATTATAAAATTTAATTAAAAAAATTAAAAACTTTAAAAATTTTTTGAATTCTTTTGAGAAATTTTAAAACTCTAAACGGGGTTACTCACAATATACGTTTCAAGGGGCTGCTTGGAACAAATTCCTCGAACATGATCATAATGAACTGAAGGGCGAAGATTAATTCACGAAAAATAAACGGTTGGTATGATAATACCCTTTCTTAATTACAGTAAACGGCGCAGAAATTTTAATTTTAATCCGACGGTCTTTTTATAATTTTCGGCATCGTACCCTAATACCGTTCTGTTCGGCGTCACAGCAACAGCATACTCCCCTCCGATCCAAGCCCCTCCTAAACTGTTTTGTCTCAGCAACAGCTACATAGAATTTGGAGTTCCTCTTCTCTGCACTGTTCCGGCGTCCTTTTTCAGAACTCAAGAACGATGTGAGACTATGTTTCTTCTCCTTCGTCCTCGTCAATTCATTTGAATTTATAATTTTTGAAATTGAAATCAAATTTTTTTTTTTTTGGGTTTATCATATGATGAAGGTCTCGAATATGCGTGAAGAATTTGCCCAAGCACGTGGCGGAGGATCGCCTTAAAGAATTCTTTTCTCAGAAAGGAGAAGTAACCGATGCCAAGCTCATGCGCACAAAGTACCACTACTGTGCATCTATACTTATATATGTTTATATATTCATACTGCTCGAATGAAAAAAAAAAAAAAAGATATCAATGCAATGACTTTTTGCTTCTTGGGTTTTGGGTTTTGGTTTTCTCCAGAGACGGAAAGAGCCGGCGATTTGGCTTTGTTGGGTTTCGGACTGAGCGCGAAGCTGAAGAAGCTCTCAAGTACTTCAACAACTCTTACCTGGATACCTGCCGAATTGCTTGTGAGGTGGGTGCATTAGTTCTCCTGAGCTTGCTAGTAGTAGCTTACATTTCATTTTTACCCACAATTGCAAAAATTTAAGACATGCCCAAAGACACTGATTTTTGGTTCAAATTTTGGAGGGAATTAGTTCTTTGTCAATAGTTTACTGTATCCATAGGGGGTAGACGCCCTGTAATGCTGCTTGTATACAATATTGAATGCTTGAAATGGTAAATAGTGATTTTTAGCATTCAATATGGGAACTAGTGCTACTCTACTTGCTTGATTCTTTCGATATATTATGTCTGCAGTAAGTTCACTGATGCATATCCAGATGGCATGATTTTATTTTGATGGATCGGAATTATTCTACTCCACTTGCTAACTAAGAAAATTATCTTAATTGTAAAGCTGATGACTTAAGATGATGATTCTGTCATGATCTGTTTGAAGTAATCCTATATATGTATATATATATATATTTGTCACTAGATTGCTCGTAAAGTTGGAGATCCAAATATTCCTCGTCCATGGAGTCGGCATTCCTTAAAGAAAGAAGAGAAACTCGCTGGGGAGGGAAAAGAAGTTGTTCCCAAAAGTGCGGGCTTTGCAAGAAAGAAGAATATTAAAAAGGACAGCGAGAATGTTGATCCCCAGCTTCAGGAGTTCCTTCAAGTGATGCAGCCTCGAGTCAAGTCAAAATTGTGGGCAAATGATACACTGACAGCTTCCATTCATGAGCATAAGGGACAATCTAGTGACAAGAAAACTCAAATTAAAGCAGTAGTTAGTGAGAAATCGGCTATGACTGCGCTAGATGAAGCTGAGAAAACTGAAAGTGGGTCATCAGATGGTCAAGTGGCTGAGAAATCAAATAATTTGGCTTATGATGAAGTTATCTCAGATATGGATTACTTCAAAAGTAGAGTGAAGAATGAGTGGTCAGATTCTGAAAGTAGTGATGAAGAGGATGACAATGAAACCGTCAATGATGGTGGTGGCAAAAATTCTTTAAAGAGAAGTGACAATGTCCATGATGCTCAGAAGGGGCAGCTTGAAGCTTCTAAAAGAGAAGCTTTTGAAGAGGACTCTTCTGAAGAGACTGATCATGAAATGATTAATTTAGCGGACCCATTATCAAGTTTGAAAGATGATGAAAAAGAAGTTCTAGAGACTGGTCGTCTTTTTGTCCGCAATCTCCCATATACTGCCACGTACACTTCTATGCTTCTTTTATAGGCTATAGCATATATTTCTTATGCAGTGAAATGAATTGATTTAAGTTGCTGGTGGTTTTGATAATATTTATTCTGATTTTCCTTCCTTTGCAGTTTTTGCGTTTTCATCCTTTCCGATATTTTAACAGGTTTTGATGTAATGCAGTGAGGATGAGCTGGAAGAGCATTTTAGCAAATTCGGCAGTATCTCTCAAGTTCATCTTCTTGTTGATAAACATACAAGACGTTCCCAAGGAATTGGTTATGTTGCTTATACACTTCCAGAATGTGCAGCTAGGTATTTGTTTGAGCTTAAATTTCAAGACTTGTTCCCTGTAAACTCCCCCAACTTTAGGCCTAAAAAGTTCGCTTTGGCAAGCAATACTGGTGTAATTTGCTTATTACTATGAATTGGATTGTGAAACGTAGGATGATATGGATTGCTCAACTCAAGAGGTTCACCTTGTTTTTTTTTTTTTTTTTCCTTTTGATTTTATTAGTCATTCTAGAAAACTTTGCATTGGTATTAATGTGCAATCTATTGTGCGATGAATGGAGTATTTAAAAGCATTCACTTATGGCTCCGTCTCACTAACTAGATTGCTGGTCATTCTGGTATATGGAATTAGAATGGCAACATGGCATGCCACATGCTCTAAAATGTGGTACAATAGTATTTCTATCTAGAGTAATTTTGTTTAATAATTAGATATCCAATAACATATGGTCTTTATTTTTTTTTTCTTTCTGCAGAATAGCTAATTTAAAAGCACATTTTCAGAAGTATCTTGGCCATTATTTTACATGTTTCCCAAAACTCCACCATCATTGATTTTACTTCATTATATTTTTCTCTGATAAATAGCTTTTAGTTCAATATATTTGATTTTTCACCTAAAGAAATCGTTGTGTTGTGTTTGGAATAAGGGTTTGTTAAGGGAAAAGAAACTGGGGGGGGGGGGGGAATGAAATTACTTGTGTGTGTTCATTTTTTAGATTTAATAAAATAAAAATCGTTTTTTTAACAAATATCGATTCATTTTCTTCTTAATTTTTTTAACTTGACCAAAAAATAAAATATTTATTGCCTCTTCACCTCACTTTGTTTTTTCTTCTTTTTTTTTTTTTTTTTTTTTTTTTTTTTTTCGCTTCACTTTTCTTCTTCTCGACAAAGCATTAAGGAAAAAGGTGGGAAAAAGGTTTAAAATTGAGTTGGATTGTTAAATTGGAAGAGTGGTATGTTTGGATTGTGTATTTTAAATAATAAGTCACTGGGTTATTAGCATTTTTTTTGGAGCCTTGAAATGAAATAAAAAACATAAAAAGATAAATAACAATTGAAGGAACTGCATTGTATTTTTCCCTACATTGATAATTAAAGGAACTATGAGGCACACCTTGGATCACATGGATGCACATAGCCATCATCTACAAAAACAATAACTTGTGATTACTCATGGAAATCAAATCTTATTTTCTTGTTTCTTTCTTATCATGTTCTTATCTGTGTTGTTTTGATTTTTTGGGAATATTCTTTCATCTTCTCCCCAGACCCCAGGAGGAGGGAGCCTCTTGAAGGGGGTGCCTTTTTTTTATGCTATATCATTGATTTATGTTGTCTTATTCAGAGCATTAGAAGAGTTGGACAATTCGATTTTTCAAGGCAGATTATTGCACATTATGCCGGCAAAGCAGAAGAATCCTTCTGAGAAACAAGAGTAAGTAGCATTAAGACATTTTGGACCACTTTTGATTTTCAGTTTGCATGGTTCATGATTGTATTTACAATTTTGATTGCATGATGTGTTGCTATTTCACTTTTACTCTCTATAGCAGCAAAGCTTTTGTAAATGAATCGTCAAAAACATTAAAGCAAAGAAGGGAGGATGAAAGGAAGGCATCTGAAGCCAGTGGAAATACACGAGCATGGAATAGTTTGTTCATGCGCCCTGATACGGTAAGTTTCTAGTCCATTATAGTATTGGGTGGCTTAATTTCAGTAAAAATATGTTTGCCCTTCCACTTTTGATGATATAACAAATTCGAAGAATGTTACTGATTTAATTGTTGATTTCAAAATGTCGATTGTGTTTTTTCTGGTTCATCATGAAAATCTGGACTTCTAACAAAATTGGGGTCCTTTTGGACTAGTCTCTGCTTGCATTTTTCTTTTATTCAGTGCTAGGATGTGGAGGTCAGGTGCAACCTGTAACTTTTTCTTATTTTTGTTAATTGGTTAGGACCAATTTCTACATGGCCAGTCAAGTATGAATAGTTGAAGAGAAAAGTCAATTTTTTGAAAGATTATTACAGCTATTTGGAGATTCTAGAATTGCATTCAAATTGATATAAATAGAATTAGTAGAAAGCTGTTATGAGGTGAACAGCCTACATATATAAAGAAGACAATTGGAGGGTTGTTCATTGAGTTTGATAGATCTTAAGGTGGCAGGCGGGTAACCATGTGAACCCACTATGAACGTTTAGGATTAGAGTTCAAATATTCTCTCTAATGTTGACTGTTTGTGGGTTTGCGATCCCACTTGACAAATAAAGCCTTAATCTGTCTAGGATGTTTGCTTTAGGCATATAGGTTGAGAAAATTGATAAAAGGAAAAAAGCATTCGTCAAAGTCTCGTTGTGGTATGAAGGAAAAATGCGTTTGAATTGGAGAACATTGAAATAGATTTTTGTGGGGCAGATGGAATAATAAGTTTAAATATCACTTGATGGTGTGGGATGTAATGTGTTCTCTAATCTTTGATTGGAGAAGTAGACGATTGAATGATTGATTGAAAGAGATTGTTAAGCATTGAGTCGGAGAGAGGAGTTTGGGTGGAGTTTACCATGCTGTTAATGGAATTTGTCTCTTTCTGAAGTCCCTTTTTGGCTACTGTTGAGTGTTGACTATTGGTGCAGCTGCGAAGAAGGTATTATGAAAATTTTGGAGGGAGAATGAAAATAGTTGTTAATATATATGTATATTTTATTGTTGTTTACATTGATTTTTTTTATTAGGATCCTAATTTGCGGTGCGGGGCGGGGCGGGGCGGGGCCTGGCATTAGTATTAGCTTGGTCATATTGCTTTATTGTTACGTTGTTTTACTATTATAATTGTGTAGGAGATTACTCTTTATGAAACTTGTCCTCTTTCGAAGCCTTTTTTTGGGCTACTGTCAGAGTGTTGACTTGGCGCAGCTTACTTAGTATTATAAAAATTCTGCTGGACGGAAAATGAAAATAGTTGGTAATATATATTTTTATAGTCGTTAATATTGATTCTTAATCATATGGTTGTTTTCATAAAGTCCACTTATAATACCATTAAAATGGCTTTTAAACTGTTCATTTTATCCAAAGGTGGAGGTTGGAGAGACACTGTTCCTTTAAGTGTAGATGATAGTTTGTTGCATTTGCACATTGTAATGTAATCCTATATAAATATTATTTGTTTGGTTTGGATCAAGTGTGTTACGCTTCACATTCTTCTTAAAACATCAAATGGGTGCAATTTTATGGTCTTTTTCTGTCTTTATCTATCGTAATGCCTTCAAGCACACTTTGAATCTTGGTCTTACTTCATGATGTGCTGTGATTTTTTTTTTTTTTTTACTTTCAATTCTCATTTCCAGTTTGTCTTGTTTGTAAGTAGGTTACTGAAAACATTGCTAGAAAATTTGGTGTAAGTAAAAGTGATCTACTTGAGCGAGAAGCTGATGATCTTGCTGTCCGCATTGCTTTGGGAGAAACTCAAGTAATTGCAGAGACAAAAAAGGCTCTTTTAAGCGCAGGAGTGAATATAGGGTCACTAGAAGAGTTTGCTAATGGGAAAACTGATGGTATGAAGAGAAGCAACCATGTTTTATTAGTGAAGAACTTGCCTTACAGTTCTTCTGAAGGTGAACTTGCCAAGATGTTTGGGAAATTTGGGAGCTTGGAAAAGATTATTCTTCCTCCGACAAAAACATTGGCCTTGGTATGTATATTGTCTCTTGGTCTATCTCTCTTTTTTTGCTTTTTGGGTAAAATGTGCATATGTGAAAGTTAATGTTCAGATAGCTTTTTATAGAGTCCCTTTAGTCTCTTAGTTTTTCAGGGACTGTCACCTTTATATCTTCTCTTTGGAAACTGCATTTATTCTTGAAATCTAGTGTACAATATTCTATGAGCTGTTTTGATGCATATTATTTTTTGAGAGCATATTATGACTGTTTGGAAATCAAAGGAGGTTTTTTGTAACGATGATCCTGGGGTTGCAGTGTTTATTTATCGCTTGAAAATGTTTTGTTTATGTTAGTAGACCAAATTAAGTGAATCAATTAGTTGGAAATTCAACTTTATTCATGATCTATCTAATAGAGATTCTTTTGAACTTATAATGCTTCTAAGTCTCTTGGAAGGGACTTCCATAAGACCACTCATTTCTGATAGGAAAATTTGTGGGTTGGATAGTTCTAGTATTTTTACTTGTAAATCCTTTTATAATCTTTAATCATTTCCCTTGACTCGACCACTTTCCTACTAGCCGAGATGATTTGGGAGGCGAAGGTGCCAATTAAAATCTAAATTTTCTCTGGATTGGTGGCCCATTATAAACTCAATACGTGTTGTATGATTCAAAAAAGGAGACCTGGTGTATGTATTTCTCCAAACTAGTGTGTGATGTGTAATAAGAGTGAGGAAATTGTTGACCACTTATTCCTACATTGTTCATCAACAACATATTTATAGAACAAGTAATTTGATGAGGTTGGAGCAATAGTAGAATATTTTGAAGATAAGGAAACAGGTACTTGAGACTTCTGGGATAAGTTCATTTCTTTTTTGAAAAAGATAAGTAAGAATTTATTATTTCAAAGAGCATAAATAAGCATCGGGATGATGCTTACAGTACAATAAAACTATACAATACTACCCAAACCAGTGATTAGCACAAATCATCAAGAAAATTAAAAAAGGAGCATAGATCAAGATTACTTCCCTCTCTTTCCCAGCCATATAAACAACTTAGAAATAAACTCTTAATCCTTAAAGTAGTCCTCTTGTCATCTTCAAATATCCTCCTGTTGCGCTCTTTCCAAATTATCCAAAAAAGGCAGAATGGTGCCAAGTTCCAAGTATGTTTTTTCCTCTTTGCCAAAGATTGACCCCACCAAAGTAAAAGAAGACTCCTAAGATCTTCCGAGAAATACAAATGAACTCCGAAACAATTAAGTAACAAGTTCCATAACTCAGCCGGCCAAGAGCAGTGAATAAGGAGATGGGCAATAGATTCCTCTTGCTTTAGACACAACGGGCATCGATTAGTTAACAGATAACCACGGTGCTATAAGTTGTCCATCGTCAAAATCTTATCTTTGATTGCACACCAAGTGAAGAATATAACTTTAGTAGGGATTGCAGCTTTCCAGATCTTCGGCCATGGAAAAACTTCTTTGTTACAACCATGTAAAAAGGAATAAAAAGACTTAACAGAAAAAACCTTGTTCATTGAATGCTTCCAAATAATGACATCTGTAAGACATAGTCAAATTAACAGAACATTTTTTTTTTGATTGGTAAGTTGGGGAGGGGGGAGAGCACCCCAGGTGTTGAACCCAGGTGGATGAGGAGGCTTTGTGAGACTTTTACCACTTGGCCAAGAGCCTTCCTCCGTCAAATTAACAGAACATAGTAATTCCATTAATGACATTAAGCTATCAAACTCTTAGCCATTCACATTCCTGTGTAGCAGTATAGACCAGCTGCTTTGAATGCCAACACCATTGTAGTAATCAGAGACACAAGCTTCTTTGTTAGCTGCAATTGCAAAAATTCTTGGAAAGACATCTGAAAGACAGTCAATACCTAACCAATCTTGCTTCCAAAATAAAATTCTGTCTTCTTTCCCAACCTGCCAAGAAATACGATGACTAAAAGTCTGCCAAATTCTTCTTATTCCTCTCCATAAACCATGACCATAAGGACTCGACACAGAAGTAGAGGACCACCCTCCAAACTCTTCACCATATTTGATAGCAATCAACTTATTCCAAAGTCTGTTATCCTCTTGAGCATATCTCCAAAGCTATTTCCCTAATAAAGCTTCATCGTTCAGTTTCAATGGTCTAAATCGCACTCCTCTAGCCTCTAAAGGTTTACAAACAGCCTCCCAGTTCACAAGACTATGCTTGTAGACCTCCTCACTTCTTCTCCAAAAGAAATCTCTTTGCATCCTCTGCAACTCCTTGATTATCGAGACTGGGGTTGTGAATAGAGAAAGGAAATATGTTGGTAGGCTAGCTAGAACACTCTTAATCAATGTAATCTTAGCCCCTGCCGATAAATATTTGAGCTTCCACCCAGCCAATCTGCTCCTGCATTTCTCCAAAACAGGATCCCAAACTTGTTTTGATTTATAATGAGCTCCCAACGGCAAACCAAGATAAGTTCATTTCTTAGGCATCTCTGTGGGCTTCAGTTTCTACTTCTTTTGAAGTTGTTCCACTTTTTCTAATTAAAATGTTCTTGGAAGAAGCTTGTTCATAGGGTTGTTAGTCCATGTATTTTGAGTTCTTCTAGTGTTGCCATTTGGGCCAATATGTATGTGACTGTTTTAGTTTTAATTGATTAAATTTTCGTTATTTATTGAAAAAAGAAGACCTACTCCATGAAAGGAGGGAGAAATTCTATTATTTTCAGCTCACCAAATAGAAGGTACATTTGATTTAGACTAAGAATCCTTGTTAGACAAGGGCTATGAGATAACACCAAATCAAAGGAATCTAATCATATTATATCAATAATATATTTCCTTTAATGATAAGAATTTAATTTTAAGTAAGTTAATTTTATCTTATATCTTCAATAGTCTCCTGCCAGAAGGACATGGAATAAAGTAGAATGTTCATCTTAAACAAGAACAACTTCAACTAGAACAAAGAAATTGAATCGTCAGACTGAACAACATTCTTCTCAACCAAATATGTGGGAAACCGAATAAACCAACAAGGTTGCCCATAAACAGAGCTTCAATATTGGATCTTGAGACAAAACTTTGCACCACATGTAAATCACAAACGAAATAGCAACCAATTGTGGACTAATACTTGACAGCATCAAAGTAAAAGTGCAACAATGTGAACACGTTGAAACGAAAACAAACATAGTTGAAGATCTGATGCTACAAACTAGCCAAGAAATTGATTGAGCCACCCTAAACCAACTGAATCGAAAATAACTAATTTTCCTCCTCCATAACCAATTCATTTTTTTTTTTTGGTTTTATTTTTTGATCGTTATTATTTTTGTTTTCGCTTTCGACACTAACTCAACTTAACAAGCCTTAAATTAAGAGAAGCCAATATCAAACAATAGTGCAAATCCAAACTAGGCCTAAGAGCATCAACAACACCCTTTTCAGCAAAGGACTCTTTTTCTGCGAACTAGGCAAGTAGGCATTGGTCGAGAGTAGATCAACTTGCGGTAAGTCTAGTAGAAACTATCCAGAGAGGGGAAAAAAACCCATGTGTCAATACGGGCAATTGTAGTGTTGCGCATGGTTAGGGATGTAAACGGGCCAAGTACCCGCCTAATTAGCTATTAGCTTCACTGAGTTTTTTCTACCTGTTATCATCTCAAACTCGTTTATTTTATTAGTTAGAATCCTAAACTTGTCCTGTCTTGTTTCGTCCCACCCTCTAAATCCCCGTTTAAAAAGACTCGCTAAATACCTGTTTAGAAAGTGAATTTTTTAAAACAACTAATGTGTTCTTTACAATGCCTAGCAAATATATTTGTGAATATATATATGTAGATTTTCTTTTATCAAGATCTTTACCGTTTTTCATGTCAAGCAAAAATTTAAAAAAAAAAAATCTCATTCAAATAAACTACAAAAAGCATAGTACATTTGTTCAATCACTACTTATATATTCAAATGCCCTAATCATTAAAATATCACTTTGAAATGTGAACCACCTAACAATAATCCACAATCAAATAGTCATATGCCTAAGAGTTTTAACTACTAATATTTTAGGAATAAAATTGTAATTGTTTAAATGTATATAATATACCATATTATGTTAAACAGCTATCTAGTGAGTACCTTATAAGTACGAACAAGTATCGGATATCGGATAAGTTTTATTGGGTATGCCTTCTATATCGCTTTTGGGCAACCTTCTCAACAACCAAGAGATCCATTTGAGGAACATGGGGACTAATTGAAGTGACGAGCCTCCCATTCCTATAGGTAAATTCCAAACTTGTCCCAAACCCACGTGAGTATTAAATTTCAATTCTAAACTCGTCCCAATCCTATTAGGTTATTTCTCAACGGATTTTTAACGGCTTTAGTCTTGTACCCATCTCATTGATATCCCTACGCGTGGTCCTACATGTGGAAGAAGGGTGCAGCGCGTGTGGAGGCTAGAGCCGACGAGATTTGAATGGAAGTGCCGACGAGATTTGAATGGAAGTGTCACTGCAGTGCGAATAGACTCGATTCAAGGGGTAAGCCTTATGACTAGATTCAGTTAGAGAGGAAAAAGTTTGTAAAATGGCATACAATGTAGATATTGGTTGGATATACTTTGGCAGGCCACTGGAACTGGTACTGTGTAGCACCTTTGGTACTGCACTAATTTATGTGTAGTATCTGAATGTCTACCTTGCTTTAAATTGGAATTAGTGATCGTTGGCATATGATACCTGCATGCTAGTTGGTCCAGAATGTTCATCTCGGGCATTCCAGGCTGTAATTGGGGTGTAGGTTGTTAAGATCTCCTGGAGCAGTACATCCTTGGCCTTTTCTGTCCGAGTGTGAATAAGTTGTGTGTTAGCCCCGCTGAATTTGTTTGCCCTTGTTAAAATTTCCTTTTTCATTCTTTGTTTAGTTTAAATAAACTGCGTTAAGGTTTTATCTTTTTTGGATCCTTAATTTGCCCCCTTCCCCCTGTTACAAATGTATGTTCTTATTACTCATAACATTAAACATCTATGGTAATTAATGAGACCAATTGAAATTACTGATATTGCTTGTAAAACTGTATAGTTCTGCATTTTATTGTAATGGTTTTTTGATTGTAACATTTCAGGTGGTTTTCCTTGAACCAGCTGAGGCACGTGGAGCTTTCAGAGGTTTAGCATACAAGCGTTACAAGTATGTACCTGTCTGATATCACATTTAGGTTCTTAAAACTGAACACATTCAAGGGTCTTGCAATTAAATGCGTATGAGGATAGCAGTTAAGATTAAATCTGCTATTAGGTTCTTAAAACTGAACATTCAAGGGTCTTGCAATTAAATGCGTATGAAGATAGCATTTAACGATTAAATCTGAAAATATATCAACGTAGTTGATATCTGATACCTATTACCGTAAAAAATCAAATTATCTTAGTTTACTTTGATTTGTTGCATGATTTATCTGAAGGGTAGTTTGGCTAATCACTACAAGTAATCTATTGTCTTCTGCTACTGTATATGTATATCAAATATTACCTTTCATGAATTTTCAGTGCTCCGTGCGTGTGTGCGTGAGAGAGATAGAGAGAGATTATGAGTTTTTGAGCTCAATAGGCAAAGACCTAGTAATATATACCTCAAAATCTCAGACATTAGTTTCCCTGCTTTCACTTGTAATTGCTGGATTTCTATACTTCTAGCTGTATCATTGAGAATTGGATAATTTCCTGTTTCTCATTCTATGTTTAATGGATCCTAACTTCTTGTGCAAGTAGTTACTAAAAGTTTTCTACCGAATGTCTAACATGAGTATTGCAAGCATGAGTAAAATTGAATTGGTGGTTATATTTTGTTTCTTCATTTTACATAGGGATGCTCCTCTGTATTTGGAATGGGCACCAGCTGATGTTCTTACTCAAAATTCCACTTCTGTTGATGGCACAAATAATACTGTCATTGTTGGTGAGCATGAAGCTAAGAGGCTGTTATTAGAGCAACAAGTAGAAGGAATAACAGATGCAGACATTGATCCTGATCGAGTTGAGGTGCGACTCAGTGAGAGTCAATCTGTTTTGCAGTTTTTCTCTTTTACTGTAACATTTTTCGCTGCTTACCTGCTAATATGTCCATTTCATATAGCCAGGCTTAGTGGTGGAAAAAAGTTCACCCTGCAAAACTTGTGCATGGGCATTTTTTATCAATAAAATATTAAAATTCAATTTTATTATTAATAAGGAAAAAGCATAAAGAATATACAAATGTTAAAAAAACTGTTCAAATTCAAATCTATATCCCCCAAAATCCAGCTATACAAAGTTGACAATAACAAACTTTTTAAACGATGTAAAGGTATTTCAATTCCTTAAAACGTTCTCCTATTCTGCACCTTCCAAGTAAGCCAAATTAAACATAATGGAACCATTAGTCATATCTTCCTCTCTTGGACACAACTTATAACCCCACCAATCTTCAAGCATCTTATTAGTATCTTTCTGAAGCATCCAATGCACTTCAGAATATGATAAATCATATCCCATAAATCTCTGGTCCAGGGGCAGTGTATAAATAAATGTTTAGTGGTTTTGCCAGCTTCCTTATATTAGCAACACTGATTAAATAAACATTAGTTGTGTTTGTTTGGGGGATGTGGGACCCAAGAATGGATTTACCATCTGTGGGTCCCACGAATCCCATGTTTGATAACCAAAAAGGAGAAGGAATTTGCAATTTCTTATCCTATTTTATATCCCACCAACCAACCACTAATAAAATAGTCCCACATAAAAAATTAATTTCATATTCTATCCAATCCCATATATTATCCTATTATATTATCTATCCCCTATCATTCAGTCACTCCAATCAACGTAGGCATTACCCTCTCAATAGCAAGTTATTAGTAATAAGAATTTTTCCCTGAACTATGCACCAAACGAAGAAACAAAATTTTGGAGTAAGCCCCAGCCTTCATTGCTTCTTCCAAGGAAAATCATCCTTCGATTGACCAAGTAATATGTAATAATAATAAGATTTTAACTCAAATATCCATATTTTGAATGAACCCATTTAACTTCATCCCCTCCCATATCAATCTTTGTGGCATAAAGCATATGCCATAAATTACTCATTCCTCTCCAATTCACTCAACTGTACAAATTTTTGCACTATGTGATGTTCCACACAATACCCCTCCTTGCAGAACAAAGTTGTTGAATGCCATTGCATCCTTATTTTCTACTAACTCAAACATATTAGGGTAAAGATCTTGAAGCCTCCTCCAAGACATCTAGGGATTAGATAAGAATTTAAACCTGTCCCCTCTCACAACCTTCATAGCTGAATGTGCCAAAAACATATTTCATGTACTCCTAATTCCTTTCCGCAAACTTGAATAAAAAGCATCATTCTTCCTTTTTGAAGTCCACTCACCCCATTCTAGACGAAATAACTTTCTACCATAATTTATCTCACTCACAAGTGTACCATCATCCGTTACTTACAATGCTTAATTAAACAACTTAAATCTTCTAATGTTCCGTCCTCCTTCCAAGATAGGTAAATGAAGGACTTCCATTCAGCCGAATGATATTTTAAACCATCGCCCACTCCACCCTGTAGAAAATCTCTTTGAAGCTTCTGAAGTCTTTTAACCACAAAAAAGAGAATTATAAAGTGGGACATATAATAGATGGGCAAACTAGATAAAGTACTTTTAACCAAGGTAACACACGCCCCTTTAGATAAACACATATGTTTCCACCTTGATAATATCTTTTGATTTCTATGAAGATCTCCATCCCAAACATTAATCGCCTTATAGGAAGCCCTATATGGAAATCCCAAAAAAAAAAAAAAAAGACAATGATGAAGAATTGACTTTACACCCCATTACTGCAACAGACTTAAGCAACAAACATCTAACATGCCCTAATTGTAGACTATTCGCCCCCACAAAGCGCAATCGAGTCATCTCCAAACAAAAGATGAGAGTTATGAAGCACAGACACTTAAAAATAGTTAGTGTATCCATATTAGACATTGATACTTCTCGGACACTCCAAAATACATATAAGACATGCTACGTGGGGTGTCTAATCATTTTAAAATTTTCTTCAAATATATGATTAAAACCAAGAGAGAATTGAGTAGCCAAATCCTTTAAAATTATAAAATCTTCTATTTCATATTTTCGTATATTTTGTGTATGAATTATGTATTAAGTTATTGAATTAGTTTTATTGTGAATGTTATATTCATATATATATAGCTAAATAAAATATACAAAATTTTGTATTTACTTGCAGTATCCTGCCGTGTCATATCCTTATTTCTTTCTTTATTTTTTTCTTTTTCTTTTATTTTTTTTTCAAATCTCCATATTCATGTGTATACCTGTATTTATGCTTCCTAGGATGAGAAACTTCCATAGCATTCTAGGCTGCACAACCCACAGTAACGCCACCCTCCATTTCTCTTCCCACCAATCAACTATAAAAGCTTCTATCACGAGTCTCCATCATAAATAGAAAAGGGGATAATGGATCTCTTTGTCTAATATGTTTGGAAGAGTTGAAAAAACTTGCGGATGATCCATTAATCAATACAAAGAATCTCATTGTAGATACGCGCCAAAAAAATCATTTTCTCCAAAATCAATTCGTTTGATCAGATACACTAGAAAATTCAAATTTACATGATTCGTAAGTTTTTTTCTATGTCAAGTTACAAATTATGTCGGGTCTTTTGCTGAAATGATTGAATTCATCACCTTCCTCAGTCCTAAGGCCAAGACTTTTAGCAAATAATTTGTGTAAACTCCAAACTAAACTGATTGGCCTAAAGTCTCTACTGTCTTCACCCCTGTTCTTCTTTGGAATCAAAGTAATATAGATCGCATTGAGACTTTTAACAAATCACCACTCTGATGGAATTCCCCATAAACCTTAATTACATCCTCTTTAATAGCATCCCAGCAAGTTTGGGAAAAAGCCACTGCCATCCCATCAGGATAAGGTGCTTTATCCCCATTGCAAGGTTTTAATGCTGCCTAGGGTTCCTCTGCTGAGAATTCTCCCTCTAGTTCTACGCTCTCATTGACGGAAATTGTAGAGAATCCCATCATCTAACCAAGGTCTCAGTGGTTCCTTCTTAGTGAACAAGTCTATAAAATTCAATTATACCTTCTTGTATTGCACCTACCTCTTCCAAAAATCTTCCACTACTTTTCAGTTTAGCAATGTGGTTATTTCTTCTACGTGCGCTCACCATCCAATGATAGAATCTTGTATTTCTATCTCTTCCTTCAGCGATAATTCCCTTGATTTTAGTCTCCAACTAATTTCTTCCATCTCATCCAACTTGGTAAACTACTCCACCACTCCTCCTGGTTCTCACAACATTTTCTCTTCTACATTTAAAACCCCATCTTCATCACGTTTCAGGTGTTTATTCTCCCCCATCAATGTAGGCTTCAACGCCTCACGTCTATCAAAATCCTCTTTATTCTATTTAATGATATCCACGTTTAGATTTTTCAATTTCTTTGTAAGCACAAAACCTGCACAACCATGATATTGATAGCTTCCTTACCAATAAACCACCTTTTCTTTAAAGCCCTCTCCACTGTTAACCACATGTTTTCAAATCTAAAAGGACACAATCCTTCTTGAACATCCCCACTATCTAGCAACAATGGGAAATGACAAGAAGCAATTCCGGACGAAATAGATTGTGTGGAACTTGAAAAGTGCTCCACCCAACTGGTAGAAATCAGGTGTTTGTGTAATCTGGATTTACAACTATTGTTCAACCATGTAAACCTCCCGCTTGACAAAGACAAGTCTATTAATCCTAGCTCAGCAATGACATTTGAAAAGGCCTTCATATCTGCAGTAGTTGATTTGCAACCCAACCTTTCATCATAACCCTTGATTATACCAAAATTCCCTCCTATATGCTAAAGTAACTCCTACCTAAAAGCAACATCCACAAGTTTTCAAAGAAATCAGCCCTAGAACTATTATTGATTGGACAATAAACTCCGGTGAATACCCACATAAAATCATCCTCCAAACACTTAAACAGACTGTTAATTGAAAATCTGCTTATTTCATTTCCTTTTGTAGATATAATTCTACTGTCCCACATTAACAATAATAACCCCCCCCCCCAAAAAAAAAAAAGCCCCATCAATTGTGAATGCAACCACTGGCCCATCCGCCTCCCCAGATTCCACTGACTCCCTGGTCATCCACCTCCCCCATTTTAGTCTTCTGCAAACAAACTGCAACATGCTTTCATCTCCTTAAAAGATTATTAACAATCCCATTGATACCCCTACTATTCTATCTATCAATCTATCTTGAATCTTTGTTTAATACTTTTAACGGTGTCTCTCTCTCCCTCTCCACATCTCCACCTCCTTTAGCCCCCCGTGATAATAATTAATTTTGCGTACCAAAAAGTTAAGCTTCCTTTGGCTCCTTTTTGCCCCCTATAGGAGTAGTTGACTCCTATTAGCCTGCCTCCACCTTTCTTCTATTGATAGCAAAAGTTTAGTAATTTCATCTTTAAACCCGGCACTTTTTTTTTTCTCTGATGACTCCGCTGTCTAGGTCAGTTTGCATGCATCTCCCCAATTGGAAACTGCCTTTCCCTCATTGGAAAAACAGTTCCCTAGCAATAGGAACTGCCCTCCTTAGTAACTTCCTCCGGATCCAAGCAAGCTGACGGACGACATTCCATTCCAGTCTTATCACTTGTCACTTTTTTGCCTTAGCTCCGTTCCTTTGTTGCTTGTAACATCCTTGCCTCCAACCTATCCTCTCCCCTTCCCTACCCAGCTTCTCACACCAATCCCTATTCTTTATCATCCCTTAGATCTCCAAAATTCTTAAAACCCCCCCGGGACCTGGCGCCCTCCCCCCCCCCAACCAAAAAACAAAAACACACACACACACACACACACACACACACACACAAAAGAAGTCTGACAAACCCAGCCTCTTCGTTCTGAAATGAAAATGTAGTGGGTTGAGAAGAAGATAAAGAAGCTACATGGATCATATAAGCTATCACCTCTTCCCAGTTATGAGAACTGATAGACTTACCTGGCCTCAATATCGTAAAAGTCCTATTTTTTTTTTTTGAAAAATGATAAGTAATTTTATTTATGAGTAATAGAAGTACAAAAGTGCATCAAAGAGATGCAACTACACATATGACCAACAAAAGAAAACCTAGGACACAATCAATGCAAACGATCCAAAAAATTCAAGAACATGAATAAATCCATCTCCCTCCTTCCATCACCCAGTCATATAAACAATTGAGGAAGATACTCTTGATTTTCGATGAAGATGTATTATGATCTTCAAAAGTTCTTCTATTTCTCTCTTTCCATATTAACCAAAGAGCACAAAAGGGAACCAACTTCCAAATAAACTTTTTATGCTTTCCCAAATAATGACCCCACCAAGCTAACAAGAAGCTATTTAAATCCACTGGATTGCACCAACATATTCCAAAACATGAGAGAATAAGACTCCAAAGTTCAGTGGACCACTTGCAATGAATGAACAGATGTGCAATAGATTCCTCATGATTAAGACAAAGGGGGCATCTATTCACGATGGAATATCCTCTATGTTTAAGGTTATCCAAAGTAAGAATCTTCCCCTTAACAGCACACCAAACAAAGAACAGGATTCTCGGTGGGACAGATTTATTCCAAATCTGAAACCAGGGAAAAGGATCCTTTATGTTTCCGCTTAAGAAACTGTAATAGGACTTGACAGTGAAGATATTATCCTTATTTTCATTCCACTCCATAGTATGTTCAAAATCCTCAAGATAAACGTTGTTTAGCATTTCCATAAGCTGTAGATATGCATTCAGCTCTCAATCATTAACATTCCTTCTCAAAACCACAGACCAAGTGCAGCTTCTACCCATTCCAGTGCAGTACTCATTGACAAAAGCATCCTTATTCCTTGCAATGGCATAAATCTCCGGGAAAATAGTTGAGAGGCTGCCTACCTTTAACCAATCATGTTTCCAGAACAAGATTCTGTTGCCTCTGCCCAGATTCCAGGAAGTGCAGCGAACAAAAGGCATCCAGAATCTTCTGATTTCTCTCCAAACAGTTGCACCAAAATGACTAGAACTGGTTTTTGAGCACCACCCGCCAAGATCTTCCCCATACTTGCTCTCAATTACACTTCTCCAAAGGCTGGAATTATCCTGAGAAAATCTCCAAAGCTATTTCCCAAGAAGAGCTTCATTGTGTAATCTTAAACTCCTCAAACCAACACCCCCAGAATCAATTGGAGAGCAAACTGTCCTCCAATCAACCAAGCTGTGTTTGAAAACTTCCTCACTCTTACCCCAAAGGAAGTCTCTTTGTAATTTTTCCAAGGAATTAATGACAGAAACAGGTGCTTTGAAGAGAGAAAAATAGTATGTAGGGAGGCTGGCAAGGACACTTTTAATCAAAGTGACCCTTGCACCAGTGGAGAGATACTTCAACTTCCAAACAGCCAATCTTTTTTTGCATCTTTCCAAAACTGGGTTCCAAATACTTTTAGATTTAATTTGATCTCCCAAGGGAAGGCCAAGGTAGGTTGTTGGGAGGGAACCAATTTGGCAGCCAAGAATGGCAGCCAGGTTGTTAATGGAGTCAACCTCACCAACCGGAATGATCTCAGATTTCCTGTAATTGACTCGCAGACCTGTAACAGCTTGAAAACCAAGGAGGATGCACCTTAAATGTCCTAGCTGCAGCAAATTAGTCCCACAGAATATAGTTGAATCATCGGCAAAAAGGAGATGGGAGACTGTTAATGGGTTGCTGGTATTATTTTTAGCTGTAAAACCACTAAGCAGACCATCACTTTCCACATTTTGCAACATTCTACTTAGGACTTCCATGACAATGATAAATAGAAAAGGGGAAAGAGGATCACCTTGTCTAAGTCCTCTAGAAGAAGCAAAGAAACCTTCAGAGGAACCATTGATCAATATAGAAAACTTGACAGTAGAAATGCACCAATAGATCCATTTACACCATCTGCTGCCAAACCCCATTCGTTTCAGCAGATAAATCAAACAGTCCCAATTTACATGGTCAAATGCTTTCTCGATATCAAGTTTGCAGATTATACCAGCCTCATGACTATGTATTCTTGAGTTAGTAACCTCGTTGGCAACAAGGACAGCATCTAGGATTTGACGTCCACCCACGAAAGCATTCTGTGAGACCGAGATAATAGACTTCAGAACCTGTTTCAGTCTAGATGCCAGCACCTTAGAAACCAACTTGTAAACTGCTCCGACCAGACTAATGGGCCTAAAATCTTTAACATCAATTGCACTAGACTTTTTAGGAATTAAGGCAATGAAGGTGGAATTCAGATCTTTGACAAATCTGCAGCTGGAATGAAACTCAGCAAAAACCTTCAATATGTCTTCCTTGATGATATGCCAACAGCTCTGGAAAAAACCGATTGTCCATCCATCGGGTCCAGGAGCTTTGTCTCCATCTAGGTCCTTAAGTGCTTAAGAGACTTCAGATTCAGAGAAGGGGATCTCTAAAAAACCAGCTTCCTCTGGACTGATTTGAGAAAAATTAAGACCATCCACCTTAGGCCTCCAATCATATTCCTCTTGGAATAGCTGCATATAGAATTGCAGAATTTCTTCCTTAATAAGCTGTTTATCATCAGTAATCATCTCTCCAATTCGAAGCTTGTCAATCCAGTTCTTTCTTTTATTTGCTGAGGCCATCTTGTGAAAAAACTTAGTGTTTTTATCTCCTTCTTTAAGCCACTTGATTCTAGACTTTTGTCTCCAGCTTATTTCGTCCATTTTGATCAATTTGTGCAACTCATTCAACTTTGATTCTCTGCCATCCTTCTCCTGTTCAGTGAGATTTCTGGATTCGTCAAGCCATTCCAAGTTTTGAATGTCCTTCTCCAACTGAAGTTTCTGAGTTTCAATGCTTCCAAAGACCTCACGATTCCACCTTTTCAAATCAGATTTTAGGCATTTCAGTTTCTGAGAAAGCTTATAGCTAGCACTACCATCAAAGAAATAACCTTGCCACCATCTGGCAATCATTTCTGTGAAGCCTTCGGTTTGCAGCCACATCTTCTCAAACCTAAAAGGTTTTGGACCACCTAGTCTTTCTGTTTGAGTCCAATTTCACGGAATTGTTCTTTAATTTATTTGTAGCAGACCCAACCCATTGAACCATTGAATAATCCACTTTTTGTTAGCCTTAGACCTACCTAGCATGTCTCAACATACTTTATTAGCCAACTCTTCTAAATTAGGCCCAACCTTATATTCGTGTACTTTAAAACCCAACTCACTCCTCACCCCATTTTTTGAATACTCATTATTAGAAGGCCCAAGATTGTAACAAGCTAATTCTTGGTCCAAACTCACTAAAATATCCGGATTGGCGTTTTGGAATATTTTTCACCCCTTCGTAATTTAAAATCAGTCATGATTTACTGGCATCATCACGTCTCCATACTGTTTCGTTTTCCATCATGCACCTTCCATCCTTGTTACACGCGCCACCTTTGTTTTTGGCCTCGATCTTGTTTGTTACATGTGGTAGGGGGTGGAATCATTAAAATCAAAATTTTTGGTAAAAAATTTTTGGGTAAAATCAAGATTTTACCTAGAAAAACTTCAGATTTATTTTTACTTAAAAAAATTAATTTATTTATTTATTTATGTATGAATTATTATTATTGTTTTTTTTTTAATTGTTATGAAGTTTAGGAATTAGAATTGCTTTTATGATTAAAACTATAGCCATTGATACTGTTACCTTTTTTGTTTTTAGACAATGCTCTTCTTTGATTATTTTCATTAAATATTTAGTAAGATTAATGATTATATTTTTTAAGTATTTTTGTTAGTATACTTTCTTGAAATTTTGAACAATGTCAATATTAATTGGCACTCATTATTCTAATTTATTGAAATAATCTGTTTATTATTTTTTCTCAAATAAAAAATGATGAAGAAAGTAATTCATTTGATGTTTTTCTTCTTCTTTGTCTGGTACAATTAATAGAAAGCATTTCATCAATATTAATAATGGGAATTGAGGTAATCTTTTCTCACGCAATGTTGATATTAAAATATAACTTTTTTATTGTATTATCAGTATCATCATTTTTTACTAGGGTGGTTTGCACTTGGTACCTATTCAATAAATTTTTTGTTTATAATAAAAAAATTTAATATGTGATGCAGTCTAATGAGCATGATCAAACTTATTTCGTTTAAAATTTTAAACATTATCATTAAATTAACATGGTATGTAACTATATGTATAACTGATGTAAAATGTTTGTTTTTTCTTCCTGTCTAATTAATTAAAAATAAAGTGAATAGAAAAAGAAACCAATAACAAATTAAGATTTTCTAAGAAATAAAGAAGTTGCATATTTTTCTAGCCACTGTCCAATGTGATTTAAGGGCTGGAAGCAATTGTTTGTTATTCGATTGAGACCACAGATGTAATTTCAATATAGTCTGGTATTTAATTTATGCGTGACACAACTGGAAAAAGATTTTTAAAAAAAATAGAAATGAATTACTAAAAACTAAATGAAATTACAATTGTGGAGTACTTGTGTAATAGATTATGTTTCATCTCAAGTGTTTCGGTTAGTTTTTAAATGCTTAGTCAGTATTTACAAGTATATCTACATTTTAAGTTCTGTTTTTATGTAAGAAGTAAATCCACCAATTTTAGGTAGAATTTTATTTTAACAACCTTGTTTTTGACAGAAAAGAAATAATATTATATTCCTTGACCAAATATACAAATTTTGATATTAAAGTTGTGTTATCATGTCGTGTGTAATATTGCCAGTCCAACGGTGGGAGAGGAGAGAAGCAAATATGGCCAACAAATCCTGGTTCATGTTACCTAAACTAATGCTACAAAATTTGCAGTGCTGTATGCCCACAGTTATGGTGTGAATCTGATGCTATTCAAGATCTGGGACCAATCAAGTAGATAACTTCAGGTGTTCGGATCCTCTTTTGCATCTCCAAAGCACTTATCCCCCACCACGTGCAAAAAAAAAAAAAAAAAAAATGGGAAAAGGAATAAACTGGGTTCAACAATTGATACCAGCACTGCTAAACATATGGAAGGGAATTTTTTGCATGGAAGGATAGTGTTGGTATCCATTGTTTTATATTGACATGGTGCTGTCTAGACATATGATATGCCACCTGCTGTTGTTAAATTCTATAAATTGTTATGAGTTGAGGACCACATATGATGTCACTAGAAACTTAATACCATTTAAAAATATGTTGCATTTTTCATAACATGGATATAGTTTACCTTGACCACCTGGATTAATGTATTGGTTTCTTTCAGACTTAGAAGTTCTCTTAGTATTAGTTTTTTCTTAGAACAGAATTTAGAATTGTTGTTGGGGTTGGCTTTCTACCAAATCTGGTGCAATCTGACTTTGGTGGTTAAAAGAAACAGAAACTAGGGCTTCTATTAAATTCATGGCTGGCTAAGTGAATGATAGCATAACTTTACGTCACAGAGCTATAATTAGTGTTTATGTTCTTTGACAATGATTGTATTGAATTAAGCTATTGCTGAAGTATGCTGCCTTTTTTTTCTTTCATGTGCGTGTCACCATTCTGATTTCACGTTCTCTTCTATGTTGTCCTTTGTTCTTCAGTCACGTTCACTATTTGTGAAGAACCTGAATTTCAAAACATCAAATGAGTCTCTCAGAAAGCATTTTAGTGAACACTTGAAAGAGGGAAGAATTCTTAGTGCCAGGGTAATTTTTCTACTCCCAAGTACCTTTTTCCATATTATTTGAATTCCTTTTTCTTTCGTAGCATCATTATGTTCTGTCCATGTGCAGGTGAAGCAGCACTTGAAAAATGGAAAGAATGTCTCTATGGGTTTTGGTTTTTTAGAGTTTGATTCTGTTGAAACAGCAGTAAATGTTTGCAAGGATTTACAGGTAATACTACTGATATATGTTTCCTTTGTTGAACACCAATCATGTAAGATTTGACTCTAACACTCTCTCTTGCAGGGAACTGTTTTAGATGGGCATGCTCTTATTTTGCAACTTTGTCATGCTAAGAAGGATGGAGAAGTATTGAAAAATATGGACAAGGATCGAAGTTCAACAAAGTTAATAGTGAGAAATGTAGCTTTTGAGGCGACAGATAAAGATCTTAGACAGCTATTTAGTCCATTTGGCCAGGTATTTTTGGTTATTGCAATTGCATGTTAAAAGTGACTGTAAATAGTAATGAGGAGCCTTATGTTGCTTTACCATCAAGAATGTAAGTGATAAAAATTAGGAAGATAGAATTTAGCTGGGAAGCTCTATTTTCATTAAATTTTCTAAAAAACCTTTCAAAATCTTGGTGCAAGTCATTATAACTATTTTTAGGGTTCATACTTCTCCAACCATTTAAGTTTACCATATGTTTTGAGTATTTGAAGGTGAGAATCTTCTTCATTCTGCCTCTTTACTCGGATAATATTATGTTAACTAAAGATTGAGCTATTTTAGTTTTCATCTTTATTTTACATAATCGGCATTTATAGTTTTGAAGTCTAATTAGTACTGTCAAAATTTTTTATTCGAAGCTTTTATTGTTCATTGCTTACAAAATACTCGTTCTTTTTTTTTTTTTTAATATATTCTTGATTATGATTCTTTGTTTATTTGTTTATCGAATTTTGTGGGTAATCGGAATTAAAGTTGTGTTGGACTTTCCAGTTGGCTAGAACAATGCTGATGTTTGTCAATAGTAGGACTGACATGGGACAAGCAGGGACCTAGGGCAGCCTGAATGGAGATAGAGAGAGGGAAGAGAGAGAAAGAGAGAGAGAGAGCTGTGGTAAGGGTGGTTATGGTGTGGGGTCCATGCATAGAAGGCAATCAAAGGGATATATTGGTGGAGGACAGGTGGTTATGGTGTGGGGTCCATGCATAGAAGGCAATCAAAGGGGTATATTGGTGGAGGGCAGGTCAAGGAAGATAGCCTTAATGCGCCCATTGGGGTGGTTCTTAGGATAGGTGACCAACTCTATGGGACCTAACTTGTAATAGAAACATCCCCGCATGACAGGATGCCCTGAAAGTTGCGATAGTATTATTTGGACGAGTATATCATGGGTGATGGGTTTCTTTCTCTCTCTCTCGATCAATGAAGATTGTCTCGATGAATCCCGTAGCTATACCCATCATGCTGCTAGTCCTTGATGATTTTGTGAGTGAGAAAGAGGCCCATGAGACCCCTGGGGTGTTCATGGGTGAGAAGTCCCCCCCATGGGGATTCCTAAGCCTTACTTCTAATTTGGGGTTAAGTGTCTATCTTGAGTGATACGTATGGGTCTTATATGAAGTTCCACGACAAATCTTGTTAGGGAGGGTGGTCACGTGGAGGCCTGCAAGGGAAGTTTGCTGTAGTCAGATCCTTGGTGAGGTGAGTTTGTAAAAGTCCCTTGGGGTGTCATGGATGGTGTGCCCACCGGAAGATCACGTTAGAGGGGTGCGTCTCCATGATAGGGGTAGAGTTTTCTTGATAGGCTGCTGTGGCAGGGGCATCATGGTGTTGATGTTGCACCGACACATGATTCTCGTTGAATATTTACTCTCTAGTCAGAAAGAAGTGATTTTTTACTCTATGCACTATTTGTAATTATCCAGTTTTATTTGTTTGTTTGTTTGTTTTTTGTCTTTCTATTTGTGCATTATTTTAGATGTTAACTTGTTTCAGTTAAAAAAGAAAAATTAAGTATTTGCTAGGTCTTGAAATTGTCGAATGAATCTCATAAACTTGATAGACCACCCTCCCCCCACCCAACCAAAAAAAAAAAAAAAAAATGAAAGGAATAGTTCCAATAATATTGAAATTTATATGCTGCATTTTCTGGAAAGAATATATTTTTTTTTTCTGAAAATAGGATTTTATAGCGATCAAACATTTCAAGGTGTAGTCCTAACATCTGTAGCTACTTCCTTCAACACATTACCATCACTTCTCTTCTCTTTCTGCTCTTTCCTCATTTTAACTTTCACAATTCTTTTTTTTTCCCACTAAATTTTATTTTAAAAAGTTTTTACGGCCTACTTTTTTCCGCAATTCAGTTCTGACTTCTGTTCATGTTTTCTTCTCTGAATGTATCTTCATTATATGTTACCTCATGTTTTGCTAAAACTAAAAGGTTCACTACATGGCAGTATGTTACCGTATTTGTTTTATGTCTTGAGCACTGAACTTGGGAGTGCTGAAATTTCAATAGAAAATTTTGTAATCGTTGCACTACAGATTGAGTTTGAATTAAGAATGGTTGCTAATGAAAATAAATGTTGAACTTGGAAACAAGAAATGAACAAATCGCATAACTAAAGAACATGCAATGTTTTGTTGTGGTTCAGCATTTGCCTAATCCACAAATCCAAAATCTATTTGAGATTGTATTGCACTTTGTTCTTGTACAAGAGAAATTACAAAAAAAATGAGTATATTCTTTCCTTTCTTCCCGCAAAGGCGGCCTTACCAGTTACATGTGAAAAAAGCACATTGAATCTGCCAGAAAAACAGATTTAAATAGAAGATAGTAGGAATTGACTGGCTAAAGGTGTACCAACTGGTTTAGCACGTGTTGGAACCCTGAGGCAACCATGTTCTGTTACTCCTTATTTCCCTAGCAGGAATCTTCTTTTCTTTTCCAAAGTCCATTTCTTACTCCTTTACAACAAAGATTTCAATCCTTTAATCGCAACTATTGTGCAAGTAGAACGGTTTGGGCCCTTAAAGTCTCCTTGTTCCTGACTTACTATTCTAGTTAAATGAATGTGTTTGGTTTAAGTTATTAGCTTGGACTTGGGTTGGGGAAGTATAATATAATGTTGTTTACGATAACATACATATCATAACTAATTAGATTCAAGTCACTTAACAAACAGGTGGTTAATAGCCTCCTTGTCTTTCTTATAAAGCATCTCAGTACCAGCTCATCCAAAGCATATTAGTTCCAGCTCCCACAAATCTTTGGTCCACAGATATTGGACATATATAGGTGGTTAATAGTCTCATTGTCTGTTTACATAAACGCACCTGTTTACAGTTGGAATACCCCATTTGATGATAATGCCTAAAATAAGCATTCTTCGATGAAGTATACAACAACAACAACATAAGTTTTATCCCACTAGGTGAGGTCGGCTACATGGGTCACATGGTACCACTGTGTTCTATCAAAAATCATATCTTGATGTAAATGATTTATAATAAGGTCTCTTCTGATAACTTTTCCAAGTGTTCTTTTAACTCTTCCTCTACTTCTTATTGGACTAAAAACCATTTGATCAACTCTCCTCACTGGAGCCTCTAGCGGTCTGCTTTGCACATGACCAAACCACCTTAACCGGGTTTCTAACATTTTCTTCTCAATAGGTGCAACCCCAACTTTCTCCCTAATAAACTCATTCCGAATCTTATCTTTTCTTGTATGCCCACTCATCCATCTCAACATTCTTAACTCTGCTACACCAATTTTTTGCTCTTGTTGTCCCTTCAGTGCCCAGCACTCGCTTCCATAGAGCATAGCTGGTCTTATAACAGTTCGGTAAAACTTTCCTTTAAGTTTATTAGGTACCTTGCGGTCACAAATGACTCATGATGCATTTCTCCATTTTAACCACCTAGCTTGTATCCTATATACGATATTCCCATCAATTTTTCCGTCACTTTGTAAAATCGATCCAAGATATCGAAACCTTGACACTTTTGGTATGCTGTGCTCGCCAATTTTTACCTCCAAATTATTACTAGCTCGTCTCTTGTTAAACTTACATTACATATACTCTGTCTTGCTCCTACTTAAACGGAAACCATTTGATTCTAAGGTTTCTCTCCACAACTTAAGTTTAGCATTAACTTCCTCTCTCAACTCCTCTATTAAAACTATATCATCTGCAAAAAGCATACATTTAGGCACTGCCTCTTGGATATGTCTAGTAAGTACGTCCAAAACTAAAATGAATCTTCGAAGAAGCATACACTACATGAAAAAAGCCAATTTAGGAGGGGCTCTGTTATGCTGAGGATTCTTATTTCCTGCCCCCCTCCAAGGCCTTGTAGAATGAGCTAACTTCAAACTTGCCTTTTATGGACACCTTCCACTTTAACTTGTCCCCTTCTCATAACTTGGCAGAATACAGGTTGGCGATGAACTCAACAACAATTGTCAACCTCCCAATAACAGAAGTTTCTTCGTAACACTATGTCCCACACCATCGCATCATGCTGGTAATGTAAGAAGTTTGTGACTGCTCTTCCTCTGTCCTCAGCAATGTCAAAAATACCTAGGAACCTTTCCTTAAGGCTTATTTCCTACCAAAACATAGACCCAAGTCCCTCTACCCACCTCAAAGGATACGAATTTGCTTAAATTTGACCACCCATTCCGAATGCTTTTCCACAAGTCGTATGTTCCCCTTATCTCCTTAGTGGTCCACTCACTCCACCCATATTTGGTTGCTATCACCAGCCTTCACAAATTTTTGTCTCTTAGTGGCAAATCTCGATGGCCACTTCCTCGAAGCGCATCATTGACCAACGTGGGTCTCTTGATTCCAAGCCCTCTCATCTACACCGGCTTGCATAGTAGTTAGTTCCAATCAACCAAGTGAAATTTGTTCCCTCCCCCCCCCCCCAACCAAAAAAAAAACTTCTCACAAAATATTCCTCTAGATGCCTTCCACCTTCTTCCCCACTAGCTTGAGCATCTTTAAATAAAGATAAAAAATAGATAAGCAAGTTGGAATGCACATTTTTCATTAACGTGACTCTACCCCCCTTGGACAAATATGTCTTTTCCACTCCGAGAATCTTCTCTAAGACTAGTCCACTATATCATCCCACACCCTTTCGTCCTTGAACTTGGAACCCAAAGGAAGCCCCAGACAAGTGGACAATAGTGAGCAAACAGTACACTCCAAAATGGCTGCCATACTCCTCATCCCCTACACGTCACCCGTTGGAATCAGCTCCACTTCCCCATATTGACTTTCAAACCAGAAACTTTCTCAAAGAACAACAGGATACATCTCGAGTGTCCAAACTGCATATGCTCTACATCACATAATATAATACTCTTCCGCAAACAAGAGGGAGGGGGTGAGATTTTCAAGTTAGGGTTGTTAGCATTCGCCACCTTAAACCTTCCAAAATCCTTATTCATCCACACGAATATACATCCTACTAAAGGCTTCCATGACCAAAGTAAACAATAAGGGAGAGAGTGGGTCCCCTTGCCTTAATTCTCAAGAAGCATCAAAGAATTCCTAAGCCGATCCATTTTTCATAACTGAGAATTTCACTATAGAAATGCCCCATTGTATCCATTTTTTCCACTCTTCCCCAAAACCGATGCACTTAAAAGTTTACATGGTCATGTGCATTTTCAATGTCCAATTTGCAAATTAGGCTTGGCTCACCACTGTTAAGCCTCCACAGGCTCATTAGCCATCTGAGAAGCATTAAGAATTTCTCTCTTTTCCACAAAAGCATTCTGGTTGCTCAAGACAATCCCCTGAATGTCTCTTTTAAACCTGAGGGAAGGCACTTTAGCTATAAGCTTTTACAATCCACCCACCAAACTAATCGGTTGAAAATCCTTGGTACTTTAGACTCCCCCTTGCTTAGGAATCAACACAAGAAATGTTACCTTGATGCATTTGACAAACTCTCCACAGTCATTGAACTTTTTGAACACTTGCAAGATGTTTCCCAACAATGAGAGAAAAATGTCACGGTCATACCATTTGGTCCTAACGCCTTATATCCATTCAAAAACAATCGTAGCCCGTACCTCTTCCTCTGAGAAATGTGACTCCATCCTTCCTGCATCGTCACCAAACATAGATCCAAACTCCATGCTTTCATATCCAATTTTGATCTCCACCTTAGAAATCGACGATTCCCTCCTTTGCCTTAAAACTCCTAATCTACTGTCCTACCGTCAATAACTGTTCTGGAGATGTTTATCATCTTCTGTGTCAGCTAGTAATTTATAAAAGAATTTAGTGGTCTTACCTCCTTTGAGTTATGAAACTTAAATTTTTGACACCATCTAATCTCCTCCAACTTGGCCATCTTGCAAAATTTTGTCCTTTTATTATCCCCGAGGGCTACTTCTTCTGGGAAGAGGTTCCCCTCCCACCCCCTTCTTGTGGTTTGGTCTGTTGATATCTTCCATTGTTTCATTTTTCTTTAGCCCCACATTGCTGAACTCCTTCCTATTCCATTTTGACCTCTTTCTTTAATGTCTTAATTTTTTGTGTGAAAACAGGGCTAGCTTTCCATTCTTCTTGATAGTTACCCCACTATTCCGCCACCCTATCCTTGAAGCCTTCGGCTAACAACCACATGTTCTCAGAATTTGAAAGGAGCCTGCCCTTGTTTGATGCCTCCACTATCCAAAAGGATAGGGAAATGGTCTGACGTGACCATGGGGAGGAGTCTATGGGTAACCTTTGAGAGATGTTCCTCCCACCTGCTGGAGACCGGTCAATTCTTGACCTGCTCCAAGAGTTGGCCCAAGTAAAGGACCCTACCTTTCACTTGGAGTTCAACCAAACTTAAATTCCCAACGCATTCATTGAACAGCCTCATAAATGTGGTCACTTAAATTCTGCCACTTTTATCTCCTATCAATCTGGTCTAGTTAAAGTCTTCCCCCACACACCAAGGGAGTTCCCATCTGTAAGAAATGCTCACTAGCTCATCCATGAACTGTACCTTGTCTGCCATATCAGTTGGCCTAAACACCCCTATGAAAACCCACCTGAAACTGTCCTCTAAAACTCTTTAAAGCCCCTGATAAAATAATTATAATAATATATAATTACCTCAAAGTCCAAATGCTCTATTTGCTGGCAAGTGCAGTCACTTTACCCATCCACCACCCTAGATGCTTACCAGTCGCTCTATTTGCTGGCAAGTGCAGTCACTTTACCCATCCACCACCCTAGATGCTTACCAGTCTATCTTCCACATCTTACAATTTGGTTTCTTGCAAACACATTGTGTGAGCCTGCCACCTTTTTAGTTCCGCTTTGATTATGGCCCTTTTTATCACTTCCACTTGCTCCTCACATTCCAAGGTATAATTTTGATGTACATTATTCAATAATAGGAGAACCACCCTCATTCTTCCCCATGTTGCCCTTCCTACCTTTCTTGTCATAGCTTACTAACCATTCCAACTTCCTTAACTCTCTATACCCCCTGGGCGCTGATTTCTTGCTAATACTGTTGTTCAATTGTGTTTGCCAACCATCATTTTTTAATTGTCGCAAAAAGTCTGTATAGCTGCTCCTCCATCCCATCGCAAGAGACCCTATCGATTCCTTGGAGGTTTTCACCTGCCTAAACACCCATTATGAGATCTTTTTCCATCCTGTCAACAATCTTCCAATGAACCCATGAATTTTTAAGGATTGAAGATAACTCAGTCTACTCTTAGAAAGAATAGATCGGAGGATTTTTCATTAGACTCAAATGGGAACAATCAATAATCAAATTAATCATGAAATTAAGTTCAATTGTGGTTGAAACCATAAATCGAACACTTAATGTGCATGAATTATATTTAGTATATGAGAGTTCTAAATATTTAGTATATTTATAGATGTAAACTTGAAGCACAAGTTACCTTGAAAATCCATGGAGATCAATTACTATCCTTGAATTGGATCCTAGAGATGAATTACTCACTCATGATGGAAAGAAAACTCATCTTGATATTGAATTCAAGCATTGTTTACAAAAGAACTTGAAAAGGAAAATGAAATTTTCCAGGGAAGCAAACAACATCTTCTCTCTTTCTACAAAACTCTCTTAACTATGTATGGAAATGTAAATGAAATGTAACGAACTAACTCTCTTAGCGTTAACTTGTTCTATTTATATCCTAAGCTAAACATGTTCAAGTGCAAAGCTACCCTTCTTAATAAAGGACTAATTACAAAATTAGAAGTGTGGGTAGACGGTCCGGATAGGACTCCCTACACTTAGAAAATTTCAGCTCTTAAATCTTCAGCAACTTTGTATTGTGCGCGCACATGTTTGAACAGAGGCCAATCCAGATAGGCGTCTAGACTTGATTTCCATACTTGGAATAATTCTTCCTCTTGACCTTTTATCTCCTTTGTTGTGCTAAACAGGGTGCAACAAGGGATGGTTTGGACATGATTCTCCACACTTCGAATATTTTGCACTTTGGAATCCATGTCATGTCTCTATTGTTCGAATTGCTTTTGGCACAGAAGGTTGTCCAGATAGAGGTCCGGACATGCTTTTGTGCTTGGCCTATTTTTTTCCTCGTAACATCAATTGAGCCTCTATTGTTCGCACAAGGGTCTGTCTGGACCACTTTTAATCCTTTTGCTATCTTTTGCTTGTTTTAATTCTTAGTTAGCTCCATTTCCTACAAAGCAAATCACAAACCTTCTTACACAAGAAAACTTAGAATAAATCGAGTAACAATACTTATTTGGAAGGTTAAATTGTACGTTTTATCATACAATCACTCTCCTTGCTAAGAGGCTTGTAGCAGTTATAACCCAAAAAATTTAGATATGAAGGTATTGGGCCTTGGTCTACTCCATTTCTTAGCTCAATGCTTTTCCTATGCACCCTGCAACCTAGCCTTTTCGAACTAGATCCCTCAAACCTGAAGATCAAAATATCTGGCCCTCTAACGTGATGAGTATGCCTTCTCAAAGCTTCTATTGGACACTCCTTGGCTATGTTGCTTGGAGTTGCCTATTTGGTAAGGAGTATTCGTGTCGACACGACATGACACTGGTGCCAGTATGAGATCTGAGTTTGATGCCCTTACTTTATCTCGGATACAACTAGGTTGCCATGAAGTTCAAATCTGTTCTTAGTGGTATCATGCCTGAGAGGAAGAACCTACCATCGTACTTGCTAGAGAAAGAAATTAGGCATTGACTTGCTCAGCGTGAGCTCGCCATTGTTGAAAAGCTTTTCAGGTTTGTACTCATCGCCCCTCATTACCATTGCCATACATCTTCCCCATCGCCGATTGTCGAAAAGTTTCGTCGCCCCTTCATCGCCCTTGCTGGTCATCTAGAAGGTCATCGGGCATCTACTGTGTAGACTCTTCTATGGTATTGATTGACGTTGACGTCAATAGGATTTTTTTTTTTTTTTTGGGAATTGTTCTTAAATAAAGATGAAAGAGATAATATATATATATATATTTGTTTGAAGATAAATAATTAATTTAATATTTTATTTTTTTACCTAATAAAAAAAATGCTACAGCTTCTTTTATTTTTTTAAGTTAAAAAATAGACTCTACAATTTCTTTTGCTTTGATAGCATTTTGTTTTTAAAAATTATTTTTTATTTGATAAGTTGTTATACTAACATGAATGATTAATAAGAAACGTTGCCATGTGAGACTTTTAATCTTTTATTTGTGTATTAAATATATATATAGATAGAGAGAGAGAGAGAGTGATTAGAGTAGATCAAACTAACCTGAATAATTATAACTATTTTAATAATGTTTTATTAAAAAAGTTCATTATATTTTTAGGTAGTCAAGTGATTTTATGAATTATGCCTTTATGGTTCATATAACACATAAATTATATAAATGATTTAATAATTATGATATTGAATCTATAATTAGTTTTAAAAAATAAAGATATTGTTTTATGTGCTGTATCCCTTATCTGTATTTACAATTTGGCTATGAAGCACGGATACTTCGAATTAGGCGCCGCGCTCGTATCGGATACTTCGGGGATACGGATACGGCTAGGATACGGCCGGATACGTATCGGATACGCCACGTGACGTATCCTAATTTTTTATTTTAAATTTTGCATAGGATACGGCTAGGATGCGGCTGAGATACGGGAAGGATACGGCCAGGATACGGCGGGGGTCCAAAATGTAATATTTTAAACCTTTTTGGGGGTACAATTGATATGATAAAATTTTAGTAGGGGCCAAACTATAATTAACTAAAATAGATTGATATGATTGAAGTTTGATCTAACTAAAATTTAGGAAATGAAAAAATTATTTTTATTTTGGGATGTATGAAATTGTATTTGATATTTTTTGTTATATTTGTGTTTTGTGTATGAATGATGTTGGTAGTTTTGAGTATGAATGATGTTAATTTATGGATTGAATGGTATTTTTCAAACTATATAATTGTTATTTATAAAATATTTAGTAGTACATACATGCTATCTTCAAAATGATTTTAAATAAAAAAATATATTTTATTTTATTTTTTTGCCGTATCTTTGCCGTACCCATATCCTCATTTTTTTAAAATTGCCGTATCCCGTACCTGTACCCGTACCCGCTCCCGTATCCGTATCCGTGCTTCATAGCAATTTGGACATATTTTTAACTGAGTCCCTATATCCTAAAATATAGATCATAGGCGAATTTGACATTCGGATACACACCCGAATCTGACACCCATTCCCGTGTCCGAGCAACGTAGGAGTTTCACGCATCGTTGTCCCGACTTCAACCCCCTGTGCCACTATCTTCACCTTCTGGTGCTTTGTTGTCAGAATATGGTCTCAGCTTCTTCAAATTCAGTTGACAAAGGCTTCTCTTTCAACCCACAATAGCAAATCATACATAGCTTCCCCTGCTTAGACCTTAACCGATGTTGGTATATTTCTCCTGCTTTCTTGGACTCTTTAGTCGAATCCACTCGAAGTGTGCCTTGAGTTGCGCTTCCCCTCAGCCTCCAACAGACCACCACAGAAGTCCCTGATCTCTTTGAACATGCTATCGTCCCACAAGAACAATAGTGATCCCTTTACTTTCACCCATACACTCTCGTTCTCCCAACCCCCATGTGCCACTAGTCAAGGAACATCGGCAACCCTCCTATGCTCCTCTCCAACTGATGTTGCTCTACCAGCTCCTTCGAAGGAAATATGAATTGGAACCGATTTTTTCCCAAGCTCTTAACCTCCGCACCCTCTAGCATACGCCAAATGTGATTGACCCATCACCTTAGTTTATCGATCCTAATCAGTTGCATCTAGTCCACCCAGTCTCCAATCTAAACATCATTCCAAATTCTTACTGCTTGAAGTGATTTCCTCAATCTCCTCCACCACCAACTTGCTACCCTCCCCTGAGTTGATCCTCTTGCATCGAAGCGTAATATTGCTCCATTTCGGTAGCGCAGCGGCGATAATGTGGGATTTCTATTTAGAACACTTGTCTTGGTTCCCTTTTGGGTTCAAATCCTCTGGGTTTTCGCAACTGCTGCCCAAGCTCTATTTCCTGACTCCTCTGGTAAACAGACCATGTATCACCCCATCGGAGGGAACACTCCTACCACCTGCACCCATTTGCCCCTTAATCTAAACCTTTGAGCACAGCATCACCCTCTTACCACCTACAGTGCTCCCCAGCTGATTGGATTCACCGCTACCACTGCTGCCTCAAGACACATTTTGATCATCCACCTGAACTCCTCCAAGAATATGACAGACTGACCTTAGGTAGTCTCGACCTCTCTCAGTGATCTTAAAAGCATCTTTGAATGTTCCTTCATGATCAAAATCAATTGTTGAATAACCTAGTTGTAACATTCTCCTCGTCTCTGAGGAAATGCCTTTTCGCCATGGTTGTTCCAGACTAATACATACACTCCCATAGTCTCTTCAGGTGCGAGACTCGAGGCGGTGCACGTTGGCTGGTCTATAAGTGCGACGAGAGCAAACTTTAGCTTTCAACTCTTTTTATGAATTGAGAATATATGATGATGTTGGTTATTATCTTTTAGATTTTTATTTACTTTTGCTAATTGGGCTTGTCAAATTATTTGCAGATTAAAAGTCTGAGGCTGCCAATGAGATTTGGAAACCATAGAGGCTTTGCTTTTGTTGAGTATGTTACAAAGCAAGAGGCACAGAACGCGCTTCAGGCGCTTTCAAGCACCCATCTGTATGGTCGCCATCTGGTATGTATTTTACCGTTTGCTTAAGTACGTGCATCCCCCATAACCATAGAAAGATGGCTCAAACTTATCCCCTACTTTCAGGTATTGGAAAGAGCAAAGGAAGGAGAGAGTTTGGAAGAATTACGGGCTCGAACGGCTGCTCAGTTTAGTGATGAGCAAAATGGGTTGAATCCAACCAGGTTATCCAAGAAAAGGAAACACATGGCTGTCTTGGATGAAGGGAGTGTCAAATTTGAAAGAATTGCTGATTAGTCTTTCAAAATATTTTGTGTAATTTATATGAGTTCTTTAACGAGGGTTTATATATCAATAGGTCGGTTTCGCCCCATTTTTACGTGTCGGGGTGCTGGTGGTTTTTTTCCCGGTCTTTTTTAAGTAGGAGCTGTGGTAAATGTAAGTGGGATAATTTATCAGTTTAGTTTGTTATAGTTTGAAAGATTCCAATGTTGTTGAACTTTCAAGCTATGTTCTTTCCTCCTCGTAGGCTGAAGACTTGTTTCAGGTTCTTGGGATATAATAGAGCGATGCTTTCCCAAGGGCATTTATATTTATATATTTTTGGTGACCCGAAATCTCACCGGGCATTGTCGATGGGATGATGTGTAAACAGGGATGTATGATCAGACTCCCTCAATCATGCATTCCAGTTGTGTTGCAGAACTCGAAACCGTGTCATTTATGTGGGAAGCACACCTATTAATCAACGTAGTTGCACTAAGGGACTAACGGCATTTATATTTTCTATTTAACGATCCGGGAACAAATAAGTACATAGATGGTAAGTGCAAATAAAAATAATTTAACCGGAGGATTGACAAATTATATTTGCTTCTGGGTGGGTTTGTCTTCAGGCAACATTAAAGGAAAATGGTAAATTTACAGTTTTGTCCCTGTTGTAACACTTCTTTCTATTATTAATGCCATTTGGCACTCTCTCTCTTTTATTTTATTTTATTTATTTATTTATTTATTTATTTATTTTATCTTCTAGTTATCTTAACATTTATTCTCTTATCTAATTTAGCCTACTATTTCTGTCCATCACATTTTCATATTTTATTGATGCCCTTTTTTCAATCATTCTTTTTGTGTTCTGTTTTGTTCATAATCAAATAAAAAATAAACACAATAGAATTGTTACTTATTTCTCTTCTTTTCTCTTCCAAAGTGGCATCGCTGCTGTCTTGTACCAAAAAAAAAAGTTAAATGTAAATCAATCACCTAAATTAAATTATCATTATGGTGTAATGCATATATATATGTATTTTTTATAAAATTATATCAATAGGATTATACAAGAAAGAAGGAAAAGAAAAAGAAGAGAGAGAAGAGAATGGGGTAAAATAAAGTTAAATCTAAATCAATCACCTAAATTAAATTATCATTATGGTGTAATGCTACGTATGTGTTTTATGAGAAAGAAGAAAAAGAAAAAGAAGAGAGAGAATAGAAAATGGCAAGAATAACTTTCTGACTTGGCTTAATATCAGCCTTGGGCTGCAGGTACAAAAATCAACTCTTTTTTTTAAGGTTTTTTTTTTTTTTTTTTGGTGGGACTTACATGATTATTTTTTTACCAAAATTTGATTTTTTTTAGAAATTGTACTTCTTATGCATCTTAATCATATTCGTAAAAAAAAAAATAAAAAATTAAAAAAATTTATGTCTATTTAGGTAAGGGGTAAAAAAACAAAAACATTAATTTTTTTCGTTACCTTTTTTTTTTTTTTTAATGGGTAGCCTTTATCCAAATAGGTATAATTTTTTTTTTTTTTTTTTTATGAATGTAACTAACACGCTTAAAAGTTTTAAGAAGAAAATCAAAATTTAGTAATAAAAGTCATATAAGATTAAAAAAGTTACGAAAAATAAAAATCAATTTTTTGTACTGAGACAAAGTTTTAGGATTTAAAATAGGGATTTGCTCAAGGCATGCGGGAGGGAAATCCTCAACCCATTCAGTCAACCACTCAACTCCTTAATCCATGCACCTCTTAAACTCGTCGTTCATACAGTCATATTCGCATTGAAGTTGTCTTTTGAAACATTATGGGGTGTTTGGAGTTCTGGAAAATAATAGAAAATAACAAAAAATGTGATTTATGTAATTTTTTGACATTTAGAATCACGAAATTGTATTTTTCAGAGATAAATAGTAAAATTTTTTAACTTTTGTATTAGTATGTTGAAGAGGGAAATCATTTGAATAGATTCTTGAATCCGTTCCAATGCATTTATGCCAGAATCCTTTGAAAGTTGTTGAATTTTTTGATTTTTGTGCTAGAATGTTGGAACGGATTTTTTTGTTCCGTTCCAACAGATTTATATCAGATTTTTTGAAAATTATTGAAAAGTTTTGGAATTTGTAAAAAAGTTATTGCGATTTGTGAAATTATTATTAGAGTTTGTAAAAAATTTACTGGAGTTTGTAAAAATTTGTTGGATATTCACGAAGTACGAGGTGAAGCAAAATGTATTCGAGAGTTTTAGAGATTTTCAGAATTTTTTAGAGATTTTTTAAACATTTTCAAAGTATTTTAGTGTGCCACATACACCTTATATTAATTAATAAAAATTATAATCTTTCAACAACAGGGAAAAAAAAAATTTGAGTTAGTTGAAGTCGAGATTACAAAAAGTATAGTTACATTTAAGTTAGTCTTTGGGGATCGCTGATTTAACAAATTAAAAATTATTACAAATAATTAACCTGAATACGTTGCTGGTAACAGGATATTCACAATGAATATGTGTTTTCTACGTCAACTTTAAAGTCGTCATTAGCAACGACAACAATATATTGCCACTTCCATACTTATTTCTCCCACTTTGCCGTTTCATCATTCAGGAAGACGACTAGTAACCTCTGCTGTCTGTTGCTGTGTCTTTTCGCGCTAGACCGCACGGAACTGATGATTGAAGTTTTTATCAGAGCTTCCTGTGAACTCATTGAGCTTTATTCAGCAATCAACCCAGCCTTATCAAATATAGCTCATCACATATTGTCAATCAACTCATAGCTTTAGTTGTGTGGGACTCATATAGGCTTTCTTGTACGTCCTCTAAAGCAGGTTAGATTTTAGGCAACCCAAATATGGGTCCGTTTGACGCGACGTAAAATGTTGAAAAATTAAATTTTTAAAAATTTTTAAAACTTATTTACTTTTTATTTTATTGCACAAATTATAAACTCATAAATTATCTCAAATTATCTTACCTTACCTTACTTTTGGTCACTCTAAACACACCCTATATTAAGGCCCCGTTTGGTAACGTTTTTGTTTTCTATTTTTTTGTTTCCGTTTTCAAAATTTTGTAAACTGGCAACAGAAATATGTTTATTAAATCTGTTTCCGTTTTTTTGTTTCCAAAAAGAATGAAAACGGAAATAGAAAAACAGAAACAGAAAACAAGTATTTTCATCCTGTTTTCTTTTTTTGTTGTAAATATTTTGTCAATTTTAAAATTTTGTCAATTTTTTGTTACATTATATAAAAATAAATTATTTCATTCAAATATTTTATTAAAGTAATTTATTTTAATAAATAATATAATTAAATTTAATAAATTAATTATATAAATTAATATAAATTATTTTTAATAAATAATAAAACTAAATTAATTAATTTAATTTAATAATTAATTATTGCTAAATTATGTGAAATAAATATTTAATTTAATAATTAAATTAATTTATAAAAATAATTAATAATAAATAATTAAATTACATTAATTTTTAATTTAATTTAATAATAATTATTAAATTATTTTAAATAAATATCATAATTAAATTAAATTATTTATGATTTAATTAATTTAATTTATATAAAATATATTTTATTAAATTATTTTAATAAATAATTAAACGAATTTAATTAATTTAGAAACAAATAATTTAATTTAATAATTAATCATATTTAATTATTTATTTAATATGAAATATATTTTATTAAATTATTTTTAATAAATAATATAATTAAATTATAATTAATATATTTTATATTTATTAAGTTAAATGACATAATATTTATATCTCATTCAATTATTTTTAATAAATAATATAATTTAATATATTTTATATTTATTTAATTAAATTATTTTAATAAATAATTTACTGTATTAATTTAATTAATTATATTAATTAAATTAAATTAATATAAAATATATTTTATTAAGTTCTATTAATTTTTTAAAACTAATAAAATTAAATATTTTCTAAAATAAAAAATTAATAATTGTAAACAAACTTGCATTACTAGATGCAATTTTAATTTTCATTTTAGAAAAAATAAATGGCAACAGAAAACAAAAAATAAAAAATGACAACAGAAAAATAACAACAAATAAACGATAGCGTTGTCAAACGGCCCCTAAGTGTATGATTTTGGTTTATTTTCAAATAATGCTTGTATTGTATTAACAGTATTATGCTATAATGTGACTTTGAATGAGTTGGATATATTGGTTCTCATGCATGGCTGGTTTTTTTTTTTGGGTTGTCTCTCAAGCTCTATGTGGGGGATTATGTTTGCATTAATGGGATAAGTACATTACATTTAAGATGTATTTATGTCTGAAGCCAAGTGTTGGGTTGTGAGATTATGTTTACGCTGGTGGGAAAAAATCGTTATATATAAAATAAAATTTAAGATAAAATATAAAAATTACCGCTATAGTTTATCTTCAGTATCACTTTGGTTCCACACATTTTAATTGTAATAGTTAAATTCTTACACTTTTGGTCAAGTATTAATTCAGTCTTTCCGTTAGTTGACCGTTAGAAATAACTGTTAGACCAAGTATAACAATTGAATTTTTATACTTTCGATATTATTTGAAATATATTTTATTAAATTATTTTTAATAAATAATATAATCTAAAATATATTTTATTAAATTATATAACATATTTTAATTTAAAATATATCTAATTAAATTATTTTTAATCAATAATATATTTAAATTATATTTAATATATCCTATTTTTATCGAATTAAATTATTTTTCATAAATAATAAGATTAAATTAATATTATAATTAAAATAATATTTAATTTAATTTAATTAATATGAAATGTATTTTATTAAATTAGGTTAATTTTTCTAAAAATTAATAAAATTAAAAATTTTATTAAAGGGTGATTTGATGGTTTCACTAATAGTTGTTATAATTAATAGAATAGAATTAAAAGAGTCACATATATAAATATATACCCTCGAATTGAATATATATACAAAATTATAAATATAAAGAAAACTACAGAAATAGAAAATTTAGAAAATAGTGATTATAAGGCTGTTTGATAACATTATTATTTTTTATTTTGTTTGACTTTTTTATTTAATGATTTTTTCTGTTATCATTTTTTTCTGAAATAAAAATTGAAACTACGTTTACAGATACAATTTTATTTATATTAATTATTTTTTAATAAAATATTTAATTTTATTATTTTTTAAGAATTATTCAAATTTAATAAAATATATTTCATATTAATTAAACTATATTAAATATTATTTTAATTATATTATTAATTTAATCATATTATTTATGAAAAATAACTTAATTCAATAAAAAAATATATTAAATAAATTTTAAATATTTTATTTATTAATAATAATTTAATAAGATATATTTCAAATTAAAATATGTTATATAATTTAATAAAATATATTTCAAATATACATCGAAAGTGTGGGGATTCGATTGTTATAATTGAAAACGTGAGGGATTAAAGTGACACTGAGGGCAAACTATAAATGAAATTATCATTTTACCCTCAGTCTAACGGTTGTTTCTAACAGTCAACTAACGGAAGGACTGAATTGATACTTGACTGAAAGTGTAGGGATTTGACTATTACAATTAAAACATGTGGGATTAAAGCGATACTGAGGGTAAACTTTAGGGATAATTTTTGTACTTTACCCTTAATATTATAAATTATATTTTGTAAACAAAAATTTAATCAATATATATGTATAAATGATATAATTAGTTTGGATTCCAAAATTTAGGTTATAAATAACAACTGAGAAAAAAAATAATTAAACTTTAGAGAGGTTGGTGCATAATTTAAATTTTTTTAACCTTAAAAATTTATATGTACTAGTGTTGATAGTTGCTTAATTTGGTCAACTAGTTTTTAAGATTTCAAGGGGCCGAATCATAGTATAAATTTGTTTTAATAAAAAATGTACATTATAAGGATAACATTTTCCGAAACTTAGCCCCTTAATAACCTCATCACTGCAAGTAAGTATAGGTAATCCTTCAGCAAAGCAAAATCTCGCCCTAAGGTGTGGGCAAACTTTGAGGTTTCTTTGGGGCATGGACAACTTAATGAATTATTTTTATTAGAAATGCACTCAGGGAAGGCTAAAGTTTATTCATTTTGATTAGTCGGTTCAGTTTATGTGATAAAGAGTCTTCTCTTGCCCGTTCATATTTCGGGTTGGAGTCCAGATCCTTTTCCCCTACTCTCAAAAATATTGTATATTAAATGCTCTTAAAAAAATAAAAAATAAAAAGAACTTGTGAACCCAGGGGAGGTGGAATGGACCTTGGGTGGGTTATAACAAGACCACGGATATCAAGATCCGCTTACTGTCTAGGTAAATTAAATAATCATTTAAGGCTCTCTGCTAACAAGAAGGACCTAGTTTTTCCATTAATGAATTATGTAATTTCATCCCTAACAATATAATTAAAGCACTTGTAATATAAATTAGTCTTATTATCTATCTTAATCCCAAGAAGTAATAATTTTAGAAGTCTATTAAAATAATTAATTAAGATGAACTCTATTTCACTTTTATTTTCACCACTCACAAGATATTCTCCTTGATATTTAACTCTGAAAGTGTTGTAAAAAAATCAACAAAAATAGTTTATGTTTTGGCTGTGGCGTCCAAATTGATTCTAAAATAGCTTAGTTTCAAAATTGTTTTTAAAAAGATGTTCACAACCCAACAATAAATAAATAAATAATTTTAAAAGCTATTACTTGCAAGAATTTAAAATGAAAAAAAATAATAAATTTGAAAATTGTGTTTTACTTACTAATTAGTCTTTTAAGTGCTTAACAAAATAGGGGCACTAATTGTTTTTCCCAATTGTAATAAAAATAAAACATAAAAATAAATAAATATTCTTATAAACATGGAATCATTCACTCTCACTTAATTAGTTACAAATAAAAAAGAAATTGATATTTTAATAATACGTTTTTGAACAATTAAGTTGAATATTTCTATTATAACTACAATATAACTTCGATAGATCAATAATTTTGATTAAATAATATTTTTGGCATGCTCTAACTTGGGACCAGTATGGTACATTAATAGTTCACTAAATTTATAAGATAATACATTTAAAAAAAAAAAAAACACATAGGTCTCACTTGATATATAAATTTATAATTTTTTTATACAACAAAATTATATACATATGACTCAGTTACGAGATTTTTGTAAAATATGACTCAAATGTTACTTATTTCCTCTTGAAGCTGATGTCTCATTGAATCTCATCTCAAACTTTTCTTAGTCAAAGTTCTGATGTACTATTCTTGTATTGCAAGAAAAAATTATGTATTGTGATTATTGCTTGGAGTTAGGGATGAAAATGAACCGATTCAAACTGAATTTTAATTTATTTAAGTTTGACTTGAGCTATTTAACACTGAGCTCAACCTTGGTTTGGTACAAAAAATTCTATCATTTTCATATCACTTGAAACCGTGCTGGATTCAGTAGTTTTAGTTCATTTCTTGGATTGTCTCCAACTCAATAGCTAAATAATGGGAATTCTCTTCCATAGAAGTTCCCTCAATCTTAATTCTAAACCCAACAAGGTCGATAATATTTAAAGATCAGTAGCTGAAATGAAGGAATTTAATCTAATGTTAAAAGACCAAAACTACTTGATTCACCAGATTAGACTGTATTCCTCCTATTAAAGCCTTAATTTAACTTCATGAAATCTATCATCTTTAAATCAAATCAGGAATAGTTTCCATAAACATTGCTAAAGAATTACAGAAGAGATATAGTTCCATCACCTTCCATCATATGAGTAAAAACATTGATCATTAAATCAGCAAGTAATTTTTTTCCGAAATAAGCCATTCCTTGGCAGCAACCAGGTCCTGGAGAACAGGCGCCCCAGATTTCCTCCAATTCTCAGCATCAGGAGCGTTGAATCTATCCAACAACATCGCATGCATTCCCACACTCTTTGCCGGTATATAATCCTTTCGCATGCTGTCTCCGATGTGCAGCGCTTCTTCCGGGGCAATGTTCCCAGCCCTCTCCAATGCAATCTCATAGATCCTCGGGTTCGGTTTCTCTACTCCTTCGAGCCCAGAGAACACACCAAAATCCCACTCAGATCCCTGAACATGAAATCGTGATAAAATTATCAGCGGAAATGTGATGCCATACAACCAGAAGAAGCAGCTTCCAGAAATACTAATCAGAATAATGTGAGAGTGCTATGGGTCTATTATTTGAAGTTTGTATTTGGATTAAGGACTTATCAAAGAAAACGAAAAGGGATATAAATTCATAATCACTCGTGTTTGGTTTATGATAGAAAATGGAAGGAAAGGCAAATGGGATTTGAGAAATTAAAAATAGTTAAACTAAAAAATTAATTTATTGATATTACATTTCTTTTCTATTTTCCTTTCCATTTTCCCTACCCTCTTATTTTTTCTGACCAAGTCCTCACTCCAAACATACCCTGAAACAATAAATCCGAAGTTTAATTACGGCATTGCCTTCACCACGTCATTCTATTTGTACTTTCTAAGGAGAAAAAAAATAAAATAAAATGGTGGAATAAAATTTTCCTTACTATAATTCTGAATGCAAACCAAAGAGTTTTAAGCATGAAATCATAATCAGTTAAGACTTGGATAAATTAAACCAGAGAAGATGTTTAATTAGATTCACTCCTTCCATTATACTAGAATATTTACCTGATTCAACCCCAATGCAGGAAGAATCACATCCTGATATCGATACTCTGCATTGCTAACTAACCCTACTTTGAGCCCTTCTTCACGGGCCCATCTTAGAAATGGTTGAGAATCTGGGAAGATAGAATAAGGTGCAGATGAACCGAAGGTCGCATATATCCGTCTGAATATCTTCTCAAATGTTTCCTCGTCATAATCATACCCAGCCTGTCAACAAAACAAGACTGATAATCATAGGAAATGCAAAGTTCGACAACATTACAAACTACAGATATCTACGATCTCAAGCTCAGCACATTTGTTTGTCTTTAGGCTTAGTTTGAAAAGCAAAAAAGCTAGTTTTTTTTCTAGCTAGGTGCTAGCTAACTACTAAGAAGCTAGCTTTTTTTGGTTTTAAGAAGAAAAACAAAAGCTAGCTTTTTAGTAACTACCTTTTTAACTTTTTGTTTATTTGACATTTTTACCTTTCATAATTTAAAAGAAATTTAAAAGTAAGAGGATAAATTTGGTCATTTTAGAAAAAAATCAAAAAGCCGAGGTTGAGTTTCGAAAAGAAAAAAGCTAGCCTTTTTATTGGCTACTAGCTAGTTAATAAAAAGTTGACTTTTTTGTGTTTGGAAGGGAAAGAAAGCTAACTTTTTAGCTTTTTGTTAATTTGACATTTTTACCCTTCAAGATTTAAAAGAAGTTTAAAATGTAAGAGGATAAATTTGTCATTTTAGAAAAAGCTAAAAAACTAATAACTAGAAGCTGAGCTACAAGCTTTTTTTCCCCAGACGGTCACTAAGTAGATAAAAGCCAGCTTTTGGCTAGGCATTCCCAAATGAAGCCTTAATATTGCTATAATAGTCAGCTAGCTACAGTCACGGAAAACTGCATTGTAGTAGGACACACACCGCCAGCATCATACTGAATTAAACAAAGCTGTGGAATTACAAGTAGTCTAGTATTCTCATCTGCAAGAAAGTCCAACAGTGCTTCCCATACCGTGAATTAGGAAAAAAGGGGTGGATGCATGCAAGAAAGCATAACCAAATAATACATGATGTAATATATCTTACCCTGATAAAGGAGTCTCTCACACAAGTCTTCCACCAAACAATGTTGGGCATTTTGGCTTCATGACCAAAGCACGGATACTTCTTTGCCATGTCTGTATATGCAAGTTTAAAACCCTCGTGCACACGTTTGTAATCAGGACAAGGCAATCCAACAGATTTGGCTGCCATGCAGTAGTAGTCCCCAAGCTCCCCTTTATATGCAATGAGTGTACCAGTAACATCCACTGTGATACAGCGTAACTTTGACAATAAACTACTCATCTTTTAAGGTGCTTATGCTGCAGATAGTTTGCAAATGTATATAGAACCAACTTCAGTATATCAATTTAGTCAAGTTCTTGAGAAAGATCAGAAGTGCATTAACTGATCAATAGATCAACCGCCCCAATAGTAAAGGCCATCTCCTCCTGCAATTAAATATTTCAGTCATCTCAGTCATTGAATTGTTGTTCCTTGAGTTAACATGCCAGAGAGCTTATTTCATGCAATCAACACAAGCTTAAATCTATCCGACTTCGTCAAGATAACTTTCAAACTTTTTTATTTATGGGAGAAAAGAAAAAGAAGAAAGAAGAAAAAAAAAAGGTACTACTTCAGTTGCACTATCCTTAAAACAATTACGTAACCAGCAAGATGGGCTTTTCAATCATATCATTATTCTTTTAGAAATAATAAATTTCTTATACAAGAATGCCAACATTCTATGTTGTTAAATTGATATCAATTGTATCAAATAATAAAGATGTTGCCACTCTGTGGTTACAAAGAAAGAAATCAAAAATTACCGACATCTCCGTGGTAACAAGGAAAGAAATTAAAAATTACCAACAAGTAGGATGTTCATAATGAACTGATGTTATGAGATGTCCAAGTTAAGTTCGACTGAGTAATGGCAGATAAAAAGAACAAAACAAACAAAAAACAAATAGTGGCTACATAAATCTCATTCACATGTATGGTAAGGCATATGGTCAAACTGACTCGACAATTTCCAGTTGAAAAAAATGAAGCTATTGCATCCATCCGGCGAAAATAGAAAAAAGTAAATCATTATGCCTGGTAAATTGAAAGTAACACATATATTAGAAAGATTGAAGTCTTAAATGTTCTGAGCTCATTTTAATTTCTAAAACCAATCAATTCTAACATTTCAAGTTCAACGAACTCCCTGTAATTCCACAAAATTCCCATGCCTCGTATAGTGTTTTGGCTCATATACTGCTGTTTGCATTATGACATGACACATACACTCTAGTTAAACTCAACTAGCAGCCTGACACTCTCAAAGAACTTGAGAATGAGAAATAAATTGAAAAGTAGTTTTAGAAATCAATCAAGATTCTTTTAACACTCTTCTAGGAGGACAAAAGTTGCACGATCAATATAGCACTAACTAGTCTTCAACAAATAAAAGTTTATTGGAAAAGGTGTCATTTAGCTATATGTTAGGATCCGTGGGATATTTATATATTTCTAGAATATTCTGATTTCTTTATCTAAATTGATTTTGTTTCCTAATTCTACTCAACACTATACAGTGTGACAGGGGAAGGTAATCTCTCTCTCATAAGTCTCCTACAAACTTTCTTAACTGTATACATATATCAAACATTCATAACAACATTTATGATAAACATATCATACATTCGAAACATTTATAATGCTTTAGGTATCACCTTTTAAACTTCTAATCATATAAATTATGAAATAGGCCTAGAAACTAGAATTTGTCGATCACGAATGTTGCTTAGAACATTTCTAAATAATTTGCAAATGATATCCAAGAAACCAATGTTTGCATATTTGATACCTGCAATATTTGGCACATAAAAACAAATTTAGCTCCTCTAAGAACCACAGTCAGGTAAATAGCAATACAATAATTTTTTAACCAATTAAGGACGCTCCAAACATCCAAATATGTCCATGAGTAATGATGCAAGAAGCATTATGTCAGCTCCGGAAACAAAAACTAATAACTTATTTTTTGTTAAACAAAAGAAGACAGAAAAAAGAACTCTAGCAAATGAGGGAAAAAATCATTCTTTGAAACTAGTAAACAAATTGATTTTATATTGAAGTTCCCTTCACCAAAAATTGTTCACTCTCTAGTCACATCAAAGAGAGCCCATATTTCCCATATCTTTGTATTCTTATGGTGGTTGTGTAAAAATATGGGTTGGCTACTTAACTTTTTCCTTGTACATGCCAAGGGGCATGAAAATTATACAAAATAGGTTCAATAATACTACCTATTTCTTACATCTTATTTTAAGAAAAACTTGGCGATCATTGAGTTGCTTGCTACTTATAAGAAATGAATTTCTCATCCAAATATGTCCAAATATAATCACCAAGTACATTTTTTGAATTACAAAATAGTTTTCAAAACATTTTTTGAAAATATATTTGCAAAACTATTTTTCTGAAATCAACGCTAAACAGGGCCATTCTCCATAAAGAACAAGGCTTTCTTAGCATCTTCCTTATTTATTATTTCTTTTCTTTGAGAAATACTTCGAATGACCAAGCTATAGCTAGACATGAAACCTCCACCTACCCCCTCTGGGAGTGAGTAGATCATACTGTCAAAGTATAAAAGAATTGGAAAAATTGGACACATCTTATGGGTGGTCTTGTTCAATATTTACAATCTTAATAGGTTGCACAAAATAGGAATGTACATCAATTACAATCCTACATTACCATATATAGACAAAGTTCCCCCTCAAGCTAGAACATACACATCATATGTTCTAAGTTTGGTACAAATATATTAAACTTGTGTACCCATTAAAGTTTTAGTAAATAAATCTGTAATTTAATCTTTAGACTACACATGAATTGTTTTTATCACATTTTGGAGGAGATTTACTCAAATAAAGTGGCAGTCTACCTCTATATGTTTCATCCTCTCATGAAATGCAAAATTCAATGCAATATGAACTACTGTCTGATTATCACACATTAGCTCCATAAGGGGTTCGTGTTCCACACCAAGTTCTCCCAGTAAATGTTATAACCATACTAACTCAAATAAGCCATAGCTCGATACTAAGATTCTGCACTTAGCCAAGCTACAACTGTTTGTTTCTTACTTTTCCACACTTCCAAGTTGCCTCCTACAAACATGCAATACCATGTAGTAGACCTTCTATCATTTGGAGACTCAAAGTAGTCAGAATCAGTATAACATTGAAACAAAGTATGACCATGGTTCTTGTGTAGTAAATCGCAACATGAAGCATTTTGAGATATCTCAAAATGCAGATCACAGCATCCCAATGGTTCGTTCATGGAGAGCCCAAGAATTACCTTACCGGACTAGTGGCCAAATAAATGTCTAGACGAGTAACTATCTAATAGTTCAGCTCAGCCACCAACCTTTTGTATTTATTTGAATCATCCAGTAGCTTTCCTTCACTAAACATAAGTTTAGAGTTAGGATCCATTGGTGAGTCAACAGGTTTTGCTTCCAATAATCCCTTTTCTGCCAACAAATCCAGAAAATATTTCCACTGAATTGGTGCAATACCGAGACGAAATATAGCAACTTCAATCCCAAAGAAGTAATTTATGATGCCAAGTCTTTAGTCTAGGATTGTCTTTGAAGAAATTGTTTCAACTCTTGTATCCCTTTATCATTATTATTAGTAATCACAATATCATCAATATAAACCAATAATAGAATTTTTCCACAAGATGTATTACAATAAAATATTAAATGATGCACAATACAACCTTTCAATCCAAACCATGTGACAACTTCATTGAACCTAATAAACCATAACATGGGAGACTATTTGAGATAGAATATGGAGTGCAAGTATATTTACCTTCCTTATGAGCAATAGGGAGATCATGATCAGTAGGTGAAGGTGGATGATTTGAGGACCGTGGAGAGGCTTATGGAAAGCTAAAAGTAGCGGGAGCAAGTGAGGCAACAAGAGCTAAAGGAAGTCCTGTGCGCCGATGGTAGACCTATAAATCCGAGCGGATAAGACAATCAGTGGGAGGTGAGACAAACTCAAAAGGCAAGAGAAGTAGGGGAAGAGCAGCGTGAAGGTCATCAAATACATAAGACTAACCAAAGAAAGTGAGACTCAAAAAAGGCCACATCTACATGCGTGAAGAAACAGTTTAAAAGTAGGACCATAATAGTGATAGCTTTTTAAGAATGAGTATCCAAAAAATTCACATCTAATGGTATGAGGGCCCAACTTATCAATACCAATGGTGAGTTGGCGAAAATATATAACAACCAAAAGTACTAGAAGTGGAAGAGGCAAGTTATGAGAAAAAATGAGAGAATGGTGGAATTTATGTTGGAGAAGGAAAGAAGGCATGCAATTAATAAGATAAAATGCAGCGAAGGCTGCAATACTCCATAAGATTTTAGGAACATTCAATTTAATAAAAAAAAAAAAATAAGGCATCAAGCAATTTCAATAAGATCATAGTTCTTGCACTCGACTACCCCATTCTTTTGTGAAGTGTAAGGGCAAGAGAATTGGTGTATGATGCCAGATGTAGTCATAAAGTCGGAAAAGAGATTAGAAAAATATTCATGGCCATTATGACTACAAAGAATGCAAATAACAGTATTAAAATGAGTTTGAACTTTGGCACAGAAGGCATGAAAAATGGAAAATAACTTAGATCGATCCCAATAAATGAAACCATGTATTTTGAGAATAATCATCAACAAAGGTGATAAAATATTGAAACCCAAATTTGAAATTACACATTTTGGACCCCAAACATCAAAATAAACTAAATAAAAAAGACATGATGCCCATGTATTGACTCTAGATCAAACGAAACATGACTTTTGCAAATACTATACATGACTCAAACTAGGAACTAACAACTTCAAATTATCTAACAATGGGGGACCAATACAACAATGGATATCATGTGGAGAGGCAACAATAGCACATGAAGTGGAGGTTGGATGGTTCTCAAAGAAGTATAGTACGCTAGCTTCACACCTCCTCCATTCCTCTTCTTGGTCTTCAAATCTCAAACCAAAATGAAATGAGGAAAGAATGTTATGATAGAGTTATGTTGTTTGGTAAGTTGACTAATAGACATAAAATTGATGGCTAGAGATGGGACGTACAAAACAAAGGAGAGAGAGAGTGAGAGAGAGAGGAGACAGGATGAGCTTTACCAACTCCAATTATGCCTTTATCGGAGCCATTAGCAAAAGTAACATAAACAAGTTCCTTTGAAGACTGAATATCAGAAAGAAGAGTGTATCTAACATATGATCATCAACATCAGAATCAAGAATCCAAAGTTGTGACTAGCAAGAAGAGACACAAGCAAAAGAGTTACCATTTTGGGCAAGGGAAGTAGTGGGAAGAGGCATATGTCAAATACCCTAATACTTTAAGAAGTCTGAATATCGATCACCACTCATGGTGACATTGTGTTAGGTACTAGTTAAGAGAACTGATGTAGATGTCTCAGTAAAGGTTGCTATAAGAGCAACCATGCAGTTTCCAATAGGTTCACAATGTCTGGATAATTTGCGACCTCAACCACCCCGATTGTTCTAACGTGATAACTAGGTCCCTCTATTGCTAGGGCCTCCATAGTTAGAATTAGAAGTTTGATTGAAAAGAGCTAAGTGATAGGCATCTTAGGGAGATGGGGCTATTTGGACAAACAAATTCCTCGTGAATGTCCCAGCCATAAATGGAATACCTGAGCCAATAAGAATCTAAGAGCAAAAGGAATAGTACTCAGAATCAAATCCTGCTAGGAACTTGAGAACTACTAGTTGTTCTTGTTGCAACTTCATAGCACAAACATATGCAGTGATATACTGCAAGACATTCAGTTCTCTATGAATTTGTTGTAAAGAGACAAAATACTCCACAGAGGGGCACCCATTCTATTTCAACTCGAAAAACTCATGGGGTAGACTATACATACAAGTGAGGTCACTGGAGCAGAGAAGTCTATGATAGTCTCAGATTTCTTTGAAGGTATTAAGATGAGTACACTTCATGGCAACACGTGATTCCATAAAGTTCCACAAGGCATTGAAAAACCATGCATTTTCTTAGGCCCATGTTTTCTTGTCTCCTTCTTAGAAAGTATTGTTCATGAAATGATCTTCACAACTTTGGCCTAAGTACAAAATTATTTCCATATAATTTCCAAGTAGTCAACTGAGGAATTTGTGGGAGCTAAGTAGTATAGGCCATTGTAGAAGAGGAGCCTTCAGTCATGGTTTCCATTATTGATAGCTAATAAGGCGTGTGAAAGCGAGAGGAAAGGCTAAATAGAGATTTAGTCCAAACAGGGATTGGAATAAATAGAGGGTGAAAAACAATAGTTGTTGCACTAAACAGTTGATTGTCAAGAAGGGGGGGAATCACTAGTCTTACTGAAATATGTAAATGGTCGATGTAAGGGAATAGGTTTGTCGGACAAAAACAAGTGCTGGAGAAGTTGATCGGAGGTGATCAGTGGTCATATGCGCTCAATATTTGCCGTTGAACTCCCTAAAAGTGGATCCCAAGTGATTTCATTGTAGTAGCGCATGAGGGCCCATAAGTAGCTGGCGATGTTGCTAGTTAGCCCTGTGATGATCACCTGTAAGGGACGAGTCATTTGGATTGGTTTGTTTGTGCCAAATGTGATAGGAAGTAGGGTTTGAAGTACAAGCCGGGGTTATCTAGTGGCGCCGATGGACCTTGTTGGAGATCAAGGACGGTATGGGCGATGGTTTAGATGTTTGGTGACTGGAACTAGGATTTGTGTTGTTAATAGAGACGCAAACATGAGATGGCTAGAGTTCTTGATAGAAACACAAGAAAACCCTGATTAGAAAAGAAAAGTTGACCAAGATCATTACTTCGACGTCATGTTAAAGGACAGGAAATTGGGAAAATTGGACACACCTTACCGTGGTCTTGTTCTGTATCTATAATCTTAAGAGACGCCGTACAGAATAGGAATGTACATCAATTACAAACGCAACCATAGATAAACAAATCTTATAGCTAGCACAATATTCGCTACAACATTACAGCTAAAAAATACTAATCTTGCAGAGATCATGCATTCGCTAAAATATTACAGCTAACAGATACCGATCCGGCAGAGATCATACTTCAAAATCGCTCATGAAACATCAATCTAACTTAGAAGACAATAAGTCAGAAACCAATAAAAATAGAATAAATTAGTCAGAGACCAATAACAAAAGCTTAATTAATTTCTGAAAATGGGAAACCCTGGCAACAACATGTAGAAACTCAAGCCAATAAGAAAATGGTACAATGTACAAATCTAAAAATCTTACGACAGAATCAGTAGCAGATGTTAACATTCTTAGAAACACACCCCCAGAAAAATACCAGATTGAAAGTATTAAAATAGAAAAGGCACGGACTGTGATTGAGAAGACAGAGCGGCAGAGAGAGAAATGCAGGAGGAAAAAAATCAGCAGCAGACGAAAAAACCCGGAAAGGAAACAGGGATTAAGAACATACCCAGAAGGTCAAACAGATGGAAATCTGCTATGCTTCGGCTGAATCGCCATCAACTTCAATGTTAACTCGCACTGCCTATCCATGGGGATATAAATACTATGTCTTTCCCCAGGTTCAAGGACTGGAATTTTAATTAATATGGAGTCGTCTGATATACTAATATTTCTTGCCATTATCTTTGCATCAGTACCCTTATACACTTTCTTCTTTCTACTTTTTGAAACTCCCTTTTTTTGTTTTCTACCTTTTCTACCCCCTTCAATGAACATAATGACACGATGGCGAATTTATACTAATGTAGATGATATTTGAATAACAAAAAAGTATAGAAAAAATACAAAAAATAGTTATAAAAATAATGTGTCGAAATTTAATTGGAATAAATTAGAAAAATTAGTAAAAATTAATGAGTTCTGATAAACTGAACTCCCCTTAGTTACTTATTAAAAGATTTATTTTGATTATTATAAAACAGAATATGTTTCTTCATTAGAAACATAAATTATCTAAAATAATGGCAACTTAAACCAAATGGTATTAGTTTAAGAGTTCGATTTGATTCCAGGTCTAAAATTTATGCTCAATGAATTCAATTTGATTTTTGAATTGACATATTTTGTGATCGAATTGAATTTTTTCAACCCAACCTAATTTTGTATTTTTTAACATAAAATTATTTATTATATTATAAAACTAAATTGATTCGATTAAAAGTGAGTTAAATTTTCATTCTCTAAGATTGACGAATTTAATAATGAAAACTTATAAACAAAGTTTTATAACATCATCAAAGGGATGGAAATGCGTATGATTCAAATATTTATGGGAGAAGCTGAATTAAAAGTTAATGCGAGGGTGAATTAATAATACACCAAAAGATAATGGGTGTAAAAAGAAAAAATACAATCCACCAAAAACCATGTCCCTTGGCCTGCGGTTTTGGGCACCTGGATGGGATACTCCCGCATTGCACCTTTTTTTTTTTTGGTTTTTTTCACGTTTCAATCTGTATGGATTTCGTGGGACCACGCTGCGTCGATTTACCTAACCGAGCTGTGTTGCACACCCACCAATTAGCAAGGGCATCAAACAACGGAAGTCCGATGAGAAGGGAATCCTTTCCTGGCTTGATTCCTGGTTAACCGTTTTCATCTAACTCCGTTGGGATAACTCAAAAAAAAAAAAAAAAATTAAAAACTAATGAAAAATATTAAAAAAAATTTAAAAATTATTTACTTTTTATTTCATTACACAAATTACGAATTCCTTACTTATCATTTTCAAAAAAAAATTACAAATTCACAACTTATCTCACTTTATCTCATTTTATCTCATTTTTTTATCATCAAATGCACCCTCTATCGAAAGGGCTTATATTGTTTTAGATGTTAATTCTCGAACAGTGTTATTTTACTATAAAAGTGAGCATATTTGTATTCAAAAATAGTCTCTGACACTATTTTTTTATTTATTAAAATTACACATTTATCTATTTATCTTTTTAATTTTGTTTTACATACTTATGATACCATAAAAACTTTGATACAAAAACTCAATCTAAAATGTAATTGTAACGTTTTAGCTATTTTTATTTTATAATAAAAATTATTATTTTTTAAATATATACAAAATGCAATATATTAATTTTTCTTAGATATTTTAATAAGTGAGCGGATAATTACAATATAAATTTTTTGAAAAAATTTATCTATGTTTATGAATTACATTATTATGATAAAAATTTTTAATTCTATAATTTTTTAAGTTATTATAAAAAATTAAAATTAAGTTTTTAAAAGAAATATAGTTATGCTTAGTTTAATAAATCTATTTGTATACTTAAAAGTTATTTTTTTTTTTTCAATTCATTGATTCCCCTAATTGTATAAAATGATGAGAAAAAATTAGAGATTTTATTTTGATTAAGGATTGGTGAGAAAAATTAGGCATAAAGGACAATTATAAATTTAAACTTACAAGTGGTCTTATTTTCGTATTGTAAGTTTTATGGGTTTTATGTGGAAAAAAATATTTTAAAAGACTAAAATAAACTTTATTTTTATTTATATTCTTATCAGTTATATAAAACTAAATATTAATTTATTTTATAACCTAATCAAATAAGAAAATAACTTATTTTATTTATTTATTTTGTCATCTTGATATTTATTTATTTATTTTTATAAATCTTTCATAAATTATTTATTTTAACATTTAATATACTTATATTTTATTCCATTATATTATTTTTAAAATATATTACTAAATTATGAGAATTTGAAAGGATTGTTTATATGGATGGCAATTTTAACCCGTCCCAATAGGTATCCGTTTGACCATGATCTAATAAGTGTAATTATTTTTAAATTTTGCGAGTAATAAGGCGAGTTAAAGTATAAAAATAAAATAACTGCAAAGTTCAGGGTACAGGGATGATAAATGTTGCGTACCTAACTAGTATTACCCGAATCTGCCCTGATTACCGAGATTATAGAGTACTTAATAGGTATTACCTGATTATTATCCAAATGACTCACACTAATTACTCATTTATTGGGCACCTAGCGAGTATTACCTAATTACTCATCTAACTTATTTGATTACCAACCTAAATTATCAAATACCTAAATTTATGCCAATAATAACATCAATTTGAATACTAAATTATATATATTGTGTTCAAAGAACATAGTCTATTTAATAAATACTAAATAATTTAAAATTTTGATATCAAATAACTTATTTTAGATTTAGGATTTGGTTCTCGATATAATGAATGGACACAATTTTTTTTTTTTACTTAATTATAGAAAAGGTATAAGATAAAATCAAATATGGATTTTTTTTTTCATTTTATATTTGTAAAAGTAATATAATAAATTTAACTAAGCAAAAAATATTTAAAAAATTTATTGAAATATAATATTTTTAGTATTTTAAAATGTAAAATTACTTATAGAGTTATTGTATTTAAATAATTTTTAATCTTTTGTTCTTGATTTAACAGCCTTATATTTGAAGGCTATGGGTACCTCTGATTACCTGATGGGTTAGGGGATGATAGCCAATTAAAAATACATGTCGTGTATCCACCTAGTCTAGGTATTTTTTTTACCCGATAAATTCATAGGCAATATTCGACTTTGATCCAATCCACTGCCATCTTAATTATAAAGCATCTTGCTAAATAACTTGAGAGTGATGACAACAATTAAAATGACAAAATTTTATAAACAAAATGAATGAAATAAATTAATTTTTTATTTACCTAATTTATGAAATAAAAATAAATAAATTTTATTTTTGTATGATTGTTAAAAATAAAATATAAATAAAAAATATTTTAGTCATCAAAAATATTTTTTCCTATTCTTTTATAGGCTTAAGGGTGTTTGTTTAAATTTATAAATATTTTTTTCTGAAGGCAATTATATCATTTTAAATTAGACATAAAAATAGCTAGTTAAAAAAGGATAGTTTTGTAATTCCATTTAACAAGAAGTTATTTATGAAGTACAAATAGGCCAACCCTATTTGTAATTTTTTTATACAACGACCCAAGTAACGTTGTTCAGAAACTAACGTTAAAAACGATATCAGCCTTTTAAATCCATCTCTTTTTTATTATATCTTTGTTAGGAGATAGAATTTTTTCTCCATGGATGTGTTTAGGCACAGAAAAAAAAAATTAGTAATTTCTATTTTTTTAACATTTGGTAATAACTCAAAATTAAATTACTAGAAGTTTCTAAAAATATCTTTTTTTTTTGTGCTAAACAATCAAAGATTATTGAATTTTTTAAAACATTTTTCTAATTTTTTACTAAACAATCAAAAGTTATTATTAAAGTTACCATAGATGATTTGTATTACATAATTTGCTACAAATACAATACACTTATGAACTTGGATTGTCCTACTTATTGCTATAAAATTCTCCCATCAAGGATACTGGACTCGTGTCCTCCTTTTTTGCCACCAGCTCCACCCACCCTTTTTACCCACCACCAACTGTGGGCGTCGTGCTACATCGACGTCTCGATAGTCCCTGACATCCACCACTCCAACCACATGGACTAGGGGTCCCACTGCTCACCAGATGCCCACACTTGAGACTGGCACGGCAATCGTCTTTTAAACATGCATAAAGCAGAACCATCTATATTACAAAATTTCATTTATTTACATCATTAACTCTCAAATTATGATAAATGATTATAGGATCTGCGAGTACCACAGCAGTCTCTTATTCTACGAGAGACCCTATTGACCCCCTACAGGGTTAGGGTAGCGGCCAGCCTCTTTAGGTTAAGTTCAGTATGTACTTCCACCTAGTAAGGAAATCAGGCAGTAGACTGACTAGGTAGTTGGGCCTGATGGTTCACGATAAACATCTCATTCTTTTGTCTCTCATGGATTGGGCGGCCGTGCCTACAGAGACGTTGGATCGCATTTGGCAGGAGGTTATGATAAATAAACGTAACATATTTTTAGTTTAGTCCACCATTGTTGCACTCGATTTGCTAATATATCTTTAATAACTCAAATAAGATAATGTGGCTAACTGTCCTCTTAAGTTTTGGCTGGTCTGTATGGCTAAGTGCCAAAAGATGTGGAAGGACCACAAGTGTGCGATCAAGAAGAAATTCTTCACACCAGTCGAGGGAGCTCCAAACATATTACAGCGGTGTTCTCTATGCGTGGTACCGGAGCAATAGCCTTACCTTATCTCCTACTAGTCCAGTCCCACGGTACAGGTATAATATAGTTAAGTTTTTAACTTTATTGCACGTGAATTTATATTTTGATTTGTTAGTAAACAGTGATATCTTTACGAACGAACTCAGCAAATCAAGCCAACCTTGGCCCGATGCACACGTCTAGAGGGAGGTATATATAGGACATATTTAATGAGGTATATAGTTAAATTTAACTATCCAAATTTCTATTCGTGTTGTTTTTATTCTCGCATTAGTAATTGCTGTATTTTTAGTAACTAAATTCATTTGTCTTTTATGCAGATGCGTGCGTAGGGGACCCCAATTAATCGGCTTCGCATATTCGAAAGAATACGCAATACCCAGCACCTCGACGTGCATACCATCATTGATTAGGTTCGGGCACAGATTGCTAAACTCCCAGAGGTTAAGTGAGACTCGACAGATGCGCGATGCCATCTTCTTTAAGGTCGTAGGACGGGATAGGCACGGCTACACGGATGGCGTGGACGGTGGCATACCTTGGTTCGTGGTTCGATTGGCCATAGCAACTGCCACATCTGTGGGTTCCTAAAGGCATATAGACGAGGAGATCGGGGCTTTCATAGCTGCTCGCCTGGACACCTTCCTGGTGGACTTGCGAGATGAGCTGCAGGCCAAGCTCAAGGCAGAGATTCAGGTCAAGGTCTGTGTATCGATTTGAGCTAAGGTCCTTGATGAGTTCCATGTTGAGATAGTTCAGCGTATGGATCATATGCAGGATGAGCTACAGGCAGAGTTTCATGGGTCTTGACAGCCCACTCAGGTAACATATTGAATAGTAACCTTACATTAATCAATTCTCGTATAGTTTTAAGTTTATAAAATTATATTCTCCCTAAAATTTCAAATTTCACAATACAGGACAACGATGATCGCACCGAGCCACGCCAGCCTCCAGGATATAACCTCGATTATGATGAGTTAAACTTTTAATTATTTTCACTTGTATAAGTAAATTATCAATGTTAAATTGCAGTATTCTTTATAAAAATTGATAATATAGGCTTCAACATAAAAATGAAAAAATGTGGAATGTAAAACTTGAAACTGAGGTGTTGAGTTCTCAGACCGAGCATACAACATCCATTGTGAACGTAAGTTAACGGGGAGCGAGATAAATCTATTTAGAACTTGTAGGAATGAACCGCATGCCAATCTGAGACACGAATCACTCGGAATGGCCTCGAGAAAAGTAGAAACGGGAAAACGTAGAACTTAGAATTTGAAACCGAGGCATTGAGTGCTCAAACCAAGCATACAGTGTCCATTACGTATGTAACTCAATGAGGAGTGAGATAAACTCATTCAGAACTTGTAAGAATGAACCGTGCACCATTCCAAGCCACGAATCACTAGGAATGGCCTTAGGAAGTTTATAAGAGAAACTGTGGAACTTAGAATATGAAACCGAGACGTTAAGTGCTCAAATTGAACATATGGCATCCGTTGTGAATGTAACATGGCAAGGAGTGAGATAAACCTATTTAGAATTTGCAGGAATGAACTACGCACCAATCCCAGCCATGGATCACTCACAATGGCCCCGGAAGAGTAGAAACGGGAAAATGTAGAAGTTAGAACTTAAAACTAAGGCGTTGAGGGCTTAAATCAAGTATACGGCATCCGTTGTTAACATAACTCGACGGGGAGCGAGATAAACCCATTTAGAACTTGCAAGAACAAACTGTATGCCAATCTGAGCCACGGATCGCTCGAAATGGCCCTAGGAAGTGTGTAAATGAAACTATAGAACTTAGAACTTGTACTAAGGCATTGAGTGCTCAAACTGATCATACAATATTCGTTATGAACATAACTTGACTGGGGGCAAGATAAACCCATTTAGAACTTGTAGGAATGAACCGCGCACCAATTCGAGCCACGAATCCCTTAAAATGGCCTCAAGAAGTTTATGTTTGTGATTTGGTTAAACCTAAAATTTTACATGTTAATTTTGTTTATGATTTTAATTTATAATTCATTCACTACTATTTTATATCAATATTTAATTTAACTTTTTGTAAATCTATTTCAGGTTTGATTAGTTCGCCTGTGGTATTGATTACGACCATCACTTAAAGATTTTGTTTTTATGTATATATTTGTAAAATTAAAGATAATGTAAAAATTATAAATATCGTTTATTTAATATAGTGATATTTTTATTTTTATTGAATTTCATTATACTGTGGTGTATTTAAATGTACAGTTACCATCATCATACAAATTTTTTTGTATAAATGTACAGGTTTTAACAAAAGCAAATAGTTTTTTTTTTTTTAAGGCATAGACAACCGCTTCAAAGCAATCGGCTAAAGGTTTAGACGGCAGCTTGGTGATAGTCAAGAAAAATTAGCCCTCTTAAAAAATAGCAACCAATTTAGGTGGCAAACAATTTGACGACCACCTCAGGTGATCGCCTATTCCCTTTCTGGACTCGAGCATTCACAACCGCCTAGGTCATAAAACTGTTGGCTAAGGGATAAACAACTGCCTCAGGCACTTTAAACGACTGCCTGAGGCGGTCGACTAGACCCCTACCCAGGAATGACTAAACTTTAATTTGACGAAATTACATTGAGAATTTTGGAAAGATACCTTACTCCTATTGGGTGTTAGAAATTAAATCATCATCTATTTTTGTGTTTTCACGATGAATTCTCTCTCTATTCTCCTCATAAATTATGACGAGGCCCCTTGAGATCTTGCAAATGGCACCTGATTCCCCTCATTTATTAGAAATTACACGATAACTCTTGCTTTTATTTTGTACAATTTATAGTTTAGCAACTAATGTGAAAACACAAGGCCCCATTGTTATGTGTAAAAATGATTGGTAATAGGGAGTTTGGGAAAATGATAAGAATTTAGGCATCTTGATTGTCTAATAAGAAAATTGAATGTACTACTAATAAGATGTGGAGCTTGAGTACAAAGGGTTCTACTTTCTTTGTGATAATGATAAAGTAAAAAATCTTTCTAAATCATTTGAATAAATGGGATCAAACTAGATCGAAAAGATTGTATACGGACAAGGGCGGACACGTCAAGGGGCCAATAGATAAAGGTGTAGACAATTTGGTGAAATTGTGATTTTTGAATTATACCGATCGAATTTAAGAATTTGGTCAGTTATTCATCTTGCAATAGCCAGTTTAGTTATTTTTTTGTAAAAATAACAGTTATTGATTTTGGCTATGATTTTGAACTTTTTAAATTAAATAAATTGAAATAACTGAATTAAAATTACTTAATATATATATATATATATATATATATATATATATATATATATATGATTAACCTAAATATCTACTCTTATTAAGGGCTTTGTTTTTTGAAATTTCAAAGATATAAGAAATCAACAAATTATCATAATATTAATTTTATGTTCTAAGTTTCTAGTAGTGTTTATATAAAAATTATTATTATATCTCTATAATTAGATTATAAAAAATATATTTAAATTTATAAGTTTATATAATCGAATTGACCGTAACTGAACCGATGTAATTCAGTTTGGTTAATATTTAATAAGTGCATATTTTTTAGTTGATTTGGTTATCATTTCTAATTTTTAAAAATAATTAGTTTGGTTATAAAAATTATAATTTTCGAATTATATCAACCGATGCTCCCCCTAGCAATGGGGGCCAATTTCCTCCATTAATTGGAAAAACTACTGCAAGATCTTATTGATTTTGCTCTCATTTAAATAAAAATCTTACTTTTGCCACATTGTTATTTATCTATTTATTTGTTTTATTTTTGGTAAGTCGGAACTCTCATTAGTTTATTGCAACCCTTAACGAATTGTGTAGCTGATGGGTAAACTGGGGCCCTCAACGAATTGCGTAGCCGATGGGTAAACTGTGGAGATGTACGCTACTCTTCCGCACACCTCGATTGAGTTAAGAATCGAACTCATATAATCTCTATGGAGAGCATATCCATGAGCCACTAGATCTAATCCCAAGAGGCCATATTGTTATTTATGTTTTTTACCCTTACTGTTTTTCTATTTTTGTCTGCATTCATCTAGAAAATATAATTCTACCTCTACTAATTATAAATTTTGGGTCCACCCCTATATCAAAATATTGAGGAACAAAACATTTTAGTAAAATTATCCATGTAAAAGAAGGCTTCCGTTGGCAAATTTAACATTCTCTAAACCTGCACATCATTTTCATAAGAAATAATCATATTAGAACAGTTTATAGCTAAAAGTAAAATAGATTCATAATCCTTAAATACATTGTTAAAAATGCATTCATTTCTTTCAATCTATAGTGCTCATAAAATAGTTATCAAATCCTTAAAATAATCTTTTTTTCCCTTGTTCACTATCAATTCCTTAATCTAATTTTTAATTTCCCCATCTTCGGTACCTAAATCCTAATCTTGACCCAAAATAAATTGATCCAGCGAAATCATATTTCAAGAGTCTTTGATCCCCAGATATTTAACACAACTCTCTTTTATAACACACTTTTTTTTTTTTTTACCAAATTAACTCTCATTGGTCAAATATCAAGAACAATATTTCATAAGAAAAACTTATTCGAAATCTTCACTTTCGACAAAAAACCCAAAAAAACTATCGTTAGAGTTTATACTACTACTAAAATTATTATTCTATCATTTATAAAACACCGTGATCAACCTTTATGCTGCAAAAATAAACTTATTTTATTGAAAACAGCCCCTCCTTAGTGTTGCCCCAAACCCACTCATTATCGTAATTATTTATAGGCACATTAATAAGTTGAACAATTTCAACAATGTTATTAAAAAAAAAAAAAATTCCATAAAGGGAGGAACTCCCCGATACGTAGTCTAAAAAATTTAAAAAAGGGACCACCCGAAGACTCAACCCCCGCACCAAAATATTTCTTGAAGCAAAGGGATTATCAGCACCCGGAATTCATTGTCCTTTTAAAAACGTTAATATCTAAATAAGGAAGCACATTGCAAACTAAGGTAGCATTTGGAGTGATAAAAAATAAGAAAAAAGTGTGGTTTGGGTTAATTTCGGCAGAAAATTCTGTAAAACCGTTCTAACGAATTCAAAAAATAACACTTATTTTTTCAAAACCGTGGAAACGGTTTTTCAAATCCGTTCCCACGGATTCAAAAAATTTCATAAAAAATAGTAATAATGGTATTCGTTTGAAAGTTTTCAATTAGGAGAATATGATTGTCAAAAAAAAATTTACGCATTCGGTTAACCTCTTTCCGAATTTTTGATTTTTTTTAAGCGAATTTTGAGTTTTTAGTAAAGGCGGGAAAATTTTAAATTAGTAATGGTGGGAAACAAAATAGAGTTTTTTGGAGATTTATTTTGTTTTCTAAAATTCCAAACGGTGCCTAAACTTTTCAATAATAATATTCTCTTGTCGCATAGGAAAAGAAAGCATTTTGAAAAGGGGAATTTCAAACACGAAAAAACCCTTTTCAATTTATTGCCAAATATCTTACTAATTTCGTATAAAACCCTTTTCAATTTATATATCACCAAAAATCTTAATAATTTCGTGTAAAACATTACAAAGACCGATAGGCCAAAAATCGTCAATGGATACCGGGTGCCTAACTTTAGGTATTACCGCAATTAAAGTACAATTAGTTTCGTTTAGCATCCAGCCTGAACTGCTAATAAGATATGCTTACCAATAATTGTCCAATGTTCCTGAAAAATTCAACTGGAACCCACTAGGTCTTGGACCTTTATATATTACAACCCATCTAGTCTTTAATTTCTTCATTGGGAAAAGCTTTATCCAACCATACTTTCTCATCCTCATTCAGCTTCCGGAAGATGGCCAAGGTTGCATCAAAATTAGATGGATATTCCAACTAAGCAACAACATGTCCCGAGTAAACATCTTTGAAATGCTTTACTGCATATTGCTTAATAATCTCCTAGTCCCAACTCATAATAATAATGTCCAGCCTCAAACCGTTGGTATGATTCCTAGCCTTTTGCCATATCAAAAACTAGCAATTGTTCATGTTCAAAGGCATATAAATATAATTTGACGTGTAAATAGTTTAAATTTAAATTTATAAAACAAATTTACATAAAAAAAGTGTAAAAATAACTTATAAAATAAAAATAATTAATAAAAGAGATTAAGGTGCAAAGTTTTATTATTTATTATAAATATTAACACATTTTTTAAAATATTAATTTAAAATCTTTTATATAAAAACTATTAAAAAAAACATATGGGAAGAGTGAGAGAAAAAAGAAAAATAATCTAGATTATTTAATAAATTTAATAGTTGAAAATATTTCATTTAAAATTTTAAACTTTGTTATTATACAAATAACTTCTTTTACATAAAAAGTATTAAAAATATGGGAAGAGTGAAAGAAAAAGAAAAATAATCCTGACCATTTAGCAAATTCAACGGTTAAAAATATCTCAAAATAAAAATTTGAAATTTTTTTATTATATAAATGATACATAGTGTAAAAGTGTATGTATTTAAATTTTAAGTTTTAAGAACATTAAAATTGAAATTTTAATTTAAATGTTTATTTTTAATAAAATTTTTAAAAATTTAAAGTTTAAATATATTTTTTAAATAAAAAATTTAATTAACTTTGTCTAATATCCATACATTATTTAATAATAATAGATAATATAAGTAAAATATAATAGGTATAATTTTACAAAATATAATATATATATATAAAATATATGTATTTATAATTTTATAAAATATAATATATATATTTATTTGAATTTCAAATTTCAAATTTCAAAGAATGTATTTTATTGTATAGATATATATATATATATATATATATAATAAGTGATGACGTAGCAGAATTTTAGTGATGATTGGGATAAATGTCAAATTATAAGATGGGTTTTGTTATATAAATTATAGTGTTTCCATCCCCTTTCCTCAATCAATTTTGTTTAGCTCTTTGAGCCTAATAGAGTTCGTGCACACTCAATAATTCTTCCAACTTCCTGGCTTCTAATAAAAAAATCGTCCACTAACCCAACTTCCTCTCTCATTCCTCCCAATTCAGCTACTGAAATTGTCTTTACTAATGATAGGATGAAACCCACTTTAGTGTATGAAATTTTCATTTGTATTGTCGAAGCTTGGAGGGTGTCAAATGACAGAGCAGCTACAATATGGATTAGGAAGGATGAGAACGACGAGGAGTTACTGATAAGGGTAAAAATGGTTAGTGTTTTTTCAAAATTAATGGCAGAAGTAATTTCTTAGAGTTGCTATCTTAGAAATATTATGGCTCATTTGGTTTATTTTTCTGTTTTTTATTTTTCGTTTTTGTTTTCTATTTTCTCTTTTGAACTCATTTTCTATTTTACACTTTTGAAAATAAAGAAAAAGCTCAAAACGCATTTGATTACTTGTATTTTCAAAATTTATTTTAGAAAACAAAAAATAGATTTGCACATAAAATGAAAAATGACAAAAATTCATTTTGAGCGTTTTTAATCCAAAATAAAGAAAATTTAAAAATAATAAAAACATAGCATTTTTTATTTCTTTATTTTGATATTTTTAAAACATAAAACGAAAACAAAAAATAAAAAAACAGAAAAATAAACCAAATGCCACCGTAATTTTTGTAATTGGGAGATCAAAAGTGTATTTCAAGATAAATTATTTTTGGTTAGTACTTTTTCATTTTGTTTTATTAAAAAGGTTTTTTAAGGATTCAGTAAAAAAAGCTCATAAGAGAGCACAGTACGAATTATATATTGTATGACTAATTTGTTTTTTTTTTGGTGACCCGGAACCCGGTCGGTTTATTACAGTCCTCAACGGACCGTGTAGCCGACCGGTAAATCGGGGGTCGACGAATACCCCACAAGCCCGCCGAACCGGTTAAGTCACACGCTTGCACGTGTGGTGGGTGGCCCTTGGAATAACTCAACGAGACTGGATTTCACCAGCGGAGACTCGAACCCTTACGGGTTGTTGCCTCGGCCCCTCACAATCAGGAGGTCACCCGCTTAGCTAGACCCAAGGGTTGCATGACTAATTTGTATTTGATAAATGTAAGTTTTTTTCTTTCCTTCAAAAAATAAAAAATGTTAAAGCACTAATAGTTTTAACGAAAGATATAATTAATAAATATAACAAAATTAAAATAATAGAGAACACATGAAACTATTATCAAAGTTAACACCAAAATTTGAGGATCTCACCTATCAAAACCCTTTAAAAAGTTTGAAGATTTGACCGTGCGGATTCTAATGAGTGACCTCGTTATGGGACTCAAGGGCTCCAACTCACGATGTCAACATACGATAATATGTGATTGTGGTTTGGTTTGATTTGGATAAAATTTGGTGATAGGTTAGTTTGCATTAATTAATTTTAATTAACATATTATTTTAGTTTAGTTATTTGTATATTTTTAACAACGAATAGCATATCTAAGATAATGCTCTAGGTTTCACGCAGTGCATATTCATGGGTAACGACTGCGGACTTCTCTCCGACCCCAAAAGATAATGCTCTAGGCTCGTGAATTGCCTAACAAAGCCCACAAACTTAGCAAAGCATAGACAAAGTCTGTAAGAAGCCTTAAAAAGGATTTTTTTTTTTTTTTTTTTTTGTGTGCATAGTTTCAAATCCGCGTCCTCTCCGAAATTACTAATTAATTTATTATTTAATTATTATTATTAACTAAATTTTTTGCTAAATTATTAGTTTTTTGTTAAACTTTTGCTAAATTATGAATTTATCATGCAAACACAAACGTAAAAGATACCTGTTTAATTTCCACTAGAGTGTCGTCTCAAAAACCTTATGGGTTAAATTGTAATTTATTGTCAATAACTAATTTGTTTTTGTCAAGAAAGGGAATTTGTCACGCAAATACCAAAATAGAAAATAAAAACGTAACAGTGTTTCTCGATACATATCAGAGTTGTGTGTATTTTTCTCAAAAAAAAAAAAAAAAAAAAAAAAAAAGAGATAGAGAGAGAGAGAGAGAGAGAAAATGAAAAAAAGAAAAAAAACTTTAGCCTCAGATTAATTTACTAAGAAAATAAATTTGAAAGAAAAATTAATCAAACATGCCCCTCCCAAGGAATTACTCACCGTTTAACAACCAACCAGGCAAACAGAGCTTGTGACTTCTTTCCAAGAGGTTGCCTCACATCAGTGCAGTGGGCATTTGTTGGTATTCGGATAATTTACTTAAATTGTCTCATTTACCAAGATATTTACCAGAATCACACTCTTGCTTTGGAACATTTATCTCTAATAATTGATTTGATAAATAAAATTTTGTGTTTAAAACATATGTTTAAATTTAAAATTTAGTTGAATTAATTTAAGAGAAATAATAAATTTGATCATATTAATAAAAATAAAAAATATAATAAATATAATATCTGAAGATAAATTTATTCATCCACTTACTTAGATAGTTTAAGAAAATAATAAATTTTCATTAAATTCTATTATTTTGCATTAAATCTCAAATAATATAGAAAATCCGAAATTTATGTCATGAAATTGAATCAAATCTAACCCATAAAATTTTATTTTACTTCAAAACACAAAAATTAGTGAAAACTCTCTGCCAAACTTAATCAAATCTCACCAAATCTAACATTTCAAACAGTGCAAAAACTGAGGCATGTCAACTGAATACTAGCCCATATTAATTACCAAAACAAAAAGAATACTAGCCCATATATATATATATATATATTGATAACTGGAGATGGGACCTAAAGGATGTCGTCTGATTTTGACGTCGTTATCAAATACATAAAAATTCATAAAACAGGGCCTCAAAACAAGAAAGTTGAGAGCTTCCAACATAAAAGCAGTTGAATGGAGCAAGAGTCTAGCATATGTTTTCATCAAAATCATACCCCATCAAGCACGCAACTTAAAAATAAGTCATCAAACCAGCCAACAAAACCCAGATATCATTCGAAATATGATAATTTAAGATGCCTCGGCAGCAGGTTGGGTCAACCCAAGGCTCACCAACAACTTACTAAGGGACTCCGGTGAGCTCACCTGGTATTTTACTTTCCCGGAAGAGAGGAAAACCTCAGCAAGTTCAAGCTTTTCAGAAGTAAGACTGGTGCTGTCCATCGTCTTACTGAGCACCTTTAATGCAAGGTGTGCTGCTTCTTCCCTCGTCATATCATCCTTATAGTCCTGCTTAAGCATTGACTGGGCTGCCTGATTGTTTGCACCAATTGCTCCAGCCTTCCAACCACCATAGTTTCCACTAGGGTCACTCAGGTAAAGCTGGAAACCATAATTCTTATCCCAGCCTGCAAACAGAAATGAAACACCAAAAGGACGGAGCCCACCAAACTGGGTGTATCCTTGCTTGGTGTCGCAGAGAGACTGAACTAGTTGTTCAACTGGCATTGGCTCCTGGTAGGCAAAAGTATAGCGCTGTGCTTGCACCCTGGCTGTGTTGATGAGGATGTTGGCATCAGACATGATTCCTGCCACAGCACACGCGACATGGTCATCAATCTTGTACATTTTCTCAGTGGACATGGAAGTTTGCAGGAGCTTGGAAGTTACTTTCTTTTCGCCAACAAGCACAACCCCATCTTTTGACAGTATCCCTATGGCAGTGCCAGCATTTCCAATTGCTTCCATTGCATATTCGACCTGGTACAGACGGCCTTCTGGAGAGAAGATCGTTGTACGGCTATCATACCTTCGAGACATCTAACATACAGCAGTACAACCTCGATAGATTAGTCAGACAAAATGGACGATCTGACACTGCAGATTTATTATTATCAATACTGGATTCAGTTAACTGATAGATGGAAAGCAATCAAGCATAAATGAAGGGTGGGAAGAACCCTATTTAAAATGATTTGAGACCTGCAGACTTGCCACTGATCCAATTAATTCAAAACTAAATATTCTCTATATATGTTCAGAACAAGAGTGCCCTTTCTATAGAAAATTCAAATGCTTGATAAAACTAATAAATTTTTTTCAGTGGCCATTTAAAAAACTAATTTCAAATTAACCAGGCGCATTTATGATAAAACTGAAAAATTCTAGTACTAGTTTTCTAGTGCCGAAATATTCAAGTAATGAATTCATTAGTTTGAAATTTTATGATAAATATTTACTTCAAAATGAAAATAAAAAACAATTTCCGGGCTTCCACCAAGCGAATTTGGCATTCAGTGACAAATCATGGATCTGATTCCTACTGGGTCCAGTAAGACCCTCCTACCTTTGAGGAGTAAAAAGTATGAACAAGTCCAATAAGACCCTCCAAATCCCAGTCATGAATCTCTCTCCCTAGAAGCACGTTCAGAACCTTCCAATTTCCAATCACGAATCTCTCTCGTTAGAAGCACATGCCATACTACCATCCCATTATTATTATGGAAAAATTCTGCGACATCCCTGATCGCCGCAATGTTCAATTACTGTATTATTATGATTATAATGATACCTCTCCACTAACTAATTTTGCTTCTCGTCCCCTATAAGCATCCTGCAACCTCAATCACATTTCTAATCTGAAAATCCCTAATCATATGTTTTCCGATCATGCATCAACCAAACCAAAGAAAATAAAAAAGAAGTAATCAAGAACCTGCAAAATCTTTTATTTTGGTAATATTTTTCAGTCGAAATAACTTAATCCTCGAAACAATCTTTCAACAAACTGATCTCCACGAAAAGAAATCAAATTTACAAGAACGCAAAATCCTAATCCCTAAAATGAGATCAGAATTGATCAAATAACTTCAAAAAACAGAAATAATTCAAGGAATTGAAAAAATCAAATGGAAACACCATATTATCTGAAAACACCTAATTTACCTCTCACTTCGCGCACAAAAGAGCATTGCTGCTCTTCTCCTCCCTCCTCTCTAAACGGGTGAATGAAAATTTTGGAATTTTAATGGGTACAACCGTACAAGGGTATATGTAGCGTGCGCGTGTCGGCAATGATGTGAATTGGACAGTTGTCATTCATTATCCATGTGTTTTTTGATATTGAGCAGTGATGGAAGGGCTAGGGTATGTTTTCAAGACTATACTGGGTGGCCGAGATGTGAAGATGGACCGGACCTTAATCGGATTGTGAAGGCTCCATATGAGATTGCTATTGGTCGAAATGTTTCAGATGTTATTTTAACTTTGTGACTGGTGGGAAGTCATGGCCAAGTAAATGCTATTATTTCATTTTTTTATTTTTTTACCTATTTTCATAAGTTGGTGAGAAAGCAACTTAATTGTTCATTTGCTTATTCACCCACTCTCTTGTAAGTGTTTTGAAAGCTAAAATGGACCAGCCATTTGAACTGCAAAACAGCAGAAAATAAATGCAGTGAATGAAACAAATGGATGATATTAACCACCTAAAAAATTGTGTTGAACACAAGCTATATATATTGAATATCCAGTTTTATTATTTTTATTATGGTCATTTATTTTCACTTTTTTCATTTGGTATTACAGTGTATTTGGCATTTGGTGACAAGTCCAATCAAGGATTAAACTGTCGAGTTGTCAACAATTAAAACTGGAAGTTTTCTCTTCGGTTATGGTTTCCTTTCTGGCAATGGAAAATTTAGTGCAGCAGTTTGGAACATTTTATATTTCCTTTCCTTTAGTTCCAATCAATTTTTCTATTTTCAGTAATTTTCATAATTTTCACACTCAAAATCCTCCAAGTAAGGGTTTCTAATCTTTCTATATAAATATTTGTAACGGCTCTACCATAACAGTTTTGAGCTTTCAGTTAATTGAGTTAAGATTGTCATAAATTCTGTCCAAACTAGGTATTCTGTATGATATTTTATTATTATTATTATTATTATTATTATTATTATTATTATTATTATTATTATTATTATTATTATTATTTTTTAAACTTCTATTTGTCATTTTATATGAATCAAAATGTAGGAGTAAAATCCAAACCAACACTTGCAAATCAATGAATTTGAGGCTACCTATCCTGTCCATTAACATTCTGCTACTTCACTTGGTACCATAGCTAATTTGCTCTTGCATTAGTTGGATCAGATTCAACCTAGTAAGAATGGATACGGATACATGCACAATATAGGCAAAATTACAAATATGGCGATTTTGGAAAAATGGGAATTTAGACAAGGCAACAGCAAAAGGATAAAGTTTTGATGTATTTTTTATTAGTTATATATATGTGAATCTAACATCCAAAAAAACCTAATTCAATATATAATTCAACACATAAATCAGAATAGAATATGGGATAGAAGATCTTATAAGTTCAGGGATTTTGAATGCCTAAGTTTAGTCTTGTCGTAATCATATATTTGAACAACAATTAAAATAATTGGACAATGCATGTTTCAGTGTGTTCGAATACGAACGTTCAATACATCTCGGATACGAAACCCATTTTAAAGTGTATGCTTCATAGGATTCAAGTTCAACCCATCACTACCTCCCTACTTCGCATAATAATCCATGATGATGAAAGTTGCTCCTCATAACCCTAGTGCAAAGGATGCTAGCATTATTGTACTTCCTAAAACCTGTGGTGTTTTGCAGCCTGTCTTGCTTTGAAAAGGAAACATCCTTCTGAATTTCCTGTCATAGCAAGAGTTCTAAGTATATGTTGGAGATCAGTGGAATCCAATGGAGTTTTTGTTCTTCTTTTTGTATAGAATAACATTATGAGTTGCATTTTTCTGTAATAAACATCTGGTTGCATTAGAGTTAATGTATAGGCTTTAGAATGATATAGCCTGAGAACTTTTCAATGAACACGCTCCATTTCTATTCTTTTTAAATTCATTTAGTTTTCCCAAATTTGCAGGCAGTGACAAGCTTCAAAAAATTTGCATGCAATGTGATTTTTAGTAAAAATTTTGAATACCCGTTAAGGCTTCAAAAATAATAATAATAAAACAAATAGATAAACCTTTATAGCCCAACTTGTCCATAATTTTTCATCCTTACCTCTAAAGAACCAAATCCCATATTCATCACTGTTGCCGGGCTGATAAAAGGTGCAGCTCAGCTCCATGAATGAAGGCAAATCAAGATAGAAACACTTAACTATCTTTTGTACTGTGTTTATCAGCTTGACTATCTTGTGTACTGTGTTTATCAGCTTGAAAACGAAAAACGAAAGGACCCTTTTACCTTTATAAGTACACCCACTGGGCTTTGCCAAGATTTCCGATCAAACCATTACTTTTTCAATCATATCATAACTGACGCGAAAATAGAACTATCAAAGTTTGTGCCAATCATAATCAAATTTGCAACAAATTTAAGAGAATATCCGAAAATAGAAAAAATAAAAATGCTACATTATGGTTTTAGGGGGTAATGGAAAAATCAACAAAATGTGAAGAAGTCAGCATCAACCCTATTAAGTGACTACCACGAAATTTAAATTAAAAAAAATTAGAATAAATCCAAATACATAAGTTCCAGAATCACACAAAATTCCTCTTCTCGAAAATCCAGAGCGACAATCACGTATACGGCCAATTCTTTTATCCATACATAAATATTATTGAGAATCAGAGAAAATTACCTCTCAAATCGAGGCGAGGAGAGAGATCCGGAGATGGAGATGCAACAACAGAACAATGCGCAGCGAATCTGATAAGAGGAAAATCACTTCGGCATCAAAATCTGTACAAATAAAAACGACATACGAATTTATATACATGTGCATATATAATGAGAAATAGTGAGAGCTACCTGCAATCGTCGAGAAAAGGGAAGAGAGTCAAGAGACTTGCTAGCAGTATCTATGGAACTCTGGTATTTCTAAGAACCTAGGCCCCATTACGTTTCTTGTGGAGGGGGAAAGCAACTGGTTCAATAGAAGCTGGACCGGACCTGTCCAATTTGGCTTGGTTTGGGTACTTTTTAACTTATTTTTGTTTTGCATGATTTTTTTTTTAGTTAATTAAACTTGTTATTCGCATCCATAAAATTCATATCTTGCATAAAAAAATTTTAAAATAATAATAATTTATCAAACAGAAAAAGAAAATTAAATTTTTGCTAAAAAATTATAAATGACAAAAATAAATTAAAAAATTTGTTTCGATATCCAGATCAACTCTTACCAATCTATTGGTCTAATTTTTAACACCATTGATAATTTAAAGGGTGTTTGGACTCTCAAAAATATCAAAAGAATTTCACTTTTATTAAATTTTTAAAAATTTTTTTAATTAAATTTCATTACATATCATTTTTATACTAATTTTAATTTTTTTTTGGGACAAATCAAACACCATCCTTATTTCTTTTTACCTTTTTTTTTGTCGCTGTTTTGGATAGGCAAGTAATTATGGGGCACATGGTTTTATTTGGTACTAAGCGATTACCTAGTTTTATTTGGTACTAAAGTTAAATTAAATCACAAATCAATGATTTGAAAATTTTTGAAACCGCAATCAAAGTGTTTCACTAAAAAAATCAAATTTCCAATTTTTGATTGGTTCAATTTAATTTAACTTGATTCATGAGAATATTTTGACGTAAATGTAATTGCAAACAAGTTTCAAGGCTAATTACATTATTAGAAACCCATAAAGACTCGTAAAAATTAATGGGATTGACGACGTGGTAATTAAGGTGGTAGGAATCATGATGGGTTTTTTCATCTCAAATATTCTTGACATGAAAACAATATAAATTAGATATGCTTATTTAGAAATTGAGAAATTTATTTAGTTTCCTTAGATAATTTTATTTAGTTTTCTTAAATAGTGAAATTTTATTTTATTTTAGGATTAGGGAACAATATAAACAACTTTACGTTATTTTGTTGAGATTATTATTCATTCTTTATTTCAGAAATACAAAAACCTTTGACATCTATTTTAAGTTTTCTCTCAATTATTTTGGTAGATTCCAAGATTTTAACTTTGTCGTTAAATAAGTCAATTTATTCTTACTTTACACTACGTTAGATGATATCAGAGTGGGTATCTCCTAAATCGATGACTAACAATAGCAGTAGTAGAGTCGACTAATCTATTGACATAGATAAGAGATTGCAGGCTATCTGGACTCAGGTCGAATTGCAAGCTGTCTCGGCTCAGGTCGAAGAACAACAGTTAGCAATATGAGCATTAGAGTAGTAGATGGATGATTGATTAGAGGAGATTAATACACAAATGGTGGCTCTATTATGAATTGTTAGCGATAGGAACAGGAACGCAAAACTAAATCTAGTCGAGGGTTTCGCTCCTTTAAACCTTAGAAGACGAATAATGACAGATCTTAATGATAATGATGATAATAGAAGTGATTTAAGGTTTGCAGCGGCTCGACCTAAAGGTAGGAGGTATGACAATCTTTCATATCATGCATCTCAGCGTGATAACGAATTTAAATTAAGGGTCGATATCCATTCATTTAGCGGAAACTTAAACATATAAGACTTTTTAGATTGGCTTATGGAAGTAGACTAGTTCTTTGATTATATAAAGATTTCTGACCCTAGAACGGTGAAGCTAGTAGCCAACAGACTGATAAGGAGTGCTTCAGTTTAGTGGAATAGGTTACAAGAATAGCACCAAAGAAAGGGTAAATGCTCAATTACGACATGGCGTAAATGAAACAGTTGTTGAGGGGACGATTTTTTCCCTCAAATTATAAGTAATATTTGTTCCAATAGTATCAGCACTGTTTGCAGGATAACTAGATTGTTAATGAATATACCACTAAATTCAATAGGATTGATATGACAAGGTCCGAAATGGATTTGCGGCAAAAGATCAAGGAAACTGAAATAGAAGAGATAATTATAGAGTTTTCAACAAACTATAATAAGTTTTAAAAAAAATATTGAGGTAAAAGAGACTTCTACTTTCTTGAACACTAGTTTTGAAAACAATTATAATTTAGATCAATTATTTTTAGAAGAAAACAAAATTATAAGTGGTTTTCAAAATTAGGGGATTAAAAATTCAAAGATATTAGAATTTATTGATCCTTTTGATGATGAGCATTACAACTGATATTTATTATTCGATGGTGAAAAAATTTGTGGTTTCATCAAGTTTTAGATAGTAGAAGCCAAAGATGAAAGTATATTGAAGTTTACTAAGGTTCGTCACCCATGTTAGGTTAACATGATTGAATTTTTCAATCATGAAGAATTTTTTGAAGAATTGATTGCAAGAATAAAATGAGATTGCTATCGCGTGTGAAGATGAAGATTATTTCTAGGTTGGAATTATACAAACTTTTGTTAGCAAAAAAAAATTATATTGAAGGTGCTTGCTCATGATAGTTTTTTTATTTTTTTTAGATCTTACCTTACATAACTCGAGGTCGGGTGTTTTTTTTTTTTTTTAAGTAGACGAGAATGACATAAACGTAACTGTAGACAAGTTCCTGGGCCAGTTAGATTGTTAGAAAGCCATGAAGATTTGCAAAAATTAGTGGGACCAACAATGTGGTAACTAAAGTGATGGAGACTATAATAGGCGTTTTCATCTCAAATATTCTTGATGAGAAGCTAATATAAATTAGATATGCTTATTTAGGAATTGAGAAATTTTATTTAATATAAATTAGATATGCTTATTTAGGAATTGAGAAATTTTATTTAGTTTCCTTAGATAACTTTATTTAGTTTCCTTAGATAGTGAGATTATTTTATTTTATTTTAAGATTAAGGAATTATATAAGCCACTTTACGTTATTTTGTTGGGATTATTATTTATTTTTTATTTCAGAAATACAAAACCATAAACTTCTATTTTGAGTTTTCTCTCAATTCTCTTGGTGGGTTTTAAGATTTTGACTTTATCACTGAACAAATTAATTTATCATTACTTTACATTGCGTCACATTTCTCAAAGAATATATATGCATACACATAAGAATATTCTTATTTATTTGAAAAAATAAAAGAAAAATATTTTTAATATAGAGCATGTAATTAAAATAGCTTAATTCCTTGAATAAAAAATTATAAGGAATTGATTCAAATTAATTATTTACAAATCTTAGTCCCTAATTGTAAACATATCCCTAATTGTAGTATTTTTATGATTTCTTTTTAAAAAAATTTATATTTAACATATTTTATAATTTATATTAATAGTATTAGCTTAGTTTAATTAATTAAATGGCCCCTCAAACTAGAAGTAGAATCAAACCGTTCAATTATTTAATTTTTAAAACCATAATTGGATGATTGATTCAAAAAAAATGAATAATTTGAATAGGTTTTAGTTGGTATGTTAGAAATTTGTCCATACAAATTTTGATTCAAGAAATATCTAGGGTTTTCCATTGAAACTCTTATTTATTAATTACCACATTTCTATCGCAGTATTGATTATTATTAGTGGATTTGTGTTTCTGATTTATTCCTTCAATTAATAAAGAAATAAAAGTAAAAAAGTTTATACTCCCTATACTCGGGTGAAAATCACTCACACCCCCTATACCTTCTAATTATATACTAATATCCTCTGTACTTATGATGAAAGTGTAAAGTTAGCCAGTACTGTTAAAATTAACGATACATGAGATACACATGCATAAAAAGTTGCAAGTGATGAATATTAAAAAAAAAAAAAAGAAAGAATAGACGAAAATACCCTTTGCTCTCGCCTTCTAATCTTCTGTTCTAACATGGCTCCGGTTTCGATCCTCTTGGATAAGAACTCCTCGACGAGATCTCCCCTATCGTCAGTTACTTTCCTTTCGACTTTGATTCTCTCAGGAACTAACCCATCGGCAAGGAAGTACCACCACAACCAAAGGTTAAGGTTTTCATGCATAATAGTTACATATATATGTATGTACATCTATAGAAGAAACCTTAATTTCTCAAGAAATTCGGACTGGGTCTAATTAAATCTTCACCAAAATCTCAATGGGTTTCAAGAGTAAGAGGCTGAGGAAATCGTGGGGGATGTGTTTGTTGCTTTGCTCAGAATTGGGATTTGGAATATGGGTGGGGGGCTCTTCAATCAATAAAGTTTTTGATTTGTCTAATTCTTCAATTTAGTTTTGATTTGTGTTTTATATATATATTGTGCATCTTGCATAAATTTTGTGAGTTTTCCATATTTTGAATCACAAATGATGATTGCATATTCTGTAATATTTTCTTATTTAGTTGTTGAAAGAGTGGAGACGAATATTGGATTAATTTCTTTGTTTACACCAACTTTACTAGTGAGTATTAATTTGTTTGTTTGAAACTTTTAGTAATGGTGAAATTTATGTTGAGAAAGAAACATGGAAGAATAGAGAAGAAATAAGAGGTTAATTCTATATTTTTACCATTGAAGATAATGCCGTCCACAATTATACTTTAATTATAAGTACAAGGGATATTAGTATACAAGAACTAAGTAAACAGGGTATAAGTGATTTTCATCTAAAGTACAAGGGATATAAAGGCTATTACCACACAAATAAATAAAGATGATTTAGAAATTAAAGATGCATGAATACAAAGAACTTAAAAGAGAAATTTTGATTTTTTTTATTGAAATAAAAAGGATTTAAAAGAACTTTTAGATTATAAATAATGAATATATTTACATCAATTTTTTTTAATATATGGAAGATCTGCAGAATCTTCAAATTTCAAGTTTTCAGAGTATTTAGGATTTTTGCTTATTGCTCTCTCTCTTCGCCCCCTCCCCCAATTTTTCTCTCTTTTGATCAATCTCCTTTTTTGTCCGAGACTTCCTTTATTTATAGAGAGTCTTAGATAACCATCTCTAGATTTTTTGGTACATTATTTGAAAAAATCAAACTCATTTGAATTTGGTTGCCAAACCTCATTTGGACTAGGTTAATGAATTTTCAAATTACAACCTTATGATATTTTAATTGTATTATTTAAATTTAAGCGATACTTTATGTATTAGGGTGACTTTTTTTAGATAAAGGGATATTTAAATTTGTATTAAATTAATTTTAAATGTAAAATTTAATTGTTAAATTTTATGTGCTTATAGTAACCACTTGATACGAGGGATTTATGTACAATGTGCATGAAATTGCACCTATTTGATGTGTTATTTTGAGATAATCTCATGTATACTTATCGAGATTTTAAGAAATTTCGTTTGATTGTTAACTCTGACCATATGTCCATATAGATCCGATCCTACACATTAGGATTAGGGCTTGGGACTACTCGGCCCAACCGCGACTTGACCTTAAGTTGACTTAATCTTGACCTTGTAATTTTAATCTTATTTTTATAAATTTTTAATTATTTATTTGCACTACTTCAAAATGAACAATTGATATTCATGATTGAGAAATCTCAACGCCTATGAATTTATGATAATTATTAATAAAATTTATTTATTTTTAAGATTAATTGAGTAATTATTTTATTCTAAGTTCAAATTATAAATAATTTACTTCAAAAAAAATTATAAAAAGTATTTAAAAAATATTAAAATATATAGAAGGTCAATGGGTCATAGTTAGAGTTGGATATACCTGACCTTGACCTAACCCAACTCGATTTTTACAGGACGGATCAGAGATAAATCAAATAGGATCGAATTAAAATCGAATCAACCCATTTTACATATCCACATATATATAGCACATATGATCTCTTTTATACAAACTTTACTTTGATGATCTATTCATTTATTCAAGCGAGGAGATGGTACACTCTACTCCCAGTGTTTCCTTACATATTTTATAATCCACTTTGATTCAATCTCTTTTTTTTTTATGTAGAATTTTTGAAAATTCGAGATGCTTATGCCATCAATTTATCTTTCCAACTCATTATTGTATTTATTAAAAATCAAGTATCCTTGGTAAGGCTATTTCAAAATCCATAGATTTCTCAATAGCTTGAATTTCCATAAAGGCAAAAGTAAGTGAAGGTAAATTTATTTATTTTCAAACAATTACCGGCTTTCCGGCTTCTGATTAAGGTCATGTAACGGATGGGATGTTCATGTTACTTGATAAAAGCAAGCTGTAACTGTTATTTCAGAAAAATTAGCGGACGTTTTTCAAATGATAGAAAATGAGGGGAAGTTAATGTAATTTAACGAAAATAATGGTCGTTGTCGCCGAGGCGCCACTCCCTCGTTTACTTGAACGGAAACCCTTCTACAAATTTTCTTCTCTTCAATTTCATTTGAATTCTTTCTTCTCTTCATTTGAATTTGGTCAGATCATTGTTCACTCCAATTTGATCTGATAGTCTTGTGACGGAACTATACATAAATATATACAGATCAATATATATAGAGATGCATCTATGGCCATCGTTGAGGATAAGGGAATCGTTCAAGCTGGCTTACCTGGAGAAACTGGAGTGGAACCTCCACAGAATGAAGAGGGAGAAGAATCAACAGCGTCAATCTCAATCTCCCACCTCCAATAGTCAGCAGAAACTCTTAGATAATAATACAGACGAGAATCGCGCTGGTGGGGCCCTTGTCTTGTGCCGAGAGGTTCTCATGATCCTCTCTTGCTGTTACTGTTGCTTCTGCTGTGGAGGTATCCTTCCTTCTCTTTCCCAATTATGTTGTTTCGAGTGTCTGTGTATCTATGTATATATATATGCATATGTATATCTATACACGTGTGCATCTTGTGGGTATTTGTTATTTTTTGGAACTGGGTTTTGATGAATTAATGAGACAAATTAGAGGCCCATCTGGTTGTTGGATGACTCGATTCTGATGGTAGACTTCATCTTAGTTTTTCATAAACGGTTAGTATAAATGGGTCTGGAATTTCAAGCTTAGGTTTCATGAAAGTACGCTAGTGCTAATGAATGGTTGTCAAGCATTTTAGCAATCACCATTTTTAAGAGTTAATTGTAGCATGTTGAAGTTTATCAAAGCAGCTTAGATCACAATAAAATATTATCAACGACAAAGTAGGTATGGAAGATGTAATTGGATCCATTTATGAACTGGTGGTCGATTATTGTCCAACTTCATGATCAGAATTGCAGATTTTATTGATGAGGAAGCAGGTGCTGAAGCTTTAACAGCTTTAATTGGACTGATTTTTGAATTGAGAGCCAATAAAAAAGTGCATTCCAGTGAAGCCTCTTCTCTATAAAATTGGAAAGTGAACTTTGACTGCCGATGTCGAGGAAAGTTTTACTCGGCTGTTACAATTACAAATACACTAGCAGTAAAGTAGGTGCCTACTTTTATTTTAGAATTGGGGGCACATGTGTTTTAAAATCACTTAGGCTTCGTTTTGGATAATTAGGAATTTTACATTAATGGATTTGAAATTAAATGGAAAGGTTTTGATGTAGTTTCAGATTGGCCTCCCTATCTTAAAAATCCTAGCAATTCACTACTTCAAGATCTCCTTTATTCTTGCTTCATATTTGGTATGCTATAGTGCTATTGAAGTTTTAGCAGAGACCTTTGGTTGTGTATCAAGTTGGCCCACTTGAAGATGGCTGCTCTTTTCCAATGTTGATGATGCTTGGGTTAAGTGATGGGAGACGGAAGGTAGATCGTGGCATAAACGCGTATTGGATGCTTCACTAGTAAATGGAAAGGCTTTGATGGGGTTTCAGATTGGCAAATTTGGATCTTCCATGGTGAAGGTAGGGATCCTTTGGGAAGATGATTTAGTGATACCCATTAAACCGTGTGTTAGATGCAATTAGATTGCTTGTCGCTTCACATGTTGGCAGTATTGTGTGGTACTAGATAGCAGTGCTGCAGTATGGGTGGTAGGCACTAAGATTTTGACAATACACAACACAACGATTTGTTTTGATGAGATTAAACTCTTGTTGCTTTTAGTTTTTGGAGACTGATCTTGATCTAGTTGCCTAGATTTGCCCATGACACTCTCATAGAAATTGAAGGTCACTCTTAACAACTCAACAAAGCCTTATCCTAAGCTAGTCAGGTCAGTTATATGGATCCTTTTTCTCCATTCATTTATGTCCAAAGTTAATGTTTTCCGTGAAGTTATTTGACAGTTGATCTTAATTAGGAAAATATTCCTGTTTTGTAATAACAATGCCTATCTTTTTTTTTCCCTTTTTTTTAATAACGTAGAAAAGAACACTGACAAAAGTTAAAAAGTTGGCTCGTGACGTCTTCAGTTATATCTTGGGAACCTTGCATCATTTGGGAAGGATTTCAATGATGTGACTAGACTTTAGAACATGCCAACTTCTTACTGCCAAGGGCTTAATTTTGGGTTGGTGGATTCCAAACTAGCAGTTGGCACCCTAGTTCCTTTATATGATTATAATAATATATCGTTTCTTGAAACGAGTGAAAATGTAGTTGAGAAATCTGTTGACAAATTCACCCAAAAACCACTTATACTGACTTAGTAGTGGCATAATGCATTTGTGATAAAATAGCGGACATGGATGATTGATGTGTTTCAGAGGGATACCAAATTATTGAAACACGGCAATATGGCATTGCATAAGAGGATCTGGGGCTGAAAATTCTGTTTGTCACTCATTATTCCTTTGTCAAAATGCTTCTAGTGAAGCTTGTTTGCTAACTGTTTATTCATTTGAATTTAACTCTTTTCTTTTTGTCAAAAAATTAGGAATTAATTGAATGATGAGGCATCCAATTGGGTAGTCTATGCTTGTATCTAGTAGTTAATATACAAAACTTGTACAAACTAAATTACGCCTACACTAAACACATAAATATATTAGTATACATTAACACTCCCCCTCAAGCTGGAGCATATACATTATATGTTCCAAACTTGGTTAAAATAACTATTGATTCCCCAAATCTTTATTAAATAAATCAGCAAGTTGGTCTTCAAAGTTCACACGACCAGTTTAATCACATTTTCTAAAATCTTCTATTTAACAAAATGACAATAAACTTTAGTGTGTTTAGTTCTCTTGTGAAATATTAGATTAGAAGTAATATGAATAGTGGATTGATTATCACATAGTAATTCTATGGGTTGTGATTAATGAATCACGAACTCCTCCAACATGTGTTGTATCCAAATGAACTCGCAAGATGTATGCACTATGGCTCTATATTTTGATTCAGTACTTGACCAAGCTACTACCGTCTATTTCTTACTTCTCCAAGACACAATGTTACCTCTAATAAATAGACAATGTCCAATGGTAAAGTTTTTATCTAACGGTGACCCAGCTCAGCCTGCATCAACATACCATTGAAATATAGCATATCCATTAACCTTGTATAATAATCCTCTACTAGGTGCACTTTTTAGATATCTTAGAATTCCGATAACTATGTTCCAATGACTAAAGCGAGGTGTTCTAAGAACTGACTGATGATACTCGTAGCAAAAGCTACATCTGGTCTAGTGACAGTTAAGTAATTTAGCTTTCTAACTAACTTGCGGTATTGACTAGGATCATGTAACAACTTTCCCTTATTAGCAACTAATTTAATATTTATATCAATTGGAGTGTCCAGAGGTTTAGAACGCAAGATACCAATTTCAGACAACAAATAAAAAAAAATAATCCCTTTGAGGGAGATAAACCATATGTGACCTAACAAGCTCAATTCCTAAGAAGTGTTTCAATGGCCGAAATCCTTGTTACCAAATTTATTTTGGAGAAACAGCTTCATATCAATAATGCCCTGCATATCATCACCTGTGATAACAATGTCATCTACATACATTAGTAGCTAAATTTTGCAATTAGATGAATGACAATAAAATACTGAACTATCTACGCCACAATGAATTAGGCCAAATTCAGTGACAATAGTACTAATCCTAACAAACCATGTCTGAGGAGATTATTTTAGCTCATATAATGATTTTTTTTAACTTACAAATTAACCCAGACTTCTCCTGAGCAACAAAATTAGGGGGTTAATCTATATAAACTTCTTTAGCTATATCACTACGAAAAAATACATTCTTCACATCAAGTTGATATAAAAACCAATGATAGAATGCAGCTAAAGAGATATGAAGGCAGATGTAAGCAATCCTAGCAATGGGAGAAAAAGTATCAGAAATTCCAACCATAAATCTGTGTAAAGCCCTTTACGGCTGAACGAGCCTTCAATCTATTCACAATGCTATCCTGTTGAACTTTAACTATGTACGCGCCCAAGGACAACCAACCGTTGACTTATCCGGGGGAAAAGGAACAAGCTCCTAATTACCCTTAGCTTAGAGAGCATACATCTTATCTTCCATAGTAGAACAATAGCCAAGATGAGACAGATGATAAAGATGTAATAAATGACTGATAAGAAGGGGATAACGCATCATAAGACACAAAATTAGAGATAAGATAGAAATTACAAGAGCATTTAACCTTTTGAAGAGCAATATAAAGATTCAACTCGGTAGTAGGATTAGGCAACACTGGAGAAGCTGGCGGTGAAGCACATGAAGCAGTAGGTGGACCAATCATTACTCGACTTCTAGTGTAAACTTGCAAATTGGGGTGAGGCAAATGATGAGTTGGAGTAAGATGAGGAGGATGATTTACCAAAACAGGGTTAGCAAAAAAAGAGGTAAAAGAAAACTCTCATTAAGAGTAGCTTGAGATTGAGCCTAAGTAAAAAATGGGGTGAATTCAAAGAAAGTGACATCTGGACACATAAAAATCGATTAAGAGGACTATAGCAACGGTATGCCTTTTGTAACCTGGAGTACCCAAGAAAAATGTACTTGTGAGCATGAGGAAACAATTTATTTGACTCACTAGTGAGCTGATGGATAAATGAAACACAACAAAAATTCAAGGTGGAAGAGAGTACAAAGATTGGTGTGGTAACAAAATAGAATATGAAGTGCATCCCTTAAGGATAGATGAGGGCATCTAGTTAATTAAATATTATGTAGTTAAGGCAGCATCCACTCCAAAAAGTTTTGGAAATATTCATGTGAATGAGTAGACAACGGGTAGTCTTATGGTATGCAAATTCTTTCTTTTAGAAACTCTGTTATGCTGCATGAGACCAGGAAGATTGGTGAAGAATACCCAAAGAGGCCATGAATTCAATAAAAGGGTTATAGAAATATTTTTTGGCATTATTACTACGAAGGGTTTGCATAGGCATATCAAATTGGGTTTGAATTTCAGCATAAAAGACTTCAAAAATAGAAAACAACTCAAAGTAATCTTTCATTAAATAAATGCAAGTAAGTCTTCAAAAATCATTCACAAAAGTGACAAAATACTTAAATCTCAACTTAGAAATGATACGACTAGGATCTCAAACATCTGAATGAATTAAATAGAGAGAATACGATGACCTGTTATTGACTCGGGAAGCAAAAGACATATGATGATGCTTTTCCAATTGACAAGACTCACAATTTAAAGAATTTAAATGATCTAGACTAGGACAAATTGACTTCAACTTTTCTAAAGACAGATGATCAAGTTGATAATGAATCTCAACAAGAGAGGCTATTGCAGGATAGGCTCTAGGCACCATAGTATTAAGATATTGGACTCTTCCAGTTTTATGCTCTCCTCCAATTGCCTCCCCTATCGTTATATTCTGAATAATAACAAAATAAAAAAAGAATGTTACTAAATAATTATGGTACTTTGTAAGTTTACTAACAGATATTAGATTAAATGGGAAAGAATGAACATATAATATTGAAGCTAAAGAGAGAGAATGAGAAAGAATTACTGTACCAACACCATTAACTGGAGCAATTTTGCCATTGGGTAGAGTAACTGCTGCAAGAGAAGTGGAATACTGAATGCTAGAAAATAATGTGGATGCTCCGAACATGTAATTAGAAGAATCATATAATCCAAGAAGTAGTAGGATTACCTTGATGAGTAGTAGCAAGAGACATAGTAGCAAAAGAAGCCTGATGAACTATCTTGTCTTGTAGGAGCCTCGAATACTCTTCTCCTGAAAAAGTCATGGTTTGTGAATGCTCACTAGTGGTGGAAACTTTTGTAAGAGGATCAGAAGAGATAGCATGTGCTATATGTGGAAATTTCCCAAACAAATCCCAACACTTCTTTCAAACATGACCCAACTTTTCATAATGAGTACACTTTGATCGTGATCCTTTGCACGGCATCCTCGTCTACCACAACAACCTCCACAAATACTTGTAGTAGACTCGCCTTGAGCTTGCCCCTTCCTATGGTGTATGAAGAAGAAGATGACCAAAGAAATGGAAGAGTTTGAGGACTTCCGAGCCTCCAAAAGAGAGAGAAAATTCTCAGAAAAATACTTCTTATTATTCTTCATTATAGTCTCCGTATTTATAGTAAAAAACTGTAACTAACTAACTGTGGTTACCCTTAACTAGGGTTAACCTAATCATGGTATGTAATTAATAACTACCAGCCATGTGCTTCAAGCCAGCTCAGCCCATATGCTTTAGGACAGCTCAGACCGGTGATGATTCTGTTACAGGTAAGCTAAAGAGATGGCCCATCTCACTCTCAAGCCACTCTCTTGACCCAGGTTGTTTCAATTGGGCTTCAAGCCTACAAGGATCAGCCCACCTTCTCAGCCCAGTAGTAGCCATTTGACCCATGTCTTTTACTTGACCCGATTGTTGACTTCTGCCCCGATTTGTTATGCTTTCAATTCAGCTTCCTCTAGAAGTTTCAGCTGTTCCCCGTACTTGCATTTAATACCCTCACCTATCTCCACTACTGATCTTTGAATCTGGGCTGTTGGAATTGAAATACCTGGACGGCCGAGATTGAGACTGCCATGGAGTGATCCAGGCCATCCAATTGAGCTGCTTAACGGCAGATCTGATGGTTCACTTCTGACAGATTTGTGGCATTGCTTTCGTTACACTTTTATATCAACCCTTTCCCAAAACTTTCTGTGTTGCTTCCCGAGTTCTCTTCTCTCTCCTTTTCATCCTCATCTACTGTATTTTTCTTCATTTTTTGGGTTTCATTACAGTACCACGATTATCAAAATTGTTAGAATGATTTGAAGTGTATGACTAGTAAAGGCAGAACAAGAGGGATTTGAACTAACTGAAGAAGAATCTCAGGATTCTTCTTCAGTCTCAACAAATGAAGGAAGGTAAGCTCCACCAAGTATCTAAGCTCTCACAGTAATTAGTCTCAACACATGAAGGAAGATAAATTCCACAAAGTATCTAAGCTCTCACAAGGTCAAACTCAGGATCAAGAAACTAAAGAACCACTGCCTGTTTCAGGCTGCCTTTGCATCTCATTCATATCTGATGACAATGGTTGAATAAAGTTTAACTCCTTATAAACTCATTTTAGGGATGCAAAATAATCTATGATTGACTTGTTAGATTACTGAACTGGAAGAACTCACGAGATAGATTATACATACGAGTTAAGTCACTTATGAGTTAAGTCACTAGAAAATAACAAATAAACATATTCCCAAATCTCCTCACAATTATCTAAGTGAGTACATATATCGGCCAAGTATACATATCGGCCACATTAGGTTCTATAGAATTCTAGAGTAAGCTAATAAAATGTGCATCTGCTAGATCCAAGCATCATTGGTAGTATTAGTCTTGGCTGGAGGTGAATCAGTGAGTATTATTGTTTTTTCGCAATGAGTTAAAGCAATTTTAGTAGCTTTGGTTCCATTCAACTCTTTGGTAGTAATTTGAGTCGAAATAGCAGTTGAGCAATTGTGGTTGAACCAGTCCTAGCTGAACCAACAGCGGTTGTATCAGTTGATTTAGGTTCCATAGTATCTCAGCAGATGAATCTAAAACATTGACAAAAAAAAAAAAAAAGAACTAGGATCAAACGAAAGAAGAGCAACAAATATACGGTGTGAGAATTGCAAACTGGACTGTACCGAGCAAGCTGAACTATCAAACGACCCTTACTACAATAGTCACCAGAGAGAGACACGATTGCACTAGAAGAAGAACTAGATTGATCAGGGTCACACACACCTGGATGCACCAGCGAGGATTCTGCATCGGAGTCTGAGACGCATATGGCAATGCGTGTGAAGGTTTCCAGCAACAGCGCTTCGATGGGTGACCTCGTCGGTGGCAAGTGACACGCTGGTATGATTATTGTGATGATTTATCGACTAGAGGTTGATGGGTCGGGTATTGACTTCACGTGAATTGGAAGGAAACTTTGTGAATCAAAGGACTTGGCATGAACTGGAACGAGACTTCGCAATTGTCTTTGAACAACTAGAATGACCGGCCCATGTGAGACACAAAGCTGAACTGGCCTCTGGTTGGTGAGAATTGACCAGAGGGAGCAGCTAAGTTTCGTGACTTTGAGATCATTACTCTAATACCATGTTAAAAAATTTGGTATTAATTGAATGATTAGACATCCAATTGGTTGGTCTACATTTGTACTTAATACACAAAACTTGTACAAACTAAATTACTCCTAGACTAATATATAAATACATTAACATACATTAACACTTTCTAAAACTTAAAAAGAGGATATTGTTGGATTGTTATTTTTATGTCCGTGTGCTTATGTGGTTTAGAATAGGAGTAAAAGATAAATCTGGAGATTTGATTTTTTAGTCAAAGTTTTGCTAGTTCAATTCCATGTATTCTGAGAAAAGATTGTCCGTTAATACAGGAAATTGTATCAAGATTAATTATTTGATTGAAAAACAGAATTTTTGGACAATCAAGAGGGGCCGGGATAAGGGTAGGGGGGAAAAGTGAAACAGCTGATGGAGTTCCCATGCAGGGGAGGGGGTGACAGGAAACAGATGATTTTTTTTGGTAAGTACAGGAAACAGATGATGGTAGTTTTTCACCTGATTATTTTATCATTTATTTATTACTGACAAGTGATTTGTTGCCAAAGCTTGATACACCTATCCACCGCCAAACTAAGATTGCCTAGAGGCTGATTTCGAGCTGGCATTGGTCAGTTGGGTTGATCTTTCTGTTGCTAAATTCTATCAAGCACTTGTGATCTGATCAACTTAGCAGTACAGGCATCATTTATGGCTTATTGGGCAGCTACCTTTCTCAGCCGTGGCTCTATCTCTCTCCTCAGCTATCTCTGTTCTCTCTTTGCTTGATTTCTACTTTGTCCTGCATCTTTATGTTCCTGAGTTTAAGTGTCATCTTCTCTGTTCCACTCCCCCCCCCCCCCCAACAAAAAAAAAAAAAAAAAAAGGGATTGGTGCTGACCTTTACGTACGAAGATTGGTGCTATTTTGGTGGAAAGCTATGACAGAGATGGAACAGTCAATTTTCTTCATTCACATTCTTGCACCCTGTGCTTTGCAATAGTTTTGCCTTCGATAACATGATGTGATTTCGTATTTATTTTCCCTTTTTCTTCTCCGGTAATCTGTATCTTTTTATCCATGGAAGACACCCAACTGCATCCCTGCTAGCATGAACATTTAAGAATTAAAAAAAAAAAAAAAATCTTTCAACTCAACTTGGAATTGTGTCTTTGTTGCAGTTAAATTTTATCAAGATTTGCATACCCTACTTGGTTGCCTTCCAAATTGCTTGAATTAGATCAATCTCACAATTTGTTCCTTTCTTTCAGTCTGTGTCGATGACGAGGAATACTGAGAACACTGCATTTGGGAGGACTTCTATCCATGGAATTTGCTTAGTGGAAACAAGAAGATTGTAGAAAATGTTCAATGAACTGTACAGCTGTTGAAAGACTTCCCTTTAGTTGACTGATTCTGTTTAGTGTTAACAGTTATGGTTTGGTACTCATCTTTTTACTTATCTTGGAATTCATTCAATATAATGGTACTCTGCTTGTGTGATTTGTAGACAGAAAGAAGTGAATAAAATTCTTGAATTTTGGACCATAAGAATTTTCATTAGCAAACCTCAGTACCTCCTATGTTGTGTGTGTGTGTGTGTGTGTGTCAGAGTTCATATGTAATTGCTTGACCAGGTGCATCTTTTGAAACATGTCAACCATTTCAACTCCTTTATGATTATTAGTTACCAGAAAACAAAATCTGCATGTTCTGGTTACTTCCAATTGTGGTAAATTTACTGATTAGTATTAAGGGACTTTTACAATTTCATGGAAATAAAATTGGCAAATTATAAACTAATGACTATAGTTCCACAACCTCCCCCCTCCCCCCAAACCAAAAAAAAAAAAAAAAAAAAAAAACAACAAAATATACATGGACGTTAACATTCAAATTACCCAAACATGGATTTTCCTAAAATGTCATTGTTTAATAATCAAAATTTCCTTTTCTTATCATCATCCGAACCCCGCCACTCCGAATCTTGACCCTCGTGCCTCCAAAGTTTAAACCCGTCATCCCACCTACCTTCACCCCTACCCAAAACTTATCACAGTCATTTCATCCAGTCCCAACTCCGTTGGCTTCACCACAACCCAAGAGCGGAACTTAAAAATTATGTGTGGGTGAGTACTAACTATAAGAGACATAAATGACTGGTGAGATTCCATACGAGGAATAAAAAAAAAAGAATTTAACTGTCATTGAAAAGAAAGCAAGGGAGAGAGAGGGGTTAAAGTGAGGTTAGATATTTTTTAGTTGTATTGGGTAGTTAGATACAATTGCATTGGTGTATATTGGGTTAAAATTTATTTTTTCATTGGGTAGACACAATTGGTATTGGGGCTAAATTTTTTTTTTCTTGGATGGGCACAATTAATATTGGGTTAAAATTTTTTCTTTTTCTTAAGTGGGCACAATTGATTACAAAAAAATATCAACAAGAAAAAAAATAATAGCATATATTTTTTTTAAGGGTAGGCATGTGCCCCCCTGGGCACACACTTACTCTGCCTTTGCCATAACCCACCTCATCTCTCCCCTAGTCTTGCCCCTCTCCACTTCAATCCAATCGCACTAGTTTTCTAATTACTATTTCACCACTCCAACTATCAATATGCCCCTTCATCTTTTTATTCATCTCATCCTTATGTTCTATTTTTTTTTTATAAATTTGTATAAAAAGTGCTAAGGCTCTAGTCGATATAATACCCAAATACTAGTTATAAGTAAATCAGGTGTCAATGCACCATAGCACCTCCTATATGATACTAGCTAGCACCTATTAGCTATGACAACAACCCGGATGTTGTAACAACTAACACCTCCGATTATAACAACTAATATGTTTTTCTAAAAATTTATTTAAAAAAAAAGTGACAAAGGATACCTACTGTCGATCGACTGCGGCTTTCGGCTTGATCTTAGGCTAAATTTGCTCTATGTAGTAGTTGCGTTGGGGGCCACTGCTTTAAAAATCGGATCGTTCATCGAACAAGAAAAGGGACCAGGTCAAGGGTTAGTATTTTAATTGTCAATTCAATCGGAATCGAACCGTAGTTGAATCGTGATGTCATAAATATATTTAAGTATATAAATAAAATATCAAAATATATATTACAATTATATAATGATTTTAAGAACTCATATTTTTTCATATATTCTTGAACTATTTTTTGTTTTACTAACAAAAAATATCTTAAAATATGTGTAATTACAACAAAACAATTGCGAAAAATCATCTCAATAATATATAATAATAAAATCACTCAAAACCAAGATATATAAAATTATTCTAGGCTTCTAGCATAAAGTATTAAAGTTTACAACATGACGAGGTAAAGCTCAAATATAAACCAAGCAAATATAAGGTTCAAATAAAAAACATCCCAATGCACACCATCTTAAGTAAAAATTAAAAAATATGAAAACTAATCCACTACATAATAACATAAAATGTATTGTTTTTAGGTTTTTGACACTAATTCCTTGGAAGGCCCCTTGTAAGCCAATTATCATCATCCTCATCTTCATTATTGCTAACACCATGTTGAGCATTAAACACATTCAAATTCACATCACCAAAGGATCCAAAGTTCATATCATCCCCAACATCTACCACCACATTACGCACAATTTCAATCCAACCCTTATTCTTTCTTAAAAAATTTAGCAACCAAAGGCAATTGTAGACATACTTTGTGACAATTGATGCTCTAATGGCAAGATCATTCCACATGTTCCATGCTAGCAATATCAAAAGACCAATTTATAGTCTTGTAAGTTTCATTCACCAATCTTCTAGTCGCAACGTAATTTGCTCCATTATCTGTCACCATGTGAACAATATTACTAACTTCCACACACTCAACGATTTCTTAAAACAACTTGAAAAGAAAATGAACATCTTTAACAACATCAGAAACATCAATAGACTTAACAAAATTGATTCATCTAGGGCAATAGACAAGAAAATTAATCAGAGCTCTTTGTCTACCATCTGTCCAACCATCGCCAATAATAGTACATCCATTATCAACCTAACTACTCATTAAAGTGCCAATAAATAATTGAAACTCTTTCTTCAAGCCTCTTAATAAAGGGACTTGAAGTGTATGGCAAGTAAGAATATTATAACCAGCACCAATAGCAATTGTTGCATCAAACATAGGTTAAAAGTAGACAGAATTCACAGCATTGATGGGAATGCAAGTATTATAAAAAAATTGGCCATTAATATGTGTACCCTACGTACAGTTTCTTTATGTGTAACGACACTTTTGATAGTTGGTTGAGAGTTGGGAGTGGTCCTTGGAGCAAAATAATTAACTACAATAGCATGTGCCTCTCCTTTCCCTTTTTGGGTATTTGTAGCTTTACTTTTATTTGCACTACCATCTTCGTTGATAGAGATTCCTCTATTGTTTTGAGGAAATATCTTGTCAACATCAACATCTTCTCCATATCACCCTCAAATTGGAAAACACTTGGACCATAGGGATTAGATTCATCATAGCTTTCTTCACTTGCATTTTCTTCTCTAATTGCCTTCAAAGGCTCTTCCATTCAAAATCTAACATCTCAAGGAATTTTCTTACATAGCCCTACCTCACTTGACTTTCTTGCAAGATGTTACTTCATTCTGTTTATCCCTCCGCCTTTAATAGTATTCCTACAATACAAACATGTGTAAGTCTTCTTCCCATCAAGAGCTTGCCCAAAAGTCACATGTTCCCAAGCAATATCGGTTTTTCTCATAACATATGGGATAGAATGTGTGATTGGATTGTGGCCTGATAAATCCATTCAAACCACTTCTACATGAGAAAATTTACAACTTCATGCAAAGTAAATAAAAGTGATCTTGCATTATGAAAAAAACATTTCAATTTCTCAAGGTAAAACTAATCATTCATATAAAATAGAGCATGAATTTGAGCATGAAACAGAGCATACCCATCATCAAATTCAATTAGCCCAAATTGTTTCATAATGCAAGATAATCAAATTCAATTAGTCCAAGTTATATAATCAGAATAAATTCTTTGCAATAGAACCAATACCAAGATTTTTAATTTCTTTACTTTTCTTACAATTTTTCTTAACTACCAAATAGTGTCCATGTAATTGATTTAGCAAATAGATTGAACAATCTCTGGACATTCAAATCAATCTAGATTGAGAAAATATTAAAAAACCCTCATAACCAAATATACTAGATATTGAAGAAAAGTTAATTAAGGAAAGCTCAAAAGCAAAACCTTTCGACAAATTCTAAACAAAATATATTGTAGAACAAACACTCAGAAGATCAGATAAAACACATTCAATTTCAAACAATCACAGGAAAGCAATTGGTTTTATGGGTTGAGTACTTGAGTGAAACTTACCTCTAGAGAGATGGACTAATGGAATGAGAGAGAGAGTTGCCTATCGCTGTTGATCGCCAAATGCCAGAGTTGTGATCGCCGATTGCTGGAGGCTTTTGGGTGTCGATTAAGAAGGTCTGAGACGCTGAGAAAGAGGCTAAAGTGGAATATGTTGATGCCCTGAAATTTTTAATTGGCAGAGTTTTTTTAATTTACACAAACTGGGGGATTTTGAAAACCCGACGCATATTCAACGGTTCACTGGTTTAACCTCTAGTTCACCGATTTTTACTAGTTCAGCATCAAAATGGGTTTTTATAGTTGGCTGGATTATTTCCTGGACTGATTCATGCTTCAACCAGTCAAACCGATCGGTCCGGTCCAGTCTGGTTTCTAGAACCATGGTTAGGGGTTGATGTCGAGGTGGTCATACGACCAATGTGAGCTGTAAGAAAGAAGAAAAGGAGAAAAAGAAGAAAAAGGAGAAAATATAAAATAAAAGGGTCTTTTATGGTTTTTTGAAAGTAAATTTAAAGATTTTATAAATATGTGGTTTCTAATTTTATAATTCCATTTTTGTGCAGTTTCTCATCTGAGATTTTTTTTAAGTTTTGAAATTTTGGACGACTCAACTATAATTTATAAACATAATTTCCATGAAAACGTCAAAATCCTAATATTAATTGGTTAGATTTTCAATATCATGCACCACCTTCATATTAGGTTACTCAATGCTATTATAGATATGAAACTATATGAGCTAAATAGCTTATTTAATGTAGTAAACACTGAGTTGTTGCATTGTGTTGCATGCATGAATCCATCCAATTTATTAGCTGCTTTTGATAAGCAAAGGCTAATTCAATTAGCTTAATTTTATCCAAATGATTTTTTACATGTTAAGTTTTTAGCCCTTCCAAATCAACTTGAGAATTTCATTATAGATATGCGCTCGAACGTTGAGATTTTGGATTTAAAGGGCCTCAATGAAATTTCTCAAAATGATGATTAAAACTAGAAAAGACACGGCGTATGCATTAGTTTAAAAACTCCTAACTTTGGCCTTGATTTTGCTTGTTGCAACTGTTACAATAGAGAGAGTGTTCTTTATTATGAAGATAGCGAAGAATCGGTTTTTGCAACCAAATGCATGATGAGAGGTTGAATGATTTTTGGGTTATATATATTGAAAAAAAAAAAAACAAATTCAGTAACTCATCAAATAAAGTTATTATGAATTATTTTCAAAATTGAAAAATCATAAAGGTCAATTGTAAATCAAATTTGAATCTAGAAAGAAGTTTAACTTTAGTGTTATTTTCTTTTGGATTTTAATATGAAGTGTGTTTTTCGTATGATTTTATTTGCATTGTTCCCCCTTATCAAAAATCTTGAATCTACCCCTATTTAGTTTGGAGATAAAAACAAATGCTGTATACTACTAACCAAACCTCTTTAGAGGATGGGTAGGGAAAAAACAAAGGATTTAAGTCCTCCTTTGGTGCTACACACAATTTACTTGGAATTGATCTATGGTCCTCCAAGTTGCCAATGTACCACAAAATTTTTAGGAGACATAGGGTTTGTTTGGAGTAAAAAAAAAAAGAGATAAATTGAGATAAATTGTGGTTTGGGAAGAGTTCGTAATACATGCAGTGAGAGAAAAAAGTTGATGTGATATAAAGTAAACAGAGATTTATAGAGATTTTCAGAGATTTTCAGCAAATTATTGCATGCCAAACAAGCCCATAATAGTAGAAATGCATAAAATATTTGAACTAACTGAAAATTGAATCAATTCGAACATTTTGGGTTGTGTTAATTCAGTGGGTCTAAAAATTGTTAACTTAGTTATTTCATTTTGGTTCTTTGATCAGTCGGTATATGTTTGGACCTAAACAAATTCATCTTGACCTGATTCTGAAACTTTAATGTTGTACAAAAAGGCACAAATATGCTATGGACACAACTTAGTCTAAATTGAGTTACTTCAGTTATATAGTATGATTGGTTAATTTTATGTTTAACTAAATTACTCCTAGACTAATATATAAATACATTAACATACATTAACACTTTCTAAAACTTAAAAAGAGGATATTGTTGGATTGTTATTTTTATGTCCGTGTGCTTATGTGGTTTAGAATAGGAGTAAAAGATAAATCTGGAGATTTGATTTTTTAGTCAAAGTTTTGCTAGTTCAATTCCATGTATTCTGAGAAAAGATTGTCCGTTAATACAGGAAATTGTATCAAGATTAATTATTTGATTGAAAAACAGAATTTTTGGACAATCAAGAGGGGCCGGGATAAGGGTAGGGGGGAAAAGTGAAACAGCTGATGGAGTTCCCATGCAGGGGAGGGGGTGACAGGAAACAGATGATTTTTTTTGGTAAGTACAGGAAACAGATGATGGTAGTTTTTCACCTGATTATTTTATCATTTATTTATTACTGACAAGTGATTTGTTGCCAAAGCTTGATACACCTATCCACCGCCAAACTAAGATTGCCTAGAGGCTGATTTCGAGCTGGCATTGGTCAGTTGGGTTGATCTTTCTGTTGCTAAATTCTATCAAGCACTTGTGATCTGATCAACTTAGCAGTACAGGCATCATTTATGGCTTATTGGGCAGCTACCTTTCTCAGCCGTGGCTCTATCTCTCTCCTCAGCTATCTCTGTTCTCTCTTTGCTTGATTTCTACTTTGTCCTGCATCTTTATGTTCCTGAGTTTAAGTGTCATCTTCTCTGTTCCACTCCCCCCCCCCCCCAACAAAAAAAAAAAAAAAAAAAAGGGATTGGTGCTGACCTTTACGTACGAAGATTGGTGCTATTTTGGTGGAAAGCTATGACAGAGATGGAACAGTCAATTTTCTTCATTCACATTCTTGCACCCTGTGCTTTGCAATAGTTTTGCCTTCGATAACATGATGTGATTTCGTATTTATTTTCCCTTTTTCTTCTCCGGTAATCTGTATCTTTTTATCCATGGAAGACACCCAACTGCATCCCTGCTAGCATGAACATTTAAGAATTAAAAAAAAAAAAAAAATCTTTCAACTCAACTTGGAATTGTGTCTTTGTTGCAGTTAAATTTTATCAAGATTTGCATACCCTACTTGGTTGCCTTCCAAATTGCTTGAATTAGATCAATCTCACAATTTGTTCCTTTCTTTCAGTCTGTGTCGATGACGAGGAATACTGAGAACACTGCATTTGGGAGGACTTCTATCCATGGAATTTGCTTAGTGGAAACAAGAAGATTGTAGAAAATGTTCAATGAACTGTACAGCTGTTGAAAGACTTCCCTTTAGTTGACTGATTCTGTTTAGTGTTAACAGTTATGGTTTGGTACTCATCTTTTTACTTATCTTGGAATTCATTCAATATAATGGTACTCTGCTTGTGTGATTTGTAGACAGAAAGAAGTGAATAAAATTCTTGAATTTTGGACCATAAGAATTTTCATTAGCAAACCTCAGTACCTCCTATGTTGTGTGTGTGTGTGTGTGTGTGTCAGAGTTCATATGTAATTGCTTGACCAGGTGCATCTTTTGAAACATGTCAACCATTTCAACTCCTTTATGATTATTAGTTACCAGAAAACAAAATCTGCATGTTCTGGTTACTTCCAATTGTGGTAAATTTACTGATTAGTATTAAGGGACTTTTACAATTTCATGGAAATAAAATTGGCAAATTATAAACTAATGACTATAGTTCCACAACCTCCCCCCTCCCCCCAAACCAAAAAAAAAAAAAAAAAAAAAAAACAACAAAATATACATGGACGTTAACATTCAAATTACCCAAACATGGATTTTCCTAAAATGTCATTGTTTAATAATCAAAATTTCCTTTTCTTATCATCATCCGAACCCCGCCACTCCGAATCTTGACCCTCGTGCCTCCAAAGTTTAAACCCGTCATCCCACCTACCTTCACCCCTACCCAAAACTTATCACAGTCATTTCATCCAGTCCCAACTCCGTTGGCTTCACCACAACCCAAGAGCGGAACTTAAAAATTATGTGTGGGTGAGTACTAACTATAAGAGACATAAATGACTGGTGAGATTCCATACGAGGAATAAAAAAAAAGAATTTAACTGTCATTGAAAAGAAAGCAAGGGAGAGAGAGGGGTTAAAGTGAGGTTAGATATTTTTTAGTTGTATTGGGTAGTTAGATACAATTGCATTGGTGTATATTGGGTTAAAATTTATTTTTTCATTGGGTAGACACAATTGGTATTGGGGCTAAATTTTTTTTTTCTTGGATGGGCACAATTAATATTGGGTTAAAATTTTTTCTTTTTCTTAAGTGGGCACAATTGATTACAAAAAAATATCAACAAGAAAAAAAATAATAGCATATATTTTTTTTAAGGGTAGGCATGTGCCCCCCTGGGCACACACTTACTCTGCCTTTGCCATAACCCACCTCATCTCTCCCCTAGTCTTGCCCCTCTCCACTTCAATCCAATCGCACTAGTTTTCTAATTACTATTTCACCACTCCAACTATCAATATGCCCCTTCATCTTTTTATTCATCTCATCCTTATGTTCTATTTTTTTTTTATAAATTTGTATAAAAAGTGCTAAGGCTCTAGTCGATATAATACCCAAATACTAGTTATAAGTAAATCAGGTGTCAATGCACCATAGCACCTCCTATATGATACTAGCTAGCACCTATTAGCTATGACAACAACCCGGATGTTGTAACAACTAACACCTCCGATTATAACAACTAATATGTTTTTCTAAAAATTTATTTAAAAAAAAAGTGACAAAGGATACCTACTGTCGATCGACTGCGGCTTTCGGCTTGATCTTAGGCTAAATTTGCTCTATGTAGTAGTTGCGTTGGGGGCCACTGCTTTAAAAATCGGATCGTTCATCGAACAAGAAAAGGGACCAGGTCAAGGGTTAGTATTTTAATTGTCAATTCAATCGGAATCGAACCGTAGTTGAATCGTGATGTCATAAATATATTTAAGTATATAAATAAAATATCAAAATATATATTACAATTATATAATGATTTTAAGAACTCATATTTTTTCATATATTCTTGAACTATTTTTTGTTTTACTAACAAAAAATATCTTAAAATATGTGTAATTACAACAAAACAATTGCGAAAAATCATCTCAATAATATATAATAATAAAATCACTCAAAACCAAGATATATAAAATTATTCTAGGCTTCTAGCATAAAGTATTAAAGTTTACAACATGACGAGGTAAAGCTCAAATATAAACCAAGCAAATATAAGGTTCAAATAAAAAACATCCCAATGCACACCATCTTAAGTAAAAATTAAAAAATATGAAAACTAATCCACTACATAATAACATAAAATGTATTGTTTTTAGGTTTTTGACACTAATTCCTTGGAAGGCCCCTTGTAAGCCAATTATCATCATCCTCATCTTCATTATTGCTAACACCATGTTGAGCATTAAACACATTCAAATTCACATCACCAAAGGATCCAAAGTTCATATCATCCCCAACATCTACCACCACATTACGCACAATTTCAATCCAACCCTTATTCTTTCTTAAAAAATTTAGCAACCAAAGGCAATTGTAGACATACTTTGTGACAATTGATGCTCTAATGGCAAGATCATTCCACATGTTCCATGCTAGCAATATCAAAAGACCAATTTATAGTCTTGTAAGTTTCATTCACCAATCTTCTAGTCGCAACGTAATTTGCTCCATTATCTGTCACCATGTGAACAATATTACTAACTTCCACACACTCAACGATTTCTTAAAACAACTTGAAAAGAAAATGAACATCTTTAACAACATCAGAAACATCAATAGACTTAACAAAATTGATTCATCTAGGGCAATAGACAAGAAAATTAATCAGAGCTCTTTGTCTACCATCTGTCCAACCATCGCCAATAATAGTACATCCATTATCAACCTAACTACTCATTAAAGTGCCAATAAATAATTGAAACTCTTTCTTCAAGCCTCTTAATAAAGGGACTTGAAGTGTATGGCAAGTAAGAATATTATAACCAGCACCAATAGCAATTGTTGCATCAAACATAGGTTAAAAGTAGACAGAATTCACAGCATTGATGGGAATGCAAGTATTATAAAAAAATTGGCCATTAATATGTGTACCCTACGTACAGTTTCTTTATGTGTAACGACACTTTTGATAGTTGGTTGAGAGTTGGGAGTGGTCCTTGGAGCAAAATAATTAACTACAATAGCATGTGCCTCTCCTTTCCCTTTTTGGGTATTTGTAGCTTTACTTTTATTTGCACTACCATCTTCGTTGATAGAGATTCCTCTATTGTTTTGAGGAAATATCTTGTCAACATCAACATCTTCTCCATATCACCCTCAAATTGGAAAACACTTGGACCATAGGGATTAGATTCATCATAGCTTTCTTCACTTGCATTTTCTTCTCTAATTGCCTTCAAAGGCTCTTCCATTCAAAATCTAACATCTCAAGGAATTTTCTTACATAGCCCTACCTCACTTGACTTTCTTGCAAGATGTTACTTCATTCTGTTTATCCCTCCGCCTTTAATAGTATTCCTACAATACAAACATGTGTAAGTCTTCTTCCCATCAAGAGCTTGCCCAAAAGTCACATGTTCCCAAGCAATATCGGTTTTTCTCATAACATATGGGATAGAATGTGTGATTGGATTGTGGCCTGATAAATCCATTCAAACCACTTCTACATGAGAAAATTTACAACTTCATGCAAAGTAAATAAAAGTGATCTTGCATTATGAAAAAAACATTTCAATTTCTCAAGGTAAAACTAATCATTCATATAAAATAGAGCATGAATTTGAGCATGAAACAGAGCATACCCATCATCAAATTCAATTAGCCCAAATTGTTTCATAATGCAAGATAATCAAATTCAATTAGTCCAAGTTATATAATCAGAATAAATTCTTTGCAATAGAACCAATACCAAGATTTTTAATTTCTTTACTTTTCTTACAATTTTTCTTAACTACCAAATAGTGTCCATGTAATTGATTTAGCAAATAGATTGAACAATCTCTGGACATTCAAATCAATCTAGATTGAGAAAATATTAAAAAACCCTCATAACCAAATATACTAGATATTGAAGAAAAGTTAATTAAGGAAAGCTCAAAAGCAAAACCTTTCGACAAATTCTAAACAAAATATATTGTAGAACAAACACTCAGAAGATCAGATAAAACACATTCAATTTCAAACAATCACAGGAAAGCAATTGGTTTTATGGGTTGAGTACTTGAGTGAAACTTACCTCTAGAGAGATGGACTAATGGAATGAGAGAGAGAGTTGCCTATCGCTGTTGATCGCCAAATGCCAGAGTTGTGATCGCCGATTGCTGGAGGCTTTTGGGTGTCGATTAAGAAGGTCTGAGACGCTGAGAAAGAGGCTAAAGTGGAATATGTTGATGCCCTGAAATTTTTAATTGGCAGAGTTTTTTTAATTTACACAAACTGGGGGATTTTGAAAACCCGACGCATATTCAACGGTTCACTGGTTTAACCTCTAGTTCACCGATTTTTACTAGTTCAGCATCAAAATGGGTTTTTATAGTTGGCTGGATTATTTCCTGGACTGATTCATGCTTCAACCAGTCAAACCGATCGGTCCGGTCCAGTCTGGTTTCTAGAACCATGGTTAGGGGTTGATGTCGAGGTGGTCATACGACCAATGTGAGCTATAAGAAAGAAGAAAAGGAGAAAAAGAAGAAAAAGGAGAAAATATAAAATAAAAGGGTCTTTTATGGTTTTTTGAAAGTAAATTTAAAGATTTTATAAATATGTGGTTTCTAATTTTATAATTCCATTTTTGTGCAGTTTCTCATCTGAGATTTTTTTTAAGTTTTGAAATTTTGGACGACTCAACTATAATTTATAAACATAATTTCCATGAAAACGTCAAAATCCTAATATTAATTGGTTAGATTTTCAATATCATGCACCACCTTCATATTAGGTTACTCAATGCTATTATAGATATGAAACTATATGAGCTAAATAGCTTATTTAATGTAGTAAACACTGAGTTGTTGCATTGTGTTGCATGCATGAATCCATCCAATTTATTAGCTGCTTTTGATAAGCAAAGGCTAATTCAATTAGCTTAATTTTATCCAAATGATTTTTTACATGTTAAGTTTTTAGCCCTTCCAAATCAACTTGAGAATTTCATTATAGATATGCGCTCGAACGTTGAGATTTTGGATTTAAAGGGCCTCAATGAAATTTCTCAAAATGATGATTAAAACTAGAAAAGACACGGCGTATGCATTAGTTTAAAAACTCCTAACTTTGGCCTTGATTTTGCTTGTTGCAACTGTTACAATAGAGAGAGTGTTCTTTATTATGAAGATAGCGAAGAATCGGTTTTTGCAACCAAATGCATGATGAGAGGTTGAATGATTTTTGGGTTATATATATTGAAAAAAAAAAAAACAAATTCAGTAACTCATCAAATAAAGTTATTATGAATTATTTTCAAAATTGAAAAATCATAAAGGTCAATTGTAAATCAAATTTGAATCTAGAAAGAAGTTTAACTTTAGTGTTATTTTCTTTTGGATTTTAATATGAAGTGTGTTTTTCGTATGATTTTATTTGCATTGTTCCCCCTTATCAAAAATCTTGAATCTACCCCTATTTAGTTTGGAGATAAAAACAAATGCTGTATACTACTAACCAAACCTCTTTAGAGGATGGGTAGGGAAAAAACAAAGGATTTAAGTCCTCCTTTGGTGCTACACACAATTTACTTGGAATTGATCTATGGTCCTCCAAGTTGCCAATGTACCACAAAATTTTTAGGAGACATAGGGTTTGTTTGGAGTAAAAAAAAAAAGAGATAAATTGAGATAAATTGTGGTTTGGGAAGAGTTCGTAATACATGCAGTGAGAGAAAAAAGTTGATGTGATATAAAGTAAACAGAGATTTATAGAGATTTTCAGAGATTTTCAGCAAATTATTGCATGCCAAACAAGCCCATAATAGTAGAAATGCATAAAATATTTGAACTAACTGAAAATTGAATCAATTCGAACATTTTGGGTTGTGTTAATTCAGTGGGTCTAAAAATTGTTAACTTAGTTATTTCATTTTGGTTCTTTGATCAGTCGGTATATGTTTGGACCTAAACAAATTCATCTTGACCTGATTCTGAAACTTTAATGTTGTACAAAAAGGCACAAATATGCTATGGACACAACTTAGTCTAAATTGAGTTACTTCAGTTATATAGTATGATTGGTTAATTTTATGTTTAATATTTTGGAACCAATAAAAATCGATTCATTATGGATTTACTGTAAAAACAACTTAACCGGACTCAACTTATGCACACCCCTGCCTGATAGCATTTCATGTTGCTATTGTTTCAGAGTAGATTTTTGTACATATAAACTGGTTTGGCCTGCTGGGATTTGGAAGACAAAACAGAAGGTGCATGGGAACAACATCTTGTAATTCTCAAGGAAATAGAGAAGGCCAAGCCAAGAAAACCTTGTTTATTTTCTTATTTAATTCAAAACCAAATAAGAGAATTTTCTTGGCATTTTTATATAATAAAACATATTCTCTTTGGTAAGATGAAGTGCATGCTCCAAAAGATCTAGATACTAGAGACTTGACTTAACCACTTATAAACTTCCAGCATAGGAGAGAGTTTGATTGGATGACAGAAAGTATTGTCAATGGGGTCTATAGAATGGTTCAATGGGGTCTTTACAATTAACCATTCTGATTTGGTCTCCAAGATGCAGAGAGGCTCAACTTTTGCTCCATCATTACATTTCAGCCAAGGGCAAAGATAGCTACGGTTGAGTAGAGATCAGGGTCTAAACTTGCTTTTAACTTTATATTCCTAAAGTTGATTCTCAACCATTAATTGCTGCGCTGATCATTCAATATAAAAACACGTTTAGCAATTTCACATTTATTGATGGTTGAGATTTGACTTTACGAACTTAAAATTGAAAAGCAACTTTAGGTCTCCTTATTTGATTTAGTAGGAGCAATTGCTCCCACTCATTTTTAAAAGAAAAAAATTACTTATATATGTTTTTTTAGTTTCGCCCTTACTATTTTTTTTTACCCCACTAACCCAATTTGTCTTTAGAAGATTAAAAGTCTAATCATTTTTTGACAAAACTCTCCACATTCTCTATCATCTCTCTCGTCATTCTGATAAACCCCCTTTATTATTCTCAAAGACTTCCTGTATTGTTTTGGTGTAAACTGCATTTTTTGGTTGGCTACATTGAATGGATCACCATTGAATTAAAGCACTTGTACTCTCCCATTCTAAACCGCATTGCTATCTAATACAACTATATATATTTAGGTTATTGAGTTTTGATAAGATTATTGTTGTGTTTTGATGCCCAATACAGGTATAAATATTAATATACATAAATATATAGATTCAAAGATGAATTTTTGAATATTTTTCTTACTTTTCAGAATTAATTAATCTTATGTGTTTTTTTCAGTTTGCCTCCACCTACTATATTTTCTATATCCGCTACTGATTTCGATGAAGTAACCTCCCAAGCCTAGGATATGAATAATTTAGGCTCCATTTGGAAGTTAAATTTTTAATAATTTTTTGTAATTTTTAACAAAAGTGATGTGTGAAAGTTTGTGTGCTTGCTAAACAAAAAGAATTTTTAATAATTTTTGGCAACTTTTAGGTATCTGGTAAAATAAATAAATATTTTAGTAATTTTTGGTAACTTTTAGGTGTTTGGTAAAAATTTTAGTAATTCGGAATGGGTTAGAGTGAAATGATCATTATACTTCAACCATTCAATAGAGGGAGCAACTTTTGGTATTTTACCAAACACTTAAAACATCAAAAGTTACACTTTTTTTTTTGGCTCTTTTTTGCTCCTCCAAATGGGGCCTTACTCTTATGTGATCAATAAAAAACAATTTATGAAACTTTCAAATTTATTATATAAGTATGCTAATTAAATTATATAAATTTATATTTTAAAAACATATATTGAGCGACAACTAAATTATTTTAAAAGAGTCTTAATAACAGATGTGCGGACTAACCATGATGTTTGAACAATAACATTTTCTTTTTGAAGGCCGAAAAAAAAAAAAAGAAAAGAAAAAAGAAAAAAAAGGACAAAATGTGAAATTTTTAGATAATTATAGGAGCATGTTTAATGTATAAAATATAAGAGTTATTTAAGAAATAGAGAATTCCATGTGTCCAAATATTGAATTTTATTTTAAGAAAATGCCATTTTACCATAAATTGGAATAAAAAAATTTTAGTGAATGATATAGCGTTGATAATTTTATAAACAAATCACATTTTAATTTTTTTTATTTAAATAATAAATCTACCCTTCTCCACATTATTTTATTAAAATCTTCTTTATCATATATATATATATATATATATATATATAAACGCACACTAGGAATTGTCTCAACCTAAAGATACAAAAATATAATTTGGCTTGCAAATAGTACTAGGGAGACGGTTAAAGAGGACTGGGGGAGTGCTCGACCGCCTTAAGGCAATCGGTTAAAGGGTTCTAGATAACTGCTTCCAGCATACGCTTGACCGCCTTAAGGCAGTCGGTTAAAGTGTTTTATTTCCCTCAACCCAAACCCCCTCCCCCCGCGCCCAACACATCCCCCATCTCTCTCTCTCTCTGTTTCTCTGTTTCTCCTTTCTCTCTCTTCACTCCTTAGTAGCCTCCTCCTCTTCATGTCAGCGTCGCTGCTCCAACCACCACTACTGTCTCTGCTCCAGCCATCTACGAGGTAAGGCTCTCTCTCCCCCCTGCCTCCCTTTCACTCTTTGTCTCTATCTCGCTCTCTTTATCTCTCTAGCTCTTTGCATCTCTCCATTTCTACTGGCAATCATGATTCTAATAGAAAGGTTTCATCTTTTTTGCTTACAGCTACCAGTTCCTTCATCTGCAACGAATTCCAGGTTCAAATATTTTTAATTAGAAGATGGTGTTGTTGGAATTGAAAATGGGTGTTAGGTGTTGTTGTGATTAATGAAAATTCTGATGTTTTGTTGGGGGCTAATGGAATAGCATTGGAAATTTGATGGGGTTTATTGATTTTTTTTTTCTGATTTTTTTGTATAAGTTTGTTTGATTTAGTTTTTGATATGTTAAATTATTCTGTTTTGTGATATTTTAAATTGTTAATTTTATTAGTTTGTTTGACATAGGTTTTGATTTGTTAAATTGTTAATTTTATTTATTAGTTTGTTGAGTTGTAATTAAATTGTATTAGGTTGTTAAATTGTAATTACGTAATTAATTTATTAGTTTGTCAAATTATTTATTTACTAGGTTGTTAATTTTTTAATTATAAGTTCTTAGGTTGTTAATTACAAAATATAATTTATATGTGTGTTAATTTGTTAATTGTGATGTCTTAATTTGTTAATGCATTTTTATTCGTAATTAATTTATTATTTTGTTAAATTGTTAATTTTTAGCTTATTAATTTCTTAAATTGAATACTAGTTTGTTGAATTGAAATTTTACTAAGTTGTTTACTTATTAGTCAGTTAATTTGGTGACTTGTAGGTTGTTAATTAATTTGTTATATTTTATATTGAAAATAGTAAAAAAAGGACAATAATCTTATAAATTAAATTTCATTAGACAAAATTTAAATAAAATGATCAGCAACTTAATATATATAAAGATTAATTTAATATCCAAAAAAATAAACTCGTACAAATAATCTATAATTTTGAAGTTATTCAACTCCCGAATGTATAATTTATAATGAAAATATAAAAAAATAATACATAAACCTATTATTACTAATCCTATTATTAATTATTTTAAATTAATTTAGGGTTAAATTTGTTACGGGTAAAATTCAACATTGAATTTTACGGTTAATTAGTGTTGAGTTTAATTATTTTAAAATTAGATTAGGGTTAAATTTAGTTATAGGTAAAATTCAGAAATGGGTTAATTTTGATTGTTTGAAAATTGAATTAAGGTTAAATTTTGACATTGAATTTTATGGTTAATTACAATTATTGTTAATTATTTTAAAATTAAAGCTGGTTCAATTTAGTTATGGATAAAATTCAAATAGGGTTAAAATTTGTCACACCCTAGATTTTCATAACCTGAATACCCGAGGGTGATTTGGGATTATTTATTTAGGTATAAAAATAAGATAATAATAACACGCTGTCATACTCTAAAATTTTCCTCCAAACTGGGGTTGACTTGTAATAAAATTTAAGGTATTCAAAATCTCTAGTTTATCCCAAACAATATTTATAAGCCATTAGATTGAATCATTTAGTGGGATTCAACCGCAGAGCACCAAAATAAAGATAGAGAATAATATTATAGAGCCATCTAAGCGTCCCAATCATGCGATTAACATTACATATCAAATAAAAGCAAACTAAGTATAAACTTAATGATCACGATCATCCAACAATTATTATTACAGATCACAATAATAAATAAAGTCTTCCAGTGCTGCGCAAGAAAAAAAAAATAGATAACTCTTCTGGTAAAATATTTAAGAGAAATTAATCTCTTTCTAGCTAATCTTCAGTATCCTTGTGCTTAATATCCTGAAAAAAATATTCCCACAAAGGGGTGAGCTACTAAAGCCCAGTAATCAGAATCTCCTAGGTGCCTATATGCGGTGGTCGCAATACTACACTGTATCAGGTAACGCAATACAGTGAATGTGATTAGGTGGCATACTGTTCATACAACAATTAATTCAATAGATCCCAACTGAATAATGTAAATTATAATTCAATAGATCCCAACTGAATAATGTAAATTATACTTACAACGGTTCGATGAGACCGTCACTGCAACTACTATTTTACTTATGCGTCAAATAGCTTAATGTTGTTATTTATACCATAATGAAATCGGTGTCGCAGTGGTAGGGATCTCAGATTCAGATCTTTAAGGTCTCGGGATCAAACCCCATAACGATACAGGTTTCATATTTTTTTATAAAATATTCATCAAAAGAAATTAAATATAATTAAATAATTCCAACACATCATTCATATATAAGCAAGAGAGGTTGCCAGTCATGGTAAAATTTGATAAAGGAGTTTAATCTAAATCCTCCTAAGATAATCATACTCTTATCCTCCCCTACCCCCAGCCTTGGGAAACAGTGACTTTACGGGCTTAGCATCCAATGCATTCCGACGGTATCACCCACCAAAAATCTAGCCGTCGCGACCGGCTACTTGACTGGCCAGGTCAGAAGAAAGCATTTCCCAAATAAAATGCATAGGTTCCTATCTCCATCTAAAAGGCCATTTCTACCCACCCATTACCCCATTGCCAAAGATATCTTTAGCACTAAGTGCCTTAATTTATTTTCACCCTTTGACATTCCAAGAGTACCTTGTATGGCAATTAGACATTTTTAACGACAACCGGCAATGTTCCCGGGTGATGATCTTAAGTGGGATTATTCAGTTACTACGGTATACTTTAAGTATTTTATCTCAATCCAAAATTAAATAATAATTCACAATAAATTAAAGATTAAACATAATCATCAATATTATTATCACAAAGGTAGGTACTACATGTAAATTAACAAGTAGCAAGTAACTAGAATAATTTGGAATTTGAATTAGTATTTTAGTTAATTCTTTCACAAGTTTTCCGTACTACCCTTGATAGGAATAAAATTATTTCTAATGATATATTAATTAAGCCAAGGTTGGCAGCTTAGTGGGCGGGCGAACTTAATTGCGATTTGAAGTCGCGAGTTCGAACCTTATTGGCTGCGATCTCGATTTTTGCCTTTTTTAGTTTGAATAAGTCATCCAACTATCCATGATGAAACTGATTGTTTAAGTTAGTTATCATAAATATTAGAGTGTCAAATAATATATAATATCCGGTTTAAAAGAATTTCATATCAATCGGAAGATAACTAAGTAGTCTCAACTTAATAGTCCACTTCAGTATTTCATCAAATAGTATAAGTGTTTTACTAGATTAGCCCTTGTGAACAAAATTACACATAAATAAATTATTAACATAACTACAACTAATAGAGGGTAATTGGAAATTTAAATAGATCTTTAAACATAAAATTCTAAAAAAATCCAAGCAAACATCAATTAAAGGCTAAGCAGAGATAGCAGCTTAAAAGAAAATTTATATAAAATAGAGCAAAACTCTGATATCTATAAAATTTATATCTGTAGAAACTAGACTTTAAGACCTACAACTTTCATGTTTTACACGTTTTAAAATTCTAAGGTCTAAAGGTGCAAAAACAGCATTGAATTCAGTTTGTTTAGAAGATACAATTTTACACGCGTTCAGTATTTTGGGCATAACTTTTGACTCACAAATTGGATTAATGCAAATCTTTTTGGGTTGGAAAGAAAACTTAAAGGGCTACAACTTTTATGTTTTAGGCAAAACCTAATTCCACCGTTTTAGGGGTCAGAAGCACATCAGAAGTTACAAACAGAGAGCTGTCAGCATGCTGAGCTACATCAGTCAAAGTTTCGGCTTTCCTACACCCAAGATGCGGGGTATTTATTTATTTATTTATTTATTTTCATTAGGACGTCCAGCTCCATCATTATAAGTACATATGAATACTAACCAACCAAGAATGCAAACTCAAACTTGTAATATATAAATTCTATATTACAAGTTATGAAGATAACTAACTAAAAATTTTATTACAATCAAGTTTCATACTTTAAATCTAGAAAATGCTTCAACTTCAAATTATTCTACACATGTTCATTCTAGTTCACAAATCGAAGTCATCAAACACATTCTAGGAGGTCTGTCATCCTACCTCAATGAAGATATTGGTGACCAAGTCTAAGAAGGAAAAGGAGTTGAGCTTTGAACACCAACTCAATTGGAAAGTTCCAAGCCTTTCTTCTTCCTCCAAGCAACACCGAATCTTCAACCACACTAGATAATATTTTTTTTTCCTTGAAAGCACACAAATAATTTATAAGAAGTCATAGGAGTGTAAAGAAAGTGTCGGTTGAGAAAATAACCTCCATTTTCCATGCTTCAAAGCCACTAAAGTAGGATCATGCATATACAATAGGTAGCATGATCTAAGAATCATGCTTTGCTTTTTGACTATCTAACCAAATAATTTAAGAGAGGTATTGGGGAAGATGTATGAAGGTGGCATGATCTGGGAATCATGCTTTACTTTTTTTGATTAATAAACCAAATAATTTAAAAGATGCTTTAAGGTCTTTAAATCATGCTTGCTTTTTTGACTAATTAAACACATAATTTAAAATGTGTTTTAAAGTCTTTAGTGTAGGGTCTTCTTTTTGACTAATTTACCAAATAATCTGAGAGATGTGAAAGATGTATGGAAGAATGGATAGAAGAAAATGAAGTTTGCCGGGATATAATTGAGAGTAACTATTCATGAGTCAATTCAGTGAGTGATAAACTGAGTTGAAGTGAGTTGAGGTGAGTCAAAGAAATGGTTGACCCATGGATTAATGGGCTTGGGTTGAACCAAATAGGTAATTGCGCTAGGAATTGTTTGGATAAAAGTTTAGAAATTCTACATTAAACTCCCACATAGGGTGAAATTAAATCCGAAAATCTTTCCAACTAATTTTATCATTCCAAAAATTTTCATATCCTCAATTTTCTAGATTTTTACTATAACAAATATCACCACCACACTTAAGCAAATTAATTAAGAAAAAAAAATTTAGGTTATTACAAAATTAATTATTTTGAAATTAAATTAAAGTTAGTTGTTAATTTGTTATATTTTATATTTAAAATACTAAAAAATAAGATAATAATCCTATCAATTAAATGCTTAACTTTCATTAGACAAAATTTAAATAAAATGATCAACAAATATATATTATTAACTAAAAACCAAAAAATAGATTGGTACAAATATATCCATAATTTATAAATCATCCACAATTTATCATTTAAATTAGGGTTAAATTTTAGAAGGTATAAAATCCAATTAGGAATAATTTCGATCCCACCCAAACTTAATTGAAATTTTAAGTCTAATAAAATTTAATTAGGAATAGAATCCAATTAGGGTTTGAATTCATTAAGGGCTAAAAATATTTATGTCAACATTAAATTAGGTTTACTTTAATTAGAAAAAAATTCAAAATTAAATCCGGGTTAAGATGAATTAAGGGTTAAGATGAATTATTTCAAAATTAAATCCGGGTTAATTTTAACTAGGGATAAAATTTAATTAGGGTTAAATTTCCCTAAGGGCTATAATATAGAATTGAACATAGACGTTGACTTTCCATCCATAGATTCAAAATGTGGAGTCAGACATAGAGACTTGAAATATATGATCCCCAAAGTAGGAGTTGAACATAAACGTTTATAAGTGACTTGCAGGAACAAATCGCGCGAGATTCCGAACGTCGGATTGCTCGAAATGGCCCCAGATAGTTTCTAGTTGAAACTTGAGACTTAGAACATACTATGTAGGAGTCAACTGCTCAAACCGAGCATATGACATCCAATGTCAATAGAACCTGACATGTAGTGAATTCTAGGCATTTAGGACTTGTAAAAATGAATCGCGTGGGCTTTCAAGCATCGAAATGCTCGAAATGGTCCCAGTTAGTTTCTAGTTAAAACTTGAGAATTAAAACATGCCACGTAGGAGTCAACTGTTCAAACCGAGCATACAATGTTCAATGTTAGCGAAACTTGATGTGTAGTGAGCTTTAGGCATTCAAGACTTGGAGGAACGAACCACGTGGGATTTCGAACATCGGATTGCTCGGAATGGCCCCAAATAGTTTCTAATTGAAACTTGAGACTTAGAATGTATCACGTAAGAGTCAACTGCTCAAACCAAACATATAGCATTTGATGTTAACAGAATTTGATGTGTAGTGTGTTTTAGGCATTTAGGACTCGTAGGAACAAACTGCGTGTGATTCCGACTGTTGGATCCCTTGAAATGGCCCAGGGAAATTTACATAGTGATTTTTATCACTATTTAATTTAATTATTTCTAAGTCTTCTATTTCAGGTTTGATGGATTCACTTAGGTTTCGAGTCTTTCCCTCACTTGAAGACCTTTTTTTTTTTTTTTTGGTCTTCTTTGTAAATTCATTTACTTAAGGATAATGTACTAAATATTTTAGATTTTATTTTATCAAGATTTAACATTATACATTGGATAATTTAATTTTGTCATGGTATACGTTGGTACAAGTTTTATGAATGTACATGTGTTGTTGTAAGTTATTACAAGTTTTCTTGGTTTAATCAATTAGACTTTTTTTTTATACTACGGACGACCAGTTAAAAGTAGTCGTCTAAAGTTTTAGCTATCCTAACCTTCGCCTCAAAGCGGTCAACTAATAGGAATAAACAACTACTTTGAGGTGGTCATCTAAAAGGTTAGGTGCAATTCAATTGAAATCATCCACGATTGCCTTAAACAATTGTCTATTCTCATTCTCGAGCCCCCATCCACTTTTGCCCCGAAGCAGTCCTCAAGCGGTCATGTAAAGTATAAACAATTGCCTCATGGACTTTAGATGACCATCTGAGGTGGTCGAGCGTCCCTTTTTACCTTGTACTAAGAGTGCTTAAATGTAAATCTGTCAAACAAACTTACATGAAAAATTGTAAAAATAAAAATCACTAATTAAAAAAGACTAAGGTATCCATACATTGATTAATAAATGAGCAAAATTTTACTATTAATTACAAATATTATTACATTTTTTAAAATATGAGAACAGTGATAGAGTTTATTCCATGTGGAGTGACCAAAAAAAAAAAAAAAAAACCAAATTGGAGAGAAAAAATAATGCTACTAAGTGAACAAATTTAATGGTTGAAAATATTTCAAATTCAAATTCTTGACCATCTATCTATCTATATTGCTACCAAAAGTCTAAATATTTGAAAAATCGTTATTGGACAATTATACCCTTTTTATTTTCCTACAATTTCAATCATATCCAATTATTTTCCCTAATCAATGATAATTACTTTCACATTTGTAACCGATTTTCATGTAAACCAAATTATATTCAATTATATTTTCTAATCAATGATGATTACTCAACTTTTATTAAACACGTGTACCCTTTTATTTTCCTACAATTTCAATTATATCCAATTATACTCCCTAATCAATGCTGATTACTCTCACATTTGTAAATAATTTTCATGCAACCAAATTATATCCAGTTATATTCTCTAATCAATGATACCCATTTATTTTTATGCAAGTTCAGTTATATCCAATTATATTCCATTATTCTCATCTTCAAAACCAATTTTTATTCAAATCAAATTATATCCAGTTATGTTCTTTAGTAATGATGATTACTCTCTGGTTATCCATTAAAAGCCTTCTAAATGTTTATGGATATTACTTGATATTTTTATTTAATCTACATTTCTATTTATCATATAACTTTTTATTTTTTATTTTTTATATTTTAATAAATTGTTATTTAAAAAATAATTATTATTATTAAACAAAATATTATTTAATCTACACTTCTATTTATCATGTAACTTTCTATTTTTTATTTTTTTATATTTCAGTAAATTTTAATTGAGAACATAATAATTATTATTAAACAAAATAATGCAAAAAAATAATTAATCTATTAAATAAAGTTTTTAATTTATTAAAAAATAACATGTCCTTTATTATTTTTATTATTAGACAAAACAAGTGATATATTTTAATTCAAATTATAATACTATTTATTAAAATTATATATATTATAATATTATTTTTTAAAAAATATCAAACAATATTAGAAATTAAAAAAATAAAATTGGCCATGGATGACGTAGACAAAAGACGTGGTTATTTAAAATGATTTTATTTTTAAATATTGCATGTATTTCTCTTTTTTATTTAAAAATATAAAATTTAAAATAATAAAAATTATAAAAATTAAAAATATCCATTAGATTAGGAGATATGGCAATAATAATATAACAACAGATAGAATTCAAAAGAAACAAAAATACATACAAAATTTAAAATAATATTGAGCCCAAAATTAAGTGAAATAATGCAAAAAATAATTATCCTATTAAATAAATATTTTAATTTATTAACATTAATTTATAATTATAATCATCTTAATTTATAATTATATAATCTAAAAGAAATTAGCATTGTACAAAATTATCACTTATTCACAATTTTATTCAAACAAGAATGTTCATTAATATCACTTAATATTTTTATTTAATCAACACTTCTATTTATCATATAACTTCTTATTTTTTATTTTTCTATTTTTAATAAATAATTAGGTAATTTCATTAACCGATATCAAATATTTGATATTTATTAGATTAGGTAATTTAATATTTATTAGATTATGTAATATATTTTTATCTAACATAGAATACAAATTTACATGAAATTCTATTACATATTACAAATTTAAAAAATAGCATAAAATAGCATTCACACCCAGAAAAACTTGTTAGAATTTCATTATGATAAATTTTTACTTATTATTAACATGGTTGGGAGTGATTATTTGTCAGTTTCTATTGGGTCATTATGAATAAGAATGATTTTACTATATTTATTTTTATTAGATGATATTCTTTTATATTGAAATTATTTTTTATTTATGTATTTACTTTTTTGTTTATGTATTTATTTCTTTGGCCTATTTTTTAATAGGTTCATTAAAATATATAAGCTTTGATTTTTTTTATCCGAACTTTCATCTCATTTTAATTCACAGTAAATTTTCACCAGAAGTGAAGTAACAAGAAAGTAGAAGATAAAACACTAGAAGTGGATTGATTGGAAAGCAAAGAACAGATCAGTCAAGATAAAATAGCTGTTTATCACCCTTGATTTTCATTCTATTCAAAATTCTAATTCTTTGTATTGTCCCTCAAGACCCAAAAGTTGGTTGATTGTTTTATAAAAATACCCTATGTGATGATGTATGCTTTGATATTAATAATTTGTTGAATAATTTTTTTTAGCTTTTAATTTTCACTCATAGTGACTTACAATGTTTTTTTTTTTATTTTTCTATAATTTGTTAACGAATACAAATAATATACCTAAAAATTTTTTTGTATCTAAACCAAGCTTAAGTTGCAAGTCTAACTAACCTCACATCAAAACTTCTATCTAACTAACAAAACCAAGTTTCAACTAAAAACTAATAAAAAAATAAAATCAACAAAGGCATATAATATAATTTAATTTTGTTATGAAAAATATTTAAAAAACTTAGTGGCATCCACTTTTTAACATCCTCACTCTCCTCTTTTTGTCCGAAATTAGATCAAAAATGGAAAGTCGGAAAGACAATTCTTTCTCTACCTTTCTTTCTTTTTATTTTTGCCCCAAACCAAACTCAATATTAAAAAATAATTAACCTAATGAAGTACTTTTTTTAGCATGAAGTTGTTTGATTCTATCTAGCACGGAGTCAATGCATTATCTATGACTGAAATATACTAGATTTAGTTGATTACATTGCATGTCATCCTTGAAAACATGCATTTTGGATACCAATAAGCAATAGGTTTGTAGTTGTATATAGCACTTTTATTTCCTTGAGGTGTGATTCTTGTTTTTGAATGAATTTTAGACCAATATATTTTAAAAACAAATCAAATACAATGTTGTGTGTTTTCCTTATGTTACAAACTTAAAGAAAAATCTAATCTAGCAATTATTAAATTATAAAATTGTTATTCACAAAATCTTTGATATTTGCTGTAGGTAGAAATCATTTTGGTAGTGGAATTAATTTTATACTATATAATAGAAGTATATTGTTATTTTTCTAATTTTGTGAACCGGCCAATAAAGTGAAATAATGTAAATATTATAGACATACATTATCTGAAATTTCATTTCAGATTTGATTTTTTCACTTAATCAGCAAAGTGTTCATTCTTTTAGGTTGAAATTCTCTTTTAAATATGGTCTAGAGACGTAAATGAAACAAAAAAATTTAATGTAAAAAGGATATAAAAATACTCATAGATTATTTATTAAAATATTTTAAATTTTAACTTTTATTATTTACACTAATATAGATTTATTTATTAAAATTAATTTAAATTTTAAATTTTTATTATTTTTTAATTTAAATATATAAAAGAAATAATATACACGTGCAACGCACGTACATTATAACTAGTAATAGTAAAAGAATGTATTTTATCTCTCAATCTCTCCTTCATTTTCAATCTAACATGGCATACTTATTTGATTTCCATTTTATATTTTTTTTTACATATTTTTGAGTTATTTTTAAAATTTCTTCATTCTCTTTTCTTTTTTTCTCATTTACGAAACCTTAGTTTCTTTCTTGTGCCACATTAATAGAAGACAACTTCACTCTCTCTTTTATATATATATATATATAATTACTAGGGTTGTGCCATATAATTTTAATAAATGTGAAGTAAGCTCTTACTGTTCTAAAATGAACTCCACTTCCTTAATAATTCACTATAATTGAAAATTTTATATATTTCAATTATATTAGGAATTAAATTTAAAAATGTAAAAAAAAAAAAAACTTAAATAATAATTAGGCATGTGAAAAAGTTTAAATTCTCTTACAATAACAAGTTTAAATATTTTTTAATTTAAATTAGGCTTTAAAGTAATTTTTTAATTTTAAGTTTAAATTTAAATTAGTCATGTTGACCATCAAGTAATATTTAAATTACTTTTTTTAAATCCATATTATCTATTTACCTATACTAAAGTTGTATAGTTATTTGTTTTTTCTCATTTGATTCACAAATAGATCTACTCTCCCTATTTACCATTTTACATTTCTCTTTTAGGGAAATTTTTTTAATTAAATTCTTTCTCTCTTATTTTTTCAGCATTCTTTGTTTTCTTATTTTACTTCTTTTTGTCCTATATCGATACACAACCATAATTTCATTTTTCTATTGTTTATATAACCACTAGCATTGTAGCATGTTATTTTAGATAATGTGAAGTGAGCTTGTGGATTCATAAAATAGACTAACTTGCCTATGGGTTAACTATAATTTAAAAATATTACATTTTTTGAACACATTAGAATTTAAATTAAACTAAAAAAATGCCTAAATATTAATTAGATTGAAAAATGGTTTAGAAATGACTAAATATTATTAAATTTAAAAGAATCTAACTTCTCTTGCAATAACAATTCTTAGTATATTTTAAATATAAAAATATAAAAAGGCCTAAATATTAATTAAGTTTGAAAGTAATTTTTAAAAAATTAAAATTAAATTATCCATGCCATCCATTCGATTAAAAACTTGATTAATAATACCAATATTTGAGTTATTTTGATAAAGTACAACATACAACTAATAAAAGTAATATTTTTAGTCTAAGTTACTTTATAAGATTGTTAGAAAAATTATTTTAAACAGTTAAGAATAATATTAGTTTTAATTTAAATTAATTTTACAATACAAGTTAAGAATTAAAAAAATGAAAGTGTATATTAAAATTGATAAACGTTTTAAAATAAAAAAAAATCAAATCGATTAAATATATTTGAGATTTAATATATATTTTAGAGTCAAACTTGATTTTTAATATTAGGCCTTATCGTGATTTGATTAGATATAAGTTTTTAGTAATAATATAAAAGCTCAATATTAGTGGACTCTGTTTATTTATTAAAGCTGACACAAATAAAAATTATAAATATAAAAAAATAATTTAATAACTATTATCTAAAATTGCATTATATTAAGCTTTATTTGGGAAGGGCAGCCAAAATTTTGAATTTTTTAAAAATAATCAAATTTATCCTCTTATATTTTAAATTATTTTTAATCATGAAAGATAAAAATATCAAATTAATAAAAAAAAGTTAAAAACTTAACTCTTTTTTCCTTCCAAAAAATAAAAAACTAAAAAATTGAGTGTACTCTTCAAAAACACACACTAAAATATTTTATAACTTAGGCACCATTTGATAACCTAATTTTTAGCGAAAAACTATTAAAAATTATTTTTTGAGTGTCTGATAAAATATTAATTTTTTTCATTTTTCTACAATAACTTACTTAACTCAAAAGTTGGCAAAAATTGCTAAAAATTATCAAATTTTACTAAAAATTGTCAAAAATCGCCAAAAATTTTATGAAATACTTAAAAGTTACAAAAAATTGTTTAAAATTACTAAAAATTATTACTTATTTCAACAAACATATTAACAAATTACAATTACTAACTTTTGATAAAAAATATAAAAAATTATTGAAATTTAAATTTCGAAGCGTCATCTTTTACACGATTCTACTCCTTATTATGGGTGTATTTTGAGTGTTGAAAAAAAACAAAAAATGTGATTTCGATAACTTGTTGGCGTTTAGCGAGTAGTTATCGAATTACGTTTTTCAGATATAAATAATGTTGTTTTTAACTTTTACGTCAATTTTTCGGAGAGAGAATCAATTCAAATGATTTTTTTGAGTCTATTTAAACGGTTTTATATCAGAATTTTTTTAAAGTTGTTAAATAATTTTTAAAATTTTGTAAGAAATTATTGGAGTTTGTGGATATATTATTGAGATTTGTACAAAATTTATTGAAATTTATAAAAATTTATTAAGATATTTATATATATATATATATAAATTTATAAAAATTTTATAAAATATGAAAAAAGTATAATATGTTAAAAAATTTTAAAACTTTTAGAAACTTATCCATTTTTTGAGCGCACCAAACACAATACGTAGATTAGTTAATATTCATACAAAAACACAATTATCCGTACATACTCTCCCCTTCCCCCAACCGCACGCTCTTAGTTTTTCACTAGCTTAGCAGTGCTCTCTCTCTCATCACATATTCCACTGTCTTGTTAAAAGCTTATGATTTATTATATAGATATTTTTGACTCAACTGCATGGCCCCTCTACTATATACAAAGAAGAGGTCACGACAAAAGCAAGGGGAGGTTGGTTCATCGATTCCAACGCCCCTCTCCCCACCCCATTTAATACAGAAGTTCAATCCATCAAACAAAACACACCAACATCATCATCATTGTGGGTCACCGTTTGATTCTCACCACAGGCTGAACTCATTATCCAGAAATTCAGATGATGCACAAATTTGAGGGTCTAGATCTGCTTTCACAGTGCACCCACATTAGCTGACCTACATCATACCCCACTTGATAACCATCTCTCCTTATTCCCATCCGTTTTTCCATCAACTCCCCCCTCTCCCTCGCGCTATATAGCAGATGTATACCTGCGCCCGCCGTGTATTATAGCAGACATGGTGCACCCGATTGCAGAGGCCAACGACAAGAGCCCCTTCGGCTCCCTCACTCCGGCCGAATTCTACGCCCGCCACTCAGTCACTCACTCCTCCGAGTACGTCACAAACCCTAGGGGATTGAAGCTCTTCACCCACTGGTGGACCCCACTGCCGCCGACTAACATCATCGGTGTCGTCGCCGTCATCCACGGCTACACCGGCGAGTCCAACTGGTTCGTCCAGCTAACGGCCGTCCTGTTTGCCAAGTCTGGTTTCGCCACCTGCGCCATCGATCACCAGGGCCACGGCTTCTCCGACGGCTTAAAAAATCACATCCCCGACATCAACCCCGTCGTCGACGACTGTATATCCTTCTTCGACTCCTTTCGTGCTCGTTACCCGCCGTCTCTTCCCTCCTTCCTCTACGCCGAGTCCCTCGGCGGCGCAATAGCGCTGCTCATCGCTCTCCGGCGCGGCGGATCGAGCCGGCCTTACGATGGGGTCGTACTTAACGGCGCAATGTGCGGGATCAGTGACAAGATCAAGCCGCCGTGGCCGCTTGAGCACTTTCTGTCAATCGTCGCGGCGCTGGTGCCGACTTGGCAGGTGATACCCACGCGCGGTTCGATCCCGGACGTGTCGTTCAAGGTGGAGTGGAAGCGGAAGCTTGCGTACGCGAGCCCGAGGCGGAGCGCGGCGAGGCCGCGGGCGGCGACGGCGCGTGAGCTGCTGAGGGTGAGTAGAGAGGTGCAATCGAGGTTCGAAGAGATGGATTTGCCTTTTCTGATCATCCACGGCAGCGAGGACGTGTTGTGTGACCCGGCATGTGCGGAAGAGCTGTACCGACGCGCGTCGAGTAAGGATAAGACGATTCGGATTTACCCGGGGATGTGGCACCAACTCATTGGAGAGCCTGATGAGGATGTGGTCTCAGTGTTTGGCGAGGTTGTGGACTGGCTGAAGACCAGAGCTGAACGCGCCGCCTCTTCTGCTGGTGGCGCCTGATTATTATCCTCTCTGTTTCTGTTACAGCTTTTATCTAATCAAGGCTTTGTTTGGTTTGATTTTAGTTTCTATTTTTTTTAAACTTTTTTTTTTTTTGGTCCAGACTGGTTTTTACTAAAATATAATTTTTTTTAAACGAGGTAGTTTTTTAGGCGTATTAATCGCAATTTGAGAAAAAATTAAAAAATTACGTTTATTTGGATAAAAATTAAAAAATTATAATTTTTTTATCCAAACAAATTATTTTTAACTAAAAGAACGTAAATTTTTTAATTTTTTTATATTACGAATTCGGTTAACACGTCTAAAAATTATATTTAAAAAATTAAATTTTAATAAAAAGATAAAAGGCATATACTTCCCTTCAGAGTTTCAAAAACTTGCACAAAAAAATTATTTTGCCTCCTTATCTTTAATAAGAATTACGAATTTGAACATATATTTTATTTCTTTTACATATATATCTCTAAATTTATTAAAAATTATTTTCAAGTTAAGAAATCGTAAGTGTAAAAGATTAAACTAATTTTAATCAATCTTAAAGCCATTGTTAAACATTATTAAAATTATTTAAGACTAAATTTAAGCTCATGAGTAAAGTCCTTTTAAGATAAATAATTAAAAATGACTAATAATAATAATAAATGATTTTTATGTGTAAGAAAAAATGAAAAAGAAATTTTTGAACATCAAGTTTATGTTTCTGAAAAAGAATCAAATAATTTAAATATTAATAAAATTTCAAATTTTTTAGTAGATAGTATATTTAAAACTATTGCACTACTACAAAAATGTATAAATATTACAGTTTTTATGCGTAATGTTTCACTTTTCATCTCAATCACAAAAATATGATTGATTCAGATGATATTATAAGTCACCTCGTTTCAATCATTGTTTATAATCATAATTAAAAATTTACAATAATCACGTCTTAAAAATATGATCTTTTATGGTAAAAATCGAGATAAAAAGAAATCTCACGTGATCTTTTATGATTTTTTTTTATCTCACTTTCTTTAAAAAACTGTAATGAAATATAAACAAATGATCACGTCAAAAAATTGTGATTTTTTGTCTAAAAAATAAGATAAAAAATAGTTTAGCATGATCTTTTTTTTTTTTATTTTTAGATCTCGATTTTGGTCTAAAACTGTGACTAAATATACTTGACATCTCAATCTCGAAACATGATTGAAGATTTTTTTATTTGGAAAAGATGCCTGAATGTATCTATATATCATTCACTAGAAATAATCTTTCCATACCAACATTAACACAAGGACATAATAAATAATCTTTTCATTCCAAAATCATACTGCATATATATTTAATCTTTAATTGATTTAATAAAACTTTCAAAAGAGACTAAAAACTATGAAAGAAAAAGATAAATAGAACTCTTTAACATCTATTATCTCTCTTTAACAATACCAAGCATTTTCAATGTTGAGACAAAAAATTTAAAAAAAATTAAAACAACTTTTCACTTCAAATGTCATCCGCCCTTAGGGTGCGTTTGGTGTACAAAAATTTAGTGAAAATATCTAAAAATCTTGATTGGATTTCAATTGTTACACATTTACTTAGCACATAAATGAAATAAAAATTTGTGTTTTGTGCAGAATTCATTCCAACTACTCAAATTTGAAGCATGTGTTGATTTTATACGCAAAAGAAAGAAATCTGAGCCATTTTGAGGATACAAAGGAGAATACATGCAAGCACTGGATATATCAAAGTGCAATACATCAGTTGATCAACGCCATTTGAGATGATGTAGAACTTTCACTTGCATTCAACACAAGAGAGTCAAAATCTTCAATTTGGAGTTCTAAAAGCAGGGAACTATATTCGGATATGTAGATTGGCATATTCGAATATTGTTGGTGACTGAATTACATTATGGAAAGAGGTGCATATTCGAATACAGTTTCAAAGCATTCGAATGTATTCAAATAAGGAGATATATACCTCAGCAACGGCTTCTATGCGATTTCAACCTCTCCATGTGACAGAGATCCTGAAATCAAGGAATGGCAAATCTGTAATTAGGTGGTGAATCATATAACAGAATGAGAAATTCAAGAAGAATGAGTGGAAAGAGAGGGAGAGGACATCACACATCCCACGGACATACACACAAGAGACTTCCATGAAGGGGAGAGTGTAAAAAAATTCTATAAGGGGCTAAAGAAATGGAGGCAGTTAAAGAGAGATATAGAAAAGAAAGAGCTCTGTTTTTCTAATGGTGCTGTAGCTTGGGTTTTGAGTCTTCAATTTCAATTCCGATTTCAACTACTATAATTAGATTTCAATTGCAATTCAATTTCAATTCCAAATTTCAATGTCTCAATTTCATCTTTCTATTTTTGTTTCTAATTTTCTGAATATGAGCGGCTGAATAATTCTTGGGCCAAGGCAAGGGTAATGTCCCTTCCAATGAATTTCAAGATGCTGAGCTTCATGGTTTCACTTTAAGTTTTTTAATTATCAATTCAATTTGCATCTAAACACTTTACGAATCATTGATTCAAGACTCGATTAACGCTAATTTGTATATCTTATCGACAAGTTCATAGGTGTTGCTTATCTTAGAACTCTCATGATAACCTTGTACGTGGGTTGCTAGACCTAGAACTTCTATTGTTCTTAAGATATGTTATGCACATCAAGCGTTTGATCCATAGTTTGTTTCAATCAAAGTTAATTTTCCTAAAATCATAACAAATCAAATTGGTAATTTACAAATTCTTTACATCTTGAAATTGATTTGGATTGGCATTGAACTTGTCTTACCCAACCCTTTTACATCAGATTTTTAGTTAAATTCAACTCTTATTTTAGAAAATCATTTCAAAAACCACCAACATTCCAAATCAGATTTTCATTTCTGTTTTACATTCATGTGAGCCATGTTTTTGCCACTTTAATCCATTAGAATCAGCCACTTCTTTGTTTCTTAGATCCCTATGGAAATCGACTTGGTATTCACCAGTTTATTGTGCTTCAACTACACCTTGCACTTGGGGAAGTTTGACTTAATTTTCCTTACTCAGTACTTTTAAAACCTGAATTTACATTTGAATTTACATTTGAGAGTGAGGTAAGTGAGCAACGACAAGCACGATTTTGGCACCGTTGCCGGGGATCTTCAAGAAGTAATGGTGTCTTGAATCTGTGGAGCAATTGGCAACAAGGCTCAACCCCATCTTCAACGACAAAGCTACTCAATTCTCGGGGTAACTTTGTTCCGTCTTTGTTTTTATTTTTGTGGGTATTAGTTATTAGTTTTAAGTGTAGAAATTGCTGCATCTGATCTCTGAATTTCTGAATTGATTTGCTGTGAATCAGTTAGAAAAGAATAGGGTTGATTTCTTTGTGAATTGGTGGATAAATTGTGAAGTTAGGAGACTAGATTTGAGTTATGTTAAATCTGAAATTCTGTGCATGCTTTTAAGGTTTGGTAGGCTAGTTGGAATTAATTCTAAAGTCCATAATCCATCTTCTCTAGCTAAATTAATTGAATCTGCATCATCTAGTTCATCATCTGAATCTTTTGTTATACACATAGACCCGCCACCACCTGCTTTGCCAGAAGGAAGTGTTCAAGGAGAGAATAATCAAATTGATCAAAATATTCTCAGACGTCTCTGTGAATACCTTCATCCAGCTAGGCAAACAACACCATCTTGCATCATACTTCCACATGGACATCAGAATTTTCATTTCAAACCTGGTACAATTTAGCTCTTACCTACTTTTCATGGCATAGACTCAAAAAATCCTTAAAAGACAATGCTAATTTTCATGTTTGTGGAACTTGTATGGATAGAAATGCTAATGAAGATGTGGTTCGTCTCAAGGTGTTTCCATTTTCATTAAAAGACAAAGAAAAAATGTGATTAAATTCACGTGAGCCTCAATCCATAGGAACTCAGAGAGAAATGCAAACTAAGTTTTTAAAGAAGTATTTTCTTGCAAATAGGACAGTAATCCTTCAACAACAGATCATGAATTTTGTGTGTAGGCCTAATGAGACATTTGCACAAGCATTGGAAAGGTTTAAAGAGCTACTGCAAGCTTGTCCTCATCATGGTTTTGAGTCTTGGAGAATAGTTAACTTCTTTCATAATGCATTGACTTCTAATTTGAAAATGCTTGTTGCAACAATGTGTAATGGTGAATTTTATGACAAAACTGCTGAAGAGGCTTTGTATTTCTTTGATTCATTAGCTGAAAATACTAAGCAGTGGGAGGTAGTCTCGCCATCGTTTTCTAAATTTTCTGACAATTAATATGCTAGAGGCAAGTTTCGTCTTAGTGAGGCAGATGATCTTAGAGCTCGATTGGCTGCATTGACAAGAAAGGTTGAATCATTGTAGCAAAAGAAGCAAGCATCGAAGGAAAATGAAATAAAGTGTGTGCTATGTGAAACCTCATATCATAGGACAGATGACTGTCCTACACTTCCAGCTTTTAAAGAGGTCCTTTATGGTCAAGCAAATCTCATACCAACAGCAAGACCTTTTAATCCAAACCAAGGGTTGAACTCTTATACTCAAGGAAATAACCTATATTCGAATACCTACAATTTTGGGTACAGAAATCACCCCAATCTTTCTTGGAAAGCTGAGGCACAAAATCAACAATACCAGCCCCAACAACCATTTCCACCTCAACCATTTCTTTCCCAACCTCTCCAGCCTCAACAGAACATCAATTCTTATCAGCCACCTCAGAAGAGATCATTAGAAGACACTTTGTAGCAATTTATGCAAGGACAAATTGGAACCAACAATCAAAATTCAAGATTCCAATAGCAGATAAATAGAGCAATAGAAGACATTCGAAGTCAATTGTCCAAGCTCACTCAAGCTCTAACTTTAAAAGAGACAGGAAAACTTCCATCTCAGCCAAAACCAAATCTTTCAGGTCAAGTACATCTGAGTGAATCATCATCATCTCGTACTAGTGGAAATTTGGAGCATGTACAAGTTGTATCAACTCTGGGAAGTGGAAAACAGATTGTAAAACCAGATTATATTCCACCTGAAGAAGAAAATGAGGGTGACATAAAGGAAAATGAAGAGCAGATTAGAAACAGCAAGCTGGAAAACAAAGCAAAATTTGAGCAAAAGCAGAATTTGAGCAATAGAAAGCAAGAAATCAGAGTTCAAAGGGAAGAGCAGTTAATTTCTCATAATAAAAATAAAATCTTTGAAAATAAAATCAAAGTTTTTGATGAAAAACAGCTTGAAAAAAGTGAAAAAGTTTTTGAAAATGAAAAAATTTCAAAAGAAAACCAAATGGACAGATCTGAATTTGTTCCAAAACTTCCTTTTCCTCAAAGATTCAACAAGAGCAAGAAAGAAAATTTGAATTCTGATATCTATGAGATTTTCAAACAAGTCAAAATTAATATTACTTTGCTTGATGCCATTAAACAAAATCCATCTTATGGAAAATTTTTGAAAGACTCGTGCACTGTGAAAATAAAATGAATGTCAAAGAAAGAGCATTTTTAACTGAACAAGTGAACTCCATTTTGCAATTTAAAACTCCACCTAAATACAAAGATCCAAGTTGTCCTACTATTGCTTGCATAATTGGTAACCAAAGGGTAGATCAAGCCTTGTTAGATTTGGGTGCAAGTGTCAATCTTCTACCATTTATTGTTTACCAACAGCTTGGGTTGGGGGAACTTAGACCCACTAGAGTGACACTACAACTAGCTGATAGGTCTGTCAAAGTCCCTAGAGGTATTGTTGAGAATGTCTTAATTCAAGTGGACCATTTTTACTTTCTGGTGGACTTTATAGTGCTAGACACTCAGCCCATTCAAGAGAGTCAACCAGCTGTACCTATCATTCTAGGAAGGCCATTTTTGGCCACTTCAAATGCCTTGATAAATTGTAAGATTGGAGTCATCAAGTTCTCTTTTGGCAACATGACCATTGAGAAAAACATTTTCAAAGTGACCAAACAGCCGAGTGATTATGAGGAGTCAATGGAAGTTAATTTGATTCAAACCATCACTCAAGAATATTTTGATAAAGAGTATTTAGATGACCCATTGCAGAAAGCTTTAGTTAACAGTGAGCAAGTGGATTTTTTAGCTGATTGTGATTTGGAGAATTTTGGTGGAAGAAAATTAGAAGAAATAGAGAATTTAGTGATGTTAGTGAATCAATGGAGACCAACTTTTGAACCCTTAGAGCTGCCAACAGTCAAGCCTTTGTCATCCTTTGAGAAAGCACCAATTCTTGAGAGAAAGCCTTTACCTAGTGAGCTGAAATATGTGTTTTCGGGTGAAGGAGAGTCCTATCTAGCTGTCATTTCATCTCAGCTGAGTGCAGACCAAAAAACTAGGCTTGTAGATGTCTTAAAGAAGCATAAAAGAGCTTTGGGCTGGTTCATAGCAGACCTGCAAGGAATCAGCCCACTGATTTGCACTCACAGGATATTTTTGGAGAAGAATGCTAAGTCCATTAGGTAAATGCAAAGGAGACTTAATCCAAACATGATAGAAGTGGTTAAGGGGGAGGTAATCAAGCTGTTGGATGCTGGAATTATCTACCCCATTTTAGATTCCAAATGGGTTAGTCCAACTCAAGTAGTGCTTAAGAAATCTAGGGTGACCGTGGTAAAGAATGAGTAAGATGAATTGGTTCCAATGCACATCCAAACAGGATGGCGCATGTGCATAGATTATAGAAAATTGAATGTTGTCACAAGAAAAGATCATTTCACTCTTTCATTCCTAGAGCAGGTATTGGAAAGAATGGCAAGGCACGCATTTTATTGTTTCTTGGATGGATACTCTGGATATAATTAGATTGAGATTACATTAGATGACCAAGAGAAGACCACATTGACATGCCCATTTGGCACATTTGCATATAGGCATATGCCTTTTGGTCTTTGCAATGCTCCTGCAATTTTTCAAAGATATATGATGAGCTTATTCAGTGACTTTGTGGAGAAATTTCTTGAGGTGTTTATGGATGACTTTTCAATGTATGAGAGTGATTTTAATGCATGTTTAGAAAATCTAGAGAAGGTGTTGACTAAATGTGAGAAGAAAAATCTGGTTTTGAATTACGAAAAATGCCATTTCATGGTAACTTAAGGTATTATTCTTGGCCACATAGTGTCTTCTAGGGGAATAGAAGTAGACAAGGCCAAAGCAGAGATCATACAAAACTTCCTACCCCTAGACGTGTTAAGGATGTCAAGTCATTTTTAGGCTATGCTGGATTTTGTAGGAGGTTCATTGCATCATTCAGTGCTATAGCTAGACCTTTGTGCAATCTTTTATCCTAGGATGTCCCATTTAATTGGACACCCAAGTGTTAAGACTCATTTGATAAGCTCAAAGGTTTGCTTATTTCAGCCCCCATAATGCAAGCACCAGATTGGACCTTACCATTTGAAATCATGTGTGATGCTAGTGATAGTGCCATTGGTGTAGTGCTAGGCCAAATGACAGACAAGAAACCACATGTGTTGTACTATGCTAGTAAATCTTTCAGTGATGCACAAAGGAATTACACAACTACTAAGAAAGAGTTGCTAGCAGTAGTTTATGCATTGGGCAAATTCAGATCATACCTGGTAGGCTCTCATGTCATAGTCTACACTGATCATGCTGCATTAAAGTATCTCTTGACTAAGTCTAATGCTAAGCATAGACTTATTAGGTGGATCCTTTTGCTTCAAGAATTTGACTTAGAAATTAAGGACAATAAGGGGGTTGAAATTGTAGTTGCTAATCACCTCTTCAGACTCCCACATCAGGATTTAGTATTTTTTGACTCTCCCATCAATGAGACTTTCCCCGATGAGCAGCTGTTTCAGGTAGAATCTTCTGAGGTACCTTAGTTTGCTGATATAGCTAACTACTTAGCTTCAGGTGTTGTACCTTCTCATTAGACCTTATTGGATAGGAAGAAGTTTTTTAGGAATGTGAGACACTTCTTCTGGGATGATCCATATTTGTTCAAGTATTGCCTAGATCAAGTCATTAGAAAGTGCATACCAGTGAGGTTAGTAGTGTCATTAAGTTCTGTCACACATTAGCTTGTGGAGGACACTTCTCTGTTAGGAAGATTGTGGCTAAAATTTTACAAAATGGATTGTATTGGCCTACTATGTTTCGAGATGTGCATGCATTTTGTGTCACTTGTGACAGATGTCAGAGACTTGGTAGTCTCATTAGGAGGAATATGATGCCCCTGCATCTTATCTATGTGCTTGATATTTTTGATTGTTGGGGAATGGACTTCATAGGCCCATTTGAGAATTCATTTGGTTATAAATACACTCTAGTGGCTGTGGATTATGTTTCAAAATGGGTGGAAGCTATCCCAACTAGGACTAATGACCATAGAGTGGTAATCAAATTCTTGAAAGAGAATGTGTTCTCTAGATTTGGCATGCTTAAAGCAATGATAAGTGATAGAGGGACACATTTTTGTAATAAACATGTTGGCCTTTTAATGAAGAAGTATGAGGTAGTGCACAAAGTAGGAACATCTTATCATCCCCAAACAAGTGGATAAGCTGAGCTAGCCAATAGGGAAATCAAGAGGATCAATGAAAAAGCAGTAAATCCAAATCGAAAATATTGGTCTTTGAAGTTAGTGGATGCACTTTGGGCTTATAGGATTGCATACAATACCATCTTAGGCATGTCTCCTTATAGGTTAGTGTATGGGAAGCCTTGTCATTTGCACGTGGAACTAGAACTAAAGCATAAGGCCTATTGGGCAATAAGGCATTTCAATGAGAACATTACTGAATCAGGTCTTCAAAGAAAACTGCAACTTAATGAGCTAGCAGAAATTAGAAATGATGCATTTGAAAATGCCAAAATCTCTAAGGATGGAATGAAGAAGTGGCATGCTGCACACATCAACAGAAAGGAGTTATTTGTGGGGCAAAAGGTCTTCTTGTATGACTCTAGACTGCATTTGTTTCCAAGAAAACTGAGGTCGAGATGGATTGGTCCCTATGTAGTTAGAAACATTATTGAATTTGGGGCTGTTGATATCGAGAATCTAACTTCAAAGAATGTGTTTAGGGTGAATGGACAAAGGCTAAATGAATATCATGAGAGTTTTGTCACTGAGATAGAAAGTTGGGATCTTGAGGATCCCCCAGAAGGCAGACGATTGCTGAAGGAATTCTACTCACTGTACAATAGTAGTGTAGTTTTTTCTTTTCATTTTATTCTTTTCTTTTATATATAAAAATATATATATATATATATATATATTAGTTTGCAAGTTCTAAAAATTAGTTTCAGCATTCAAATATGCAAGCAGTGGCTTATTGAAGAAATGAAGAACTTTCTGATTTGTATTGAAATGCTGCCCAAATCTGGTTTGAGCACCTCAAAAACTGCAACTACAACGGTTTACTTGCAATGGCAGAACTTCTTAATAAGGTTCAAAAGGTATTAGTACGTGTAAAATCAATTTGGAACTTCTTTCACTTATATATGTCATCTGAATAAAGACTTTCATCTTTGAATAAAGTGGAAGAAGTACAACAACTATCTTTTTTTATCAGAAAATTTCAATTCTTTGTAAACTCTTCAATTTCTGAGCATAGTTGAGAGAAATCCATCAACTAGCCCAACTTTTGTAGCATTTCTCTTCACTGATATGTGTTTTTCTTTGAGCATGATGCATTGAACAAGTTAGAGAGAATTTGCCTTGAAAGTACTTTGGATTTTCAACGTACGTATATCAAATCAAGTATGCTTGATTAAGCTCATCAAGTATTTTCCCTCGGAACTTTAATTCTTGACCTGGTTTTACATTAAGGACAATGCATGATTTTGTTTGGGGGGAAGGGATAACAATTTGAGATTGTTTGAGATTCTATTTTGGATGACATTGGCTAACTTGAGATGATTTATCTTGCTTTGAATTGCTTGAGTTTGGTTTTGAATTGCCTCTGTGAATAGGATTATTCTTCTTATCATTGAGCTTGCAAATTGGTGATTTTTTTTTGAATTTTTTATTGCATTTTTTAGGATTAGGTGTTTTTTTTTTTAAATATATATATATAATAGTAAAAAGAGAGAGTCACAAACATGGCTTGAGTTTTTTTTTTTTTAGGAACTGTCACAGAATTTGGTTTGTGAGATACAGAGGTACAGAGTTACTGATGAATTATATTCAGATTTGGACTTGGGTATTTGAATATATCTACACTGGTTCACTAACCCACCCGAGACTCTTCGCATTCGGATGCTTAAAACCCTTATCCGAATAGATCAACAGTACATAATCATTCCCCTCCATCTGCCTGAATTAAAGTTATCGAACAGTCATTTGGGACTTCTGAACTGAGAAAAACTAAAGGCTAGGGTTCTTAGGTGATTGGCATTATACACAAAAAAAAGAGGCAAAACTGTGTAGATCAGACATTTGCAAAAATGCCGCCGAAAAGGAAGATGATAGTGTCTGGCCCAAGAAGAGTAAGTCTAAGGTTGAGGGAGCAATTTCAAGGTACGAGGTCTGTTTTTATTAATTCTGAACCCATAGAAATAGTAATGTCTGAGTCTATAACACCCTATCCCGGTGCTGAAATTCAAACACCCAATGAGCAAGAACAATCAACGGGTAAAATTAATGTTGATGATTCTATCCCAGAAGTAGAGGCCCCTGATGTTGCCATTTTTGAGGAGCCCTATTCTAACCCTCGGTTTGCAAACCCAACATCCGAGGAGAGGTACACGGATGGGTATGCAAAACGAGCAGTTCTATGTGAGAGGGGTACCAACTTGATGATTATGCAGACCATCCTTATGAGTTGATGGAAATGATTGTGAACAAGGGATGGCTTGAGTGGGTAAGTATCAACCAAAGAGCCATTGTGCCTTTAGTTAAAGAGTTCTACTCTAATGCTGTGAAAGTGGAAGATGGGAGAAATGAAATTCGTACTGAAGTAAAAAAGAAACCTATAGTGTTAACCCTTGAGTTAATTACTAGGGTTGGTGGACTCTCATTAGGAAATGTCCCTGTTGCAATTCCACAACAGCAGGTTGATTGGGAAGAACAGCAAAGTAAGGATAATTTGGCGAAGCTGTTATCAGGAAACTCTTAAGCTCGATGGGACAGAGCAAGAATGTCGAAGGCAGATCTCATTGACAAAAGTAAAGTTCTGCATATGCTGGTATGCTCCAAAATTCTTCCTCATGCGTATGTTTCATTTGTAACAGTGGCACAAGTTGAATTCATTAGGAAGGTGCTTTGGATATTCCTATAGATTTAACCAATCATATTTGGATCACCATAGCCACAGCAATAGAAAAACCTGGAATTAACTCGGGACTACCATTTGGAGGATTAATAACAAAGATTGTGCAGAGCCATGGAGTAAGAAGAAAGGCAGGAATGGAGATGTTTAAACCTGCCACTAGAATTGCTAAGACTTCTATGAATAGGAGGCAAGGACAATTGGTAAGAAGAGCTGAGGTGGAACCACCAGGTGGACAACAACTAGCAAGGGAAGAATGAGCTGGAGAAATTACTATCAAAAGTTTGTACGAAATAGTGAGATATGTCCAGAGAAAGGAGGATGAGATACTTACTAAAATGAAAAGTTGGAGGGATCAGCAAGAGAAATATAACTAGCAGGTGATAGAAATGTTGGAAAGGTTATATGAACCTGCATCTTCAAGAGATTTTGAAGCTACCCATAAAAAAAAAAAAGAAAAAAAATAGACCATTAGATGGTGTTTTGTTTTGAAACACAGACTGAAATCTGTGTGTGGGTTATTAGAAAAAGAAAATCTGAAGCCATGTTTTGTTGACTACAGGATAGGACCCTTTGTTTTGACTTTTGCTTTGATTGATCTGAATTTTTTATGAAAATGACCTTGAAACTGATAATACTTGGATGGAAATTAAGTTTGAAAAATTGAAATGATATTGTGGTCTTTCCTTTTGAAATGAATCTTATGTTTTGAATGGAAGGAAATTTTATAGTTTGGAATTTTAGTTGATGCCAAATGCTGAAAATTGAGTTTCAAGTTTTAATGTTTGAAATCTATTGATGTGTTTAGCTTGCATGAATTGAAATGCTAAATTGATTTGTGAATCAGTTTAGCTTCTAAATTGTTGATTCAACTTAAATATTCATAAATAAAACTCTTGAATGGATGATATACCTTACAACTTCTCAGCTATAGTGGAGACTTGAACCAAAGAGAGGTTTTGAGCCTTTTTAGCTTTGTTCATGAGAGAATTACATTTACTCTAAAACCTAAACCCGTCTCATTGATAGGCCTATATTTAATTTCATGTGTAGTTAAAATATTAATAATAATAAGACTTCATGCCTTGACTTGAATATATTTTCACCAAAGTAGTTCGAAATATTGGCTCCGTTTGGAGCATTTTAAAATAAAATAAAATCTTACAAATCTCTATAAACACGAATTACGAGACAACAAAATTTAAATTTTTCACTCACTGCACGAATTACGAGACATTTACTTTTACAATTTTATTTTATTTTATACACTTTAATACAACTCCAAACACACCCATTATAGGTTAAATTGTAAATTTCAAAATTTTTCTCCTAACCACTCACATCTCTACATTTCACCAACCACGTATGATTTAAATAATAAAAAATTAATTTATATTATGTTCTTTGCTTTTCTTGTTGAGATCAGTACGGCATTTTATTTTTTTTCTTCTTCCTTTTTCAGAATAGAACAAATTACAATGTATTAGAAAGAAAGGTGAATTTAAATTTAAATATGAGTGTGACGATAAAAAACTAAAGTAAAATACATTTGAAATGGTAAAAATTAATAAAAGTTAATAAAAATTATCACTTCGTATTTCGTATAATAAATAAAAGGTTAATTTTTTATTCTAATTTTTAGAATTTCTTCGGTAATTAAACTTTACTCATCCATACTATCTAATTTTAAATATTCTTCTATAATATTATATTATTTACCCCTACATCCTATTCCCGAACCTTACCTAGGTTTAGGTCGGTTCCACAGCTAGGGTTTTTCTCTCAAGATACCAGTGCCAACGTGCTAATTGAACTGATTTAAGGTTTTGAAAAGAAATTTCCAAATTTAGATGTTTTCCAATAAAAAAAATCAAATACCACATATTTCTTTTATTTATTTGTTTGTTTATAATTTTCAATAAACCACATCAAATTATCTAATTTTGGGTGAGTTCAAAGTGATAAAAAGTGAAATAAAATGAGATAAAATGTGATTTGGAAAAACTTTTTATGTTTGGTGCACACATCTCAAATCGTATTTTTTTGAGATGAACAGTAAGATTCTCGTTTTGACGGATTGGATTTTCGTTTGGACGGATTCAAAATTTTGGACAGTCATAACTTCTTTACACTACAATCCGTCCAAACGGATTGTAGAAACCGTTTGGATGGAAGTTGACTTCTTTGCACTACAATCCGTCCAAATGGATTGTAGAAACTGTTTGGACGGAGGTTAGCCGTGCGAATCCGTCGGAACGATTTTTACAATCCGTTGGAGCGGTTTCTGTGACCCCACAAAAATAGTTAAAGTAAGTTTTATTCGGTAGTCTGAGAGTTCATGGTGAAAATAGTAAAAAAAATTTTGTTATTTGATTAATCGAATTCTAGTTATCGACTTTTTTTTTTAAAAAGTATTAAATTTTTGTTTAAATTTTGAGAAGACAAAAATGTATAAAAATGAGTAGAAATTTTCAAAAATTTTTAAAAATTTTTAGAGATTTTTACCAGAATATGATGCACCAAAGGCAGCCTTTTTTGTAAGTGGGACTATTCTAAATCAATCCGTTCTGATTAAGCTTCAAAAGGCAACGCTCACTATCCTGGATTAGAGCCGGGGAAAAAGCTATCCCATTCACTTCCTCTTGTTAACATATGATCTTTGTTTACTCAAAAGATAAAAAAAAAAAAAAAAAGGAAAGAAAAAAAGACCACTTATATTCATATTTTTTGGGACCATAAAACGATATTCATGACTTCTAGTACTCTATCAAATATGGATGTATTTGGAGTGAAAAAAAAATGAAATAAATTAAGATAAATTAAAAATTTATAATACGTGCAGTGAAAGAAAAAAATTAATATGATATAAAGTTAACAAAGATTTATAGAATTTTTTGTTATTTGTTTACAAACTGAACGAAACCTATATATATTACCCCGTTTGAAAGCCAAATTTTTAATAATTTTTTATGATGTTTTAACAAAAATTGTTAGGTGTAACCTTTTATTGATTTAGTAAAAATTTTAAATTTTCAACAACTTTTAGGAACTTTGAATAACTTTTGATTATAAAAAATTAGAGAAATTTTCAGGAGATTTTAGACACCTTTAAGAACTTTTGATTTTTTGGTAAAAAAGTTACAAAAATTTTTAGCGACTTTGAGCTATTCCCCCCAAAAAAATGTTAAAAATTTGTTCTCTTTTTTTTTTTTTGGTTATTCCAAACAGACCTATGGTAACCCCAAAGATTGTGGAATAATTTTAATAACATGCTAATAAGAAAAGGGCTCAATTTGTTGTTTCATTCCCAAATATCTATTCTTTTGCTGGCTTAGCCGGTACTAGCTTCACGGAATGCTCAAATCAAAAACTTTTGATAAGCAAGCTACACACAATTTTTATCAATTTGTATTATTTTCCAACTCCAGACACCCTCTAATGGTAGCAACAAACCATTTTATTTCCTACTGCATTCTGTTGAGTATTTTTATTAAGAGCAAATGACCATTCAAAATTTTAATTTTAACAAGGAAAAAAAAAAAAAAAAAAAACATAGATGCAATTTGTTCCCTCCACCGTCAAACCCGCCCAGCACCATGTCTGGGGTTCTTACCTAAAACGGGAACAAAAATGATCTATTATGGTAAAATCTCACAGTTCGTCCTTCACGCCGTCACTCACAGCGTCGTCACTGCTCTTATGGCTCTCTGAGGCCTCAGGCTTCTCTGTTGAAGCTGGTTTCTGGAGCTTGAAAGGGGTGGATGCGTGCTTCTTGAGGAATTTGTAGAATGCCACTACTGTACGGTCAGCGTCAACAGTGATCTGCATAACACGGAAATTATACAGGGCAAATATCAAAGAACTTGTGAGAATGCATGCATTCTAATATTTAGGAGGAGTTCGAAAGTAAAATTTTTAACAATTTTTGGTAATTTTCTGTCAAGAGTTGCTAATTATAATTTTTCATATATTTGGTGAAACAAGTAATAATTTTTAGTAATTTTTTACACCTTTTGAGTATTTGGTAAAATTTTTTGGTAACTATTAGCATATTTCGCAACATTTGGTATGGTAACTTTTAACAAAATTTACCAACTTTTGATAATTTTTAATTTGAAAAGTTATTGTAACAGGGTAGAAAAGTGATAAAAGTTTGTGGTTTGCCAAACACTCAAACATCCAAAGTTGGTAATTTTTTGCTAAAAATTTTGCTACCAAACGCCTCCTTATTGACAATGACCTCCCCACCTTTCCAAAAAAGAAAATTTGAAAAAAGGGAGTAAACGCAATAGTACTGTTAATTTGTAAAAGGAAACAAAATTCCACTAACAGGATCAGAGCTCTTATTGCCAGCTGGGAAGAAGAGAATGGTGGGGAATCCATCAGCCTGCAAAAGCCAATAAATAAATAAACAAATTTCAACAATTTGAAATTTCTCCCTGCACAAGGTTGACTTGAAAAGTCTCCCTTTGTAGGATTTCCATGTTACAAAAGAAACAAATGAGAACATTATAATGATGCCTTCAAAAGTGTCAACGGCTACAGCATCATCTGCTTTAGATATCACTTGGGAAGGCGTCCACATAACATAATTAACAAAAAAAAAATTACATTAAAATGATTTTGCAAAAATATTCAACTCCAAACAAACTCCTTGGTCACAATTTTAGACTGCTACCTACAAATGGGTTAATTTGCAGTACATTGACTCCCTAGACACACTGCACAGGAAATCCCTTTGCAAATGTTGACCAGACAGTGTCACTTAAAACTAAATGCCAATTGAACACGAATTTCAAGTTAAATATTCTCATGCCCTGCAAATCAGGTGGCAGTTTTGGCATATATTTTAACGAGAAAGATTGGCTGCTAGAGATTAGAAGTACTACTACCATCCATACAATTGAATCCCCCTGTAGGTAAAACCACACTGAGCCACATGATTTTATCATATTTTTCATTTTGGGTGCATTTAATTTGTTAAAAACTACTGAAAAACTCTGAAAATCTCTAAAAATCTCTAAAAGTTATCTACTTTTATCTTACTGCACAAATTACGAACTCACAAATTATCTCATTTTATCTCACTTTTTGTCACTCCAAGGTATGGAAAAATGAACATTTAGACAACAAACTATCAAAAGTAAAAGGAACATTATAACAAAAGAACTACAGTAAAAAGAAAATTGTAGCAAAAGAAAGCATCGTTCTTTTAAAAGAGAAAAGATTACGTAGTACCTTGGCCCTGGGGTGCTCATTTGTTGTCCCATCCATCTTAGCAATAACAAGCGAATCAATGCCCCTCAAATGCTTGGCAAGCTTGTTGTAGATTGGCTCCAGTGCTTGGCAATGCCCACACCAAGGAGCATATATCTAATTTAAGAACCCGAACCAAAGTTCATGACCGCACCTCAAAATAACCAATTGCAGTCAAAATATGGTGATGAGTGGATCTCATTGTAAGAAAAAGCATTATTACCTCAAGAAGGACATCCTTTGATTCATCCAAAACAATCTCATTGAAGTTATTCCCAACCACTATTTTCACATCCTCATCATTCTGCATCAATCCATACATGGAAAGCAATGATTAGAGGCTTGTGAATGCAAATCAATTGCCAGTACACGAAGTCTGATGACATACTCTCTCTGGAATTGGATCCGACATATAGAAAGGCTTAAGTTTGTCTTGTAGGAAGTCTTCCCCAAATGACTACAAGATGACAGATAAACATCATGAGGAATATAACTTTCAAAAAATTGAAGTGAACTTAGGATTTGTGTAGTTCCTCTTTTCCATTCCAACACAAATCTGGAAGCTTGACACAAAATGAAAAGAACTGTAGTGCAAACCTTAATGCTGCTTAAGGTCAATTCACCATCCATTAAAAACTTCTTGGGATCGTCACTTCCTATGTATGCAACAAGCTGCACAAAAATGGACAGCACCAAAAGTACTTGTTTGATTTATTTTCACAATGTAAATAAATAAGGATGCATTCTGAATTTCACTAAAGGACAAAATGAAAAGTTTGGAAAAAACTCACTCTTGGAGCATCTCCAGCTACACCAAAGTACTCTGAAACTGGTTTCCCAACATCCTCATCGTCAATGTCCACATAAACAAAGACAAGCTACAAAATAACAATAAGAATAAATAAAAATTATTCTAACTATATGTTATACAGAATACAAATTGCAAGAGAACTGAATGTAGGAAGGATTAGAAATATTAGGAGCATATGCACCTAACATAAGGAGATATGTTGAGAGAAGTATTATATACACATAATCTCTCTCCATTAATAAACAATGTGACTCATACTTACATAAGCCTCGTGCAATTAATCCAACATCTATTTCAAATTAGCACATGGTCAGCCTATGCTAGAAACAATCTTTCCGTGGCTCTTCATTCTTATAGAATTAAACAAAGATATCTGCATTTTTTTATGAAAAAAATCTCAAAAAACAGTAGATAAGGATCTGCAAGAGATACATGGTGATAGAGAATCTAAAAAGTCAACAATGAAAGACCCTTACTGTGCCTTCTAGATGAAATCCAACTGAAAGATGATTTGCCAATGTCGTTGAAACTAAACAGTAAAGATATTGTTGAAACTAAACAATCTAGAAAACCTTCACACCTCTTCAACTTTTCAAACAAACTAAACTTGCAACCAGCATCGTTTCCTTACATCTCAGGCACTCACTGAATGCCAAGCAGAGAAAAAGCAAATACAGAGCTGCCACACTAGCTTACATTATTAAGAAAAATGATAGAGTGATCATGTTGGCCCTTTACACCAAAAAGATCTAGAATGAAACCGTTTCTCTTAAGTAGATGATTCACCAAAAATTCATTGTCCTTAACTACCTTCCAAGACAGAAAGCCACAACCTTGTCTGTGGCTGACAAACAGATTTCACAAATAACACTTTCAGAGCTGTATTTTTTAGAACTTGGGATGTAAGCCTGACATTCTTGTTGTATGCACTTGTATGAGTCCATGGATCACAGTGAAGAACTAACCATGAAAAAAAATTACTGAAAAAGTTGAAAAGAAGGAACAATTCCTCAACAAACTGCAACAAGGACACTCTTATACAGAGAACATTGCTAAACAATTTGTTGACTCAACAACAAAGCTAACTGTTTTATCTTGGTTTGAGATTTTCAACCAAGAAAAAAAAAAAAAAAAAAACAACACTGATAATTCTCAAAATTTGTGAATAAATTAATTAGAACACGAAAGAGAAAAAAAAAAATTGGCAATTAAAAATATACAAAGTGGAAACTAGTATATTCCATTTCCATTTTAAAATGCAACAGAATAAGAAATAATTAGCATCCACAATCACCTTTCCTTTGAAAGCCTTTGCGGCCTCTTGAAATGCAGGTATAAGCTTCACTGAATCATTGGAAGAAGCAAAAAACAGAAGCTGAAATGGAAAAACAATTTGAAATGTGAAAAAAAAAAGTGTAATATTGAAACCCCCTCATGTAAGCGAATCACTGCTATCATAAGGCACTACCTGCTTCTTAATTGGATTCTCAAATATTAGTTGAGCACTTTCCCTGGTAAAATTGGTTACCAAAGGAAGCTTGTTCTCATGTACAAATTGTGCTATTGCAGATTTGGTGAATTGACCATCTGCAGACAAAACCGGAAGAATAAGCAAAACTTTTGGGAAACATAATTTCAAGTGTCTTGACCATTAAGATGTTGACAAAACTAACCGAAGTGGCTGATTTTTTCAGCATCCTTTTTCAGCAAAACGAGAGCTGGATATTTGGCTTGAGCATCAATGTGGAAAAGCTTTGCCACTTCAGGACTAGCAGTTTGATAGAAACTAACATCATCATCCAGTTTTGATGCGGCAGCAAGTTCCTCACTCTGTGGACCCTGCATATGGAAAAAAGAGGTAAAAAATAAGATAATTAAAGGGAGCTGCTTTGAAGCAAATACTTTCAATATGTAGAATGACAAAAGTGTCAAAATCACATTTTGGAATTGACCATTCATAATTTTCAAAAGCCCCACAACTGGGGGGGTGAAGTTTGACTCAGAAGTGAAAAACCTGACACTTAAACATGTGATACAAACAATGAAATTTCAAAAAATTGAAAGTTAGAATTGGCTTTCTGATGTCAAAGTAGACTTAAAAACATGTCCAAACAACAGCTAGTTTGGTGATAAGTGCAAGCTGTTGTGCTCAGTCTTATAATTAGCAAACAGATGCAGTTCATGTCCTTGTGAAAAGAAATTAATCAGAATACACATTCAATAGATGAACACGGTTCAATAGATGTAAATTTATAAGTTATATAGATTGTGACTTTTTAGGATTCAATCATGAATCCAAGGGCTAAAAACCAGTTAGAAAAAAAAAAGAATAAAATAAAATAAAAAACAAAACAAATTATCAGAAGAATGATAAAAAATATGAAAAGGCATCAGCAAAACTCGAGGTATAATATTTCAGGTTATTCAATTTTCTTTTGCTTGATAACATATGCACCAAGCCACGGTCAAGTTGTTCTAGAAGATAGAAAGACTGAAAAAATAAACTAGAAAGGAAATTGTATGCATTCAGATGGTTTTACTACTAATATTTTTTTTTTTTATTTTAAACACTAGACAATTGATATCAAACAAACAATAATTACAAATAACTCCTGGTAAAGAATGAAGAAATACCACTAGATCGTCAAGGAAGCCCAAAACTACTTTAGATTCAGCAGCCAATATGCGTTCTGCTTCCTCAATAGTTGTCACGTTGTAAACACCAGGGCCAGTCTTCTTCTTCACCCAGGCCACAATAGCATCCCTACAAAGTTTGCCACCAAAAAAAAAAAAAAAAAAAAAAAAAAAAAAAAAGAAAAGAAAAGCAAAATCAAAACAAACAAGCATTTCAATTGCACCAAATAGGAAGGAAAACAATTACTCGAACATGACAAATAGTTTCAATCTACCCATTATTCTGCCAAAAAATGTTTGTGGATTAAGAACACCCAGATGGCAAAATGTTAATATACTCAATATTGCCTCAAACTTCCACAAAAAATGCAAAAAAGTAATTTAAATGTTCAGTATGAATCCTGATAATAAATGAGGGCACCTTTGGGTGACTCCACACACATAAACACACACACACACACACACACACACACACACACACACAAAGGTCATTAAATTTCAATGACATTTTATTTGGATGTCATTCAATCTGTGCACGTTATTGTCAAAAAAAAAAAAAAAAAATCAAATTGCATTTCGGAATTTCAGATTTTTTTCATACCCAAAACTAGGTCCCCCACCCTGTTAAATAATATAAGCATTTCTGCCTTCCATTGGAACATGGAATAAAAACCCTTATATCATGAAAGTAAAGAAAATGAAGTGAAATTTTTAAAGTTATTTATCGATCATTTAGATTAGAAAAATCAATAGAAACTAAACAAAAACAAAGATTTATTTATAAAATTAATTTTTCCTCTTATAAAAATAAAAATTTAAAAGAAATTTAGATTGGTTTGTATTTTTGAATTTTAAATCAAGGATTTAGTGCTTGCTACTTAAAGAAAAATTACTCCAATATAATTTTGCTAAATTTGATAGGAATTTTCCATTCGATTTGGGTAGTTTAACATTATAATTTTATGAAAAATTTGAAATCATCACAAAAAAATAATTATCTAAAACCTTTCATAATAATTTCACCATTTTAAAAAAGTAACAGCACCCGAATTCACGTACAAATTTAATGTCAAATCCAATTTGAAAGCTAGTTATCCAAAAGGAGCTCTTTGTTCTCCATGAATCTAGGTTCTTAAGTTTGTGATAGACTTTTAATTCATTTTGGCAAAATTTCAACACAACTCATACTCCCAAAAAAAAAAAAGAAAAAAAGAAAAAAAATAAATAAATAATGAACCAAAAAAAAAAAAAACATACTTGGTCCTCTGGCCAGAATAATCCTTGTGAAGGCCATCGATGAAGAAAAACACAGTGGGGAACCCCTGAATTTCATACTTCTGCGCCAACTTATCCTCCTCCGTCGCGTCGACCTTCGCGAGCACAACTTCACCCTTCAGCTCTGTCGCGGCCGCCGCGTACTCCGGCGCCAGGGCCTGGCAGTGACCGCACCAAGGCGCGTAGAATTCCACCATCACGTATCGATTCTTTGCTATGAAGTCAGTGAAGTTGGACTCCTTCAACACCACCACGTCCTTCTCATCAACAGCCGGCATCGAATGTGACTCGTGATCGTGATAGCCGGAATCGGCGGCCCCATCCCCAAAGCCGTCATAGTTCTCATCGTCCCCGTACTCTTCGCCGCCGTGGTGGTACGGATCTGGATGGGATGGTACGGCGTCGTCCTCCTCCTCGAGAAAACTGAGATCCTCCTCATCGTCGTCAGCGTTGTTAGGCGACGAGTCTTTGGTGACCGTCGCAAAGCAGAAGGCGTTGAATAGAATGAGAGCTGAGAGTAAGAGAACGAGAAGAGGTCTAGCCGCCATTGTCAACGGCAGTTTCAGACAATGTAGAGAGAGAGAGAGAGAGAGAGAGAGAGAGAGAGTAGGAAGCCTGAGAATGAAATTGAAGGTGATGAGAAATGAAAGATTTTATAATTACAGAGGAAAACGAGTGTGCCGCGAACAGGCACTCACACTCCGCACGTTGACGTGGTGGCCTGGGATTTGTGTGGGGTGACCGTTACGAGAACTTCAACCAATGATATATAGCCACGTTTCACTATTGAGTCACAAGCTTCGCTGGTTGACTTTTGCATCGAGGCGGAGTCCATAGATCCGATCTGAAGTCTGGTGGCACACTGACGCTGGCAATGAAATTGGAATGTACATTACATCAATTTTTAATACTTTCCATTTATAATCAAGGACATGTTTGTTTGGACTTGGCTCTCGCTGTTTCTTTTTTCATTTTTTTTTTTTGGTCTCGTTTATTTTGTTAAAAAATAATAAAAAATTTTATAAATCTCTGTTAACTTTATATCATATCAACTTTTTTTTTATTACACATGTTACGAACTCTCTATTTATCTTAATTTATCTCAATTTATCCCACTTTTTTTTACCCCAAACAAACTCTTAATATTGTCCGTCCATCTCATCGAAGAGGTATAAATACACAGAAAAATGGGTTAATTGATTCGAAGACAAAAACTAATAAAATGGGACCCACTTTGTGTCTTAATTCAAGAAGCTCCGATTGAAGCCAACGGGATTTACTTTGTGGCAGTGCATTTTTAGGGTTGGGGGTAGGTCTATCCAGTGCACCGCAGGCCGTCGAATTATCTGTCTGTACAATATACGATATATCGTACAAATGATCCGATACACCGGACCTATCCCTTTCGGTATTTTTAACCCCTTGTATGAAATGGACAAATAAGATTAAAAAGGAGCACGAAACAAAAAAAAAAGTAAAAAAGGAAATAGTAAGGCACCGAGTTTATCCTCCATTGTCTCAAAACAAACAGGACTCGACTTCTCTGCTATTCTTTTTATACTTTTTTCTGCTCATTTTAAATCTTGTTCTTCCATTTCATCAAAGGGTTAAAAATATACAAGCACACCCCATTATATTGGCTTTAATTATAGTTTCTTAAATTAAGTCATTTTATTAGTTTTAATTACAACCAATTTCTTGTCTACATATCAATTAAACCATAGAGTGAGCCCTATTTTTTATATATTTTTAGCCCTTGGAAAAAAATGGACAAACAAGACTTAAATAAAGTAGGAAAAAAAATAGTAGAGGAGCTCAGTCCAAATTTTATTTAGTAATTTTTATCCTCCATTATATTAGTTTAGAAAAAAGGTTAACAATTACCCCTTATGGGGGTAAATTGTTACTTGGTGAAGGGGTAGGTAACTCCCATAATGAGAAAATTATATTCTTTGAAAATGTTTGGTACGAAATGAAAAATTTAAGAGATATTCGTTTTAGGAGTAACAGAGGATAAACTCTATATGGATATTTTTTACTCTCCATTATATCAATTTAAATGATTGGGGTAACAATTACTCTGGGTTAACGATTACTCCTATGTGGGAGTAAATTTTACTTTGGGGGGAGTTGAGTAATGAGGAGTAATGAAAGAATTTTACCTTTTCTCATTATCCTGTTGAAATATTTTTTTATTCCCGTATAAAATCTTAAATAATGTTCTCCTATAAATAATTATAAGAAATAGCATAAAATAATAATTTATTTAATCACACTAAAATTAATTAATTAGTAAATTATTTTATCAAAATAATATTTAATAAATAATAGTTTATTATTAAAATAATTTATTTTATTTTATTAAAATAATACTATTGAAATATTCATTTATGACTAAAATTATTTATTTTCTCAAATTAAAGTTAATGTTTAATAAATAATAATAACTTATTAAAATATTTTATTAAATGAAAATTACGTCTCATAAATAATAAGTTACTGGATTATATATTGTATTAGTATAACTTATTAAAATCAATAATTTATTTAAATAAATAAAATTATTTGTGTTATTAAATTATTTTATCAAAATAAAAATAATTCTTAACAAATAATAATTCACTGTAAAAGTTAATTGCTATTGAAATATTAATACATGATAAAATTATTTTTTATAATTAATATTTTTATTTAAAAGTATATACTTTAATAATATATTTTTATTAAAAATAATTATTATTAAAATGATGATGATTACGATGATTTATTTAATTATAATATTTTATTAAAATTAAATATTAACTTTTATCCTTGGTCAATTTTTCTTCATTCCAAACATAATTAATTCTTACATTTTCAAAAATTTTAGCATTCCAAACATAATATAATTATTATCGGATAATATTTGCTCTCTCATTCTAAATATAAGTGCCAAAAACTTGCTATCCTAATAAGCATTATCAAGATAACAATTATCCCCATAATTTTTTATCCCCAAATTTTTTACTCTGTACCAAACATGTCCTTAGGGGTAAAAGATCATTAGTGTAATTGTTACCTTAATAACAGTTAATGGGATAACAAGTTTATGATACTTATATTTGGATTGAGAGAATAAACATTACTCGGTAATAATTATATTATATTTAGAATCCTAAAAATTTTAAAGGAATAAAAATTAATTGTGTTTGTAATTAGGATAAATTGACCAAGGAGTAAAAGTTAATATTTAATCTCAGTAAGATATTATAATAAAATAAATCATCATGATAACTGTTATTTTAATAAAATATATATTATTTATATTAACTAAAAAAATAATTTTATCATAGATTAATATTTTAATAGCAATTAATTTTAATATTGAATTAGTTTTTGTTAAAAATTATTTTTATTTTGATAAAATAATTTAATAAAAAAATAATTTTAGTTTATTTAAATAAATTACTAATTTTAGTAAATTATATTAATACAATACGTGAAATTTTCATTTAATAAAATAAACAAAATAAATTATTTAATTTTAGCATAAATGAATATTTCAATAATATTATTTTAATAAAATAAAATAAATTATTATTTATTAAATATTATTTTATAAAATAATTTAATAATTAAATAATTTTAATTTGATTAAATAAATTATTATTTTATAGTACTTATCATAATAACTTATGGAAAAACATTATTTAAGATTTTACAGTAGGTAAAGAAATATTTTATAAAGGTAATGAGAAAAGAGTAAAATTTTTCTATTATTCCCTGATTACTCACCTCTCATAGAGTAAAAATTTATCTTCATAAAGAGGTAATTGTTACTCTTTTATATATTACCCTGTAAAATATTCCTTTACATCCTTCTAATACCCCAAGTAACATTTTTGTATAAATAATTATAATAAATATTATAAAATAATAATTTATTTAACCAAACTAAATTTAATTAATTATTAAATTATTTTATTAAAATAATATTTATTAAATAATAATTTATTGTTAAAATGATTTATTTATTTTATTAAATTAATACTAATAAGATATTATTTATGTCTAAATTATTTATTTTCTCAAATTAAAACTATTTTTAATGAATAATAATTACATATTAAAATGATTTATTTTATTAAAACATTTTATTAATGAAATGTCTTATTAATAAAATTATATCTCATAAATAATAATTTACTAGATTATGTATTGTATTAACATAATTTATTAAAATTAATAATATATTTAGATAAACTAAAATTATTTATTTTATTAAATTATTTTATCAAAATAAAAATAAATTTTAACAAATAATAATTTATTATTAAAATTAATTACTATTGAAATGATAAAATTATTTTTTATAAGTGCACAACCATTCACTAGTCATGTAAGTCAATGGTGTCTCCTTTGATGGTCTCACTAATCCAGATGACATCTTCCTCACGTTGAATCACCACGTCTTGATCAAGAGTTTGCTAGGCGAATGTATCAATATCTAACTCATCGCATTCGATCTGATATACTTCCCTTCATGACATTTTAGCTACAACCTCCCAGTTAGTGTGATGACCCGAAAAATCCAATTTTTATAATTTTGTAATTTTAACGATACCTGGCCAAAAAATCATAACTTTAGCCAAAAATAAATTACAAAATACAATGGGCCAAAGTGGAAAGGGCCCGAGCACCGGGAAGGAGATTTGATTGATGTGGTGACAACAGCAGCTCTGTGTTTTTCGCTCAGCACGCCGTCTGCTCGTCACGTCCAAGCTAGTTAGAGAATAGGGATGATAGGGGGGGAGAGACTTGCTCCCCTAGCACAATGGGTGCATATAAACAACATTGTGTGTGAGTATTCATGTGAGTGTCTGCGAGTTTGGCTGAGAGAAGACAACGAAACTAATTGAATTCATGGGTGTGGATTAACAGTTTGGGCATACGAGATTTTCAAAGTTCAAGTTTTTTTTCGGTGAGTTACGGTCTCCAGATTCTCTCCAGATTCATTTTGTACCTTCACTTAGGCTATACTTAGGAATAAGAGGACCCAGGGGATGCCTATTGCTAAACGACAAAGAGACTGAGCTACCATTGCCTGTGCAATATTTAGAGAGGTGAATGGCTAAACTCCATAGCTTAAAGAATTTTCTCCAAGTCCAAGAACAATCCTGGGGAGCCTTCACCTGTTAAAAGTCTTTACCTCTCAAGAGTTGTTTTTTTACACCATAAAGACCATAAAGATTGCTTATTAGAGCAAAAATTCCATACATGTCTAAGCATGGCAACTTTGTTATATTCATCAATCTTTTTGATTCCTAAGCCCCCCTCTTTCTTTGGTCTACAAATTATCTCCCAAGAAACTTTACTACCATGAGGTTTTAGTTCAGAGCCTAACCAAAGAAAACACCTTAAGATTTGCTCAATAGTTTTACATATCTTCTTAGGCAGGATGAAATACAGCCACCAGCATATTTGGACGCTAAACAAAACTACCTTAGTAAGCTGCAATCTCCTAGCATACGATAAAACTTTACTTGACCAACTCTTTACTCTTTGCAACATTTTATCTATAAGGCTAATGCAATCAGCAGAGCTCAGTTTTGTAGAGATTAATGGTACTCCCAAGTATCTTACTAGCAAAACTCCTAGTTGAAACTCAAAATAAAGCAAAGGTGCATCGTTCTTTCCTCATTGAGACTAGTTATAAATACCTTACTTTTAGAGTTATTCGGCTAAAACCCAGAGAATTTGTGAAACTCCAAAAGAGTGTGCTTGATAGTAAGGAAAGAAAGGTCATCCGATTTGTAGAGAATGAATACGTCATCAGCAAAGCAGAGATGGCTAATAGCAGGATCCTTGCATTTTTGGGTGATAGCTAAACTCACCTTCATTAATGTGCTTGATAAAAAGCCTAGAGAATAATTCTACAACAAGTATGAATAAGTAGAGGGACATAGGGTTACCTTGTCTTAGCCCTTTAACACCTCTGAAATAGCCTTCAAGAGAGCCATTTATAGAGATGGAGAAGCTAGGGCTAGTGATGCATGCCTTAATCCAACTTATGAAGATTACTGGGAGTTCCAAAGCCTTAAGAATATCTAGAATGAGATTCCAAGCAACTGAGTCAAAAGCTTTGGCTATATCAATCTTGAGAGCACTCTTTGGACTCATTCTTACTCTGTGATAATTCCTTACAAGCTCTCGCATTAGCAATATCTAATCTGAGATGGATCATCCCTTTTATAAATACAGCTTGATAAAGGCCTATGATCAATGGAAGGATCTTTTGCAGTTTGTTAGCAGGCAATTTAGATATACATTTATAGACAATGGTGCAGCAAGAAATAGGTCTGTAATCCCCGATAGAATTAGGGTTGGGCACTTAGGCACAAGGGCAATGGCAGTGGAGTTGATCTCTTTAAGCAATTTTCTTGGAACTAAAAATAGATTGAAGAGCTTTTACAAAATCATTGCGAACAATATCCCAAGCCTCTTTAAAGAAGAGAGCAATGTAGTCATCAGGGCTAGACGCCTTATGGTTGGGAAGAGAGAAGAGAGTAGACTTAATCTCATCATAGGTTACTTCAGCAGCTAATCTATTAAGCAGCTCATTAGGAATAGCAGTGGCCATAAGGTTTTGAATTGAATAAAAATTATCATCTAAGTAGTCAATAGGAGTGCCCAGTAGGTCTTTAAAATACTGAACAATGATAGCCCTTACCTCTTCATAGCTTTCATGCCTTAAACCTTGCTTATCATGAATGAAGAGAATTTTATTCCTAGACATCTGAGCTTTGGCGTTCCCGTGGAAGTACGCAGTGTTTTTATCTCCTAATTTGATCATGCTATCCTTGGACTTTTGCTTAAAGAAAGCCTCTTCAGCTAGGAGAAGGTGAGTGTAGTTTTCTAGAACTTGCTTTTCTTCCAACATAATGGCAACGTCCAAGGGGTTGAGAAATAGCTTTGCTTGCGTACTTTTCAAATGCTGCTTGGTTGCCCAAATCTTCTAAGTGATATCCCCATAGTATTGAGAGTTGATGGCTTTTAACTCAATTTTAAGAATTTTAAGCTTTATACATAGTTGATACATTGGAGTTCCTTTGACTTGTATATTCTAAACCTTTTCTATAATGCCTTTGAATTCAGGACGCTTAACCTAGAAGTTGAAGAACTTGAAAGGCTTCTTATTGGATGGAAATTTGGCTTTGAGATTGACAAGGCTTGGGGAGTGATTAGAGATCCCAGGGGACAGGAATTGAGCTTCAAATTTAGGGAATTTATCAAGTCAAGCTTCATTAATGAGGACATGATTAAGCTTTCGGAAGACCACTTTTGTAGCTTCCTGTTTGTTCCACCATGTGAAGAGCTGGTTTGTGTATTTGAGGTCTATAACTCTAATGCTATCTAGGCAATCTCTAAAATCTGTCATAGTTTGTCGATCAGCACCCGCACCCCCATATAACTAACTAGATTCTTTGATTGTGTTGAAATCACCTAACATTATCCAGGGCTAGTCCAAATGAACATATATGGACTTGGCTTTCAAGAATTTCCATAAATCTTCTTTGCCTTTCCTAGAATTAGCAGCATAAATAAAAGTGGCATAGAACAGAATAGAGAGAGACTTATGCTTGATTTTGGAGTGAATTGCTTGGTCTGTGCAATCTTCAACAAAAAGATCACTAACAATGGATCCCACAAAGGAATAATTCTAGCTACTTCAGTGTTCCCATGGTTAGCAAAATGATTGTAGTCAATATTGATAACTGCACATACTTTATGGAGATTAAATTGCTTTATCTTAGTTTCAAGTAGACACATAAGATTAAGAGAATTGAACTTGAGGAGCTATTTAATTGCCTTATGTTTAAGGGGGTTGTTACAACCCCTAATATTCATAGCTGCAAAATTCATGTGGAGAGGGAAGGGGAAGTAGAATCCTTGCTCAAGGATTAAGCATACCTCTTAGTCTTTTTTTTTTTTTTTGCTCCTTGAGGAATTACTGCCATCAGTTAACTGATCATTCCTTCACAGAATTCCATCTAGGTGTAGAATGGATAATGGGGCAGGCTCCGTATGCACTGGTGGAGACTCCTCAAGTACTGGAATTAAACTGTTTCGACTTGCATCCGTGTATAGATCAGCATTATTCAATTCTGTGTTCCTTTCCAATGGACAATCTTCCTTAGTAATATTTCCATTATCAGCTGAATTTCCATCGAGCTGGGCTAAGTTCACATGTTGGGGAATTTTTGATTGAGGGCACTGAAGCACTACCTGGTGTTGCTCAGAATCAACTTCTTATAGCTGCTCCAATGACTCTTCCAATGCATCAAATTTATTGGATACAACAATGGCTAAAAGACCAACACTTCATTACATCAACTTAGGCGAATGTGCTTCATCACAGGGAGCTTTTCCCTAGTTAGTTTTTGGTCTCCATTCTTGCCTAATTATCTTTGGACATTGATTAAAGCCATGAATTAAGCTTCTGTAATACTTACATAATTAGAAATCCACTCATACTCAATCGGTTGGATATAGGAATTGCCATCATGATCCTAAACTTCATTTCTTTGTGGGAAATTTGCCTCCGGTGAGACTTCAACACAGACTCTTGCAAAGGCTTAGTGCTGCTTAGTGGTAGTCATTCTATAGAGAACAAAGGTTGCCAATAAAACTAGCCATTTTGCTAAGCACTCTTGCTGACCAAAGATGCAATTTTAGGTAAGGAAACTAGACCCAAATTGGAATGGAGTTCGGTTTTTCATTTTCATAGGAGCAGTGCGCAGACCAAGGTTTGAGAATCAAAGGTTTATCAAAATAGCTACATGGGCCCAATTCTAAGACTTTCAATTTAGCTTCTTCATCATTAAAATTGAAAACGAACACTCCACTTCTTAGGATGAATACATCAATTTAACTAAAACCCTTCCAGCGTCCTTCTATAAACTGCTTTATTAATTTAAATGGTGGCTTAGCTCCAATGACATAGCCAATTAAGGCATTGTTTCACCTGCCAAGTTCCTATTGGACCTTTTAAAAGGAGACAGATATGTTAGGAATTGAGCCTTCTATGGGTTCCAGCCCAGGTATGTATTCAAGTTGCAAACCATTGCCTTTAATTCTATTAACATTGAAAAGATTGGCCCACGACCTTTCTGCTGGAATTGGACTTATATGTTGGTAAGTTTTATTAATCTAAATTGGGCTTGCCTGTTTACTAAAGTTGCTCGGGGTTGGAACTTCATTGGGCCTAATTAATAGTAGGAAGTCTCGACCTATATTGGTTATAATGTTTCCTTTGGCATGAGGCACCAAGTCAATGGGTTTTGAAATTAAACGCGAGCCGGAAGGGATGTTACCTAATGGAGTAAGTTGATTATCTAGCGGTTTACTACATAGAAGGGTAATAGCATTAGTTTTTTGAGCAATCAAGGCTTATATACTGTGAAGCTGGACTATGCTCCTTAAAATGGTCCTTTAATGGTAGCACCTGTTAAGTTGATGGATTTGTCAAACCTCATCTTTTGTCAACCTTCAGTTGCAGAGAATCTCTTTTAATAGCATTGGACTCTTTAAGAATCTCTGAGTTGTTTTCCATTAGCTCCATTGACTGTGCAGATTTTTAATTTGAGGTATCTAAGTTTCCATTTGAGATATCCCTTCCACGGGCTTTCAATTCCTCCATTCCAATTGCAGATATTAGCTTGTCATCTCCAATGGAAAAATCAGCTTAGCTCTTAACTTCATACCTTGTGTCTACTATTTTCTCTTTGAACGACATGAGCTCCAGGTGAAGTTCATCAATGGATTTAGAGAGCTTGGTATTCCTAGCATTCCTGGTAGGAGAAGATGGAAGTGGATGGAGGAAAGTATAGGTTGAGATGTGGCCTTCATGGAAGGAACATCCGAGCCTATGATTCCCTTAACAATTCCCCGAGTTTCCAAATAATGAGCTACTATCTCATCATATCGTTGGTTGGCAGGGAGAAGTGATCTACAAGGAGAAGGATTAGGAAGAGAGAGTGGCGAGAGAGCTTTAGTAGGAGCGTGATTATGGGTTGCCAGAGGTCTAGAGAGAGAAAGAAGAGAGAGAAGCTCTCATTTTTCCTTTTATCCGAAGTGTTAAGGCTTACCCAATAAGATATATATATGTGTGTGTGCGTGTGTGTGTGTCAAAAATGAAGAAAATGGAATTAATTCGTATATGGAGCCATGATTGATGAAAACTCAAATTGTTTATTCTATTTGATGCCTATAAGTCTTGTGGTGATGTTTGAAATAAGAAATTTCAAGAATTTTGTTCCTAAGTAAGCCAATTTGAGGTCCCAATAAGATGAACACGAACGAACAGAAAACAGAGCATCAAGTTGTAACATGTCTCGGATCAGTGGGTGCACATGAAATTTATCAGTCAAGCACCCAAGAACTTAAGCGCACATGGAATTGTTGGGTGCCTGACATATTGGGCGCACGTATTTTCTTATTGGGCACTCGACGTCTTGGGCGTACATGGGGAAGCTCAATTGGGTGCCCACTATCCTTATACGTATTTTGGACCTAGTTCTATTTGTTCATTCTACTTTAGATATATGATGGTTTTAGTACTTATATTTCACAAGGCATTATAATTTATCTAGTATGTTAATTTTGTGATCTTAAGGAGGTGTTTAATGATTTAAAATGAGATTAATTGTTATTAAGTTGTAAATTATGGTTGCATAAAAAAAATAGGATAGGCTTGTGATGTTAGAACACTTGTTGACTAGTGATGATAATGGAATAAATCTTGATTAAGAGAAGTGGAAATGAGAAAGAAATAATAAATATTGTTATTGATTTGAAATATGGATTGGTGTTGTTTGAAAGTTGTAAGATGGTGAAAGTTTGACAATAATAAAGAGAAATGTAAATGTGGTAAATGACACTGAGATTGATAATATGGCAGGGAGTTGGTGGGTATAAGAAAATAAGAACGGTACAAAGACTCCCTAGGGTTGAGAGACCCGAAACCTGCGTAGAGATTGGTATTCATGCTAGTAGGTTAATAGCCTACAACATGACATGTGAAAAGGCTAATTGTGACCTTTAACGATGACGTAAAATAAGGCTAATCGTGGCCTTTAACGACGACGTAAAATAAAGCTAATCGTGGCCTTTAACGACGATGTAAACTAAGGAAACTAAGGCTAATCGTGACCTTTAACAATGATGTTAATTATGCCCACCCCCGTAAATAGAATGAGATTGGGATATGAAATAAGTTGATTATGAAAAGAAGACCAAGCATATGATAATTGAAATTTAAGATGGGATTAATGATAGTGATCATGGCATATAATAATACAAGGTTTATTTGGATAATGAAATTATGATGTTGATGTGAATGAGAACTTAGATTTTGTTATATAGTGTTGCATGATTATGTTGAGTTATGTTAAAATATAAATGATAGCATTGTTTATGTTATTGCTTTACATATTATATATACTTTTATGATACTTCGTGGAGTATCATGGGTGCAAGTGAATTAGTGCTTGCGTCCCTATAGATTCTATTGCAGGTGCAGGTTCTAAGAACTAGGTGGGCATTGGTGACATTAGAAGTGCATAAGCTGATGCAGACATTGCATTTTTCATTCATTTAAGATTAAAATTTTCATTTGGGACTGTAATATTATTTTAATTTAGAGATTTATTCAATTGGGTTGTAAAGGCCATAAGGCTTATTTTGTGTATCATTGTTATTATAGGATATGTTAGAGCATGATGGCTTGGTAATAGCCGACGCTTAGTTTATATTATGTTATGTTATGTTATTATCTTCTGTGGGCGTCGCTCAAGGGTTATCTTATTGCTCTGATTGGGGATTGCTTACTTGGCACATGATATGTATATTATTCACTTACCCCTTAGGTCACGGGATCTAGGGGTGTGACACTAGTTGATCCCTTTCACATATTTATAGGCATTTTATTCGGCAAATCAATCCAACTCTTGTTTATTTCGTTAACTATTTTTGTGGAGTCCCGAAATGAAGAGGCACAATTAGCCTAAGACATCGTGCATTATGCGTGTCTCCTAGTCTTAAACTTCTCTTTCTCACTACAGGGTGGTTGGTCCTATCCCATTCGAAAATGCACGATCCAACTTACACTCAATAATTTGATGCCTTCGTGCTATGGTCAGACAAACTTTCAGCTGCATGTTCGCGTGGTTCTCTAAGTACACAACACATAAACAATATCAGTCCTATTCTGTGCATGCACCCGGAGAACAATGGAACATCAATTAAAACTTCATCTTGTGTCAAGCATTGCATGAGTTGTTGAGGACAAGATGGATAGTTGTATTCTCAAATTGTCTAAACTAGACAATTTAAGAATCGTGTACGTCACTCTCCGTGTGTTCATTACATGAACAACGAATCTAGTTGATGACCTAATCTATCGCTCAAGAATGAACAAACAAGTGGCGTACACGATTTTCGAAAGGGTCTAAATTTCACTAACAAATGCAAATGAATAAAATAAAGTAATTCTAAGTTTCGCTTTATTTTCTAATTTGTTCCTAAGTTCGATTTTTTTCATTAGCTTATTGACTATTTAATGAATTGAATTTAGATTTGGATTGGGCCTAAGTCTTAAAAATATTTAATTAGATTGGATTATTGTTTAACTATTTGGATTGAATTTGGATTTGGATTGATCCAAGTAATAAATATTAAATTGGATTAGATCAAAGTAAAAATTTGGATTGGATTGAATTGAATTTAATTAAGTTGGATTGGGCCCAACTAATATTTGATTAAATTTGATTGGATTGGGCCAACTATTATTATTATTATTATTAGGGGTTTTTGTATTATTATTATTATTATTTGAATTTTGAATAATATTATTATTAAATCAATTAATTTAATATTATTATTCTGATCAAGATTATAGTAATAATAATATTTTAAAGTGTTATATAATAATATTATTATTATTCTCATTAGGGATATGTGTATTATTATTATTTGAATTTTGAATAATAATAATAATAAAATTATTATTAATTTACCTAATTTGATATTATTACTTAGATTAGGATAATAATAATAAAAATTTAAACTATTATATAATATTATTATTATTCTCATTAGGGGTTTGTATATTATTATAAGGTTAACTAGTTTAATTACATCATTATTATTAATATTATTATTCTCATTAAGGGTTTGTGTATTATTATTATTTGAATTTTGAATAATAATAATAATTAGGATAATAATAATAATAATATTTTAAAGTGTTATATAAAATAATATTATTATTCTCATTAGGGATTTCTGTATTATTATTATTTGAATTTTGAATTTCCTAATACAAATTTGGAAAAAATTAAAAAGTAATAATCAAATAAATTAACTAAAATAAAAGTCTACAACAAGAAAAATATATAATATAAATAAGTTAACAACAAATCGAGAAAAAAATAAAAAAATCAACAAATCTAAGGATGATTTATTACGAAAAATAAAAAAGCATACAGTAATGTACGTTTGCTCATTTTTCTACATCTATTGTAATTAATTTTTTTATTAAAAATATAAAATTAAAATTTGATACTTTTCTAAAAAATTGATCGAATTTAATAAAATAACTTCCATATTAATTTAATTTACTTTAATTTCATTACGTATTAATTTCATTTGATTTTCTATAATCTCATTAAATATAAATTTAATTAACTATATTAAATTAATTTATTTCATTATATTAGTTATTAAAAGTAATTTAATTTAATAAATAAAAAATATATTAAATCTAAGTTAATTACTTAAATTTATAAAAAAAATTGAATAAATTATATTTAATTTTAATTTGATTAATGTTATATTTAATATTAAAATGAATTTTATTTTTTATAAAAAAATTGTATTTCATATTAATTAAATTAATTGTATATTTTGTATTAATTTAATTCATTTACTTAATTCAATATTACTTTGATTATTGATATTAGATTAGTTCAGTTAAATGTTATTATTAAATTATTTTATTTATTAAAATTTATTTTAGTCAAATAAAAATATAATAAATTAAAAATAATTTAATTATATTATTTGTTAAAAATAATTGAATACAATATCTTTGATATTAATTTAACTAATTTAATTACATTATTTTTTAAATTTAATAATTTCATTGTATAATTAAATTCACTTTGAAATTTTAGGATTGGCATAGTAATTTTTAACATTAAAAACCCAACAACAACGACGACATATCCAACGATTCAACATTACCTAAAAACTCAATAACAAATTCAACATTAAAAAAAAAAAGTCCAATATTATTAAAAAAAGTACAACCACGATGTCTATATTTTTTTATTCAACAACAAAGACCTAACAACAACAACAAGATATTTATAAATATATATATATATATATATATAAACAGTATATAAAATGCAACCAAAAAAGGGGTAGTTTACACAAATTTGCACTTACAACATATGCAGCAATAAGACAAACCTTTCCCAAAAAAAAAAAAAAAAATTAGAGCATCCAAAAAAACAGATTGCAACATCATCAAACATTACATTCACTACGGTAAAATATATATATATATATATATATAGTACAAAAAATAAGATTACAACATGCATCATCAAACGTTACATTCCAAAAATTTACAAAATAAATTAAACTGAATAAAAAAATAGTATATAAAAAAAAAAAGGTAACATAGAAGAAGAGAAGATCGAGAGGATGAGAATATCAACTCAACCCAGCAAACTCAACAAAAAAAATCGGGTAAAAAAAAAAAAGTTACTATATGTTATATATAGAGTGTGAGAGAGAGAGAGAGAGTTAGGGAGGGAGACGGAACGAGAAGGAGGGAGGGTCACATGTAGGAGCGACCGCGGTGAATGATTTCGGCGACGACAACTATAAAGGGAGTTGGGCGCAAAAGCAAAGGGCGGGGGAGAGAAAAGAGAGAAGGGAGAAGACAAAGGGAGGAATAGAGAAAAGAGGTTCTGCCCAGACTTTTAGGCTTAACATTAACGGCCACCTTAGCGACAATCAGAAATAGTCGTTAATATATCTTTTGCAACCATCAAAAGCAGTTACCCAAGTTTTGATAATCATGAATACTCTTACGGTAGATTAATTACGACCCCAGGCTCAATGACTATTAAAAGCGGTCGCTAAATGTATATTAATGACTGTTTAAAGCGGTCGTCTAAGTTTTACATTCACAAATATCAATTTCTGTGTGAAGACTTCCACTTGAATATCAGACTCAGGAAGCCGTTCAATTATGGGCTAGGTGTAATTTGAAGAGTTTGTAGGGATGGATGTTGGCGATAATCAACAAAGGAGTGTTAATTTGTCAAATGATAGGAGTTTGGATTAAGGTTGAGGGTCCTTTACTTGATGGATTCTTTATGAATTTGCCTGATGGCAAGACGGTGTGGGTGGAGTTAATGCAGATATCAATTACTATTGATAGGAGTTTGAACTTTAAAGTGTGATAATTGTGGAAGCATAGGGCATACGTATCCTCCTCATTGTTTAATAATTGACTGAAGTTCAAGAAGGTTTTAATTTTTGCTGATTGTGTATCAATAGTAAAGTATCTACTAAACATGGATGTTTGTACTTGAGAGGTCAAGAGTGCATTTTAGGACTGACTTAATTATTTAGATTTAAGTCATTGAGTATTGTTTTTGAAATATAGATAGGAATTTGCTGCATGTAACAGATGTAAAAGTCAAGAATATACTGAATAATGGCTATATGATGTTTGTTGAGATTAGGGAAAAAAAAGATAACGAATTAAGAGATTAAATCTGCATTTGGCAAGCAAATTTTTATAATGCATTTGGTAAAACATTGATAATTTTTAGTGACTTTTTTTATCATTTGATAAAATATTAGTAGTTTTTAGTATTATTTTGAGCCAAAAATTGCTAAAAATTTGGAAGTTGTCAAACGGATATTTAAAAAAAAAAATTACTTGAGGCTATGTTTAGAATATGAATTTACGGAATGAAGTAGTAAATAAAAAAAAATGGTATGAATGCAAAATGAAGTGAAATTTTAAATTTATTTTATTTTTTATTGTGTTTAAAAAATGAAACTAAAACAAATAAATATTTATCAACAAAATTTAAATTTTACTTAGTTAAATGTATAGAAATTTCAAAAAATTATTAATTTTATCTTTTCTTTATTTTTCCTTTCTCTTTACAAATCCATATTGCCGACAAAGCATAAAGTTGGTGCAGATTTCCCAATAAAAATATTAGCAGGGCGTTTTTTTTTTTTTTTTTAACTGATAAGTTCTTAATTAGTGATCATAACGGAAATATTAAATTCAAACCACACCATTATTATTAATTTTTTAAATTAACCAAAATTATGATTTTTATAAATAATTTAAAAATCAATTAATATTATTAGTAACCAAACTACGATTAATAGAAAGAATTAAAAACATTCAAGTGGTGTTTGGTTGGTCAAAATTTACTTAAATTTATAAAAAATTATAAAATTTTTAAAAATTTTTTCAATTAAATTTCGTCATATGTCATTTTTACATTTTTTTTTAAATGGTATCAATTGCAAGGCCAGCCGGATGACTGTAACATATTATGGAATTTCAAACACAATAGGCAGTGGTGGTTTGTAATTCCCCCAGATTTCGCGTTTCTTTTTGGATCTTTGGGGTCCACAAATCACAATATCATTCCCAAACAAACAACGCAACTCCTTATTTTGTGTGTTGGAGTAATAATTTGGTGAATGAAAATAAAATAATAAGGAAGATTAAATTAAAAAATAATTAAATATTTTAATGCAACATGAAATGGTCTAGAAAAGCTGTTGTAGAGTCACTTGAATAAAAAAAAAGCTGTAAAGTAATCAAGTGATATTTTTTTTAAATATTTTAAAAAATATTTTTTAAAATATTATAAACTGTTGTAGAATCACTTGCGTACAAAAGTTGTAAAGTAATGAAGTGATATCTTTTAAAATAATTTAGAAAATATTTTTTTAAATATTATATCAAAGTCAAGTCCTTTTAAGAAATATATCACTAAGTTAAAAATTAAGTATATTTTAGGAAATATATCTAGGTCAGTAATGAAGTGAGTTAGAAATATATCGCCGGCTTAGGAAATATATCGTCGAGTTAGAAACATTTTTCAGGAAATATATCACCTACTTAAAGGGGGCTGAAGTATTTTTTGTATTTTATTTAGAGGTTTAAGTGTTAAAATCAACAGTCTTAATTTAATAAAAATAATTAGTAAATTTTATTTGAATTAATAAGTTTTGATTAAATAAAAACTGTTGATTTAAACATTTCAACCGCTAATTTTGTACTTTATGGGCTCAAGTGAATTGTTTAAATCAACAATCTTGATTTATTAAGAATAATTAATAAATTTTATTTGACCAAATCAATAAGTTTTGATTAAATTGAAATCATTGATTTAAGTACTTCAATGTTTAAAGTACAAAAAGCACTTCAGCCGCTTATAACTCTACCATCGAGTTGAAGGAAGTTAAAGTACTTTTTGCATTTTAAAGACTGAAGTGCTTAAATCAAAGTCTTGATTTAATAAAAAAAACTAATAAATTTTGTTTGATTGATTTAATAAATTTTGATTAAATTAAAATTGTTGATTTAGACATTTCAACTCTTAAAGTGTAAAAAGTACTTCAGTCCCCTGTAACCTTTTTATTTTTTTAATTTTTAAAACCAAAATTGGTTATTGACTTATCAAAATAAAAAATTTAATTCTTTCTAGCATAATTACGTAATTGTAGTTAGTTTAAAAGAATATGCTAAGGTTAGACCAAATATTATTTGGTAGATGAGGAATCGTTGTCAATAGAAATACAACTACCGAAAAAAAAAAAAAAAGTCAATAGAAATGAAATGGGGATATATTTATTTATTTTTTAAGACGAACAACAACTCCAGTGCAAGGTCTCAATACATTCATTTCTTATGAGTAAATTTCGGGTTCGCAAACCATTTCAGAAAGCTCACGAACCAGATAAATATAGGCAATGCTTATATAAAATATTTATTAATGTTCAAAATCTCGACCCCTCTGAATTTACAATTAAAAAAAAAAGTGTATTTTTCACATTGCTAGACTACCATCAAGATTAAAATTTGGAAAGTTCATCACAATTTTTCGAGAAAGTCATGATTACACACAGATGATATTATTAAGGGAGAGTTTTGGTTGGGTGTAAAAGATTATATTAGTAAGTTTTATATGAGTAGCATTTATATGGGTAATTATATTTTTGTTAAGTGTGTTCTGTTAGCAATACTAAAACTTAATCTATAACAATTATAATGTGTTTGGTGTGAGTGAAGCAATTTATTTATATAATTTAATTACGTTTGGTTCGGGATAGTAATTAACTATATAGAATACACATTCATTAAAAATAATAAATTATTAATTATTAGTAATTAATTCAATTTTAATAAAAAGTTAATACTAATTAATAGTATAATATTTTAATTTTAATAAATTAATTTTTTAGAGGGGCAGAAAATCTAAAAAATAAATAAGAAAAGTGTAAAATTTATTAGTTACACCTTTTTTTTTTTGAAAGCTAAATAAATTATATTAATGAGCAAAAATGTACAAGTACATAGGGGTATACCCCTGGAAAAATACATCACCAAAACTCAAAGAAATAATCATTAATACTGAGCAATCACAAATAAAAAAAGGAAAACAAAAACAAAGCTAACCACCAATAAGGAAAGGGGATAACTACCAACTGTGAATCAAATGGAGATTAGTAGAAGTATTGGGAAAGTCAGAACGCTTCAATAATATCAAATGAACCACATCCGTGATCATAAAAATCAGAGATATTTTGGTCTTGGGGGATCCACCATATAGTTGGGAGTTTCTTTCTCTCCATAAATAGTAAACCGTTGTAGCCAAGGAGAGACGGTCAATGTAAGATAGAAGAGAAGTGCCCTTAAAGATAGAGCAAATCCATTGCTGAGAAGTAGACCAAGGAGAAGAAGAGACGTTAAATTCCCATATGCCAAGAATGGTCTTCTAGACCTGAAAAGAGAATAGACATCCAAAGAAAAGGTGATCATGATCTTCGACATTATCCCCGCACAAATGACAAGACGTGTTGAATTATCCCAAAAGAGAGAAGTCGATCCTGAGTATTCAAATATCCTCGCATAGCAAGCCATAAAATGAAGGAATGGCGAGGTATATGATACTTGAACCAAACCACATGCTTCTAAGACACTCTTGGAGAATGAGAACGAAAATTTTCTCAAGCTACTCTAATGGAGAAATTCCATGTACCATTTAATAGAACCTGATCTTCCCTAGAGCAATTAGGAGGAGGCATAGAGAGAGTCTTCTCCATCAAATAAAGTAGCTTAGTAGAATTTGCAATAGGCCAGTGCCAACTACTAAGGAGATGAGGACACTTGCTTTGGCATCCTTTGACAATCCAGAATAAAAAATAACTTGAGCTGTGGGAGCATGACAAATAGGGCTCCAAGGCAGCCAAGAATCAAACCACAATGAGGTATGAGAACCATTACCAACCCGTGTAGTAATAAAAGCCTGAACCTTATCATGTAGCTTTCAAATCTTCTGCCAAGTTGAAGAACAATTCCAAGGGACTTTGGCAACCCAAAATTACTCTTTATGTAGAAGATTTAGCTTAACCTAAAATTTATTAGTTACACCGCGTTACTTTTATTTTGAGGGTAAACGATATCGCTTACTTAACACTTATATTCCAATTCTAAATTTGTGGGAATGAGGTTTTGTAACTTTAATTTCACCATTTTTACCATCACATCAAACACCCTAAGGATAACAGCAGAACTGGTTAAGAGGAAAACCCAAGCCAATTACATCCTAATGAAATAGGATAAGGAAAGAATGAATGTATTAAGGCCAAGTGAGAACAAACTAAAACTTGATGAGGTTTTTCCTTTGTTGGTAATTGAAAGCTTGATAGGTTTGGAGGTTGACTGGTAGGGTACGTAATACCCATCCTGCTCTAAAATAACTAAAGGCGGACGCACATTGTGCCGAGTGTAGGCGATCGCCTACACTAAGTTTTAAATAATTAATAAATATAATTCCTTTTGGTATTATCTTGACCGGTGGTGTAGTTGGTAAGTGTGCAGACAATTGGCGCCTGTTGATGTAATGGTGGGCGTTCGAGTCTCTCTTGCCCCTGCTAAATTTATTTTTTTCTTCCTGCCAATTTTTTTATTTTTATTTTCTTTTCTCCGCCATTTCTTTTATCATTATTATTATTATTATTATTATTATTGGCATTTTTATTTTCTTTTCTCCACCATTTCTTTTATGCTTATTATTATTATTATTATTATTATTATTATTGGCAAAGAATAAAAGTAACTTACTCTTATATTTTTTATAAAGAATATTTAATATCAATGTATAATATTTTTTATTTTATTAAATTTTATACATATATTTAAAAGTTAAAATTTTACTTATAATTTACGCCTACACTGGACTAAATTTCTGGGTCCACCACTGAAAATAACCCTATTAATTTCACTTCATATGTCCAAAGGTTAGATATTAGTATTAAAATGTCTTTTTAGGTTGTATAATGGCAGTTTAATTTTTATTATCAATTGTTACTGTATAAATATTTCATCATTTTTTTAAAGAGGCAAAAATCATGTAAAATTGTTGCTAACCAAAGCTACGTTTACTAACACATTGATGCTATTCGGGTTACGGGAAAAGTCCACGGAAAAAATAGATAAATAAATAAAAAACTAACACATTGATGCTATGTTCGGGTTACGGGAAAAGTCCACGAAAAAGAAAAAAAAAATGGTGGAAAATTTTTTGACATTGTTATCAGGGATTAGTAGTTGAAATTCAAGGTGTTGGAAGCTGTACAGAGAATCTTCTGCGTAATTAGGGGTGGTAAAGTTAATTTATGTCAATCAACTTGCTCAATTAAATTTATAATAAATAAGTTTGAATCTTATTATTTTACTAATTAGATTGTTATTGGATAATTTATAAAATATCTATTTATAAATGAGTGTAATTGGGTTGTTAAACTAGACTTGTTAAAAATCATTCAACTCATTTTACTCGTGTAGAGGTAGAGTTAGAATTTGTCATTTGTAAAAATAAAATTACAATTTAGATGTGAATAGGAGTAAAAAATAAAAAATAAAAAGATTAGAGTAAAAATGTAATTTTAAATATATGAAAATAAAAATAATAAAATATAAATTTAATTTTTGAGATGAGTAGGAGAAATTATCCAAATTAAATATGGCATGTTTTTGTCCGTACTAATCTATAATAATAATTAAATATGTAACAAAATCCATCCAGTGTAGCAGCAAGTAAGAGTTCGACACGGCCCTGAAAGGGGTAGTTGAGTTGGCTCGGATGGCAGGCGGAAGGGCCTGGGACCAATAGGTCTCGGGTTCCTCTTGGGGGCAGTCCTTCCTCTAATTGTACAGAGTCATCTAACAACCTTCTCGGCTGAGCCGGTCAGCCAAGGTTTGCCTAGGCTAGTTTACCTCCTCGTGGTTCTTTGCCGGCTAGGGTCACGGGACGGGCTTCACCCAGTGCGCACCCATGAGTAGCGGCTGCTCCCCAACCCCAGAAGAAGTGAGAGTTCGACACGTGTTTAAAATAGCAAACAAGCAAAATATTACATATATATATATATATATATATATAAGAACAAATCAGTAAATAGAAAAGCCTAAAACGGAAGACCGACTACAATAAATGAAAAGAATCGATCAATCAATCTATGATATACAAAAGCAAAGCACACATGTACGTACAGGGAGATAACAATGATGCATATATATATATATATAATTTTTTAATTCTCTAAAATTGGATGGATGAATTAAGATAATAACAATCTATTTATATATATATATACATATTAATTGAAATAAAATTTTAATTTAAAAAAAAAAGTAAATTGGGTTATAAGTAAATGAGTTATATGTGTTTATGAGTTTGTACTAATTCGTATCTAACCCATATTTTAAATGAGCGGATTTAGATTGTATCCATTTAACTTTCAACCTCTTTAAACTCATCGCCACTTTACCCATTTTACCCCTATGAGTAATCGAGTGATTTTGTTTCTTTCTTGTATTTTCTTTTATCTAAGAGTTACATGCTTAATTGGTCTCATAGTAAAGGTCACCGCAGGAGGTTATTTAGTGTCAACCCAACATTCAATCTTGAAAGTTTTCCTATAATTCCTAAGTCTTCCCCTACTCCTTCACTTACACTTGGGACCATGGTTGAAGTCCTTGTAGGGTTGAATGACCAAAACATATAGGCTTTAACCCTAGTAACACTATGTCACTACTGAATCTATGCACAGAGGGTGCGGGTCATGTGCCTCAATTATAGTGTGCCCTAATTACAATATAGAGCATCCAAGATCGACCGATTGGCAAAAATATGATATTTGGTTTGAATAGGGCTGTGTTATAGAGAATTGAAGTCGCTGCTTGACACTTCAAAAATTGGCATGTTAAGAAACCCGAGTCTCATTCCTTGATTCAAAAGCGTTTTTGTTGTATCTTAGAAAATTGACAAATAGCCATTTCTAATGACTCGTTACTAATATGCATAAATAGGGATACTGGATCTGGGGGTTAGGCTACGTAGAAAATTTGTTATGCCTAGATATCTAAGGATATCCAGAATCCCTTTCCTAGCTTCGCAATTACAGTCTCACAAAATAAAATCCGATTTATAATAATTATTATAGTACAATATCAAAATGATTTGAATGCACATGATGCATGGAATGTGAGTTGGCCTAGTCTTGCAGGTTTGCCTATGTATCTCATTGAGAATCAAGACAATCATAGTTCATGTGTGTGAATTCAGCAAAATATCTGCCTATCTAGAAATGATGTTCCTTAAGGGATTCTGTATGTTGGTTCAAGACTAAATGCAATCTAAAGACCAAATTAGCTTCAAGTGTTATGTTGGTGATACTCTGTAAAAATAAACTCTAATGGGGATGAGAATTGGACTAAAAGCTGAATTTGAAAAGTAAATTAGATGGTCGGATTGAATTGGTCTATGTAAATGAATGAATGAGATTATGGTGCATAGGGCCAGGTTATTGGACTCGAGAAATTTGCTTAAGTTGCCTATGTACATTATAAAGGGATCGAGTCAACGTAGTTCAGACCAAAGTTAGTCTGAACTATGTGCATGTAAGTGTATGTGTAATGTTGGATATGACTGTAATAAACTGGTCTAGATATGTGAGTCGAAAATATCGTGACAACAAACTAGTCGCCTTAGGCATCATATTTAGTGGGCTATATGTATGCTGATATTTATGTAAATGTACGATAAGGTGAGTAGTATCAAAAATGCCGTGGATGGCATTCTAATGGCCTCATTCATCATCATCATAGGGCTAAATGTATCTGTTGGTGAATGATTGGTGGGGTCAGTGTTTTACACTAAATCCGTGTGTGGCAACCTCACTCCTAGATCTAATATGTGAGTCAATGCCTTATGTTTTTCTGGATGTGGGAGCCTTGCAGTATGATTATGTAATTAAGTTAATTCCACAAACTTAACTTGGGATGGGAGCCTAGCTCCGACTCTAGTATATGGATCAGTGGTTCGGTCTTGATCTAGTTTGATGAGTGAATTAGTGCCTCGTAATTGACTCAATATGGGAGCTTAGCTTTGGGTGAGATGTCAGAGTTAGTGCCTTGCACTAGACTCTACGTGGGAGTCTAACTCCTAGACTAGTATATGTGTTAGTGCTTGGCGCTTATCTAGATAGGGGAGTCTCACTCCAAGTCTGGTATAAATGTTAGTGCCATGTGCATAACTGGGTATCAGAGCTTAGCTCCAGGTTTGGTGAGTGAATTAGTGTCTTATACCTAGAGGCTAGCTCTAAGATAGATAGGCGCCTCAGGTATGCAGTGCCTTACATTTAACTCTAAGGGGAAAGATTAGCTCTATGTTTGATCAGTGCCTTGCGTTTCGAGATCGAGTCAGTGCTTAATACTTAACTCAGTGAGAAGAAGCCTTACTCTATGGGGACCGTAGTTCCTAGGGGCCAGGTGTTATGTGAGAGATACAATATATGCATTGTGATATGTCAAGGACATACTTGTATGTGATGATAGTTTGTATTGTAGCATGACAATTATAGGATATATGTCAAATATCTCTATAGGAGTTATGACTTAGAAATCACTAGTTTAAGTAATCGCAAGTGATTTACAGTCTTTGGATAGTTACTCACTCAGGTGCATACTCTGGATTAGTACCTGTTTGACTTCTAAGACTGTGTCAACCTAAGTGGGTATGTGTTTGCATGTATCATAGTATTTCTAACATGTTAAGGTATGCCGAGGCATGGTGCTCCTAGCATAACCTAGCATAGGATAAGATAATAATTAAGCATGATAGTACAATATAATATGATGATATGACATATCATGGCATGGTAGCATGATGTGGATGGCTTATATGTGCTGTTATGGGTAACCTAAATTGTATCAGGTCATTCCAATCAATAATATTCATCGAGCCTAGCCTGCGTGAAGAGTTGAGACCCAAATGACTTATGACTTGCATGCCTTTAATGGGTAAATGGTTTTATTCGCATATTTGGAAATTCCTAGACTAATTATGCAAATAATGGAAATTAAGTATAAAATAAATTCGAAAGAGAAAGAAATTATATCTACACGAGGGTTTTAGAAAGAGAAACTCAGATGCTCTTTGAATTGCTTTGGATGCCTTGAATGCGATTGATGGTAATAGGAATGGTTTGGCAGAGGGCTTATTTATAGGTTTGATTTTATTTTTTAGAAAAGCTTGCAACATGCACCTGGGCAGATTTTACCAAAACCCTGATTAGGTGCAAGATTCATTGCATATCCAAAAATGTATAATTTCCTACATATAGGGTCAGGTGAGAATTTTTGTATAGGGCTAAGTAGAAAAGTCTACTTGACAGTACTGGTCACTAGAATCTGCACTTTTAGTGACCACTTTTAGTCTCGAGGCAGTCATTAAAGGTTATTCGTGACTGCTTTGTTACTGCCATTATTTGGCCGCTAAAATATCATTGCTAATGAGTATTAGCTATCATCACATGGTAGTCACAAAGTATTTGCTATGCCTTTAATAACCACCACATGACAAAGTAGCAAAAAGTTGGTTTTAGCATTGGCGACCATTCTAAAAGTCTGGCTCTGGGAATTTTAACGACTACCTTAATGCCTTGAAGGCAGCTGCTAATTTTTTTTTTTATGTTTGTTAATTTTTTCTATTCTATGGCAGTATATACTTGTAATGCAAAATTTTATAAAATCCATTGCTAATATTAAAATAGTAAACACACCAAAAGAACGAACTACTAATAAAATTTTGAATTATATTAATAAAATTACAAAGTATTATTAATGTACAAAGTTTTGAACTAACAACAATATTTAATCCAATTCTAGAAAAAAGCAAAAAGATGTTCTTTTGTTTCACTGCTCAATCAAAGCTGAAAAAAAATAAGAACAAGTATTACTAGTCATCAAAATTACCAATATAAACAAACAAAATTAGGTAAAAACAATTGAATTTTCAGAAGTTAAATCATTTTTGCAAATTACAGGCATTATGGATATCGAATTCTCATAGGTGGAGTGTCGGCCTTCCCTCAAATTCCTTGATATCTTATATGATAAGAGTAGCAATCAAGAATTACACCTGTTCGGCTGTAAATTTTACCGCTGGAACTGTTGACCACGCCAACTGGAAATCCGCCCGTGAACCTGCCGAACAAAGACAAGAGAAAGGTTACAGCCGGAGAGGAGGTCTCTGGCCGGAAAACCCTCCGAAGCTTAAGTCAGCAAATCACTTTTGAGAGAGAACTCTTTCAGAGAAAATGAGTGAACAGATAAGTCGGCAATAGTCAGCTTACCTTCATTGTCAAGTGGAATATCGTATTTATAGTAACGTAAATAATAAATAAAATAATACCTATGATTTGACTATATCCATGCTTCCGTGTACCTCTTTTCTTTTCTTGCTTTAAATGCCTTCCACTTCTCATTTAATGTCCCATACCTTTCATTAAATATCCCATACCTTTCATTAAATGTTTCCGGTAGTTAAACATGGCAATATAGTCAGAACTCAGTTGTCAAACTGTCTACCTGTCACATCTATCAATTACTCATAACGAAACGAACTGACTTAGTTACTTCCTCAGAGATAAATACTAAGTTCAGTCATAACTATGGTGTATTTATGGTTGTGATCCCTCGTTAAGGCTGTGGGTCCCAGGCCTAACATTTACTAGTCGCCAATCAATGGGCTGAACAAATTGACTACTAAGGTCTTCGGCTACTCCCACGTGGCAACACATTATCTATAGATACTGAGAATCAGGGTATCCCTTAGAATATTAACCCAAAGACGCATGTCCATTTATAACACTCATGTGGAACCCTCATGCTATCAATCAACTGTTCGGCAGAATACCACGTGTCATGCGTCAACGTGCTCGATTGATGACTACGTGACTCGCTCAAATATGTTCGGCATTGGCCACGTGGCACATTGACTATACTGTTCAGTACTCCATATGTCAAAGTACTATTTTACCCAACATTTTGCCTCCACTCTGGTTGGAAAAATATATTTTTCGAGCAAAGTAGCAAATTAGAAAAGCCTTACCTTACCAATCCCTTCAATCTTTTTCGTGCGATTTGTCGTTTAGTGTCCTTCTGACGCGCTTCAAATTTAATTGGCCATTTCTGTCTCCTGATAATGACACGTGTAACGTCCCTTCAGCTTTTCATCTGCCGCGCCGCTTACAGAAATCCCCAAATCTGGAGTGTTAAAACGTGAGTGGCCAAAAATTCAAAAATTGGGGCGGTAATAAATGCGTTTTTTACCGCCCGCCGCCCACTCTTTGGCGATGCTTCGATTGCCTCCCATAGATATACATGCACATATATGTATATGCTCGATTCATCTTCTTTGCTCCATTTCTGCGATTTGAGCTATCCAGTTTCCTTTGTTTTTTTCTCTGAGCTGTCATCTTTCCCAGCTTTCACGTCTCCTGTAAATCTTCGTTTCTGGTGAGCTAATCTTTCTAATCTAGCGTCTTCTAATATAGGTAAACTCGCGAATGAGCTCAACTCTGAGGAGAAAATTAGGGTTTTCAAGGAGAAGTATCAGATTCCCCCAAATGTAGAAATCAGGCTTGCCCAGGAGGGCGAGCGCGCACCAGGGGAATTCCCCGTAGTAGCCATCACTGAAAGTGGCCTTAGGTTCCCCCTACACCCTTTCCTTCGCTCTATCATGAGCATCTTAGACCTCAGACCCAGGAACCTCACTCACAATTTCTACAGGATAGTTAATGGGGTGATAGAGATAAATAGGCGATACGGATTCCATATATTCGAGTGGGACTTGCTTTACTGTTACTTTATCCAGAAGGTGAAGAAGGATGAGAACAGGTGGTATTTGAAATCCTAACCAGAAAAAGCCTTGGTGTATATGCTGCCTGATACGATTAAATCAGAAAGTGACCTGTGCATCGTCACGGGTCATTGGACACACGATTCGGACGAAGATCGTTTTCCAATCGTCCATCTTGTTTCTTTGGGCCCAGGTTGGTTGATTTCAAGTGCTACCAGCTCTTATTCTTCCTCGACTTCCCACTTTTTGGGAGTACACTAATCTCTTGGTTTGATTTCTATGCAACCGAACAAGCAAATAAGTTCTGGGCCGACGGTACTCGTGCAGACAAGGATCACCTCGACCAAGTATTTAAATTCCTCGGGGGTCCAGATTTTTATCCCTTCGCCCGATCGGTTCTGATTTTGTTCAACTTCATTCCTTCTCACCAAACATTCATCGCTCCCCCCAAGGTTTTGCCACCACAGAAGCAATCAGGCGGCTCTAGTGGTGGTTCAGGGCTACTGCCGACGAGAAAGAAAACTTCTACGCGCTAAAGCACCCAGAGTGGGTTCGTCCACCCCCTTTTGCTGTTTTTTTGGTTGCCGAACAAGTTTCTGCTCCAAAAATTGCATCTTCCTCACCCGCTGGGCAACTAAGGATGAGGAAAAGGAAGAAGAAGAAGAAGGGCTAGAACCCCCTCCTGCCTTTGAATATCTCTCTAGCTCAAACGACGAGGGGGAAGAAGAAGAAGTTAGCCTTCCTGGGACCGCTGAGTTCATTCCTGAGGAGGAAGCAACCGCTATGGCTCCCAAGATCGACTATAAGAAACTTGCTCTAGCAAGAGCTAAGGAACAAAAGGTTGAGGAGGCAAAGAAAAAGAAGGTTGGGAAGCAGAAGGCTACTGGTAAGAGAAAACTCGATGAGGGGAAGGCCCCTACTCCTATCACCGCCGAACAAATCCTCAAGGTAAAAATCGAAAAGGGGAAGGAGCAGGAGGCTCTTCGGCAAAAACCCTCTAGTCCCCTTCAGCAGAAGAAGGTTGAGACTTTGTCTACGGGGGAGGTTCAGATCGTCAAACCCCCAATGCTGACAAGGGAGGCCTCTGAGAAGGAGGCAGCTTCTTCCAAAGACGCGCCACCCAAGGCCGTTGAACCTACGCCTTCTCGACCAACTGGGCCCGTGCCTCTTGCAATTGAGTACCCGGCCAATCCGATTCGAGATTCTCCTCCCTTCATCCCGACAATCCTCATTCCCAGCCTCGAGTTTCCTCAAGGCCGACCATTTACAATCCAAGACACAGCCTTTCATCATGCCGAGGAGTACCTCAAAGGAGTCCTCCCTCCTCGGGACATCCAGGCCACTAGGAAGAATAAGCTGGAGGACATCCACAAAACACTGATGAAGAATGCCATCTCTGTAAGTATAACGATGTTACCTTTAATTTTTCCTTTATGAATATCCTTTTGCCACGAAGCTCTCTCTAACTTTCTCCTTTATCTTCAGATGTTTCTCTATACCATGGAGCTAATTGCTCGGAGCCAGGCCCTCGATGCCAAAATTGAGCTGGATAGGTCAGAGATCAAAGATCTGAAAAATGAGTGTAAGGAGCTTGGAGAAGGGGAAGAAAAATCTCCAATCCAGCAATGATACTTTGGCAAAAGAGAGGAGCCAGCTTCAGGATGAGAAGAAGGATCTCGAGCAGCAGCTCAACTCTGCCCTTGGCCAAGTAGAGGGGAGTAAGGCTCGTGTAATAACCTGAATTTTTTTTTCTTAATTAAATTGCTTAAATGTGGTGGTGATACTTGTTATAGTAAAAATCTAGAAAATTGAGGATTTGAAAATTTTTGGAATTGGTTGGAAAGATTTTCGGATTTAATTTCACCCTATGTGGGAGTTTAATGTAGAATTTCTAAAATTTTTATCCAAACACTTCCTAGCCCAATTACTTATTTGGTTCAAACCAAGCCCATTAACCCATGGGTCAACTCTTTTCTTTGACTCACCTCAACTCACTTCAACTCACTTTATCACTCAATGAGTTGACTCATGAATAGTTGCTCTAAATTATTTCCCGACAACTTCATTTTCCATTTTCCATACACTCTCACCATCTTTCAAAATTATTTGACTAATTAGACAAAGAGAAGACCCTACATTGATGACCTTAAAGCATCTTTTTCAAATTATTTAGCAAACAAGATTTAAAGCATTTTGTTTGAAGGCTAGCATGATTTAAAGCATTTTGTTAATTTGTCAAAAAGCTAGCATGATTGTTTAATTTGTCAAAAAGTTAGCATGATTCCTGGATCATGCCACTCATCCTCATCCATCCTCCAACACCTATCTTTAATTATGTGGTTAGATAGTCAAAAAGGCTAAGGTAGATTATTTGGATTATACTACCTAATGCATAATGCTACTTTAGTGGTTTTCAAGTTTAGGTAGTGGAACTTGTTTTTCTCTACCGACACTTCCTTTACATTCCCTATAAATTGTGTGTCTTCAAAGAGAAGAAAATAAGAGAAAAATAATAATAAATTATTAATTAGTGAGGTTGAAGATTTGGTGTTGCTTGGAGGAAGAAGAAAGGCTTGGAATTTTCCAATTTGGGTGGTGCTCAAAGCTAACTCATTTTTCATTCTCAGACTTGGTCATTAATATCTTCATTGAGGTAGGATGACGAACCTCCTAAAATATATTTGATGCATTTTCTGGGTTTGAAGTATGAAACTTGATTGTGATAAAAAATAAATAGCCGTATATTGGGGGTAGGAAAGCCAAAATTTTGACTGATGTAACTCAGTATGCTGACAGCTCTCTATTTGCAACTTGTTATGTGCTTCTGACCCCTAAAACGGTGGAATTAGGTTTCGGCTAAAACATAAAAGTTGTAGCCCTTTCCGTTTTCTTTCCAACCCAAAAAGAATTGCATCAATCCGATTTGTGAGTCAAAAGTTATGCCCAAAATACTGAGCACGTGTAAAACTGTATTTTCTGAACAAACTGAATTCAAGGCTGTTTTTGTACCTTTAGACCTTAGAATTTTAAAAAGTGTAAAACATGAAAGTTGTAGGTCTTGAAGTCTAGTTTCTATAGATATAAAGTTTATAGATATTGGCGTCCTGCTCTATTTTATATGAATTTTCTTTCAAGCTGCTATTTCTGCTTAGCTTTAATTGATGTTTGTTTGGATTTGTTTAGAATATTATGTTTAAAGATTTATTTAAATTTCTAATTTCCTTCTGTTAGTTATTGTCATGTTAATAATTTCTATTGATATGAAATTATTTTAAACTAGATATTATATATTATTTGACACTCTAATATTGATGATAATTGACTTAGATAATCAGTTTCATCATGGATAGTTGGATGACTTATTCAAACTAAAATGCTAAGTATTTGATAAAATGCCCAAAAGAAACAATGAACTTGTTTTTTTCATTTGGTCTTTCTTAAATGGAGTTGATTTATTTTTAGGCATTGTTTTGCCAATCTAGCATGTTATATAACTATATTTTTATGATTAAGTGAATTTAATAAAACTCATTTAATACCTTCCTAAACATTGGAATAATTCTGTGGACATTTGTGGATTTCTTGAAGCCAAAAACCTATGATAAAGGTTTGGTTATAAATAAGATGATGATTGAAAATTTATTTAAATTATTTTGAATAAAATAAAACTTATCAATTTTGCTAAAAATTAAATATAAGTCCAAGAGCTATTTATTATCTTTATATTCCATAAAATAATAAAATAAAAGGTAAAAGAAGCAAAAACTGAGATTTGCAGCCAATGAGGTTCGAACTTGCGACTTCAAATCCCAATTAGGGTCGCCCACCCACTAAGCTACCAACCTCGGCCTAATTAATATACCATTAGAAATAATTTTATTCTTATCAAATTTGGTACGGTAAACTAGTCAAAACAATTAACTAAAATACTAATTCGTATTCTAAATTTTTTTTTACTTACTACTTGTTAATTTACATGTAGTACCTACCTTTGTGATAATGATATTGGTGATTATGTTAAATCTTTGATTTATTGAGAATTACTATTAAATTATGGATTTAGATAAAGTGCTTAAAAATATACTGCATGTGACTGAATAATCTCACTTTTGATTCATCGCCCGGGAACATTGCCGGTTATTATTAAAAATGTCTGATTTCCATACAAGGTACCCTTGGAATGTAAAAGGGTGAGAAGAAATTAAGGCACTCGGTGCTAAAGTTATTTTTGGCAATGGGGTGACGGGTGGGTAGAAATGGCCTTTTAGATGAAGATAGGAACATGCATTTTATTTGGGAGATACTCCTTTCTGACCTGGCCATTCAGGTAGCCGGTCCCGACGGCTAGGTTTTTGGTAGGTGACACCGTCGGTATGCATGGGATGCTAAGCCCGTAAAGTAACTGGTTCCCAAGGTTGGGGGTAGAGGAGGATAGGAGTATGATCATCTTAAGATGATTTAGATTAAACTCCTTTACAAAATTTTACTGTGACTAGCAACCTCTCTTGTTATGTATGAATGATGTATTGGAATTATTTAATTATATTTAATTCCTCTTGATGAATATTTTATAAATATATATATATATATATATATATATGAAACCTGTATTGCTACGGGGTTTGATCCCGAGACCTTGAAGATCTAAATCTGAGATCCCTACCACTGCGACACAGACTTCATTGTGGTACACACATCAATATTTAACTATTTTTACATGTAAGTAAAATAGTAGTTATGGTGACGGTTTCATCGAACCATTGTAAGTATAATTTACATTATTTAGTTGAGATCTATTGAATTAATTGTTGCATAAACAGTATGCCACCTAAACACATTTACTGTAATGGGTCACTTAATACAGTGTAGTATTATAACCATTGCATATAAGCACCTAGGAGATTCTGATTACTGGGTTTTAGTAGCTCACCCCTTGTGGGAATATTTTTTTCAGGATATTAAGCACAGGGATACAGAAGATGAACTGGAAAGAAATTAATTTCTCTTAAATATTCCATCAGAAGAGAGTTATCTATTTTTTTTCTTCTTTCCTGCGCAGAGCTGGAGGACTTTATTTTTGGTCTGTAATAATTGTTGGATGATTGTAATTATTAAGCATAGACCAATTTGCTTTTATTTGGTATGTAATGTTAATCGCGTGGTTGGGACACTTAGATGGCTCTGTAATATTTTTCTCTATCTTTATTTTGTGCCCTATAGTTGAAATCCCATCAAATGGTTCAGTCCAATGATTTATAAATATTGTTTGGGATAAACAAGGGATTTTGAATTTTTCTTGCGGGTCAACCCCAGTTTGGAGGAAAATTCTGGGGTGTGACAGCGTGTTATTATCATCTTATTTTTATACCTAACAAATAAATCCCAAGTCACCCCTGGACATTCGGTTATGAAAATCCAGGGCGTGACAGCTCGTGTGGAGTTCATGGACAAAATCTTGGTTAAGAGAGACGAGGAGCTGTTGGAAACCAAGGGTAAACTTTCCAAGGCCGAGATTGAGCTGTCATCTTCTAAGGCCGAGCAAGATAGGCTTTCCAAAGAGTTACGGGATTCCAGAGCTGAGCACACCAAATTGAGGTAAGAACTTGATGGCCTCCTAGCAGAACTTGCACTCAAGACTCGAGCTCTGGAAGAGAAAGAGATTGCCCTCCAGGGAGCCGAAGAGAAAGCTAAAGTTGAGGTTGAGGCTCAAATAAGCGACTGTGTGGAACAGATAAGGGATGCTCACAACGACTTCTTCCTTGAGGGTTGGGAGGCCACCATGAAAAGGAACAACATTGATCACATCAACCCCATATATCAGAGGTCCCTTATCTAGATCCGCAATGTCCAGCTCCTCAGTTCAGCTTTGAACGCCCACCTCAGACTCATTCCATCCAAACTGTCGAAGAAAACATTAAGGAATGAGAGGTTGAAGTGAAGAGTTCCCAGAAGGACACTACTTCCCAGGGACTTAAAGAAATCAATCTAATTGTAGAGAGTGATCCTACTAAGAATAAAGAGAAGTGAGCCCCTCAGCCCTTTTTATTTTTGCTGTTCATTCCAATCACTTGTAAAAGCACAACGAACAATGTAATTTTTCCATCTTGAATGAATGGAAGTATTCCAGTCTTTTCTGATCATTTCTCTTGCTTTGCCTTTCATATCTTTGCCTCTTTAGAACTGTTGATGAACTCATTGAAGAATATCTTGACTTGGTCACTGATGAAATCATAAAAAGAGCAGCTGAAGACTATCTCGATGTATTCTCCCATGAAATAGCTACAAATCCTTACAATAAATGTTGATGTCTTGCCTTAAACTTCATTAGGATAGCTTCCACAGTTGACAACAGTGTACATTGTAACTGTACTAAAAAATATATAGTAAAAATTTATAAATTGTTCTTGTACATGCTTTCATCCATTGGGGCTTACCTTACTGTTCATACGTTTCGTGTTTGTGTTCATGTAGGTGCTTTGAATGAACTTGGCCTAATAATCAAACTTTAATCAAACTGTCATAAAACTTGACAGAAATGCTTTAAGCATCAAACCTTTCAAGGATAATAATTCAAGTAATAAATTACTTTTCGTCAAGTAACTTGAAACTTTTGATAGAGAGGAATAACTTTAATGAATCTTATATACCTCAATTAGCTCGGCTGTCATCCAGCTTACATATAGCAATGGATGCTTCTGCTCTTTGATAAAATTTTACTTTTCATATCAATGCCAAGTTTCCTTAAAGTGATTCCTTAAGTTTTGAGAGCTTTTGCTTCAATTGTACCAACGCTAGGCAAGCTGAGCGTGGCTCCTTTAATAATCCTTTTCAATAAGCTGAGAAACTGAATCTCAGCTTAAAGAGAGCACCTGGTCAGTCAATAAACCAGGGTTGAACCTGCACCCAAAGGGTGTGGTTCCCTTTCTGTACCAACATTCGGCAAGCCGAGTGTGGCTCCTTTCTGATAATCCTTTTCAGAAAACCAATGAATTGAATCCCAGTTTAAAGAGAATGCCTGGTCAATAAATAAACCAGGACTGAACCGACATCTAAAGGGATGTGGCACCTTTCTGTACCAATGCTCGGCAAGCCGAACATGGCTCCTTTCTGATAATCCTTTTCAATAAGCCGAGGAACCGAATCTCAGTTTAAAGAGAGCACCTGGTCAGTCAATAAACCAGGGTTGAACCTGCACCCAAAGGGTGCGGTTCCCTTTCTGTACCAACATTTGGCAAGCCGAGTGTGGCTCCTTTCTGATAATCCTTTTCAAAAAACTGAGGAATTGAATCCCTATTTAAAGAGAATGCCTGGTCAATAAATAAACTAGGACTGAACCGACATCCAAAGGGATGTGGCACCTTTCTGTACCAATGCTTGGCAAGCCGAGCATGGCTCCTTTCTGATAATCCTTTTCAATAAGCCGAAGAACCGAATCTCAGCTTAAAGAGAGCACCTGGTTAGTTAATAAACCAAGGTTGAACCTGCACCCAAAGGGTGCGGTTCCCTTTCTATACCAACATTCGATAAGCCAAGCGTGTCTCCTTTCTGATAATCCTTTTCAGAAAATCGAAGAATTGAATCCCAGTTTAAAGATAATGCCTAGTCAATAAATAAACCAAGACTGAACCGACATCCAAAGGGATGTGGCACATTTCTGTACCAATGCTCGGCAAGCCGAGCATGGCTCCTTTCTGATATTCCTTTTCAATAAGCCGATGAATTGAATCTCAACTTAAAGAGAGCACCTGGTCTGTCAATAAACCAGGGTTAAACCTACACCCAAAGGGTGCGATTCCCTTTCTGTACCAACGTTCGGCAAGCCGAGCGTGGCTCCTTGATGCATTTCTGTTCGGCTGGCTGTGTCTCGTCCTCCACTTTAGCATATTTTTCAATCCGACACACGAGATTAGACATATTGGCCGCGGGCTTTTTGGTCAATGAGAGCCATAGCCTATCCTTCTTCCGTAACCCCAACTTGAATGAAGTGATGGCCAGTTGCTCCGAACACTCTTCCACCTCATTATAGAGCTCCAAATACCGGCGGGAATAACCTCTCAATGATTTCTCAGCTTTTTTTTTTATGGAGAGGAGAACGTCGGTGGTCTTTGGTTGTTTTGTGTTAGCCAAAAATCGAGTAACGAACTCCTCGGCCAGCTGCTGCCAGCTCCGGATACTGCCAGGGGGCAACTTATGGAACCATTGTAGTGCCGTATTCCCCAAACTAGAAGGGAATACTCTGATGATCATTACTGCTCCATAGCGTCATAGCCTGTATGTAATGGCGATAGTGGGCCAAAGGGTCAGTCTTTCCATCATAGAGGTTAAGCCTTGGAGTTTGAAACTTCTCTGAAGGCTCTGCTTCACTAATTTCACCAGTGAACAGAGAGGCTGAGATCCTCCCCAAAGCTTTCCTCGCTATCATGCGTGTACTCTGGCCCTGAGCGCCCCACTCCTCTTCGTGACCCCATTCCTCTACCTTCGTTTTTCCCATCCTCTTGCGTCTCATAGTTATCTCTTCCTCATCAGAGCAATCCTCATCTTCTGAATGCGCCTCTGAAGTCTTTTTTAGTGAGCCCTTTTTATGGTATGCTCTGGTGAGCGGGCCAACGTCAGATCTCGCGCCACGTTTTCCAACAGTTTTAACATGGTGCATGCCCTTCCTGGGAGGAATGACATCGCATCGCGAGTGAGAGTGCACCTCTTCTTGTTCATGGGTATCCCCTTCATCTTCCTCAGTGGGGTCCTCATAGAGAGTATCATAACTTTTGTCTGACTCTGAATCAGATTGATCAGAATCAACTTCATGGTCCACATCAGGCTTTCCCTTTTCCTTACTTAATTCCAATAGAATCTCTTCCAATTCTGCTTGCTTTTCGCTGGCCTTAGCCATCAATTCCTCTCCCTACTTTACTATCTCTGGATCTTCCGTTTTCTTTCTCCTGGCATGCTCTAGACCCGGAGTCCGGATAACTAGCGCACTCCTTTTGGCCTTAGCCGGGGTAAAACCGTCCCGTACTCGTGGAGATGGTGAGGGAGTGGTGTTTCCTCCTGAAGTCATCGTGTAGATAACTGCTAGAAATCTTAATAAAGAACTGAGTGAAATGCTAATGATCAACAAGACAGGGCTAAACAACGGGCCCCACGGTGGGCGCCAAATGTTCGGCTGTAAATTTTACCGCCGGAACTGCTAACCACGCCAACTGAAAATCCGCCCGTGAGCCTGCAGAACATAGACAAGAGAAAGGTTACAGTCGGAAAGGAGGTCTCTGGCCGAAAAACTTTCCGAAGCTTAAGTCAGCAAATCGCTTTTGAGAGAGAACTCTTTCAGAGAAAATGAGTGAACAGATAAGTTGGCAATAGTCAGCTTACCTTCATTGTCAAGTGGAATGTCGAATTTATAGTAACGTAAATAATAAATAAAATAATACCTGTGATTTGACTGTATCCATGCTTCCGTGTACCTCTTTTTCTTTCTTACTTTAAATGCATTCCACTTCTCATTTAATATCCCATACCTTTCATTAAATGCTTCTGGTAGTTAAACATGGCAATATAGCCAGAACTCAGTTGTTAAACTGTCTACCTGTCACATCTATCAATTACTCGTAACGAAATGAACTGACTTAGTTACTTCCTCAGAGATAAATACTAAGTTCAGTCATAACTATGGTGCATTTATGGTTGTGATCCCTCGTTAAGGCTGTGGGTCCCAGGCTTAACATTTACTAGCCGCCAATTGATGGGCCGAACAAATTGACTGCTAAGGTCTTTGGCTACTGCCACGTGGCAACACATTATCCATAGATACTGAGAATCAGGGTATCTCTTGGAATATTAACCCAAAGACGCATGTCCATGTATAACACTCACGTGGAACCCTCATGCAATCAATCAATTGTTCAGCAGAATGCCACGTGTCATGCGTCAACGTGCTCAGTCGATGACTACGTGACTCGCTCAAATATGTTCGGCATTGGCCACGTGGCACCTTGACTATACTATTCGGCACTCCATATGTCAAAGTATTATTTTACCCAACAACACCCACTTGATCTCTTTTCATTTTACGAGCTAATGTACTCTGCTATTACCAATATTTTACCCTCATTAGTGTTTTGCATGCAATTAAAAAATAATGAAGGGAGCTTTAATTGTTGCCATAATATATTATTAACTGTGATATAAGATTTTTCAAGATGTCAACATAACCCAAATATAAAAAAAAAAAAAAGAAAAAAAATCACTTGTTCAATTATCAAATAAAAAAGAAAATCATTCATTATAAATAAATAAATAACTAGCACAAACAACCCACATAAACAAACACATACAAACTTACTTGCACCCCCACAAACAAACTGCAAAGGCCCCCAGTTAATTAGAAAAATATGGTACTTTTAAAATCTTATAAGTTTACACAAAACCCACTCAAAAGTAGAAATGAAAGTGATCAGACTTACCCACGCATGAAATTACGAATACCCAGTTAAAAATTTATGTTGGAATTGATAGTTAAACCAAATAATTGAACTCATGGCCCAACATTTACATGCATATAAAGATATGTTGATATATGTGTATTGTGGATGGATTCAAGTGGAGTGGAAACCTACCAACGATGCTGGATCCTCCTGAGCTATCATCGTTGATGCTAACAGGGCTTTCAAGTAAAGAGCTCAAAGATCAAATCGGACTGAACATATGTTAAACATACCCAGGGTTAAGAAGAAATGCTATGTCTTGGAATTCTATTTTTTCACCTCTCCAACATATGTTAAATAACATATAATGTCTTCTTTGCATATAAAAAGCTTGTCCTTGTTTAGGACAAATCATGTCAGAAATTTTGTACATCAGTCATGGCTCGGCATGCAAAATCAGTTCGAGGTGTTAAACTAGACATGAGATACAAAAACAAAAGAATAATAATAATAATAATAATAATAATAATAATAATAATAATAATAAAATCAAAAGTAGGCATAATACATAGATGTCAAAGGAAAATGATAACATCAACATGCCTCTTAGTTTAGTCAGTATTGTTAAAAGGCTCTACTAAGAGGAATTATTTCACTTTGTCGAGCAACTCTTCCCGTAGGAGAAATCCTATGGTATTATCACTCCCCAGAAACAACGATCTCATACTTCAACAAAATTACAGCAACAACAAGCCTCTTAGTTTACTGGATAAAAGGACGCACGTGAGAAATTGCAGCAATCTCATAATTCAGCAAAATTGATACATGAAACCTATATTTCAAAATATGATAAAAAGGATCAAAGACTATTTTCTAAGACCCATGTCACGTTTTCATAATGTGTTCTGTTATTATTAACACATGTTTCCTAATATAGCAATCAAATCAATGTTCAAACCAAACTTCGAACACACACACAACTTCATTTTATTTATACATCAATCTCACAACACACACACAACTTCATTTTATTTATATATCAATCTCGCAACACACAACTTCTTATTTTACAATATTATATTAGGTTATTCTTGAAATGAATTCATTGCATTAAGAAAAAAAAAAAGAATAGAATAGAATAGGGTATTATATATATAGAGAGAGCATTCTACAATCTTTTGTTTGTGTGTGATTGATTGTTTGGGATCCATAGCAGCATATTAGTACGAATTTTCAATTGGTATCAGAGCAGGTACATTTTTTAGAGAAAAACGTGATCCTAATACTTGCTAGATGGATCCCTGTAGAGGTGGAAAATCTGAAAAGATTAAGAAGAATGATAAATCCGAAGGTGAAAATTTTTTTGAACCCAAAAAGAAGAAAAAGAGGTTTAAAGAGGCGAAGTGCTACGAGTGCAAGGGTTATGGTCATATAGCCAGGATTAAAGGAATAAGAAGAACAAGAAAAAGGTTCTAAATACAACCTTGGATGGTACAAATGAATCAAGTACTTCATCATCTTCAAAAGATTTTCTAGAAAACTTCACAGCTTTCTTGGCAAGGAGCTCGGGATCTATAAGCTCTAAAGACTCATCTGGTTCTAAGAATTCAAAGAGAGACTCTTTAGAGGCAGAATCGGAACATGATTGTGAAAGTGAAGAGATAGATTTTGAAGATGCCTATGAACAACTGTATTTAGACTGTCGAAAGTTCCACAAACAAAACGAGAAGTTGACCGTGAAAAACAAGATGTTGAAGAGGGAAAGAGACAGTCTGAAAATTGCCTTGGAAAAATTGCAAGCAAAGTTTGAAACCCTAGAAGCAAATAAGAAAGCAGTATATGAGTTTTGCACAACCCTCAAGACTAAGCATCAAGATCTTGAAGTTCAAGTTCATAAGATTGAAGATGAGGAGAGAACTCAAGATAGGATTGTGGATGCCTTGAGAGAGAAGTTTGCGATCAAAGATGAAGAGTGTTTACAGGCGCAAAAAGCATTGAAGGAGATTGATGAAAAATTGAGAGTTCCCTATAAAATTTCCACACCCATTGTGCATATATATACTTATATTTAAGCTACCTAAATATATGGGTGTTTGGTTTCTAACTCACCTCACATTTTTTGGGTGGTATTTGTTGTTTTTCATTTTCTGACATTCCCACATTTAGGTTTGTTCTCCCTATAAATTAAGAGAAAAATGTCAATTTTCATTAGTGTGGGAGTTTTGAGAGAAACAAAAGTTTTGTAATCCTCTCTAAGAGAGTTTTTTATTCCTTTATAAGGCAGATTGGAGAGTTATTGTTGTTCGCAGATTTGGGGAGTTGTATTAGTGTTCCCATTATTATTTTTAGATAGTGTAAGATTGATAGTCATGGACATAGGATAAGCCGATCCACATTAAATTTTTGTGTGTATTTTATTTCTTTCATTTTTTTCTTATTCTCAACAAGTGGTATCAGAGTTAGCTTTTTTAATTTTGTACGTAAACGACATGCTGGCAATGTTCTGAAAAACATGACAATGAGGAGTACACATCATCATCTACATACATATATCAAATACTTGCTTGCTTGACTAAAGGCATTTTGTAGGTTGAGTAGTTTGGCTATTCATTTGACATTCAAGAGGTCACAGGTTCAAGGCTTTGCTCGAGCAAATTTTTTATCAAATTTTGGTATTTTTTATTTGGTAAGTCCTAAAAGCATGCCACCAGCACAGTGAACAAAGAAGTGCACCATGTCAGTAACTTCAACCAATTAGTGATTGTCACGTGAGATTCCCGGGAATATTTTATCTTTAGATTCATTAATTGCATTATAGCCCCTAGAAACTAAAACCTTTTCATTATAGTCCCTAAAAAATTACAATTTGACCCCAGACGATCCTAGCAAAAGTTTTATGAGCTTCTGGATTTAATTGTAGCTTCAAAATTAGTTGAATCCACTCCTAAATAGAAATGGAAGAGACATCTAGCAGCATGATCAAATTAACCTCATGAAAATGTGACATTTGGAAGCCAAAAATGGTAGACGTTGTTTATTGCAAAGATTTGATCAATTCAATTGAATCTAAAGGAGTGAAGCTAACGAGGACTATAGACAAAGATTAGGAGCAGATGAATAGAAAGACTATTGGGCGAAATTGACAATGAATTGATCTCAATGTGTTCCACTATGTTTCTAAAGAGACTGATGCTTATAGTTTTTGGACAATGCTCAAAGGTATTTACGAGAGAAAATCCGGCCATAACAAAGCTCTCCCGATACGAAAGCTAATAAATCTGAAGGACAAAGATGAAAACTCAATTTTCGAGCACTTAAGGAGTTTCCAAAGTACTGTAAACTAGTTGGCCATAGTTGAGAAGAGCATTAATGATGAGACCCAAGCTCTTTTACTTCTTAGTTCTCTACCAGGCAGCTGGGAGACACTACTGGTGTCACTCAGTAATTCTATTCCAAAGATGTCCAGGACTTTGGTTTAGGATGCATTATTCAATGAAGAAGTAAGGCAGAAAGAATGGAATACTTAACCATTCTAGGTACTCATTACAAAAAATAGAGGTCAAGGACGAGGGAGGTGCAGAACTAGACATAATAGAGAAGCTAATGGCCGAAGTAAGTCCAGAGATAGGGGCCAATCCAAATCTAGAGTAAAGTGCTTCCATTATGGCTGAGAAGGTCATATGATTAAGAATTGCTTAAAGTTAAAGAGAAAGCATAATCAAGATTATACCCAGAAGAATGAAGAAAATAACACTACAGCCAATGTTACTGAATGACATGTAGTTCTTTCAGTTGAAGAGGGAGAATACTTTCCCTGTAACGACCAGGGTATTGAATGGATTATAGATATCGTCGCCTCGCATCATGTCACTCTCAAAAGAGAGTTCTTCACCACTTACTTAGCTCTATACTTTGGAGTCATGAAGATGGAAAACACAAATAAGTCAAAGATCGAAGGAATTAGCGATGTTGTATCTGAACCAACACTGGATGCACCATGACATTGAAAGATGTGAGGTATGTTCCAGACATATGCCTTAATTTTATATTTGGTGTTGCTCTCGACCGTTAAGGCTTTTAGAATTAGTTAGCCAATGGAAAATGGTAGTTAACCAAGGGTTCTTTGGTTATCACTAAAGGAGAAATTTGTTATACGCTGTACAATACACTTGTATGTTCTAATGGCCTAAACATTGTCAAAGGTGAATATCTACCAAACTTGTGGTACAAGAGACTCATGCACATGAGTGAGAAAGATTTGCAAATCCTAGCAAGAAATTTACTAATTCCTTTTACCAAAGGTACAACTCTAAATCCTTATGAATTCTATTTATTCAGCAAGCATCACAAGGTCATCTTTAAATCATCTTCAAAGAGAAAATCAGAATTGCTAAATCGAGTGTATTTAGATGTTTGCAGTTCTATTGAAAGAAAGTCTCTCAGTGGCAACAAATATTTAGCTACATTTATTGCTGATGCATCAAGGAAGGTATGGTGTATCTTTTGAAGGCTAAAGACCAAGTGTTTCAATGTTTCCAGAAATTTTATGCCATGGTTGAGCAAGAAACGGGAAAGTTATTAAAGTGTCTTTGAACAGACAATAGAAATGAATATACTTCAAATGAGTTTAAATCCCATTATGCTAAGCATATAATTTGGCATGAGAAGACAGTCTTAGGTACCCCGCAACAAAAATGGTGTCGTTGAAAGAATGAATTGTACCATTGTAGAGAAAGTAAGATGCATGCTTAAGATGGAACAATTACCAAAGTCATTTTGGGGAGAAGCAATTGTTGTTGCTTATTATTTGATTAATAGATCTCTATCAGTTCCTTTGGGTTTTGACATTCCAGAAAGACAGTGGTCTAACAAGAATACCTCTTACTCACATTTAAGAGTGTTTGGCTACAAGGCATTTGCATATGTCCTCAAGGAACAAAGATCTAAACTTGATTATGAAGCTAATCTTATGTGTCTTCTTGGGATATGGAGATGAGAAATTTTGGTACAGGTTATGGGACTCAAAGAATAAGAGATTTCTCAAAAGCAAAGATGTTGTATTTCATGAGAATCAGACTGGTGTTAAGCCAGAGAAAGCTATAGAGTCCTGAAAGGTCCACATTTCAGATCTGGTACCTGACTTCCTAGATGTTACAAATGGGGGAGTATTTTTAGAAGAAGATCTAGAAGAAGTTGATAATGTCCCAGAGCAATGACCAAGGGGAGTAGCCTCCTACACCAAAAGCTATAGAACCTCATTTAAAGAGGCCAACCAGAGACAAGAGACCTTCAACCAAATAGTTTAGTTTAATGTATGTCCTGGTTACCAATAAGGGGGAGCTAAAGAATTTCTAAGAGAAATATTCTCATAAAGATGCTAATAAATGGATGGGAACCATGCAGGATTAAATAAATTTCCTGATGAAACTTCCTGAAGGGAGAAAGATGTTACGAAACAAGTGGGTGTTGAAACTCTAGAAAGATACTTGAGGTAGGATTGAGAAGTAAAAAGCTCATTTCATCGTCAAAGGCTTTGATTAAAAGCATGGTATTAATTTCAATGAAATTTTCTCACCAATCGTGAAAATGACATCTATTCGAGTTGTCTTAGCTTTGGTTGCAAGATTGGATCTAGAACTTAAACAAATGGATATGAAGACTGCCTTTCTTCATGGAGACTTAGAGGAAGAGATCTATATGAAGCAACCAGAGGCTTCAAGGTCAAAGGAAAAGAACACTTGGTTTGCAAACTAAAGAAAAGTTTATACAATCTCAAACAAGCTCCATGATAGTGGTACAAGAAGTTTGACTCATTTATGGTGGGCTATAGCCATAAGCGAACAAAAGTAGACCAATGTGCATATGTTCAAAAACTCTCTAATGGTAATTTTATTACCCTGTTATTTTATGTTGATGTCATGCTAATAGTAAGACAGAATGCCTAGTTAATCAGAAAATTGAAGCAAGAATTATTCAAATCTTTTGACATGAAAGATTTAAGCCCAGCACAGCAGATATTGGGTATGAATATCATCCATAATAGGAAAGAGAAGAAGCTATGTTTGTCACAGTAGCACTATGTTAAATAAGTCTTAAAAAGATTTAACATGAATGATACCAAGCCTGTCGGCACACCGCCAGCTAGTCATTTCAAGCTAAGAAATAGTTCATATCCCTCTATTGAGAAAGAAAGAGAAGAGATAAATAGTATTTCATACTCCTCTACAATCAGAAGTCTAATGTATGCCATGGTATGTACCTGACTTGATATTGCTCATGCAGTTGAAGTTGTCAATTAGTTCTTTTTCGATCCAGGGAATGAGCATTGGGAAACTGTAAAATGGATCTTAAGATACTTGAAGGGCATATGTGGCAGGAGACCCTGATTATAGAAAGTACACCTCTGGATAGTTATTTACTTTTGCAGAGGGAACTGTATCTTGGCAATCCAAATTACAAAAATGTATCGCTTTATCTATAACTGAGGCTGAGTACATTATCGTAACAAAAGCGGGAAAAGAAATGCTTTGGTTGAAGCATTTTCTCCAAGAGCTAAGCATAAAACAGAAAGAGTACATGATTTATTATGACAGTCAAAGTACACTAGACTTAAGCAAGAACACTATGCACCATGCACGCATAAAGCATAGCAACATTCGCTATCACTGGATACGCGAAGTCATAGAAAAACAGATGATAAAACTAGAAAAGATCCATATAGACAAGAATATTTTAGATATGCTAACAAAAGGTAGTTCTAAGAGAAAAGCTTGAGTTTTGTCAGAATATGGCTGGCACGAATTTTAACTAAACAAGAAAGCCAGTTGGTATTCTCTCCTCTTTGGGTGTGAAAGTGAAGATTTGATAAGTTGATAAAATTTCCACATCTATTGTGTATGTAAATACTTATATTTAAACAACCTAAATATGTGGGTGGTTGGTTTCTAACTCACCTCATATTTTTTGGATGGTATTTATTATTTTTACTATCCTTACATTCCCACATTTAGGTTTATTCTCCCTATAAATTAAGAGAGAAATGCTGGTTTTCATTAGTGTGAGAGTTTTGAGAGAAAAAAAAATGTGGGTGGTTGGTTTCTAACTCACCTCACATTTTTTTGGATGGCATTTATTATTTTTACTATCCTTACATCCCCACATTTAGGTTTATTCTCCCTATAAATTAAGGGAGAAATGCTAGTTTTCATTAGTGTGGGAGTTTTGAGAGAAACAAAAGTTTTGTATTCCTCAATAAAAGAGAGTTTTGTATTCCTCTATAAGATAAAGATGAGAGTTATTATATTCCCACATTTCGTGGAGCTATATCGGTACTCCCATTATTATTTTTATATAGCATAAGATTGATAGTCATGGATGTAAGTTAAGTCAAACCACGTTAAATTTTTATTTATTTTCTTTATTTTATTGTTCTCTTATTCTCAATAGCAACTATGTTGAGGCAACTATGGTGGGCAACAATAGCGATGATTCTACGACAGTGGTCTAACAGAGAGCAACGAAGGCGAGGAAAAGAGAAATAGTGGAAGATTAGAGAAGGAGCACCAAAAGGGGGAATTTTCAAAATTGTGGGAAATATATGGGTTCAAGGGGGTTAAAAGGGTACTAGGAACTATGCTTTAGCTAGCAGTCGCTAATACCCCTTTTAGTGACTACACTAAGTGACTGCACGAGTTTTGTGTGTGCCAAAGGTTAATTTTCTAGTGTGGCAAAATTCCTCACACAAGCTATAAGATTAGTGTTATAACCTAGTAATAAATTTTTTATTTAATTTATTGTTAATTATTTATTTTAATTATGTGTTATATTTTTATTATTTTATTTAGAATTAGCTGGTTTTATTTAAGAAATATTTAAATAATTTTTTTGGGTATGTGTGGATCATTAGATATTTTAAATGGTTTTATTATCATTAAAATGATTAGAGATCCACCGTAATTTAAGTGGATGTGATAGCATATGATTAAAGAAGCTATTTATATAGGGGTTTGTCATTCTAGGGTTTTATTATATTTTGCTTTAAGAGAGATAGAGAGATTGGGGGAGGAGAAGTTGTGCGACAGGTTGAAATTTCAAAGTTTAGTTTTTTTATTTATTTCCTTCATTAAATACCTTCCACTGATGAGATGGGTAAAAGAGTTTAACAGATCTATTGTCTTAAAAAATATATAATAATAAGAGGGGCTATTGATATGCGCAAAGCATTTCTTTTGATTGACATTAAAAGATGTGCCGTAATTGATATATATATACAAGTCAGATGGATTCTTGGGTTAGAATAAAAAATTATTTGATCTCAATGTAACGGATTAACTAAGCCTTTGTGATTTGTGACTAAATATATATATATATATATATATAATATAATATATATAATAGTTTGATTTTTGTGGCTTGTTGGATCCTAGAGTGACCTTGCAAGTAGTGGATATATATATATATATATATATATAGTACTCACACAGTGTTGACTTTGAAAAAAAAATCATTAGATTGGCGTTACTGCCTGAAGTTTGGTGGATGATTGAAATTAATTAATTATTAATATTAACTAGTTTATTTAGGGGAGTTAAGAATTTATATTTATTAATTTATTAATTGTAAATTTAAGATAGATATTAAATAATAGGTATTTATTTTCGTGTATTTAGGATCGTGATGAATTATCCTAATTTATTTTACATTCACATTTTTAGACATTAGGTGAGTGGTTTAACTTGCTAATATTAATTTTGTAAATTGTTTTAAGCATAAAGGTTTTCAAAGTTGAATTTTCTAAATTATTCTCTATGAAAAATTCTATTATTTTGATAAGAGATTATATGTTTTATGCTATTGAGCATAGGGAAAAATTATTTGAACACTTATTTTTAGTTTGACTTTATGGGATTTGGATAAATAATAAATTGCGATTATTGGAATTGAAATAAAAGTTTATGGGACATACTCCTTAAGTCGTATCACTTTAGCAACTAGGGAATAGACCCGTGAAAAACCATGGTGACTTTAATCGGATTGACTTAGAGAAAAACTAAGGAGCCAGATTAGGTGACTCTAAGTGTGATGTTGGATCTAATAGGCACTACCCATGATAAATTATTTGACATTCATTATATTTAATTCCCATATGATAATCCACAAATTTATATTTATTGTTACTGTTGTGATTGATGTGTTAATTTGTGGATGTTATTGCACTCTATTGTGTAGGTCTTTACATTACTATAAATTATGCATGTAAATTATTTACTTCTAATTTCTTGGTTAAATTGTTTATTGAAAATATTATTATTTTCAAGTTACTATTATCATATTTGGCTTGGCAATCCATTCACCTGACTTTTAGCTTACCTCTCATTTAATATTTTTAAGTGAACATAGAGAGAACTAGTCATGAACTCTGGCATTGGGACCTTAAGTTGTGGCCTCTTAGGAAAAAGTCCTAGGATCATTTTATGAATCTTATTTAATAGTTGGACTAGAGTTTTGATAATTTTGGATTATTTTAATTATGGATATTTAGTTGTTTTGAGTTTGGGATGTTAGCAGAATATTTTTCTAATCGTTTAATTTAAGATGAAAAGGTTATTTTATTGTTGATATTTCTTTGGTTGATTTTAAATTTTAAATAGGAATTAGACTTTCATGTTCCTTTGGCTAAGGCTTGAGACTAGGTTGGTTAGATCCTTAAGTGAGGTGTGACATTTTATTGGTATCAGAGCATAGGTTTATGGTGTCTTTTAGAAATTTACTAGAGGCTCAATCCCAAAGTCCTTAGGAACATGAGTTTAAAATGGTTTTGTTAGTGTATTATTATTATTCTTATATTTTTATTTTATTTATTTGTTTTGAAAGGAATAACAACACGTAGTGGCAGACGAACCAATAGTAGATACGCTAATGCAGAAAGCACAAATTTAGCACGAAATACTACTAATGTAACTCCCCCAGTTGTACGTACCCCTATTTACCCCTATTCTTGCTCCAGTTCCAGCTGGTACTACTGGAACACAACAAAATATACGGAAGGAATTGGGTTAATAGGAGGCACCACCAGAGGTAAGGGCCATGAAGACTGCACCTCCAAAGTTTTTGATAAAAGATCTAATTTTGGTAAAAGATTCATTTTTGATAAATTCTTGAAGACTGCACCTCCAAAGTTTGATAGGAAAATTGATCTAGCAGAGGCATAAAAGTGTATACGACTTATAAAGAAATTATTTGCACTATTTGAATGTACAAATACACAAAAAAGTTTCCATGGCAACATATCTTTTGAAAGGACCAGCAGAGGATTGGTGGGATATGATGGAATGCCAATACCATGGAAGAAAAAATGAGCTGAATTGGAACACTTTTCACTACATGTTTAGTGATAAATTTATTCCTATAACAGTTAGGAAATAAAAACAATTAGATTTCCTTTCTCTAGAGCAAGGTAACATGACTGTGACTGAATATGAATGCAAGTTTGTGGAATTGTTAGAGTATTCTGTGTAAGTAAATAAGCAAAGCGATAAAGTGTTGATGTTTGAGAGGAGACTATATCCAGCCATTCACAGTAGGGTCGCAGTACTTCAATCTAAGACTTTACCAGAGTTCGTGACCAGGGCACAGTTAGTTGAGAAATGCTTGGAGGATGCTAAGAAAAGAAAACTGCAGTTTAATAAGAGGTCAATGGAACAAAATATTGGAGGCCAAAGCAATAGGGGCGGCAACTATTAGAAGAAAAAGAACACTCACATGCAGACAGATAAAAATAATAGATAGTAGGCACGACCGTGTACAAGGTGTGATAGGCAGCATTCATTTGGATATTTTTGTGATGGTACACTTAAGAGATGTTATAATTGTGGGAATGATGGACATATTAAAGGTTAATGTAGGGCTCCAAATACTACGGGACAACAAACTTAGCAATCATTCCACTGTTAGAGATCTACTATACAGAATGGTAACCAAAATTATATTCAGGGATAGAATTAGAAACAAACAACTCCTACACGTGTTTATGCACTTCCTCAGAAAAAGGCAGAGGCATCACCTTCAGTGGTGCAGGGTACACTTTTTATTTCATTTACACCTACTAGGGTGTTAATAGATTCAGGATCCATACACTCTTTTGCTTCCTATAGATTTTTTTCGTAGCTTACTATTGCACTTGAACAATTGGAGGCGGGTTTTGCCATTTCTACTTTTATGGGAGATGCTGTTTTGCTGGATACCATTTGTCGATCTTATGGGTTCAGATAGATGATAGAGTTTTGTTAGTTGACTTGATTTGTTTAGATATGCATGACTTTGATGTTATCTTGGGTATGAATTGGTTGATTTCTAATTATGCTACTATTGACTGCTGTAAAAAAAGAGTAACATTTTCAACACTAGAACAATTTGAATTTTATTCCAAGAGGATAGGAATTTTCAGTTGCCTGGTTTTATTTCTACTCTACAAGCAAATAGGATATTGAGAAAAGGTTGTGATGGATACCTAGCTTATATAATTGGGGAGGAGAGGTAAGATCAAGGCCTAGAGAAGTTGCCTGTAGTGAATGAGTTTACTGATGTTTTTTCCAGAGGATCTACCTGGTCTATTGCCAGATCGTGAGATTGATTTTAATATTGATTTATTACTTGGCATGACTCCTATCTCTAAGGTACCATATAGAGTGGCACCTATTGATTTGAAGGAGCTACAAGTTCAATTGCAAGACCTTTTAAATATAGGATTTATAAGGCCTTGTCTTTCACCATGTGCAGCACCGGTCTTGTTTGTGAGGAAGAAAGATGGTTCTATGAGATTATGAATTGATTATAAAGAGTTGAATGAAGTCATCACTAAGAATAGATATCCATTGCCACGCATTGATGATTTGTTTGATCAACTACAAGGAGCCTAAGAGTTTTCTAAAATTAATTTGAGATTAAGATATCACCAACTGAAGACAAAAGAAGGGGATGTTCCTAAGACTGCTTTTAGAATAAGGTATGGGCACTACAATTTCCTAGTTATGCCTTTTGGCCTTACTAATGCACCTGCAGCTTTTATGGACATGATGAATCAGGTTTTCATACCACAATTGGATCACTTTGTGGTGATATTTATTGACAACATCCTAGTTTACTTGAGTAGTAAAAAGGAACATGAGGAACATATGAGGATAGTTCTACAGATCCTTAGAGATAACAAGTCATACACCAAATTTGAGAAATGTGAGTTTGGCTTGATAGCATATCTTTCTTAGGGCATGTTGCTAATGAAGATGGAGTCTCTGTAGATCATTAGAAGGTAGATGTGATAATTGAATGGCCACGTCCTACTATAGTTTAGAGGTATGCAGTTTCTTTGGGTTAGCAAGTTATTATAGGTGATTTGTGGAAGGATTTTCTTATATTGCCTTCCCATTCACTAATCTTACTAGAAATGGTGTGAAGTTTGATTAGACTGATCAGTGTGAGAGTGGCGTCTAGGAGCTTAAGCAGAGATTAGTATCTACACCTATCCTTACTTTATCAAAGGAAGATGGTGGTTTTGTGATTTTTAGTGATGCATCATGCCAAGGTTTAGGTTGTATGTAGCAAGGGAAGGTAATCGCATATGCTTATCGTTAGTTAAAGCCACACGAAAAAAATTACCCTACTCGTGTTCTGGAGTTAGTTGCATTTGTTTTTACACTAAAAATATGGAGACATTATTTGTATGGAGAATCATATGATATCTACACTAATCATAAAAGTCTAAAATATATCTTCACATAGAAAGAGCTTAACTTAAGGCAAATAAGATGGCTTGAACTACATAAAGATTATGATGTTAGTATTATGTACCAGCCCAGAAAGGCAAATATAGTGGTAGATGTCTTCAGTAAAAAATCTTCAAATGGGACTTTGGCATTACTCACTGCTCAGTCATGTTTGTTGTAAAAATCAAGTATTTGGATTAAAAAGTTGTTCAATGAAAGACATAGCACTTTGCAATCAATTAACAATTAAACCAACTTTACTAGACAGAGTTAAAGTTAACAGTTGAATGACCCCTAATATCAAAGGATTGAGAAAGAGTTGGGATAGGGAATGTTTCAGACTTCACAATTGATGCAGAGGGAGTGTTTAGATTCAATGGTCGATTATGTGTTCCTCTCATAGATGATTTGAGGAGAGATATTTTGATTGAGGCTCATAACTCAAGGTATAGCATCCACTTAAGTAGGACTAAGTTGTATAGAGACGTGCGAGAGCATTTTTGGTGGAGTGGTGTGAAAAGAGATATTATAGAGTATCTAGCATAATGTCTTACTTGTCAGCAAGTAAAAGTTGTACACCAAAGACCAGCAGGTAAACTTTAGCCATTATCAATACCAAAGTGGAAGCGGGAGTAGATTATAATGGATTTTGTTTCTAGGTTACCTCGAACTCATGCTGAACATGATGTAGTATGGGTGATAGTTGATGGATTGACTAAGTCTGCACACTTCATTGCTATTAGATGACCTTCTCATTAGATAATTTTGCTTAGTTATATGTAAAAAAAGATAGTTAGATTACATGGTGTACCAGTATCAATTGTGTTAGATCGTGATCTTTGTTTTGTGTCTAAGTTTTAGGGTAGCTTGCAAGTAGCTTTAGGGACACAATTAAGTCTTAGTTTGGCTTACCATCCACAAGTTGATGGGCAATCAGAGAGGACCATTCAAACATTAGAAGATATATTAAGATCCTGTGAATTAGAATAGAAAGGTAATTGGGATGAGCAATTCCCCTTAGCAGAATTTGTTTATAATAATAGCTATCATTCAAGCTTAGGGATGACATCGTATAAAGCTCTATATGATAGCAAGTGTAGATCCCCCTGTGTGTTGGTTTGAAGTTGGGGAGAGACAATTTTTGGTCCTGATTTGGTGGAGTATGCAACCCAAAAAAGTATTATTATTTGGCAAAAACTTGTAGCTACACAAAATTGTTAGAAAAGTCATGTTGATAATAGAAGAAAGGATTTAAAGTATTAGGTTGATGGGAAAGTATTTCTAAGGGTATTGTCTTGGAAAGGGATAACTAGATTTGGGAAAAAATAAAAGTTTAGTTCACGTTTCATCAGACCATTTGAGATTTTGGAAGTCATTAGAGTAGTGGCATAGAGTAGTGGCATATCAAGTAGCTTTGCATCTAAGTTGGCCAGAGTACATAATGTTTTTTATGTATTAATGCTTAAAAAATATGTGCATAGTCCAAACCATGTGAATGATTATGAGCAACTTCATATTAAGGATGACTTATCATACGAGGAATCACTTGTATAGATTTTGGATACTAGAGAAAATGAGCTTTTAATAAAGTAATTCGGGTCTTTAAAGTTATTTGACAAACCACACAGCTGAAAAGGCAACATAGGAGTACAAGGAGGAAATGATAGAAAAGTATCCGGATTTATTCGTATAATACTTGAGATAAGTTTCAAGGGTGAAACTCTTTTTAATGAGAGGAGAATATTATAACCCAAAAATACATTTTTATTTAATTTATTATTAATTATTTATTTTAATTATGTGTTATTTTTTATTATTTTATTTGGAATTAGCTTGTTTTATTTAGAAATATCTAAATTATTAATTTATTTATATTTTGGTAAGTATAGACTATTAGATGTTTTAAAGGGTTATTATCATTGAGATGATTGTGGATCCATCATAATTTAAGTGCATGTGATAACATGTGATTAAAGAAGCTATGTATACATAAGGGTTTGTCATACTAGAGTTTTATTATATTTTGCTTTAAGAGAGAAAGAGACAGAGACAGACACACACACACACACACACACACACACACACACACAGAGGAGAAGAGGCTGTGCGTCAAGTTGAAATTTCAAAGGTTAGTTTCTATATTTATTTCTTTCATTAAATACCTTTCATTGATTGGATGGGTAAAAGGTTTTGGCAAATCTAATGTTTTAAAAAAATATATAATAATAAGAAGGGCTGTCGATATGTGTAAAGTATTTCATTTTATTAACATTGAAAGACGTGTAGTGATTGATATATATAAACATATACAAGGTCAAATGGATTGTTGGGTTAGAATAAAAAAAAAGTATTTGATCTTAACGTGACGTATTGACTGAAGCCTTTGTGATTTGTGGCTAAATATATATATATATATATAATTTATATAATAGTTTGATTTTCATGACTTGTCATATCTTAGAGTGACCTTGCAAGTATGTGAATATATATATAGATATATATATAGTAGACACACAGTGTTGACTTAGAAAAAAAAAAGAAAAATTATTAGATTGGCATTGCTGCCAGAAGTTTGGTGGATGATTAAAATTGGGTAATTATTAATATTAATTAGTTTATTAAAGGGGTATTAAGAGTTTATATTTAATAACTTATTAATTGTAAATATAAGATAGACGTTAAATAATAAGTATTTATTTTTGTACATTCAGGATCGTAATGAATTATCTTAGTTTATTTTACATTTATATTTTTGGACATCAGGTGAGTTATTTGACTTATTAATATTAATTTTGTAAATTGTTCCATGCATAAAGGTTTTCAAAGTTAAATTTTCTGAATATTCTTTGTAAAAAATTCTATTATTTTGATAAGAGATTATATATTTTATACTATTGAGCATAGGAAAAAATTATTTGAACATTTGTGTTCAATTTGACTTTACGGAATTTTGATAAATAATTAATTGTGGTTATTGGAATTAAAATAAAACTAGAGGACAGGTTCTTTATGTAATGTGACTCTGGCAATTAGGGAACATGTCCGTAAAAACTGTGATGACCCTAGTTCTCAATAATTGTAAGAATAGACCCATCAAAACTGTGATGACCTCAATTAGATTAGCTTAGGGAAAACCAAGGAGTTAGACTGGGTAACTCTAAGTGTGATGTTGGATCTAACAAGCACTGCCCATGAGAAATTATTTGGTGCTAATTATATTTAATTCATATATAATAATCCACTAATTAATGTTTATCATCACTGTTGTGATTGATGTGTTGATTTATGAATGTTATTGCATTCTAATTTGCAAGTTTTTAAATTGCTATAAATTATGCATGTCAATTATTTATTTAGAATTTCTTGGTTAAATTATTTATTTAAAATTTTATTATTTTTAAGTTGTTATTATTATGTTTGACTTGACAATTCATTCACTAACCTTTTACCTCATCTCTCATTTTATATTTTCAAGTAAGTATGGAGGGAACTAATCATGGACTTTGACAATTGGGACCTTTTAGAAAAGGTTTTATGATCATTTTTTGAATCTTATTGAGTAGTTGGACTAGAGTTTTGATAATGTTAGATTATTTTAATTATGGATATTTAGTTGATTTGAGTTGGGATGTTAGTAGGTCATTTTTTTAATTGTTTAATTTAAGATGAAAAGGTTATTTTATCGTTAATGTTTTTTTAGTTGATTTTAAATTTTAAATAAGGATTAAGCTTTCGTGGTCCCTGGGTTAAGGCTTGAGGTACTTGGCCGATTACATTCTTTAGTGGGGTCCAACAAGTAGGGTACATTGCACTACATGAAGGGGGTGAGATAGGCATGGGTAGAGCAGGAAATTTTCCTTTTTCTAATATGCTTAAATATTGTGTTAGAAGTGTGAGATTGTCTTGTTTATTTGAATAGCATCAGTTTGAAGATGTGTTATTGTATTGGTACTCTTATATGAACTGTTGGAGGGTGTTTTCAAGACTCCTTTATAGTAGTTGGTAAGGCATGGGTGAAGGCAGACCTTCACAAGCACTATGATAAGAATTGTTGTTCCTCCTACTAAAGTTTGGGTGGTTCTTCCAGGCAAGATTATAAGTCTCTTCATATGGATAAGGTCTCTGAAAATATTGGATTGCATTAGCTTGTTCATGGAGTACATCTTTAAAAGATGGAAGAACTCAACACCGTTTAGTGGAATGACTTGTAATTTCAAAAAATATCACAATATTCCTCTTGAGGTTTAAATTCAACAGAATTAACCATTTTCATCTCCATGGATTCCAACCTACGGGTGACGGTGGTGAGATTGCCATTAAGTTCACATTCAAGCAGTGGCGGATCCAGAAAATTTAGCCAATGTAGGCACAAATTAGATAGCCCAAGTCAGCGTAACCTATATCCCTAAACTCCGACACGTCGCAATGACGGATGTGAAGGTGGGTAGTGGTGAATCCAAAAAAATATAATAAAATATAATTATATTTTATTATAATATAATAAATATTATTATTATATTATAGTGCCAGGTCGGGTCGGGTCTAAATTTTCAGTGTAGGCCTTCGCCTACACTCGGCCCTTCGTGCGTCCGCCAGTGCATTCAAGGGCAATAATGTGCTTACACCTTAAAAAAGGACTGAATTTCGATTCTCGTGATGCATCGATCATATATCCTTAAGCCAAAGAAACCTGGAAAGATGCACCAAAGAAATGATGGCCTTAAACTAAAATATAGGTGGGGCAGCATTATCCCAGGACTGTGCATGCTTAGATAGATAGTCAAAATACTCATAACCTTTTTCCCGCGAGAGGTGGGTGGTTTGATTGACAAAAAGTTGGTCAAAAGTATAATAAAAGTAGAAAATATGACATAAAGGTGAATGTAGAGAAATTTGATTGAAAGAAAGTACAAAAAATCAGTTAAAATTGATGAATTTTGGTAAATTTTGGTGCCCCAAACAGGGCTATAAAATCTCCATTGCACATGTCAATACTATAATAGTAAGATCATGTAGTGTCTCTCTCCTTCTCTCATTTACTCTCATCCTACCCGACGTGTCTTTTTGCTCTCCGTTCCCCTTTTTATTTTTTACAAAATTTTGATTTTATTTTTAAACAAAATGAATAATAATAAAAGTTTTATTAAAAGAGAGTTATAAAAAAATCAAAATTTTAAAAATGAAACCCAACAGTCATTTTCTTCTTCAAATTCCTCTCTCTCTCTATAGTACTCTGCTCATCACCTATAATGAATAATAATAAAAGTTTCATTAAAAGAGATTCAGAAAAAAAATAAAAATCAAAAAATAAAACTCAACAGTCATTTTTTCTTCAAATTCCTCTCTCTCTCTCTCTCTGCACAATACTTGCGCCCATCACTTGTAAAACTTTAATTTGGGTTCAACTTAATGGTCATTTTCTTCTCTAATTTCCTCTCTCTCTCTACACACACTCACCCATCACCTGAAAACTTTTGAGTTTCTCTTTTTTTTTTTTTTTGTGTGTGTGTGTGTGTGTGTAAACTTCTCCATTTTCTCTCTATATGGTAAATTTTGTATAAACTTCTCCAATTTCCTCTCTAGATGTCAAAAAATTTACAGGTATGTTATTGCATATATATATTACTGCATGTATATTAGTGTATAATTTGTATCTTTTTTGTTTTTTTTTTTCATTAAAATTGGGATCACTTTTTTATAATTATTAGCAATTTTTTACATAAATGTCTATTTTAATTATTTCAAAGATATTTTTATCTTTTTAATGTTAATAATTTAAAAAATTTGCATCGCTCCAAGTATCGCACGGATTACCAATGGTATAATATTAAGAAGTTGGTATATATGACCTCGGATATAAAGCATTTTGGAAAATCTTACCACGCTCGGTAACTCACATATCCATATTGTGGGCAGGATTTTAGCAACTCTTTGTGTCTTATTCAGCATTTGTAAAAAGTTCCACCCTCAGTTTGAGAAAAATTTAGAGTTTCGTGTTTAAGAGTATTTTGTTCTTTGCATGGGAAAGAATTTTTTATGAAATTCTTGTTGCAAGACTTGTCAAGTTGCCACCGATTGTTACCAAAAAGAATTTAACGATGTTTTGGCCTCGTCTTAGGTCTAATTAATGATGTCTGCCATACAATTATGGTCTATGAAAGTGTTGCAAGACTCAACAAAATCCCTAAGACGGATGTGAACGTTTTCAAACTCATTAGCATGAAATTGTGGTAAACATTGTAACATGATCGCTTTTAGGCTGGAATTTAACAGCCTCTGGTGGTAGTATGATACAGGAGGGTGCATATTGTTGTGCAAGTTACGAATAATTTCACATAGGTAATGTGTATTCACCTCAATTTTACCGCTCTATTTAAGTAATTATTAGACTTTATTAATACTATAATCGAACCTTAATGAAATTTATAATGATTTGTAAATACTATTCACTATATTTCATGAGCAATGACCATGTCAAATTACCAAGATTCAGTGTAAATAATTATTTAGTATAATAAAAACATGTATTTGTGATTTTATCTTTCATTCCTCTCATTTCATTTCCTTGCTCTGACACCGTATGCTACAACTGATAATGGGCTAAGAGGCCCAGTCGTCCTAACCATTCCAACCCATTATTTGAGTAGGCTTGAACATACATATATGCTCATGGAATTGGAGGAAAAATAGAGTTAATTAAATTTTTCAACCAGACTTAAGTTTATGTAAACAAGATCGTGTTGGGCTCAAGTTTTTTTTTTTTTAATGAATATAATTTACACTTTTATATATCGTTATTTAATTTTATATATAACTAGTAATAATTCGTACTTACGACACTTTAAACAAAATTAGTATTAAATTTTTTATATGATTGAAACTTTGAACAAAAAGTTCAAATCGAAAAAATTATAATAATTCATGGTTTTAATTTTTCTTTTCCATAACTTTATTTAATAATACGTACGGCATGTGTTTGGTTTGTCTCTCTCTCTCCAATTATTTTTTGATAAATACTATAAAAGAAAACATAAATTATAATATTTTTAATTTGGAAGGCTCAACTTTTTAAAAATCATAATTAGATGAAATTTAAGTTAGTAGTTTTGATTTACATATAATCTTTATCTTTGAAATATGGTGAAATTTAAAGTGTTCAAACCATTTTGAAATTAATTGTAGTGGAGTACACGAAAATAAGAATTGAACGGGAAGTTAAAAATATAAAAATGACCTCAATCGTTGAATGAAAAAAAAAAATTTTTTTGTCGTTATATTTTAGTTTGTGACATAGATATTTTCAAAAATCATTCTATTTTATTAAAAATATATACTATAAATGTGCGTTTTTTATGTATTATTTTTATTTTTGTTATTTTATCTCTGGTGTATCAACGTGTTGGGATTTTTTTTTTTTATAATTTTTTTCGGGCCGAGCATGACATTTTTCTGAAAGGTAGAAGCACTGGATTACGCTTGATCTGACCCAATGTTAAAACTCTTATGCCCTTATTCAAGCCCGACATGAACCCGGCCTGAACCAGGCTTTGATCACCTCCACTGCAAGCTACTGTGCGGTTCTCAGCAGCCATACACAAGAGCTAGAGTTAATAGATCATATGTACATTAATTTCAAGTTGGTATTTAGGTTGTATGAGCAGCCACACCACTCAACTCTTTCTTGATTAGCTTTAAGATATCCAAGACCTGCACTGGAAACAAACCAAAATCTTGATCGTATGCAAATGTGGAGTTGAGATTTGAAGTTCGCTTGGACTGAACAAATAATTTAAAAGTAAAATGAACTGAATTATAAAATTTTAGACTAAATAAATGAATTGAAGGTAAAGTAAGGGTACAAAAATTTAGAGTAGACTAAATTTAAAAAAAAAAAAAAAAAAGAAATTGAACTAAATTTTTGTCTAAGATCAGTTCGCCCCCGTGTATGCCATGAAGAATTTATTAGAAAAAATTTAATAAAATAGTGTTAGTGGCAATTTTGTGATTAATTATAGCATCCTTCAACTAGTGTTTTCATATAAATTAGTAGGCCAACAAATATATATATATATATATATAATTTTTCTGAAAGAATAAATTTTTAATTTGCAGCGACTATGAGGTTGAGAATAGATAGTATTGGAACATTTTCGATTTCACCTGAAAGTAGGGTGACAAGACCGGTGAATATTGATCCAGTGTCAAGTATATCTTCTCGAGCAGGCCTAGAAGTACATCTACCTGATCACCCAGTAAATCAACCTGTATCTCACAGCAGACAATATTGAATTACATTAGACGAATTGACGAGAAATTTCGCCGAAAAATTTACTTCGTATTCCAGAAACCTCAGTTTCGGCAAGTCTCAGATTATGACACCTTCTCGAGAAGGCCTGTCTGTAAAGCAATTCCCTCTTTCTCAGCAGGGCTACAAGTTGAGGGAGTTGATGAACCTGATCAGCCAGTTTTTTCAACCTGAAATGAGGTAGAATTTGTTTAAGTTGATCCATAGTTTTAAATAACGGTAATAAATATAGCATTCATAAGTATAAGTATAAGGTGTGTTTGAAGTTGTATAAATTAATATAAATTTATATAAGTTGTAGTCTTATAATTTGTACTGTGAATAGAAAATTTAGGTAGCATTTGGTTTACTTTTCTGTTTTTTATTTTTATTTTATATTTTAAAAATCTCAAAATAAAGAAACAAAAAATGTTCTATTTGTATTATTTTAAGATTTTCTTATTTTGGGTTAAAAATGCTCAAAATAATTTTTTGTCATTTGTCATTTTATGTGTAAACTCATTTTCTGTTTTTTAAAATAAATTTTGAAAATACAAGTAACCAAATGCAGTTTAAGCAGTTTTCTGTATTTTCAAAAATATAAAATAGAAAATGAGTTCAAAACAGAAAACAGAAAATAAAAAATAGAAAAATAAACCAGATGAGCCATAAATTTTGTAAAAATTTGTAGAAATTTATTTTATTTTATAGAGAACCAAACAACTCCTAGGTCTCATAATATAATAGACAAGGATTGCAGAAAATATAAAAGAAAAAAAAAATAACTAAAGTCGTAGTCTCGTAATTCGTAGTATGAGTAGAAAATTTTAAATTTGTAAAAATTTGTAGAGATTTATTTTATTTTATAAAAAATCAAATAATCCCTAGGTCTCATTATATGCAGATAAGAACTGCAGAATATATAAAAAAATAATAAGAATAAAACTAAAATTGTTTATTTCTCGTTTGATAATGTTTATTTTAATTTTTGAAAACTGATGACAAAGATGCGTCTGAAGCCATGACCCTAACAATGTAAATATTATATGTGCGCAAAACCCAGTCATAAATTAATGTATAAAAAAAACAATGAGGAAGATCACAAAATTGAGTACCTCAGAAAATTCATTTCCAACTTGTGATCTACGGATCGCTCAAAGCCCACAAGCATTTGCTGAAACTCTAGGAGAGGCGAGAACAGAGAATCAGCTGATTGGATCAGCTTCGAAACGAAATTCTCCTTCCACTGGAAAAACGAACTCGGTTGCTCATCACGAGCTCTTCCTCCTCCCACATCACCAACCGCAGCGCTCTGCAACTCGATCAACAGCGCCTTACTGATGAACAAATGCTGCAGAGCCCTGTCCAGTTTGCGGCTCACCGAGCCGAACGTGGTTTCCTCCTCCGTCAGCAGCCATTTGATAGCACGCCGCTTGTCCACTTCTTCGCACTCCAGGGCTTCACGGTCGTTACTCGCACTGTGTTCCTTGATCTCCATACTTGCTTTCAGCATCAGATCTTCCTCCACCTCAAAACACTTCAGCAGAGAATCTAGTTTCCAGGTCAGGCTTTCCTCTGTTCTCTTATCAAAAGTTTCTTGATTTATATTTGCATCTTTCACTGCCTCAACAATCACCAAGTTATGTATCTCTTCTCCAATGAGATTCTCTAACTTGTAAGCCTCACTTTCCATCTCCAATTCCTTGATTTTCCCTCCAAAGAACACCTTGTATATCTTCCTTCAATGAATTCTCCAATGTCTTAGTTTCGAGGCTGATTTTCCACTCATTCACCGTTTCTGTGAAGAAAGACATACATATATCATCCTTTATCCTCCTCTCGATTTCGCAACTATCAAACTCGAGGTACAAATCATTCATCAAACCTCGGGAAAAAACGAGATAAGTCTCCTCCATCATCGCGGTTTGCAAGCTCGAATCATCTCTTTCGCGTTTTATCCTGTCTTGGAAATCGCTTATAAACCCCCCAATCAAGATCAAAATTGTGTCGTTCTCCACCGTCCACCTCCATTGCTTCTCCAAGGGGCGTGTCTCCGCGCTCTCCATCCTCCCAAACGCGAGATCCAGCGTCCCTTTCAGGCCGTCTATGTCAGAGCTCATCTGCTCGATTATCTCATTCTCTTCGGGCCTCGAGAAAGGACTCATCGGCGTCTCTTCAAAAGCTTCGCTCCCATAAAACTCGGTCCCAGCAGTTAAACACATTCGCTCATCTTCCAGCTTTTGTTTGATGCTCCAAACCTGCTGATCCACAGAATTCTTCAGCTCACAAATGTCACCATCTTTGTTATCAGGAATTCCCTCGCTTTTTCTTCTTTCGAGCTCTAGCTGAGCGCGCAAGGAAACCAATTCCATTTCTTTCAATTCCAGCGCTTGTCTGAGCTTGAACTCATTTTCTAATCTCTCCATTAACTCTCTGTCTTTGTCAACAATTGCAAGCTTCAGTTCTTTAAGACGCCCTCTTACCATGTCTCTGCTTTCCATCAAGTCCGAAAGCATTTTCTCGCGATTGCTTTCTGGAATCTCTGCCTTTTCTTCGATCAACTCTGAGCAGCCTTCCACTAGGATCATGGCCAGTTCATAGAATTTTGATCTAGCAATTAACAGTTCGATGAATCCGTCCGTGGATTGCACGTTTTCGTGTGCTTTGTCCATGGCAGATCTTAACAGTCTCAGCATTATGGAATCAGAATCGATCCCACAACCTATGATTTCCCCAAAAAGTTCATCCATTTTTACACAAGTAATTGTGTGTGTGTGTATGTAAATATATATAAATAGATAATTCCCACCTAAAGTTATATATAGATTAATGGAAATCAAAACCTTTCAAGCAGCTTCTTAATGAAAGAAGATAATGAAGTTTTTTTTATCTTTTGAAAACAAAAACATATGATAATTGAACAGAATCAGATCAGAATTAAAATCCTAAGCTTTTGGTAAATTTGTGGGTGTTGAAGAGCATGAGGAGGAGGAGGAGGGAGAAGTGGGGGGAGGGAAGACTAGTTCTTATCAATTAATTACAAGAGGACAGAGCACTGTGTATATATATATATATATATATGATGCATTCAGTTACAATCCTTTGTGTCAATTATGTTGGTTAAAGTGTTGAGGAGTGAACAATATATCCCTGCAACCTTGGCCATAAGTCCGATCACGAGATTACAACTCAATAAGACACGTTTTTATAATATAGTCTTGATTATGGATGGCCATTTATTTGCATGATGTTTGGAATGATAAATTTGATAAAGAATTTTATTTTATTTGATGAGAATTTTTACCAATTCTTATAAGTTGGATTTAATTTCATTTCATAGTTTAGGACCTATTTGGTAAAATTGTTAATTTTTAATTTTTTTATTCAGTTTTTATGTTTACTTTTCAGTTTTTTTATTTTTAGTTTCCATTTTATAATAGGAAAAAAAAAACTTGAAAGCATGTTTAGTGACGATTGTTATTAGTTGACAATTATAAAAATTAATTAATTAAATTTAATTATTATGATTATTCCATTTGTTAAAAACAATTTAATATAATAAAAATAAAATATATTAAACATAATTTATTATATTATTTTTTAAAAAGATTTTAATAAAATATATTTTATGTTAATTCAATTAATAATTTAATTAACTTAAACTAATTTGATTTAATTAATTAATTAAATTTTTTTATTAATAATAACTTAACTCAATAAAAATAAAATATATTAAATATAATTTCATTATATTATTTATTAAAAATAATTTATTAAAATATTTTTACAATTAATTTAATTAATTAAAATTTAATTATAATTAATTTAATTTAGTTAATTATTAATTAGTCATTAATTATATTTAAATATAATTTAATTTATTAAATTAATTATTGATAAAATAAATTATTAATTATATTAAATTTAATAAATTAATTCAATCAAAATAAAATATATTAAATATAATTTAATTTTATTAATTATTAAAAATATTTTAATGAAATATTTTAATTTAATTTAATTAATTAAATTTAATTATAATTAATTTAATTTGGTTAATTATTAATTATTAATTAAATTGTAATTAATATATAATTTAATATTTTAATTTAATTTATATAACATGTGATTTAATATATTAAATTAATTTTTTATAAAATTAATTATTAATTACTTTATATTTAATATATTGTTATTATATTTAATATATAGTTTATTATATTAATGTAATATATATGAAATACTACATATATTTATATTGGTGGTAGTTGAAGATTAGTGGAAAGACTACAGTTGTTAGTAGTGATTTGAGGCGAGTGGGGGTGGGGGTGGTGGTGGCGGTAGTCGGCGATAACCGAATATGGGTGGACGGTGGCAGCTGAATATGAGTGATGGTTGTGACTGGTAGTGATTATGGAAGAGAATGACAACTGAAAATAAAAACTTAAGAAAACACATTTTTTTTTATATTTTTATAATTTTTAAAAATTTGAAAAACAGTTTTTATTTTTTTGAAAACTGAAAATTTAAAACAAATTTGCTAAACAATTTTTCATGTCTAGTTTTCGAAAAAATGAAAACAAAAATAAAAATTGAAAACAAAATGGTTGCCAAATGGGCCTTTAAATTTTGAGATTTTTATATCATTTGAAATCTAATCCAAAATAATAGAATTTGATGAGAATTTAATCTTTTCTTAAGCCATCTGAGTAAATGGACAAATTAAACCTCATTGTCACGCCTCGAATTTCATGACCCGAGGAGTGAGTAAATAAGTCACAAACCATATATAATAATTACCCAAACTCGAATAAAAGTACTCCAACTAAACCTAAAATAAAAATATTGACCTTATGGCCTTACAATCATATCAAATAAAATCTAATTTAATTATGCAATTCCAATATTAAACAAAAGTTTGCTCCAATAATACTTACTTAAGTTTCTCCAGGCTGCCTATCTAAATTACTAGGTTCTGCACCTGCACCACAATTTATAGGGAGGTAAGCACTGATCCATGGGTGCTCGCATTGCATAATAGAAATATATATGATACGTAGTAGTAATAAATAAACAACAATTTAATACTAATGTGTGAAAAGTACGAAGCATTTCACGTCCAAATCATTAAAGCATATAATAGCATTAAAAAAAAAGTTCAGTTATTATCTTTCATTTATCTTTTTATTGTCACATCACAATCATGAGATAGATACTATACAACATTGTCGTTCACAGGTCCAAACCTAATGGCCACGATTAGCCAAATGATAATCATCATTCTAGGTTACTAACCTGTTGGCATGACTACCAACCCCTACGCAGGTTTAAAGTTTTTTAACCCAAGGGTAATCTATGTACCCTTCCTATTTTTTCCAGTATCTGTCAACCCTGTAATCACAACATCATTTGCATTTTCTTTTGTCTTCATTATTGTCAGCTTAACATAACAACTCATTAAAATCAATTAATCATTAACATCACATTATCACTTCCATATATATATATATATATATATATTCCATTAATAAAAATAAATCACTTAAACATTCTAAACTAGACATTTCAAGTTACATATTTCTTTTTTATGTATTTATTTATTTTCATAAACAGCAACATGTTATAGTATAATGTATTATTTATGTAAAAAAAAATATTTACACATTAATTTATCATTATATTAAAATAAACTTTAAAGAAGTATTATAAAATATAGGAAAATATAAATTAAAGAAAATATACAAGCAATATACAATTAAAATATTTATTTACAAATATCTAATTATAATTTCCCACAATTCTAAGGGTAAATTTGTAAAATTGTAAACTTCTTTTTAAACATTTAAGGTCATTATGAAATATCTAAACCTATTAGGTCTACAAGGTAATTTTAAAATTTTTCATAGAACATGCTTTAGCATATTCTTTTATATAATTCTTTCCACTTCCACTATGCTTCATCTTGGCTGGTATGTTTCAATGTTTTGATTTGAACATAATTCACACAATGTAGCGTAAATTTAATCACAATTATGCAGAATAATCACATAAAAATTTATCAAAATATTTTTATATCTCGTATATGTAAATAAAAATGTATTAAATCTCTACCTCAAATATTCAAGATAGCAAAATGAATACTCGTGGGTTGCCAACAAACTCCTCGTAAGCTCAAGGTATTGTTCCTTATATCAAAAATAATTTTACTAAAATATTTTAATATAGTTCTAATTACAAAATATTTAAATATATTTAAATTCGGCAGAAATTTATTTTACTTACCCAATCTCAGTTTGCCGTTCCTACCCTCGGCTTTCTCTCTCACGCTATTTCTCCTTCCCAACCTCCTTCTCAGTTGCTCTTCCAAACTACACCCACACCTATGCATATATATAAGTCCAATGCTTGGTTACCAAGCAAAAAGAGGCTTTGCTAGCAACACATTTTCCACATTTTCTTAGGACACATGGTCATGTGTGGCCACATTTGAGATTTCTTTTTTTATTTTAACTTGGTGCCCACTGTTCACTTTAATATATATATATATATATATAACGAAACAATTATATATGTACAAACAAAGTGATTATTACCAACTATAAAAAAAAAAAGAAAAAAAATTAAATAATATATATTAAAATTTTAAAATTTTGAGTTATTACATTCTCTAGCCCTTATAAAAATTTCGACGAAATTTTGATACAACTAACAAACACTATTTTAAGAGAACAAATGCGGATATTTTCTTCTCATTTCAGATTCACGTTCTCAAGTAGATCTTCAATACCATGATATTTCCATTATACTCTGACCAATGGGATTATCTTTCCACTTAACACTTGTTCTCGGGAATCCAATATTTGAACTGTCTCACCTCATATGTCACATCTGAATCTCTCTCTAGTCTAGTCCAGTCCAATCTAACTCATGTATAAAATGGCGTCGTTTTGTGCTAAAAAAAAAAAAGGTTTCTAATGAAGAGTGAACTGACGCCATCAACTCTTGCGCTCAAATGACCCAGTCCCAGGTTTGAAGTTTTCGACCAGCTCCGTCATTGCTGTCCCCGACCAACCCAGTGCCATGACATACCGCAACCACTGCACCATCAAATTTATACAACTTCTCTGAACTTTTCTGAACTATTTTTTTTATCAAATAGAAAATAAAATCAAATAAAAAAAATCTTAATCAAAAGCGTAACTGTACACTGACCAATAAGGTCCTAGTTTCCCCAAACATTGCAAAATATATATATATATATATATATTGCTTTAAGAAATTTGAGATATTATTGGAGGGGGTTTATGAGCTTTTGATTTGGCTGGCCACCATCGTGGTCATGTTATGTGGAAGTTGTTTTATGAATTTGAGATGGCTACTCAATGGGGAGTTTCATGCTATGGGAATGCTACTTTAAGAATTTGAGACAGTTCCTGGATGGGTTTTGAGATGATTGAGGGATATTTACTATACTAAAAAAAATTATATATAGTACGAATATATTTTATAAATATATTTTTTTAAAAATGGCACCCCAACTCTTTTACGTTGAGTCATAATTTTTGAGTTAGTTCAATAATAAACTATAGGACGTATATTCTTGAGTTGGGCCATTAATAATATAACCTAATGAATTAAATAATTTTTACTGACAGAAAGCAGAAATTAGGATTCTTCTTCAGTTGAGGTCTCTCTCTCTCTCTCTCTGTTGAAGCTGAAACTCAATTTTGTGAGTTTCTCTTTCATTAAAATTGAAGTTCAAAAGTGACAGGAAGCTTAAATACTCGATATACTTTTTTGTTTGATGTGTCTCAATCAACTCATTTGGCTTTAAGTCCTCTCAATTTCGACAGTCTCCCCTGTTTTTGGTCCTACGCCGATATATCGCATTTCCATCAATACAACAAGAACAACAACATCAACCTAACTTACACATAAGCCATCTAAATCATCATTCATAAGCCACATTCATAGCCAAATAAATGATATAACAATAATCATCTAAACTTGAATTTTTATTGAATGACTAAAACAATTACATCATTCAAGTACAAGAAAGATATCTCATGGACATTTGAAAATTACTACTCCTAGGATACAAGGTTGACCTACAAAATAATAAAAAACAAATACTAGAACTATGAACTATAAATAGGTAACACGTCAACATTCAGCAATCAATCTTTAGCTTGTAATCTATGCTATCTGCTCCTCCAACTTCTTCATCCTCAGGTTCTTCTACCGTAGCTCATTAAGTCAAAGAAGGGGAAATCAGTTGGCTTGAATTATGCTTTCTCCCTCTTGCCTCTTGGTGGCTCCTCCTTGCTTCAATGGCAGCTTTGCCCTCACTTCTTCAATTGTTTTTACCTTTTGACATTGCTCCCTGCCTTAGCCTGCACTTGTGGAGATGTCTGGGCACACGACGCCTTGACTCGAGCCTAAGCTCAAATAAGAACCTGCATGCATCTCAATGTAACATCATATAACCCCCAATAAGAAAAAACTCCATTTAATAGAACAGGAAAAAAATAAAAAAAATAGAACTAGCTTGCATCAATTTGTTAGCAGCTAATATTGAAATTATTTCATATTTTGTTGTAAAGGAAAGAGTCTAATATCATATTTCCATTCCTTATTAGTTCTTTCTCTACTAAACACTTTTATGGCAATATTTCTTTGCTACTTGGCAGAATTCATAACAGACTCGAGTATAGAACACTACCTGAGGAGCATGCTAAAATAACATTATCAATTTCCAAACAGCAAAGAAATAACATATAAGAATAGTGTTCAGCTCTTGGCAAGATATGGTGTTTGTGTGGAGACCCAATGAAGACCCAATGGTCTAAGACTTGACTTAACAAACAAATTGGTTTGTGTGGAGACACCTTAAAAAACTATTCCATGCCACTAACTTCACATGAAAGTGGTAGGAATTTTTGAGTGTGCTTGAGTGTAATACAACTATTCAAAACCAATCTAATTGTTTTTTTAATAGCTAACTCATACACTTGACATCACTCCTTCCAATTAAATAAAGATTGACCTCTTTCCTTGTTTATCTATCCCATGAAGTTTGTTCTCTAAAAAAGTACATGAAATCAAAATGTCTCACTTTCCCAAAACACTCTTAACAGTGGAAAATTTAATGAACAGGAAGCATATGAGTATTAAATTAGGTCAAATAATGGAGAAAGAAATTGAATAATTCAATTAAAAGATAACAAGTGAGTTCATTTATTTGTGAGTAAAATATCTCCTTTTCCAAATAAACAAATGCTACTAACAAAGAGAGTACAATGCATATATTTTTTTTATCATCAAAACTTGAACAAGAAGATAACATTATATACATGGTTAAGTGATACAAGATTGTATGCATATCTCTAATGACCTAAGGGGATTAACATTTTCATCTAACTATGAATTAACTTTGCTTTTAAGATGTGATAATATAAAAGCAGATACTGCCACAACATGAGGACACATAAAGAAGTTAATGGATGGGAACTTACAAACATTTTTGTTAAAGGGAAACATGCCTTATGCCAGTTCACGTGGTTCTTGACTTACAATATACAGTTTCCACTTTCCACAAGTAAGAAGACAACAAGAAAAAAGTGGAAACAAATTCAAAAGAGTTGACACAAAAGCACAATTAAATTAGTAAACCTTGAGTCTCATCCCTTTCACAACTCCATGAACAATGCAGGCACAAAGTATTTTGAAATAGATTGAACAAATTTTTAAAAAGCTCAGATGCAAGGGAATTTACGTCATCTTTCTTGCTCTGAGTTAGTACTCACAATGCCGTTGATTACTCTCATGCAAAAGATAATCGAGAAACAAATTCACTTTTTTTTATTTGTTCGTAAGATTATTAAAAAAATAGCCTTTTCTATTGCAATTCACATGCCGTTGAAAATTTGCAAGTACTTTTTACTAAACTTAATAACAAATTATGAAAAGCTACTTAATTTCAAATCCATTATGGCCCCAACTTTAGTGAAGAAAATGAAAAAAAAAAATGAAATTCATTTGATAAAAAAAAAATCCAAATTAATGATCACTCACTAACGTTTTCATGATCCATGTGGCATAGAAGCTTGATCTCGCGCAGAGTCCTCTTTGCATCAATTTTATTATCAATGCAGTGCAAGATATTACATCTCTTTTCAGCATACTCTTGTAAATGTGATTTGCAATCCGAACACATCCACATTTTGTATAAGTGACCCAGTCAAAACATTATCTGATTCAAAACCCAATTGGATGATGAATCCATGTATTTGCATGACCTTCATCAGAGGGCTTCCACCAACAGAGGCTTTCATAACACTACCCAAGGTAAAGCGATCAGGGACCATACCTATTAAAATTTGATATTGGAATAAGAGCAAAAGCAACAGCCAGGATCAAAAATTAGGCTTATCATCACTATCATTAATGTAATTTTTTGATAGCCTAACAATGTTTTCAAGGTTTCTGACAGTCAAAAGAGGGAAAGGGGACAAGTTATCCCAATGCAACCATTATCGATTCCAATGATACATCTATTTTAGCAAATTAATAAATTTAGCATGCAGAATTGACAATTAAGCAACTCATTATAAGGTACCTTCGGTTCGCAATTATATTCATAATTTCCTTTCCATACCATTCACAGAAATCCAAACTCTAAAAACCTTAACCCAGCTTAGACCAAGAAATTACTACATTAATTACTCCTAGAACAAACAATTATCAACCTAAAGATTCCAATTTCAGTCAAGATACTATCAACAACACATAGGCTGAAAGGAGGAACACATGAAATGGACTGGAGCACTATTAGCCCTAACCTAATTTCTAGGGCATGACTGTAGCGTTCAGTGGCTTCGTTGTAATTGCACTCCTTCGAAGCCTTCAATCCTTTCTCCATCAACTCTTGCGCATACGCTAACGATTTCTCGCGGTCCCCATCGGAAGTAATGGAAAAACCTTCGACATTGCCGTTGTTGCAAGACGACTCTATACCACCTTGAGTGTTTGATTCGATAGTCGCTTCAACCGAAGCAGGTTCAGCATTCGAATTTTCTGATTTCATAGCTTCGTCGGCCATTTTTGAATCCAATTACAACAGAAACGAAACCCTGAGCACTGGTTGCTTGATTTCTTCTCTCCACTTCCAAAACCCTCTTGGCGGAAAATGTACCGAAAAACGACGTGGCGGAGCTGAGACAAAGTGACGATGAACTTGGCCATTTGAGCGCAGGGATTGATTTGGGTGAGTGTCAGGTCACTCTTGATTTGAAACAATTTGAAACACATTTTACCCCCCTTTTTTTAGGACAAAACGACGTCATTTGTGAGGGTGTAACAAATGGTGTAAACCGGTGGATGTAAACGTAGTATTTTTGCATAAATTAAAGGTGAAGGTTACGTAGGCTTCGTTTGGTTTGTAAACAAATTTTAAAAAATTCTATAAATTTCTGTTAATTTTGTATCGCATTAATTTTTTTCTTTCACTGCACATATTACGAACTCTCAATTTATCTCAATTTATCTCATTCCAAATTTACCATAATGACCTCACACTGACGATTGTACGAAAATTTCTCATTACATTTTGTTTATGATGGGACATCTTTCGGGGTAATTATCATCTCGTTGCCTTTGTAACAAAAGTATTTTATGAGTATTTTCCAAAAATAAGTCAAATAATGATATTTTTTTAAATTAAATAAAAAATCTAAAAATAAAATTTAGAATAACCATAAACAAAAAAATTGTGACTTAATTATTTGTATTAAATCTCAATATTTTGAAAATTGTATCATGACATTTTTAGAATCGAATCCCATGTAAATCCTGCTTGAGTTGGAACTCAAAATCTTGCCTCTGGCACTTATATTATTATTATTATTAGTAAAAACTTGCCACATACAGGGATGTGTGTGTTTTTTAATTATCATGCCAGTATGTTTAATTAATATTTTTATTTTTTAAAATTAAGTACTTTTTGAATGACTAGAAAATATGTATATATTGCTTATATGTATCTACGCAGTCTTATTTTTTAAAATTGCGTGTTCACAATATGTTCGTATGCACCTATATTTTTATTTAATTTTTTTTTTATATATTTCAATACTAGCATTAAGGCTGAGTTAAAAAACAAAAGTTAAGCTTTTTTTTTTTTTTAACTGAGAGTGTCCGGACCAACTTGCACACACCTCGACTAATTCTTAGGGCTCTAAAGTTAATGACTCGGCAAACCCTCCATTGGTCCTAAGAAGATTCGAACTAGTGACTATTGAAAAAAAAATTCAAAATCTTACCAGTTGAGTTAACCTTATTATTGTAGCTAGATATTACCCAGCTACTAGAAAGTTAATTTTTTTTTTTCTTTTGTGTCTATGTTTGGAAAGGAAAAAAATAAAAAAGCTATAGTGTCATTGGTATACCTGTTTTGAACTCATTTTTTATTTTGCGTTTTTGAAAATAAGGAAAAATAACTCAAAAGACATTTGGTTACTTGTGTTTTCAAAATTTGTTTTAGAAACTAAAAAATGGGTTTACTCAGGAGATGCAAAATGACAAAAAATTATTTTGAGTGTTTTTAACCTAAATCAAAGAGAATCTCAAAATACAAAAAACAGAAAATATTAAGTCAAATGCATTTTTTTTGTTTTTCTTATTTGGGATTTTCAAAACATAAAGCACATAAAACAGAAAATAGAAAACAAAAATATAAAATAAAAATAGAAATACAAACCAAATGCCGCCTAACTTTTAGTAGTTAACTTTTTAATTTTTTGTTAATTTGACATTTTTGCTTTCAAGATTTAAAAGAAGTTTAAAATATAAAAGGATAAATTTACTCATTTTAGAAAAATCCATAAGGCTAGTAATTAGAAGTTGAAGTACAAGTTTTTTTTCTCCAAACACACTCTAAGCTATTTACAATGTATTTTTAGATTTGATAATAACATACAAAATCATTCACTAAAATTTATTTTTTAGACATGGCATGAGGGGGATAGGAGTTCTAATGATGCAATTTTTTGCATTTATTTATTGATGCATCTTCAAGATTATGTGTTTTTTGTGGCATTGTTTGAGTTCTGGTTGACTTGTTATGTTGGTGATTGTATTCGAAGTTGACTATGGTAGAGTTAAAACTCAACACTAAAGAATGTTGTATGAGGTGGGTGTTGGTATCCATATGGAAATGGATTTCTCGTGCGCACAGAGTGTTGCTGTTTGGCGTGTGCACGAAATGGCCATTCTTGTGCGCATGACTTGTCTAGGTGGTTCGCGTTTGCAAATATAGTTCATGTGTGCAAGTAATCCTTCTTGTAATATCTTAAAATTTTAAAAATTTTGATAAATAAAATTTGTTTGATTTTATAATGAATTTAAATTTTGATTTATAATATAAGTTAGAAATTCGGTTACTAAAAATACTTTTGTTATAATTACTATATCTTATATTAAAACTAGCAAATAATCTATGTCCACTACACTCCTCAACTAAAACTAAATATGCATGCATTTGTAATACCGATAAGTTTAATTTTAGTCTTTCTCAATGCAACTCTTTAGATATCATCATGAAATTCAACTTAATGGTCTATTAGAATGCAAAGTGACCCAAATTTTGAATAGGAGTTTGAGAGAAAGTTTTGGTTTGTAAAATATTTTAGTCATTTGTTAAAGAATAAAACTCAGTCTTAACCTTTGGATCTTAATTTGTAAGAGGGACTTTTTTAATTGTGCTGTGTTTCATTATATTAATATAGTTAACCTTACCAATTTAAAATTAAAATTAGAATTTAAAAAAAATACTCCTCTAAGACTAATTTTATTCAAATATTTGTAAAAATAGAAAAAGTAGAATGATAAATATAAAAAATTCCGCATTAGATTCAATAATAAATTTTTGATTATTTTTATAAAAATAACTCAAATGAAAAATATTAATAATAACATAGTAATCTAGAAAATGCTGCAGATGATCCAAGCTTGGGTCCAGAAAGTTGCCTTGAATACCGGTGTGGTACCTGTCAAAAAATCTCTAATGCTTAAGTTAGTAAGAGAGTTTTGAGAAAGTATTTTGACAGAGTAACAGTAGATAGAGAGTGTGTGTGTACCATATGCTTGAGAGTATAGCATATATATATATAGAAGTGTTGGACCGACATGGGCATGATGTATGTGAGTCTCATGCAATTATGGTTTCCTTCCAACTATATTGTGTCACGTGTATTTGTAGATCCGAAGATGATTCTCATAATTAGTTATCAAAATCGTTATGTGGCAGACAACACTCTAACAGGCGAGAATCACAGAATATGCCAGAATATGGTTATACACGCCGTTATGACGTAAGCAATGCTGTCTTTAATATGCTGATCAGCCAGATTGACTGAGGTCAGCAACGATTGGTCAGATGGACCAGGTTATGGTCGATCGAGTAACCATGATTAGTCGGGTGCACCCTATCATATGCCCTTGGTTCCGTCGATCACGAAAAAGGACCGAGCGGAATTCAATGATTATCTCTTGAAATGAGTCTCAGTCGAGCACAACCCCATCAGATGCCCTCGGGTGATCGGTCAAATGAGGTTTCGAGGGAATCTGACGGTTGTAATGTATTGGGAACGTGTGCGCATTAATTACTTATTTAGTGCTGCAAGTCAGATTGTACGACGAAAGGACGTGACTGTTTCGCTATGTACCATGTAGTTATATGCTGCAACATTAAAGCTGCAGCTATATAATAATTACCGTTGGGTGGATTCTTCCCGCTTTGATCTCATCTGTCAATTTCAAAATAAGCTAAGTGGAGAGTCCCATCTCTTGGCTTATAAATATCGAGGACGAAGATCGTATCTCTCTTTTACGCGAACCTGATATTGCTATGCTACACTCACTACATCCAAGGATACTTTATGCCAGAAACTCTCAATCTGTTGCTATTTTTCTGTGTGACTGGTAAGGGTTACTTCTTGCCTTCTCAAAATTTTCTTCTCTTTGCCCTATTTTTTCTCTAATTTCTTGAATTATTTCTACTTCTTGCTCTTGTTGTTTGGTATTTATCTTCGTTTCTCTTGCTTTTATGGTTTTCTGGTGCTTATGTTTTTGTTGTTAGTCCGTTGTGTCTATTTTTATGATAGAAATCGTAGGCTCCCTAACCTGCTAGGATTCGTAAGAAACCCTAGGTATATACAGTCTTTAGTTAATGGGTTGATATTCTTGTCGTACTCCTTTTGTTTATCTCAGTTGATTTCATTTGTCATAATGGGTGATCCAGAATGACTCCACCTCACTGATGAGGAAGATTTGGATGAGGACGGGTTGGTTTTCCATCGAAGAAGGCCACCCAATGCCCCTAGCACCAATAGACGACAAAAGGTCGATACCAAGCGCATCGTAGATAGGTTCAGGCCCAAAGTCAGAGAGAAAGGCCACCGAATGACCACGGGCCACCAAATGACCATAGAGGACGATCAGATACCCTATTCAAGGTTGAATGGATCTAATCAACAATCATTGCCAACCGAGTCTTGAAAATCATATCTAGTTTCAATTCCTATCGGATCTCACCGACCAAATTCTTGGAGATAACGACTCGACATGTTATCCACGGGAGGGTAAGATAGTCGTGTACGAGGTTGCGTTTATTAGAGGTCTTCAATTTCCCTTGCCGAAGCTCATTCGGTAAGTACTTTCACACCTAGGACTTGCCGCTGAGCAAATTACGCCGAAAAGCCAGCAAGTTCCTCCACTCTTATAAAGTTACTGAGAGGGGGTCAGGCTGGTGGTACTTTTCGGCCAGAAGGCTAAAGTTCAACTTCGCACCAATCTTTCCACTTTGAACAAAAGGTGGAAAGATAAATATTTCTTCATCCGGGACGCCACATGGGAGTTCCAAGATTAGGAAACCAATCAAGACAGAGCTATTCGAGTTCCTTTAGGTTTCTTGTCAACAAACTTTCCAAGTCTTCATAGATCGTTGAGTCTAACTACGTTTTACTATTAACATTCCTTAGGTCAAAAAGCTCATGTCTTATTTCCTAAGGAGAATGTACGCCTTCGCGAAACAAAAAAGAGTAAAGTTCAAGACATAAAACTCTTTCATTCGATCGAAAATTTAAGTCTTTATCTGCTCGGTCCTGAAGCCACAACCAAAGCCCTCGCTGCTGAATGTGAGTAGAGCGAGTTTTTATATTACAATTTTGAAAAGAAGTATTATGTTTCGATTTTTCTAATCCCATTGTCTTTTGGTAGATAACACAGTACTCGAAGCATCCGACCAATCAACCGAACTAACTGAAGTACAAGTGTTGAGCGAGCAGGAGGAGCTTGCAGATATATCACAAAAAATTTTTGAGCTTTAGCTTTCTAGACCGAGGCAAGAAAGTAGCAGAAAAGTCACCAAAAGAGCCCACGCTAAAAAGGGCTCAAACGAGCAAGACCAAGGCGAGTGTCCCTTTAGCCAGTTCTCTGGTCGTTCCCTCTTATGAACAATAGAGGGCTATCACAGCCATGGCCTAAGAAAAAGAGGTCATCCAAACCCATTCTTCCCCACCTAAGGCCGTGGTGACCAGGTTTGGATCCTAGGACGTCTCCTCATTAATCTTTTTTGACCAGCAATGAATTATGCTGGCAAAAGATGATAAGGATGATGGCGAATGAGGACATGTCCTCGTTCTGAGGCATGAAAAAAATGAGGATCGCTTTTGACCTAAACCATAACATTTTCAAGGTAAACTTAGCTCATTCTTTCCTCCATTATTATTATATTTTTTTACTGACTCTTTTTCCTCTCTCTTCTCTTTTTTCTTTTTTTTTTTTAAGACAATGGTCAGGTCATACGCCTTTTTCAGCAGATTGGCGAACACAGAGGAAGCTCTTCACAATGAATGCCAAGTGATGAAAAAGGTATTGACTGACCTGGAGGTAGCAAAAGATAATGCTATAACCGCTCAGGCAGAAAAGGAAGAAGGGCTCAGGCTAGAACGTAGGACAAATAATCAAAATAAAAGCCTAAAGACTGAGCGAGTAGGCCTCTTCAAGGAGCTTGAAGCGAAGAAGGCTTTTAAGGCAGCTCTTGAGTGTAAGATCAAAGAGCTGACACGTAGGAATGAAGAGCTCACTGAAGAGCTCAAGACCGCTAGAGATGTAGCGATTGCAAACTTCAAGGACATTGACGATTATCAAGGTATTCTTATGCCTGTGTTTCTTGAAGGTTTTAAGCACTGTCAAGCGAAGTACACTGCTACCTTCCCAAATATTGACTTCTCCAGCATTAAGCTTGGACGGTCAGTCGCAGAGAATATCGATCAAGAGGGGACAATGGGCAATCAAACATTGAGAACCATAAGAGGATCAAGAGAATCAGGATGAGGCCTAAGGTTCTGAACAAGTTGAGGAGTTCACCGAGGAAGTGAATGTCAAATAAACTGAAGGTGCTAGGTGCTTCAAAGAACGCTAGTGAGGATAATGTTCAGAAGGAATCTTGAGTGCTTTTTTCTTTGATCTCTTGTTTCTGTCCCATTTCTTTAATAGTGTAATTTTGATCTGCAACTTTGAACTGATGAACCTAAAACTCTTGTAATGTTTTTGTAATGTAGTGCAAGACTTCTGATTTATTCAATTCTACTTATGATTTGTGCAATTTGACTTATGCAACTTTACATTAGTATGAATTCTAACGAGTTTGTTTGTTCTGTTTCCCTGTTCAAAAAGATACAAGTTTCATGTTATTACCTGATAGGGATATGCAGATTTGTTCTAAGCAATGTCTATTCTGAACAACTCTAGTTTTAATTCTATGATTCACCAGCCATTTTTAGTTCGTTCATGCTCATAGTTGCCTTAATAAGCCATCTTTGCACCGCTCGGCCACGTGAGCTAAAGGGATCTTCGCTCTGCTTGGTTACGTGAACTGAGTAGGTAAACAAGCCATTTTTTGGCACTGGCCTCTTGAGCCACCTTCACACCGTTCAGCCACGTAAGTCGAGGGGATTTTCGCTCTACTCGGTCTTGTGAACTGAGCAGGTAGACTAACCATTTTTTCACAATGCCCTCGTGAGCCACCCTCACACTGCTTGATCGCGTGAGCCGAGGGGATCTTCGCTTTGCTCGGTCTCGAGAATGAGCAGGTAAACTTGCCATTTTTTGACAATGGTCTCATAACCCACTTTCACACTGCTCGGCCACGTGAGCTGAGGTGATTTTTGTTGTAGTATTCCTAGTAGAATCATTCATTATGTTGAGAACATTCATTGTAAATGCGATTTTATTGATAATCAAATAAAATTACAAAAATAACTTTTCATACATAGTATTTCTTGGGGTGCTCCACATGCCAAGGGTGAGGTAGCTCCTTACCCCCGAGTATCTTGAGCCTGTAGGTCCCTTTTCTTGTAAAGCCCAGCACCTCACATGGTCCTTCCTAATTCGGCCCCAGCTTTCCTTCTTGCGGGTTCTTTGTCGACTAATTTACTCTTTTTAGCACCAAATCTCCACGCTAAAATTCTCTCAATCGAACTCTGGCGTTGCAGTATTGCCACATTCTTTATTGGGAAGAAGGCATTCTGATGGTAACTTGCAGTCTTCGTTCTACTAGCAAGTCCACCTTTTCGTTTATCATTTCCTCATTTTGTTCCATCTCAAAGTTCTGTGTTCTATGACTGGGAAGTTTAATCTCAACAGGGATGACAGCCTTCGCTTTACATGTGAGGGAAAAAAAAGTTTGTCTCGTTGCTACTCGTTCAGTTGTCCGATAGGCCCATAGGATAGTTGGAAGCTCATCTGCATAGAGACCTTTTACTTTGTCCAGCTTTGTTTTGATAATATTGAGAAGGGATCAGTTGGTAACTTCTACATGGCCATTTGCCTGAGCGTGTTCCGGGGAGATGAATAATGGTGACTGATTCCCAGTTCTTCACACAATCTATTGAACTGTTTCCCCTCAAACTGGTTACCATTATCCGTGATGACCACCTTTGGGATGCCGAACCGGCACACAATGTTTTGCCACAGGAATTTCCTCATGTTCTACTCTGTGATACTTAGGAGTGCTTTAGCTTCTGTCCATTTCGTGAAGTAGTTAATGACTACCACGGCGAATTTCCTTTACCCTCTTTCCAACGGGAATGGCCCAATGATATCAATTTCCTACTGTGTAAATGCCAAAGGACTTTGAATTGGTGTCAGCTCCTGGACCGGTTGTCTTAGAACATTAAAGAACCTCTGGCATTTATCATACTTCGTGACAAATTCCCGAGTGTCTATCTATAGGGTTGGCCAATAGTAACCTGCCCTCAAAATCTTTCTTGCTAGAGCTCGGCTCCTCGAGTGATTCTCGTAAACACCTTCATAGACTTCCCTTATTATATACTTTGCTTCCTGCTCATTCAAGCAGTGTAGCAGAGGAAAGCTGTGCCCCATTTTATAAAGAATTCCATCCAATATCAAGTATCTACTTGCTCGGTATTAGGTTCTTTTGGCTTCATTCTTGTTGGCCGGTAAAGTCCCATTCTCCAAACAAACCCTAATCGATCTAGCTCATTTAGCATCATCTTCCACTTGATTAACTTTCTGGGACCTGTATGCCCAGAGAATCCAATATATCAATCGATGCGTTCGAGTTATCATCCCCTGAAAATGCAATTTGTGCCAAACAATCAGCCTCCTCATTTTGTAACCTCGGAATTCATTGAAGCTGGAACTATGAAAACTTTCTGGATAGACTCTTTGCCCTTTGACAGTATTTGGCCGTGTGTTCTCCTCTCGCTTCATAGTTTCCTTGCATTTACTCTACAACTAGCTGAGAATCACTATATACTCTTATCTGTTTTGCCCCCATTAGCCAAACTATCCAAAGACTAGTAATGAGGGCTTCATATTCAGCTTTGTTGTTAGAGGCAAGGAACTTGAAACGGAGGGCATACTCCAGCTTGTAGCCATTAAAGGAAACTAGGATTATACCAGCACCACTTGAATGCTAGGTAAAAGACCCATCAACATGCAGTATCCACAACTATTTATCATCCTCTAGTTCGGGCAGTTTACTGGGTAGGTTGTGAATTTTGCGATTGAATCTGTCGCAGCTTACCCTTTTATTGCCAGTCTTGGTCGGTAATGTATGTTGAACTGGCTCAACTCGACCACCACTTCATTAACCTTCCTGAGGTCTTAGGCTTGTGTAGGATGTTCTTGAGAGGTTGATCTATGAGTACTACGATCGTGTGAGATTGAAAATAGTCTCTCAATCACCGAGCCACTGTTGCTACAGCAAGGGCAATCAGTTCTATCTTCGAATAACGCTCTTCTGTCCCCTCAAGGCCTTGCTCGTGTAGTAGACTCGCTTTTGGACTCTATCTTCTTCCCTCACAAGAGCAAAACTTACAGCCGTGGTTGAAACGGAGAGTTATAGGTACAATTTCTCCCCTGGAGTAGCCCAGTTAAGTAATGGCATAGACCCTAAGTAATGTTTTAGCTGTTGAAAGGCTTCATCACATTCTGCGTTCCACTTGAAAGCCTTTTAGGCACCTTGAAGAAGGGGTGACACTTATCTGTGAAACGAGAAATGAACCTGTTTAAAGCTGTCACCCTTCCAGCTAGTTTTTGCATTTCCTTTATTGTCTGTGGGAGTTGCATATCCATTATTGCCCTGACCTTTTCTGGGATGGCTTCTATCCCTCGGCTGGATACCAAAAAACTGAGAAATTTGCTAGATGCAACTCTAAACGCATACTTTGCTAGGTTTAGTTTCATGCCATACTTCCTCAAGGTGTTGAATGTTTCTTATAGATCAGCGATGTGAGAGTTAGCTTTTCTACTTTTGACAAGCATATCATTGACGTATACCTCCACATTCCTCCCAATCTGGTCTTTGAATATCCTGTTCATCAGCCATTGGTATGTTGCATTCGTATTTTTCAGCCCAGACGACATAATATTGTAGCAATATAACCCACGGTCAATGATGAACACAGTGTGCTCCTGGTCGTGGCTATCTTTATTTGATTGTAGCCCGAAAAAGCATCCATGAATGACAGCAATTCAGCTATCCTTCAGACATGCCTTATTAAGATCAGTGAAGTCCACACACATCCTCCATTTGCCATTCGACTTTTCACCATAATGATGTTCGACAGCCAAATAGGGTAATGGACTTCCTAGATGAACTTGGCCTCTATTAATTTATTCACCTCTTGTTTGATTGTCTTGTAACGCTCGAGGTAAAAAATTTATTATCTTCTGTTTTATTAGCTTGGCTTCAGGAAAAATATTTAAATGGTGGGCAACTACACCTATGCTTATTCCTGGCATATCTTCGTGGGACTAAGCAAAAACATCCAATGTATTGAGCAAAAAATCCTTTATTTCACTTTTCAATAGTTCAGGGGTCCCGAGCCAATCTTTATGGATTTATTCTCTTCAGGAGCACCAACCATTATATCCTCCAGCTGGTCAGCTAGTTCTCCTCACCTCAGTTCCTCGTCATCTCAAACCTCAAGGCTATTTACAATCATTGCCTCCTTTCCCATTTCTTACTTAAGAGAGGACATGTAACATTCTCTCGCCATCCTTTAATCACCTCTGGCACATCCTACACCATCTTTGGTTAGAAACTTGACATGAATATGGTATATGGATGTAACCGCTTTAAATTGGTTGAGGGTTATCCTCCCTAAAATCACATTGCACGCTGAGGGGCAATCAACCACCAAAAAGTTAATCATTTTCGTTGCCTAGTGTGGTTTGTCCCTGAGAGTCACTGCCAGAACAATCAACCCAAGTGAAACCACTCGGTATCCAGTAAAACCCACGAGGGGGGAAGACACTGGTTGCAACTTTTCTTTGCCGATTTCTTTATAAAAAATTAAAATAAGTATAATTGGGTGTCACGTATTACAACTATACACGTATCACAATTACTGTGTGAGATATTTTATATAATTACTATATTAAAATTCAATATAATTATTATATTAAGCCAGTAAAATGAAAGAAAACAAAATCCTAAAAAAAAGAAAAATGAAAGAAACTCAAGTTGTTACCTTTTGAATTTTTTAACATATAAGCAGATATTGTTACTTGAATTTTAATAAAATCAAAATATTGTAATAAAAATTCATTTATTATAAAATTTTTCAAAATTCAAGTAACAATATCTGCCTATACGTTAAAAAATTAAAAAATTCAAAAGGCAGCCACTTGAATTTCTTTCATTTTTTTTTTGTTTTATTTTGTTTTATTCATTTATTTTTTTGTTGGAATATAGCTTAAATGGCAAAAATATGTTTGACTTACTAGCTTAATATAATAATTATATTGTATTTTAAAATATTTAAAAAATTTTATCAATATAATTAAAATATTATAGTAAAAATTCATTAATTGTAAAAATTTTCAAAATTCAAGTAACAATATCCGACTACTTATTAAAAAATTAAAAATAATAGTTTATTAGTATAATTTAATTTTTTATAATAAAAAATAATTTTTAAAAAATTTCAAAGAAAATAATTTATTCTTAACTTTTATAATATGAAGATAATTCACGTGTTATAAGTAGATTTTTTTTTTAAATTCTATTTACAATTGTTTACCTTTTATATAAAATCAAGTTTGATCTACTCATTAAAATATTTTCATTTTTACTGCAAGAAAGTAGGCAACGTATTTTTTAAAAATTAAATATTAATTCAAGTATTTATGCAGGTTAACAATTATTTTTTATAATAATTATTTTTATATTAATTTTTAAAATTTTTTTGTAATAATTCAAGTAACAATTGTTGGCTTCCTTGTCAAAAAGTCTAAAAAAGTAATTTATCAATATAATTTATTTTTTACAATAAAAAATATTTTTATATAAGTTTAATGAAACATATGTAAATAGTTTAATTTTTACAATAGTTGGAAAAAACATACCTGAACTGCAAAGCAAAGAGTTAAACAAAATTAACATTTTTATTTATGTATTTTTGTTGGAATGTGATTCAAATGACAAAATTTATCAATATAATTTATTTTTGATAATAGAAAATATTTTTATATGAGTTGAATGAGACATATGCTGATATTCTGATTTTTACAATAGTTAAATTTTTATCACAATATTTTAAATTATATTAATAAATTTTATTTTTAAATATTATGATATTCAATATATTAATAGTTAATATCATTAATATATCAACCCAATAACTCAAATCTATTTTGTCATTTGAACGACATTCTGACAGAAATAAATAAATAAAGATGTTGATTTGATGTTAGTCGGCAAAAAATTAAATTATATAGATATATTATTATTTTTTAATTTTTTAACAAATAGACAAACATATTTACCTGAATTTTAAAAAAAAATTACAATAAATGAATTTTTATTATAATATTTTAATTGTATTGATAAATTTTATGTTTAACTATTTTAACATTTAATATAATTATTATATTAAGCTAGTAACTTAAAGATATATTTACTATTTGAACCACATTCCAACAAAAGAATAAAAATAAAAAATATTAGATTCACTCGATTTTATCTTTGTAGTTCAAGTACGGAAAAAATAAAAACAAGAAATAATGAAACAAAAAAAGAAAAAAACTTAAGTTGCTGCATTCTGAATTTTTAATTTTTTGACAAGTAGGTAGATATTGTTAGCTGAATTTTAAAAAGTTTTATAATAAATGAATTCTTTTATAATAACTTAATTATATTGATAAATTTATTTTTAAATATTTTAATATTCAATATAATTATTATACTAAGCCAGTAATTTAAAGATATTTTTGCCATTTGAACCATATTCCAACAAAAAAATAAAAGTAAAAATGTTAGTTTCACTTGATTTTACCTTTGCAGTTCAAGTATGGAAAAAAATAGAAAAACAAAAAAAAAATGAAAGAAACTCAAGCTGTTGCCTTTTGAATTTTTAATTTTGACAAGTAGACAGATATTGTTATCTGAATTTTGAAAAGTTTTACAATAACTGAATTTTTATTATAATATTTTAATTAAATTAATAAATTTATTTTTAAATATTTTAATATTCAATATAATTATTTTATTAAGCCAATAACTAAAAAAATATTTTTTTCATTTGAACCACATTCCAAAAAATAAAAATAAAAATATTGGCTTCAGTTGATTACCTTTATCGTTCAAGTATGAAAAAAAAGGTAAAAACAAAAATAGACAGAAAAAAAAAATGGAAGAAATGGAAGAAACTCTTGCTGGCTTGTGGAAGTTGTTCAAATTTGGAGATTTAATGTTAGCGGCTGATAACAAAATCTAGATGTCAGCCGCCCCACTTCTAGCCGTGCTTGGCCAAAGTAAAGAAAATCCTAGGGCCTTGCTTAGCCGAGCAAAACAAAAGAAAAAGATTTTTTTTTCACAAATAATATATATTTAAAATTCAAAAATTTAAATTATTACAAAAGCACCCATGTAATTTACTCTCGATATCATTTTAGTCCCAAATGTTTTGATTGTAACAGTCAAATTCCTATACTTTTAGTACACTTTTAGTCAAGTAGCAATTCGGTCTTTTTGTTAGCTGGCCGTTACACACAACTATTAGACAAAGGATAAGAAAATAATTTCTTCTACTCTTTACGCTTTTTTTACTTTAATCCTTCATATTTTAATTGTAATAATTAAATCTCTTCCATTTTTGTGTATATTTGAAATATATTTTATTAAATTATTTTTAATAAATAATATAATTTAAATAATTAAATTTATATTAAACTAATATATTTATTTTAATTTAATTAGTATGAAATATATTTTATTAAATTCAATTAATTTTTAAAAATTAATAAAATTAAATATTTTATCAATGAGTAATTTGATTGTTTCACTAATAATTGTTATAATTAACGAAATAAAATCAAAATAATCATACAGATAAACGTGTCATCTCTAATTGAATATATATGTGTATAATTATATGTATACGGTTAATGTATATATAGTAAAAATTGCAGAGACAAGAAATTTAGAAAATAGTGGTTGTAGAATCGTTTGGTAACGTTGTTATTTTTCTATTTGTTCTTAGGTCTTTATATTTCTTAGTATTTATTTTCTGTTTATTTTTTTCTGAAATAAAAATTAAAACTACGATTAGAAATGTAAATTTATTTACATAAATTAATTTTTTAATAAAATATTTAATTTTATTAAATTTTTAAACCATTAATTGAATTTAAGAAAATATACTTCATATTAATTAAACTAAATTAAATATTAATTTAATTATAATACTTATTAAAAATAATTTAATAAAATACATTTCAAATTAAAATATGTTATATAATTTAAAATATATTTCAATTATGATATTAATTTTTTATTATAAATCACATTGACATACTATTTTTAATCACTGTAAAATCTAAATATAATTTAAATACTACAAAATTTTATTTGGTGAATTCTGAAAATATTACTATGATTCGGGGTATAGCGACAGCTACGAGTGGAATATTAATATTATTAATTTTTAAAAAAATTAATTGAATTTAATAAAATATATTTTATATTAATTAAACTAAATTAAATATTAATTTAATTATATTATTTATTGAAACTAATTTAATAAAATATATTTTAAATTAAAATATGTTATATAATTTAATAAAATATATTTCAAATTAAATTATTTATTAAAAATAATTTAATAAAATATATTTTAAATATACGGACATGGCCCTAAATAGATCTAATTGACGTCAACAAATCCATATAATCGACTCCACCTAGTGAGAAAATGTTTGGTTTGGTTTGGTTTAGTTTATATTTTAAATATACATCGAAAGTGTTATGATTTGACTGTTACTACTGAAACACGAGGGACGAAAATGACACTGAGGATATATTGTATAAAAAATTACTTTTTACCCTCAATCTAACAGTTGTGTGTAACGACTAGGTAATGGAAGGATCGAATTGCTACGTAACCAAAAGTATATAAATTTGACTATTACAATTAAAATATATAGGATTAAAGTGAAACTAAAAGTAAATTGCAGGGATGCTTTTTGTACTTTATCCTTTCTATAATACAAGAATTTTTTTGTTTTGGGCTTAGTTAGGTACAATGCAAGGACTTTCTTGTAGGTATCCATCTTGGTACTATTCTTGCCCAAACATGCTTAATAGCATAGTTCCAACAAATTCTAGTGCCTGCACTATGTTGTACGGTGAAATTATCAAACTATACATATATAGTACTTCATTAAAGTTTAGCCAAGTAATATGAGACAATAGTTTTTCATTACACTTTGACAATAGTTTACCTAATCTTTTATCGACCTGCGCACATTATCATTAATCCATCATCAAAATTATAAAACTTATAAGATCGTTTGGGCAAGTTGTTATTTATCAATGGGTTATAACTCAGAAGACATATGATTGTTTTACGAAAATAATAAAAAAGCGTTATAAGACGCGAGAGAGAGAGAGAGAGGTAATTTGGTTAAAAAAGTTTTTTAGCTTTTTTTTTTTTGTAGTTTTTTTACTTCTCATATTATTTTTTTCATCAAATTTTAATTTTTTTAGAAGATGTAATTTTTAGGTAAGCAACTTGCATCCATAAAAAATAAAAATTGAAAAATTTATGTCCGTTTGAATAAAAACTATCCATTTAGGTAAAAAAGTAATGAAAAAATTAGTTTTTATTTTTTATTTTTTAAGCTTTTAGCCAAATGAATGTGAATTTTTTTAATTAATTTCTTTTTTATAAATGTAATTAACACGCCTAAAAGTTACAGATTTTTTTAAAAAAATTAAATTTTGGTAAACTACAAAAAGTATTTTTTTTTAACCAAACATAGCCTAATATATGGCAAAAAAACTTACAAGGTCTTTTGTTAATTCTGAATAATATAGGGGGTAAATTTGTCACACATAGATTTGTCAATGGGGCAAATTTGGTTTAGATTCAACTAGAACCAAATCCATTAATATTATACTAGATCTGCTCAATTAAATACCAATTAAATACGTGATCCACCTAAAGATGGCAATTTCAACTTGCCCCAATGGGTATTCGTTTGACCCCGATCTGATAAGTGTAATTATTTTTAAATATTACGGGTAATCCGGTGGGTTAGGGTGTAAATATAAAATAATCATAGGGTATAGGTACGGAGATGGTAAAAGTATACCTGATGGTTATCACCCGAAACTCACCCCTCGGTTACCCTAATTAAAAGGTACTCGCCCCCGATTACCTGATGGGTATTACTTGATTACTGCCCAAATTACTTGCACCAATTACACATTTATTAGATATCTAACAGGTATTAGCTGATTACACATCTAAATTACTCGAATACCAGCTCAAATTGTCAAATATCTGAATTTATGCAAATAATACCATCAATTTGATTACTAAATTATATATATTGTATTCAAAGAACGAAGTCTATTTAATTAATATCAAGTAACTTAAGATTCTGATATCAAATAATTTATTTTAGATTTAAGATTTAGTTCTCGATATGACAAATGGACACAAATTCTTTTTTTTTTTTTTTTTTACTTAATGATAATAAAGGAGGAAGATGAGATTAAATATGAGATTTTTTTTAATTTAATTTTCATAAAAGTAATATACTAATTTTAACAAGGCAAAATTTTTAAATACTTTTATTTAAAGATAATTTTTTAGTCTATTAAGATATAAAATTACTTATAAATTTATAGTATTCAAATAATCTTTTAATCCTTATTTTTTATTTAACTACTTCATATTTCAAGGTTATGTGTACCTAATTACCGGATGGGTATCCGATTACCTGAGAGATTAGGGAATGGTAGCCAGTTAAAAATATCCTTTAGGTAAGGGTGGACGTGGACTAGGTTAGGCTGGGTTTGGGCTGGGCTTATTTGGCCTGAGTTTTCGAGCATCGGCCCAAGCCCAGCCCGGCCTGATATTGGGCTTAAAATTGTAAACTCAAGCCCGTCTATTACTGAAAAATTAAAACCCAAGCCCGTCTATTAGACCGAACGTTAAATATTAAAAAAATATAAAAATTATGCAAAAATAGCCAATAACCTGTTCACAACCACTATTTAAACACAAACAAACAACTAACTAATTAATTAAAACACTCTATAAAATAAAATAATACAATGTCATAAGTTCAAATAGGATGATCACAACATCTTAATTTCAAAGTACACAGCTAGCTAATTAAACTCCATAAAATAAAATTATTACATTGTCCAAAAGATCAAATTAGAAAACCATTAAAATTAAGAAATATAAGCAAATCTTGACTTTCTTCAATGATATCACAAGTTCATACAAAGTTTATGAAGATTGAAGAGATGAAAAAGAAAGACGAAGAAGAAAGTGAGAGTAAGAGATACATACTTTGTATTACAGACTAAGAAGAGGCGAAGAGTGGTGAGTATTTGCGGTTAGGGTTTGTGGGGGGAAGAGAGGAAGAGCGAAGCTAAGGTTTGTGTGTTGAGAGGTGTGGGGCTAACTTACTTATTAATTTTGGGTTAGGCTGTGATGCATAAACCCAAACCCAGCTCAAAAATAAATCGGGCCTAAAAAATTGACCTAGCCCAACCTTATAATCTAAATTCCCAGACCCAAGCTCTACAAATTTCAGGTTAAACTGGGCGGATTTTTCGGGCCAGCGGGCCGATGTTCACCCCTCTTGTCGGGTACCCGCCTAATCCAGGTATTTTTTTATCCAACAGATTCAGGGATGGTTTAGACATACGAGACTTTGATCCGATCCATTTCCATTCCTAGATCCAACGAATCTAGATTAGTTGAGTTCAAGAACAAATAGATTTGGATCTGGATCGATTTGTTAGATTGATTATTTTTTAAAAAATAAAATATTTAAAAATAAAAAATAAAAATTTTAAAATTAGTTAAAAAATAAAAAAAATTATGTGGATTAAAATCAATCATTTTAACTATTTTATTTTACTTTCTCTCTCTCTATATATATATATATATATGAAAAGTTTATACTGCTTAATTTGCATATTATTTACGTGAAATTTTTTTTATCACATTTATTTTTAATATAGCTACATTGTAATTAAATTAAAAAGAATGTGTTGGTTACGTGCTTCAATTTTGTTAACGTATGTTTATTTATGGTTTATATTTTTCAAATTTTTTTTAATTTGAAATTGAAGCTCAATAGTTGGTGAAAACTAAAGTATACATGTAAAGTTTAATTGTTAATTCCCTGAGCGTTAGTTTTGTTCACAATTATGTATGAATGAACAAAATATATATTTATTTTATGTATATTGAATAATATATATATTTTTATTTTTATAAAATGATGATTTACAAATTATTTTAATTATATAATTTTACTGAAAATAATTTAATTCAATAAAAATAAATTATATTAAATATAACTTAATTATATTATTTATTAAATATAATTTAATAAATTATATTTTATGTTAAATTAATTAATTAAATCAATTATTAATTTAACTATATTGTTTATTTAAAATAATTTAATAAAACATATTTTGTATTAATTTAATTAATTAAATTTGTTAAATTATATTATTTATTAAAAATAGTTAGTTTAATAAAATATTTGAACAAAATAATTTGTTTTAATATGATATAACAAAAATGAACAAAATGTTAAAATTAACAAATTTTTACTACAAGAAAAAAAAACCAAAGCGAAAACATTTTTTTTATTTATGTTTTTATTTAAGTTTTTATTTTCTTGTGAATAAAAAATAAAAAAATTTAATAAACACGTTTTTTATTATTAATTTTTAAAAATCCGTGAATATAAATAAAAAAAGAGAACTTTTAAAGTGTTTACAAAATATATCTGGTTATATTAAATTTTTAATCTACTAATTATAATTTATCAAAATTTTTTTACTGTCTATACATATATATATATATATATATATATTAAAATATAATATATTTCTTATTTTTATAAAATAATGATTAAAAAATTTATTTTTTAAAACGGGTCATACAAATAGGATTCAATTATTTTTAAATCGGGACAAGAGGAGTCTAACGGATATCGATCCAGACCCACCAAAGTCACACATAAATTCCAACCCAAGAGCAGCGCGGTCCTTGCTGTTCAAGAGGAGTCCAAACCCGTCACCTCGTCTGTTGTTGATTCATCGAACGATCTCCGCTTCCGTAGGTAAGTTACTCTTTCAGTAGATCAGATCTTCAACTAAGGGTTATTGAGATTTTCTTTGGATCAGCTCCGATGCTGAGTAGTTTATTTTGCTGTATAGCTTAGTTATGTGAATTCTTGTGTTGTTACTGAAGATAATCAATCACTAATAATAAACGAAAAAATTGTTGTCATTGATAAGACGCTTCATCGTTATTTGCGACAATCCTTTTATTGTTTGATTGATTAGAGTTATGGGTCCTATTTTTTATGCAGATTTGATGGTTTAGGGTTAAATATGGTGGATTTTGTTGTGTTTGAGGCGATTTGATAATTTATTAATGATTTCATATGTAGTGGTGTTAGTTGTGGGGAATATTTTTTGGATGAGTGCTTCTGAGTCAATTAATAGTTTCTAAGACTGAGATTATTAACTCGGACTCTGGATTTAGTTTTAAACATGGTCAGATTTTTGCAATCTAGGTCTTCATGAGAAGGGGTTAGGTGATTCCGTTAAGGGGCTCTTTTTTTGATTTTTTTTTAATAGGTAAGCCGGGGGGGGGGGGGGAGGGGTTCAAACCCGGGTGGTGAGTGGGCAAAGTATGGAGCTCAACCACCGACCTAAGTGTCTCACTCTTAAGGGGCTCTTGTTTTGGGTTCTTTTGATGATTTTAAATAAATTCATACTACATAGTTTAGTTTGAGACACTTATGGTTTTTTAGGTTTATAAATTGGCTTTTCTGAACCTACTTGGAAACTAAAATAAGTTTATGAAATAAAATATGGATAATAGCCCACTTTGAGGGGGGTTAGGACCTACTGGTTCAATTTGCAAAGAACTATATTTCCAATATCACAAACTCTATTTTAATGTGATATTCTTTTCTTTTTCTAAGTTACATTACATCTACATTATTTGTAATCTCAACAAAAGATTGAGATAATTTTAAATAATATCCTAAGATAATATTGATACAGTGTTATGTAGAGTTCTATTTCCTACTTTGTGCCCATGTCCACTGGATAAGGCTAAGGGTATATGATGTGTGTTCGACTCCCATATACAAATGGCACACTTGGATCCTTTAATTTTTAACAACTCTTAAAAAAGCAAGTGTTCGTATTTGATGGAAGAAAAGTTTCTAACTTCTCATGTAGGTGGGAGGTTAAAATATCATTGTTTCTCTAAATTTCAATTAATTTCAAGTACATTCCTGAATAATAACTGTAATTTATGTTTGTATATTGCACAATATATAGTGTATTTATTCACGTCTACTTGTCTTAACCAAAATTTGGTTCCATATTCTAATATTATAAGGCTAAACTTTTGGGAGGTCTAACACCTGGATATATACCCTGCACATGGTACTTGTGTCTGAGTTCATGTGACATAGTTTTGAACGTAATTGTAAAACCTATCAATTATCTCTAATGACTAGATAGAAAGGAGGTTGTGGGGTAGGGGTTTGTTTTTTTAAGTTCCTTTAGAGGGCCCTCCCCCCCCCCCCCCCCCCCGGGGGGGGGGGGCGGGGGGGTGGGCTTGTTTTGTGAAAAAAATTGTATGCTTCAGCAGTGTGGACTAGCTGATGTCATATTTCATACTGTCTAGGGATTTAAATAAAAAAATTGGAAATTCAAAAAAAATGAAAGGGAAATTAAAATGTGTTGAAAAACTTCACACATGTCGACTGCATAACTGCATTGCAATATGGTTCTGCAAATCATTTTGACTTATTGCATTTGATAATCATGGGATAAAGGAAAATTTTATAGTAGGTCAGATGTGTACATCTGAGAGAGTTATGTTGTTAATTGTTGTGTTGAATTCTAAGCTCTTGTGGATATATTCTTTTTCAAATCATTCGCTGCATGTTATAGGCCCAATTTTTTGTGGAAATTCTTTGGGCTTAAGAGGCTGCAGTTATTTATAATTTTGTGATGTTTTTTTTTTTATCTTTTCAATGGGATGCAACCTTTATAACCATTTCATCAGAGGGTGCAGTTATTTATAACTTTGTGACGTTCTTTATCTTTTCAATGGGATGCAACCTTTGTGACCATTTCATCAGAGGCTGCAGTTATTTATAATTTTGTGACATTATTTATCTTTTTAATGGGATGCAACCTTTATAACCATTTGATCTTGTTTTTATGGTTTCTTCTGCTTTTCCTTTAACAACCCTTTATTATCCTGCTCTTTGGAAATGGTTGATTTTCTCCCATTCTGTTTCTTTTCCTATTAATCATATCGTCCCATTGTTATTTAGTTTCAGCAGAATGTAAATATCCTAAAGTATTTGGTCATCTGTATATATCTTTTGCTCCTAGATTGGTTGTTCTAGATTTCTTTTAGAAGCTGCTCAGAAACTTTTTGAATTGATTATTGCTTTTTCATAGATCCAACATGCCCAATATGGATAAATTGTACGGTAATGACATATAACTAGGAAAGTATTCCAGGTTGAAGTATATCACTTTGCTAGTAGCCACAAATTTTCAAACTTGAGAGGTGCAGGGACTTGATAGGCACCTCCGTATTGGGAGGTGATCTAATGTAAAGCTAGGTAGCAAACGCCATAACACGTTGGTGAAGTGTTTCTCCCAACTTCTGGATATGAGGAAGCGATCGAATCTAGATTTGTCGTGAGAATTAATCTAGGTGTATGTACCACCTCTTGTGGCAAATCCACTAATCCTAACTCCTTGATGCATTCATTAAACAGTCTTATAGTACTAGATGAAATGCCACATCCCATCATTTCACCAATAAACCTGGTCATGTTGAAATCTCCACCCACGCGCCATGGTAAGTGCCAACTAAATGTAGTACTTGTCAATTCGTCCCTGAAAACCCCTCTTGCTGTGCATTTCTCATTGGACCTTGCACACTTGTCAAGACCAATTTGAAACCATCATCAACTCATAAATTGCCTGTAAATTGAGAAATTCCCCAATTCAAAGTCATCTAGCTCAAGCATTTTTCAATCTTGCATTATTAAGATGCCTCCAAGGGCCTTCTGCATGCAACGACAACTATTTTATCCAACTGCCATCCCAAATCCCCCTCGTTGTTCTATCATCTAACTTATCCAGTTTGGCTTCCTGCAAACACTGTCAGAATCTCATCTCTTCAATGTCCGCGTGACTGATTTGCTTTTCTCCCCTCCATTTAGGTCTTTCATATTTCAACTCCCTATTTTGAGACTCATTAATCAGTTAATAGTATCCTCTCTCCTCTACTCCCCCATCCTGCCCCCTACTGTCGACTTGTCATAATTGACCAACCACTGTAGTGTCCTTAATCCCTCTTCTTTTCCTTGTCACTTGACATTCTTTGATTGTTACTCTTAATTCTGGAGGCTAACTAGTGCTCTTTTATTGTTGAGAATATTTTGTGGATTTTGTCTTCCAAACTATCACAAGAGACTCCCAATATCTTCTAATACCTTGCCTGCATCATCCACACATTCACCTAGCACCATCACAACATTGCCCTACTTCCGCTACCCATTGTTGACAAAAAATGCTAGTGGTTAACATTCAATTGTGTCCCAAGCCCGTTCATTCACCCCACTCTCCATACATTTGTTGTTGTACTCTTTCACTCTTTGACAAATTTTGTCACCCATTGCACCTTCCTCCTTTTGAGCACTTAACAAACCCACCCTAAAAAGCCCTACATCCTATGACATGTCTAATTCTCCTTTGTCATCGTCAGAGGATTGAGCAGAAGAAGGGGCATATTAATGGGACATCAACCAAGTGTCATCTTCAGATCCAAAGTTAGTATTAGATCCTCCTCATTACACCCCACTAATGAGTGTTGATGAAAACAATGTCATCATGAGCATGCAACAGTGACCAATTAGCACCATTTAGAAGAGCTAGTTTATAAACCTATGCTCGAAGAGTTTGGTGACTTGGATAATGTTGAGTCTTGTATCACTATAACGTTAAAAGAGGATGACAATTTCACACAGAACAATAGTAAGACCACCATAGATTTTGGTAATTGCATCTATGTGATCTTTGCTTGCCCCTTGTCTGATCTGGGGTTGAAGTTATACCTAATTCCTATAATGTCACTTGGGATTTTGTTCTCTCGATTGCAGTGTCTTTTTCAAAGTTTGATTTCTTCTGTTTGGAATTCTTGGTTGCACACCTGCTTTACTTATGGCTTGGCTATTGAATGTTGGAGTGCGTGGTTTCAACTTCTTCTTGGTCCGGGATAATAGATGGGACATCACTATATACATTTCCTTAGGTTATTAAATAAAGAAACATTCCCCTTTAACCATATACATCTCCATAGGTTATCAAATAAAGGAACATTTCCCTTGGAATGATTTGTTGGTTTCCTCTATGATGGTCTTCCCTAAGATATGATTTTTGATTATCTTAGTTTTTCTATTTAAAGAGGTGCTTGTGTTGGTAGAGATTATGATTGAGTATTTTGAATTGATAATAAAATATAGCTTGTGAACTAATTTCTCCTTCTCCCCCTGTGTTCTTATCCCTCTCTTGGATATTTCTTCTTTCTCTTGGTTATTTCTTTTATCTTTTGGTAATTTCTAGTCTGCTACACGCACTATCCCAAAGTAAAATAGAAGTCAGAGATATGTAGGGAAGAAGTACGTAAGTGTTGTAATTAGGCCTTAAACGTACCTAAGTATTCTGAAATTGGAGAGCACGGCACTTGGCTGAGTGGCAGCCGGTCCCCTTGCCTGCTCACCCACCTGGGTTCAACACCCTGGGGTGTCTTCCCCCCTTACCTATCAAAAAAAAAAAAAAAAAAAAAGTATTCTGAAATTGGATTAGGTCTTAGGCCCCTATCTGTTAATTTACTTTTGTAAAACAAATGGTTCCCGGTTGAACCCGCTTGAGCACGTAATTTGATTCTAAAATTAGATGAACATAGCCGAAGTCTTGAGAGGTGTGGCCCATTTAATTTTCATTCAATGGCCAAAAGCAGTTCAAAGCATGTACATATGAGCGCCTTTCCTTTTGTTGAATAGTCTTGATATTCTACAAGTTGGATATGAAGCCTATAAGTTGATTCTAGAACTTCTTTCCCTTTCCTCCACCACTTGGCTAATGGTCATGTAACTCATGTGTCTTCTCCGGCAATGAGTAGTGGTTGATCTAGGTTTTTTTTAAACGAAGGGCCCATACGTAACCCACAATGGAATATCATAACAAATGTCTTCGACCTCTATTGGCACCGTTGTCTGAATTTCTCGTCATTGCCCTTCACCTTCATCTAGGCCCATCAAAATGTTCTTTCGTCCTCATGGCTTCATTTACCTCAATTAATCCCCCCGTAGAGATTCTCAATAGATTTAAGGATGTCATTGCCCACAAATGCACCTAGTGGCCCTTGTCCATACACAATTGTTGCCATCCACCTTTGAACATCATCCCCATTTTTGTCATCCATTAAGAAACTGAGGTATACCTCTCAAGCTTCATCTATTCGATTGATGCTCTTCTGTTGCCTCCTTTGAAGGGATTTAAAGAGGAACCAAGTTCTCCCAACACCTTCACTTCAACTCCGCTAGACACCCGCTATGATTGATCGACCCATCTTCCCCACCTCTCCAAATCTTTCTACCAGATATCGCTTCTTATTTTTACAATTAGACACACAGCCCCCATTGACTCAAAGTCACTGGCCTTCCCCATTTTCAACTATTTTGCATGGGAACACCACGTCTGACCACCTCAGTATTGCCACTGCTTTGGCATATAAATTATATTCTCCTTGACTAATCTTGCATCCCCCATTGATCGAACCCAAAGAGGATGTTTGCAAAAAATGTCCCCACCCGACCCCTCGCCGTTGTTGATTTCTGGAACCTAAATCAGCCCTGTGGAACAGACAAGCGTAACTCCCAACGCCTAGAACCCTTTAAACCATGGGCGAATACATATTAATACTCATTTCTCTCCCACCAATTGACCTAGTTGCAAATAACCCCCTTCCATCATTGCATCCTTCCTGCATATTGACGTAGCCCATCTTCATTCTTCTTTGAATATCAATATTTCCTGAAAACCCACCCTTTCGAAAATTCTGACTCCATCGTTTGATCCTTCACTAGTAACGTCAATTGTGATAAAGCCAGTATGGTCTTCCTCATAGTTATGCGAAAGAGGGTTCTCTACCACATAAGAAACGTATGTGCTTATACAAGCCTATATGAATATCCACACTCTTTGTCCAAGATTATTTAACATAATTAAAGCTTATCGTTATTGTGGTGTAGAGCAACTCTCATAATTAGGTGGATGCACAGATTGTCTTGTTTTTCTGCTTTCTTTGGCATCATGATCTCACTAATTGCATCTTAATTTCAGTGTAACTGCTTTACTATTTCTTAGCAAGAATGGATGCCAATAGGGGTCAGAATGGAATTCAAATGTTGTTAGCTGCAGAGCAAGAAGCTCAACACATTGTCAATGCTGCAAAGGCTGGTAATAACTTGCGCTATTCTGAATTTTAAATTCTTTCTTTCTTTCTTTCTTTCTTTCTTTCTTCTTCTTCCTTTTTTTTTTTTAAATTAATACCGGACTGACCCCACCTAGTGGGAAAAGGCTTAGTTTGGTTTGGTTTTTAAATTAATACCGGTATTCTGAGTTTTAATTTGTCTAATACTTTTCACATTTTTTATACAAGGATCATTACTGTTATTAGGCATCTTTATTACGTTGCTGGTACATTGTTATATAATTTTGTTGCAGGTTGTTGGGATGGTTATTGTCTGTTCTTTATTTTTTTTTTAACATTTGTTTTTTCGTGGGATTTGTGTTTTCTTTTTTACTATGAATAAATGAGGTTCCTCGGAGAGGAATTAATTATCGTAAATTAGGACATTTGGTTCTGTAACTCCGCCTATGTTTTTTTTTGTTTTTTTCATAGCCGGTTCTAAGCCCGGATAAAGGAGGAGGGTTGTGTTAAGTAGTCGATAGTCAGCGTAAAACTTTGTCGAATTTTTTTATGGATTTTTTGATACCTAATGAGATTTTGTGGGGGCGTTCCTTATGGAGGACATGACCCTAAACAGATCTAATTGGCGTCGACAAATCCATATAACCGACCCCACCCAGTGGGAAAAGGCTTGGTTTGGTTTGGTTTGGTAGGACATTTGGTTATGTGAACGAGCATGTGTCAACATGTATATGTTTGAGCGATGGGCTGCATAGAAAGGAGTAGTGTCTAATGAGGCAATGTTGGTAGGTGAGTGGCCCTGTTCTCCTGGTTATGAAGAAAGTTGAGTTGCATAGAGTTAGGAGGCTGTGCTGGGTAGTGTCCCAAGTAGGGACAGAGCCAAGAATTTGGTTTCTCTACTATATATGCATTTTGTGGGTGGGTGGGATCCCAATAAATTTTAGTACCCTAAACAAATTCTGTAAAAGTGAAAAATTGAAAATAAGAAGAAACATAAATATAAACCAAAGCATGAGTTTTATTATTCAAATAATAAGAAATTTGCGTAAAAACTAATAATAAAAATTAATTCATATGCAAAGCTGAATATTTTACTAGTAATAATAGAATAGCTCTTTGGATCTCCACATTCATTCAAATAATTTGAACCCAGTCATTCAAATGCTAGCGTTTGAATGCTCCCCTTTTGCAGTAGTTTGAATGACTGGCCTTTGTTTGTGAGCTCTGCTGCTTTTCTTCCTTGATCTATTTTGCTGCAATTTCCATCGTTCTCTTTTTTTTTTAATCTGAAATTCCGTAGCATGCGAAACATGACAAGTGTAAAATATACCTCTGAAAATAGATTAATAAAATGGACAATTCCTACTTACTAGACATTGTTTTCATTCACTTTTGTGGGAATATCGAGTGCAATCAGATAGGAATCTATTTAGTGATGTATTACTTATGCATGGGGACTCCTCGTCCTCCTATTATTTTAGCTTGTTTTCTTTCTATTAATGAAAGTATTTTTATTTATGTTGGGGTATTTTTGACATAGCCGGTCTCAAGCCCGGACAAAGGAGGAGGGTTGTGCGTTAGGTAGCCGACAGCCAGTACAATATTCAGTCGGATTTTTTTTTCATGGATTTGAAAGTATTTTTATTTATCAAAAAAAAAAAAAAAATCAGAGAGCAATTGTAAAATTCATCGTGCCTTGTTTTTTTATTTTTATGTTTTTAACCGAGGATGACATATTTACTGTACTAGCGACAGCCAACTGGCATGTAACATTATGGGTGGTGTCAGAAGATTTATGTGCCATGAAACTTGTTATTATGGCTCAGCAATCTTGTATACCAGCTGTGAAACTTGTTTTATTAAAGTGCAGAAACATGCATATTGATGAAAATGTTCGAAATAGTGGTAGATTTATGCTTAACGTTATATAAGACACTACCCAATGGAAAATAAGTACTTAACCCAAAAATTGAAGATTAAATCTTCTGGTGGTCTCCATCTTTCTCCCTCTGGATAAGAAGTCATTTAATTGCTTGAGTGTCCGATACACTGATTTATACCCCACATTAATTTCTGTTTTCAGCAAAAATGGCTCGGCTAAAACAGGCCAAAGAGGAGGCTGAAAAGGAGATTGCTGAGTTCCGTGCTCAAATGGAAGCTGAGTTTCAAAGAAAGGTTGCAGAGGTAAAACTATAAAAAAAATGAAACAAATTGTCAGTAAAATTTTGTTCATGTAGGATCTATGCCTATTCCAATTTGAAGCAGTTTCAAGTTTAAATTTGTACCGCCAATTCCATTTTCATAAATCGGTGAGTTGTAACCCCAACTCTAATTATCTGCTAGATGGAGAGAAAATATTTATCAAAAATATCTGTTTATAAAAAAAAAAAAAAGAATATCAATAATATTCAATTGCTCCCATTTTTGAAACCGTAATTTGAAGATTTATCAAGAATATCTAATTGCCATTTGCCACTCCCCAAACCCAAAAACGAAATTTTTGATGAGATGCTTATGCATTAATTAAGCACTATTCATTTCATAACAGAGTAGTGGAGACTCAGGTGCTAATGTGAAGCGTCTTGAACAAGAAACAGAGGCAAAGATCCATCACCTGAAGACGGAGGCTGCGAGAATTTCTCATGACGTTGTGCAGATGCTTCTGAGGCATGTAACTACTGTAAAGAACTAAGATGGTGAGTTTTAACTCGATGGCCTTAGCATGTTCGGTGTTCTTTTCTGTTTAATTCCCAATATCAGAACTAAAATTTCCTGCTTGTGACAATGAGGAGGTTTGCTTTCATCATGTATCTTACCAGTTAGTAGCATATTTATCATTTGTATTAGTTGGTATTCCTTCGTCAAATAAAACTTTCCGTCATAGTTCTCGTGCATCCAATACTCTACTTTGGTGGCTGAAGACCACTCTCTCTCTCTCTCTCTGTGTTTGTTGTTAGAGTTGCAAGGGCTTTGGTACCATGTTATTAAGAGGAGCAGAAAGCTTGACTATAAGTAAGTATGCTTTTAGTGACGCCAAAAGTCGTCACCGAAACCGAAAATATAGCATTTGTTATAGAAAACTTTTGGTGACGATATTCTTAATGACTGCTTGTTGTCGCTAATAGTCCTGAAACTTAATGCGATGACAATTTATTATTGTCACTAAAAATTAATTTTCAATGGCAACTTTTGTGACGACTAAACCTATCACTAATTAACATATTTAGTAATGTCGAATCTTGTCAAAGAATCTTACGAGGCTATCATTATAGGAATTTTTTTTTATTTTGTCCAAATTAAAAAATATATCCTTGTAGTGACTGTATATTGTCACTATAGTACACAATAGTGCATTCTACGAAAACCATGGGTAGTGACACTCTTATCTCGTCTCTAAAATTACGTACTAGTGATGAGTGACTTCGTTGTTACAATAAATATGGCTAGTGTGATGTAACAAAATCCTCAAATTTGATGTAAATTGGTTTTATTGGATTTCTAGCAATAAGACAAGAAGAAAAAATAAAAAAAACAGTACAATCAAAGATGGAACAAGAATGTATGAATTTCTAGAGCAAAAGTTCCAAGAAAAGACTGAAAGTCTGATTTTCTGGAGTAAAATAGTAAAAATCAACGTTACAAGGACTCATAAACAGGTATTTATCTTAGGGTTACAAAGCCTAACTTCCGAGCCTTTGATCATCGTTCTAACTCTTTATTCCTAGCCCTCCAAGGTAGTTGAAAACTCACTTGACAACTACATGTGTTTTTTTTTTTAAATAAAGACGAAGACCTTAAATACCATCTATAATACTACTATAAAATATAAAATACTGCAGAAATAAAAAGATAAGAAAATTTGCTAGTAAGGCTTAAACTAAGCCTATTAGCGGGGTCATTGGCCTTGACAGGCCTCTTGGATGTTTCCTCATCAACCTCTCTGGGTTGAAAGAAACTCGACTTTGGCGAGAAAGTTCCTTTAACTTAAGCGTAAACATTTGGATCAATCCTTTTCAACTCTTCCTTGACAATCCATGTACTTTCACTAGCTGGTTTGCCTAATCATTTTACCAAGGATCGCTTATACTGATTCCCTCTCCTTGATTTCATCTCTTTGATGTCCAACACATCTTCAACAAATTGCACCTTTGGAAGTTGTTGAATCTGAGCCTCTCTTGAAACCGCTTCTCTATCAGATCCTTGAAACAAATACAAGTTAGACACATTAAAGACAGGGCTACTTTGTAAATCTGGTGATTACTCCAACAAGTAGGCATTGGAGCTAATTTTCTTCAATATCTTGCATGACCCAAACTTTCTAGGCTTAAGCTTGTGGCTTGTGCCCTTTGAAAATCTCTCTTGCCTCAAATGGACCAACACAATGTTACCTTCTTTAAAATCCTTAGCTCTCCGATGTTGATTAACTGCTATTGCATAGGATTCATTACTAGATGTAATGGTTGCTTTCACTTCCTCTTGGACTCTTCTAATATGATATGCAAAAGCTTTTCCATCTTCACTCACTCTAGCCTCTTGCGGTAGTGGTGCCAGTTCAAAAACATGTCGAGGTTTAAGTCCATAAGTTGCCTCAAATGGAGTTTTCTTCGTAGTTCTATTCCCTGAATTATTGTGGGCAAATTTAGCTTGTGTTGTAATGGAATCCACCATGTCTTCACATAATCCCTAACAAGACATGTCAACAAGTTAACCAAGTTGCAATTGATTACCTTTGTTTGTCCATCCATTTGTGGATGACAAGTGCTAGAATATTTGAGTCTGGTCTTTTCTCCATAATGTCCTCCTAGGAAGTACGGATACCGCAAGATAAGTGCTGTATCCATATCGGATATGTATTAGATACGCACACTCCTCGGATACTTCAAGATACGTATTGGATATGTAACATGACGTATCCTATTATTTTATTATTTTTCTTCAAATATATGATTAAGAAAAATCTGGATTTGAGTAGTTGAAACTCCTAAAATTATAAAATCTTATGACTTATATTTTGTTATATTTTGTATATCGAATTATATATGAAATTAATTTTTTTGTTGTGAATGTTATATTCATATATATAACTTTTTTTTGGTAATTTATTCATATATATATAACTAACAAAAATATACAAAATTTATATTTTTTTGTCATATTCTTATCGTATTCGTATCTTTATTTTTTTTAAAATTGCCGTATTCGTATCCATATTCGTGTCCATGCTTTTTAGGTGTACTCCAAAAATGGCCCATAAACTTGACATCTCTATCAAAAACAATTGAATTTGGAATGCCATGCAGTCTCATCACTTATTTGAAGAATAAAATGCCATTTTAGAAAAATGGTCAACTACAATAGAAATTGTTATATCCCCTGTCTTTGGAAGTCCCAAAATAAAATCCATGCTAATATGTACCCAAGGAGCTTTTGGAATGGATAGAAGAGTGTACAAGCTAGTGTATTGTGAACTCTCCGTGCCAAATTGACAGATCGGGACACCTCTAAACCAACTTTTCACATCCTTATATATCTTTGGCCAATAATAGCGATTAATCACCATTGCTATTGTTTGTCCCTTCCAAAATGACCTCTTAAACCATTGCCATGAAGTTCCCCTATGATTTGCTCGCGTAGGGATCCCTCAGGAACGTACAACTGATTTCCCTTGAATAAATACCAATCATGTAACATGTATGGCAGCCTTCCCCCCTCCCCCCCCCCCCCCAAAAAAAAAATCAAACCTTATAATTCAACTACACTTGGCATGCTTCCAAAATGACCTATTTTCATTTTGATTTTTCAAAATTTCAATCCCAATTGCTTGTGTACTCATCACTGTCAAAAATAGAGTCTACCTACTTAATGCATCTGCAATATTATTAGACTCACCAACTTTGTATTTAAGAGAAAAAGTAAATCCTTGTAGATAAAAACTCCACTTGGCATGCTTAGAATTTAGCACTTCTGTGAATTCAAGTACCTCAAGGCTTGTTGATTAGAATAAGCAACAAACCCTCTAATGCTAGGTAATGCTCCCGATGTTGAATGACTCGAGCAAGTGCATAAAATTCTAAGTCATGGGTAGACTAACGACGTTTAGCATTTGTTAACTTCTCACTAAAGAACTCCACTGGCCTTCATTTTTGACTAAGAACAGCCCCAATTCTCACATGTGACGTATCACACTCTACTGTGAAAAGTTGCTCAAATCTAGTCGAACTAGTACTGGAGTTGTTGTCATCATCTCTTTATTTTGTTCAAGAGCTATTCATGCTGATTTTGACCTCTTAAATTCAACTCCCTTCAGACACTTTATGAATAGGCTCATAATGGAGCTAAAATTTCGTATAAACCTTTTGTAGAAAGAAGCCAATCCATGTAAATTGCAAACATCACCCATAAATTGCGATATGGGCCAATCTTTAATAGCTCAAACTTTGTTTGGATTTGGTTGCGGCCCTTTAGTTAAAATAATAAAGCCAAGAAACACAACTTTGTTGCACAAGAAAGAGCACTTCTTCAAATTGACATCGAGTTTCTCCTTGCAAAGAACCTCCATGGCTTGACGCAAATGCATCAGATGCTCTTTTTTAGTTCGACTGTGTATTAAAATGTCAGCAAAGTAAACAACTACAAATTAAACCACGAATGGTTTGAGTACCTCTGTAGTGACACACATGAATGTGCGAGGCACGTTTGAGTGTCCAAACAATATCAGTAACTAATATAGTCCATCTGGTGTCTTAAAGGCATTTCTTTACTCGTCACCACTCTACATTCATATTTGGTGATAACCGTTCTTTCGAGTCAATTTTAGAAAATATTTTAGACCTAACAAACATGTCACGCATCTCTTCTAAGTGAGGGATGGGGAATCGATATTTTACTGTGATTTTGTTAATTGCATGACTATCCACACACATTTGCCATGAATCTTTTTTTGGTGTTATTACAGCTGGGACAACACAGAGGTTTTTGCTAGCTTGCACCAAGCCCTTCAAAATCAGCTCTTCAACTTGTTTTTCCATTTTTCCGGTGAGCAGGAAGCGTTCTATAGGATGGCAAATTTGGTAAAAGTGCTTCGGGTACTGGATCAATGACCTGGTGAATGCTTCTCATAGGGGGTAAACCCTTCAGTAGTTCATCATTGACCAGCTCTTTAAATCATTTAGTAGCTGCTGAATTTTAGATGGAAAATAATCAAATTCAAACTGTTGGACCTCCATTACACTCCTACCTACTAATGCATAGATAATCCCTAATTTTTTACTCTTAACACTTGTAAATTTTTGGGCAATTAAGGTGGTGTTTGGCACATCGAAGTTTACCAAAAGTTATAAAAAATTATCAATTTTTTCTAACTGTCTTCGATTAAATTTCGCCACGTGTTACTTTTGCATTAATATATTTTTTTTGGGTCATCCAAATACCACTTAAGAAACCATTAACCTTCCTGGCATTAGGAAAATTTGTAGGTTCTTCCTTGAGAGGTTACAAAATGAGATTTTTATTACTTTTCTTAAAGAAATATGTATTTGCTTTTATATAATGGATCATGTTTTTATCACACCACCACAGTTTTCTTAAAAGAATAAGACATGCATCCATAGGCACCATTTCATACCAAGTTTTGTTATCAATATTATTGTCATTGTAAATTTAACTAAACAACAAGAAGTAATATGTACCTTATTTCCCTTTCGGAACCAAACAATTTTATAAAGGATTAGGGTGCTTTTCAGTTGGTTAATTTAATTCACAAGGAACTACGAATGAAGCCTTGGGTTTCTAAACTCTTCTAACCTACTGTTCTCTTTTTAAAATAATAAAAAAATAAATAAAAATGGGTTTTAGTTTTGAAAAGGTTGGTTTTTGGTTACTTAACAATAAACTAAAATGGCAAGTAATTAAATTAAATTAGAAAACAGGCGACCGAACCACTATCTAAGTATGAAAGGTTGCAAGATTCAAAGTAAACTAAACTAGAATAAGCAACGTAAATAATGAAAATAGAGTTTCGAAACAATATACGGAAGAAACTTGATCCGACCAACAAATTTGGTCGGCACCTTATTCTCAGATTAGATGTGAATTTTTATCTCAGTTTACAGCTTACATTAGGAAAAGTAAATCGAAAATATTTCATCGTGAAAATAGTTATTAAAGCACAATTTTAAAATCACATTTATTATAAATAAAATCGGATAGATTTTATCGTGAAAATATTTTTTAGTCTAGATCTCTTTTCTTTGATTTCAAAATATAAAGAAAGTTCTAATCAAGTAACGTTATCAGAGATTCCAACGAAATATGATTAAAGTTACAAGTTTTCGAATGTTTTGAAAACAAAAGAAGGAGAAAACTAGAAAACTAATCTAGATCCATCTCCTCTATTTTCAAAATATTAAGAAAGTTCTAATCTTGTGTGGTTTTCAGGGATTTTAAGAAAATATAATCAATTACACAAGTTTTCAAAGGTCTTGAAAATATTAGAAGATGAATCTCGAAGAATAAGAACTCTAATATATAAGTTTTACATTGCATGCTTGGATCTATTCACATTTACCATTCAAATGAGGATCTATTTTTCATTGATGGATTGAATCAAGTATGGATCTAAGCTAGCATTTTAAATAAATAAACAACATAGAAAATAAGAGAGAAGGTAAAAAAAGCAAACTCTATTGAAGAAAAATCTGCACTTGTATTATAAGGACTGCTGCATATTTAAAGCTTTAATCCAAAATTTCATTAAAAACTCATTGCAAAACTCTCTAAAACTAAGGGAAAACTAAGGAAAAAATATGCTAGAAATATATGAACGGCCCCTGAAAAGTTTGATACATGTTCAACATTTGTAGAGGGCTAAGAAAAACCCCTAAAAACTAAAACTCAGGATTGCATCGTTAGGACTGTGTTGGGACGCTAGCCTCTAGTGGGTTGTTTCCAGCTTCTGACTTTGGCTTTGTGAGGTTATTGCTCTTTGTTGTTGGGATGGCATTGGGATGCCAAGTCTGGAACCTCCTTTTCTGCTTTGTTTTGGTCCTCATTCAACTCCTTAATGTCCCTTATGATTACTTTTGGTGTTTTCTTAGCTTTTAACCTCATTTGTTGCATCGAGGAGCAAGTTTCTATAAAGATTACGGAATTCTATTAAAATACATGCTATGATGCAAAATTGTAGTTAAAAACAATATGAATTCAAGTTAAGAATTACACTTTTCAAGTGTAATCACACCTCTTAACTTATCTATTGCTAGTCCCTAGCAATAACTTTATTCAAAATAGAAGGAATTACTTAATCTAAATTCTCTTTTCGTTAGAAACACGATTGTACTTACTTACCTGCAGTAAGCCTTTTAAACCTCTAGGTTCTCCTTATTGGATGATTGAAATCTTGTAAGGGTTCGCAATGAATTTACCAACAAAATTCTCAAATTAGCTCTTAAGTTAGTCATTAAATGATCAAAAGACTTGTGGTTCAGTTTCAGTAGCAAATAAGTTATACCATTCAAAAATCAAATTAACTCTTTTTAACACCGGTACAACTCAATCATTCTAAATTACCTCAACTCAAATGCGTCAAATAATATTACTCATGTAAACTAAATGTCGTGCATAATCTAAAATTGCGGTTTCAATTCCAAATCTTACTTAGGTTGTTCACTTAACCAAAGAATTCACTCTAGAATAAGTTTCGCTTATGGTTCATGCAAGGATACAAAACAAATTATGCATTAAACTATTTAAGACGTGAATGAAAGAATTTAAAATGTAGCTTCATAAAAGAATGTATTCATGCTTTTATCAAGATAATTTGCTCAACATATACACAAGTCTCGTCAACGTTCTTACAAATGCTTTTCACCTAAAGTCAGTTAGATCTTTTACAAGATTGTAACTTGACCATGGAGTGTTGGGCTAACAAACGAAAGATAGGGAATTCAAAGTGCAATATCATGGGAGTTAAATGTAAAGTGCATTAATTTATCATCTTTTCTCCACCCAACTTCTCCTTTTCCACTTTCTTATATATTAAACTTAAGGACAAAACTAGGGACTTTATTGATTATGAACACCTTTTTTTCTTTTTTTTTTTCTTTTTTACATGAGACTAATAACAATGACTTTCTGAAATGCAATGTCCCATATATATATATATATATATATATTTGGAATAAAATTTGCTTAGGATAGATATAACATTTGAATGTTTGAGTCCCAATAATTCATGCATCTCTTCTTCTTTTGCCCCTCAATTTTTTTTTTCTCACTCTCTTATCTACCTTTCCCAAATAGATTGCACAAGAGTCCCATGACATACAAGAGTTGGCTCACCTAAACAACTAAAGTTAAGGTTATATCCATTGTGGCTAATCAAAAGAAAATTTTCATTTTATTTATTTTTTCGGCTTTATGTTGGCTCTTAAGGCAATGTAATGAAAGAAAGGGTATAGGCTTTAAAAAGGTTCAACGATGGCCTAACATCTCTCTAAAGGCTAAAAGCATCTTTTAGAAACATTAATTTAACTGTGTGCGCTAGACAAAATACTTTGTGCATGTAATATCAAAACAATCTGATGTTTATGAAACTAAAAAAAAAAAAAATGATATGAAAGAAAAGTAAAGATCTCATGTAATCTCTCATATCAAGAAGATAAGGCTCTAAAACTCACTGAATGTAGGGTTCGTGAATTTCCACCTATGTTTTGACATACTTAGACAACTAATTCTTATGAGTACTACTCGTTAACACATTTTCATTTCAACAATGTCAAATGCCAAGTTCTTAATGTGCTTCAAAAGGTCTAGTTTCATTCTGAATCGCATTGCTTATCTAAAACTGAAACCAAACTAGTCATCTTTCAAATGGTTAATACAAACAAGGACTAATTTAAAGTCATGCTAATGCATTCACTATATCCTTAGTCAAGTTTCTAAATTCAAAATTGACCTTAATTTCTTAAAAAATTTGAAAAATCCTTTCCATTTTTTTTATTCATGCTACCATGTGCCCACCCCCAACTTAAGATACGCATTGCCCTCAGTGTGTCCAAACGCAACTTTGTGGGTTTGTAGTGTACATGAGAGCATGATAACAGCGGAATATAACTTGACAAAAATTGAAAATGAATTAAGTATGTATGCCAATCTCTTCCCACTCGCTAACTTAATATACAACTTACCTATAAATATCAACATTGAAAGCAGTGTATGTAAAATGAAGGAATGGTCAGATAATTCCCTATGAAGATAGTATGCCATGTTAAAACAAAAATCAATGTATTTAGCAAAAGCAGATTAGAATTTCTCATCCTCCTCTTTGTTTGAATCTAGGATGGGAGTATCCTCCTGATGCTCTATGTCGTACTCCTTAGGGTCTTCCTCATCAGAGTTAGAGTTGGAGTTAGACTCATTAACCAAAAAGAATTCATGTGGCATGTAGAAAAATAGGGGTGGACGAGGACGAGGACGATGACGAGGCCTAGGCCTGGCAGGGCTAGTAACGAAGAACTCTTTGTACTAGGATTCCAAGTCCACTATTGTCTCAAACTCGTCTCTGTCTTTAGTCAGATTGAAAAATAGATTGTCATTTGCGACCCTCCCACCCCAATTGGTGTAGGATTTGGCATCCTCATCAATGTTTTCAAAAGTGGGGTCATCCAAGTCATCAAATTCAGCCATGTCAAAATATTTAGGCTTGTAATTAGTATAGAATAGCCAAATCACAATATATGTACTCCATAAAAATCAACTATAGGGCAATCCAAATATTGAAAATATAAAATTAGCATAAAATTACGAAAGAAAAACAAAATCGATCAATCTACAATCTCTAAAGTGATGCGGAAGCCAAAAAAAAAAAAAAAATTATTATTAGAATTTTATACAAGGATTTGACCTTATTCTATTAAAGATTTATTTTATTTTAGGTAAAATTTTATTTAGATTTATTTTAAGAAGGATTTAATAGAATATTTGATTTTGCTTTATTTTTAGTTCTCTTGAGAATGTATTAGCCTATTTAAAGACTTATGATGATTAGGGTTTGATACATTGATGAATATGAAAATTTGAGTTGTTGAAGTCTCGTGGTTTGTTTTCCCTGTCCTCCTCTTCTTTCTTCCCTCTCTCCTAAACTTCTTCTCTCTCTCTTTATTACTCTCTCTTTACTTTAATCTTTCAACTGTCCTACACCAAGTTTGGTATTAGAGCAAATCGATCTATAATCAACGAAAACTCATTATTCTTCTCAAACTCTAGCCGCAACTGTAGTCATAGCCGCCACACGTGCCCTACACACTCTCAGACCATTCGAGTACACTTTCGTTTCCAGCGATACCCAACTTCGGCGAACCCCACCATTGGCACCACCAACCTTCGGCAAACTCGTCGATGACTCTAGCAACCTCTGGCGACTTTTTCAGCAACCGGCCGGCGACCTTCGGCGGCTTTTCGTGTGACTTCCAACAAAATTCAGAATAACCACTACACTCCAGCAATCTGACCTGTGCTCCACGCGAAACTCTGGCGACCTTCAACAACTTCCGGCGAAGCTCTAGCGACTTCTAGGAGGCTTCGGAACACCTCACAATTCATTTTTGCAGATTCAAAATTGTCAGTACACTATTGGGTACAGTCAAACAATAACCAGATGCAAACCCAAATAGCAGCCCTCACTGAAGCCATTCAAAGATTGAACGTGAGGTTAGACATATGGGAGGAATACTATTAGCCGAGCAACGCTATTCACCTCTGTTCTAACCAAATATTGAATTCAAAGTCAAACACAGTTTCAGTTCCTCTATTTGGTGCCCTTACCGAAATATCAAAAGTAATTGATGAACCAAATAGAAAATCTGATGACGACCACTTTAAAGTGAAAAGAGAGCCTAATGATGATCAAATTGAAGAGTTGATTTATGAGCCTGATCTTGACGACTTTTATTTTTCAGATGATGAAGATGATGACTAAATCGTAGGCAAGCCACTTGATGAAATTGTTGCAACTACCGAAATTATTGCTACTAATGAAGTCATTTCTTTTGATGAGGCACAGATTTCCAGCGATATTACTGATGTCCCTGTAGGTACTATCGGGTTGAAGAGTATGCCTAAAATTTATGGTGATTCTGTAGATTTTGTCTTTCTTACACTTAAACTTCTCCCACAAGTTGGTCCATTTTTTGTCTTCTTTCAACATCTACAAGTTTTATTTTCTGAATCACGGGACTTCTATTTCGGAAGATTTGGTGGATACACTAAATTTCTACCGCTCCTGACTGGTGTTCATGAACTTTGGGAGCAGCTTGAATATCCGCTTTGTTCATGGCCTGGCGATTGAAGGAGTATGCAAATTTTTAACTCGACGGAGTCGAGTTTTTCTAAGAGGTGGAGAATGATGCGGAAGCCAAAAAAAAAAAAAATATGAAATAATTATTATTAGAATTTTATTTTATTAGGATTACATTTTATATAAGGATTTTACTTTATTCTATTAAAGATTTATTTTATTTTAGACAATTTTATTTAGATTTATTTTAAGAAGGATTTATTAGAATATTTGATTTTGCTTTATTTTTAGTAATCTTGAGAATGTATTAGCCTATTTAAAGGCTTATGATGATTAGGGTTTGATACATTGATGAATATGAAAATTTGAGTTGTTGAAGTCTCGTGGCTTGTTTTCCCTTCCCTCTTCTTCTTTCTTCCCTCTCTCCTAAACTTCTTCTCGCTCTCTCTATTACTCTCTCTTTACTTTAATCTTTCGACCGTCCTTCACCATAAAGTCTAAGCAAAGCACCCAATTATAGAAGAGTTAAAGTTTGTAAGTTACAAAACAAGACTATCATATTAATTACATACATGTGAGTGAATGAAAAACTAAGAAACTAGAAAGGTTATGCTATGTATTACTGTTGCGGGGAGGTGGAAATGGTGCTCTAGTGCCAAAGTAGTAGTCATAGATGCTTTTGAGTATTCTGGAGTTCTCATTCTCAGAGACCTCAAGATGCACCACCTGCTTATCTAGTTGTGCAATAGTCTCGCCTTGGCTCCTCAACATGTCCATGAGCTGGCGATTTGTCACCTCCTCTTTCTCTGTGGCCACTGAGAGCTACTACTTGCTTCATATTGTCGACGTGTATTTCTTCTTTTCTTAAGGGTCCTTGAGGTTTAGCTTTGGTAAAAGACAGATAGTTTAGGGGTCCATGGGCCTCGGCTCCTTACAAAGTATTATCTATAGTAGCCCCTCGGCGTTCAAAAATTTAGGTTAACATGCCCTCAAACGGTATGCCACCTTATCTCCTAGGGTGCTGCTCTATGAAGTCATCTAATTCATGTAACAGAAGTCATTTGAGTGTAGCTTCATAGAAGAATGTATTCATGCTTTTATTAAGATAATTTTACTCAACATACACACAAGTCTTATCAACGTTCTTACAAATGTTTTTCACCTAAAGTCAATTAGGTCTTTTATAAGGTTGTAACTTGGTCATGGAGTGTTGGCTAACAAATGAAAGATAGAGAATTCAGAGTGCAATATCATGGGAGTTGAATGTGAAGTGCATTAATTTATCATATTTCCTTTTCCTAACTTCTCTGTTTTCCACTTTCTTACACACTAAACTTAATGGCCAATCGCAGGTCAAATGAGGGTGACTGACATATTGTCCCCTACACATATTTAGTTGTTATAACATATTCCCGTTCCATAAAACATCCGAATGTGGTGAAAAGAGAGCTGTATTGCTATATGCTATAGGGACAGGGGCTTCTATAGATTTACCAAGACTTCTATGAGATGAATTAGATGACTTCATGGAGCACCCCAGGAGACAAGGTGGCATACTGTTTGGGGGCATATTAACCAAATTTTCGAATGCCAAGGAGCCACTATAGATATTACTTTGCAAAGAGTCGAGGCCCAGGACCCCTAAACTACCTATTTTTTTACCAAAGCCAAACCTTAAGGACCCTTTAGGAAAAGGAGAAATGCAGGTCAATAATATGAAGTAGGTAGTAGTAACTACACTTGAAAATTGTAATTGCAAACTTAACAATTAGATTATAATTCATGCATTTGTTTAATAATTTTATAGTTTTTGGCTACTTTTTATGGTTATTTTGTTTTGTTTTCTAAATACAGTGAAAAGAAGGAAATTGTTGAAATAAGTGATGATGAAAAGGACACAGTGATCCGGACACCTCGACGACCGGTCTGGACTAGAGCAAAGGCACGGCTGGAGAATAAAAAGAAAGATAAAAAGTGACATTGGACCTTACTGCTGTTCGGACACACCATCAGGTGGTCCGAACACCTGCGACCATTGTGCATGGGATTTTTAGGTTTTTAGGGTTTCGTTTTAGGTTATGTATATATATTGTTTTGATGGCCGTAGTCGAAGACATTCATTATTATTTTTTCTTCAGAATTGTAGAATGCAATTGAGAGTTTAAATTAGTTTTTGGAGTGGTTCTGATCTTCTTTGTTCATAGATTATGTAATCACTTTGCTTCGAAGTGTGGTATTCTTGCTTTTATTCTCATCTAATGAAGTTTATTTTTTATTTAATCACTGTTTCTATATTCTATTTTTACATTAGAGTAATGTTAGGTTAAGTTCTTTAACCTTGATTCAACAAATTAAGGAAGGGTGGAAGGCTAGGATCAATACGATGTGCGTAGGTTTATGCATGTGATGTGAAAACATCTATTCGTAAATTTGCATTTTATTTTCAGATTTGATTTCATTTATGTCAAAAACCTTCAAAAATGAAAACCCTTGATCATATTCTCTGTATCACTAATAACGATTTTAGAATTAAAAGTTTCTTTCATATTTTGAAATAAATGAATTGGGTTTGAACCAAAATATTATCAAAGAAAATATTCGGGTTTTATAATCCTAAAAGTGAATATAAAACTGTGTTTTTGGAATTTTAAGAGCTTTCAATGGAATATTTTTTGATTTATCTTTCCTTTATATGAATTTTAGGTCGTAGTTAATTGCACATTAGATTGTGAAACAGTATTTCCACCTGGAATTGATAGTTGAATCAAGGACTTTTTGTTATTGATTTCCATCCTACTTGATTTAGTTCACTGTTTTAAATCTTATTTGTTAGTGGTTTCATTATTTAGTTAATTTGATTGCTGGTCATTATTGGATAAGATTTTGGTAATTAGTTTGTTTTAATTGGGAAGTTAAGTTATTATTAAATTAAGAAAATTTATCATCTTAAATCCTTGAAACTAGTTAACCGTGAATTAGGTAGCAGATTACTTACATCTTCTGAAACCTTGAAATTCTTACATTAGGTTCCGTGGGGATATGATCTCGGTCTCACCGAGTTAAAACTACATCTATACTCTTCCACTTGGGGGTTGAATTCTAGTTGTATTATTTAGAGGCAGTCAAGTTTTTGGTGCTGTTATTGGGGAACCAACTTTAGGTTTTAGGTTATTTTAGGTTTAAGTCTATTCACTGCTATTTTGTTAAAAAAAAAAAAAAAAAGCTACCAATTCTTCTTTTAAATTGCCTAGAATTGCTTACTGCTGTCCAAACACCCTGACGAGCGGTTTGGACACCAATACCTTTATAGAGTTTTTAACTTAGCACATGATGACTTGGAATCGTGGAGAAAACGGTGGATTAAGACATCCTAAACCCATAGATCCTTTTTTCGAACCTAAGGACCTCTTCGTAGAACTTTAAACTCTTGTTCTTCCTACTACTACATTAGAAATGGCAGATAATCAAGCTGTTGTTGCTAGACATTCTATGAGGGACATATTGTAGCAAAGTAGGCACACCCCTGAATCTTACATAGTGTGGCCAGAAATCCAAAGAGTTTTTAACTTTAAACTTGGTATGATTCAATTGTTACCTACATTCTATGGTATGGATACTGAGAATCCATACAGTCATTTGACTTGTTTTAGGAACATTTGTGTCACTATCAAGGATCAAGAATGTTCCATAGACTTAGTATTCCTTAAACTCTTCCAATTTTCTTTGAAAGACAAAGCAACTAGATGGTTTGAATTCTTATCATTTAATTTCATTCGTATATGGGATGAAATGCAAGCTAAGTTTATGAAAAAATTCCTCCCTCCTAATAGAACTGATGCCATACAACATCAAATTTTGAGCTTTGCCCCTCAAACAAGTGAAACATTTTATCAATGCTGGAAAAAGTTCAAAACATTATTGTATTCTTGTCCGCACCATGGATTTGAAGTGTGGCGTCTTGCAAGTATTTTCTATGGATCATTGACGCCACAACTAAAACAATTTGTGGAAACCATATGCAATGGACAGTTCTATGATAAGACTCCTGGAGCAACTTATGAATATTTTGAATTTTTAGTGGAGAATACACAAACTTGGGATATCACAGGATCACAAAATTCCCAAGCTACTAGTATTTACACTAAGCAGAGGTATACATCAATTAAGTGAATTTGATGACCACAAAGCAAAACTAATAACATTAACAAGGGAAATTGAGACCTTGAAAATTAAAAAAGACACACCTGCTATTAAAGAACCCGTCGCAAGTGTTTACTACACTGTGTGTGATAGTTAAACACATAGGATTGATGATTGTCCTACCATTCCAGTTTGTAGAGAAGTTATACAAAGCCAGCAACCTAGTGAACTCCCTATCCATGTTGTGAATCAATTCTGCCTGCCATATCAGGGACAAAATCAAGAGGGAAACCCTTATTTTGAAACATATAATTTGTCTTAAAGGAATCATCCTAACTTAAGTTGGAGAAATGAGAGAGCACATATCATGCTCCACCTCCAGTTATGCCTCAAGCTCCAATCCATAACTTAGGATTGTCTCAGAATGCGGGATCATCTCATAACACATACCTTCCCCTAAACAAGAGATCCATCGAAGAGACACTTAACAATTTATGAACACACAGTCTTTATTGTGGGCCCAAAATAATAGAGTCTTGGATGATGTTAGGAATCAATTGACACTTCTAACTTAAACATTGAGTTCTCAACCAAAAGGTTAATTTTCTGCACTATCACATCCAAATCTAGGAGCTCAAGTTAAACAAGTTGAAGGATCTTCTAACTTACCTAGGAATGTTGAACAGGTTCAAAACATCACGATGTTTAGGATTGGTAAAATTATAGATAAAATCATTCACCTTAAGGTGGTTGAGCATAAGTAAGAGTTGGAATCTAGGCGGATGTTAGAAGACAAAAAGAAGGCAAGAAAGTAGCCAATTATAATTGACGAAGGAGAGTCTGAAAAAGAAGAGAGTAAAAATGAAAAAGAAGAAAAGGAGAAAGAGAAAAATGAGGAACCATTGATTGTGTCTAGGGAATATGTTCCCAAGGCACCATTCCCTCAACGGTTCTTGAAAACAAAAAAGGAAGCCCAAGCTACTGAGTTGCTAGAGGTATTCAAGCAAGTGAAAATTAATATACTTCTACTTGATGCAATTAAACAAATCCCTTTCTATGCTAAGTTCTTAAAAGAATTAGGTACTGTTAAGAGGGGATTAAATGTAAAGGAAAAAGCATTTCTCACTTGGCAAGTAAGTGTTATATTGCAATGGCATAGACCTCCGAAATATAAGGACCCTAGTTGTACTACTATATCTTGTCGCATAGGAGAATACTATGGTAGTGTTTGGAGTGGTAAAAAAAAATAAGAAAAAAGAAAAAAGAATGTGGTTTGGGATAACTTTTGGCATTTGGTTTTTCTAACCCAACCCACGTTTTCTGGAGATGAATAGTGTAACTTTTGAACTTTTACGATAAAAAGTTAGAGAGGGAAACCGTGGGAACGGTTTTTTAGGCCCGTTCATATGGATTTATATTAGAGTTTTTTTGAAAGTTGTTAGAACTTTTTGACTACTGCGTTTAGAGAAAGAAATTTTGGGAACAGTTTTTTCAGCCTGTTCCCACGGATTTATGTCAGATTTGTTGAAATTTATTGAAAATTAATTAGAGTTTGTGAAAAAGTTGTTGGGATTTGTAAAAAAAGTATTGGGGTTTGTAAAAATTTGTTAGAATATGTAAATATATATAGAAATTAATAGAGATTTTACAAAGTACGAGGTAGCCAAAATATGTTAGAGAGTTTTATAGATTTTCAAAGGTTTTCAGAGATTTTTGTTGATTTTTAACAGACTAAACGATGCCTATATTAGTCGAGCACTATTTGATTTAGGGGCAAGTATAAACTTACTTCCCTACTCAGTGTATGAATAGCTGGGCTTAGGAGAAATAAAAGCCACTTATGTGACCTTATAACTTGCTGATAGATCAATCAAAGTCCCATGAGGTATAGTTGAAGATGTACTGATTCAAGTAGATTTCATTATCATTAGCATTCAACCAATAACCATTTTATCTACCCCAAATCCGACACCTATAATTCTTGGAAGGTCATTCTTAGCAACATCAAGTGCTCTTATAAATTGTAGGAATGGATCTATGAAAATGTCTTTTGGTTACATTAAATTTGAAACGAATACCTTTTATGTTAATAAACAACTAAAAGAGGCACTTGATATATAAAAAGTGGACTTAGTTGAAACTATAGTCTAAGATTATGTAAATCGTGAATTCATTGAAGATCCTTTAGAGAAAGCCATTTGCACTTGACCGCCTCTAAATAATACAGCTAGAGTTCAACCCCCAACTGTAAGGGTGTGCGGTGTAGTTTTAACTTGGTGAGACCAAGATCGTCCCTTCAGGGATCATGATGTAATAATTTTGAGGTTTCAGAAGATGTGAGTAATCTACTACCTAATTCGCGGTTAACTGGTTTCAAGGGTTTAAGTTGATAAATTTTATTAATTTAATAATAATCTTCTCAATTTAACGAAACTAATTACCAAAGTCTTATCTAATAATGACTAGTAATCAGATTAACTAAATAATGAAACCACTAATAAATAAGATTTAAAACGGCGAATTAAATCAAATAGGATGGAAATCAATAACAAAAAGTCCTTGATTCAACTATCAATTCCAGGTGGAAATACTATTTCACAATCTGATGTGCAATTAACTACGACTTAAAATTCATATAAAGGAAAGATAAATTGAAAAATATTTCATTGAAAGCTCTTAAAATTCTAAAAATACAGTTTTATATTCACGTTTAGGATTATAAAATCGGAAGATTTTCTTTGATAATATTTTGGTTCAAACCTAATTCATTTATTCAAAAATATGAAAGAAACATTTAATTCGAAAATCCTTATCAGTGATTGCAGAGAATATGATCAAGAGTTTTCGTTTTTGAAGGTTTTTGACATAAATGAAATCAAATTTGAAAATAAAATGCAGATTTACGGATAGAAGTTTTCACATCACATGCATGAACCTACGCATATCGTATTGATCCTAACATTCCACCCTCTCTTGATTTGTTAAATCAAGGTTAAAGAACTTATCCTATCATTACTCTAATGTAAAAATAGAATATAAAAACAGTGATTAAATAAAAATAAATTTCATTAGATGAGAATAGAAGCAAGAATATCGTACTTCGAAGTAAAGCGATTGCATAATCTAGGAATAAAGAAGATCACAACCACTCCAAAAAATAATTTAAACTTTCTCAATTTCTAAAAAACTTAAAAATCTTGTGCACAACGGTCGCAGGTGTCCGGACCACTTGATGTGGTGTTTGGACAACAGTAAGGTCCAATGTCACTTTTTGTCTTTCTTCTTATTCTCTAGCTGTGCCTTTATTCTGGTCCGGGCCCGTCGTTGGGATGTTTGGACCACTTTGTCCTTTTTATCACTTTCATCATCACTTATTTCGATAATTTTCTTCTTTTCACTGCATTTAAAAAACAAAACAGAATAACTATTAAAAGTAGCCAAAAATTATAAAATTATTAAAAAAAATGCATGAATTATAATCTAATTGTTAGATTTGTAATTACACTTTTCAAGTGTAATCACACCCCCTAATTTAAGCATTGCTAGTTCTTAGCAATGACATTATTTGAAGTGAACTAAAATGCTATCATATTTCTCTTTTCGTTGGAAACATGATTGCACTTAGTAGTGTGCAACAAGTTTTTTAAACTCCTAGGTTCTCCCTAATGGACGAGTGAAGTCTTGTGAGAGTTTGCAATGAATCTACTCACAAAATTCCTAAGCTGGTTTAATGAATTGTAAAATTCAATCTAATAACTCTTGATTCAATTTCAATATGGAACAAGTAACAGAATCTAAAAATTGCATAAAACCTCCCAATGCATATCAAACTCACCTAACTTTTCAACCATTTAATTTCAAGTGTACCATTTTATGTCGTTCATTCAAAATAGCTATCAAGTATACTTAAAAGACTGTGGTTTTAACCTCGAAGCTCACTAGGTATTTCAGTCATCAAATGATTTCACACTAATAAGGGTTACTCTTAAGGTTCATGTGAAGAAGCAATATCAAAATTTATGCATAAAATCCAAATAAGATCTGAATAAGAAAAATTTATAACATATACGATTGTTTATAGCTTCATGGAGGAATGTATTGATGCATATGCAAAATCACTAAATTTAAACACACAATTTAGATCAAAATTCTTACAAATGCCTTTCACTTTAAGTCTATTAGGTCTTTAAAAAGGTTATAACTTGGCTGGGGTTTAGGGCTACTAAATGAAAGATAGAAAATTCAAAGTGCATGTTTTGAGAATTAATGATCAGCAACTATGTCTCCTTCCCTTTTTCCCAACTTTCTTCTTTATTTCTCTTTTACTTCTCCTTCTTTACTCATCCCATAACTAGAAACCATGACTTCAACTAAACTCATCCTTTCTTTTATTTGTTTAGGATTGAAAAATATTGAATTCATGACGTGCTGTCCCTATTGTTTTTTTTTTTTTTTTTTTGACAACATTTCCACATGACCACCTCTTTATAGTCACCCCATATCGCCTTGTGTACTAATTTTTCCAAAACATGCAAGGGTTAGGCTTTTCCTACATATCTAAGGCTAAGATGATATTTAAGTGGCTAAAGGCAAGAAATATTTTTTGACTTTTTATTCAATTGCTTCAAATTGGCTTCTAGAGAGATGTAAACACGAATGGCATAGGCCCAAAGCAAACAAACATGGCCTAACGTCACTCTAAAGGTTAATGGCATACTTTAGAAGTATTGATCCAATCATGTATGTAAAACAAAGTGTTTTGTGCATTCAATATCAAAACAAAATAATGTAATGAAGTTATATGGGGGGAAAAAAAAACTAAAGTGAAAGAATTAATTTAGAGTATTTAATGTAAGCTCTCAAGAATAAATGATGAGGTTCAAAAGCTCATAAGATATGGTTTCTTTAGATCTCCACCTATGTCTTGGTATATTTGAATAACTAAATCTCATGAATTTTAATCCATAACACTCTAATTTTGTGGTCTCAAATGATAAATTTTTAATGCATTAACAACTTTTATACTTAATTTGAATTAATGCCATATTCAAGACTGAAATCAAACCATTCATTACTATCATGATTAATTCCAACATTAAACGAGTTACTAGCACATGCAAATGTCATCCGTTCAGAATTAAGAATAACATGTTAAAAGCAAATCATCCTGCAACCTTCTCCCCCCCCCCCAAAATAAAGTGACACATTGTCCTCAATGTTATCAAAGTGCACGAGTGAGAGTGTGTGTGAGTGCATGATGAATGATTAATATTGTGCAAAAACTAGGCATGTGGGACCCCCCAACTAGATGCTAGAAGAATTACAAATGTGAGAGGCATAAAAAAAAAATGATGAAAGAATAAGAAAAAGAATAAAATGTAACAAGGTTAAATATTACCTTAGGTCGGGACAATACTCATCAAAACAACGCATCATAACATCGAAAGGAACTTCTAATGGTTTAGTGGCCTCATTCTTAGAGTCAGAAGTAGGGAGAGAGTTACAACATCCTCATCCTCATCAATGTTAGAATTGGGGATATCTTCGAGGGGTGGCATGTCATCACAAACAGAGTATAATATATCCTCAGTAGGTAGAGTGGATTCAGTGTTAGTGTTTGGGGCAGGTGCATCGGGCCATTCAATAGCTATTTCTACCTCAGCCCATTCCATTTTCACTAAAATCTCTAAGTCAACCTCATCACACCTTTGTCCCTCAAAAAATTGATGTGGTCCCTCAATAAAGTTACTTGTCGCCGTTACATAGCTTTTGTGATGGTATACGCCTATCTTTGAAAGTTAGCTTTTAGTGACAGTAGTAAATTGTTGTCACATTAGGTTTCAGGGACAAGATTACTAATGTATTCATCATCTATATCGTCAATACAAGTTTTCTGTGGCGGATCAGATTTTTGGTGATTTTTGTTGTCAATAAATGCATATTTTTTTTGTAATGCACCTACCATCCACCCTGGCCACTGCCAGTTAGCCACCAGCACCCACCTCTAATTATTGTTGGTCACCACTGTTGACCACCTACCTTTAACCACTGCCAGCTATCTTCTAAATACTATAGTTACTAACCAATAACTATTGTTGCGAAATGTGTTTTCAATTTTTTTTTTCATATTATGAAAATGAAATTAAAAACTAAAAACTAAACTATGGCAGTTTTGTTAAACAGACATTAAAAATTTTAAACAACTTAGACGGTTATTTTAGATTCAACATTATATATAAATTTCACTCTTTATTTTAAATTTATTATATATAATCTTCATATATATTATTAATAATTTTTTGTCACTTTCAAGTTGAAATTCTTATGAAACCTATATTTGAGTTAATTTCCCTCAATAATTATAGTAACTTTTGCCCTTCTAGTTGTAATCAATTCAATTGATTTCAAATTTATAAATATAAACACAATCTTCATACTATTTTCAAACGGGGCAAAGTCATCACTATCTCGAGTTCAGTAACTCTATGTTATTTAGTTTAAAAGGTCTGTAAATTAAGCAAAGCAATTAAGCAAACCGGAGAAGTAATCCCTCTTTTTTTCTTATTTCTTTAACTTTTTTTTTTTTTGGTTGGAAGTTAATTATTTGGAGATCTCCTCAACTATGATTAAATATATTATTTATGTAGCTTGACTAAAAACTATCACATTTAAATTCCTTAACTATGAAATTACATCACTTTACCACTTTCAATTGGGTAAAATAATATATGTAAGATGAAAAATTAGATGGTAATATTCCACAGTTATGTTGTATATAATAATCTATATAACAAATCAGTTCACATATTTTGAAAATATGTAATTAATTAACAGCTGAGATTCTATTTTATCTCAGTCAATGGCTGAGATTCTATTTCATCGCCCAATAGTTCAAATCTGTGATGCACAGTCTTTGTAACTCAAACATTTATTTGAATTTGAAAAATTTAACCGTTAGTTCTCATATCTCAGCATATTACGCTCTCAACGAAGAAATCACATTTCACCACTAACAACTTAGAAACCACCTCCCCTCTCTCTCTCTCTCTCTCTCTCAAAACCATGGCTGACACTGTAGTCGTCGACATGCCTATGCTCACTGACCCAGTTCGTGCAAAGAAGGGGCTGATGTTGTGGTCGCTGACATGCCCATCTTCGTCGTCCTAGTTCCTGCGAAGAAGGGGAGGAGGCAGAGGGCATTGAAGCAGAAAAACCCATCTGCAAACAAGGCAAACATCTTAGCCGGAGCGATCTCTCAATTCTCTTTGACGCCCGTTGCGTTGCCTTTGCAGGATCGTATCAGGAAGGAGAACCATGGGAGCCTGTCATTCTGCCAAGAAAATGAAAGCCGCATTGAAGATGAAACAACAATTGAAACAATCATTTGAGAAACAAATGCTGGAAATGCAAGAGAAGGTTAAATAATTAAGGCTTGAGAAAGAGCAGACTGTGGAGCTTCTGAAGGCCCGTGATGAGATGCTGAAGCTGAAGGAGGAGGAGCTTGAAACACGCGGTCGAGAGCAAGAGAAGCTTTAGATTGAGAGCAAGTGAAACGGTTTCCATCTGGATAATAAAGTAGAGCCCCTTTTTCCTCTCTTTGCTTGGACCACCTGTCAAGATTCATAATTTGTAAACCTGGTTTTTCATTCAGTGTGGGTTTTGGTAAAATGATACATAAAGATAAAATAAAACCCTTCTTAACCCCAATCTCTCAGCCAGAATTCTTTTGTTCTCATAGGAAAAATTTGAAATTCTCCATCTGGGTTTCTCAGTATGACGCACATCGAGGTCTTCTAATCCCAAGAACGGCTAATTTGGTCCTGGGCGTTCTATTGAAGCTCCTGCAGCACTTGAACACAGATGTGAAGGTTGCTGGTGAGTGCAGGTCAGCTCTATTGCAAGTGGTTAGCATTGTCCCTGCACTAGCTGGGGGTGAACTCTTCCCAAATTAAGATATCAGACTCATCTCAGGGCACTTATGTTTCACTCCCTGATGAACACAATGATCTCATTCTGAGTCATAAAATCCAATTGGGTCAGTTCATACATGTTGAAAAGCTTGAATAGCAATCAAAGAAGGCGATATCTGTATCGAGTAGATCAAAGCCTCAGGTGTTGAAACCAGCTTTGAATTTGGTGGAGGAGGAGGAATCTGGGGTGAAACTGAAGTTATTTCATTTCAAAGTCCATTCCTTCGTCTCCAACGAGTTGTTATTCGTTGCCCACTTCTTTTGAGAAACTTGCAAATGGGATTAAGCAGCAAGCAAAGATCGAGGGGTCGGAGTAGTCTACAGCGAATTTGGGTTGGGTGGAAAAGGTGAGTTCTATTCGTGGGGCTAGCCCGACTGCGAAGAAAGGACCAGCATTAAGTTCATTCAAGAATTTGGTTCAGGGGATTGGAATGGGGCTAAGTAGAGAGAGTCCTCGATCGAGGGCCTTCAAGCTTGAGTTAAAGCCAGAGTCACGGAGTACTTTTGTAAGTTCTCCTGGAGACTCTATTATTGTCCTTGAATCTTCAAATTTAGAAATTTGGTACCATATAAGCTCTCCGGAAGACTTTTATCATTTGCCTTTTGTGCGTGTTTTAGGGGTTTTACACAAATTTGGTATTTCGAATCTAACTTTTAAGTGTAGAAGGCATGTGCCAAACACTTATTAAAATTTATTTAATTGTATATTTGTTTCTGTTTATAAATTTATTAAAATTAGAACTCAACGGCATTCAAATCATTCACAAATTTATTACTGGTCGGTCCATGAATTAAGTGATCTGACAGTGTTGTGTTAGCTAAACATTTATATTTCTGTTCGCTACTGGATGATTATTAATTTACACGCCTTTTATAGTTAGGGCAAAGCGAAAATTTTTGCGACTGGATCAATCTGGCTGTTGTTATAGTTGCGTTTGTGTGTGTTAGACATTCCATATTCTAGCATAGCTATGGCAAATCAAATTCTAACAATTTCTAACTTAGCTGTGATTTAACTTAAAAATTCTAACATAAAAGTTTCCTTCCAGCATGTAATTTATTAGTCCCTCTTTGGTATTGTTAGTTCCACATACCATCTGCATATTGGAGGCATTGGATTTTTCTCTTACAATTTTTTTTTTATTCACTTAATTGCTCACTTGGAAGCATCAATTTTTTTTTTTTCATTTTTTTTTCATTCATGTAAAACACAAGGAGCTGACATTCAAACTATTAAGAGCATGTTCGTTAGATTCTTTCATATATTGCTTATTTTTCATAATTTTATAATTTTAATTTTAATCTTACAGGTTTATTTGTTTACGTGTCTTTAGACACGAAAAAATACTAGTTTTTATATAATGTAGGTTTGATAAAATATATTTAATTGACATATTATACATTATATTGATATATAATACCACGTCAATATTTAATATTTTAGTGGAAATATTTACACTTTTCTATTAACTTTTTCTACTGCACAATAGATTTAATAATAAAGAGTAACATAAAGTGGTCGAAACTAATAAAGGAATACAGTTATTGTTTTTCTAATATTTCTATCTAATAATTTTAATTTCAGCATAAGGATAATATTGTCGAATAAATAATTAAAAGGGATTCAATGATGAGAAGGATCACTAATGCAGAATAAGCCACCTGTCCATTAGGCTTCTTGTGTCTGAGGTCGCCTCTACGCATATTACCTCTGGATTTTGTGGATAATGAACGTTGATTATAGATAAATGTACCTAAAAATAAAATTTATTAAAACATTACTATATTGCACCAATTGAACAATTAAAGTTAAGGTTCCGTTTAACAAAACTTTGAGTTTTCAATTTTGTTTTGTTTTTTTTGTTTTTGTTTTTTAAATTGAACCCAAAAATGTGTTTGGTAAATTTGTTTTCCGTTTTTAATTTTTAAATAAATAAAAATTATTTTAAAAATTTTTAAAAATTATAAAATATAAAAAGTATATTTTCTTAAATTTTATTTAATTTTTATTTTCTTTTATAACCATCATCACTACAATCACGATGTTACACCAACCACTGTTATCGACGATTGGCTACTATTTTTGTCGTCAGTTATTGGTTACTAGTCACTATTTTTGTGTTGAGTGTCACTTATCTCTGACCATCGCTGCAGGTATCCATCATCTCTGACCATTGTTAGTCACCATTTGTCACCTATTTTTAACCACAGTCAGTTGGTCACTATCTTCGTCATTAACCTATAATCACAGTTGGTTCCTACGCATCTCTGGCCACCGTCGATTACCCTTCCATTTGTAACTATTGTTGTCAAATTGGTTTTCAAGTTTTGATTTTTTTTTTCAAATATAAAAATAAAAACTAAAATAAAAAATTGAGCACAAAAATAATTGACAGTTTTGTCAAACAAACTTTAAATATTTCTAACAAATTAGATGATTAATAATCAGCATTATATATATATATTTCATTTTCTTTTTCAATTTTGTCGTATATAATCTTTATATATATGTTTGCATATATATTATTTATTTTTGCGCACCTTCGAGTTGAAATTCCTATGAAATCTATATTTGAATTATTTTCGATCAATAATTGTAATAACTTTTGCCCTTCTAATTATAATCAATTCAATTGCTTTCAAATTTATAAATAGGAACACATTGTTAATATTATTTTCGAACGAGCAAAGTCATCATCATCACGAGTTATTGAGTTTGAAATGTCTGTAAATTAGGCAAAGCAATTAAACGACCCAAAGAAATGGTCTCTCTTTTTCTATTATTATTATTATTATTATTATTATTATTATTATATTTAGAAGTTAATTATATGGAGATCTCTTCAGCGATTAAATATAATATTTAAGTCCCTTGAATTAAAAACATTACATTTAAATCCCTTAACTATGCAATTGTATCACTTTACCACCTTCCATTAGGTAAAATAATATATTTTACCCACTCGGGTGCAGCTGAATTAGCAAGTGGGTGTGCTTCCATGTTGTTGAGATTTTGAATCCCGTAATTTAATTGGGAGGTATGATCGAGGGGCTGGCCATGTATTTTCTGATTTACTTTCTGGTCCATATCAGTGAAGTTTTGAATTACCAAATATATATATATACATATATACTTTAGATGAAAAATTCTTTCATTGATACAAATAAAAATTTAACTAAAATTATTCTAAATTCATATTTTAACAACCAATAATTACTCCACATCATCATAAAAACGTATTACATGGTTAACTAGACTAGATTATAATTTGTTTTAGATTTAATAATGAATGCAACAATTTTTTTGATCATTTTATTGAAGCAATTTATTTTATATCGCAGGGATAAAATTGTCTAATAGTTTAATAGATAAATCCGTACATTTTTGTAATAAGAAAATATAGTGATGTGGATTCAAAGTTTGAAGGAGCCTGACAATTAACACCCCTCCCCCCTCCCCTTTTTTCCTTCTCTCTCCCCCCTTTCTCTTTTGTACAAAAAAGAGCAAAACAAGAGAAAAGAAAAATCAGGTACCTCGAAAAAGCAGCTCCACAAAGTGACGGGATAGTCGTTCAAAGACTCATAAAGGCATTCAAGGCAGTTTTTCAGCGTAGATTTATTAAAATATTTTAAAAAATATTATAATTTTTTATTTAATTGACTATATAATTATTTTTTAAAACTATTCTTTACTGTATTTTAATATTTATTTTTAATTATTTTATTAAATCATCAAAATTTTATTTATTATTTTTTTTAACAAAAATTTGAATAGAAAAAGAGACAACTATTTATTGTATTAAAAAAATTTTGAGAGAGATAGAACAATATTCTCCTCAATATAGAAACTTCCTATAGACGTAAAGCAACTAAAAGACTATTTATTAGAGACAAAGGGCGGGGTGCACTGTAATGCAACGCTCGGACTTTGACTCCTCTGCAATTTCTTTCTTTACCATTTGTTTGTTTTTGTAAATCTCAATCGCCCATTTTTATATAAGGGTGGAAAATATAACTTTTTGTGGGTATCATTATATTAACTCTTTCTGTTTAATTCATGTATTGAAATTATCTCTGCATTTATTATAAATTAAGTTTCTATTTTCAGTTCTTAAATAAAAATAGGCGACTAAGATTTATAAGAGTAGAAAAATAACAAAAAAAAAAATAACAAAGGGCCAAGTTCACAACATTGAGGGTAACTCAATTAATATGACTTTAATTTACTTCTCTTTATCATTAATTCAAGGGGCTGCAATGAAAAAATTTACTACAGGGGTTACAGTGAAAAATCAAAGGTTGACATTTAATTGTTTTTAATCGAATGGTTCTAATTTAATTTAATTAAAATTATTTTCAAAATAAAAATAAAAGTTAAAAAAATCTGATTGGAATATAATTAATACAGAATATAAAAAGTCACGCGTCATTAAAGTAAAAATAAATCTCAGCCATTCATTTCTTCACTGCAGCTCCTATAGTAGATTTCTTCACTGCAACCCCCTTGAATCCATCTATAAAAGGCTTACAGCCAAAATTAGTTAAGGTGCACTCAAGTTAAGTTGAACTTTTTAAGTTGTTTGAAAAAAAAAAAAAGAAGTATAAAGAAGGGCAAATACTTTATTTATAAAAGAATAGGGTTGAGTAAAAAAATTAAAAAAAAGGAAAGAAAAAAAAAAGAGAAGGGCAAATGCTTTATGTATAGAAGATTAGGGTCGTCGAACGTTTGGCCGTTGTAAAATTAAAACTTAAAATTAATTATATAACTAATTTGGTGACTATTAGGTTATATATATATATATATTGGACAATTGAAGATGTATTTAAAAAAAAAAAATTGGGACAGATTCTTAACAAGTTTCACCAAATTGGAGGTTTTATCATATGCACTACTATTTATATATACATTTTTATTATATTTTTATTCCCTCTATCCAATCAATTTAATAAAATTAAATAATAAAAAATCATAACTAATTGAAATCATGTGGAATGACCGAAATAAACGTATACGTAGGAAATTACTCCCTACATTAGACCTTAATTATTATTATTATATATAGGAAATAACCATGCCTCTATCTTAATATAGTTGGATTTTTGGGTTTTTTTTTTTTTTTTTACATTTATGAGCGTGTGTGTGTACGGGCCAGAATGATTAATCTGGTCATGTATGTATGTTTGTGGACAAATGTCCTGTGGAGGTGGACGAGGATGGGGACTAATGAGGGAATCGTGCATGATCTTTCCCGGTAAGCTGTTACTTTCAACGGCCGTGTGGATTGTAGACGCACTCTCACCTGATTTTCATTTCATTTTTCCTTCGTATCTAATGTATTCCTTATTAGTTTTATAACATGTTAGTACTACATATATACATAAGACATACATACCTATTTATACTGTTATAAGGTAAATACAAGAAAGAAATAGTAGTAAAGCCATAAAATTTATAAAGTCAACCCCTAAGCTTCCGTTTGATAATATTTTCGTTTTTTGTTTTTAAAATTTTATAAACTGACATAGGACTATGTTTGTTAAATTTGTTTATATTTTTGTATTTTCAAAATATGAAAATATGAACAGAAAAACGTAAACTAAAAAAATTATTTTTACTCTTTTTTTTTTCCAGCTACAAACATTTTGTCAATTTTAACATTTTATCTATTTTTGTTGTATCATATTAAAATGAATTATTTTATTTAAATATTATATTAAACTAAAATTATTTTTAATAAATAATATAATTAATTTAATTTAATTATCTAAATTAACATGTAATATATTTTATTAATTTATTTTTAAGAAATAACATCATTAAATTAATTAATTTAATTAATATGAAATATATTTTATTAAATTAATATGAATAATGAAATTATTCATTAACAAACAATATAGTTAAATTATAATAAATATATTGTATTTATTGGATTAACTAATATAATTACATTATATTTAATTTTTTGATAAATAATATAATTGAATTATAATTTAACATATTTTATATTTATTGAATTAGAAATTAAATTAAATTAATTATTTAAATTAAATTAAATTACTATGAAATATATTTTATTCAATTCAATTAATTTTTAAAAAATTAATAAATTTTAAGATTTTATTAAAATATAAAATTAATAATTATAAACAAAAATTATATTTCTAAATGCAGTTTTAGTTTTCATTTTAGAAAAAAATAATAACAGAAAAATATAAATAGAAAAACGACAGTGTTACCAAACGAGTCCTAAGTAAAGTATTTATTTACTTTTTTCATTGATAACCCTTAACCACTAATAACTATTTACTATTTAAAAGTGATATATAAGTAATTTTTTAATTTTTATCAGTTATTTAAGTAATTTTTTTTTTTTTTTTTTTTTGTAAATGACTTTCAACCACCCATTACTTTTATAATGTTCTTTTTTTGTTTTAATTTAAATATCCATTAATTACTTACTATCTACTTAAGTATCTTTAATTAATAATTACTCATTAGTTATTGTTTGAGATAATTTTTTTTAATTTGTTAAATAAAAATAAAAAATTAATTAAAAATACACATATGATTTGTGCACCTTCTAGTATATATATATGTATATAAGTATACACCCAGAGTACGATGGAGTCATACTATGATATCACTACTAGAAAAGAAGAAACGCTCGACTGTCTCAAGTGGCCGTCTAAAGTCCTCGAGATGGTCGTCTACAGTATAGATGACCGCTTAGAGGCGATCGTGGATAGTTGGGTCGAGAAAGGGAATATACAACCACTTAAAATGGTCGTCTGAATTGTTGACTGCCCAACGTGGTCGATAACTAACATATCTCATTCTTTTTGTCGATTGCCTTGAAGTGGTTGCATTTTCCCTTTTAACAACCACTTTGAGATAGTCGCCAAAGAGCCCCACAGCAAAATATTTTAGATGACTGCCTCTAAGCAGTTGTCAATACTAATTTTTTAATGTTTATTTTTTGCTAAAACTAAATGAAACTTGTACATTCATACAACCAAACCTCTATATTTATTAAACCTGTACATTCAAATATACCATACCATGAGAAATGAAATTATCCAAAAAATTGACCAAATCTTTATAAAACAACAATTGAAATAGTTATTAGATTAATTTTACAAAAGAGGAAAAAATATCTTTGAGGAAGTGTTAAAGTCAAAACCACAGGAGAATCCATTAAACCTGGAATAGATTAACAAAAAAAATTAATTTAAATATTGATAAAAATTAATTGAAACTTTAAATTTAAAAGTAAAATTAACTTGTAAAACTTTAAATTTTAATCAGATTAAAACTATAAACTTCTCGAGTCCATTCTGAGTGATCTGTAACTCGGATTCACGTGCGATTTATTCTTGTAAGTCCTAAATGGCTAGAACTCCCTACTCGTCAAGCTCCGTTCAGATCGGACAACGTATGCTCAGTTTGAGCAGTTAACTCCTACATGGCACATTTTTAAGTTTTGCGTTTCTACTAAAAGCTGCTCCGGGTCCTTCTGAGCGATCCGTAGCTCTGATGCTCGCGTGGTTCGTTCTTGCAAATTCTAAATGATTGGAACTCACTGCTCATCAAGTTCCATTCAGATTGAACGTCGTATGCTCTGTTTGAGCAGTTGACTCTTACGTGGCACATTTCTAAATTTCACATTTCAACTAGAAGCCACTCGAAGCCATTCTAAGAGATCCGTAACTTAGATTCTTGCGCAGTTCATTCTTGCAAGTCCTAAATTGCCGAAACTCGCTGCTCGTCAAGTTCCGTTCAGATCGGATGGTATATACTCAGTTTGAGCAGTTGATTCTTGCGTGGAACGTTTCTAAGTTTCACGTTTAAACTTATTGTTTGACAACTACTTTGGGAATCCTATGTTTCAAGTTTCATGTTCGACTTCACATTTTACGAACAGAACATCACATATATAGACATCTACGTATAAATTTATAAACTATAAATGGTAATAGAATTTCTTGAACTAGAATATTTGTATGCAGTTAACAATTAAATTTGTACCTCCTCATAATCGTCTCTATGTCCTAGAGGCTGGTGTGGTCTGGTGTCATCATTGGCATCCTACATTTAATAATTCAAAATTTTAGTTATTTTCTCCATATGAAAACAAGTTAACAAGATAGTTTATTAATGTATGGTTAATGCTCGGTTTCTTACCTAATTGGAATGTCGTGAGTCATGGAACTCTGCTTGTAGCTTATCCCGCATATGGTCCATACGCTGAACCATCTCAGCATGAAACTCATTGAGGACCTTAGCTAAAACTTCATCTCAGACCTCAGCTCAAACCAAGGCAAGGAGCTTGGCCTGAATCTTAACCTGGCGCTCAGCTTAGACTTTGTCTAGAACCTTGGCTTGAATAGAATTGTGCAAGTCTACCCAGAAGGTGTCCAGGAAAGTGACAATAAGGGACTCGATGTCCTCGTTCATGTGCCTTTAGGAGGTGGCAGACGAGACAACTGCGGTGGCCTGTCGGGCCACAGATTTGGGTATGCCACTTGTAACACTGTGCGTGTAGCCATGCCCATCCGGGCCTATAACCTCAGTGAAAATGGCATCGCGTCTCTCAGTCGACTCTCGCTCATGGAAGTCAACTTTTTCCTCACATCGCCGTAAAGAAATAAAAGTCTCCCCATCATTTGTCCAATTTTTATAAGTCTTTAAGAACCAATACCTCATCTAATGATCGCCTATCACTTCTCATGTGAAATGATGTCAATTAATACACTTTTTGCACACACAATTGATCGATTGTTGGTCCAACGTATGGGTGTACGCAATGAACTCCTCAATCCCTTGTACATATATTGAGATGACAAACTATCTGACAAGTCAATTCAGGTCTTGTCCATCCTTTCAAGCCCAACATCATCAAACGTACTAAATAGGTGGATGAAATGTATTTAAGTAATTTACTAGTGAAACCAATAAGTATGTTCTTTTGAAAAAATCTAAAGCTTTTCACTAAAGAGTGGTTGGTCCTATCCCATTCGAAAATGCACGATCCAATCCTTACTCAATATTCCCAATCCCCCATTCTATTGTCAGACAAAATTTTAGTAGTATCTCCACTTAGTTCTCTAAGTACAAAATACATAAATGATGGTTCCTACATATATGTATGGACCTAGAGAACAATGGGAATAGCTACACGGAAATCGCCTAACATAGAACTAGCATGAGCAGCGTTAAGTATAAGATGGATCATTACATTCTCAAACTGTCCAAACTAGACAATTCAAGAATTGCATACATCGATTTGTGCATCCTTGTCAAAAGAATGAATCAGGTCTTAAAAGACTCAACTCGTCGCATCAAAGATGACCAAATCGACTGTCGTGATACAATTCTCGAACAGGTCTGAATTTATTTTAAAATATGATTGTATGCACATGCACGAAGATAACAACTTAACGGATTCTAACAGGGGATGTTTGATAAGGTATCAAGATCTATTTGGAGATTTTGAGACAATTATTGGGATTTGTAAAGATTTAATAGATGTTTTCAATATTTGAGATTTGCTGACAAAGTTAGAGACTTTGTTTAAATTTTAAGAGCTCCAAATTGAATTTAATTCCTATTTAAAATTAACCCTAATTAAATTTCAAAATAACTAAAATGATTATGAATGTTTAACCCTATTTGAATGTTATTTCTAGTCAAAGTTAACCCTGATTTAATTTTAAAATAATTAATCTTGACCCTTAATGAATTTTTTCACAAATTAAAGTTCAACCCAATTTAAGTTTAAAATAATTAATTTTAACCCCTGATGAATTTGAACTCAAATTGAAATTTATCCTCTACTTAATTAGTATTAAATTAGTGTAATTACATTAATTGAATTTTATCCCTAATAAAATTTAACTCTAATTTAATTTTAAGTTTAATTTTGACCTTTATTGACGGTTAACTATAACTAAATTTAATTATGATGTAATTTTGAATTAATTTTAACTCTTATTGAATTTTAATCCTAATTAAAATTTATCCCTAATTTAATTTAAAATGAATATTAACTCTTAATAAATTTTAACCCTAATTGCATTTAATCCCTAATTAAATTTAACCTTCATTTAAAACTGAAATAATTAATTTTAACCTTTAATGGATTTTAACACTAATTAAATTTTATCTCTAATTATATTTAAGCATAATTTAATTTCAAATTAATTTTAACCATTGATGAAGTTTAACCCCTAACTAAACTTAACGCCAATTACTAATTCAAATTTTAACACTAATTTTAACTCATAACGAATTTTAACACTAATTGAATTTTATCCTTAATTAAAATGAACCTTCATTTAATTTTCAATTAAATTTAACCCTATTTAGGGATAAATTTTCTTTAATTAAAGTGCTTATATTATTATTTTATTTTTTTACTATTTTCAATATATATATTGAAAATACTATTATTTTATAGAATTATTATTTTTTTATTATTTAATATATATAAAATATACATTTGGAAGTTGTATGATTTTTAAATTATGAATTATTTGGACCAGTCTTTTTTGGTTTTTAATTAATAACATATATTTGTTGACCATTTTATTTTAATTATAAGATTATTGTCTTATTTTTTAGTATTTTAAATGTAAAATATAAAAAAGTTAACAACCAACAATCAAGCTAACAAACTAACTAAAATTAATTTTAATTGTTGATGAAGTTTAACCCCTGACTAAAATTAACACTAATTACTAAGTCAAATTTTAACACTAATTTTAACCTATAATAAATTTTAACACTAATTGAATTTTATCCGTAATTAAAATGAACTCTAATTTAATTGTTAATTAATTTTAACTATAATTAATTTTAACCCTATTTAACAATCAATTTTCTTAATTAATGTAAAGTGCTTATATTATTATTATTATTTTATTTTTTACTATTTTCAGTATATAGATTAAAAATATTATTTTGTAGAATTATTATTATTTTAGTATTTAACATTTATAAAATATACATTCGGGAGTTGTATGATTTTTAAATTATGGATTATTTGTACCTATCTATTTTTTGAATTTTTAATTAATAACATATATTTGATGACCATTTTTTTAACTATAGGATTATTGTCTTACTTTTTAGTATTTTAAATGTAAAATATAAAAAATTAACAATTAAGAATCCAACTAGCAAACTAATAAATTAACAACTTCATAAATTAAAATTTTAAAAAATTCACAAACTAATCATTAATAATTTAACAAAATAAGAAATTCATTACAAATAAATTAACATGTATTTTAACAAATTACAATTAACAACCTAACAACAAACAAATTAACAATTTTTTTACACTTTTTTGGAAAAAATAAAAACAAATTTAATAAATATATTTTTATGTATTTAGTTTTTAATTTTTGAATTTGTTTGAACTGGTTTTTGAATCATTAAGTTGATGAACTTAATACTGCCCCGTAAGTTTTATTCTAGAAAATTTTAAAATTATAAAATATTTTAATTATTTTAGATATTTTAAAATAATAGAACTATGATCTGCTTGCATCATTTTTATTGATATTTTTTATTATTTTTTTCATGTATTATATAGCAATGCACTTGGTGGACCTATTACTTGAAACTACAAAAATCTGTTCAAGCAAATCTGAAAATTAAAAATAAATACATAAAAATATATTTTTTATTTTTTCAAAAATATGACAACTTATGTAGAAAAAAGAAAAGAAAAAAAAAGTGTCTTTATTGTCTTTTTTTTCTTACATAAATATTTTTTTACTTTTAGTACCTTATCCATTTTTGCTGTATCATATTAAAATCATTTATTTTATTTAACTATTTTATTAAAATAAAATTATTTTTAATAAATAATATGACTACGTCCAAATATTGCAGTTACATAAACCTTCAAGTATAAGGGCGTGTGATGTAGTTTTACCTGGTGAGTCCAAGATCGTAGCCATAGGGAACTTAGAGATTAAACATTAGAGTTTTCTAAGTTTTTCTACCTACTAGTTTTGTTTTAAAAACAAGAAAAGAAAATAAGAAAATTAATTTTGGGTTTTGAAAAGTGTTGACTAACTAACTAATAGAACAAATAAAATAAATTGTAAGGACTAAACTACACTAAAAGTCAAAAAATTAAATTACTTCTATTCTAATTAATGGAAAAGCAAGATTTAAAATTAAACTAAATTAAGACAATGAAAACAATAAAACTATGCATTCAAAATAATTTACGATCCTTGATTCAACTATCAATTTTGGGTGGAAGTACTAATTCAAAATTCAATGTGCAATTAACCACGACTTAAAATTCACGTAAAGGAAAATTAAATCGGAAAATATTCTATTGAAAATTCTTAAAATTTCAAAAGCACAGTTTTGTTTTCACGTTTAGAATTATAAAACAGGAAGGTTTTTCTCTGATAATTTTTGGTTTAAATCTAATTCATTTATTTCCAAAATATAACAGAAAAAATTTAATTCAAAAATTCTTATCAGGGATTATAGAGAATATGATCAAGGGTTTTTGTTTTCGAAGGCTTTTGAAATAAATGAAATAATCTGAAAATAAAATGTAGGTTTATGCGTAGATGTTTCACATCACATACAGAAACCTACACACATCATATTGATCCTACTATTTTATCGTTCCTTAATTTGTTGAATTAAGGTTAAAGAACTTAACCTAACATTGTTTCAACGTAAAAACAAAATATATAAAAGAAAACAGTGATGAAAAATAAAATAGATTTCATTAAATAAAAATCAAAATAGAGTATCGCACTTCGAAGCAAAGCGATTACAAAATTTACAAGCGATGAAGATCAAAGCCACTCCAAAAAAAAATCTAAAACCTCCTAAATGCATTCTACTATTCTGAAAGAAATTGTAATGAAGAGTATTCTTTTTTACGCCTGAAAGAACAACAATATATAAAGTCTAAACCTAAACCCTAACTTAATTTCCCATGCATTCTAGCCGCAATGGTCAGACTATTCAAATGGGTGTCCGGACCATAGTATAGTTCCAGCGGTTAATTTTCTTCTTTCTTCTTATTCTCCAGCTTTGCCTTTGCTCTGGTTCGAATCGTTTGTTGGGGGTGTTCGAACCACTGTACCTTTTTCATCACTTTTATCATCATTTATCTCGATTATTTTCTTATTTTCACTGCAATTAGAAAATAAAACAAAACAAAAATTAAAATAACTAAAAACTATAAAATTATTAAACAAATGTATAATTTATAACCTAATTGTTAGGTTTGTAATTACACTTTTCAAGTGTAATCATAATATAACTAAATTATTAATTAATTAATTTAATTAACTATACTATTATCTATTAAATAAAATTAATTAACTGTAATGAATTAAATTAATTAATATTTAATAAAATATATTATTTAATAATTATTAATTTAATTAATTTCATAATTTAATAGAATATATTTAATTAATTAATAATTTAATTAAGTTAATTAATGATAAAATTAATTAAAATAAATTAACTAAGTTAATATAAAATATATTTTATTAAATTATTTATAATATATAATATAATTAAATTGATATGAAATTTATTATAGTGAATTATTTGCGTAAAATAATATAATCAGGCCAAATTACAGAAATCTTTTCTAAACATTAAGTTAATTATAAAAATTTTCCTCAATCATTTAAATTTACCAAGAGCATTTATGTCATTTTACTGTAACACCCTAACGGCATTAGGTGAAAAACCAACGGAGTGGATATAAGTTTTACAAATATTAGGGAATAGGGGAGGTGAGTATAAGGTTCAAATAGTTGAGGTAGGTCACTGTAATTAGGTTAATATTCAGGAGATTTTAGATGTAATTTATTCCTTTTTTTTAATTCATTCAATTTGATTTATATTTAACCACATTATAGAAAAATTTTGACATTTACTATACGTATGCTTTGTCATTGTTGAGTTGGAATTTGTCTCCAAACCATATATAAAACTTTTTTTGTTTTTTTTGGTAATCGCTAGTTGGGTGTATTTTAATTTTAGCCTCCACTTCACAAAATACAGTTAGAGAAGTGATTTTTTTTCCTCTTGTATAAATATTTTTGATAAAATTTTTATTTTAAATAACTTTCAAGCATATTACTAACATTAGTTAAAAAACAAATTCCAAATAAGAAACCGACTTATAGGTGAAAAAATTTGTTTTGTTTTATTTATTTATTTTTTTACTTTGTTTTGTTTTATTTATTTATTTTTTTACTCCATACATGAGGTTTCTGTCTGGAAGCATATTTTTTTCTATAATATTTTTTTTTGGATAAATGTGAATAACATATATAGAAACTACTTGAAAAAGTAAGAACAAAATCAAATTCCAATAAAAAAAAAGTCCTAAAGAATTTAAAAAGAAATCAAATTAAAATAAAAAGAAAAAAGCCACTGCTTCTCTTGGTGTTGCAGAACGGAGCCTTAGTGGCTGATTTGTTAGCTTTCTAAAATACATTTACTTAGGTTGTAAGTGAAATTTATTTTTCATTCAAATAAACTAGATGTTATTTTCTCTTAATTACTTAATTCACTCGGGCTATGAGTGAGTGAGATTAGGTTTGTTTACTTTTTTTATTCTTATTTATTTTTATTTTTTTTCGAGAGCAATTGGAAAGTGTCGTAAGCATATTATAGTGCATCTATTTGTTGGTATATAAAATTAAACTTTCTTAAAAAATATAAGGGGATTACATTGTTCAATGAAATTGAAGCGTTGGTTCTTGTCACTCTTCTAAGTTGCACTTTAAAGTTTTATTTTTATTTTTATTTTTATTTTTTTAATATCAAAGTATTCGACTGTATATCTTTACTAATCCCTTTAACTATAGAATTAACGACTGAATAAATTTCAATAACCTTACGGAAAATCAAATTAATGACCACTTTAAAATTCCTATCATTAAATTAGTAAATGCAATGAATCACGGAGTTCAGCTTTTAAATGAATTCTTTGCCCAACATAATGACATTAAACAACAATGCATCTTCTAAGATTTCATTTGTTTTGGTTTAAAATACTTTTTAAAATACATGTACTTATTGATATTTTAATTTTTTAAGTATGAATAAAAGTATTTTTTGAAAAAAAAATACAACAAAAAGGAGGAAAAGACCGAGTGACCCCTGCCTTTGCTCCAAAGTAATTAACTATGACTAAGATGACAATTCCTTGGAATTGGGATGATAACAGTATTCCTTTGTGTGTTCCATTCAATCATAATGCGCACACACACGTTAGAGTTGAGGTACTTTTCAATTACCATTGAGAAGACTCTGACTTTATTTGAAATGGCAAAAAATTTAGAAAAAAGATAAAAAATATAAAAAAACTTTAAAAGTTATTCATTTTTTATCTCACTGTACGAATTATGAATTCACACTTTATCTCATTTTATCTTATTTTTTGTCACTCCAAATACACCATCTATTCTCAATTTTGTTGCCTCTTAATTCCCTATTTCTATCTAAACTTGAAGGAAAAATGATTATACAATTTATACATTTTAATTTAGTGTGTTGTAGTGTATATTTTTTTTTTCTTTCCATTCATAATTTCTTCAACCTCTAATTTAATTTTCCATCGAATTAGTATGTATGAACTTCTTTGGTTAAATAATTGTTGATCTCTGAATTCAGAAACTCAAATCAGAACTATTTTCTACTGCACATAGCTAGAAAGGATTTGAAGTACTGAGTGTGTGAGTCCATCACATCCAACTCCATGGAAGTATAGATATTTTAAATTCCAAAATATCTTGCAATTATATCATACTATCTCTTGACACCCGGGCTTCAGTTTTCATTTCAATGTTTATATATATACACACATAAGAGCCCCTCTATGTGTATGGTCATAGACCTCTGTCTTAGTAGGTTCAGGATGGGATTCGTAAAAGAATGGGTGATTTGTACGTAATAAATTAAATTATATGTGAAATATGAAATATTTAAATTAATCAAAATATGTAATAATTTACTGATTTGTGATTGTGTCATTTTTGAATGAAGAAGACTAGGGTTAGATAATTAAGGTTTCATCTTCCTCTCTATCACAAACTGTATGACAATTATTAATGAAAAAAATCTTCTATCTGTTTTTTTTTGTGAAAAGAGAGGATTAATCAGCAATTATATTGTTAAAAAAACCCTAATCACAATGTCGCCTCTAATAAAAGGTTTATAGTGAATTTAACAATTAACTCACATTTAATCGTTTAATTTTGTTATCTAAGTCCAACTAAATAGATCATTAAAAAGCCGGTTTTATTATATATGTTTCATATTTAACTTGATTTTAACCCCCTTTTCGTTAAAAGCAAATTTAATTAATGTATCTTGAATGTTAAAAAAATAAAAAAATGATTCCAACATGATTCCGTAGGTATGACCTAAAATATTATACATATGTATAATGTTAAATATATATATATATATATATTTTGTTTCATATACTCTAAAAAACACTATTCAATGAAAGAGATAATTAAGTGCGAGGTGACAAAGATGAAATCCATTTACAATTATCTTTTACATATATATGTAAGCAAAAGTAGAGGCCTTAGAATGGTTGTTCATTTCGTAAGGTACAGAGTTTCATAACCCAGAACCCTAATTTCACTCTAACCTCGGGCCGAACTCTAAAGGACTAAAGGCGGCATATGTGTGTCTCATAGGCAAAATAATATTGTGAGAGATAGTAAAAGTATTATGTTTTGATAAAAACAAAAGTGCTTAAATAAAATCATTTCTTTATCTCAAAACATATATATAAATAAATATATAAATTTTGATATACTTATCGAGGGTAGCAAAATTAGGGTTTGCAGGTTATACCATGGAAGAGAGAGAAGGCGGGGTTTGCAACTTGCAGTTAGGGACAAGAGGGGCTGACTAAGAGAAGCGGCGGAGTTCAAATTATGCTCTCAAAAGGGGTGCTGAGAGTGCATATGGGAGGTTCCAATATCATGCCTGAAGCTTGGTTAAATCCAAGGAGTAAAAAGAATATTATATATATATAAATAATATATAGAGAGAGAGAGAGAGAGAGAGAGAACTGCTAAGCACATGGTGTTCTGCACCATTTTCATCATCATATACACAGTGATATAACTACGTGCGTGAGTGTACAGTTCGAGGCGTATAGAAGAAGAGAAACTCATGAGCTAGCTGGGGATTCTGTGCTTAGGATTGAGAGAGAGAGAAAGAGAGAGAGACCCACCTGGAGATATATATATATATACACATATATGCCAGATTAGAATCTAACCTTGAGACACTAGTGTACAATTACAAACACCAACAAAAGGAGGGAAGGGTGGGTGGGTGTTTGGGGGGCACTCAGTGCATGGTACAGATGAAATCTGACACAAGGGATTCCCAGCCCTGTTCCTTCCAACACCCTACACGATAAAAACTTTTCCATTTTTAAATATGGTCTTCACTCTCTTTTTCTGTTTCTTTGTTCTACCATTCTCTGCTTCCTTGGAAAAGCATTTCTTTTATTTTCTTTATCTCTCTTTTCCTTTTCTCTTCTCTTTCTTTGCAGCCTTTTCTAGACACGGGCGTGGGAGTTCGATCAGCTCCTATCATCCCTCCCTTCCCTCACCTGTCCTTTTTTTTTCACTAGTACAATTCCTGCACCCACAGGCTCTCATTACATATCTCTGCATATGTATGTATAGAAAATGTTAGATAACCAGAAATTTTAATAACAAATATTTACTATAATAATGAGAATGCATTATTTATCAGTTATTTTTAAATAATTATCAACTAAAAAATTTATTTAGAAAATACTGTTGCCACATTATTTTTATACACTTTTCTTATTAAATATTAATCTTACTTTAGGAAGAAAAAAAATTAACTCTTCAAAAAATTAACTTTTCAAAAAATTAACTTTTTTTAACTGTCTATTGAAAAATTAATTTTTTTATGTTTCGAAAAAAAAAAGATCAGCTTTCTAGTGACTGAGTCGAGTAGTATTTTTCCTTACAATATATTAGCATTCCATGTGGACAACTAGTTTTCACTCTCTCTCGTATATATATTTATATACACTCCATGAAAATAATGTGTTTGAACTCCATATGGACAGATGATTACTGTCTAACTTTAATAATAATTCTCACATTCCTTGCACTGTTTTGGTGATTGATATATATGTATATACCATTCTTGTAAAAAAGTTATATTTTTCTTTTTTTCTTTCACTTACTATGTAGCAGCCCTAATCTCTGAAGAGTTTTCAATATTTTCGTTGGTAGCACGTAGACGACGAACCTGTAAATAGCCTAGTACTCTTATCTCTATTTCAATAGCAAAAAGTTATTCTACTAAAATTGTTTCCAAAAAGATAGATTTACAATTGGCATTATTATAATGATAATAATACATTGGGATTATTTTAAGAATGGGATATTTGCACCTCTCTGTTAATTTCTTTCACTCTATAATTGTTATAATGAAAAAAAAATATAATCTAGAGTTAGGAAAGTTAACGAAAAGGAGTGCATTTATCATTTCTCTATTTTAAAATATAGATATGAAGTTGGCATTATTATAATGATAATAATATATTGTGATTATTTATTTAGTGTACTATTAACAGGTGTCCTAGGGGCACTTATTAAGAATTGATAAATAAATAGTACATAATAATATCTTATACTTTGATAAAATTATACAGGAAAAAAGCGCGAAAAATTATTACATGCATGGTATGTTTTCATTAATTTTTAATGGGTATCCAGACATTTATTGACAAATACCTATTTTTTATAAACTAATAAGTCAATTCATTATACAAATACTTATTTTTTATAAACTAATAAGTCAATTAATTATACCGTATAGCATTAGGGTTCTAAGAGTTGCAATGAAAAAATTCACTGTAGACGGGAGGAATGCAATGCAAAATCAACAGTTTTGATTTGATTACATTTAAATAAGAAATCATGTTTCATATTCTACATTAATAGTGATCTAATCAGAGTTTTTCACCTTTATTTTTATTTTGAAATTAAACTTAACTAAATTAAATTAGGACCCTTAGATTAAATATAGTTAAATCATGGCCACTTATTTCCACTACAGCCCCTGTACAGAAAAGATCTACTACAAGGGCTACAGTGTAAAATCAACGGTGTTAACTTAATTATATTTAAATGAGAAATGATTTTTTATATTCTGCATTAATTGTAATCCAATCAGATCTTTTTCATCTTTACTTTCGTTTTGAAATTAAATTTAACTAAATTAAATTAGGACCCTTAGATTAAATATAACTAAATCATAACTGCTTATTTTTCCACCATAGGGGCGTGCAAGATCAACATTCTTGATTTGATTGCATTTAAATGAGAAATGATTTTTCATATTCTGCATTAATCGTATTCTAATCAAAATTTGTTCAACTTTACTTGTATTTTGAAATTAAATTTAACTAAATTAAATTAGGCCCCTTAGATTAAATACAATTAAATCATAACTGCTCATATTTCCACTCAACCCCACGGTAGCCCCTAGAACCTATAGCACTACTCATCTATACTATAATATTAAAAGAATGTAGTTTCTTTCTATTTTCCTTCTTCGTCCTAATCCTACGTGGCATGCTTCAATACTGTCCATTCTCTAAACACTCTCTTCTCATTCATTCACAAAGAATTTGTTGAGAAAATTAAAGGAAGCCAAAAGCACAAATACGCACAAACAACACAATAATTTTTACGTGGTTCGGCAATACCTACATCACAGAGAGCTTCACTATGTTTTATGAAAAATACAGAGGAATACAAAACCTTTCTGCCTCACTTCTCTCCCTCTCTTAAACCTCTTTATCTTTTTCACAAATTAGCTATACACAAATCTATAAACTTACCACCTATTTATACTAATTTTTTGGACAAAAATAGTGCGAGAGTTTAACAAAAAATTAATAAAAAAAGGTTTTACTAATTATTTCAATGGTGGTGGTTTCTTTCTCTGCTATCAAAATTTTCATCCATCCACGTGAGTGGACAACATGCAGGTCAACAATCACCCCTTCCACCCAGTGTGAGTGGGTTTATCATATTCTGCTAAGTGGAACATCCTCTGGTGATCTTAAAGCACCTCCTTAGTGAAGCTCTTACACTTTCTTATTTGAGTGCCAATAATCATCAGCTATAAGGATCATAGCCAGGATTTTCCTTTTGCAACGCTTTTATCTAGTGATCCCTTGCCCTTGGTCTTAGGCGACTACACCTTCTTACTGAGATGCATTTGCACCCTCTAACTTGGGATGTCATGCAAAGTTCACTGTAGTTATTTTTCGCTTGAGTTCAAACCCACCAAGTTTCTGTAGAACTCAAGTTTTTCTCTTTGAACCACCTTTGTCATCATATCAAATGGATTCTCGTCGGTATAAACTTTGTCTAATTGTAAAAGTTTCCGATCCAGGATATCTTGAATCCAGTGATATCTTACAACAATGTGCTTTGACCTAGAGTGGAAGGTCGGATTCTTCTATAGATGGATTGCACTCTGACTATCACAATAAAGGACATATCTTTCTTATGACAATCCCAGTTCTTCTAGGAACTTTTTCAACTGCAGCATTTCCTTATAGGCTTCTGTCATTGCTATATACTCTACTTCTATAGTGGATAGAGTTACACATTTCTGTAGTCTTGATTGCCAAGACACTGCTCCTCCTGCATAGGTCATCAAGTATCCTGAAGTTGACTTTCTGAAGTCAATATCACCAGCCATATATCTGCATTAGTGAAACCGTCTAGCATTCTTTTGTTAGTGCCGAAACACAAACATACTTTTGAAGTACCTCTGAGATGCCTGAGAATCCATTTCACTGCTTCCAAATATTTCTTTCCAGGATTGGATAGAAATCTGCTTACAATCTCAACCGTATGAGCAATATCAAGCCTTGTGCATACCATTGCATACATTGATTGATAAGGCACTTTCTTCATTTCTATCTTCTCTTTATCAGTCTTGGTACTTTGATCTCTACTTAACTTGAAATGGCTTGTAAATGGAAATGATACAACCTTTGTGTTGTTCATATTGAATCTCTCCAATACCTTTTCAATATATCTCTCTTGAGAAAACCATAACTTCCTATTTTGTCTATCTCTGGTGATCTTCATTCCAAATCATTCCAAGTATTTTTTTTGCTGGCCCCAAATATTTCATGGCAAATGACTTATCGAGTTCCTTTTTTAATTGGTTAATTTTAACAGTATCATAGTCAACAATTAACATATCATCAACAAACAGTAGCAAGATAATGAAATCACTATTAGTAAATTTCTTAAAGTAAACACAGTGATCAGATGTGGTCTTACCATATCATGATCCATCATAAATAAGTCAAATCTCTTGTACCATTACCGTGAAGCTTGCTTCAATCCGTATAAGCTTTTCTTCAATTAGCATATAAAAGTTTTCTTACCTTAGACTTTAAACCCTTCCAGCTATTGCATATATATCTCTTCCTCTAAATCACCATGAAAAATATAGTTTTTACATCTAACTACTCAATTTCTAGATTCAAATTAGCAACTAATCCAAGTATAACTCAAATTGAGTTCATTTTCACAACTGGTGAAAATATCTCGTGAAAGTCAATACGTTTTCTTTGACCAAAACCCTTTACCACCAATGGGGCTTTGTATCTTGGTTTATTTTCTTCTTCATTCTTCAACCTGAACACCCATTTGTTCTTGAAAGCTTTTCTTCCTTGAGAAAGTTTCACCAAGTCATAAGTATGATTTTTATACGGGGATTTTATCTCTTTCCTACATAGTCTTTTGCCACTTAACTTTTTTCTCATGAATCATAGTTTTATCATACTTTTCTGGTACAACCCATCAGTTAAAGTCACATATTCACTGGCAGGATATTTGGTGGACGATACGTGTCCTTTGGTAGATCTTTTCAGTGGAGCTTCTTCAACTTCTCCATCTGATATAGCTTGTTCATCATTTGAGAGAAGTTCTTCAACTTGTTCATCTTCCCCTAGTTCTTCAATTTCTATTGGTGGAATGATAAGGTCCACCTTGACTGGAATTTTAGTAGACGTTCTAGGCCTTACTTCTTGCATAATTTCTTGAATAGTTTGATCTTCAAGAAATACAACATTTCTACTTTTGATAGGTTTCTTCTCAATTAGGTCCCATAATCTGTGCCCGTATTCTTCACGTCCATATCCCAAAAATATGCACTGTATACCTTTGTCATCAAGCTTAGATCTTTTATCTCTGGGAATATGAACGAAAGCTCCGCAGCTGAATACCTTCAGATGACCATAGGAAACATTTTTTCCACTCCAAACTTTTTTTAGGATATTATGGTCAAGAGGAACTGAAGAAGATAGGTTGATAAGATCGACTGCAGTTCTCATTGCTTCACCCAAAATGGCGTAGAGAGGTTTGCATGAGAGAGTATACACTTTATCCATTCATATATACTTCTGTTCATTATCTCTGCTTTGACTTCCACCACGTCTTTTTTGTCTTCTGGTAACAAGAATTTCTGGTTGTGCATTTTCATTAAGCAGGCTATCTTTTACCATATCTAATGTTACCATTCTGTTAGGGGCTAAATTATTGAGCGACACCGCCAATGTCTCCCAACTATTTGGCAGTAAACTTAGCAATAACAATGCTTGTAGTTTATTTTCTAGCACCATTTTCAATGTAGTTAATTGATTTATTTCACCTTGAAAGTCATTAAGGTGCTCCGATATGTTGCGTCCATCCTTGTACTACATATTAACACACTTCCTTACTAGGTAATTAAGCTTTGTTTAGCGCTGTCTGTCTCTTGTACATAGATCCCAACTTATTCCACAAGACATTAGCTACAGTTTCTTGTGAAATATAATGGAATACACTTTGATCGACGTATTGTCGAATGATGGCAATGCACTTTCGTTGCAAGATTTTCCAAGCATCATATGTTGTCATGTTTGGTTTAGCAGCATTTCCTTGGATGGGTGCATACAAATCTTTACAATAAAGAATGTCCTCCATTCTGGGCTTCCAAATAGAGTAATTACTTGAGTTCAACTTGATCATGCCACTTGTTTCCTCCATTAAGTTGCTTTGGAAGTAAACTCTTTAGATTCTGATCTTATAAATGAATCCAAAATGTCAAATAACCCTAAAAAAGGCTTAATCAAAAACTTCCAAAAAATTGTAATTTCCTCAAACTTCAGGGGTTGAATTGTAATTAACTTTCTGAAATATTTTAAATATGTTCCGTGATAACGTGGAACAAATCGCTGATTGGATTGCTAAGGTGGCGCTGATTGGGCTGCTGATAAATTACTTTCCAGAGTACTGAGGTGGTGTTAATTGGATAAGTTGGTGAATATTTAAAAATATTGTCAACAAATGTTGAAACCCTAAACGATCAAATCGCCGAAACAAGCTTCGCTCGTGTTACTTATGTTTAAAAATATATTGTATAAATTATTCTTCTGAAAAGACCCATCACCTTCTCCTCAGACACTGGTTAAGTACGGGTTACGTAGTGCGTTTTCCTATAAAACTTCGTAGACACCGTGTAAGCAAGTCTGGACTCCGTTTCTGATGCAGTTTGAATCGTTGGTTTTGTCTCGATGAGAGGATCACTCTAGTATATTCCAAAAATAAATTTTGAGCAACTAAAAAAAATCTAGACAAAGGTAAAATTGAACCGTTTTCGGCTCGGGTCCCTTGATTTAGCTTTGATACCATTTGTTGAGAAAATTAAAGGGAGCAAAAAACACAAACAAACACAAACAACACAGGAATTTTTACGTGATTCGACAATACCTATGTCCATGGAGAACTTCACTATGTTTTATGAAAAATACAAAGGAATACAAAACATTTCTGCCTCACTTCTCTCCCTCTCTTAAGCCTCTCTATATCTTTTTCACAAATTAGTTGCACACAAATCTATAAACCTGCCACCTATTTATACTATTTTTTTGGACAAAAATAGTGTGAGAGTTTAACAGAAAATTAATAAAAAAATCTTTTACTAATTCTTTCAATGATGGTGGTTTCTTTATCTATTGTCAAAATTTTCATCCATCCACGTGGGTGGACAGCATGCAGGTTAACAGAATTGATTTCTTTTTATCCCACATTAGTAGATGAATAGAATTTTACCTTTTCTTTTGTGTATAAAGTCACTAGGATTTTGGCAAATTACCTTAATTAATGTGAAAACTCATGAATTCATGAAATACGTTTATTTACCTATTAGTCCATTATAGTGGGACCCAATTATTTATTATTTTATTATAGTTATAAAATTTGTATCTAAATATTAATTTAGGGGACGGATTTGAAATTGCTGAATATTACTTAAATTTAAAAGTTAATATATTTTAAATTTAAAAGCACAAAAGAATGCCTAAATGTTAATATTAATAAATATACTTAAATATTAATAATTAGGTTTGGGAGTAATAGTTTTTATAAAAATTTAAAATTTTCATGTTGACAATTAGGTTGAAAAATTAGTTTAATAATATTTTTAATTCAAGTGAATAATTAAAAAATAGAAGTGTATGTTAAAAATTTGACAAATATTTTAAAATAAAAAAAAATTAGCTCGATTAAGTAAGTTTGAGATTTAATATATATTTTAGAGTCAAATTAGATTTTTAGAATTGAGTCAGATTGAGATTTGATCAAACATAAATTTTTAATATTCATATAAAAACGTGATTTTAATTAACTCTATCTACTTATTAAAATTGACATAAATAAAAAATATAAACATAAAAAATAATTTGAACTATCATTTAAAATTATACAACTTTATTGCAATAATTATAATTATTTAAAAGTTTATTATGTTGATAAATTATTATTATATAATTCCTTGCATTGTATAGGGTGAATGTAATTTGAATATATATACAGGGTTCAAGGGCTGTAGTGGAAAAATGAATTGCTCGGATTTCTTTATATTTTAATGACGTGTGATCTTTGATATCCTATATTAATTGTACTTCAATTAAATTTTTTAAACTTCTATTTTTCACTGCAGCACCTACAGTCAATTTTTTCACTGCAGTCCCCTATGCCTAGGTAATCTCCCTATGGCTAGGTAATCTCGAAGTTGATGATTCTAGCTTTGAGTAACGATGCTTCACGCTGACTGGTTGAGAGGTGTAATTAATAAGTAACTGTACTTGATGTTTTCAAGAAATTAGAGGTTATGTTTTGCGTTTGGAAAATTTTAATATCTGATTAATTAATATATGTCAGGTTATTTACTGCATCAATTATTTGTATGATCTGCAGCAACATTTACACATTTTTCTGGTATTAACATTTAATACTTTAAGATTATCTTTTCTGTTTTCATATTTATTTTTCAATCATCAACCACTGGAGTACTTCTAGGATTCCAAGGATTATACCAATTGAAGACGGTAATAGTCCAGAGCCTGAATCTGTGGTTGGAAAAAAAAAATTGAAGGAAAATGTGAGAAAATAAAATAAAAATTAATTTTTTTTTTCAGATGAGTTGAAAAAATGAGAATAAAATAAACATTTGACCTAAAAATAGTAATAGTAATAATAATAATAATAAATTCGTTTTGCTTATTTAGTTATAAAAAAAAATCTACTAATACCTTTTATTTTCCAATCAGTACTTTTTTTTCCCTTTGGCAAATTTATATCCAAACATAAAGTCAAATTTGTATGTCGTCTCCATCAATTGCTGTTGCTCGCAACCCTAAAGTCTATTGGGTTTCTGTTTATCCCTTGAATTGCAATTGAAATTGTCTTCGAAAGCATGTTACAAGTCTCTTAATGCACAATGATTCAATCCTGGTGAGGACCCAATTTTCAATTAATGAAATACATATAATTAACGCAAAAAATTTTGTTAGATCGGAAAAATAAATCAGGAAGTGAAATTAAAATAATATAACAATGTTAAAATTGTAATTAAAGTAAATTTCAATAAATTTATTGCCATTGAGTAATAGACTCACAACTGACACATTTTTTTCTGACATACTTTTTTTTTTTTTGGTGTTTATAGAGTGATGTAGTTTAGATTGCTATGGATTATATGGTAAAATGGATTTTGGTAAGAATTGGAGAAATATTGTAGTGATCAACTTTTTGTTACGTGTCCGTTTTATCATTATAATATACCCATTCTAAATATATTTCTTCAGAGATGCATCCATTTTCACACTTACAGTCATAACAATTGGCCTCCTTAAATTTGCTACTTCCGTAGCTTTGGTTTTCAAATCGCCACTTTCTTAAATTTTCCATTATAATTAGTTTAGTATTAAATTAAGAATATTCCAGTAATGAAAATAATTTAATTTTTGTATTTTCATATTATTTAGTTTCTTATTTTTTAGTTAGAGATTTTATTTAAGTATTGTAAACGTATGAACTGAGACAGCTTTTGATGATTAATTAAATTAAATATTTTACATTTTATTTTTTATTATTTTGAGTGATTTTTGTAATACTGACAATAGTTTGCTTACCTATTAAGAATTTTGTCTTAAAATTTTATTATTTGTGCAAAAATTATTTAATTTGAATTCTCTATTATCACGCGCAGTATCATATAATATTATTTAAATTGGTAGTAATTATCACACTGCGAGACATAAATCGATAAGTCATTTAATATACAAAATTTTAAGTTTTGAATGTTGAGAAAATAGAGATATGCTTTGTATATATATGCCACTTTCGGGTGGTACAGTGTTGAAACTATACAAGACCAAATCATGTAAAAGTATTAATGAAACGATGCAACATCACTCTCGGATGGGACTTTACTTCTCCTAAGAACGCCAGTTCATGAAGTGTGAAAATCAAAGGGTTAATTGGTCGTGATTTTTGAGATTGGACGACAAAACGTGTACCTCCTTCATGCCAAGTGGGCAGTCAAAGTTAATTGAGCAAATTAGTGCCATACCATCCGAAAGAGTAATGCTCTAGTGTTGGAAGAACGTGGCAGAAAGATGCTGGGTCATGTGAAACTATTATTTTAAATTAAAACATTTATTGAAATGTATTTTAATTATAAAAATGTTATTAAAAAAAAAAACAACAAAAAAACATTTCCATGGCATGGATGTGAATATCTCACATTCAAGTTAAATTTAACAAACGCAATTCATTTGACATATCAATCCTAATGTTGAGGGCTTGTGTATCTTAATGCTATATTTGAAACATGAATGTGTGAAAGAAAAAAAATAAAGAGAAAATAAATAAAAAAAAACTTATAATTTGTACAATTTTTGTACACTTGACCGAGTAAAAATTAAATTTTATTGATAAATATATATTTATTTTAATCATATTTTTCTAACTTAATAAAAAATAAAATAAATTTAACTTTTTCACTTCATTTTTTATTTCTACCATTTTCTTCACTTCTCTTCTTCTGTTTTATAGTCTTGAAAAATTATTTTATTTTTTATTAAACTGCAAGGAGAATAAAGTATAATCATTTGCTTATTTTAATCTCAATTGATATGTGGGTGTACATTCTTAAAAGGATTACAGTTGGCCCTCACTAAAGAATTACAGTTGGCCTGCACTAAAGTCATGCTACGGTGGGTTCATGTCCTGATCTGTTCTCACAATTAAAAATTTACTAATTATAAGTATGTTTAGAGTGGTAAAAAGTGAGATAAAATGAGATAAAATAAAATAAATTGTGTATTCGTAATTCGTACAATGAGATAAAAAATAAATAATTTTAAGAGATTTTCAAATTTTTTCAATTTTTTTTTTATTTTTTAACACACCAAAGGTGCCTATGTTGGGAATGAATTAGTTAAAAATTTCCAAAGTCATTGGTTAATTCTTTTTCTTTCAACTATTTTTAACATGTCCTTTTTCTTTGCATATATGATGATCCGGGCAATTGAAATGAATTTCAGAAGTTAAAAATTTCAACGTATCCTGCTTTATGCGGAAATTATTAATTAATAAAACTATATTATTTAGTATTTGGTCTGATTTAAGAATTCTATTCTTATATATATATATATATATAGGCATACCATTGAACTTACCACACGAAGCAAGCTATATTCTCTTGACATCACCAATAAATCCACATGTATTTTATGCAGTACGGGTAGTGTTATTAAAATTTCGATTTAAATCTTAAAATTTTATAATTTTACGATATTAGAGTGAAAAATTTACTTGGATTTATATAAAATTTTAAATAGGCGTAAAATAGGTAAAATCTCGATTTTGAAACGTAAAATTAGTAAAATCTTGATTTTATAGGAACTTTTACCAATTTTAAAATTTAAGTAATTTTTGTGTAATTTTGTCAAATAAAATAGTTTTTTATGATTTTTTCAAAAAACATGCTACAACTATTTCATTTGTTACATTTTTTTAGTTTTTTTTTTTTAATTCTATAACACTATTATTTACTGTGTCACACTAATTGAAGATCATATGCATTGTTGCACCAAAATGACTACCATAAATTAAAAGTAATAGTTAAGATAAAAACCAATAGTTCTGCAATAAAATATTATTAATACATTTCAATTCAAACAAAAAACTAGAATAAAATGAATTTAGTATTCCAAAGTTAACTATATAGATCACACTAAATATTTTAACAGTCTTAATTGTATAGTTGAATAAAAAGAGTACAGAATCAGATATAAAATATTCTGTAAACTTTGTTGAGAATTTGTTTTATTAACATGAGTAAGTAGTCATTCTTCGGATTAGTTTGTATAGCTCTTAATATAGTTTCCATACTTGCTTTCATGCTCTTTCGTTAAGTTACATGTCTTTTTAACCTTATTGTCAGTTTATGGGCTATGGTAATATATTTTATTACCTTCTAAAATATATATATATATATATACTCACATCATAACACTTTAATAAAATTATATGGAAATGATGGAAGGTATTGTAAGTGGGAATGCAAGGTGATAGAATTTAAACAAAATATTTATATATGGGGGTTTTCTTTATTAGTAAAAGTTGCCAAAAATGATAGTGGTTTGAGGCACTACAACATAGAAATAGAGTAAAGAAGATGGTTTGGGGGAATTGGAAATGACATGTAAACTTTATACTAAGAAAAGAAAGAAAAAATACCAAAAAAAAAAAAAAAAAAAACAAATAAAATAGTAAAAGCTAGGATGAAGCAAGATTGAGAAATAATGCTGAAAATGACATAAATAAAAGAAACAATGACAATTTTAAAAGGGTAAAATACATGAAATTGTTAATTTTTTTTTCTTTTTATTTGCATTGAGATTTGAACTAGTCATTATGTAATAATATATTAGATTAACAATCATTTTATTTAAAATCTTAAGTTGTTAGAAAGAAGTAAATTTTATAATTTTTATTCTTATTTCCTATCAACAATGATAAAGTGATAAGGTTAAAAATGGAAATTAGTTCATTATGCACTAGAAAACAATGCTTCTGTGTGTAGACATGACTACCTAGTTTACTTCCTTCCCATTTGACAACACTATTTAGTTAAAATTAGGCTTCGTTGCACAATTATCTGCCTTTGGGGTTTTGAAAATAAGTTGATCGAACTTTTTACACCTTTTCATTTTATATGTTTTTTTTTATTAAAAAAATTATTATTTTTTGTTTAATAATTTTTAATATGTTATTCACATTTTCTTGAAAACGTTAAAACAAATTCTTAAAATAGAAATAAAAAAAAAAAGAGAAGAAAATTTATGTGTTCGAGTTCACTCATATTATTGGCACGGGAGCAAAATTTATTCCAGTGGGGCCAACTTTTTTAAAATAGGTTAGTGGATGCCAACCGAATATCTATTCTTCTGGAATACGACTAATTAATGGTAATTGTCAAAGTGCCTACAATAAGTTGACCCATCATGCTTGAGTTTTTCAGGTCAAAAATCATTTTCTAGTCCATCACTATCAATTTTCATGCTTCACAATTTATGCCATTAAATGTTAAATTGGGTTTGTCAAGTGCTGATAGTCATAATTGCGTCCTTGCTTACTTAATTTCCTTCTAATCCAATAGATCTAATCATAGGAATCATATTTACCATAATGCTAGACCTTTCATTCCTTTTTTTTTTTTTTTTAAGTTAGCATTAGGCTGAATTTTAAGAGGTTTTAAATGGATTTTCAATTTTTTTTTTAAACCTTTGGTGCTTTGTATTACGAGCTCTGAATTGATAAAGAACATTTGATGGAGCCATAGTTAATTTGTGTGTGTGTGAGAATTTTAAGAGGTATTAAATGGATTTTTAATTTTTTTTTTTAATCTTTTGGTGCTTTGTGTTACGAGCTCTAAATTTATGCAGAACATTTTAATGGAGCCATGGTTAATTTTGTGTGTGTGTGTGAGAGAGAGAGAGAGATATATATATATATATATATATATTTTTAGTTCATCTAAGTTATAATCCCATATTTACATCATATTTGATGCAAGGGTGGAGAGTAAATTCAAGTTCTTACTAATTAAGTTATCACTGAAGATTGACTCTTTAATTCACCTGAGTTACAATCCCTTATTTGCATCATCTCTAATGTAGAAGAAGTGCATGAATCAAAAGGTAAAATAGATGTACTATGAGTTTATTCAGAAAGAAACACATATTTTTTTAGAGAATTATATCTAATAAATATTTTATTAATTAAAATCAATCAAAATTCTGTATGCTTACTAATCAAAATAAAAAAAAATTAATAAAATATAATCAAAGTTAGAGAGAACAAAATAATGTAAAATAAGAAAAAAAAATGACTACTAACTCTAAAAAATTTCTAACTTCAGCACTAAACTAATTAAATCTAAAAAAGGCATTAGAAACATAAGTAAATATTTTAAAATGAATCTAAATAAAATAAAATTGGTAGCTAAATATGATTTTTAGACAAAAATTCAAACCAAATAGTGATTTTTTTAATACAATATTATTACAATTTTTACCCTACATCATTCCCTAATATAGCTACAAGTTGGACTGAGTTGGATTAGTGTAATCGGGACTCTACTCAAGTTTGAATTAAGATTTCATTTGTTTTAATGTAAAATACTTTTTAAAAAACCAAGCAGAGCACAAGGATGATGCCTAGGTTCAACTTAACCCCGTTATCAACTTTATTTAGGTTTCAGGCTGGCCAGGTTTTACAAATTTGAACTTCAACCGGCTTGAGCTTAAGCTATTTGAGATGAGTTTGAAACAATGCCTTCCCTACTAACAATAGGGACAAGAAAAAATATTTCATTCAAACAAATCACTTACTTAGTTTGTTCAACAATAATAGATTTAATTAATCTAATACTTAGTTATTTCAAATAAATAGAAATCGTGCGCATACAATTTTAAACAGATAGTCAAATTACACAATATATATATATATATATATATATATGAGATCGAGGAGTTTTTCATTTATTTTTTCTCTTCAATTTAGGACATAGTTTAGGATAAACCCAGATTTAGATGGTGTTTGATTTGTTAAAAAATAAAAATAAAAATAAAAAGTTGGTGTAAAAATAATATATGACAAAATTTAATTAAAAAAATTAGTAGAATTAAAGTTTTTGGATTTTTTTTGGTAAATCAAATACTTCTTAAAAGAGATTATCCGAACTTAAAAATTTTAAGCTAGACTCAGGTTGGGTTGAACCGGTGGAAGTTGCACTTACTCCCCCGGAGGCATGCCAATTGAACTTCAAAAAGCTTGCACCGTGCTCAGCTCAAGTTAATTTTCCTATATATATATATATATATTCTGAATCAAGGAAGGAAGTTATATGGCACAGCCATAATCAATTTATAATGCCGATATTATTCAGTGATTAAAGTAATATATATCTGAAGTGGGTACAAGGTAGAGAGAAGATTTTGTTTCAGGAACCTGACTACTGCCTGCATGCCTGCCTCGTTGTAATATTGCCAACCCTAAAATTCATATACGGTGGTAGTCAGAGTGCCAGCAAAAGATTCTCATGATGAAATTGACTACTCGAATGAAAAACGTGTAAGCTTACGAAGTATTGCTGCAAACTTTTGTTCCCTGCAGGAGGCGATGTACATGTGTCCTGTGGCTGGAATAATGATACTCCAGCACGACGCATTCACACATGCACAAAGTACCCAATCCATATATTAGTTAAAGAAATGTGTTTCGCCTTGCTGATATTGAACGACAAGGTTTCATAGAGTTTATGCATGGCTTCCTATATGCATATATATATATATATATTACCCGGGGAAATCAAAGCTTCATGATTATATAATTTGAGTCGTTCATTTGAATATATAGGTCTTACAATCCTATCGAATACATGTACGGTTCAAATATATAGTCACGATTCAGTAATAGAACCAAGTGACTGGATATAACAGGCCTTCCATTATCCAATAACATCCATTAATAGAAAACTATGTTTATGTTATGTTTAAGATGGGTGAGGGGAACTGAAATTACAAATTAAAAAAGAGATGCTAGATTAGGTTTGATTTGGGTAGAATAAGAAATGTTAGATTAGCAAACGAGTATGAATATTTCATTTTCTTGTTTTACTGCACTTTTTGGTGGATTAATATTACACCATTTATTCTAGAAGTGGGAGAAAAATCATTTTCTTCAAAAATTATAGACATGACTTAGAATTCGTTTTGGTGAAATATTCATGAAATTACCATCATTTTTATTACTTACTAGAACGGTTCATTTTTTTTTATAAATATCAATATTTTGTTATATTTTCATTCTATTCTACTGTTTTCATCATTTACCTTTTATCTTACCTGAATATTATTTGTTCACCACGCTCACACTCAAGGACAGAACCCCCGGGAGCGGGGCATTTTGAAAAATCTCACTAAGTATTTGTATATATATATATATATTTTATTTATACATAATAGGTTGGCTTCCCCTTCAAAAGAATAGGCCCTACTGGCCCTACAAAGATAGAAAAGTTTGTTTGTTTTTTATTATTATTATTATTTTTTTTTTGGTTTTTTTCCTCTCATAGTTTTTTGGGCTTTATTTTTTTATAAACTTTAGTCTGTTAATTAATCAAAATAACTACAAATTAAATTGGCAAGTGGTAAAAAGAAAAAAAAAATATATGTCATTTGTTTGAAGACCATTGTCATTTTTTTCCCCGAAATTATGATGTTTGAAGTTAGGGAAAGTTTTCAATGAATTATTTTGTCCATCTAAAACGGAAAAAGCCAATTCCCCATCAATTGCCTCTTTTTCTCTCATAGGTTTATCCTTCATCAATTTCCATCCTCTGAGCCTGATTAGTAACCACTACTTTTCTAAATCATTAATCTTTAGTCCTGATCACAATGTGACATGTCTAACCTCTTTTTGTGAGTTTTCGTCCTCAATTTGAAAGTTTATAAACTCTATTTTACTCCTCCTCTTATAACCTTTTCTCTTGGCTCTATTTTTCAATTGACATCCTCCATTAAAAATTTCATCAATCTTTTTATTGAAAAAAAAAAAAAAAAGTTATGCTCTTGATAGATCATGTTTTATCTATAAGTTTTGACTTTTTTTTTTTTTTCTAAATGATTACTTTGATAAATAGAATGTTAAGATTAAAAATTTTAGGTGCTTGGCAACATGGCCCCAAAGATGTCGAGTTGATAGTTCATATCTAAATGTTTAATACACGTTTGAATATTTTAGAGCTGATGATGTTTGTTGACTTGTAAATGTATTCTTTTAAGTGGATTTTATTGATTATAAGAAAATGCAACTTATATTGAAACTTCAATATTATGAGTACAATGTAGTTCGATATATAAATTACATAAATTCTTAAATTTTATTTTTGAATTATATTAGTGGTTGGTAAAAATTAAAAAGTCTAAAGCATACCAAGTTATTTACTAAGTGGTTTTGCATTCACTCTTATTGTTTCAATAGTTATGATCGTTGTTTGTCGTAGGTATTGTCAAAAAACAAAGCCTTCGCAGTAAACAGAGGATCATTTTTTCAAAGAGGATGACTTTCTCAAAAACATTTTACTTGTAATTATTGAAAATGAGATTGCTCGAAAATTCAACAATATATGATTTGATTATTGAAAAATTTAAGGTTGTGAATGATAGTCAAATTCCATTTTCATAGATTCAATTGAATTGTATCATATTTTTTTGACTTAGTTTTGACATTATATTTAAAAAACAATTTGCATAAGTTGATGAAAATTATGTAAGAATTTCGACCCCTTCATTAGAGTTCCTTTGCTCCGTTCTTGCTCACACTTCATTCACAATTTCAAGCTCATTTAACTTTGTCTTATTTCTATTTCCAACCAAGTGTAATTTTTATTCTAGTCATAGAAATATACAATCATAGCTGTAGATGATATGGTTGATGAATACCATGAATGCATTAACTAAGACCCCAAAAAAAAAAAAAATTGTGGCGTTAATATTTTTCAAAATTAATATATATATATATATATTTATTTATAATTTCTCGTTACTTATTTTTATTTTTTTTCTTTTCGTTCCCCCTTCTCTCTCTCTCTTTTTTATTTTTTATTCTTTTTCCCTTTTCCTTTGGGCTGGTCTGAACAGAGCTTTAGAAATCTATGTAATAAACAAAATGGAGAGCGAAGGGAGCAGAAGTACATGGTGAATTAGGTTAACAAAGTAGCAAGACCCGATGTAGGGTGTTGGTTAGGAAATTAACCCGCGGCACATGGCGCTTTCTTGAGCGATTAGGGTATGAGTGTAGATTTTGAGAGGTGATGCGTTTCTGGGCAATTCGATTAGATTGCTCAGAAAAATTGAAAACGATGAAAAAGAGATTAAAATAAGGTCTCACCTTATTCACGAATCGAGAAAGTTAAGTCCCAACCATAAATCTGAAATAGTTATAAATGAATTAACTTAATTACTTAAAAGTTAATTTAGTTAGTTTTCCTCTTTATAAGTGATAGATAGAAGTGACGTTTAGGCGTTTAAGAGGTTATAACTAGTCAGCTCAAACGTCCATTTAGCCCACGCGTATTAAATGAAGGATGGGACATTAAATAGAAAAAGAATGACATTAAAGAAAACATAGAGGAACAATATACTATAGTATACATATAGGAGATACACAATAATTGTCATCAAATCATTAATTTATTTAAACTATATTGCCTTAAGTATAAATAGGAGGCTTGGCCCAAAAGTCCAAGTATGCTTTCTGTTGTCAACTCTGTGCTATTCTTTTCTTTATTTGGTCTTTCAAGCTCTTGTTGACTTGACCGTCAGATAGTTTTCTGGTTGGAGGTTCTCTTTTTTACCATAACATTCTGTTTCTTTGTGTTTAGTAGGCTTGATTTCGAATTTTTAGTTAACCCTGGGGTAAATTTCAGAAAGGATAATTTTATTTCCGCACATAGGGTCTGCCGAAGAAGGGTTTGATTGCGATTCTTTGTTCCTTTCAGCAACATATATTGATATATCATAGATTGAAATTCATATGGATAAAATGAAAAGGAGAAGAGAGAGAGAGAGAGAGGAGAGAGAGAATGAAGGAGAAGTGGATAGTGGAATTAAAAGGAAAAAAGAAGATAAAATTATGGTTTGCTTCCTTTCTTTCTAAATTTTTAAATAATATTTGCATGTATATTCAATGGGGTAGATAGATGTGGAATCCATGTATTCCAAACGCTCCCAGACAAACCGGCTCCAGAAGAGAAAAGCAACCTTCACTTTACGACCCAGAAAAGGAGATTTCAAACACCATAAGAGGGAGCTTAGGAAATTGCGTGGTTAGTAACCCAACCCCACCCATGCCTTCTCTCTCTCTCTCTCGCTCTCTCTTCACCCCCCTCTCTCTCTCTCTCTCTAGGTCTATATTTAGTGGCGGACTGGGGTGCAACTCCAACCCCACATCTTGCACCTTTCTCTCTAAGAGAGAAAACCACATACAAACCCCCGCAAAGATTAGCGAGACCATTCCACATGTTTAGCCACTGCTTTTTATAACCGGCCATGCTTGATTTGTGCCATTTCAAATGGGCTTTGGTTTCTTTTGAGGAAATAAAGAGAAGCCTGTGGGACTTTTCACTGATCACCTTTGATTTGGACCCCCCACCCCCACCCCCTCTCTCCCCAGTTGCTTAGGTTTATCTTCCCATCTAATTTCTCCCCCACCCTCCTCTGCACATATTACCCCATTCTCCTCCTTTTTCTGTTCTCTCCTCATCCTCCTTCTCTAACACCTTCTTTCTCTCCCCCCCCCCCCTTTCTGGGCTTTCAACTTGATGCTTGTGGCTTCTTCAAAGGTAACCCTTTAGTCCATTGTTTTCATCTGATCCATCTCCCTGACTTGAAGCAAAAATTTTAGGTTTCACAATTTATCATTTTCAAAACACACACACACATATATACACTTATCCTATGCAATCATTCATATATGCATATATATATATATATATATACATATATATGCCTGGCTCCCTGTATGCCATTTGCAGAGCCCACCGGGCATCGATGGCCTCCGTGGATGGCGTATGAGGAGCCATGCATATTAATTCCATGTTGTGGTATATAAATTGTTATGTGGCTTTTTTACCATTCATTCACTGAAAATATGCCAAGGGTGTTGTAGTCTTTTTATCAGAAATCAGCAGACACGCCAGGTAGGGGCAGCATTGTAATTTTGCGCAAAGATTGCAGTCCTCCTCCTCCTCCTCCTCTACAGCGTCAGCCAGGTAAACCATCTTCTCCTTCACTAGGAATGGGATAATCTCTATGGTCTTTTTAGGGTTTCTTTTTCGGTTCCAGGGTCTGATGTTTATGTCTGCAGAGACTTTGCACAGGCGGGTAATGATAGTGTTCTTCTTGGAAAGTGATACCCCCACCGCGGATATCATATATATATATCATATATATATATACATATGTATGCCCCAAGACTGACATCAAATTTGTACACGTGTAGCAAGAAGCTGATCAATCTGTTACCCTTATTCTAATGAATGAACATCTGAAACCACGTATGGCAACATAGAAGTTACAACCTCTAGATTGGCCAATCAGCTTCTTACACGCATGTGACCCAGGCAGTGCTAGAACACCCTGCTGTTTTGTTAGTTTATTTTGTGTGTATGTATATACATACATAGGAGAAGGAGATCCGTTAAATCTAGTCCTTTGATTTTGGGAGGTGGAGGGGAGTTCAAACGCAGATTTAGGATTTAAAAGTTAAGTTTAATTTCATCCCTTAAATTTGTGTAAAATTTCATTCAATAATCAAAGATAAAATATTTTTATTCATTGAATTAATTTTCATAATAGTTCAAAAGTTGAAAATATAACTTTTATTTGTAAAGTCGTATTTCAAATTCAAGAACTCTCAACCTTTGGTTTTGTAGGTTTACTAACAAACATACGCTCACCAAAGTTGATTTGGGTTTTAGGCAATTTAGACATTCGTCTAAGGTCACAGGTAAAAAGAAGACCCTTGTATATACAATTGGATATTAACGATTTTAAATTATTTTTGGAATTAAAAGTGTTGAAAAAATTTTTAAAAGTAAGAATTAATACTCAATCGATATATTAAATTATAGAGAATAGTTGGATTTTTTTTTTATCTAATTCTTGCGTTGCTTATACTTATTTTGGCTAAAAAAAGCTTTTCAGAACTGAAATTAATAAAATTTCATTGAAGATCAACCATGTACAAGATAGATTAATTGGATTACTATATTATATTAGAGCATCTTTAATGTAAAATTTTAAGTCGTAATTTCACAGTTCAAAAAATTACACGTATGAAAATTTTTTAGACCCAAATTTCCTTTCCCCCTCAAGGCACTAAATAGTTTAATAAGCCCCCGAGGTTAACTTTGTTTCCCTTAATTGGCCCTAATCTTGGTTGTTTTATTGGTTGTAGATATGCGTTATTTGCATAGATATTAGAATAGGGCTCCAGCATTTATCACACTATATACTAGTAATTAATCTAGGGGTACTGTTCAAAGAAACCACTTGAGTTGCTAAAACAGATGTCTAGCTGGTCATATATGTAATATATAGCAAATTGGGTTGTCTTTAATTAATTGTTTGATTAATTTTGGGATTGGTATTGATTATCATAGAACTCCACTTGATCTCATGCATATATAGTGTATCTCCGTCTTACCAAATTTAAGAGTTTAAAATTATTTAACATCAAATTATGTTTTTCTTAACATATTTTATATTTTATTTATCAAACATAATATAAATAATATTACACAAAATTTGGTTCAATCTCAATTAATGTTGAATCCCATCATCCATTTATGATTCCGTTTAGAGTAACAAAAAATTTTAAAAAACGGTGAAAATTATTAAAAAATTTTAAAAATTAATCACTTTTTATCTTACTAAACGAATTACGAATTTATAACTTATTTTACTTTATTTTATTTTTTATCTTATTTTTTTTTACTCCAAACGCACCTTATTTGAGATTTTAGACCATTATGATGGGCCAATGTGGCTAGCATTTGTCAAAATTCAATATTAATTATTTTATAAAAAATAATTTTATATTTTATACTATAAGTATAATATTATTTAACTTTTAAATTATATTCCTCAATCAATTAAAGTCACTTTTTCTTTTGGAGGACCCTGGGTGTACCTCTGGGTGTTTGTGGGCAGGGATTCGCGGTAGAAAGTATAAATGGATTAATGTGGAAAAAGCGAAGTACCAGCAGACTAGGAAAAAAGAAGGGTTATGATGATAGCTAGCTGCTCGAGTTAGGGATTCACATGCAAGGAATGGAGCTCTCTCTCTCTCTCTCTCTCTCTCTCTCCCTCTCCCCTTGCTGTGGTTGGTTACCAGGGAATATGATACACGGGTCAATGCAGGTCAAAAGATAGACATGGGTCAGGCAACTTAATTAAAGCAACGGGTGGTCCCTTGGGGGATCTCCCGAAATCAATTGGATTTGGATGACTCGGACGGATTAAGAGGGATAAGTTTCGTCTTTTATTTTTTTAGGTTTATTTATTTATTTTTATTTAATTTTTATTCAGTAATTTTTAAATATGTTATTTATATTTATAAAAAATAGTAAAAAATAATTAAAAATAAAACATTTACCTATGGATAAATTAAAAAAACCATAAAATTAATATATATATATATATATATATAAAACAAAACAAAACAAAAAATGGGAACTATATTTTTAATTTCTAAGCGCTCTTTCTCTCTCACCTACGCACACACAGACACAAACACAGCATAGCATACCCTGTGTTGTGATAAAGCTGGTTTACACAATATATAAGGAAGGAGATGGTGGGTAGGTCCCATCTTTATGGTCAAATGCTCTTTCAGTGTAATTTGCTTTCTGTGTAAGTTTTAGATGCTTGTTCTACTCTCGATATTTCTTTTTATGGTAACTGCATATTAAAATGTGATTTTTGTTGCCCTATTTTAAATTTGCAGTCGATTATTTCTGACCAACTTACTTAAATCTAATTCAAGATAGGTTATAATAATACTCTGATCTTCTTTACACCTATTTTATAAGTTGTGTGACAGATTGAGATTTACCGTTGGTTAACTATTAGTCAAGTGACACATATTTAATAAGTTAAATTTTAAACTTTTATTTTGCCACTAAAATTTGATCCCTATTTATATATTATCGGTGCGTTTGGGCCGTCAAAAAACAACGCAAAATGTGGTTTGTGTAACTTTTTTGAGTTTTGCGCGTAGTCACCAAATCACATTTTTTTAGAGATAAATAGTTAAAGTTTTTACTTTGGCTTCACTTCTCTGAAGAGGGAATCCGTTCTAACGATTTTTTTTTTTTGTCTGTTCGAATAATTTTACATCAAAATTTATTGAAAATCATTAAAAAGTTTTTGAAATTTATAGAAAGTTATTGAGGTTTTTGAAAATGTTATTGGAGTTAGTAAAAAATTTATTGGGGTTTATAAAAATTTTTTGGGATATAGTAAAAAATTTATTGGGGTTTATAAAAATTTTTTGGGATATGTAGGTTTATATAAATTTATATAAATTTCACAAAATACGAAGAAGACAAAATATGCTAAAAAGTTTTAGAAATTTTTAAAGATTTTGAAATTCTTCGGAGATGTTTTCACATTTTTCGCATGCCAAGCAGAACTTGTATAGTAATCGTCTTAGTTGACTTGATCAACAAACGAACCCCCATTTATCACATTTTTTTCTTTCTTTTTTTTTTTTTTTTTCTTATCACAAGCACTGATTCTTGGTCTTCTCTTGATACCAATTTTCTAGTCCATCACTTAATCTACAAAATGGATGCAGTCATTTTCCCTCGCTATTTTCCTCTCTACAAACGAATAATTTTCCACTCAACAAATTCATCTTCTTAGGCCACGTTTGTTTTTAGGAACAAGACCGGTTTTGATTGAATATTGTATCGTCTCCCACATTTGATTGAAAAAGTGAATCTAAATTAATTGTTCATGTGAGATTAATAGTATCTTATAAAGGGATACGGCTAGTTTAGAAACTATATACTTGGTTAAAAATGTCAAAAATATCTCTATCGTGCCATTTTTCTAACCTATAGCTTTATTTTTAATAATATTAATTTAAAATTCTATATTTTAGTCATAAATAATTTTATAAAAATTTTAAATAGTTTTATTTATAAAACAATTAAATTTTAAAATAATAATATATATTTTAGTAACAAATTTATAATGATAATAATAATAGAGAGTTTTATTAGTTTTAGTTTTATTAAATTTACTTTATATAGTTTCAAAATAGTTATATTAATTTAATTTCATTTGTTGCTAATCTAGAGATTATATACTTTTAATAATTTTATTTATTATTTAAAAAATTTTTATTAATTTTTATGTATACTTTAAAAATTATCATTTTTATTGTCTTTGAAGCTTATAATCAAGAGATCATATATAAATAATATAATTATCATTTTTTTTATTAATCTAGTCCAGATACATGTAAACAAATATGAGAAAAATTTATTCGATACTTTATTATTAAACTAGAAATTATTCATCTCAGAAAATTAGTCTCAGAATGATATATTCAGTTCAAGAACCAAACGTGGCCTTATATGTACCTCTCTCTTTCTCAAATCAACACCCACACCTAAAATTCTTTCCCCTCACATTCTTTACTTTTCTCTAACCCGTACCCATAATAAAAACATTAACTCACTGTTGTATTAAGACTTTTAATAGTAGACGCAGTGGTTAAATAATAATAATAATTTAGTTTGGTGAATTATTTTACATTTAGATTTATTTAATTTTGATATAAGAAAATTGGTGATGGTCATGAGTTGGTAAGTGAAGAGAATAATATATAGTTGTTGTAAAATGTTTTTTTTTTTTTCTATTTTGGTAATAGATTAAATACACCTTGATTGAAACAAATTATGATGAGATAAGGAGGTGGGATGGCTATAAATTTTGGGATTGGATAGAGAATAAATGCCAAAGAAGTGAGAAAATAAGAAAATGGGAAAAAATAATTACTAATTTAGTTAATGCATGGGAAGAAAATAAAAGGAAACTAAAAAAAGACATGCAGCAATCTTGGACGTAAATATGAAATGACAATAAATAGAAAATCAAGTGTTTTAGTAAAGACAAAATCGTAAATTTTACCATTATTTTTGTTAAGAGACAAACTCCGACATGTACAAATATAATTTTTTATACATTTAACAAATTTTAATGGTGGTTTAAGTAGTTTGTTTATTATTTATTTATTACAAAACTGTCGCATCCCTACTTTAGAAGACGTAATTAATTCTTGCAATAAGGTTGACACCCATAAATCCAATAGTACAATAATAACATTTTATATATATAAATAAATAAAATATTCCACAAATTGTAACTCTAAGTTTATTTGCACAAATATCAAAAATTAACACAAGACCAAGATTAAAACAAAAAAATAGACAACTCAGATCGTTTTCCAGCACATGCAGTTACTCCTAACTCAACCTGAAAATTTTAAAACATTCAGTGAAATTATTAAATTTAAAATTAAAGGTAATGAATTATTCACCCTTAATTTTTATTATATAATTTAATGTCACTTTTAATTAATATCACATATTCATCCGAACTCATCTCACATTTCACCTTTTACTTTTCTCATTTTGTATCAAAACATATATATATGTCCTAACCTCTTTGAAGCCTAAACATTTTGTTATTTTTATTATATAACTTAAGGTCACTTTTCATTCATATCATATATTCATAAGAACTCATCCCACATTTCACCCATTAATTTTCTCATTTTGCATCAATACATACATACATATATATATATATATCATAACCTCTTTTAGGCCTAAACATTCAACCTAGATTTTTCAATTTTTTGATTTTTTTGAATTTAAAAATGGCTTGTGGCCTTATGTAATTAATTCAAAAGTTAATTTAAAATATCTTGAATAATAAATTTTGAACTTTAATGATATGTCAGAATGTCATTGAATGTTCCATCTTAAAATTTAAATTGATTGATTTTGAATATGGCAATAATGTTGCCATTGAAATGATCATAACAATGACACATTACAACTCACAAAAAAAAAAAAAAAAAAAAAAAATGACATGTTACAATTTCATTAAATCTTTCATTTTGAAATTCAAGCTAATTGATTTTAAATATGGAAATGATACTCCATTCTAAATACAGTAAATACTTAATTTGTAATGTTTAAACTTAAATAGTAATAGAGTTGTATATTAAATATATAATTATAATATAAATTAAGGATTTTTAAAAAAATATGAATTACTATATTAAAAATTTTAATAGTATTTTGAAATAAAAATCTATATATTTTTTATTTTTCATATTCTCGAAATTACTAAAATTTTAAAAGATACACATTTATTATGTTTGTAAATGATAAAACATTCTGGGATAACCGAGTCTGAAACTAGCAGTTGTTTTTTATCATAATTTTGAATTAAATATTATATTAAAAATTATATATTGTGCTTTGAATGGTTAAAATTTTGAATTATTTTATCAAATTATTTTGTTTTATATTTTTAAATTAGATATTACACTAAAAATGATTTGTCATTCTTTGATTGGTGAAAAATATAAATTTGAATTAAATTTTAATATTGTCATGTGTATAATTTTGAATATTATCATGAGTTATTAATCTAATATTTTTTCAAGTCTCTTACTTTAAATACATTATGTTTGGAATGTTATCCATTTTATATGTCTGATTCCTTGATCAACCATGGTAGCACAAAAGGTTTTTTGTGTTATAAATTCTTCGAAATAACAGTCAAAAATCTTAAAAATAATAAGGTAAACCAATATTTATTTTCAGTTTCACTTCGAATCTTGTATTTTAAATCGTCTCACTTTACACATTATACTTCAATGCAATTCTAATTTGTCCTATTTTGTTAAAATTATTAACAAAAAAACACCACATTTGCATTTTATGCAAGTATATTTGATATTTTTTTATCACTTTTTTTAATGACAATTGATAGGAAAAAAAGAAAGTAGGATTGAAGTAAAGTATAAAGAATAAAGTAGGACGATTTAAATTACAGAAATCAAAATGAGATCATAAATAAAACAGAGAAGCATTAAGTATAAATTACCCATATTTAATTTTTTGAAAAACATCTAATAAAAAAATATCTTTGAGAAAATCGTTTAACTTAGCTATTATAAAAATTAGACCCATCCATAAAATAGTTATAATAGAGTGAGCGGGTTTATTAAGTGCATAGGACTAATAGCAATTATAAAATCGATATGAGAGCAATAAATCCATGACCGTAGCCTATAATGAAATACTTCACTTCAAATTTAGTTTAATTATTATTTTTTTTAGGTTTAACGAACTTCAACATATTAAAATATATTCAATGTACAGGTTAACAAAATGACCAAAATTATACAATACATCTAAGTAATTATGTTATATTAATTACATATCTCATCGACTTAATTATAAAATTGAGTTTTAAAATGCAACAAAACTAAAATTAGTATTAATTTGGTGCATTGATTTTAATTTAAAAATTATAAATAATCACAGAGTAGAGTTGTTTAAATTTTAAGTAAAAATTTAAAAAATATGTATATAATATTATCTCTTAAATCTACCTTTAAAAAAAAAAAAAGAATAGAACATTGTTGGAAGGATCTCCTTTTCTTTTCCTTTTTTGTTTGTCATTTTATTTAGGGTAAATACTGAAAGCAAGTTTTGTTGAGTTAGTGCCATATATGAGACCATCAGTTATGCATCTAAATCATATTTGTTAAGGCTAAAATTGTAAATTGACAAATTCATAATTAAATTAAATGTTCTATAACTTTGAAACTTAGTGTAGGTTAAGACACTATAGTCTTAAGTTAAGTAGAAGTATAAAAGGGCTCAAGAGAGCTGTGTTTGCATAATATTAGAAGTTTGGAAAAAGACAAATAGAGCTAGAGTAGTATAACGTAGGAAGACCGTTGGATAAAGCTGAGAGCAGAATTCAAAGTTTTGGTCGTGCGAGAAGTCCATATTGATTCACGGGATCCCCGCGGGATGAGCGCGAGATGGGTGCGGGTGCGACTTTCTCGTGATAGACAACCTCTAGCACACTAAAGTTAATGTTTTCTAAATCCTAAACATCGTAGGTTTTGCAATATATATTCTCTGGACGTATCTAGAGTGAAAAATACATAGAGAGAATACACATCAGATTAAAAGCCAGAAAGATATTCTCTCAATTACTTAGCCAACATGTTTTGTGTTTAATCCAAAGGAGTTTGGATTCAAGGTTTATGAACGTTGAGCATGCAGCATGCTAAAGATCCAGCAAAGCTACTGAGACGTCAATATCGTGCTTTCGAGAAGTTGAAAGACTTTTGCTAAAATAGTTGGTATATCGAGAAATCGAGCAAATGTCAACAAAGTATAGAGTCGAAGAGTCGATCTATTGAGAGTTTGAGTTTGTAACTAATATTTATTTTTAGTGAAAGTTTTTGGGGTTACCCTGTGTGGGTTTTCTCATTTCTATTATAATGCCTTCTGCTTTCATATTTGTGCAGCTGATTGATTAATTGGGATCACTAGCAAATTTTAAATTTTTAATTAGTATCAAAGTAGGTTCGTTTTTTTTTTTTTTTTGGGCGAGAGAAACATGATCTTCTTACTTGCCAGATGGATCCCCCGAGAGAAGGCGGTTTGAGCACTAGGCCTCCATAGTTCGATGGCACAAATTATGCATATTGGAAGGTTCATATGAGGGCTCATCTTATCTCCTTAAACGTCAATGTATGGCTGTCTATTGAAAACGGTTGGATAAAACTAACTCATATAGTCGACAATGTGACTGTAGAAAGGCCAACGAATAACTGGACTAGGGTAGAGCAAGAAAGTACGGAGTGGAATTACAAAGCCCTAAATGCTATTTTCTGTGCTGTGTCTGCCGATGAATTCGGAAAAATATCAAGCTGTGAGATCGCCAAAGAAGTGTGGACTATTCTAGAGTTAACTCAAAAAGGCAACTCCATTGTGAAGAAATCAAAACTGCAAAAGATTACTTCTAAATTTGAGAGCTTGAAAATGTCTATCACACCCCGGGTTTCACAACCCGAGTATGTGAACAAAAGAACACACATCACACCATTTAATAACTTTCCCTGTTCCACATCAGAGCCATACACACATATTATGGAGCAAAGAAAATAAAATAATTTAAACTAAACTTTAAATTTAATTAAATGCCTCAGTTTAATCCACTAGGCAAACGAAGCTCCAAAACTAAACCTAACCAATCTCTAAAAAAATAATAATAATAATTAACATTCACTTCGAAAATAGAGGTTTGCCACAATCCACTCAAAAATAATATCCTAGAGTCTAAAACAATTACATAAAAAAATAATAATAAATAAGACTTTAATTCCTATGCTCAGAAGGTCCAGCACGTGATTCAAATTCATTACCTGCATCACAAGCTGTAAGGGGTTTAGCACTAATACCACGTATGCTCAAAACCCTAATAATAACAATATAAATGCAATATGCCTTAGCATGTTGCTAAGTGAAACAAACATGCACAAGTAGCAATTTCAAACAAGAACTTAAATTTATTCATTTATCTTTTTTCGTTACAATTTAATTGTGTTTCAGCACCACACCACACATCAAAGAAAAATAATTTAATTTCGAGGTACCGCTGCTTGGTTGTCTCGTAGAAACAAGACCCAACCAATATACATTATTCATTGATGTCTGCTTGGTTGTCCCGTAGAAACAGGACCCAACCAATATACACCATCCTTCGGTGTCTGCTTCCTAGGCCGAAGCTTTAGGAATATAATATGCCATCCTTCGGTGTCTGCTTCCTAGGCCAAAACTTTAGGAATATAATATGTCACCCTTAGGTATCTGCATCGTTCGTAGGTTACTAGCCTACTGGACTCAATTACCACCTCCATGCGGGTTTCGGGATTTTCAACCCTTGGGTACGTATACCCGATATTTTTAGTACCCCTCAACCCAACCAAACACAAAAAATCAAAATTTACCTTAAATTCACATTATATAAATTTTCTTTTTATTCCATGTAAAAATAAGATACATGGGATTTTTTTTTAGTTTAAATAAATAATGCAATCACATGACATAATACCAATTACGTCATAAGAACAAATCAAATAATCAGGTATCACATTCAAACAATCCGAATATAATCTAGACAATATGCATTCTAATACATATATAATATATATGCATTTAACTAATATATATATATATATATATATTTAGTTCTACAAACACCTCTATCTAAAATTTTACCAATTTACTTGAAAATAGTGGATGCCGATTGTTCCTTTAAAGGATTACTGGACAAATATATATATACACATTAGCAATTAATGCTTTAGGTCTCAATCATTATGTCTAATTCAAAAAAAAAAATATATGTATATATATATAATTTCGTTTCCAGCAATCAATTGACCATCCACGAATTCAAGTCCATGTGTTCGATTTCCAAACATTAATTTCAAGCAATCTGACAACGTAATGTTTATACAAACACATATCTATATATATAATTATATTCACATCACGTCAATCAAGTAAAAAATATATATATTTACAAAACTAAATGGCCATTAACTCTTTTTTTTCCCAACAGAATCCAATTTTCACGCCAAATTGGCTTCACACGTCAATTCACATGGCATGTACACGGTCAAAGCTTGGCCTTTCATATACTTAATGAATATATATACATACATATATATATATATATATATATATATATATGTTTCACATAAAGACAAAAGAGAAGACAATCAACCAATACTTTACAACTAAATAATTCACTTGCCATGTCAGTTCCCAATAAAGGCTTTCGGCAGATTCAATTCACAAAAAAATTTATATATATTTATATATATATAGAGATAATAAACACATAATGAGTTCCGCCCCTTACCTGATTTAATTCGACAATTAGAAAAAAAGCAGTTCGGTAATGAAAGAAAACTAAACCGCGGTTACTTCTTCTCCCTTCTTCTTCTTTTCCCTTTCTCTTTCACTCTTGGGTTTTATATTCTTATCAAAATAAATCCAGCTTTATATATTTATAAAAAAAGGAATTTTAACCCTAACCAACTATTTAATTTCCTATTCCCAATAGGTTTAGGAAAATTACACCTTTTTCTCTAAAATTAAAAAAATCTTTTCAAATATAACAAAAAAATTAATCTTTTTAAATATAATTAAAAATAACAAAAATTTCAAATCATTAAATTTAAATAGCAAACTAATTTTATCAAATAAAAATATCCAAATTAAATAAGAAAAATCTGGGTTATTACAATGTCTGAGGATGAATCTTTTGATAGTTTTATGCGAAGCTAAGCGATATTGTCAGCACTAGCTTCAACCTTGGAGAACAAATTCCAAGTTGAAAGATTGTAAGTAAGATTCTTCGCTTCCTACCTATGTCCTTTCAAGCAAAAGTTACAGTTATTGAAGAGGTTAGGGATGTTGGTTCAATGCGGGTAGAAGAATTAGTTGGCTATCTACAAACTTATGAAGCCAACATGATTAAACCAAAATCCAGAGGCATTGCCCTAAAAACTGTTAAGGAAGATAAGTCCTTCTCAAGTAATGTTGAGTCAATCCATTTTCCTTAAGAAATTGCTATTTATACCAAAAAAATTAAAAAATTCTTCAAAAAGAAACACAGTAAGCAAGGAAAGACAAAGAAAAATGAGAAAGTTAAAGCAGAAAAATCTTCAGAAAAGAAGAAGAATGAGAACAAGTTTAAAGGTGTAAAGTGCTATGAGTACCAGGGTCATGGTCACATAGTTCAAGATTGCGGAAATAAGAAGAGCAAAAAGAAGGTTCTCAATACAACTCTTGATGATTCAGATGATCAGTCTAGTACCTCCTTATCTTCAGATGATTATCTAGAGAATTATACTACATTCATGATAGAGCTAGTGCCCCTTCAAATTCAATAGAGTCATCATCTTTTAAGAGTAAGAAGAGTAAGAAAGAAAAATCCTCTGAAATTGAAGTTGAAGAAAATATAGATGAAGAAGTAGATGTTGAAGAGACGTATGAATAGTTATACCAAGACTATCGTAAACTCCACAAACAAAACAAAAAATTAACTGTGAAGAATAAAGTGTTAAAAAAGGAGAGAGACAGTCTAAAAATTACCCTGGAAGAATTACAAGGAAAATTTGACAGTCTTAAAGTAAGTAAGAAAACTCAAAATGAATTGATAACAGCCTTCAAGACTAAACTGGATCAAAAAGACAATGAATTGAAGGATACCCAAGCAAAACTACAAACCAAACAAACCAAGATACATACAGCATCCTCCCAACTTAAAGACATACTTGGGATGCAAAGGAGTCTAAGTGACAAAAGAGGACTTAGCTATACTGGCATGCAGGAACTCAATTTTGAAGTTAAAGCTATCCTAAGTGAGTAAAAAAAATCTAAGCTGATTTGACTTCAGTCCTCAAAGACAACTGCTCCAAAAACAATTAAAGCTTCTCAACCCAAGAAAGGTAATCAATTAAAAGCCTATTTTCAGAAGCATAAAGATATGCCCCCTAACTTGTAACGTAAATTTGTTCCTATGTGTTTTCATTGTGGTATACTAGGTCACACAAGACCCCATTGCCACAAATTGTATGGGTTACCTCTATCCTATGTTGGCAGTAGGAATTTCTTGAGACCTAATTTACAAGTGTCAAACAGGTTCGACCCATTGAGGTTTCAAGAGTAATATTTTTATTCTAGATCTTTCATGACTTAGCCAGTGAAGAAAAACAAAAAGAAAAATTTTTCAAAACCTATTGGTCCAAAACCTAATAACTCCAAGACTCAAAATGTTTTTCCCAAAACAAGAATTGTTTGGTTTAGGAAGAGTGACCTATATGTCACCCACACCCTTAAGAGTGTTGAAGAGGTGAGCCTTGATATGTAGAGGTAATTTTTTTATGAACTAGGCTATGCGTCATTGTTTATTCTTATCTAGTTTTTTGAAATCATGTAGATTAGATTTTTTTTTTAAATAATAAAAATATTTTTGGTGCAATGTTATTCTTTGTGATATTCTTGCATGTGCTATTACTTCATACACACTTCAAAATCACAGGATTAAAATTGTTGATTTATATAATGGTCATGAATTTGAATTGATTGATGAACCTGAATCCTATGTTTTGTTATTCTTTGTTATGGTAGTGGTGTGCTAATTGTAATTGCACGAAATTTAGTACATCATGATAAATTTTTCCACTACTCAATTGTTTTAATAAATTCTCCTTTTTGGACTATTGGTTGCTTTTAAGTTCTTACAAAGTAAAATCACTTGGAAAGGGCTACCAATGGGATAGAGTGAAGTGAGCTTGTTGACGTGCAGGTTATCAAAATAACCACCCTCTGGGTTCGACGATACAAGAAGATGGCTACCTACTCATAAGTGTGTGAAAGCCGCCAAGATATTAAAAAAAAAATAAATAAATAAATATTGGCAAATGAAAATTGAAAAATTGAAATATTGGTGTATAGTTGAAAACAATGAATTGAGTAGAAACTAGTCAAAGAGCTAACACTGTATATTTTACTCAATTTAATTCAAAGTCCAAAAGGAGCATTTCTAAAATTCATGCGAGTATGTGAAAATTTTAATCATGTTGTACTTAAATTTCATTTCTGAAAAGTTTTAATCATGTCTGGATTTATGAGAGGTAATGCAGATAAAACATTATTTATTCGTAAGGATTTGAAACATATTCTGGTTGCAAAAGTATATGTCGATGATATTGTTTTTGGATCCATCTCTCCTGAATTTGCTCATGAATTCAGTGAACACATGAAAGATAATTTTGAGATGAGCATGATGGGCAAATTAAATTTCTTTTTAAGTCTTCAGGTTAAACAAGTAGAGAATAGAATTTTTGGCTCTCAATCCAAATATGCTAAAAGACCTAGTTAAGAAAGTTGGTCTTGATAGTAAACATGCTAGGACTCCTATGAGTACTTCCATTAAGTTATCTAAAGATGAGTCTAGCAAATTAGTAGATCCTACACTGTCTAGAAGTATGATAGGTATTGTGTTATATCTTATTGCTGGTCGTCCTGATATATCCTTTAGTGTAGGAATTTGTGCTCGACTTTAATCTAACCTTAAGGAATCCCACTTAAATGCTGTTAAAAGAATAATAAAATACGTTAACGGGACCTTTGATTTTGGTATTTGGTTTTCTCAAGAAACTAATGTCACCCTAGTAGGGTATTCTGATACTGATTAGGCAGGATGTGTTTATGATAGGAAAGATACCTCTGGAGGGTATTTTTATGTTGGTACAAATCTGGTTTCATGGCATAGTAAGAAACAAAACTCAGTGTCTTTATCCACTGTTGAATCTAAGTACATAACTACTAGTAGTTATTGCACCCAACTTCTATGGATAAAACAAATGCTAACAGATTATGCAATAGAATAGGACCATGACCTTATTCTATGATAATCTCAGTGCCATCTATATTTCTAAGAATCCTCTTCAACATTCTCATACCAAAAACATAGATATTCAGTACCATTTCATCCGTGAGCTAGTTGAATAACAGATCACATCCCTAGAGCACATAGAAACTCAAAACCAACTAGCTAATGCATTTGAGGTTTGAATATCTCATATCCTCTCTGGGTATTTGTTCCCTAGACTGAAGAGCTTTTAAAAGTTTCCCTTGATTTTTGTTTATATATATATATATATATATTAGGCTTTTTTTATACTTGAAAGAAAATGATGACAATTTAATGCCTATTATAGGAACTATTTCTTTATATACATTTCAAAATCATGGAAGTATTGCTTTTAATTTACATAAGAGATATGAAATCGACTTCCTTAATAATCTTGAAATCTATATTTTGATGTTCCTTATCATGGTAATGGTGTACCTATTGTAAATTCACTGGGGTTAGGTTTTCATGAACTAATTTTTCCCTATTTACTTATGTTTATAAATTCTCTTTTTTGAACTATTGGTTGCTCTTGAGTTCTTACAAAATAAAAAAAAAATTACTTGGAAAGGGTAACCAATGGGATAGAGTGCACCTAGCCTGTTGACGTGCAAGTTATCAAAATAACCACCCTCTGGATTTGATGATACAGGAAGATAGCTACCTACCCATAAGTGTGTGAAAGTCGCTAAGTAAAAAATTAAAAAAAAAATTGGCGGATGGAAAAATACATATATATCTTGGTGTATAATTGAAAACAATGAATTGAGGAGTATCTAGTCGAAGAGCTAACACTGCATATCTTACTCAATTCAATTTAAAATCCAAAAGGAGCATTTTTAAAATTCATGTAAGTATGTGAAAAGTATTAATCATGTTACACTTAAACTTTATTTCACACACCACACAGGCATTTGACCATTTGTATGAAATGTGTGAACAACTTAGACATAAATAGTAGGGTGATTCTTGGAGTTTTTATTTATTACTATTTATGTATGGTTAAAATCTAAAACAATGTTTAGTTTTGTGCTTTGCAAAAGAGAACTTGGAATGAATTGATCAAAATTATATGTTGTACCATTTTTTTTTTTTTTTGGTCAATTGATATTAAAAATGGGGAGAATAGTTAAGAGGGAGAATGCTTGAAAAAAAATTTAGTTAGTTAATTAAGGGTGAGAATAATTAACTTTTTGATAGTTAATATTTGTGTCGATTAATTAAGGAGGAGAATATTTTGTTTCATTTTTCTAATGTCTTATTTAATTTTTTAATTATTTATTTATTCCATATTATGCCTTGATTGTTTTGTTTAAGTGTGCAGCAAACAAGTTTAATAATCAAAGCATATTGATCATTGTAATGATTACTGAGGCCTTAATTTAGGTTGATTTCATTTGTAATTTCATTTATTTAGTTTTGACATGGAATTGCCAAAGGGGAAGATTGTTAAGGGTAAAATTGTAAATTGGCAAATTCAGGATCAAATAAAGTGTTCTATAACTTTAAGACTTAGTGTAGGCTAATGCACTATAGTCTTGAGTCAAGTAGAAGTATAAAGATCTCAGAAAAGCTGTGTTTGCATAATATTGGAAGTCTGAAAAAAGCCAAACAGAGCTAGGGCAATATAACACATGAAGACCGCTGGAAGGCAGCTGGTACCTGCGAGATAAAGTCGAGAGTAGAATTCAGAGTTTTGGCCATGCAGGATGCTCACATTAATTTGCAAAATCCATGCGGGAAAGCTGCGGGATGGGTACGGGTGCGACCTTCCCGCGATGTAGAATTCTTAGCACACCAAGGCTCTGCTTGCTAAACCCTGAATGTCCCAGGTTTGCTATATATATATATATATATCTTGGACCTATCTAAGGTTATATAGAGAGAGAATATACAATAGATTGTGAGCCAAAAAGTCTGATTATTTTCTCAACCACTTAGCTAAAAGACCTGTGCATCTACGTGATTTGAATGAGCTCGAATCTTTGAAGCATTGAGGATTCAACAAGTGAGTTGTCGAGGATTCGGTGTTGAGCCTTCGAGGATTCAGAGGGCTTTCGCTAAAGGAGTTGGTGAATTGAAGATTCGAGGAAACATCAATAGAGTACAGAGTTGAAAAGTTAATCTATCGAGAGATTGAAGTTTGTAACCAACATTTGATTTTAGTGAAAGTTTTTGCGTTTTCCCTGTGTGGGTTTCCTCGTTTCTTTTATATTGCCTTCCACAATCTTATGTGTGTGTGGATGATTGATTGGGATTATTAACAAATTTTGAATTGTTATTTCACTAGAAGGTCGCTGGTACCCGCGGGATAAAGCCTAGAGTAGAATTCAGAGTTTTGATCGTGTCAGAAGCCCACACTGATTCACAGGAACCCTGTAGGATGGCTGCAGGATGGGTGCAGGTGCGGCCTTCCCGCGATGTAGAATTCTCAGCATACCAAGGCTTTGTTTGCCAAACCTTAAACATCCTAGGTTTGCTATATATATATCCTGGACGTATCTAGGGTTGTATATAGAGAGAATACACAACAGATTGTGAGCCAGAAAATTCGATTATTCTCTCAACCACTTAGGTAAAAGATTTGTACATTTGCGTGATTCGAAGGAGTTCAAATTTTTGAAGCGCTGAGGATTCAACAAGTGAGTTATGGAGGATTCGGTGTAGAGCTTTTGAGGAGTCAAAAGGCTTTTCCTAAAGGAGTTGGTGAATCAAGGATTCGAGCAAACATCAATAAAGTACAGAGTCGAGAAGTCGATTTATTGAGAAATTGAAGTTTGTAACCAACGTTTGATTTTAGTGAAAGTTTTTAGGGTTTTCCTATGAAGGTTTCTTCATTCTTTTATACTATCTTCTACAATCTTGTGTGTGTGGTTGATTGATTGGGACCACTGGCAAATTTTGAATTGCCATTTCACTGGAAGGCCGCTGATACTTGCGGGATAAAGCCAAGAGTAGAATTTAGAGTTTTAGCTATGCGGGAAGCCTGCACTAATTCGCAAGATCCTTGTGGGATGGGTGCTGGTGTGACCTTCCTACGATATAGAATTCTCAGCACGCCAAGGCTCTATTTGCCAAACCTTGAATGTCCCAGGTTTGCTATATATATATCCTGGACGTATCAAGGGTTATATACAAAGAGAATATACAACAGATTGTCAGCTAGAAAGTCTTATTATTCTCTTAACCACTTAGCCAAAAGATCTATGCATCTGCGTGATTTGAAGGAGTTCAAATCTTTGAAGTGCTGAGGATTCAACAAGTGAGTTGCCGGTGATTTGGTGTTGAGCCTTCGAGAAGTCAGAGGGTTTGATAAAGGAGTTGGTGAATGGAGGATTTGAGTAAACATCAATAGAGTATAGAGTCGAGGAATCGATCTATCGAGAAATTGAAGTTTGTAACCAACATTTAGTTTTAGTGAAAGTTTTTGGGGTTTCCTTGTGTGGGTTTCTTCGTTTCTTTTATACTGCCTTCTACAATCTTGTGTGTGTGGTTGATTGATTAGGATAGCTAAAAAACTTATGCAAAGTCATCTGGTGTTAGTACTATCTCAACCCGTCTAACCCAACTAATGATTTTTTCCTTACCCTTCCTCCTAATTATGAATCCCTCTTTGACATTTGCAAAGTATTTGTGCACCACAACAATAACACAGTATGCATGGAACTTGGCAATGTGAAGCCATTGACGCCCTTCCAAATTCTATTCCAGCATAAATTCTTCACTCCTAAAATGATCAATCTGCCAGAAATGTTCAATAACTACTGGTTTATGTACCCAAATATCATCATATTGAGTCTCGGCTTATTCACGCCAAAACCTATTTATGTACCAAAGTAAAAGTAGTTTTAGCTTGATCTTCTAAGACAACCTCTATTTGGTTATAATTCGAATAGCCATCTAAAAAATAATAATACGTATGTCTAGCTACTCTTTCTAGAACTTAATCTAAGAATGGAAGAGGAAAGTGATATTTCCTTGTAACTGCATTAAGTTTTCTGTAATCAATGCACACCCACCAACCTATTTAGATTTGAGTTAGAACCAATTCATTATTCTCATTCCGAACCACTGTAACTCCTGATTTCTTAAGAACTACTTGCTATACTCAATGTTAAACATTATACCTTATATTTGTCAATTCATGTCAAAAAGGGGGAGAATAGTTAAAAAGGAGAATGCTTGAAAAGAAGTTAGTTAATTAAGGGGGAGAATAATTAACTTTTTGATAGTTAATATTTGTGTCGATTAATTAAGAGGGAGAATATTTTGTTACATTTTTTTTTGCTAATGTTTTATTTAATTTTCTAATTATTTATTTATTCCACTTGATGTCTTGATTGTTTTGTTTAAGTGTGCAGCAAACAAGTTTAATAATCAAAGCATATTGATTATAGCAATGATTACTAAGGCCTTAATTTAGGTTGATTTCATTTATAATTTCATTTATTAAGTTTTGACATGGAATTGTCAAAGGGGGAGATTGTTAAGGCTAAAATTGTAAATTGGCAACTCTATGATCAAATTAAGTGATCTGTAACTTCGAGACTTAGTGTAGGTTGAGGCACTATAGTCTTAAGTCAAGTAGATGTATAAAGATATCAGGAAAGCTGTATTTGCATAATATTAGAAGTTTGAAAAAAGCCAAACAAAGCCAGAACAGTATAATGCAAGAAGATCGTTGGAAGGCCCCTGGTACCTATAAGATAAAGTCGAGAGCAGAATTCAGAGTTTTATCTGTGCGAAAAGCCCGCACTGATTCACGGGATCCCCGCAGGATGGCCACGGGAAGGCCGCGGGATCGTGCGGGTGTGACCTTCCCACGAAAGACAACCTCTAATACACTAAAGCTGTGTTTCCAAAATCCTAAATGTCGTAGGTTTTGCTATATATATCCTCTAAACGTATTTAAGGTGAAAAAACACATAAAGAGAATACACAGCAGATTGAGAGCCAGAAAGTCCAATTATTTTCTTAATTACTTAGCTAACATGCTTCGTGTTCAGTCCGAAAGAGTTCGGATTCAAGGTTTGTGAATGCTGAGGATTTAACACATTGAGGATCCAGCAAAGCTACTGAGGAGTCAGTATCGTGTCTTCGAGGAGTCAGAGGATTTTCGCTAAAGGAGTTGGTGTACCGAGGAATCGAACAAATGTCAACAAAGTATAGAGTCGAGTAGTTGATCTATCGCGAGTTTGAGTTTGTAACCAACATTTGTTTTTAGTAAAAGTTTTTGGGGTTACCCTATGTGGGTTTTTTCGTTTCTATTATACTGTCTTTTGCTTTCGTGTTTGTGCGATTGATTGATTAATTGGGATCACTAACAAATTTTGAATTTTCAATATTATTAATAATTTTATTATTATGAAAAGCAAGCAACACTTGTATAATTGTATTAATTATCCTCACTTATAGTGAATGATATTGTAATTACATAAGGCATTGTTTTGACTAAAATAACAACTAAGAAAAACATTGATGGATCAACATAAAGGTTGTAAGAAACTCTTGGTTGACATAACTTTTGTTGCTATTTGATTTTTGCCGCAAGTGATTTATTTGACTATATATTTCAAGATTTTTTGAACAATTATAACTGAAAAGAGAAAGTGGGTGAGAAACTACCAGCTACATATAATTTATATGGATTTTTAGCTTTTTTTTTTTTTAACTGTTCACACGGCTGAAACACAAATTAATTAGACTAACAACAATAGTAAGGAGTAATTAAGTTATTGTGTCAAATGTGAACAACATTAGACAGAAATATTAATATATTAATATATGTGTATATAAACAGCTATCTTCTTACAAAAAGGTCTTTTCTGGGGTATTTGTGTGACTCTTAGATAAATAAAATCATAAGAGCTGCAAAGTCCCTAGCAGTTATTGTACTACATAGATTATGAATCCACTATTAGAAATAAGACTTTTGGTGATTGCTGTCGTTGTGAAATGTCTTTGGTGACCCAAGCAGTGGTGACCGCTATTGCACTACGTGGATTATGAATCGATTCATAGTCCAATTCATAGTCCATGTAGTGCAATGGCGGTCACCACTGCTTGGGTCACCAAAGACATTTCGTGACCGTTACATAGCGGTCGTTACATTTTAGCGACGGCTGGAAACGATTATAAAAAGTGAGTTGCTGAAAATTTGATAGGACTTTTGGTGACCACCAAAAGCGGTCATTAAAAAGTTAAAAAGCAATCACTGAAAGTGTTGCTGGAAAGATATTAAGGAACCTATGGTGACCATTTTGGTGGTCACCAAAAGAGAAATGGTGGTCACCAATTCTCTTATTTTTTTTAATTATAAAAACCCCTATATAAATATCTATAAATAATCTACAATAATTTCAATTATCACATCCATGAAACTAATTAACAACATCAATCTAATTACATAATTGAGATCTAAAAATACATTTAATATTATAAAAACTTAAAAGTTTTAAAAAGTGGATATTCCAACAAAAATTATTATGATAGTTTGAAACATTTAGAAGATTACACCCAAAACGGCAAATAAAGAAAAAAGAAACATCTTCTTGTTTGGAAGCAGAGACAATACGTATCAAACCTAAAAATATATAAAACAAACAATTATTTTTGAAATTAAACTTAAAATAAAAAAATGAAATATATGAAATTAAACTTTAAACATTAAACTACTTGGGGATATGGTAAGGGGACACCGGTACTCGGATTGCCGTTCGATTTTTTCCTATAAGTCAGTAGTGCCAAAGAGACTGTGTATGTCAAATTTTGTGACCAGCGATGCACGTTTGCTCTGTTTGGAGTATTGACTCAAAACTTGAGAATTCTAACTCTCGCGTAAAAACATGAAACTACTCGGGTCTACAATGGGTGCACCGAGACACAGATTGTCATTCTATTTTTTCCTACAAGTCACTAATGTCTAAAAGATTATGTGTGTCTAGTTTCATAACCGATGGTGCACGTTTGCTCTATTTGGAGTATTAACTCAAAACTTGAGAATTCTAAATATAAAAATACTCGGGTTTACAATAGGAGCACCAAGACTCGGATTGTCATTCTATTTTTCCTACAGTTCACTAATGCCTAAGAGATTATGCGTGTCCAGTTTTGTGACCAACGGTTCATGTTTGCTCTATTTGTGGTATTGATTTAAAACTTGAGAATTAAAGGTTTCAAGTAAAAATATAAAACTACTCAGGTCTACAACGGGCACACCAAAACTTGGATTGCTATTCTGTTTTCTCCTACAATTCACTAGTGTCTAAGAGACCATGCATGTCAAGTTTCGTGACCAACAGTGCTCGTTTGCTCTGTTTAGGGCATTGACTCAAAACTTGAGAATTTTATGTTTCAACTAAAAACATAAACCTACTCCGATTTACAATGGGTGCACCTCATATTGCCGTTCTATTTTTTCTTACAAGTCACCAGTGCCTGAGAGACTGTGCGTGTCTAGGTTCGTGACCAATGGTGTACGTTTGTTCTGTTTGGGCTATTTTTTCAAAACTTGAGAATTTTGAACTTAAAATTTGGTGTGTGTCAAATTTCATTTCTACAAGTCACAAAATTTATCTAGAGTACATTAAAAGTTACGATAATGAATGAACTTAATTATACTTGATCATCCATCTCAAAGAGAAGTAGATTTGATGGATTGTCCTAATTACCAACAGAATCTTGGTTAGGCAAGCGGCCACTGCTTGTGTCTGGAACCCACGAGATATAGTATTATAAACTAGTTAAGTAAAAACATAACTATATTAGTTTACATAATGATAAATGCAAAGATAATTAAAATACCTATGTCACTCGACAGTCAATTAAGGCTCCACGGGTCTCTAACATCTGAGACTCCATCGTAGATGCTCTAACCACAATTGCTGCCAACTCGACCTAAAGTTGTGCGATCAGCTCGTCTCGCTGTGCGACCAGCTTGTCTCGCTGTGTGATCAACTTCTCTTGTATGGTGGTCATGCGAGCATCAATGATAGACTCAATTGATTTAGACGAATACTGCAATAACTGGGATGAGCTGGCCTCTTCCACCCTCTTATAAAACGACCAAGGTATGCCCCCTCCATATATGAGTGTGTAACCATGGCCATCATGGCCAACCACCTCTTGATAGATGGCATCACGCCTATCTATTGAGTTACATTCATCCTCTGGTAGCTCATTGAGTTAAGTTTCTAGTTGGGCCTACAATTGATTACATAAATTTAATTAATTAATATTTCAGCATATACAAAAACTAATAAATTATTAAATGCATAATTCAATTATCTTACAGGCCATAATTTCTGGATTGGCAGTTTTATGTGTCTTGAGAAAGATGGATATCCGGTCAATCGGGGCATTTTCAAGGGACAACTGAGATATATGTTAAATTTATTACACATTTGAAATAACCCACCAAAATACTATTAACTGGAAAATGAACAATACCAATGTTTAACTTGTGATGTATGCCTGCGAAAGAAATGCTCCCCGTTGTATGTGCCGAACTACATAAGTCTCGATTCCTTACATTTTGAGAAGCCTTAGCTTGTCAATTTGTTAAATGTTATCATCAACTGTATAAGTAAGATTAACAAATAAATATCTACAATAAATATTTAAAAAAATTAACCTCCACATTTGCAGTTGACCAGTAAGCCACAAGATCTGGCCACTACTCGGGGACAACACCTAGTGGGGACCTTTTTGGTAGGTGGATATCAGGGTCAGATCTGTGTGACTTACCATACTTTATCTTCATTTTATTTTTATGATTCTTCTATAACTTCTTACACTTAGACATGCAGACTATCCAAAAGTCCCATAGAACATTAAGCACATTATCCTAACAATTGGGAAAAAATGTTATTAAAATGAACAAAACCTATAATGAAATATAGTAAATGAATAGGGGAGATTAAATTGTCAAAATTGAGTACTTACCATCACCTCCTTCCAAATCTTATTCAATGCCTCCACAGGCACTAACCTCTAATCCGTTATATTAAGGGGCATTACTTGGCCATCACGGACCAAACACCCTAACTATCTAATCAATTGCTGACTAAATGCACCAGTTGGATGGGAGAACTTATTGAACTCAACCGTCATACGCTCTCTTTTCCCCCAAGTAGGTAAAGCCTTAGTAAGCCCTATTTTATTAAAGGATGCTGTCGTACTCTCAGAACCCATTAAATAAATAATTAAAAGATTAAAAATATTAAATAAAAGAAAAACATATTTAAATTTCATTATATAAGTGAAATGAATAGTTTTACCTGAAACCTGAGATGACAAAGGATCTTGCAATATGGTAAGATCTCGTTGACTCCCTCATAAGATGCTAAGATTAACCAATGGGGCTCACTCTCTTGTGAGTGTGAGAAGATGTCCCTAGGGCTTGGGATGATACCGGTGGAGTATAAGACACAATTAGTGTAGGCAATGAAGCCACTACAGTAGGTACAGAGGTCAGTATATGGGATAATATTGGTACAGATAATGGGGTGGGGGGCCTAGGATGAGGTGATGGTGTGTAATGGGGCAAATAAGACAGGTGATGAGGCTGGTGTGGGCAATGATAGTGTGAAGGGTGGGGGTATGGCCATGGGAGCTGCAGATGATGTGCTACTTTCTAGAGTTAGCATCGTTTGGGCATGAGTCATATGGACAAAGTCCCCCATGCCACTTGGACACTCCTGTACCTTATATCCTACCATTTCTATGTAATACGTAAATACAAAATATATTAGTAATTAATGTAAAATAAATATATAAACTATTTGAGTAATGGCTTAAAAGATATATTGTATAATATGAGATTAGCTAGCGTGTTAAAGTTAACTGTATCCCCTTGAATGGCTTCTCTAACCCAACCAGCATCCTTGTTATGAGCCACGATGGTTGTTTCATCTAACACCTATTATGGGTACCTTTTTACATTAAGGTTGTCATAATCAATCTCAAATACCCCTCCTAGACATCTTCATTGCGACAGACCATCTAGTTCTATTGGGTCCTTAACATAGTAACTTGTTCAGCTTGCAATGCCAGAATATAGGGTTCATTGGCAATTTGATCATCTCAATACAATAAGTTGTTAAAATTTACCATAGTAAAATGGTAATCATCTTTTTTTGTCCCACGTATCATATGAACCCAATCACATTTGAACATTATGAATTTAAGCATATTGTTGTATCTAAGTTTCACAATGTCCGTCAACTAGCCATATAGTACACATTGCCAAAATGAGGATTATTATCCCTTTGGCTAGAAAAACTAGGGGTTTCAGCATTCAAAGTTACTCCACAATTCTGTGTTGATTGTTCGTCGTCTACTTCTTTGATGCGAAAGTGAAATCTATAGTCAAATGACGTGTCCGTCCACTGATTCCATGCTTTCAAATGCAACAACTTAGCAATAAATGATAGTTAACTAAAAATTTGACACCCAAGATATAATTCATTTTGTGCATCATCAAGACGTTTAAAAAACTTCATTGTTTTTTCATTCACACCAGACCGATGATTACTTCCACCAGCCTCATTAGTCTCGACACTTAGGCTAACAAATGGCATCCCAGACATAATATCTTGTAGCATTCCCATCATTTGACCTCTAGGTATGACATCAACATCCATCTATATATATTCTTGATTTCAAAAAGAAAAGTATGGCTCCCCGTGCCTTGTCCAATTCTTGTAATCTTTTAAAAATCCACGTAAAATCAAATGATTTAGCACCTCGCCCCCGTGATAAATTATACCGATTCACACACCTTCTGTACGAACAATTTATCATTTCACTTCCCAGTATATTGGTGTAGGCAATAAACTGGTCAATCCCCTCTAAATATTGGCGTGACAACCTATCTGGCAAATCAATTCAGCTCTTATGTATCCTATGAATGTTTAAATGAATGTCCTGATAACTTAAAAAATATATTTTAGTAATTAGCTAATTTGTACATCATGCACACTACCTAGATAAAACCTCTTAACTTTACACTAAAAAGTATAGCACACCAATTTTCTAATAGTGTACCAACTTATTTAACCAATTTGGCACAATTTTTTTTATGAAATTTTAGTCTGCTCTTAAGAAAGAAAATTTTAATTGTCAAACGAACTAAATAACTTGCAACAAGACTAATTGACTTGTTATTCTGAAGTACAAAACACCACTTCGATGATCTTACTTTGATGATCATGAGTTATAGCAGGCAATGTGTCATACTAGTAACAACCATTTCAATTATTTTGTTGTTACTTTTTCAATATATATACATACATTAGGTGTACCTTTTTAAGAAAAAAGAAATTGTTTCCTCTTTGTTTAACCGAATTGGGAATTTTTTTTTAATCATGAAAATGGTAGTTTTTCTAACATTATAAATCTAAATTCATTAATTATTTATATAGAAATATTTTGTTCAATAAATAAACCTTTAAGGAAATTATAATAATGTAACAATGAAATTTTCGAATATAGAAATTATAAATAAACACGTAACAATTCAACTCATTACTTTTCTTTCATACACTAAATAGAAATGTGTAATGGTATGTTACATGAAGTTTTAAAGAATTTTTATTTATTTAAAAATGTGAAAAAAAAATTGTGTATGAGCACACAATGAAAATCTTCCAAGACAAATTAAATATATGATGCCTTATAATCTATGTCTTGTTATAAAAACACTTTTTTACTTTTCTAAATTTAAAATAAAAGCAATTTACCTTTTCTTTCACCAATTTGGACAATCAAATTATAATAGACTAATCAATAAATATTCACACTATTTGTATTTATAATATCAAAAATTGGCACAAAAAAATCTTATTTTCTCCACAAATTTAGTAATTGAAAAACTCGTTACAACATTGTACAATATTGCTTCATGTGCCTGTATCTAAAGTTTGGACACTTTTTAGCTGTCTTTGTATCCGATAATTTATAAGAGAGGCAAATTTGACCTTTAGACACACACTTCTATCCCCAAATGTCAAAAAACTTGGTTTTGTTTCCTCTACCAACCACCTTTATAGTAAGATTTTCGAATGCATGCCACAATTCTAGAATGCCTTTCCATTAGCTGGTACCATGTGCCCTAATGACATCCAAAGTAATTCACCGATTCATCCCTATATTTGGTCACCGCTAGTGCATTCGCCAAGTGTCATGAGAACATACTAGTGCAATTTGGCTTTGTCTAGTAAAGCCACACATTAAGACCTATAGATGCTAGCAGATGAAAACAAAGCACAGGCCAAATTTTACTCATATAAATTCATATAAGATCATATAATTGAGAAGATTACACTTTGTTGGTGACTATAAAACCTTTTGGTTAGTAATTTTCCATAATACCCTTCTATACTAATAGAAGTTAATATTAGATTAGAGACTTTTTGGAACACTATATCTCTTTACAAGTTGTCTTTCTCTATTCTTTTTTACTTTTCCTTCTCTTATTACGTTAGAGAAATGGGTTAATGGTTAAAAAGCAGTTTCCTATAATCTTCCCTACTTCAAGTACCCAGATTTTGCAATTGTGTCTTAAGGACGGCATATCTCAATGGCGCATAACTTTTCTTCAGGATTAAGCTTTAATAGCTAAAAATATGCCATGTAATGTACATCCTAACATATTGACACCCTCTTGTCAAAGTTAGGTAAAAATTGGAAAGTTGTTGCTAGGGATTTAGATAATTGGTAACAACATAACTTATTTCATTAAGATGAAGTTCAGAACAAGTAAAAGCCACATGTGATAAGTTGCTATGGTGGTTTTGATAATTGGAAACAACATAATTTGTTTCATTAAGACCATTTTCTTTAATTTTCTAATTCCAGTTAGATGATAAAACATATCAAGCCAACCTTTTTATACATGAACCAATGACTAAAGAACAAAGTCTAAAGTGAATTCCATAATGGAGATTTTAAAAGGTCAAAGAGTTATGATGTTCAAAGGAATAAATGAGCATCCAAGTACTTATGCATCTAAGAAGCAGGTGGTGGAAGTCATCAATCCATGAAGCCTTAAACTACATCTACTCACAATTGGGTGAAATTATGACTCCAACAGTTGCTCATAAAACCAAATTATTAGCCCACCTAAGCACAATTTAGTGTTTCACTTGTTGACCAAATTTTTTACTTTTCGAGATTACAAAGATAAAAGAAAAATTTGATAATTCTATTGTCTCCTGCCATTAAAGAGTCTTAGTGTATTAAAAGATATGCTGCATCTCATTCTCTAGCCACTGCAAATTACAAAACTTACATAAACCATCAAAACAGCATATGTTATTATATCTAATCCCCAAGTCCATACCCTATACAAAGATATATCCATTCACAATAGTAATATCATTCCAATTGCACACAAATTGTTCTAAAAGGCCCCTAATTTGCCTAAACGGCAACAAAGCCACAAACCTTAAAAGTGGTAGGCAAACCCAAATATATGCTCTTTACAAGCCACTTTCACCAAAATCTTAAGTAGATGTAGAGTTCTTAGACCAACCACCACTCTGAAAACTTTAAATAAGTAACGAAAAGCTAACACAATGAAGCAAAAACATAATAGCAAGAATAGAAAGAATTCCATGTCGGAAACCCATCTACGTTCACTAAAAATAAATTAAAAATTAGAATTATACATATAAATTTTTAGGGGTCGTGATTAGGCTTTGCGAAGCTCTGGTAGTGCTTAGGTTGAGAAGTTGTTAACTCCAGTGTCATCCACAGCTAAGGTTTCACCAATTGAGATGAGAGCAAAGAGAAAAAAAAAAAAAAAAAAACCTTTGCCAACCAATTAAAGCTGAGAGAGGAGAGAATGATATAAGAGAATGAGAGAGAATAAAAAAATTTTGAGAGATGAGAGATAGGGAAAATGGGAAGAGAGAATATACCTCAGGTGTCACCAGTGTGTTGGTGTTGCCAGTGCTGTCTCAGTCAATACTAGTGTCGCCAGTGACATCTTGGTCAGCAGGGCTTCGATTTAAAATCAAATAGGTGAGACAAGAGAGGGAGAAATTAAGTGGGGCTTCCGTGTGAATTGAAATAAAAAAGGGAAACCTCAATTTTGTGGACTCAAATAGTGACCCCCATATTGTATAAAAAGTTATCGAGAAAAGCAGTCAGTAAATGTATTTTTACTGACTACCAATAAGGGTCACCCATTCCTAAAGTCTCCAAAAGCTAAAAATCTAGTAGTGGACATTACAGATGGTATTAGATCTTGACCTAGCTAGAAGTGTGGGGCCATGCGAGGATGTCTGCCCTGTTAGGGGAGAGTATTGTGAGGGACCTGTGCCTGTGAGGGATTGTGCTTACAGAAAAATAAAGTAGAGAGTGAAGCAAAGAAGTAATATCTTCCCTCCCATATTGCCTGGGTGTGGAATAGAAATTTGTTATATATGAGGTTCACTAATTTACTTAGTACAAGGCCTTACTTATGTAGGTCTCAGAAAAACAAAACCATGAGTAAAGAAATAGTCAGCTAAATATGACCAATCTAACTCTTAGCTAGAAAAGATCTTTAAGAAAATAAATAGTATATAAATGGGTTTTTAAGACAAAATTAAGCTATTCACATAGGTTTCCCACTTTATGTCCCAACAATTCTCACCCTCAAGCTGATGTATGGGCAGTCACGATTATATCCATTTTTCTCTATAATACCATAGAGGGCTTTTTAGATACAATAAACATCAATAAAGTCCACGCTTCTAAACAAGAGTTGCCTCAGTCAACATATCAGTTGGATTATTTGTCATACCAATCTTTTAAATTCAAAGATGTTGTTGAGGTATAATTTCACAAACAAAATGATATCTAACATCAATGTGCTTGGTCCTCTCATGATGCACTTGTTTCTGGTCAAATGTGTGGTATTTTGCCTATCACAATATACTACAGTAAGATCCTATTCTAAACCTGAGAGAGTGAAAACATATCCTATTAAAGATCTTTTCTTATCAAAATCTACATCATAATCTGAATCCACGAAGCCAATAACAATAATATTTGCACCACTACTATCAAATATTAAACCAGCATCTATAGTGTGGATGTAAAGGTTCAGAATTTTTTGTATTAATTTTGAATTTATTATATCTAAATTTATATATTTTTTATCTATTTGAATTTTATTTGGATGTATAAAATATGATTTTTTTTCAAATAAATCTATATGATATGAATTTATATTTGTATATATGTATAGGTGTGTTTGGTATATATAAGTAATTATATTTAGCAGCGTGTGTTTCTATTGGTGGTGAAAGGAGGCATTATCTATTGGTTGAAAGGTGTAGCAAAGAATTAATGTTGTGGAGGAGGCCAAGAGTTGTCATATAGAAAATTTAAATTTTTGTATGGGTTTTAGAAGTATATTGATGGGGAACTTCATGGAGTGTATGTATCTGTATGGAGAAAACAAAAAAGGGAAATGCCTTGACTTGAATATTTTCAACTTTTCCCCTACCATTTTTCCAGCTTTTACTCCATACTTGATACTCACACACACTCTTTTCTTCCTATTTTTTCTTTCTTGTGCGAGTTAGTAAAAAAAAAGGGAGAATTTTTGTTCCAATCCAAAATCATTGGAAAATATCGTTAAGAGATAAGTGTAAGTGGTGAAACACGGGGCTAGGATCGCTGGAGGATATTTTAGATGGCTAACTTGAGTTGGCAGTAATTTTGGCGTTTTATATACATTCTATCGACGTGTATATCTAAAATAGGTAGGGTTTTATGCTTATAAGAGAATTTTTCTTTATCATGTATGAGTATGCATATATAAACGTATATATATAGTAGAGATTAAACGTGTATGCTGAGTATGATTCGTGAAATCTATGATATATGTTTGAGAATATTGTAAGATGAAGTTATGTGATATGATACTTCGTTATGACTAAGTTTTTTTTTTTTTTGATATGTATATGTGTATATATGTTTTGATTAGAAATTTACAAAATCCATGCTTTATGAAGATAAAGGTTCATATGAATATATATATATATATGATTATGTTTTCTTTCAATAAAAGGTAATCCTATATTGTTGAGAAGGATTCGTAAATTTTATGATATGAATCTTTTTTTATATAAATTTATGTTGAGAATATGATGTTATGGGGTCATGTTTTGATTATGAGAATAAAAATTCAGGTAATTGATATCTATATTTATTCCATTGTAAAACTCATCGATAAATTGTACTAAATTTCATGTTCTGGTCTAATTGTCTAGATGATGTGTACCAATGTCCGAATGATAATCTGCATAGCTACTGTTGTTTAAACAATGGGTAGCAACGTCTGTATGATAATCTATATAACTACTGTTATTCGGACAATGGATACCAATGTCCAAATGATGTACATTTTAGTAACTTTTATCCTTTTTCTTCCAACTTCTTTCTAAATGTCCCTAATCAACATAAGAAGTAAAAAAATACCTTATCGAACACCTTTTTACCTATATAAGAAATGAAATGATTTTCAATTGGGATTTATGTATTTATTTATTTATTTAAAATATAATCTTGTCCTATTTCATTGGAATGCCTTTAAAATTCTTTTATGATTGTTTTGACTTAAAGAGATTCCTAAAGTTGATTGACTATGTATATCATGAATTAATTTCATATGCGTTCATGAAAGTTTGTTTCCTTCATGAAACTTATACATGTATTGGGTAACATGAAATTAAGCGTGGGTGAAATTATTTCATAAAATTTATTAAATTAAAGGATCAACATAAAAGCCTAAATTAGGAAGAACTCTTGTGAATGATGTACTATTGACAGTGGAAAGTATGATTTTGATATTGATTTTTAATGTTAAGGTCATAGAGAGTACTGAAAGAGTGAGTTTTAGAGCCCGAGGTCAAAAGCCTTAAAACCTATACAGGATGGTATAGCATATTCAGTAGACTAGAAATCTACAAAGTGTATATACAGCTTACACTAGTGTATATTAGTTCCAAGACTGCGGGACCGATTTGCCTAATAAAGTAAGATGAGATGGACTAGAACTGTGGGATCAGGGCTATAAGTACATTTGGGACTGCAAGACCAATTGTACCCTATGACTAGATATGGGGATTGATGAGTACCTCTGGGACTACGGGACTAGTTATACCCCATGGTTTTGGCTTGAGTATTCAATGAGTACATCTAAGACTGTAGGACTAGTTGTATCCCACGGCTTAGGCTTGGGGATTATTTGGGTTTAGTTTTATGGCCACAAAATTAACCTTATAGAGTATCTGACCCATAGTATGTTATTGATATATATACTAAGATGTGATTGCGATGACGAATATTGTTTTAGCATGAGACTGCGGAGTCATGGTTAAGTAACTGTTTAATTGAGAACAATATGTTTAAAGTAGAAATTGTGATATCATTATGAAATTGATGAAAGAATTTATTTAATTAATGTCGATTAAATGTTTAAATGCCTTGTATGATAAAACAAATATACTCTTATATGCTTATTTCTAAGCACATGTGGTCTAGTGCTCGTCCCCTACAACTGATCTTGCAAGGGCAGATGCTCGTGACGGACCTGTGAGATAGAGTAGCTAGTCATGATTTGTTTTACTTTTATTTCATGTATTTGAATGTATTGAATATTGGTTTTAGGCTCATTTTGAGGCATGTAGTTGTGTAGTCACTTTGTGCAAGTTATATATCTTTGGATATTCTAATATTGAATACTATTATCATTTATCGCTTCTACTCTGATTGGTATTTGATTTGTGGTTTTATATGATTATTATTGTGGGTTTATCCCCACATTCCCAGGTGGTGGATTTCGGGACGTGACAGTGTGGTAGGTCTCAGAGGATTGGCGAGATGTGATAATTTGTAGAAGATGTCTTTTCAATTTGTTCCTTGCAATAATGAGATTGGACTTTTTGAATTACTTTTTAACCATATTGTTATAACTTAATTATGATCATACATTTTCTACTTGATGCATGTCCATAGGTTGAGAATAAAATTCCGTGCCTAGAATACTTAGTCTAACCATAATATTAACGTATGATTGGTCATAATTTGATCAAGTGTCATATTCACATTTAGTGCCATAAGGTTGTATCCAGAGTAAGGTTAAAGATTTTTGATATAAAACCAATAACCCATTGAATTAGGTTGGATTATTTGATGTCTAAGGAAGAAGATGAGGTCCGATGAAGACAACGAAAAACAAGAAGTTGAAATAATTTTTAGGAATAAACAAATTGTTCTAGAGATGTATGAAATCACAATTATGACAATATTAAACATAACAAAGGACTAAATTGACATTGAAAGCAGAAACAATTAGTGTATCATCAGTGTTGATGACTCAAGCTATTGCAATTTTGAAGGCGCTATCTACGATTATGGATAGAAAGTGAATTAAGGTTACGACAAATGTTACATTTATAATATTTTTTTCAACATTTTCCAAAACGACGTCGTTTTGGATCAAAAAATAAGTAACAAAAAAACTCCATTAATAGTGTTCGTTCAATTGCCTGCATATATATGCACACACATAATATATATAATTGTACAAAAATATTAATCTAATTAAAAATACCAAAATTAATAAATATTAATTTGTTTCATACATGACTAGCACTAACTAGATGTAATTTATTGATATTTAAATATTAATATTTCTACAGCTTCAATACAAACTAGTTAAAAGTAGTAGAAATGCAATTTGTTAATTCAAAATAACGTCATTTTAAAATGTTATAAAAATATTAGAAAAAATTATCGTAAATGTAATATTTCTCTAAGATTACAGTATTGACAAATTGTAGTTTCATAATAAACTATTTGAGAAATAATTGTAGTTGTAGTTGGGAAGCAAAAAATTATATTTAATGATTTGTATTTTATAGTAGAAGGTTTTGGATGCTGTTGTATTAGGAAAGTTCATAGAAGTTTAGTGTGAGAGAGACTCATGACAGAACAAAAGATATAATTGATAATGGATAACGTTTAGTATAAATGCAGAATATTTTCTTTGATAAAAAAAGAGTTCCATAAAATTTAAAAATTTTATCAAATATCCTTAATATTGCCTTATTAAGTATAGAGAATTAACAACGATTTTTTTTTTTTGGAATTTTCAGAAAGCTGTAAAACGTGTTGATTAATTCATTTTCCCAGTCAGTATTTCTTCATTTCACATAATGGTTAATATGCAATTTGAGACCTCCACGGGTTGATTAAAATTAAGAAGATAAGTAATATGGAAGGAATTGTCAACTTTTACACTTGTAAAAAATTCATTTTTGTTCATTTCTTTACTAATAGTTAATTACTTAAAGAAAGAAAAATATTAACCGATTTAAATTTTTATATGAAAAATGCTTCTCTACTAGAATACTTAGCGCAAAATTTTGCAAGAATGTTAATTATGATAATGACAATTTTATAATAAAATTTTACTTTAACGTGTAGTCATTTAAAATCAATTAGTCTATAATATATCCACATTGTTTTAATCAATATTTCTAGTTAAAAGTTCTAATTACATAGGCACCGTTTGGAGGAGTAAAAAAAAAAGGGATAAAGTACAAAAATCACCTCCGCAGTTTACCATCGATATCACTTTAGTCTCACATGTTTCAATTGTAACAGTCAAATCCCTACACTTTCGATTAAGTATCAATTTGGTCATTCCATTAGTTAACTATTAAAAACAACCGTTAAACAGGGATAAAATGGTAATTTCATTTATAGTTTATCCTCAGTATCACTTTAGTCTCTCACGTTTTCAATTATAATAATCGAATCCCTACACTTTCAGTGTATATTTAAAATATATTTTATTAAATTATTTTTAATAAATAATATAATCTGAAATATATTTTATTAAATTATATAACATATTTTAATTGGAAATATATTTTATTAAATTATTTTTAATCAATAATATATTTAAATTATATTTAATATATTCTATTGTTATTGAATTAAATTATTTTTCATAAATAATATAATTAAAATAATTTTTAATTTAGTTTAATTAATATGAAATATATTTTATTAAATTCTGTTAATTTTTTTAAAAATTAATAAAATTAAAAATTTTATTAAAGGATGACTTAATGGTTTCACTAATTGTTGTTATAATTAATGGAATAAAATTAAAAGAATCATATATATAAATGTATACTCTCGAATTGAATATATATACAAAATTATATATAGAGAGAAAACTGCAGAAATAGAAAATTTAAAAAATAGCAATTCTAAAGTCATTTGATAACATTATTGTTTTTTTATTTTGTTTAACATTTTATTTTCTAGTTTTATTTTCTGTTATCATTTTTTTTAGAAATAAAAATAGAAACTGCGTTTACAGATGCAATTTTATTTACATAAATTATTTTTTATAAAATTTTTAATTTTATTATTTTTTAAAAATTATTCAAATTTAATAAAATATATTTCATATTAATTAAACTATATTAAATATTATTTTAATTATATTATTAATTTAATAATATTATTTATGAAAAATAATTTAATTGAATAAAAAGAAAATGTATTAAACATAATTTAAATATTTTATTTAGTACAAATAATTTAATAAGATATATTTCAAATTAAAATATGTTATATAATTTAATAAATGTATTTTAAATATACACCGAAAGTGTAGGAATTTAATTGTTATAATTGACAACGTGACGGATTAAAGTAACACTGAGGGTAAACTATAAATGAAATTACCATTTTATTCTCAGTGTAATGATTGTTTCTAACGGTCAACTAACAGAAGGATCAAATTGATACTTGACCGAAAGTGTAGGAATTTGACTATTGCAATTGAAACATGTGGGAGTAAAATAATACTAAGGGTAAACTGGAGGGGTGATTTTTGCACTTTATCCTTAAAAAAAAGAGTAAGAAACAGTAATTTTTAGTATTTTTGGTGTTTGGTAAAATACTAACTTTTACCCTTTTTGTTGAGTTAACAGTTTACCAAACTATCACTAACTCTAGGTATGATTATTTCATTTTAGCCAGACTTAAAAGTTATTAAAATTTTTATCAAACATTTAAAAATTGTTAAAAGTTACTAAAAATTTTTATTTGTTTTATCAAATACTTAAAAGTTATCGAAAATTACTAAAAATTTTTATTTATTTTACCTAACACATAAGAAGTTCTACCTATCAACTTTTGTTAGAAAAATGTTGAAAGTTACTAAAAATTTCCCTCCAGACGGGGTCATAACATTACCATTTTTTATAGTGCATAACAAATATAATTAAAAGGAGTGATGGTTTACCAGATTGTATTTACCCTTTTAACCCCACAGTAGTTGCCCAACATAAGCCCTCGTAGTGAAAACTGTCCAAACAAATTTGCTTTTGTTCTGTATTATAGGTTGACATTTTAGGCTCGGGTAGCCCAAATCTATCCTTTTTTTTTCCGGGCTTGATATTGCGCTCGTAGGCCCTAGCCCAATCGAAAATATTAAATAACATATTTCTCTTCATATGTCTATTATTATTTTATTTGAATTTTTTTTTCTAAAATTAAGTTTTTACATCAAAATTTTTTAAAACTATTTATTTTAATACTAAATTAATTTTTTATAAATTTAAATATTATTTTTTTATCTCGAAAAACACAATCGAATTTTTTTAAGAAAAGTAAATGAATTTACATGGGAAGTCGGGAATTAAACCTGGATACAACGGATAAAAATAATATTCTAAGCCCGTCTCGCCCATTGGTTACCAACTATTTTGGATATGTGGAAGCCAAGGTGGGCTGGGTTTGGGCAAATGATTTAAGTCTCAGTAAGCAAATCGGCGAACTTTATATGAACATTTAGGGTTTAGGGTTTGTTTGGTAATATTTTTATTTATTAATTTTTATTTATAGCTATAAATATTTAAAAATTAATAACAAAAACGTATTTGATATACATGATTTTATTTTTTATCAATAAATAAATAAATAAAAATTTATTTAAATATTTAGACTCAAAATGCGAACAGTGAGATAATGTTTTCCTGCTCTTTTTCCCCCCTTTAATAAACAATTTGTCAATTTTAGGCCCTCAAATGAATATTTTGTTCATTTCGTTGCATGTTATTAAAATTTTTCTATTTTTTTCAAATTAAAATTAAATACTATTAAAATAATAATTATGGTTAAATTTTTTATTTTAATAAATTAAAATGTGTTTTATAAATAATAATTACATATTAAAAAATTATTTAATTTATTGAAATATTTTATAAAATTAAAATAAATTTATGATGAATAATAATTTTATTATGTTTATATTAATATAATTTCTTAAAATTAGTTATTATTATAATAAACAATAGTTTATTATTAAAATGGTTTGCTTTAGTACATATATTACTAAAATTAAATCATTTATTATTCTAATAGTAATTTATCGTTAAAATGAATAATAATAATTATTATTATTATTATAATAAAAATAAATATGTTATTTAAAATAATTATTTTGTTAAGATAAAGTTAATTATTGTTAAAATAATCAAATCTCAGAGAAAATAAAACTATTAATAGAAATTAACGATGAAAATGATTTAGCCTCAATTAGTTGGGACTAAAACATATTGGAACTAAAATTTTATTAAATTAAGTTGAGTTTAATTTTTTAATAAAAAATCTTTTTTATTCAAACATGTTCATCACATAACACCTTAAATTTAGATAAATAGTCACTCAAACCACTCATACAATTATTTTCATTTTAAAGTTTATTCCTTTTTTCTAAAAAAAATTTAATTGAATATAAGCCCGAAATATTCACTTCATTTTCTAGATAAGTTTAAAGGTGTAAATTACTGCATCGGATAAATAATTAACTTTTACCTTTTTTTTTTTGGGGGGGACAAAATTTTCCACTTTTTATAATATTCACTCGATCTTTATTATTTTTTTTTTCAAAAATCCTTGAATAAAGAACATTTCCTATTGACTTCTCAAAATTTATTTAACTGTTGCTTTAATAAACACGCTTAGTCTTTTCTACGTTCTATCTTTTCATTATAGAAATTCCAATTAATTTTATTAATGATTTTATCTTAAATATTTATTCTTTTCTCTTTATAGATTTAATCATCTATTCTAAAATTTGTAATGGGCTTTGGTTTTATTAATTTTGTCCTTAACTTTAATGTCTAATATTAGGGCCAGACATTTAATTAGTACAACTTTAGAATTTTCGTGTATTAACCTAATTATTCCTTTAAGTGGCACTAGCAATTTAAATTACTACTACTACTACTACTACTAATAATAATAATAGTTGGTTAAGACTTAAGAACCACATATTAAATAGATTCATGCATGAATATATATTTTTTTTTTGGTAAATTACACTTTGTGTCATTTTACTTCACACTGAATTTCATTTTGGTATCTCTACTTCAATTATAATAGTTAATCTCTTACCTTTATAGTTATATTCAATGTGACTCTTCTGATAAATTTATTGGTAGGAAATGCCATGTGTTAACTTTTTTTTTTTTTTTTTGTTACATCTTTTCTTTTTTTTTTTTTTTTTTTGGGTTACATTACTTAATTGTTACTGGTAGAAGAGTTAAATTGAAACTTGAGCATAGAGATTAACTGTTATTAGCATGGTATAAGATGATGATAAAGTATAGCAGTAAGGTATAGGTAGATCAGGGCTGGCCCTTAGGAAAAGTCCAAGTGGTCTGGACCTAGGACCCCAAAAAACTGCCAAAGAAACAGTCCCATATTAGTTTCTATAGTTCAAATAGGATATGAGTTTTTTTCAACCAAAATATAATTATCTAATACCTTTTAAGGGCCCAAAAATAATTAACCATTAGTCTCAATAACTTTCTACAAGCTTATTTGTTAACTTATTGGACAGGACTCCAATAAAACCTTTAAAATTTTTCAATAAGGGTCTCATTTTTAGGATTGGTCTTAGGTTTCAAAAATCTTGGGACCGGGGCTGAGAAAGATGATATGACATGATAGCATGATATGATAATATTATGTGTGACTCGTGCCATGGTGGCATAACATAGGTTATGTGTCATAATATGTGATTTCATATGTGAACCATGCCACAATGGCATGTTAATTAAGGGTCATGTCATATATGTTTTATGTTGTCTTAAGTCATCTCGATCACCATTACCTACCTGAAATATCCTAAATATAAGAGTTGAGATTCAAATGAATTGTGACTTGGGTGCTTATTTATAGGCAAAATTTTGAAATGGAAGAACTTTTAGAAAATCTAAATATTTTGAAATTCACTAGGATATGTGCTTTTGCCAAAAAAAAAAAAAAAAAAAGAAAAAAAATCCTCTGAAATATGCATTTTGCAAATACTCCTTCAAAATATGTTTTTTTTTTTTTTTTTTAAGAAATTTTCCAAAATCAAACAATGCAAGGATGGACCCAAATACCCTAGTCACACCTTCTTTTGTGCGCCAATGGGTAGTTTCGTCATTTTTAGGTCATTTTGGTCTATAACTCAATGTTCAAGTCAAGTTTGGTTAAGTTTGGAACATGTTTGGGCAACTTTAATGCATAAAATGAAGTTTCAGGAAATTTTCATGGGTGAGCTTCTTGGGTATGGTAGAATGAAATTAGGGTTTATCGGGGTTGACTTAATCAAAATTAGATTTTTCATAATTTAATTATGATTGTCCAAAAATTACTGCATAGAAGTGGGCTGAGATGTTGTTGGACTCTCTTGATTTCCTCAATTAACCTTGCAGACATATACGGATGACCTAGCTTACTCTTTTTGACACAAGGAATCCAATGGTATGTCTCGATCGGCTTATGAAATTTTTTGTCAATATTGGTAATTTCAGGTGCGCCCCTTGAGGTGCTTACCAAAATTTTGATATGACATGTCCTAACTAGATGCATATATACCTCAAGAAAGGTGCCCTTAACATTTCTATGAAATTTTAGGTCATTTTGATGCAAAAGGAGGATCCATTTGTGTTTGAAATCTTAGTCACTGCACTTTTATCAGTATGAGCTATTTTGGACTTGTGACCTTGGATGACCTTGATAAGGACTGATTGGCTATTTCGGACTTTTTCTTATGTTTCCTTGTGTCTCCTTGAAGATTTTATAGTTTCTCATTATTTTATGTACTTACCATAGAAAATGCTTATTCTCAATTCCAATATCCTTCCTTGTGTTGCCATTATTAGACATCTCTCTTTGTCCAGTGGTTTTGATTCTGCCACCTTAGATGGTGATTTTGGAGGCTGTGGTAATTTTCGTGGTACTTCTCAAGGCGGTTCATGCGGTGGTAGTTGCGCCATCAACTGATAAGAACAAACCACCAAACTAATTAACTTTCAATGCATTGGCCTATCGTCATTAATTCCATACACGAACTGTTCACTATCAATTGACTTCCATATTTAATTTACTAGGAGTGAGAAAATAACGTTATATGTCTATGGTTTACCAAATCATAAAGCTAGCTAGGCTCATAAAAGTTGACTGTTTACCAAATTGTGTATATATATTACCTACATTATCAATTAATCTCAAGGAGAAAAAGATGATGTTGTTAATTTTCTGATACTGTTTACCAAATCAACGTAAACTTCTTCCAGCAACCTAAACATCAAACTCACGTGCGAACAGCACATTATTACTTTAAGCAAAAAATGGCTCGCTTGACAAATGTCTTCTAATGCATTAGTCACCAAACTAATTAGATAACTATTCTCTCTCCCGGTTTATTAATTAATTACTATTCTCTCAAACTAAGCCAACAATTTTTTCCATACTTTATTTGATATTTAAAAATAATAAATAATTGAGCTAGGGAGACTACGTGTGTGGCATTGATTCTCCTTTTATGACGCTTTCCGTTTGTTGATTAGCTGCCACTAATTCACGTATAAACTAAGTGCACGGAAGGGAACCAGTCCTAATCATGACTATCATTGCGAGAGACACGAGGTTGGCTTGAAAAAGTTGTCTTTGTTTAATTAGCTAAGGTTCTTTCCCTCCACCTACCAGCCATCCATCCCAATCCTGGACAATAACGACAATCTGATTAAAAGTTTTTATTTGGATGAAAAATTTATCCAAAAAAAAAAAAAAAACATAAGATAAAAATTTAAAATTATCTTTTATATTTAGTTTGTAATGAATACATTAAAATTAGTTAAATTAAGAAGTGATTAATTAATAAATTGAGAAAATCATCTGAACATATGACAGTTATTCAAACACTGAATACATGGTAGATACCTAGTCGTTCATCCCTTCTGAATGTTTGCAGCAACGATCGTTGGGGAGAAGGGAGTTGTCATGGTCCTTAGACATCTTTCTATATTTTTGGCACCACTTTGCACCCCCAAATGTAGTCCAACCGTTCACGATGGTTGACATGGATGTTAATCTATATCTATAAAAATTGAATGACAAAAAGAAAAGAGATTAGATGTTAATTACCATTATTGAAAATCAGTCATTTTTTTTCAATCTTTTCTTCTCTTAGAAGAGATTGTCAAAGAGGTATTCGACCACACCCTACCTAATCGATAGCTTTTTCAGTTACTCAAGTAAGAAGATAGAGCCTACACAGTGTTCCCATTCAAAAATTAACTACTAACCAATTACTTTCTATTTTAGATGTTGATACGATCACTCACCTTGAGCGGTTCTAAAATTTTTTGACATTCTAATAAATATTATTTATTTTATTTTATTTTTGGACTAATTCAAATAAGAACTTGCATTAGGGATTTCATATTTCTTTTTTCTTTAAATTTCATGCATTTTCTTTTTTACTTTCCTCTTCTCTTCTCTTTTCTTTTATCTTCTCTCATCAAATCCTCGCACCAAAACATACTTTAAAAGAAATTACTGTATGATAATGGCAATTAGGTAATAGAAATATAACTGAATGGGTTAATGTTTTCAAAACAATTGACCCACAAAAAAATATGTATGGATCACATTATTTTAGCTCTCTTTCCTGCTAGAATTTTTTTTGTTTTATTTTACAGCGTTCCAATTATGAACTTAAGGTTCTCATTACAATAAGCATGATGTTGGATGGGTGACCAAATTATTCTAAATTTAATATATAACATATACATAGCCCAAAAGCTAAAAGCAATTAAATTAAATTAATGAATCACATTAATCCTTTTAAGTATAAGGGCCACATTGTTTTGATTAATTTAACCTAGTTTTGGTTTTTTTTATTACCTTCCGTATCCTTTAATGGGTAACGAGGCATCTCATTCAAACCGCTAATCAATATATGTATATATATTTTTTATCCAACACCGACATATACGTATACATATATATATATATATGTTGTATTGCCCTGTGGTACGTCCACATAGGCATTGTTTGACTCAAAGTAGGACACTAGATAAGTTCTAATGTTGGGATAATTCTATATGTTTGAGAGATAAGGTTGATCTCTTATTTTGAATAGTTGAGTTAATATCTAACTCTATCCCTTTAGTGGTTGAGATGAGTTAGGCATCTCGCTATTATATATAGACACAAACTAGTATTGAATATAGAACAATCAATATTCCTCTCTCTCTCCATATATTCTCTCTTGGTTCTCTCTAGGGTACCATCTTAGTCCCTAGGGTTTTGGTTCGTGTGCTTTGTAGATACTCTGGTAGTATTCTATAAAAGCGAGCAAAGATCCGTTCAGAAATCTGCGTACGTGACAAAGGAGCTCGTAAAGCAAGCGAAGATCCTGAATCAAAAGTTTTCCGCATCAAAAAGGTACAATGAATTTTATATTCATTATTTCCACAATTTTTTTCCCAACAGTGGTATCAGAGCCATTTTATGCCTATTTTCGCTCTTTTTTTTAGTAGATCTAATTTTTAATTTGTTTAAAATTTAGATCTTATTGTCACGTGTTCTAGATTTTTTTTTAACAAAATCAAAAGCAGCCGAACTTAATTCATGATTGAAGATGGCACTGTGTGTTTCCATCTGTATTGTTAATAAAAAAAAAAAAAAGGCCAGCAGCCGTGTTAGGCTATGCCCTCTTTGTGGAGGCTCAGAAACCATGATATTTTGTTTTTTTTGTGGACTTTGAATGCCTCACGCAGCCAGTGCAGGATCCTTTTATATGCTGAAAAATTGTATATTAAATTATTTTTATATGCTAGAAAATTGAGCACAGCGTCTGGCAACCTCCCGTTCTGTGCGGTGGAAGGGTAAGTCCAACAATGCAAGTATTTTTAGTGCAAAATACAATAAAACAGAATTGCTGGGAATTGGATTCGAACCCATACCCTCTTGGACCAGAACTTGAAATTGACGCCTTAGACCAATTCAACCAAGCTAGACATTCTGTTGGTTTGTCCAACATAACAAAATATATGTATATATGTTCCGTATGTATATACAAGTGCATTGCATATTGCGTTGATGTTTTTGGTTCAATTTTTTGGAAATTTTTTATTTATGTGTAATAATAATAATAAATTTATGTTTTAATGTTTTTTGAAATAAAACAAAAAAAAATTGAAATTTAATTCCCCACTTACTTGTTTTAAAGGGTTTTATGTTATTGGGCCTTATGCAAAGATGTGTTCTAGGTATTTAATTAATTTGTTTAATTATATTTTAGTAGCTCATGCATGAATAATTAATTTGTTTAATTATATTTTAATAGCTCATGCATGAATAATTATTTTTGCTTAATTATTATTTTTAGCTCACGGATAATTAATTTGTTTAATTATATTCTAATGGCACATGGATAATTAATTCGTTTAATTATATTCTAATAGCTCATAAATAATTAATTTGTTTATTTATATTCTGTGGATAAATAATTTGTTTATTTACATGAATGAATATTTAGTGTATTCATCCAATTGTGCCATATGGGCATGTGTTTTGACATTTAAAAAAAAAAAAAAAAAAATTTGGACCATATACTAACTCCTTTAGATGTGAGCTTAGTAACCTCCATTTAATATAAACTATGTATTTGTATGAGAAATTAAATGGAGGGAGAATTGGTGTTTTATGATGCTCATGAATTTTATTGTTATTTATTATTCCAAAATAATTCTTAGAATACAAAGGAGGTGCGGCATCCCCATTTATTTATGTTTATTAGCATGATGTAGTAGGTTTATTTTTGGCCATGTAAAAATGATGTATTTTTTTTTTTTGAAGCCTTGTAAGGGGATGTGTTTCGCATTAAATTTGTAAACTTTGAATTATTTTGGCATGAGCATCAGTTATACCAAAAGAGTCTTATAGGACTCACATTTTTTTTTAATAATATGCATGTGTTGTATAAACCTTGTGGAAAGTGGGAGTCGTTCCCATATTTTATTTTAAAAATAATTAGATACTTTATTCTAATTTACATTATAAGAGATGATTATTAGCACCAAAAGTGCGAAATTTTTGATTTTATAATGTGGAAAAGAATTTTGTAGTCTAATTAATTTTTTTAAAAATAAATAACAATAATAGATATGTGCCTAATTAAAATTCTTTGCGCAAATTGTATGTAGTGAAATGGCCTCAAAGAACATTATTGCTGAACTTAACAAGGGAGAGAAACTTGATGGCAATAACTTTGATATGTGGCATAGGAAGGTTCAGTACCTCCTTAATGAGCAAGAATTGCTCGACCATTTAACCAACAACATGGTTGCACCTACTGAAGGTACAACGGCTCAGCATCGCCGTGACCAACAGGCTTATCAAACTTGGTTCAAAAGAGATAGGAGTGTGCGCTTTACTTTGTTAAGCTGCATGCATGATGATCTCATTGGAGAATTTGAGAAATTCTCCACTGCTAAGGAAATGTGGGATCAATTGCGCCTAAAATATGGTGGTACCACTGCCACTAGGCTACGTGCCTTAACCTTGAGGTTCAACCAATATACAATGGACCCTAAACACACCATGGCGGAGCACCTTAGGGTGATGTCTGCCATGATTAGAGAAATGAAGGCAGCTGGCAATGATCTCACTGAAGAGCAGCAGATTTTGGCGGTTCTTAGGTCTTTACCTGAGAATCCATGGAGTCAGGTGAAACTTGTGCTTACGCACAATGAGAGCATCAAAACTTTTGATGATGTCTCACGTCACCTTGAGCTTGAAGCGGAGCGCAGAGATGCAAACCGTAGTGCTGCACTTGTCGTTCAGGTTGGACAGCGTAAGGGAAAAAGGCCCCAGCGCAAAGGACAACAAAAAGGAGCAAGACAAGGCAAACTCCAAAATCTTGCGCCTCAAGTTGGCAAGGGAACCAAGCGCCGTAGAGGCAAGCGTGGTGGAAAGAAAGACAAGTCTAAACTCAAATGCTATAATTGTGGTCGCAAGGGTCACTTCGCTTCTGAGTGTAACGAGCCGAAGAAGGTAAACCCTAGCACTAGCTCTTTCAATTTTGTTTGCTCACATGTTTATATTGCTCATTCTCTCCTTGGTTGGATTGTAGACTCAGGAGCAACCAAACATGTAGCAATGGATCGAGCTGGATATGTAGATTATCGTCGGGTCCCAGCGGGTAAATACGCAGTCATAATGGGGAATGGAGCGCAGGAAGATGTCCTGGGAGTTGGCACCTACCAGCTCAAGATGCGTACTGGACGCACTTTGCTCTTACATGATGTGCTTTATGCACCCACTGTCCGATGTAATCTGCTTTCAGTTTTAGCATTATTAAACTTAGGTTTTTCTTTTCATTTTGAAGGTAGTGGTTTGTCCATTTATCTTGATAGGACGCTTTATGGTCATGGTAGTTTAAGAGATGAGTTTTTTGCACTGGATTTGGATATGGATTTTTATAATAATTTAACTTTTATCACATCTTCTTCTTCTAATATTATATCTGATTCTGTTAAATGGTATGCTAGACTGGGTCACATAGGGCAAGAAAGGATGGCTAGATTAGCTAGAGAAGGGCTCTTGGGCTCTCTCACTAAAGTAAGCCAACCTACTTGTGAACCTTGTTTGGCTGGAAAGTCATCCAGAAAGCCTTTTGGTAAGGCCAATAGGGCCAGTCATCCTTTAGAGCTAGTCCATTCAGATATTTGCGGACCAATGAATGTGAAGGCACGACATGGCGCATCCTATTTTATTACCTTTATAGATGATTTCTCACGTTTTGGCTCAGTATATCTATTAGCTCACCGTTCTGAAGCTTTGGATTGTTTCAAACGCTTCATAACTGAGGTTGAGAATCAGAAAGAAAGGAACTTAAAAGTCCTTCGTACTGATAGAGGCTGAGAATATCTTTCTGATCAGTTCAAAGGATTATGTGAGGAAAAAGGGATACGCAGACAATTAACGATTCCAGGTACTCCGCAACAAAATGGTGTTGCAGAGAGACGGAATCGCACTCTTTTGGATATGGTTAGGTCAATGATGGTACAGGCAAATCTCCCGATAAGTTTCTGGGGAGATGCTCTCTTAACTACTGCCTACATACTTAACCGAGTGCCTTCAAAGTCAGTTCCTTCCACTCCATATGAGTTATGGAATGATAGAAAGCCTAATCTAGAAGGCTTACGTCCATGGGGCTCTGCGGGATATGTTCACAATACTTCCCATAAGTATGGGAAGTTGGGCCCAAGAGCTAATAAGTGTGTCTTCTTAAGATACTCTGAACACTCAAAAGGCTACGTTATGTACGGTGAACACCCAGATGGAGGAATGACAGAGGTAGAGTCACGCGATGTGGAGTTTCTTGAGAATGATTTTCCAAGTATTGGTGAAGTTAAAGGGGATCTTGAACTCTATGAGTTAGAAGAACCTCAAGAAGATGTACCTTTATCTCATAGGCAAGATGAGGCATCACAACCTCATCCTTTGGTTGCTAGAGATAGTGGGAGCATTTTCTTACCTAGTGGAAGTATGCCACTAGGAGACTCTCAGGATTCACAATTGCGCAGAAGCAGTCATGGAATAGTTCCTCGACGACGCTTTGAGATTGAAGGAGAGTCCTTCATGACTGCCTCTGTGGATGTTGATGAGCCTGCCTCCTATGAGGAAGCATTGAATTCACCTGCATCTGAAAAATGGATAGCTGCTATGAAAGAAGAGATGACCTCAATGGCTAAGAATCATGTATGGGAGTTATTTGACCTTCCACCTAAGCGCAAGGCCATCGGTAACAAGTGGGTTCTGAAGGTCAAGCGCAAAGCGGATGGGTCAATTGACAGATACAAAGCTCGACTCGTGGCGAAGGGCTATACCCAAAAGGAGGGCATAGATTATGAGGAGACATTCTCTCCTGTGGTGAGATTTGCCTCCATTCGCCTCCTTCTAGCTATTGTCGCACATTTAGATTTGGAATTGTTTCAAATGGATGTGAAGACAGCATTTCTCAATGGAGAACTAGATGAGGAGATCTATATGGATCAACCAAAAGGATTTCAGGTTGAAGGACAAGAGCGAAAGGTTTGTCGCTTAAAGCGTTCTATTTACGGCCTGAAACAATCGTCTAGACAATGGTACATTCGATTTCATCAAGCCATTCTCTCTGTGGGATTTATGATGATCGAAGAAGACCATTGTGTGTATGTCAAAAGAGAAAAAGATAAGTTTCTTGTTCTCTCACTTTATGTGGATGACATTTTATTAGCTGGAAATAACATGGAGATGATTGTCGCCACTAAGAAGTGGTTGTCCTCCACATTTGAAATGAAGGACATGGGGCAGGCAGATTATGTGCTTGGGGTTAAGATCTCCAGAGATCGCTCTAAGAAACTTCTTAGTATGTCCCAGGAGACTTACATAAAGAAGATCCTAGAACGATTTCGTATGCACCATTCAAAACCCATAGACACTCCAATGGAGAAAGGTCGAACTCTTAGCATTGATCAGTGTCCTAGAACAGAGGAAGAGAGGAAAAAAATGGCCAATGTTCCATACGCCAGTGCAGTTGGAAGTCTGATGTATGCTATGATGTGTACTCGACCTGACATATGTTTTGCTGTTGGTATGGTTAGCCGATACCAAAGTAATCCTGGAGCTGCCCATTGGGTTGCAGTTAAAAGGATATTTAGATATTTGCGAGGGACTGCAGACTTCGCTTTATGCTATCAAGGTGGAAGTATGAAATTAGCTGGGTATAGTGACGCAGATGGATCTGCTGACAGAGATGAGCGCAAATCCACATCGGGTTATGTTTTCATACTTGGAGGAGGAGCCATTTCATGGTGTAGTAAGAAACAACAATGTGTTTCTTTATCCACCATGGAGTCAGAGTATATTGCTTGCACTACTGCTGTGCAAGAAGCTTTATGGTTGAGGAGATTCTTGCAGAGCTTGAGCATTACAGGGCACTTGGGCGAGGCTGTTGTGGTTCATTGTGATAACACAGCTGCCATAGCTTTTGCAAAAGATCCAAAATACCATGGTAGATCCAAGCACATTGATACTCGTTACCATTTCATTAGAGACATTGTTGCGCAAGGTCAGGTTGTCCTAAAGTATGTCCCCACCATCGACATGGTTGCTGATCCCATGACTAAACCCATACCGAGAGATATTTTTCGCAGACATGTTATGGTCTTGGGTTTACGTAGGGTTTGACATTTTTTTGTATGATGGACATTTTTCTATGCATTAATAAAATATGTTTTTGATTGCATATTATTTTATTTAATTAGTGCACATATCTAGTCATATGAGTAAAGTCACCAGGTTTTGGTCAGCCCACTCACACGGGTGATCACCCTGGCGCTTGAATAGCGAGCAGGATGAGACATAGATGATCACACTATGAAGTAGTGATTTCCATGGCGCTTTTAAAGCGACAAGGATTGAGTTATCATAAGTCGCCTTAGCATTGAGCTAAGATGAGACTACATTAGTCGAACATGGAGTACATCCATGTCTCCATGAAACCTGAGAATAGCCGAATGTGAGACTCATGAGAAGGCACTATTGAGTGACTGTCTCAAGAGGCTCAAGTTAGGCGCTATGAGAAGCGACTAGACTAAGATTCGTATGGTGTTAGAGCGTGACTAACCCTAAGTGGGAGCTCCACCATAGCATACATATCATACTGTATGTGCTACTAGGCGACCGTGGGAAGGGGTGACGAAATAAATCCCTTTCTTCGTCACTGTGTGAGACTTCTGGACTATTAGTTCCATCTCATACCCTTTGGGACTTAGACTTATGTTTTGAAGTTGAGACTTGATGTTGCTACTTTAGCATGTTATCCAAGGGCCATGAATTATACGGTCCAACGGAGCATGTCTAGGAAAGCAGTCAAGTTTAGATGGACAAACATAATGTATAAGGGAAAGTCATTTGATACCACACTAATGTTTTGTAACTCATAGCCCGGGCGATTATGTCATTGTTAGTCTTTTTTTTGATATAATCATGAGTGCAAATATAATGTGAGATCTAGCATGACTCTGTATGTGTTACAAGAGGGATTAGAGGTGCTAGATCTAGTGTGATTTGATGATTTGGGGTATAAACAAGACTTGGAGTTGTAATGTTATATTAGTGAAATGGTAACTTAATATAACATTCCTCATTTTAGACTTTCTCGTTTTGGTCGCACGATCCATTACCCGTATGAAGAGATGAACATAATGAGTAAATTTTGGATGAGAGATATATATTCCCTATGTGTCCGAGTGGGAGATGTTGTATTGCCCTGTGGTACGTCCACATAGGCATTGTTTGACTCAAAGTAGGACACTAGATAAGTTCTAATGTTGGGATAATTCTATATGTTTGAGAGATAAGGTTGATCTCTTATTTTGAATAGTTGAGTTAATATCTAACTCTATCCCTTTAGTGGTTGAGATGAGTTAGGCATCTCGCTATTATATATAGACACAAACTAGTATTGAATATAGAACAATCAATATTCCTCTCTCACTCCATATATTCTCTCTTGGTTCTCTCTAGGGTACCATCTTAGTCCCTAGGGTTTTGGTTCGTGTGCTTTGTAGATACTCTGGTAGTATTCTATAAAAGCGAGCAAAGATCCGTTCAGAAATCTGCGTACGTGACAAAGGAGCTCGTAAAGCAAGCGAAGATCCTGAATCAAAAGTTTTCCGCATCAAAAAGGTACAATGAATTTTATATTCATTATTTCCACAATTTTTTTTCCCAACAATATATATATTAGGTATGTGTGATGTATGAATTTTTTTATATTATATAATTTTATAATATAAAAATAGAATAAAACATATTTAAATTGAAAAAAATAATGATAGCTTGTATATTTGAATGAAATAAATTAAAAATTACATTAAAAAATATAATATTTCAATCAATGATAAAACAGAATTGTATTTCTAGAAATTTGTAGCATGCTTAAATTAGAATTATTATATTTAATACATAAAAAATGTATAAAATATCTAAAACTAAATCATTAAAATAAAAAATGTACAAAATACCCGAAATTAAATCGTTAAAAAAACAATTTATAACCGAAAATAATTTAGGGAATGCACCTATTGATATTTAACCAAAAAAATAATATAATTTTTACTTAAAGCAAGTTAATTCCTTACTATTCATCAGAAAGAAAACATTAATGCAAAAGTAAATCAAGAAATTGAAGATGGGGGGAGATTCAAACTCATTAAAGCACACCTAAATTAAGTACATGTATTTGTGCAATTCACTTATTATTAGTAGGATTCAAGTATAGCCTAACTTACATAAAAATATTAATTGGTGTAGAATTCAATTTAGATAAAAATTATAATATTAAGTGATAAATAACAAAACTAAATATTTCAATCAATAATAAAATAGGATTATACTTTTAGAAATATGTATCATATTTGAATTATGATTTTTTTTTAATAGTATCCAATTTAACCTTAGAATATTCTAAAATTACTATTATTTTTAATATTAATCAACTGCTTTCACAAACCAAACCATTGAATTCACTCAAAATATTTTTTTAATAGTATCTAACTTGAATAAAAATGTTAATCCGCATAATATGTCAAAATATTATTTTTTTAAATTATCATATTAAGTGATAAGTAGTATTTAATTTAGATAATTATAATATTAATTGATAAATAGTATTTAATAATTATTAGTTAATAAGATTAAATAATGGATAAATCTATTTGCACTTCGCAGATAGTCTCTTCCACTCTACTACTTTACTTTTTTATTAATTAAAATTACATAATTATCCATCTATTTTCGTATATATTTTGTATAGTTATAATGTCATAAAAACTTTCATAAAAATTTTAATTAAAAACATAATTATAATGTCATAAATAGTTTTATTTTATAATATAAATTATTTTTTAAATATATATAGAAAAAAACTTACTAATTTTTTTAAAATATTTTGACAAGTGGGCAAGTAATTACAATATAAATTTTTTTAAAAATTCACTTATGCATATGAATTTCTTACTATGATAAAAAATTATAATTTTAGATATTCTTAAAAAATATTTGTTATTATAAAAAATTCAAATAATATTTTCAAAAGAAAAACACTTATGCTTTATTTGATAAATATATTTGTATATTTAAAAATTAATTTTTTTAATTTATTTATTTTTCTAATTAGATATTTTTTTAATATTTTGAATTGTATTTTATTTTATTATTTTTTTCTTTTAGATGAACGATGAGAAATAAATAGTGTTTCTATTTTAAATTTAGGATGAGAAAAGTTAATATAGATGAAGGACAATTAAAAATTTAAATTTATAAGAAATTTTATTTTCATGTTGTAAATTTTACGTCGATATATACACGTGCTGTAATATTATAGGTATGTCGAATCAATAGTACGAACAAAGGATGGTGGTACGAACCTTTTTGGTAGTCTCAACTACATTGCATTTATTTATTTTATAGGTATGAGGTCTCTGGGTAAACAGTTGGTGAAAGACTCCATTCCCTTGGATCTTGAAGAATCGAAGCTTGAATTAATTGTAGAATTTTGGGCCCAAAAATTGAATAATTTGATATACACAAAACGGAGAATGTCAACAAAGGCTAGTAGTATGATTTGGTAGTCACAACTAAAGATCTGAATACAACCCGATCGTCACAATTTTTGTATTTTTCAAAGGTGAGAGATCTCTGTATAAGTAACAGGTGAGACATTACTCCATTAATTTGGATCTTGTATAATTCCAGCATAAAATATATATATATATATATACGTAACTACATCTTGGGGCCCAAAAATTGGAGAATCTCTTGGGTTCAAAATGACATTTCAGAAAATATTTTTTTAACTCTTAAACGTTGTGTTAGGAATGAGAGTTTGGTGAGAGAAAATACGAAACAATATAAATTAAAAGTAAAATAAAAAAGGAAAAATATATAAAATTTCAAACATATATTTTTATTTGAATAATTTAAAAATAAAATAAAATAAAAGGTATTAATTAATATACTAATTTTTTTAATTTTTCAAGTCTCATGACTTTTTTTTTCTATTTTTCTTTATATTCTCAATAAAAAAAAAAACAAGTAATTCTGAATCCATATTATTTTTTATTCCTCTTGACTAATCCTTCATTCAAATACAGTATAAAATCAATTGAATGCATCTTTAGGTAAAATTCGTACTTCTTCACATTTTCTTTCTTTTCTATCTCTTGAATGCCCCGATATTTGTTGCTATATAAATAATTTTGGAAAAAATATATATATACCTACTTAAACTATGACCCATTTTTCATTTTGTCACCTTAACTATCAATTATCCTAAATGGCACCCTTAACTATGACTATGTGTCCCAAATTATTTCAAATTACTTATAACATTTAAATCGTTGACAAAAAGTAGATATGTGACGGATATGTGACGGATATGTGACTTCAGAGACAGATTAGATAGAACAATAAAAAAAATATATATATATATACTCCTTAAACTATGACACTCGCCTATTTTGTCTCCTTCAACTATCAATTGCTTCACATTACATTCTAAATTGTGATGTTTTAACTTAAATTGCCCCAAATTGTTACACCGCTTAAATTATTGATGGAGAATAGACACGTGATTTTAAGTGAGAGATAAATCAGGTTAAATAACCAATGCAAATAAACTCTTTTGACCCTAGAGGTCGCAAATAGCTCAATCTAGAGAGAGAATTAATTTTGTCAATTAATTATAATTTTTTTCTCAATCAAGTAATAAAATTTCTTTACATAAATAGTTAATATAAGTTTTTACTCAAAAAATGACGTGAAGGTTCCATGAAAAGAAGCACGAACTTTCTTGATGAAAATTTCACCAGTCAAAAGAAATCTTGTTAATTGATTGATGAAATTTTTTCCTCCTCTTGATTAACTTACCAGTGAACCCTTAAGTCAAGGAAGCTTATGTTTTTGCTATTTAACTTGATTTATTTCTCACTTAAGTCAAGTGCCTGTTTTTTCTTAATAATTTAAGTGTTGCAAGCAATTGAGTTACAAAGTCATAATTTAGGGAGTAATATGAAACAATTGATAATTGAAGAGATAAAGTGGGATGTGAGCTATAGTTTAAAGGAGTATGTGTTATTCTTTTACTGATTGTTCTATTTAATTTGTCTCCCTCCACTCGAAGTCACATGCTTGTTACGTGACTACTTTCTATCAATAATTGAGATTAGCATAAGTATTTTTTAATAATTTAAGACACATAGTTATAATTTAGAATACAACTTGAAACAATTGATAGTCAAGGAAACAAAATAAGAATCAAATCATAATTTAATAAGCTAAAAATATTTTTTCTAATAATTTCTAAAATTAAGTTATTAATATTTTGTTTTTTTAAAAGTAAGTTGTGAACATTACAAGGTAGTTATCATAAAAAATGTGCGTGCCCACCAAAGTTCAATATCGCGAAAATTTGTCGCATTTTTTCAAAATATATGTAACCCGTCAATAAAAATTAAAGGTAATTATAAAAAATACATAATCTCCTTTAATATAAAAATTAATACATAATCTATTAATAATTTAAATTAAAATAAAAGAATTGACAAAGCTTGCTAAATTAATTGAATTTGTGATTCATGAAATAAAATGAGTTGAACGAAAAATATTTTCGCAAAAGTACATATATAAATGTAGATTATTACCTATTTTACGTCATAATGAAATAATTTTTTTTTAAAGAGACACAAAATGAAATTTATGGACAAATTTATCTCTATTTTTTTAGAAATGTGCTTTACACAATCATGAGTCTATGTGGCAAGTGAAATATAGATTTAATTAAATTTAATAAATATTATTAATTTTATAATTTAATCTAAATCACAAAAGAGTCATATGATCTTAGGTCAACATTTAAAATAATAAAATATAGTTATCTTTATAAACTGCTGGTAAAGAGTAATTGTAGTCTAATGTGCTAATTATACATGGATAGGGCAAAAATAATTTGGAAAGTCAGGGATAATAACTCTTCGAGTATGGGACATAGAAGAAGAAAGGGAAAGCATATGAAAAAGAACTCTCAACTTCGCATTAAGTTCTAGATTCAACTTCCTTCCATTATCACTTTGGTGATTAATCAATTAAGCACCGACAGAGGACAGAAAAGATGACGATACTATTCTTTAATGGGAAAATTACACTAACCATTTTTTAACGTTCCGGTAACTATACTTAGTAATCATAATATTTAAAAGTTATACTTGTCTTTTTTTATTTTAAAATGTTGTTAACATTGACCCATTTTGATAAAATTAATCATTAAACTTAATATAAAACGTCAAAATAATCAAAATTTTAAGTACTTTTCTTATTTTACCACTCCTTATCTCGCATCTCATTAGATTTCTTTAAGAAAATTATTAAAAAGTTTTTTTTTTTAACATATTTCTTGAGAATTTTTGTAGAGAAAACTAACGAAAATGTAAAAGAGAGAGTAATAAATAAGAAAAATACCTAAAATTTTAGTTATTTTAACATTTTTAGTTAAGTCTTAATAATTAATTTTGACACAAGGAGATCAATGTTAATAACATTTTAAAATAAAAGAATAAGTGTAACTTTTAAATGTTTTGGACACTGAATGTAATTTCCTAAATATTAAAGGGAATCAGATGTAATTTACCCTTCTTTAATTGGATGATGAAAATTTGAAGTTGAAATACAATTTTTGAAGTTGAAGTTATACTTTTAACTTTTGAATTATTATAAAAGCTCATCTAATGAACTAAAATATTTTAATCCTAATCTTAGGATGAACTTTCATCAAGATTCAAAAATTGAAATTACAGCTTCAACTTTTAAAGTTGTATTTTAATTTCAAAAACACTCAACCTTCTTTAATTATGTGATGCAAAGGGCAAAAAGAGGCCAATAAAGTGGTTCCCACAAAGGGTGTGTTTGGAATAATAAAAAATGAGACAAAACGAGATAAAGTTAGATAATTTGTGGATTCGTACTTCGTACAGTGAGATAAAAATTGAATAACCTTTAAAAATTTTTAGAGATTTTTAAAAATTTTCAACGATTTTTAACAAACCAAACGTACCCCATCTTACCCTGCTAGCTAGGGAAAAGGGTATCCTAATTTTACCGAAAACAAAAATATATCAAAAACATTAAATTATTAAAATGATGAAACAACTCAAAAGGCTTATTAATTTAAAATAGATTAGCCTATAAAATTATTTTATTTTATAAATAATGTTATCACATTATTTTAACAATTTTTTGTTAAAAAATAAGCTAATAGAATAATTAATTCTTTATTTCGTACCCGTTTACGACTTTACTAAGAGTCCATTTGGAAGAAAAATTTTTAGGAATTTTTGATAATTATTTTGACAAAATTTGTAGGAATAATTTTTTATACGTTTGATAAAAATTTAAAATTTTCAATAACTTTTAAAAATTTTTAGTAACTTTGAGTTATTTAATAAAAATTCAAATAAATTTTAAGGATTTTTAGAAATTCTCAAAAAAAAATTATTAAAATTTCTTTTTTTTTCTTTTTTTTTTTTTTTAATTTTAAAGGGCCCTAAAGCCTTGAATTCAATTACATAAAGGCGGTTGACGCGTGAAATTAGTCGACATTTTGGACTTACTTTAATCAGAAACTTTGATTAGGTTGTTGCAACTTTTTCTTTCCGGAATCAATTCCAATTGAAAAGTTTTCAATTTTTTAGCTAAAGTTGTGTTTTTTTACGCTTTTTTTTTCTTCTTAATTTTATATTAATACTGGTGTGGATCTTTGTTAAAGGTTTTATTCAATTGCGGAAATAGCCGTCGAGGTGTGAACTTAGTCAACGTTTTGGGCTAACTTTAGTTTGAAACTTTGAGTTGCTGCACTTCTTTTTAAGGGTATCGTTAGGCATCATTTGGGAAGTAAGAGTTAAATGGTTTATTGGCTACTTGGTTTATTTGTTTATTTATAAAATAATTAAATTTACATTCTTACATTTTAATTTTCTTTTAAAACCTTCAAGAGTATGTCAAATTATCAAAAATTAAAAAGTTAACTAAAAAAAAGTCACCTATTTTACTTCCCAAACCAAGTCTTAAACTGAGAGATGATTGGTACACCTTTTTTTTTTTTCTTTTTGGGATAAAAATTTAGTAAAAGCTAGCAAAAATTTTATAAAAATTATTAAAAATTTTTAAAAAATTTGTTTCTTGTCAAATGGATACCAATTAGCGAGGAGGAAGAATAGGAAAAAGGAAAAAAAAGTCAATAAAATGAAAGGATAATAATATAAAATTACAAATGTATGTTTGAGTTTTATGTAAATCTTACTTTAGGTTAAAGTTTCTTTTTATTTTTCCTTTTGTATCAATTAAGCACCTTCTTAAATTTTTTAATTAGTTGTAATGTTTATTTCACTAACTACTTTACTTTGGAAAATTGGAGAGTTCAAAGTAAGAGGGTAAAGATAAAATAGTCATTAAGGAATGTAATTAAATATAACTAATTAAAAATTAAGATTCTTAATTAATGCAATAAAAAGAAGGTTCGACAGTGAAATTTTGCACTACTACAATAATTGATAAAGATCACACTAAGAAATTTATAAAGATTACGATTTTAGAAAAAAAAAAGTGATAAAAATTTGTGAGTTAAACTTTTTATCTCAGTCTAATTAAAAAACTGAGATAAAAAGTTACTTTTAATACTTTTTATCTCACTTTTGTTAAAACTGTGATTGTATTTAAAACGAGATAAAAGATTAGTGGAAACCGTTTTAAGAAAAAACTAAGATAAAAGATTAGTGAAAACCATCTCTAGAAAAAACTGAGATAAAAAAATAAATGAAAGCATCTCTTGAAAAAACTGAGATAAAAAAGTAAGGAAAATCATATCTTAAAAAAACGAGATAATTAAAAGAATGAGAGACAATATTGTCATTTTTTTCTTAATATCTCTCTCAAACAATTTTGTTTATCACCTTATATGATCTAAATTCGATTTTATAAATTTTATTGTAACATTTATTTATTAATTTTAATTAATTGAATATGATAAAAAAACTACAATCATAGATCAATAAACAAAAAAAATTTAAATTAATGTTAAAACTAAATTTACCAAATCAAATTTAAATAACGCTAAATGTATACTCATTATTTTTTTCAATAAATATATGAAAGTAGTCTTCATAATTTGTATGACTTATAACGAGGTGAATATTAAATATTTAATATCTAATAAATGTTTTGTGTATCTTTAATATTATTTATATTAAAAGTGACATTATTTTATATTTTGTTGGAAGTGATAAAAATTTAGAAATAAAAATAATAAAAATTTTCATTTTTTTGTCTTTTTAGAACTAATTTTTGAATATAATCATTGAAAATATTTTTTATATTACAAATCAATTTTTAAAATAGTTTTCAAAAATTTTGTTTTGAATAATAATTTTCTACAACTAAAACTAAACGCAACCTAATTACTTTTAAAAATATAATACAGAATGAAGAAAATATATTATAAATAGTGAGCCATGATTAAATATATGTTATAAACAAAGACTAAAGGAAAATGAGAAAAAGATTTAAGATTATTTTTAGTTAAATATGATAGATGTTCATAAATTATTTATTAAGTATTCACATGGTTCTATATATTAGTTATGATTTCAAATTGTTGCAAAAAGTTAAAATAATTAAATAAAAGTAAATTTTTTATCATTTTTTCCGATCAATTGATTAGGACAAATGTAACTTTTAACTACTAATTGGTAGACAAAAGTCATAATAAATTATTATAAAAAACTTAAAATTATTAAATTAAAATAATATAATTCTATTACTTTTAGTAACCCTAAAAGTGATAAAATTTTGTTTATATATATTAATATGTAAAATGTATATATAAATGTTAGCTTGGACTAGCGGTCAACTACACTAACTTTCAAAGGAATGGCATGGGTTTGATTCTCAATAGGAACCAAAAAAAATATGAAATATAGAAGGTTGCTATAATGACAGGGTGTCAAACGATGCTAAGATGGTATGATAGTAGGTTGTTATGTGGATTTTTATTATTTTAAAATTAATCCATTTTTTCAGAGTGATTATTTATCTATATTTGATCACGATTTTTCAAAAAAAAGTGAGATCAAAATTCATAAAAGATCATAAGAGATTTCTTTTAATCTCATTTTTTTTACTAAAAATGATCACGCTTTTAGTGTGTGATTGTTGTAAGTTTTCGATCGTGATTGTAAACTGTGATCGAAAAGAGGTGACTTGCAAGCTCACTTGGATTAATTACGCTTTTGTGACTGAGATAGAAAGTGAAACATCACGCTTAAAGGTTGTGATACTTATGCATTTTTGTAGTAGTGTTGGGTAAAATTCAGTTGTGCAAAATAAAATTTAACCATTTTTTTTATTTGAATGGATTAGAAAATATAAGAAAAAATGCAACCATAAAAAAATAGTTTTTTAATTTAATTATTTTGAATTTCTCAAATCTCGTATTTCTTCTTTTTAATTTTTAATAACAAATAAGACTAAAAAATAATTTTGAATTGCTTTATTAATTTTTTTTTCACTTTAACCTATGAAATCATAATCTAAACAAACCTTAAAAAGGTATCTTTACTCCTCTTGTAGTATTTAGTATTTTATTTCAAGTTATTTAAAATTTTTGAACCTTTAATTATGGTGCTGAACTAGTGGCAAATTTAGTTTTTTTCCTAAGCCGAGTTAAGCCTAAAGTGGCTGTTAGGTCGGAGGATACCCTAAGCCCTTTTCCTTTCCTTTTTCTTTTTCTTTTCTTTTTTATTCTTTTGTTTGCCTTGTTTATCTAGTTCAAGGAATGAGAGGAGAAGAGAGTGAAAGAATAAGAGAAAGAGTATAGGGGTTTTATTTATGATCATGCACGGATCATTTCTATACCACAAATCTAAGGTGATTGTGACAATAGGAGGATATTTAGAGTCTTAAAGTTTGGACCAAATGGTTACTTCTCTTCTTTTCTTAAAATTTGAAGTAGGTTCAAACCTCCTTACGTGTTATTGACTTATGTATACTTGATCTTTCTAATATTTCATGTTTGATTTGAGTACTTTCGCATTGTGCATATGCAGATTGTGCATATATACTTTTGATTTGTTTTCTCGATGATTCTTGTTTATATTTGTGAGACTAACTGTTTATATTCATGTACTAAGATTATAGACATGATGTGTTTATAGTGTGGATTTGAGGTTAATTTATTGAATTGGGATGACTATGGTTCGAATATGAGTTGAAATGAACAAGAAAATTAGGCCTTTTGGATTATAGCATTTGAACATGCCTTGGGGTGCTCAAACATGCGTTGGGGTGCTCAAATGGTCTATTGAGAGTTGAAACTTGTGATGGGACATTTGAACTCATCATGGGTTGAATGGTCCTTTGAAGCGCCTAAATATTGATTGATAGATTTAAGAAAATTCTTTAGAAGTTTCATTTTTCTTTTAAAACACATTCCTTTAGTCCATGAATACTTATGCATGATTTTGGTCATCCCAAATTAACATGCTTGTTGTGATATTTTTATTATTGAAATTGATTTTGTTGTACATGATAGAGGTCCATCATGTGTATTGTGCTGGGTTAAACCATCTAATTATTATCTTTTAGTGAAGTGGGCCGTATTATTGATATGATTAGTTGATGTGCTAAGGCACAATTATATCGTGGATAAGATTTATTCTTCCTAAAAAAATCTTTTAAAAATGAGTTTTTAAACTATTGGATGATTTGTTGTTAGTATATGACTTGCGAGTAGTCAATTAGTGACAAAATTGTAAAATTTGGATGTATTATGTTTCTGAGCTAAAAAAACAAAGACATTCTTATGAGTCCACCTATTATGAGATGCAGTGGAAGAGTCGACGAGATGAAATGATTATTTATTATTCTCTTAGGATATGATACATACATGTGATGTTGCTTTGCTATTAACTGGGTAAAACATGTGGTTTTAACCTGTTTTCCACCCAACACCTTGGTGGACTTTTTCAGTGAGAGATACTAAAAGGTGCTTACTTTCCTTCTTGTTTTGTTTTTTGTTTTTTGTTTTTTATTTGTGTTTAAATTGAGAGATGAGGGGACAAAAAAATAAATATGAGAAAAGATGGTGACGATAGGGTATGCGTAAGAATAGAGAGAATTGTGAGTCGAGTGTGAAAGGTTGTAAATTCTCCTACATTGTGTCTATTCAATAATAAAAGTGAAAATCACCATGGATGTAGGCAGTCGGCCAAAGCACATAAAATTATCATGTTAATTTTGTTTTCATTTCTTGAAGGACATAAAAATTTTCAAGAAGTAATATCAAAGATTGATTCATGAAGTTTTGGGTCATCAGAGAGCAAAAACGACTGTGACGATACAAGTACAACAGAGTAAATCTTGTCAAAAATAGAAGTCAAATATGCCCACACGAGTTGTCAAAACTTTTACCTGCAGCAACTTGGTTTGCAAGAGCAAAGCCTTTTGCCTAAGGAAGAAAATGCTGGAAGGTGAAGGTGAATGATTAAATAGGGATAGAATATTCTCTAAAAGTTTTAAAAATTACAAATTAGCCTCGAAGGTTTAAGCAATTACATTTTGGCCACCAAAAGTTTTGAAAAATATAATTTTTGTTTGAAAAGAAACTAAAAATATCAGATTGGCCCTCAAAGTTTTGTTTAGTTATAGTTTGATCCCAAGATTCTGAGAAATTGCACTTTTGCCCCAGAGTTATGAGAGATTACATTTTGATCTCTAGAAAATTAGATTTTTCAATTAAGCCATACCCTAGGTTTTTTGAATATTTTGAATCCATCTGTGAAGTCTATTCTATCAATTTTACTTTTTAGTTACATGACATAAAATTGCAAAAAGTTTTATAGCAGGTCCTATGATAGCACTGTTGGCGACAAATTATGCCCTTTGGAAATCTCAAATGGAGGACATTCTTTCCTATAAGGATCCGTATGACCCTTGGGAAAATAAAGGGATGAAACCTAAAAAATGAAGAAATGGAATTGGAAAAGTTGAATAGGAAAACATTAGGGCAAATCTAACAGTGGATCGACGATGCAGCATTTCACTATATAGCCTAGGAGACTAGTGTTTACCCACTTTGGATGAAATTGACGGAGATGTATCAGTCAAATACATCTTAGAATAAAGTATTAGGAATGAGGAGGCTTGTGAATTGGAAGTTAAAGAGTGGGATTTCAGTGGTAGTACATACTAGTGAATTTCAAAACTTGGTGAATCATCTAATTAATGTTGACTTAAAATTTGACAGTGAGACCTAAGCATTATTGCTCCTGACTTCATTACAAGATAGTTGAGAGACGTTAACTACAATAACTCATATTTCTAATTAAAGTAAATTTTATAATTAATTATGGTTAGTAAGATGATCCATGTGATTTATATAGCCCTGGTAAATAGCACATTAGTTGCTTGGTAATAGATTAGTTTGACATTAGAACATTTTTGAAAAATTGAAATGGGACGTTTTCATCCTTGTTCGGACGGAGGAGCCACCATGTGGACAGTAGTCTGAACGACAAATCTTATTCTTGCTCATATTATTTTTTTGAATTTTCGACTAAATGTTACTTTATTTCATTTCTAAGCTCAGCTTAGTACCGTGTGTGGTGTAGGGCCACCACCCAATTCTCAATTTTAGCTTCGCTTCATCTAGATGGTTATTATGGATATATATATATATATATATATATGCAATATGTATTCATACTTCGGACAAAGCCAGTAGCAACAAAGAAGAAGGAAAGAAACTTGATATGTGAGGTATGCCTAATCTTAGTTCAATTCTTTTTGCCAGAGTCCCAATGGAATTACTTAGAAGGTATTAGCATCGTTGTTTTGGTGTTAGGAACATTGAATTGAGCACAGTAAAGTTACTGACATTTCCGAGCTTGCTGAAGAACCATTTTTATACTGTAGCTTCCTCTTACCAAGTTCTAGAGGTAGAGACTTATTATGCTTGCCTTCATATAACTTGTTGGACACATGGTTGTATCTAAGTTGTTTAATTTTGATAAATTGCTTATATGAATGTGTGATAATCATTAGAAATTAAAGAAAGACGATGAAATGGAAAACCTAAAATGTGTAACATAAAGTTTAATTGAGGTAATTTGAAATGAAAATGAGTTGTTTTGGATTAGCAAGATTAGCCATAGATGTTTGGATTTAAAAATTAAAACATAAAATAAAAAATAGAGCATGATTTCAGACTACTAAATAGCAACCGTGCGCATGATTGTGTGAATCGCCCACTGTTTGGATGCTTGTCCAAACTCCAACCTATCCTTTCTGTGCAGATAGCTATCTTGATTTGTGCTACGTTGACCGTGCAGATGCTTATGCACAAGATAGAGACTGACTTTAAAATAAGCTTAAATTTTTATTTTTCAAAACAATATGTTTTTAATTAAATTTTTCCATAGATTTATGCAATTATTGAATGTTACTATACTGTGAAGTAATGGCGTTTTGATTTTAAAAAAATTAAAACTGCTTAATAAATTTGTTAAGACGAAAGATAGTAATTACATGAGATAATTGATTGAGTCAATGCATATGAATAATGTATAAATGTTGAATGATTTGTGAAATTTCTGGACATTGATTAAGATAATAGAACTGAGGTAGGGTTATGATATATAGATGATGATTAAGAAACATTATTGGTATAAATAATGGAAGAGATGCTAATGTTTGTAGTTTCAGGATTAGTGGATACTGAAAAATAGAGAGGATACTGAGAATATCCTTGGGTTGAAAATCCTTAAACCTATGTAGGACTTGGTTATTATGCCAATAAGTTAGTAGCTTACAATACGACACTGATACTGGTGTATCATGACTATTGGATAATGATCCATAAATGGCGATGTTGACTTGGCATATCGTTGACCTTGAGCTAGGCTCATAAACAATCACAATTCGGTTTATCATTTCTATTAGGTATTAGCCTATAAAAGGCGATGCTAATTTGAACTGTGCTCACTGATTACAAGTAAGTCTTATAGAGTATCCACCCCAAGTATGTTGAGATGATGAGAAATGGTTAAAGTTAATTAAAGAATAATAACTGGATAATTTTTTAATTGATGATGATACATGATTTTGATTTGCGAATCCTTGATATTGATTATACAATGTGATGATACCATGTTGTTCATTAGGTCGCATCATTATTATGGCAAAAAAACATCATGCTAGAGTATGTATTGCATGTTATAAGTTTATATGTACCTCGTGAGCACACGTGGATTAGTATTCACCCCCTATAGACCATCTTATAGGTGCAAAGCTTGAGACTGAAGTGGGCATCGCCATGCTTGATATTTTGTTGATTAAAGCTGATTCAGTATTTCACTATCAGAGATGTATTATTATTAACTTAGACATATTTGATATGGTTGTAAAGGCTATAAGACTTTAGATATTTTTATTAAGATTTTTGTTGGAGTACTGATATCTGGTTTGACTGAGATTTAGTTATTATTATACATTGTGGATATTTGCTTTAGGGTGACTGTATGGCTCTAATCAGGGAATATTTTTGGTTATGTGTAATGCATATGATCCATGTAACTTACCCCTTGAGTCACAAAATTTGGGGTGTGACACTAGTCGTCTCTCTCAACAACTTAGCACTAAATTGGAGTTGACCATAGGGACGGTCAAGGATGCATTGTTCAGTTAAGAGGCAAAAAGGAAGGAAATGGGCATGAGCAATAGCAATGAGTCCCACATTTTAGTTACGAAAATGAGTAAAAGTAGAAGTTAGTTAATTGGTGCTAATGGTAGAGGCTAACCAAGGTTCAAGTTAAAAGATCATAGGATTATTTGATTTTTTTTTTTTTTTTTTGTGATGAAGGACATATCAAGTGAAATTACCCAAATTATAAAGAGTGGAAAGAAAAAGAAAAAAGACGGACTAATCAAAATTAACAGTAACATGCTTAGACTTCAGGCAACACCAAAATTAGCAAATGCTAATTATGGAAATCATATTGGATATTAGATACATGGTGCTTTTATTATGTGTGGTGCATAGGAAAAATTCTCCAACTTTTGAGCCATGCTTGTTTGAATGGCTAATAACGCGGCTAGCAGAGTTATTGGCAAGAGAGTGGTCCAATTCTATTTGAAAAAGGAGAGAACCCTGAAGTTATCTGGGGTAAGATATGTAATTGGATTAAAGAAGAATATGATCTTACTTGGCATGTTAGATTCAAAAGGGTGCAATATGTCATCTATGGGAGGACTCATGACTGTGTGTAAGAAGGGCCCAAAATTGTTGCGAGAAAGTAAGATTGGTGGACTACATAGGCTTGAGAGACATGTGAAGATAGGAGGAGCTACTCTCTAACATAAGTCCAGTACTTCCTGTAAAAGACGTGAATAATGGAAGCAACAATCGCACAAGTGCACATGAAATAGACACATGATTGTGCCTAAGGAATCCCAAAGTAGTATAAGTGCGCAATGGAAAGCAATAAAAGGTGTGCAGGAATTTGGTCAGACTAAAATGAATACAATCGATGAGAAGAATAGTTCACAAAAAGAAGCTCAGAGTAAAAGAACAAGGTTGATTCTAAAAATTAGTACCCTAATAGACATGACAGCAACGTTGAAACATTTTTTTTTCTATCAACAGGAAAACATATAGTCACATAGACTTCTCCAAGACAAAGCCATAAAAAGCGGAGAAGCAGAGTCACTAGAGATTTTCTAAGTGATATTTGCATAGCTTCCTAAAAAGAGCGTGTGGGGCATCGAGTGCAAGGCACTCTAAAAGGTGGTGCTGATAGTCCAAGACTTGATGTTGTCAAAGGTATGGCCAATGGTAGTGTCAATGGGTACCTTTAAAAAAAAAAAAAAAAAGGTAGTGGCGATGGGAGATATTTTCGACACAGTCAAGAATTAGGCAACAATTGGTATTTTGTGTTCGAGATGCAAGTGACAATGGACAAAATCGTTGTAAGTTTTTGGCAAGCACCTCGATCAAGAGGTGCGGATACAATTTGTTCACCATATTAGGTGGAAGTCGTGATTGTAAGTTTTGACCAGTTATTCACCCAACACGTGGGTAAAGTTTTTTTTTTTGTGTATAAATTAAGAGGTGGGAAGACAAAAAAATAGATATGAGATGAGAGGTGATAAAAAGGTATGGGTGAGAACAAAGAGCATTATTAGTTGAGCATGAAATGTTACAAATTTTCCTCCATTGTTTTTGTTCAATAATAAAAGTGAGAGATTTTTGTGGACGTAGACAGTTGACTGAACCACATAAAATTATCGTGTTGGTTTTGTTTTCGTTTTGCATTTTATTTGTAGAGGAATATAAAAATTTCCAACAAAACATTAGTTGGTAGCTTTGCATAAAATTGTTGCATGTCCTAAAATAAGGTTGGAAGTACATGAAAATTAATGTTGCATAGTCATAGAATTTATATCCATATTTACTTTTTAGTTTATATTGATGTATAGTATAAGCGTACTGTTAAACTTGTACAGTTTTGTGAACACATGCAAAGCTCTTCCTATTGGGTCTTCAAGCTCATTTTAGGTGACCTCTCAAGAGTTAGAAGCAGTTTATGAGTTAAGTTAGCTGATTAGGTCCTTTTTTTATTTTTATGATATTTATAATTACTAGCCTTTGATTTGACTCAACCTTAATATAGGTTGTTTTAAATTTTAATTGAACTACAAATACTCGTATTTGGGACACATTACTTTGAGACATTACATCTCTCTCTCTCTCTATGCGTGTACACAAGTCTCAGTGATGAAAGATGACTTATAATTAGTAATTTATGAATGTTATTAATTTATTTGATATAGCACGAATTACCATAGAAATAAATTTAGACATGACTAATTAACAAATATGTTAAGCTTGATAAAATTAATATTGGCTTTCAAGAGTTTGCTTAGAATTTCAATAAAAAAATGTTTACCCTAATTTTACTCTAAATCTGGGTGTGAAATGTGACCCCATAAGCCCAAACAAACGTTAGGGAATGGGCCAGTGAAAAGGTCGACAATGACAGAGGCATTCAAAGAAAAATAGTAAGCACGTGGTGGAATCAGAAAATACAACCAAGAAGAAAAGCAACATTAACTGCTACCCACCACAACTCGTATACATGGAAAAGTTCACAAAAGAAAAAAGGATGAGAATTTTCTTTGAATCCACACAATCATAAGACAATCAACCGAAGTAAAACTCAAACAGAGGACCGAGACCCATGAGAAAGGTTCAAGAAAGAATAATGCAAAATCTTTTCCTCTTGCATACGAAGGGTCCCCCCCCCCCCCCCAAAAAAAAAAAAAAAGACATGCCGGCACTGGATCTCCATCAATCCCATTCTAAGGAGATATGTTTGGTTGCAGAGAAAAGAGACCCACCTCTGAACTTTCTTCTCCACCACCATAATTCATAATGGAGAAAAAAAAATCATAAATAAATAAATTCCAAAAATCAAGCGGAGAACTTTGGCTAATATTTCTGGGATTTTTCCCGCAAATTAATCAGTTAATCCACCCACCCAACAAATTACAAGTTTATTGAGAGAACGAGAATGAGAAAAATCAAAAGGATTCAAAACGAGAATGAGAAAAATCAAAAGGATTCAAAGATGACTCGTGTTCTTTGACCTTCAAAGTTCACAGTCTCGATGCTGTAGTAGTCTCCATCATGGTCGAAAGTGAAGTGGACACACAATGCCTGTCCTCTGGCAGGCAAAATATCCCCCAAAAGATCATCCTTCCTTTCACTCAGTTCTCTGACCTCTATTCTTCTCCTCCCAACTTCTCTTTCAAAAGTAAAAGCTGCCATTTTACACTTCCTTTATTTTCAGGTTTTCTCCTTTCCTGCATTTACAGAGGAGAAAATATATATATACATTACCAAGAAAATAGAAGACCAAGTAGTGAAAGTGAAAGTGAAAGTGAAAGATACCCATGGTTAAAGAGAGCACCTAATTCAACAGGAATCAACCCATGCCACAACTACAGAACATCTACTGAAAAGTAAAACTTTTTGAACTTCGAGATAAGAACATGGTTTTTTAACTTTCTTCTTTTTAATAGAGCCACTCTTTTGACCCAATTCTTCTTGGTAGAAGTTAGTTGGGAACAGGACTGACCTCTACTTTGAGTCCAGTGAAATGGTTAGGCACTTCTTCAGTTACCAACCCCATTTCTCAACATATTTGCCCCCCCCCCCCTTCTCTTTAAACAATTTGGTCCAGGATTCCCTGGTGAAGAGAAGACATTAGCTTGGCTTGGATTATTACTAACAGTTTAAACAAATTATTGGCAGTGTTTAGTATGCTCCTTAAAAGATAATAAACAGATCACAGGGTTGAAATCTACCATCAAACTTATTTTTTCAAAACACCCCCCCGGGGCGGGGGCGGCCACGGGGGGAAAAAACACTAACTCCATCCCTTCAACTAAAATATCCCTACTGAATTGGAAGAGACACCCATGGGATTTTCATTCAAGGGGGATGATTCAGGAACTCAGGTTGAGAAAGATGAAGGGGCTTGCATTGACATGTCAGTCCAAGCAACCCTACCTACCAATTTTTCAGGTCTAATTCTTGCGCAAAAAGTACTGCTGCGCCAGCTAAGCTGGAAGAGCAACAGGTGAACTTTCTATAGTGGACAAACAAGACATTATCAAAGAACACTACTTTCCACGACATGGATATTGGCCCTAGGCACCAGAAGGATACGATCCTCTCCCTAATAACGATAATTCCATGGCCCCAACACCCAAACAAAAGACCCCTGCACAACCTTTCCAGGGCTGTTCTCGTCCAATGACTAAAATGCCCTTATTCTTTTCCATGTACGAGTGTCGGTAGGCCGACAACAAGGTAGGCTTCTTTCCTGCATCAGCTTATTTCATCCCTCAAAAATTTCTATTCAACAATTACGGAAACAGCCAGTTGTCACAAAGTTTAATATATAAAACAAAGGGAAAATGACAACACAAGGCCACGGGTACACAGAAGCAGACAATATTTACGTCTTCTTGAGATTACCATTCACAGTGTCTACAACTAAGACTCTCTCTATCTATAAAGATTACAAGGAGAAAAAGGGGGGAAAAAAAAAGTCGGTACCATAATGTCCTACTTTACAATTATAAAGGTTGAGCTGGGGCCGAGTTGAAATCGGCAGGGTTAAGTCAAATGAGTGATAATGTAATTTGACAATCAATAAACAAAACTCTGTAGAAATGAGATAAGTAAAGCATACCTTCCCCCCCCCCCCCCCTGTTTTGTGATTTATATTCAGACTTGTCTAGGTGGATCTAGGAGTAGCTTGCTTGAATGCAACAGTGGGAGCTATTCTACAACTTCTCCTCTGATGCTCCAACACCAGCTCTCCAGCAAACCAGTCAAGTTTCTCCGAATTGCTCTGCTCTGTAATCCTCTTGCCGCCAAAAAGGACAGATTCAACATTCTTCTGTTTCAGCATTTCATCTGACATTCCCATGAGCATCTTTACATTGCTGGGGCTAGGGTCCGAGTCAACATTGGGTCCGCAACGTCCCAAGCTGGATCCATTTGCCTGCTATGCAAAATGGGAGACAAAAAATATGCTCAAAAGACCAAGTCAATTTCATTTTTTTTTTTTTTTTTTTGAAACAAAAAGAAAACTTTGTAATCATATGCCAAACTACTCTAGAAATTTATACGCACACACACCACAAAGAATTTAAGCCTTGGAGAGCTGTCAAAATTGCAGTAGTAGATTGAAGGTTTCATTTTCAACATCCTTTTTCATTTCCCATTAAGAGGTTGTCATTCTCCTCCAATACAGTACCTCATTCCCTATTTTGCTAGCTTTGCCTCTACATACGAGGCTTCTGTATGGAAATCTTAAGTTGTATTTTGCATTTGGCAACAGTTGGTGTGAAAATTATTTGGATGAAATGCTTCCTTAGGAATATACCCTCCATTGGAAGAATTATGACCGTAAATATTCTTAAAACCTCCTAGACCACATGACAAAAATTGTAGGACTAGAAAGAACTTTGAATAGCTTAGGAAGGGAGGGGGAGGGCCACATCAAGAAAAGAAACCTCTATTTTTGTACACAAGGCAATGCAAGAATAGCAAAACGAGAGACCACACTGTGGTCCATAGCAGGTACATAGGTGTCATAAACAGCACTCATGAATCAGGATGATCATAACCAGCTAATCAAAAAGCTACTCCCCCCGCGGCCTTGCGCACTGGTTGGTGGGCTTACTCCTCACACAGCTGGTCACTGGTGTTGGTTCGAATCTACCCTGGGTGTGGTATAAATATGGTATCGTATCCCAGGCCGTGCCATACTTACTAGTTTAAAAAAAAAAAAAATTACTTCATATGGTTGATTTCGAGTTTCAACTAGCGCTAATCAACCAAAATTTGGTTGTGGGGGCACAGTATGCGAGGAACTCCATCCCTCCCATTGGCTACTTCAATCCAAACCCCAAAAACAACCGTGCACGTTAGTAAAAGCTCCAAACATCTTCCCGTCTCCCCAGCCCAAGCCTGTCACACGGTCACCCTCACAGCAAAAGACAAATCCTTCACTCAAACCCCAACCCACGTCAGAAATGAAATGAAGGGAAGGCGCACGTAAATGGACAAGCGCATCGGGCGCATTTTAGAGGAAGGGGCGTACCTGGATACGGACGTAGTTGCTGCTACGGATTTGACCAAACGCCATGGCGACAGCGTGGTCCACCATCTCCGCCGAGCCGTCGCCGGAGATGCGAGCCATTGGTCGAGCCCAGTCCTTGGCCTTCCACCTCTTGACTTGGTCGTAGTCGTAGCTTCCTTCCAGGAGCTGACCTGTGCCCAGTGAAAGGACCAAAATGTCCTCCACCCCTCGCACGAACGGGAACTCCTGCTTGTTGTGAAGCACGTGGGTGATCGCCGCCGCCGTTGGGTTGCTCATAGCCAAGCCGCCGTCAACCGCCACGCACCTGGTCTGACCGTCGACCGACTGCATGCACACCGGTTCGAACACCGCCGGTTCGGCGGCCGTCGCCCGGCAGACCTCCCAGAGCCGGAAGTCGAAGCTGTCAGATTCGAGAGCGTCGGCTCGCGAGAACACGAACGACGCCGAGCTGGAGAGGTCGTAACACGGTATTAACACCGGCTTCAACGTGTCTTTCAACGTCAAACTCCTTCCGTTGTCTGTAAACACCTCTTTCATCGATTTCTCCAAACCGGCCGTCGCCGTATCGGTGGCGCCGCCTGAACCGCCGCGGAGAATTCGTTCGATCATTCGTCCACCGCCAGAACCTTTACGGGACGATGGACGGTAGAACTTCCGTCCTTCCGCGGCCAGGAACTTCCACGTGTCCTCAGCCTGGAAAATAGGACGGTTTTGGTCTTTGGTGCCGAAGAGCATCGCCGTGAAAATCCCTCCGACTCCGGCACCGGCGGCGATGTCGAAGTAATCAGCAATTCTGGCGTCTGGATTCCCCGATTTCGTCCTCAGGGCATTTTCGAGGCAAGCAAGGGCTTTTCCGGGCAGAATGCTTCGCATTCCGCCGCCGTCAATACTAAGTACGCAGATTTTGCCCCTCTGATTCTTGATTGCTTGGACGCCGTCATCGGTTCCTGTCGGCGTCGACAATCCCGACTTAGGTTCAATAATCGCTGGAGGGATCTCCTTGGGAATCCACAGCTTCTGGTCGTCGTAGCCGAAGAGGAATTTGCTTTCAAGAATTGAGAATATCTCGTAGCTCAGCTTATCGGTGTCGATGCTGGGCTCCTGCAATTCCGATTGATGGCAAGCCATTTCTCAGCACAAAACCTTCTCCAAAAAAAAGCTTTCTGCAATTGCGTCTTCAACAGCAACAAAACTTCAACGTTCTCGAGCCCCCTTCCTATATTACTCCTCCTTCCCTTAAATGGTTTGCAATAATTTATGATACGTTACAGCCACGTAGCATTCCCCAAGTGACTACAAAGATTTTTGTCCTAATCTGCATACAATTTTTTGTTTTCACATTCATATACATACATATATATATATATATGTATCCTCAATTGGGTATCAAAAGGTTTTACCTGCGAACTCCCATAAATGAAATTCTAGCAAAATTCACCGTGACCTCATCTCGCGACGACGTTCGACGAAGACCTCAAACAATCAGTGGGGAAATTGCCCTCAATCTCAACATAGAAAACTCCACTTTGGACTGCAGAGCAATCATTACTCCTCTGAAACAAGAGAAAATTATATGAGCTATTTGCTCCTCCGCCCAATCCCTCCCTTGTCTATCTAACTGTCTCTCTCTCTCTCTCTCTCTCTCTCTATATATATATATATATATATTCACCCACCCAGCAAAAGCTGTGTATGCTTATATATATAGGCGGAGGGAAAAAGGTACAAATATTAGAGAGAAACAAGAGAAGGCAGAGGACGAAAGAGGCAATAACGCGGCACTTGCAGGGGATGTCTGTCATAAAATGTGAACAATTTTTTTAATGTTAAAAAAAAAAAAGAAAAGAAAAGAAAGTATATATTTAAAAAATTAAAATTCAGGGCCGTCCGTCTTCTCTCTCCGACCGTCCTAACACTTACCGCGATCAACGGTGGTGGATTGGTCTGGGATTGCTGACGTTCGAGAATGTCAATGGTGGGTAATCCGATGATACGTCATAGACCATAAATATTGACATTGTTCGGCGAGTTGGAGCAATGGCGGTTCGAAATTTTGCACAAACTTTATAAATTTTTTTATTTACTGTACAAATATCAAAATGATAATTTTTATATATTTATATTAATTTTTTACAATTCTAAAAACTCTTGAAAATTATTGCCACCTCATCTAAAATTAATTTTAGAGTAAAATAATTAAATAATTACTTTTACACTCTTCTAAATTCGTTCCTCTACTTTTAAGTGATGTTCGGTTTTTGTAGCTTCTTTTCATTCTATATAATTTTTGTTTTACCAAATTTTAATATTTTTTAAAAATTATAATTTTTAAACGTGTTAATCATATTTATAAAAAAAAATAAAAAATTCACACTAGTTTAGATAAAAGTTAAGCTGGATTTTTTATTTTTTCAACCCAAATAGATAACTTTTACCTAAACGGATATAAAATTTTTTATTTTGTTTACCAATGAAATTAACATAACTAAAAGTTACAACTTCTAAAAAATATTAAGTTTTGGTGAAAAAAGTCATATTAGACCCAAAAAAAAAAAAAACTACAAAAAAAAGCTAATTTTTTTTTTTGTAACCAAACACAACCTTAGTTGTACTAATTAATTAAATCTTAAGTGTATGAAATCAAATCTTAATTTATATATATTTATTTTGAAATTCGCTTGTAGGATATTCGACACTTGGTTCTGCTAAATATTTATTTAATATAATATAATATATTATATACATTTAAACAATTATAGTTTCGTTCCTAAAATAAAAATAATTAAATTCTTGAAACTATGGCCATTTAACGTGGATTATTATCAGAGGGGTGGATATTTTAGAGTAATAGTTAAATGATTAGTTTTGTAAAATTATTTGAATATATAAGTAATAATTGAAGTTATATGTACTATATTGTTTGTAGTTTATTGAATGATTCTTTTTTATTTTTTTCACTTTTTGTTTGACATGGAGAATAATAATGATTTTGATTAAAAATAAATTAATATATATTTATAAATATATTTGCTGGGTGCTATAGAGAACATCAATTATTCTAAAAATTTAATTTTCTAACAGATATTAAGCGAGTTTTTTTAAATGGGCATTTAACAAGACAGGACAGATTTTGAAATTCTAATTAATAAAATAAATAAATTTGGAATGATAGTGGGTAAAAAATAATAAAAAAATTAATAATAATAATAATAATAATTACTAATTAAACAGATACCCAACTCATCATTACGTCCTAAGTACAAGGATAGTCGGATACAAGGAGGGCAAGATAAGGCCAACTATAAAACTTCATTTTGTGGGCATAAAGAGGAGAAAATTTATTTCAATGGACTGTCCTATAACAAAATAAATAGGAAAAAAAAAATAACACCGTGGATAGGTTGAATTCCTCTAAATTTAGGGAGAAAAATATTAATTTTTTAATTAAAAAACTTATTTTTATATTACTTATACTTAAACTAAAATACAATTAAAAATTTTTAAATAAGAAGACAAAAATACCTATACAAATTCACATATAATCAAGGGTAAAAATATAAAAAAATAAAGTACAAATAGTGTAAATATAATTCTTAAAATTATTAAGATGCTATAGTTAACAATCTTTTAACGTTTTTAGTTTAATATGATATAGAAAGAAAGTGAGAGTAATTTTTTTATTTCTTAATTCAAAAAATTAACTTTTATATTTAATATAAAAGGTATAAAAATAATTAAACCTCGTTACAATTTCATTCACATAATAATTATAGTATGATTATTTTTTTAAACTGGATAATAATTTAATTAGTAAAATTTTAAATTTATTTTTTAATTATTACTATTTTAAAGACTTCAAAAATTTTAACTTCACTGCTCTTTTGATCGGCACCAGTTATCATTCGCTTATTTTTTTAACTGGAGAGTGTAGATAGTAATTAGTATATTTTGTTTAAAATCATCGCTACTGTAACATACTATCTCCTGTTTTGAAATTAACTATAAAAATATGAACAAGGATTATTGCCGGACAAATGTACGGTCAGAGTAATTCTATTATAAAGACTTACCCACGCTCCAGTCCTTATGTCGAGGGTTAGTCAAGGTGCTCACCTGAGTACTAACAAAGAACGAAAAAAGTAATCATTTTCTCCGTTGGGTGGTTGGTAACTAATTTTATCCGCGATTAACGGTAAATGTGAAAATTTTAAATTGGCGGATTTTTTCGGGGTTCAAGGGTTCACTGTTGACTGCAGGGCTGTAGTGAAGAAATTCACTATAAGGGTTACAGTAAAAAATCAAAGGTTGAGATTTAATTATTTTTAATCGAAGGATTTTAATTTAATTTAATTAAAATTATTTTTAAGATAAAATAAAAGTTAAAAAAATCTGATTGGAACACAATTAATGCAGAATGTAAAAAGTTCATTAAAGTAAGAATAAATCTTAACCCTTCATTTCTTCACTGCAGCCCCTACAATGTATTTCTTCACTACAGTCCCCTTGAACCCATTTTTTTCGGTATCACTTAACCATGTGGGGTCATCAAGAATGTAGACTGTAAATTCAATTCGCAATTAATTGTGCTTATTTGCACCTTTTATTTATTTATTTATATTTAGATTTTTAACATATCAAGACATTATGTTCGACAAGTAATTTATTTATTTTCTTTATTCGAATTAATTTTTAAAATATATTGTTACCATATTTTTGACATTTTAAATTATGTTCCTTTTTTTTTTAAGAAATATTTGTATTTATTAATTTGAATAGATTTCTTTATCTTGTCGCTCAAATTTAACATCGCATACTTCATTTTAGTTTTGATTACAGAAATATAAAGATAAAATTTTCAAATTTAAGAGTACAAATGGTTTTTTGCTGTTAGTATGTTAGGTATTAATTCATTTAATTCTTTTTATTATTGATAATTTTCATTAGTTTTTAATGAAAAAAATTAAAATAAGTTTGGAGGGACTTAGAAGTCAAAACTTTAGTTAAAAAAATTAGAAATAAACTGTTTGTCGAACATGGCATCTTATAAGTAAAATAAACAACCCATGCATGAAAGCTTAAAAAAAAACTAATTAAAAATAAAAAATAAAGTGTTTGCCAAACACGGCATTTGAGAGAGAGAGAGAGCGAGACAGAGCTGGTGGGGGAATTCAAAAGTTGGGAGACCGGAAATTCGGTGGAGACTGTTAAATTTGGGGAAAATTATGAGCGGGACTGAGACTGTTATTCGGTGGTTACTGTTAAAGCTGAATGAATATAATGATTGGCTTTGACATCTCACCCCCTACATGATACTTTACTGTTGACCGGAAGCTGATATTATTTTTATCAATTCGTGTAAATTTCAACTAATTTTTAAGGGATTTGAAATTAACGGCCGGTCCTCCAATGACAATATGGAGATTCGAATTGATAACTTCCGGAAAGAAAAGTCAAGATATTAACAGTTGAGATAATCCTCAAAGTTACTGAAAGCTGATATTAATTTATAAAGAATCATTAAATTAAAATTTAACAATTCAGATGTATTCATAATTTTTTTAATTTTAAAAAGACGTATACCTAAATTGTTAGGTTTTAATATAATGATTTCCATTCTCAAGCTGATATTAAAACCAGCCTCAACCCTTCAAATCCATTATTAACAGCCGCGGACATGCTTTAAACAAAATAAAACAGGCTTGTATGATATTTGTATTTAAAAACATATATATATATATATCTCTTTTTTTTGTGAAAAAAAAAAATTATACATTCCAAAAAATTCTGTAGAATTTTTATATAAATGTACTCATTCTCATACATTACACATTACACTTTGATAAATTCTCCATGCCAGTTTCAACGTTCCCACCAACAATTATACATATTTAAAAGATCCCACTAGGATGTTTCTCTTTTTTGGTTCAAACAATTATTTTAGTATATGATTCAAATCAATTATTTTTCAGTTACTCCATTCTTAAGTTTCAAGCGACAGTAGTCGATTATAGAATGTTTTAATTACACTATAAAATTTTTCAATTAACATTTGAAAGGAATATTGTTGGCACCCAAAAATAATTTTTTCTTCACTAGATGACATGTGACTTGGCAACCAAACCTAATTTTTCTGAGAGGAGTTTTAGCCACATGACAATCACATGACTAATCAAGTGAAGTGGCAGTTATAAAATTAATTACATTTTCGGTTTATGTTAAGCGGTTGGATAATCATTTGGAGGCTAGAGTTTGAATTTAAAATAGGAAAAAACTAACCATAACATGTTCTAAAATAAAGGAGAAAGTGGATGCCCAAATAATTATCGCATTATACTTATCTGTACATGTCAAAATTATCTCATATGTAATGCAATGATTATTATATTTTTAATTTTATTTAAAATTCTTTTAGACATCATAAAAAGATTTTTGAACTTTTTACTCTAACTCCATCTATACATGCTATAATTATTACATATTTAATGTATTAATTATTATTTTTAATTTTATTTAAGATTATAGTGACAAAACCAAGAAGACTAGGCTTCCTAAAACTTTCGCCTAAGACCCCCAAACTTTTAGACATGGCCTTGATTATACCTATAAATATAGGGAGAATACAAAAGAAGAAGGCATGCACAACATGAGACCCCAACACCTAGGCAATTTTATTTTTCTTTTATAGGAGTAGTTGTTAATTTAACTTGGTTATTTTTTATGTTCTCTTGTAATTGCAATTCCTTTCTTTAGTGACTATATCAAAGTAGCAATAAACTTAGTTTATTTTGCTTCAATTGGTGTTTTATCCTTGTCCACTTGTTGGAATTTAATTTATTAGTTTATTGTCTAATTTAAATATTAGTAAATTTGACTATTTCTAATTTACTTAATGTCGATTTCAATCTACCTTTTAAAAATGAACGAACCTTATTTACTGTACTTCATTCTTAGTAGCTTTGTATCCAAAGAAGTTCTGAAATATGACTATTTAACCATGCATGTATAATAATTTGATTCATCTGTATTGAGCCACAAGATGAAACAAATGATGTGTTCTAACAAGATGAAACTAGATGAAACTATTGATATAATTTTTATTGTCACTGAAGATGACATTGGAGATGAGCTACATAGAAATGGTATTAAAGCTATAATCATTCAAAATAACTTCATTGACATAGAGACACAAATACGTGATGAACTTATTGGGCTTGATCAATTCATATGTGACGAGGAGGATGAGTTCATGGGCATGGAGCACAATGTTGATGAAGATGAGCTCTATGATGATTCTAAATCTGAGTGTGATTTTGAATCCGAGTCTAACAATGATTACGATGTAGAACCTTGATTTCCCTGTAAGTTATTGTTTAAAGATGTACAACTTTTACACTTATTAAGTTACATTAATATTATAATTTGTACACTTATTTAATTATGTTAATCTTCTATTTTACATACTTACTAAGTAACATTATAGTTACTTATGTGTTCTTTACACATAATGTTGTATAGGTTATGAATACACCAGCTGGTAAGAGTTGGATTGAGTCAAGAATCAACTATTGACACTGCGCTTTCAGGGGAGTCACCTTGTGTTGATAGAGCCTTGGCATTAGGATTACATGAGTCAGCAGACTTACCTACGCCTTAAAATGGTCAACTTGTGTTGGCAATAATGAGCATTTACAATATTTTTTTTTATATTCTATTATAATTTTTCTATCTTCTATAAATTTAATTGATTACTAACTATATTCTATCATTATAGCTTCCTCAGTAAGGTCACATGCTCGTGGCCCTACTAAGGGTAAGGGTGTGCAAGAGGAATTGACTAAAAATAAAGGAAAAAGTTTCCAATTGAAGTTTGCCCAATTGCAGCTACATTTATTGGAAAAAAAAATGCCTCTAAGATTGCTAATAAGTTTGGCATCCATATTCGTCTCAAGGCACCATTACAAGGTGTTAATGCTTGGAGCCAAATTGATGGGGGCACCAACGAAGTCATTTTTTAAAATGTGTTGGTAATGTATTCTTTCAATTACGTACTTCTATTTGGTGTGTATATATGTCCTTGTGTTTCTATTTAATATGAAATAACTACATGTGATTTCTTACAGCAAATGTTTAAAATTAAGGTGTTCTCTAAGTAGCATGATCAGGATGCCATCAAAGAAAGTGCTACTCTATATATACGAATTGGTGAAACAACTGTGAGCAATATTACTTGAAGTTGCTAGAAGACGAAAAAAACTTGTATAAGAATGTGTCAAACCCTGCAAGACAGGATGACTGGAAGTATATTATTGCCATTGTTTGGACTTCTAAGCAGCATAAGGTAATTTAATGGTTGCGTATTTCGAATTCCAAATAAGAGTTTTAAAATATTCAAGGTTTACTAATTTATTTATTTTTAAAGAATGAGTAGCCCAAGTGAAGAATAACCGCGCTCAATTGCCTTATAATCATACGTTTGGATTCCCGTCATTCCTAATAAAGTTATCCCTTTAGGTAATATGCTAGTCTTTAAGTAATTTTAATATTGTATATGTTAGTCTTTAGATGGATAATGCCTAAACAAACCAGCTATAGATATCAAGTCCCAAGCAACTTTTAACTTGTGAGACTTGAGGCTACATTTCTCTTTTAAAACAATTTTGTTTTGTAGAATGTGGAATGTAATTTTTACAACGTAGAATGTAATTTCTACATTCTCTTAACTAACTTGGAATGTTACTTATTAAATAGACTGACAAGCTTGGAGATAAGGCTCTCCCATTTTCTATACTTTATAAAGACACTCATTGGAGTAAGAAAAAGAATGACTATATTCATCTAAAATGCCAGGAAAATTATGTACATGCCAACTATAATTTTTTTATAACTCTCTTTTTTATTCCATTTCCAATACATATATATAATTTTTTTTATATATTTCAAATAAGTATAGGATGAGATTGTTAAGCGTGAAAATGAGACAGGGGAGTCAAGTGACCCATTTTATACACCAAAGCAACTCTCCCATATGGCGCTTGGAGAAAAATCTGGTCATTTGCTCAGATTTAGGGTCCAAAGCCATCCTCCTCGACAAGATCTAATGCATCTTCTAAAGTGTCGTATCCCTATTTTAGAATACATATTTAATCCCTTCAATAGGGTGGACACCCATAAATCCTTTAGTACAATAATCACACTTTATGAGTATACACATTAATATAAATTTCTCACAAATAGTAACTCTAAGCTTATTTTCACAAACTCCAAAAATCAATACAAAACTAGGATTAAATGGAGAAACAGAAAACTCAGGTTCTCTTTTAGTACATGCAACCACTCCTAACTCAACCTAAAAAATTTAAAATTTAAGTGCAAGTATCACACACTCAGTAGAATTATTATACTAAAAATAAAAGATAATAAATTATTCACTTTTTGTTTTTTATTATATAATTTAAGGTCACTCTTCGTTCACATCACAGATTCACATATTTATCGTATTTCACATTTCACCCCAATTGGCCGTCTCATAACATATATATCCAAAATTAATTACATAACCAATAGTCTCACAAGTAACCAAGAATTAAATTAAACAATGATAACAATGTCATATCACATCATTAACATAAAGTTTCATTCATTAACCCAATTAACATTTCATTGTGCCCCATCTGGCAATAATACAAATATGTCATCACATCTTTATCATCATTTTTCAATCATCAACGTCATCGTATCATTGTATCATATCTAACAATGGTAGAAAAAATATCTCATCACATCATGATCATCGCATGTGCCATCATGCAGTGTCATGATATGTATGTATGATGAATAATTTTAATGTTACGGCAGCACATAGTTGGCCTTATCTAGCCTATGAGCTGAGCGCTCAATTGTGGACATTAGCTTTTTAGATATCCCATTAGCCCCATCTGGCCTTATCTTTGGTTCTATCTGACCTGGCCTTATCTGGCCTCAATGCATGTGTAATGCACACAATCCATACTATGTAATAGTATTTATTATTTTTATTATTATAATTTATTAAATTTTTTCTTAAATAAAGATATCACTTTTTAATTTAGTTTATATATATATTTTTAATTATTCGGTGAATTTATTTCGTTATATAAATTCAATAATTTATAATTTTGGTATTTAATTTTAAGGTGTATAAAAAAAAGATTAATTTTTGGTTATATTTGAAAAGTTTTTTTAATTTAATTTTAGAGAGAAGGGTGTAATTTTCCTAAACCTATGGGGAGTAGGTAAATAATTAAATTGGTTAGGATTAAAATTTTGCTACTATAAATATATATATTACTGTATCAATTTTATAAATAAAACCCTAAATAGGAACGAGAAACGATGGCTACATTCTTATAGCTCTACAGTGTTCTTCCTAGGCTGTTCTTCCTTCCACTACTGAGTTACGTTTGCTAAGTTTTACTGAATCAAAGGTGAGGGGATGAAACTTCTATCAACCTGTGTATGTGTATGTAAAGTATATATATATGTATATATAGGAATTATTTGTTTGTCTTTTGGATGACCTCATTCAGTGTGAAGAAAAGACGAAGTTGGGATGATAAAACATGCTTAGCAGGAGGTTTTGATGTTTTATATACATATGTATATATTTATATTATAGGAATGGTGGCCGGTTGATATACATATATATATATATTCTATAAAAAAATATGGTGGCTGATTGATCACGTGGGTGATCAATTTATTAGTGGACTTCTCTGGGTAATGATTGGCCTAAAACAAATTATTAAAGCCTTATATTTGATTGGTTGATGCTTGTTCATGGATTCCAGTATATACGTATATACATATATATATGTGTGTGTGTGCGCCATGTTAGATGGCTTGCATGAGTAGTTTTGTTTTGATTGTCAATATATTATATATATATTTACATAATTAATGTCATGACATCTGTGAGGGTAGATGTTCTTTCATTGGTTTAATGGTTTGAATTAAATTGATTATATATATACATATATATAGGTAATTAAAATCGTTTTGCTTGAAATTTTTTTTAACGTGACAAATTGTTTGATTCATGTATGTGGCGTGATTAACTGAAAGCTTGTTTAAGTATATAAATATTTTTATTTTTATTTTATATTTTTTTATCAGAAAAAAATTAATTAATGTGAAACTAAAGTGAAATTTGACGTTATTGAGATTGGGGGTACTGAAAATATCGAGTATATGTATCCGAGGGTTGAAAGTCCCGAAACCTGCGCGGGGTTAGTTATCGATTCCAATAGGCTAGTAACCTACGAACGAGCAGGTGCCTAAGGGTGGCATATTGCATTCCTAAGACTTCAGTCCAGGAAGCAGACACCGAAGGGTGGTGTATATATATTGGTTGGGTCTTGTTTTTACGAGACAACTAAGCAGACATCAAAGGATGATGTACATTGGTTGGGTCCTGTTTCTACGGGACAACCAAGCAACAGTACCTTGAAATCAAATTGCTTTTCTTTGATGTGTTATGTGGTGCAAAAATACAATTAATTGTAACGAAAAGAGATTGATAAATAAATCTAATTTCTTGTTTGAAATTGCTACTTATGCATAATTGCTTCACTTACTAGTATGCTAGGGCATACTGCATTTATATTATTATTATTATTAGGGTTCTGAGCACACGTGGTACTAATGCTAAACCCCTTATAGCTTGTGATGCAGGTAATGAATTTGAGTCACGTGCTAGGCCTTCTAAGCATAGGAATTAAAGTTTTATTTATTATTTTTATGTAATTGTTTTATAGACTCTAGGAAATTAGTTTTAGTGGATTGCGACAAACCTCTATTTGTTAGGTGAAAACAAATTGCTGATTTATTTATTTTTGTGAAGATTGGTTGGGTTTAGTTTTGGAGCTTAGTTGCCTAGTGGATTTTAACTATGGCATTTATTTAAATTTAAAGTTTAGTTTTATTTATTTTTATATTCCTTGCTCCATAGTGTGTGTGTGTGTGACTTTGATGTGGAACAGGAAAAATTATTAAATGGTGTATTGTGTGTTCTTTGTTCACATACTCGGGTTATGAAATCTAGGGCGTGACAAATTGCTCGCTAAATGTTTTATATATGGAGATTAGTTGGTCAGAGAATGATGTGAAGTCTAGACAAAAACATTTCAGATTTGGCGACTAATTGGTTGCTAAAAACATGACATTTGCCAACCAATTGGTTGCTAAAAGTGATACTATTGGCAACTAAATATTTGGTCGTTGAAAAGTTTGATTTAGTGACTAAGCTGAGGATTGGTTGCTAATACCTTGCTCTACTAATGTTAGCCGATCAAATGCCAACCAAATTTGCTCTAGTTGTAGGAACCTTTAGCGACCAAAAAAAAGCTTTAACAACTAACATTTTTGGTCGCGAAAGATGTGCTGTGTTGTAGTGTACCTAAGGGTATGTTAGTTGTATATATCTTAGAAGTCATACCATTTATATGTTCGATAAATTGTTAATAAAAGTTTTTTTTTCCTTTTTATGTACATCTTTACTGTTATAACAATTATATAGATGTATGTACTATGTCAAGACTAGGAAATACACTTAAGACGGATCTTGTGTATGATTGTGATCATGCATAGAGAGATATGATCTTCCTAGTTATTTATGTTTTCACTTTTAGTTCATAGTCAAAGCGAGTTTGGTCAACTAACTCCGATGGCTGTAACACAATGATCTCTATTTAAAAGATGATTTATCTTTGACCATCTGAGTAGTGTATCAAGACTGGCGTGTTGGAGTTGTTAGAGTACACTGAACTGGATTGAGTCTTACATAGTTATTAGTTGTAAAGCAAGTCTTAAGCCTGAGGAGTTAGATGACTTAAGTTCTTAATAGTATATACTTTAACTTATTAGTGAGTGATATTTCTGTATGGTCAATATCTCGATATCTTGGGCATATATTATTGGAGCTTAAGAACTTAAAATCTTGAGATGGTACCACACTTTTTCTAGTAAAGTATTCCTTGATTCAATTCTTCTTATGATCATTGGAGGCATATTCAAATTTTCTTTATATATATTATATATTATTTAGAAAATATTATTTATTTTCAAAAGAGTTCTTGAGAAATAAATAATCATGTATCAAGAATTATTAGATTGATATATTAAGATAAAATATGTAAATAATTAATTGACAGTTTCCTAGCTTAATATTCTTTTATGAATATCGGTTTATGTAGATTCGTCCTTATGATAACTAATAAGATAGGTGTTTCATTGTAACTTCGCTAACTAAAGTTTCATTTATCATCATTTAGTAAAGTTGATGATGGTTTCTAGAATTATTATATTCATTAGGGGCTAATGTACAATTAGAGGAATCTTTGTTAGTTTGAAAAAAGAAAACCCTAGAGATCCCTTCATTGCTCACAAAGGAGTGTAATGCCTATATAAGGACATTACAATTACAGAGCTGGCCACTTTAAGAAATTCTACACTCATGTTCAGTCAAGAGAGAAACTAGGAAAAAAGTTGGTTTTTTGAGTCCTACAACTTATCCCCTCAATTCTAATGTTAGCAACGAGAAAAATTTCTATGTTTTGTACGTGTGTTTGAAGATCAAGTATCAAACTCTTCTCATTGTTCACGTTGTGTAATCAAGCCTTACAATATAAATATTTTATTCTCATTCTATGAATCATTGAAAGTCTATAAGATAATTTTTTTTTAAATTATTTCTTATCTGTGGTTCTTATTTTAGAATGTACAAGATGAACATAGTTGTGACGGCCTAAAATCTCAAGCCCAGCCAGCTCTATTTTTCTTTTTTTTTTGTTTAGCATGAGAAAAATTTTGAGTCTATTTAATTAAATAGGCCAAACTTAAGATTGTGAAAATTAGCCTAAACCAAACCTATCCAAATTAACAAACAAAAGCGTGTTTTTAACATTTTATGTATTCATATACCTTTTATTTATACTTTTCTAATAAAAATATTTATTTTAGTACTGAACAATTTATTTTTTTAATGATATAATTAAAAATAAATGGGTTTAAGTGGATAAGCTGGAACTCAAAACTTAGCCCGATTATTTAGGCTTGGCCAGCCTGGCTCGATGCAGCGTAAGCTGATGTTTTATAAAATATTAATAAATTCAACCAGAACTTAGGCTGTAATGTCCCACATTCAACTTGGTGATAACTACATTATATGTAATTTAATTTTAGTGACAGAAATAAAGAAAATATTAATGCCAAAATAATTAATGTTAATAACAGAGTATTTATAGTACCAATCACTTGTATCTTGTGCATTAATAATTGTATGCCATACAATCACACACATTAATTTGTTGAGTATTTATTTAATTATAAATTCGTTCAATTATAAACATAAACAAATTAAATTTGAATCACTATTTTAAAATTATTATTTATTAAACTTAATTAGAGTTTGACTTGATAAATAAAATGTAAATTATCAAAATATTTGAGTTTAACTTATAAAACTCGCTTAATTCGATTCAAAAGATAAATAAATTGAATACGAATATTTTTTTTATTCATATGAATAATTAGTTTGACAAAGTAATCAATATTGAACCAAGGTGGGCATTTTACCAATGACTTCATTAACATAGATCAAATATGATAGTGTGGTGGGAAATAACACTCAATATGTGCCTTTTTAAACATGTTATTCCTAGATCAATCCAATTTTCTTTAACAATATACTTAATAAATAAATAAGAGAATTTTAAAGATTTCAAATGAAAACCAGTATGTCCTAAACAAATATCTTAATGGTAAAATAAGACATACCACAAAATACTTAAGTAATACCAAAGTTGAGATTTTGAGAATCTTTTTATAGACAAGAGCTGAACTTAAGAAAGTGATATGTAAATTAGCATGGGATGAAGTTTGTCTACCAAGGAATGAGGGGGGCCTTGGAATTCGCAAGCTATAAGAGTGGAACAAGGCTACCATGTTGAGACATTTATGGGCAATATGTTCAAGAATTCCATCTCTTTGGGTCTAGTGGTGCCACTCCAATCTCCTAAAGAAAAAGATGCTTTTAGGAAGTTAAAGCTCCTTCAGATTGTTTATGGACTTGGCACAAACTACTTAAACTTCAAAAAGATGCTGTCCATATCTCCAAATACAAAGTAGGTAATGGTGAATCCATCTCTCTTTGGTACTCTAATTGGCACCCTAAGAGCCCCTAATTCCAAAGTACTCTTCAAGAATTGCTTATGATATTGGGTTGTCTCGAGAAGCCAAAGTTTCAAGTGTTATATATAATGGTCAATGAAAGTGGCTTTTTCTGAGTAGGCCCTGCAATCACACATGGAAGTTTAGAGAAGAAGCTCTTGAATCACCCCCCGGGTATGCCCTACAAGCACATACCCAAGATCAATTCATTTGGCTTGTTTTAAAAGATAGAGCTTAAAATGCAACTACTACATGGAATTCACTAAGGCGAAGATCCTAAAAGGTATCTTGGCACAAACTTTTTTGGTTTCCCTTCCACATTCCAAAGCATAGGTTCATTCTAAGGTTAGCTATAAAGGAGCAGTTAGCCACTAAGGATAAACTTCTTGCTTAGGGGTTAAATGTTGAATCCATTTGTGTCCTATATGGAAACCGAACTAAAAGCTTGGAGTATCTTCTCCTTGCATGCCCCTATGTCGATGAAGTGCAAGGAAATATTTTACAATTACGCTCAATTTTAAAATCCACACAGTCATGGCATGAGGAAATTGCATAGGCAGTTGATAACTTCAAAGGAAAGGGTTGCAGAACTGCTATATGCAAGCTTGTATAGGGTGCCCTAGTGTATCATATATGACATGAGCATAGTGCAAGAATTTTCAAAGGAATCCCATCCTCAACTACAAGTATTATAATTACTATCAAGCATGAGGTCAGGCTAAAGGCTTCTCAGCTTTCTGTAATAAAAAACATAGTGGAAAATTCTAATCTTTGTACTTCCTAGGGTATCTCATTTTGTAATTAATAGTACACGGGGGTATGCCCCTAAGATGATGTAAACATTTTTACCCTAATTAATCCAAATTATACTTACTTACAAAAAAAAAAAAACTTCATTATAATTAACAATCTTAATATCTCAACACATAATAATATATGCAATTTCATATAATGGGAAATAATAGAATGCCATGCCAACGCATATCCTTTAATCTTCATCTATTCCCAATCTTATCTTAGGACAGGTGACACTTAGTAAAACACGCGGGACCACCCATTGTATCGTTTATACTTATAGCAAACATCAATCTCAATATAGATCACAAGTAGAGAACTAAGTTACACCCCCCACAGGTGAAAAACTCAGGGGAGCTAAGTTACAACCCTGGCCTTTTTGCTAGGGAACTGAGTAACACCCATAGTCAAGCATTTGCTTACCTTAAGTAAAAATCAAAATAAATAGTACTTAGGGAACTATGTTACAACCCTAGTTAGCCAAGACTCAGAGGAACTGAGTTACACCTCCTGGCCATTCTGTTAAGGAACTAAGTTATACCCTTGGTCAGAGATCTGCTTATTTCAAGCAAAAAATCAAAATAAATAGTATCTCAAGATTAACATCCCAATTCTAATAATTAAACCATTATCATATATATCGATTGTGAATCATCTGGCAATTTTAAAGTCTCATTTTATCATTTTTCTCAATTATGGATCTTGTCCATATACATGACTCGTGCCTCGAAACGTCAACAATATCAATATGGCATACTCAGCTAATGAACAATCGTAATATCAAATTGGATGATGAAATCCCAATCTCATGCACATAATATGGTCAATCATGTAAATAAATATCATCTCAAAATAAAAATACATTCCCATTTGATTTGATGATAATTTGGGTTTCATTTAATTATTAAAAATCAATTACTAATGGTTCTGGGTATAAACTATATTTTAAAATGAATTTTTTAAAATTTTCAAAAAGCCCATGCACACTATCATCCGAACGCCTATCTGAATAGGAATCACGATCGAGCCGTCAAGACCCCCGTCCTAACGATAGAGCCCAGAACCCTTTTCCTGGGTTCATTTTCAACAAAACCCTCAAGCCAAAACCAATCCAATCATCCATCCAAGCCACAATCAATTAAGCATAAACATCTAAACATCTTAATGGCATGTTTATCTATCTTTAAATTCAATAATAACTCAAAAAATGTAAGATTTCAACATATATATACATATATATACTTGTCAACCTTCTCATCCCGTCTCAAACACACATCTGTATATATATACACATCAACACAAATCAATCAAAACTCAAACAAATCAAGCATATAATATGTCAAAATCATGCTAACAACACATATAAGCATGTATATAAGTCCCAACTACCTCAAATCTGAAGAAAGAAAGAGAAAAATGGAGAAAATTGAGTTTTGCTTCCAAGCTTCTAAAGCTGATATCTCTCACCTTGGGCCAAATCTCTAAAACCCGCCACCACGACGACATTCACAATGTCAAAAAGTCTTTGACTCATCTAGTTTCCCTCTCTAAACTCTTCTATCTCTGTCATCATTCTCTTTCTCTCTCTTGTGGTGTTTCCAAAAGAACAACCAAGGATCCAAAAAGAAAAAGAAAAAGAGAAAAGAAGAAAGAAAAAGAAAAAGAAAGCTAGGTCCTTGCCTAGGTGTCCAATTCCAATACAACTTTGGGCCAAACTCGGCTCAAAAAAATAAAATAAACCTAGCTATTGAGACCTAACCTTACAGATCCAACCTTAGATCCAAATATTTCATTGGCCCAAAATTTCAAATAAAAGCCAAAATAAAGTACTAGTAAGGATGCACAAAAAAATGACGGGAGCCAAAATGATCAGATTAATTAGGGTCTATACCACTTTCTATTTGGTTATGGCTTAAAAAATTAATAAACTGATATTTTTAGTTCAGTTATTGGATTAATAAGTACTTAGCCCAAACCAAACCGAAAATAACCCAAATCAAACCAACCCAAACTAACCCAAAAAATATAATATATAATATATAAATATTAGAAGAAAGCTCGAGTGTTGCATGACATTTAAGTATAGACCTTCCACTGCAAGTCAAATTATGTTTTCATAGTCCTACATATAGTAGTTTGTTTATGATGCTCCTATTCACAATTGAAAAATTTTAGTATAAAAGTTCTTTACAATGTTACATGTTCGATAGTCATCTTCTGGTGAAAATATTATTTTTCTACCCCAGAATTTCTATAAGAACCATGAGTAGTTAGTGCTCTATGACAGTTGTTGTTTGTGGCTCATAGTTACCTATTGCAATAAGATTACATGCCAACTAATATTTTCAAGAATAAGGTTTCTTAAGATTAGGTTTCTATTGAAATTGAAGGGTAATTTTGTTTTCCAAAGAAAAAATGATTCAATTTTCTTTTTCCTACTTCATAATCTAATTGTAAGAGAAATATATATGGCTTTCAATTATGCACATACATATTAGTTAGCACTTTGGAACTAGTCCGAAATGGGCCCGATCTGACCTGAAATGGCTTAAACTAAAAATGGACTTGACCCAACCCGAGTTGACGTGAACCAAAAAATGAACTAAACCAACCTGGTACATTTAGTTTGGTTCGATTTGGGTCCAAATTTTAGGAACCCAAAAAAAAAAAAAAATATCGATTTGGTTCTAGGTTAAGTGTGAACTTGAACTGACCTACCAATACACACCTCTAATACCAAGTATTACAATATCTTCCAAGAACACCTATGACAAAAGCTATATTTGGTCGAGTATATACCTGTGCATACATAAGAATACCAATTACATTAGTATAAGGTATATTTTATATGAATTTTATTTCAAAATCATCCTTGGGACTTTGATTCTTACTAAATTTATCACTTTGGTAACTTGGAACATCATTAGGCAGATAATTTTGCATATTAAATCTCTCAAGAATATGACTAATGTGCCAATTTTGAAAAAGCCTCAACATAGCGCAAGATCTATCACGGATGATTAATTGAGCCTCACCAAGATCTTTCGTATCAAAGGTATTAGATAATAGCATCTTGGTATCTCCTAAATCAGTGTTGGCTAGAAGGATTATCAACATAAAGAACCAAAAATAATATTTCTCTTATTGACCTTAAGATTAACCTTATTTTTCACAAAACTTAAGGAAATGACAATCTTGTCAAATTTTAAGTTCCATTAGCACAATGCTTTGTTCAGACCGTAGATGGATTTTTTTTTTAATTTGCAATTTGGACGTCCATCTGATGTAGCTCCAAGTCAAAATGAGCTACACGGGCCATGATAATCCTTTGACAAAACTAGTGAAAATGTCCCATTATAGTCAATGTCTTCCCTCTAAGTTAAACCTTTATCGCTCAACCTGCCCTCTAGAGTCCTTAGTTTTTAACATCCATTTACAACCAATAGGTTTGTAATCTGCTAGAAGATCAACAAGGTCCCACACTCTATTATGTCATAAATCATATTTTTCCTATCATGGCATCCATCTACAACACTAACATAAGTCGCTTGATCAACCACAAGACTCTTAACGTGATAAACTATGAATTCATCAGAAATGGAAGATCTTTCCTATTTAATAGATCTCCTCATAAGAACTTCTAGGATAGACTCAATAGGATTAGGAGCGTTAGCAATTTCATGTGATATATCCACATTAGCTATTGTAAATTATTAATATAAAAATCCAAACAAAATTAGGATTAAATAATAAATAGATTTATTTTCTTAATGCTAATTGAAAGCAAGTCTACAATGTTTCTAACTTAATAAGTTACCGAACATGAAGAATTCCAAAGAAATAAGGATATATCGCATCTGTAAGTTGCAAGCATACTACTGGAGACCACGACATCGAACAAAAATAGTTGAGCTTACAGGCAGGGCGAGAAATCGACCTTGACTAGAAAGGCTTGTAGGCTAGGAGTTGGGAGAGTGAGACATTGCTTCAAGCTTGTTGGTAAGGTGTAGGTAACCCGAAGGTTCAAGTAAGCTACCGTAGCCCCAAAATTTACTAGGCTTAATGTACTTAAAAATTTTAAAGACTTCTGATTCTAAATTGGAATAAGTCTTCTGGGTTTAATGTACTTCAAAATTTTTAAGGGAATATTATAGAGTCTAAAGGGAGAATTATTCTATTTTGAGAGCTCAAAAGTTTTTTTTTCTTTATTTTACTCAAGTTGAGTCTTTCAATCTTAAAGGATTTTAGGATGAACTTTTTAAGAGTCTGAAAGTACTTTCACTTGGTTTAGATGCATTGAGGAGTTAAGTAAGAGGTTAATTGAATTCGTGAGATGACTTATAGAGAGTTCATCAGGTCTTGTAACATTATTTTGTAGTGAAAACAAATCGAACTCGAAAATTTTCCTTACTAGTTGATAAGGGTTTCTCCATTATCTGTCACGCTCTGGATCTCAGTATCTAAGGGGTGAACTAATGAATCACATACAACATGTATGAACTGAACATAACCCTTGATCAAAGTCTTACAACCATCCTAAAGCAAACATCCACAATTAGTAATAATAAAATAATAATCATAACTAAGTTTCAATCAAAATGAGTACAGATGCTCCAACATAAATTCTAATATTATACCTAGGACTTATGGCCTTTACAAACTTATTAAGTAGATCCAAATTAATAAATCTCCAAATAATAAAATCAACTCTATCATAAGAATCCAAACATGGCGGCACCCACCAAAGTCTTGGGATCTACACTTATAACACAGTTTGTAAGGACGTGAGAACTAATTCACTTGTGTGCATGGTGTATAAATATAAACAAATAATCTGCAATAATAATAACAATAACAGATGAACATCATAATATCGATACCACAAATCATCAATATCTAAATAACCATACGTCATCATAATATATTAATATCAAAATCACCAAGTATCCAATCATTATCTTTCCATTATTTGTTTATCATTTCTCATCATTAGATCACAATCATGGGGTGGATACTTTCCAAATCAATGTCATCTTTTATGGGCCAGTACCCAGTGGAAACAATAAACTGAATCGTCATCATTTATGGCTAGTGCATGTGCCCGGGTTCCTCCCTCGTGCACTTGGGGTCCCCCCCTATTACCAAATTTGCTAAGTGTTAGGTACAAATGAACCATACATCAATCCATTAAGCCTACTAATTCATCATATTACTTATATTAACATATTATTATCTCATTAAAGCAATACAAAAATTCAGGTTATTACATTATCATTCTCATGTTATATTTGGTTGATGGTATGTTCAGTTGGAGTTGTTTCAAAAATTTCAGCTAGATCAAACTCCAAGAACTTAGCGGTCTGAGACTCAACAACCCTAGCACCTTGTATGAGATAGTAGAACCTGTACACTTTAAAATAATCTAGATACCCAATGAAATAGGAATGTGTGGTTCTAGGATTAGTTTTCTCTCAGATGGGTTATATAATCCTACCTTTGCAGGCAACCCTAAACTATAAAATGAGTAAGACTAGGTTTCGTACCAGTCCATAATTGAAAAGGTGTTTTAGGAACAAACTTACTAAAGACTCTATTAAGGATGTACAAGGTAGTTTTCATAGCTTCACCCCAAAGATATGTGGGCAAATTACACCTACTCATCTCTTTATCATATCCTTAAGAGTGCGATTACGCCTTTTATCCACACCATTCTGTTTCGGGATTACCAAATATAGTGTGTTGGGCAACAATCGTACATTCTTGTAAGTATTTGACAAACAATCCCATGTGCCATCTTGTGGCATCATCTATACCATAATACTTATCTCAACGATCAAACCTCACAATTTTGATCACTTTTGCTAATTTTTTTTTGTTTCATTTAAAAAAAATTGAATTTTTAAAGAGCATTTGATTTCTTTTTTATAAGATAAACAAAGTCAAAACGCGAAAATTCATTAATAAAAGTAAGAAAAAAATTATTTCCACAAAAGATGAAGAAATAAGGTCCACTTATGTTAGTGTGTATAATTTCTAATAGGCTACCACTACAAGTTGCATTATTCTTCCTTGTCTTAGTCAAATTTTCTCGGATACAATCAACATAAGTTTTTAAGTCTCCAAAATCTAGAGGTGCTAACATGTCATCTTTTTTGAGCCTTTAAATTCTATATTAACAAATGTGACGTCTTTTACGCCACAACATATAGGAATTATCTTTGATTCTAGGTCTCTTAGACACACTATTTTTAACATGGAATAAGGCATACTTATAATTTTGAACCAAATTCAATCTATATAAATCATTATTTAAAACACCACAGCTAGGAGTTTTATAGTTATGAAATAAGTCAACTATGCCATTATGATATTTAAGTAGTAACCAACTTTACCCAAAGAAAAAATAGAAACTAAATTCCATTTGAAAGAAAGATAGCACAAAAAAAGTATTCACCAAATAATTTAATATCAAACTTCAAATTTAAAATAGCTTCTTCTATGGGCTTGAGTCTAACTACTCTATCACTTACTACTTTAAGCTCGGCCTCGATCTCACTTGCCTTCTGATTGCTTTTGAACCCCTACAAAAATATAGTAACACGAACAGTTACATCACTATAAAATCACCAACAATTTGAAGGGACATCAACTAAATTAGATTCATAATAAACTAAAGCAAGTGATTTAACTCTTTTATTTTTTCTTTTTATCCAACCAAGACTAGCATTTAGTGCAATCCTTTCCAATCTAGACCTACTTTATATAGAAAAAACTTGACTTTTTTCTTGACAACAATATTGGGACCAAATATATTGTGAGTTTGACCATTACCTTTATCATGCTTATGGTTTTCCTAGCCTTTATGAAGAGTATTAGATTTAGTTTTTCAGTGGTTCCCTCGGTTCCCCTAACGCCTTTGATTGGGGTTGGAATAAGAAACAAAATAGGCAGTGGCAATCTTTTCTCTTTTCTAATTTTTTTGAGAAGTACAGTCCTTTCACTCTCACATTCTGTTTGGAAAGATTTCTCTCGTATAATTAATTTAATTTTAGAATAAATAATTGATTTTATTTCATTTGATTTGATAAATGAAATTTTATGTTTAGAACACATGCTTAAATTTAAGAATTGAATTGATTTAAGGCAAATATTAAATTTGACCCTATTAGTAGAAAAGAGAAAATATGATAAATATGAAATATGAGAATAAATTTATTCACTTGCTTAGATGGCTTGAGAAAAATAATGAAATATCATTAAATTCTATTGTTTTAGGTTGGATTTCAAATAGTATAGAAATTCCAAAATTTATGAAATGAAATCAAATTCAACTCATAAAATTTTATCATGAGTCCAAACATAAGAAATTGATGAGAATTCTCACTAAATAAAATCAATTACCATCAAATCCACTATTCCATACATAGTGTTAAGTTTTTCTTCCTCTAAGACACATTTGGCTGTAAGATCATTAATAGTCCTGGACTCATTTTGGGTGTTATGTGTAGTTTTTATCTAGCTAAAGTTTGGTGGAAGAAAATCAAGGGCATAGTGAATAATAAAGTCTTCATAGATAGTAACATTACAGTTTTAAAGTTTAGACTAGATAAATCTAGTCCCTTTCCCCACCCACAATATCATATTTTAGGGTGGTAAGTTCATTCATTAGGGTTCTGTCTCAACCTTGTTGGATACTTGTCATATCTATCCTAGAGTATCAAAAAATTCGTTTGCATTGTTGGCCTGGGCCAACTCACCCAAAAGATACTTCAAAATAGATCTCTTGATAGCTATAAAACTTAGGTGATTTAATCTCTCATTTCGCATACTACTTATTTTCTGAAGTAGTACTAGTGGCTGTAAGTGTGGTAGGTTATGGCTCCTTTAACACCAAATCAATATTAACAACGAACAGGGCAAACTCAATATCTTGCTTCCACGTTTTATAGTTAGAACATTTAATAATAGAACATTAATATTATAATTATTAACTGCAAAGGAAAGTATACAAGAAAACAAAATATAGTGATGATTAACAATTAGGGCCAATAATTAATCCATAATATACTATAAACTCAATCAAGCATAAATAATTAGGAATTGTTTGGTGCATCATTAACGTCTTCTATTTGGGTAAAGAGTATAACCTACAATGAGGTCCCTTCTACAGAACTATCAATTGAGGATGCTCAACTTTTGAAAAGTCAATCACCTTTGGTCAAACAAATCTTTTCAAATTGAGCATTACTTGATCAATTGCTGAGTATTAACCATGTCATTAAAGCAGACAATAATATCCTTTGGGGCAGGTAATTATATATAATAACACAATGGATATTGTCATGTACAAAATGTAAGAAGAATCATGCATCAACGAATATACCCATTTGAGCAATAACACTCATAGCAACCCGAAACTTCTCACTATGACAATATTTTGTTCTATTTTTTGTTTAAATTATCCATTATTGCAATCATAGAACTCATAATCCTAAAACGTACCATGCATAAATCAATTTTGATTAGAAAATAAGATGAAATAGTTAACCTAAATTTGCCAAATAAATTAAAAAAATAAAGTACTTTATGAGTTAAAACAATGATACATATTACCATTAAATTTAGAATATCAAAAATAGGTTACCCAAAAAAAAAATCACTAACACATTATGTATGATTTTTGAGAAATTGAAAAAAAAAATATAAATAGGGTCGAATAAATACTAAACATGCTCTAAAAATTCCATAAAAGTTATTTTTTGAATCCTCAAAAAATAATAAAAGTTATAATCTTTTGGCATGTGAAATCAGGCCCCACATGCCTCCATGCATTGGCCACCAGTGGGCTGCGCTTGGCAACCTGGCAGTTTCTTCTTCTACCTCTAACAAGGTCAACCCGACCCGATTTCTTGTAACTGCGACCCATGTTTTTTTTCCCCAAAATATAACTATTTTGGATAATTTTATGCAATTGAATCATACCACTAAGACAAATAAACATCAACGAACATGTTTATGGTGATTTTAAACCAACATTTTCAAAATATCTAAGGGGCCATTTAGTTTGTTTTCCTATTTTTTGTTTTCTATTTTTTGTTTTGAGTTCATTTGCCATTTTGCGCTTTTGAAAACAAGAAAAATAGCTCGAAACCATTTGGTTACCTGTGTTCTCAAATTTTGTTTTAAAAAATAGAAAACGGTTTTACACATGTAAAATATCAAAAAGTCATTTTGAGTGCTTTCAACCCTAAAATAAATAAAATCTCAAAACAATGAAAATAAATGTCACGCCTCGGATTTTCATAACCGAATGCCCGGGGTGACATGGGATTTATTTGTTGGGTATAAAAATAAGATGATAATAACACGCTGTCACACCCCAAAATTTTCCTCCAAACAGGGGTTGACCCGTAATAAATTTTAAGATATTCAAAATCCCTTGTTTATCCCAAACAATATTTATAAGTCATTAGACTGAATCATTTGATGGGATTTCAACTACAGGGCACAAAATAAAGATAGAGAAAATATTACAGAGTCATCTAAGTGTCCCAACCACACAATTAGCATTACATACCAAATAAAAGTAAATTAGGTCTAAACTTAATAATTACAATCTTCCAACAATTATTATTATAGACCACAAAAATAAAGTCTTCCAGCTCTGTGCAGGAAAGAAAAAAAATAGATAACTCCTCTGATGGAATATTTAAGAGAAATTAATCCCTTTCCAGCTCATCTTCAGTATCCCTGTGCTTAATATCCAGAAAAAAATATTCTCACAAGGGGTGAGCTACTAAAGCCCAGTAATCAAAATCTCCTAGGTGCCTATATGCAGTGGTTGTAATGCTACACTGTATTAAGTGACCCACTACAGTGAATGTGATTAGGTGGCATACTGTTTATGCAACAATTAATTCAATAGATCTCAATTGAATAATGTAAATTATACTTACAACAGTTCGATAAAACCATCACTGTAACTACTATTTTACCTACATGTAAAAATAGTTAAATATTGATGTGTGTACCACAATGAAGTCTATGTCACAGTGGTAGGGATCTCAAATTCAGATCTTCAAGGTCCCGGGATCAAACCCCGTAGCGATACAAGTTTCATATATATATATTTATAAAATATTCATCAAGAGGAATTAAATATAATTAAATAATTCCAACACATCATTCATACATAAACAAGAGAGGGTGCTAGTCATAGTAAAATTTGGTAAATGAGTTTAATCTAAATCCTCCTAGGATAATCATACTCCTATCCTCCTCTACCCCCAGCCTTGGGAACCAGTGACTTTACGGGCTTAGCATCCAATGCATACCGACGGTGTGACCTACCAAAAACCTAGCCGTCACGACCGGCTACCTGACTGGCTAGGTCAGAAGGGAGCATCTCCTAAATAAAATGCATGTTCCCATCTTCATCTAAAAGGCCATTTCTACCCACCCATCACCCCATTGCTAAAAATAACTTTGGCACCAAGTGCCTTAAATTTTTTTTTCTCACCCTTTTACATTCCCAAGGGTAATAAGACTTCTTAATTACAACCAGCAATGTCCCTGGGCGATGATTCAAAAGTGGGATTATTCAGTCATATGCAGTATATTTTTAAATACTTTATCTAAATCCATAATTCAATAATAATTATTAATAAATCAAAGATTTAACATAGTCACCAATATTATCATCACAAAGGTAGGTACTACATGTAAGTTAACAAGTAGCAAGTAGCTGGAAATAATTTAGAATTCAAATTAGTATTTTAGTTAATTATTTTGACAAGTTTTCCGTACTACCTTTGATAAAATTATTTCTAATGGTATATTAATTAAGCCGAAGTTGGCAGCTTAGTGGGCGGGCAACCCTAATTGCGATTTGAAGTCACGAGTTCGAACCTCATTGGCTGCGATCTCAGTTTTGTTTTTTTTTTTATGGAATATAAAGATAGTAAATAGCTTTTTGGACTTATATTTAATTTTAGAAAAATTTATAAGTTTTATTTTATTTGAATAAATTTCCAATCATCATCTTATTTATAACCAAACCCTTATGATAGGTTTTCGGCTTCAAGATATCCACAAATATCCAAAAAAAATTATTCCAATATTTAAGAAGATATTAAATAAGTTTTATTAAATTCACTTAATCATAAAAATAGAGTTATATAACTTGCTAGGTAGACAAAACAATGCCTAAAAGAATTAATTAAAATAAATCAAATTTATTTAAGGAATACCAAATGAGAAAAAATAAGTTCATTGTTTCATTTGGGCATTTTTATCAAATACTCGGTTCTAATTAGCCATTTTAGTTTGAATAAGTCATCCAACTATCTATGATGAAACTGATTGTCTAAGTTAGTTATCATAAATATTAGAATGTTAAATGATACATAATATCCAGTTTAAAATAATTTCATATCAATTGAAAAATAACTAAGTAGAATCAACTTAACAATTCACTTCAGTATTATATCAAATGGTATAAGTGTTTTACTATATCAAGCCTTGTGAACAAAATTACACATCAATAGAAATTATTGACATGATAATAATTAACAGAAGAGAATTGGAAATTTAAATAAATCTTTAAACATAATATTCTAAAAAAATCCAAACAAGCATAAGTTAAAGGCTAAACAGAGACAGCAGCTTAAAAGAAAATTCAAATAAAATAGAGCAGATCTCCAATATCTACAAACTTTATATCTGTAGAAACTAGGCTTTAAGACCTACAACTTTCATGTTTTACACTTTTTAAAATTCTAAGGTTTAAAGGTGCAAAAATAGCCTTGAATTTAGTTTGTTTAGAAAATACAGTTTTACACATGCTCAGTATTTTGGGCATACCTTTTTACTCACAAATTGGATTGATGCAATTCTTTTTGGGTTAGAAAGAAAACTGAAAGGGCTACAACTTTTATGTTTTAGCCGAAGCCTAATTCCACCGTTGTAGGGGTTAGAAGCACATTAGAAGTTGCAAATAGAGAGTTGTCAGCATACTGAGTTACATCAGTCAAAATTTTGGCTTCCTTACCCCCAATATACAGGTATTTATTTTTATCATAATCAAGTTTCATACTTCAAACCCAGAAAAGGCATCAAATATATTTTAGGAGGTTCGTCATCCTACCTCAATGAAGATAATGGTGACTAAGCCCGTGAAGGAAAAATGAGTTGAGCTTTGAACACCACCCAATTGAAAAATTCCAAGCCTTTCTTCTTCCTCCAAACAACACCAAATGTCCAACCACACTTGATAAAAATATATATATGTATTGTTTTCTCTTTTATTTTTTTTTCTCTTTGAAGGCACACAATTTATAGGGAGTATAAAAGAAGTATTGGTAGAGAAAAACAAGCTCCACTTCCTAGACTTGAAAGGCACTAAAGTAGTATTATGCATTAGGTAGTATAATCCAAATAATCTAGCTTAGCCTTTTTGACTATCTAGCCACATAATTTAAGATAGGTGTTGAAGGATGGATGAGAATGGGTGGCATGATCCGGGAATCGTGCTAGCTTTTTGACAAATTAAACAAAATGCTTTAAATCATGCTAGCTTTTTGACAAAATGCTTTAAATCATGCTAGCTAAATTATTTGGAAGAATGCTTTAAAGTCATCAATGTAGGGTCTTCTTTTTGTCTAATTAGCTAAATAATTTGAGAGATTATGAGAGATGTATGGAAGAAAGGATGGATGGAAATAAAATTTACCGGGAAATAATTTAGGGCTACTATTCATGAGTCAACTCAGTGAGTGATAAAGTGAGTTGAAGTGAGTTGAGATGGTCAAAGAAAATGGTTGACCTATGGGTTAATGGGCTTGGTTTGAACAAAATAGGTAATTGGGCTAGGAAGTGTTTGGATAAAAATTTTAGAAATTCTACATTAAACTCACACATAGGGTGAAATTAAATCCGAAAATCTTTCTAACTAATATTATCATTCCAAAAATTTTCAAATCCGCAATTTTCTAGATTTTTACTATAACAAATATCACCACACACTTAAGCAAATTAATTAAGAAAAAAAAATTCAGGTTATTACAATCCACCCCCTTAAATAAATTTCATCCCGAAATTTACACAAAGCATGACTCAAGTGTTAAACAAATGAGGGTATTGTTCATGCATAATAGACTCACACTCACAGGTGGATTCCTCCACACCACGGTGCTTCCACAACACTCGAACCAATGAAATGGTTTTGCCTCGTAGGACTTGCTCATGCCGATCCTCAGTTTTAACCGGCTGTTGTTCAAATGGAATATCTTGCTGAATATCAAGTTCAGTCCAATCAATCACATGACCCGGGTCAGGTTCATACTTTCAAAGCATGGATACATGAAATACATCGTGAACACGTGATAATTGAGGTGGTAGAGCTAGCTGATATGCAACCTGGCCAACCTTTGCAAGGATTTCGAATGGTCTAATATATCGAGGAGCTAACTTCCCCTTCTTCCCGAATCGTATGACTCCTTGACGTGGGCAAACTCAAAGAAAGACATGATCTCCAACCTCGAACTCCAAAGGTCATCTCCGTCTGTATACATAGCTTTTCTGGTGACTCTGGGTAGTAAGTAGACGTTGACGAATGATAGCAACCTTTTCTGATGTTTTCTTGATTAGGTCGGGTCCTATCATCACCGATTCTCTTACTTCGGCCCAACATAAAGGAGAGCGACATGGCCTCCCATATAATGCCTCGTAAGGTGCCATTCCAATACTTGCTTGATAGTTGTTGTTATACACAAACTCTATCAATGGCAAGTGTTCTTTCCAGTTTCTTTTAAAGTCTAATATGCAAGCACGAAGCATATCTTCTAATGTTTGAATTAACCGTTCTGACTATCCATCCATCTGAGGGTGAAATGCCGTGCTAAAAGTCAATTTAGTGCCTAAAGCCTCCTGTAGACTCTTCCAAAATTGAGCTGTGAATAATGGATCTCGGTCAAATACTATGGAGACTGGTGTTCCATGAATTTGGATGATCTCGCGGATATATAACATGCTTCACTTTTGGAGTGTGTCGGTAGTGTTCACTGGTGAAAAATGTGCTGACTTTGTTAATCGATCAATAATAATCCATATGGAATTATTTTTCTTCAATGTCTTAGGTAAGCGCACTACAAAATCCATTGCAATGTGCTCCCACTTCCATTCGGACACAGGTAAAGGTTGGAGTAATCCAGCAGGTTTTTGGTGTTCTGCTTTGATCTACGAACCAAGAAACATCCTTCTTCATTCCCTTCCACCAATATTGTCGTGCTAAATCACAGTACATCTTCGTACTTCCAGGGTGAATGGCAAATCTTGAATTATGGAACTCATGCAATGTTCCCTCTCGAAGGCCATCAGAGTTCGGGACATACAACCTTCTATAATGCTGTAGTCCTTGATCAGAGCAAAGTGTCCATCCTTCTATAATCTCTCCAGACAAGATTTGAGTTACCATCTTCTTGCATTCTTCATCATGTTGTTGCGCATCGATAACCTTAGTGAGCATCATGGAAATTGCCATCAGAGAACAACTTGTCACTGTAGCATTTCCCTGATCAAATCTGATCTCAAATTCATTCACAGACTTTAGCATCTTCCATTCCTGCATAGCCAAATTTGCCAATGTTGAATGTGATTTCCGACTGAGTGCATCTGCTACAACATTTGCCTTTCTTGGATGATAATGAAGGGTGAAATCGAAATCCTCCAGATATTCCATCCAGCGTCGTTGTCACAGGTTCAGGTCTCGTTGGGTGAATAGATATTTCAGACTCTTGTGATCTGAAAAGACTTCAAAATTTTCACCGTACAAATAATGCATCCAAAGTTTTAATGCAAAAACAATTGCGGCCAATTCTAGATCATGGGTTGGATAGTTCTTCTCATGGTTTCTCAGTTGTCGAGAACCATAAGCGACTACATGGTCCAATTGCATTAGCACACAACCCAATCCTTCCCCTGAGGCATCACAGTATACTGTATATCCTACCCCTCGTTCTGGTATGATTAGAACCGGGGCTTGAGTCAATCGAGCCTTCAACTCTTGAAATGCTCTTTCATATTTCTCATCCCAAAGAAACTTGACATCCCTGCGGATTAACCACGTCATGGGTGCAGCAATCCGAGAAAAGTCCTTAATGAACCGTCGGTAGTACCCTGCCAAACCGAGGAAACTTCTAATCTCGAAGACTGTCTTCGGTTGCTCCCAGCTCATTAGGGCTTCTACTTTTGTTGGGTCACAGCAACACCATCTGTTAAGACTATATGTCCCAAGAATGGTATATTTGTTAGCCAAAACTCACATTTGCTAGCCTTAGCATACAGTTGGTGATCTAATAAAGTTTGTAGGACGATACGAAGGTGCTGTTCATACTCCCGTTCATCCTTTGAATAAATAAGTATGTCGTCAATGAAGACTACAACAAACTTATCCAGGTATGGACGAAAAACACGATTCATAAGATCCATGAATGCTACTAGCGCATTGGTGAGTCCAAAAGGCATAACCACAAACTCGTAGTGCCCATATCTCATACGGAAAGTTATCTTTGGAATGTCTTCTTCTCGGATACGTAATTGATGGTATCCTGATCGAAGATTGATCTTAAAGAAGAATAGTGAACCCCCCAATTGATCAAATAAATCATCTATACAGGCAAAGGATATTTGCTCTTGATAGTGACTCTGTTCAGCTTTCTGTAATCAATACACAGCCGTAAACTTCTATCTTTTTTCTTTGCAAAAACAACTGACGCTCCCCGAGGGGAAACACTAGGTCGAATGAATCCTAGCTAGAGTAATTCTTGAAGTTGTACTTTTAATTCTTGAAGTTCTGTTGGTGCCATTCGGTAAGGGGCTACTAAAATTGGTGCAACCCCTGGCTGTAGATCTATATGAAAATCTATTTCCCGCTGAGGTGGCAAACCGGGAAGCTCCTTGGGAAAAACATCTAGGAACTCACAAACTACTCGAGGAAGAGCAATCTGTGAAATCTCCTCATTCAAAGTCAGATTGGCTAGCAAGCTATTTAATTGCCTACAACCTCGAGAATGTACTGGGGATATAATTGGATCTTCTCGGGAATCTCCTTGGATACAGAATCAAGCTCCTGATGGAAGAGTCATCGACACACGCTTCAGATGACAATCAATAATTGCTTGGTGTAAAGACAACCAGTCCATTCCTAGAATGACATCGTAGGTGTTCATATCCAACCAGATAAGATCACATTCTACTATGATCTCCCCGAATTGGATTGCACAAGATCTAGTGAGCTTATTTGCCACAGTGTTATTACCCAGAGGGGAATCAATGGTTAAGGTTCCACTCAATTCCTCTGGTATTAATTTCAATGCACATTTAGAAGATATAAAGGAACGCAAAGCACCAGTATCAACTAAGATTGCCACCCAAGTACTAAAGAGTAATGAGGTAACCTGAATAACTATGTTCTCTGGTACCGCTGTAATGGGTTCTGGTGCTTCCCAATGGTTAAGTGCAAATATGCGTCCCTGTAGAACAGTATTGTCCTTTCTTGGCCCTGGCCCTCCTCCACCACGACCTTGTCCTCCGCTATTGTTCTTCTATTGTCCTCATCTAGTGAGCTTATTTGCCACAGTGTTATTACCCAGAGGGGAATCAATGGTTAAGGTTCCACTCAATTCCTCTGGTATTAATTTCAATGCACATTTAGAAGATATAAAGGAACGCAAAGCACCAGTATCAACTAAGATTGCCACCCAAGTACTAAAGAGTAATGAGGTAACCTGAATAACTATGTTCTCTGGTACCGCTGTAATGGGTTCTGGTGCTTCCCAATGGTTAAGTGCAAATACGCGTCCCTGTAGAACAGTATTGTCCTTTCTTGGCCCTGGCCCTCCTCCACCACGACCTTGTCCTCCGCTATTGTTCTTCTATTGTCCTCATTGCTGGTTCATGTTAGGATTCTGAAAAGGTGGTCTTTGTTGAAAATGTTATTATGGAGATGTGTAAGTGATCCGTGCTAGTCCTGGATTTCGCAAATTCTGTTGATTTTGCTTGGGGTATGTCATTGCCCTCTGAGGACAATCCCTTTTAAAATACCCAAGTTGCCCACACTAGCAACAGGCATTTGGATCCTTTTACTGATGTTGAGGTTAACTCCCTCCTCCATTTCTCTTTTGTGGTTGACCACCATACTGTTTGTTGTTTTCAAAAAATCTACCTCGTTTTTGTCCAGTATTTTTGTTTTGCCTCATGATTGAACCCTTGAGCATTGATCCCTTAAGCTCAGTATCTTGCATTTTCATTTTCACAGCGATGGCTGCCATCACAGCTGCGGCATAAGAAGTGTGCATTATACTAATAATCCGTCCCCAAATGTCAATCCGTAAGCCCCATGTAAACTGATCAGCCTTTACCTTGTTAGTTAAGTTCAAATTCTGGCCATACTTGGACAGACTAGCAAACATTACTTCGTACTGCATAACGGTCATGCTACGCTGCTTCAGGCATAAAAACTCCCGCGTCTTAGCATCCTTGAAGGTTTGTGGAAAGAAGTAATCAATAAAAAATTCTTCAAATCTTTCCCAGGTTATAGTTGTCGTGTCGTGACTTCCTTTAACGAAAGTCCACTATTCATATGCATCACCCCGTAGTCAGAATGATGCCAGGGTTATCTTAGTAGCATCACAAGTTATTCCCATAGTCTCTAAAATACGAGAGACTTCTTTGAACCAATTCTCAGCTGCTAATGGTTCTAGTTCGCCATGGAATGATGGTGGGTCACACCGTAAGAAGTTTCTCAGGTCATCATCATGCCTCCTTACTGGTGGTATCGCTGGTGCTACTCATGCTACAGCCGTTGCCAGCATCACTGCCGGTACTCGTGGATTCATCTGTATGAATTGGGCCATAATCGTTACCATGTCCCGGATAGCTTGGGCCATCTCATTGTTAACGTTGGTGGTGGTCACAGATTGTGCATTTGTTGGTTGCGATTGCACCCCATTTCTACTATTGCTTCGGGCTCGTCCACGGCCTCTTTCGGTGTTTTCCATTCTAGATAAGATTGACGGGTTAGTTAGGTACTAACACACAAATACACGTAATTAGTATAAGAATATCCAATCCCCACTACCCTTAGGTAAATCGTAAACCTATGGCTCTGATACCAAGCTGTCACACCTCGGATTTTCATAACCGATTGCCCAGGGTGACTTGGGATTTATTTGTTGGGTATAAAAATAAGATGATAATAACACGCTATCATACCCTAAAATTTTCCTCCAAACTGGGGTTGACCCGCAAGAAAAATTTAAGATATTCAAAATCCCTTGTTTATCCCAAACAATATTTATAAGTCATTAGACTGAATCATTTGATGGGATTTCAACTACAGGGCACAAAATAAAGATAGAGAAAAATATTACAGAGTCATCTAAGTGTCCCAACCACACAATTAGCATTACATACCAAATAAAAGTAAATTAGGTCTAAACTTAATAATTACAATCATCTAACAATTATTATTACAGACCACAAAAATAAAATCTTCCAGCTCTGTACAGGAAAGAAAAAAAATAGATAACTCCTCTGATGGAATATTTAAAAGAAATTAATCTCTTTCCAGCTCATCTTCAGTATCCCTGTGCTTAATATCCTGAAAAAAAATATTCTCACAAGGGGTGAGCTACTAAAGCCCAGTAATCAGAATCTCCTAGGTGCCTATATGCAGTGGTTGTGATGCTACACTGTATTAAGTGACCCACTACAATGAATGTGATTAGGTGGCATACTGTTTATGCAACAATTAATTCAATAGATCCCAACTGAATAATGTAAATTATACTTACAACGGTTCGATGAAACCGTCACCGTAACTACTATTTTACCTACATGTAAAAATAGTTAAATATTGATGTGTGTACCACTATGAAATCTGTGTCGCAGTGGTAGGGATCTCATATTCAGATCTTCAAGGTCCCGGGATCAAATCCAGTAGCGATACAAGTTTTATATATATATATATATTTATAAAATATTCATCAAGAGGAATTAAATATAATTAAATAATTCCAACACATCATTCATACATAAACAAGAGAGGGTGCTAGTCACAGTAAAATTTGGTAAATGAGTTTAATCTAAATCCTCCTAGGATAATCATACTCCTATCCTCTTCTACCCCCAGCCTTGAGAACCAGTGACTTTATGGGCTTAGCATCCAATGCATACCGACAGTGTAACCCACCAAAAACCTAGCCGTCACGACCAGCTACCTGACTAGCCAGATCAGAAGGGAGCATCTCCCAAATAAAATGCATGTTCCCATCTTCATCTAAAAGGTCATTTCTAACCACCCATCACCCCATTGCCAAAAATAACTTTGGCACCGAGTGCCTTAAATTTTTTTTTTCTCACCCTTTTATATTCCCAAGGGTAATAAGACATTCTTAATTACAACCGGCAATGTCCCCGGGCTATGACTCAAAAGTGGGATTATTCAGTCATATGTAGTATATTTTTAAGTACTTTATCTAAATCCATAATTCAATAATAATTATTAATAAATCAAAGATTTAACATAGTCACCAATATTATCATCACAAAGGTAGGTACTACATGTAAATTAACAAGTAGCAAGTAGCTGGAAATAATTTAGAATTCAAATTAATATTTTAGTTAATTATTTTGACAAGTTTTCTGTACTACCTTTGATAAAATTATTTCTAAAGGTATATTAATTAAGCAGAGGTTGGCAGCTTAATGGACGGGTGACCCTAATTGCAATTTCAAGTCATGAGTTCGAACCTCATTGCTGCGATCTCGATTTTTTTTTATGGAATATAAAGATAGTAAATAGCTCTTTAGACTTATATTTAATTTTAGAAAAATTTATAAGTTTTATTTTATTTGAATAAATTTCCAATCATCATCTTATTTATAACCAAACCCTTATCATAGGTTTTCGACTTTAAGATATCCACAAATATCCAAAAAAAATTATTCCAATATTTAGGAAGATATTAAATAAGTTTTATTAAATTCACTTAATCATAAAAATAGAGTTATATAACTTGCTAGCTAGACAAAAAAATGCCTAAAAGAATCAATTAAAAAAAATCAAATTTATTTAAGGAATACCAAATGAGAAAAAATAAGTTCATTGTTTCATTTGGGCATTTTTATCAAATACTTGGTTCTAATTAGTCATTTTAGTTTGAATAAGTCATCTAACTATCTATGATAAAACTGATTATCTAAGTCAGTTATCATAAATATTAGAGTATCAAATGATACATAATATCCAGTTTAAAATAATTTTATATCAATTGGAAAATAACTAAGTAGAATCAACTTAACAGTTCACTTCAGTATTATATCAAATGGTATAAGTGTATTACTATATCAGGCCTTGTGAACAAAATTACACATCAATAGAAATTATTAACATGATAATAATTAACAGAAGAGAATTGAAAATTTAAATAAATCCTTAAACATAATATTCTAAAAAAATCCAAACAAGTATCAATTAAAGGCTAAACAGAAACAGCAGTTTAAAAGAAAATTTAAATAAAATACAGCAGAACTCCAATATCTATAAACTTTATATCCGTAGAAACTAGGCTTTAAGACCTCCAACTTTCATGTTTTACACTTTTTAAAATTCTAAGGTCTAAAGGTGCAAAAACAGCCTTGAATTCAGTTTGTTCAGAAAATACAATTTTATACGTGATCAGTATTTTGGGCATAACTTTTGACTCACAAATCAGATTGATGCAATTCTTTTTGGGTTGGAAAGAAAACTGAAAGCGTTACAACTTTTATGTTTTAGCCGAAGCCTAATTCCACCGTTGTAGGGGTCAGAAGCACATTAGAAGTTACAAATAGAGAGCTGTCAGCATACTGAGTTACATTAGTCAAAATTTTGGCTTCCCTACCCCCAATATATGGGTATTATTTTTATCACAATCAAGTTTCATACTTCAAACCCAGAAAAGGCATCAAATATATTTTAGGAGGTTCGTCATCCAACCTCAACGAAGATATTGGTGACCAAGCCTGTAAAGGAAAAATGAGTTGAGCTTTGAACACCACCCAATTGAAAAATTCCAAGCCTTTCTTCTTCCTTCAAACAACACCAAATGTCCAACCACACTTGATAAAAATATATATATATTTTTTTCTCTCTTATTTGTTTTTCTCTTTGAAGGCGCACAATTTATAGGGAGTATAAAGGAAGTGTCGGTAGAGAAAAACAAGCTCCACTTCCTAGACTGGAAAGGCACTAAAGTAGTATTATGCATTAGGTAGTATAATCCAAATAATCTAGCCACATAATTTAGCCACATAATTTAAGATAGGTGTTGGAGGATAGATGAGAATGGGTGGCATGATCCGGGAATCGTGCTAGCTTTTTGACAAATTAAACAAAATGCTTTAAATCATACTAGCTTTTTGACAAAATGCTTTAAATCATGCTAGCTAAATTATTTAGAAGAATGCTTTAAAGTCATCAATGTAGGGTCTTCTTTTTGTCTAATTAGCCAAATAATTTGAGAGATTGTGAGAGATATATAGAAGAAAGGATGGATGGAAATAAAATTTGCTGGGAAATAATTTAAAACTACTATTAATGAGTCAACTCAGTGAGTGATAAAGTGAGTTGAAGTGAGTTGAGATGAGCCAAAGAAAAGGGTTGACCCATGGGTTAATGGGCTTGGTTTGAACAAAATAGGTAATTGGGCTAGGAAGTGTTTGGATAAAAATTTTAGAAATTCTACATTAAACTCACACATAGGGTGAAATTAAATCTGAAATCTTTCTAACTAATTTTATCATTCCAAAAATTTTCAAATCCTCAATTTTCTAGATTTTTACTATAACAAATATCACCACACACTTAAGCAAATTAATTAAGAAAAAAAAATTTCAGGTTATTACAATAAAGTATTTTTTGTTTTCTTATTTTGGATTTTTAAAACATAAAATACATAGAATAGAAAACAGAAAATAAAAAATCAAACCAAATGTCATCTAACTTTTCTAAGAAACCCTAAATTCAACCATAGTGGGATTACTATCAAGAGTGATTTTCATTGCCTAAAATTTACATGTTTGTGTTCTAGATCATCCGAACTTGTAATTTAATTAAAACATACATGCATAAAATAATAAGTTTGATCGAAATATCACATTCGTCATATGTTTTGGATTACTCTTTGAACGCGTAAATGTCTTAACATGGTTGAGTTAGATGATGAGCCATATATGAAAATCTTTCAGGTTCTAAAAGAAACAAAAGCCCTTATTGGGTATCAAAAATAATGAATGAAATTTTCAAAATAAGGTGCACATGATCTAGCTATGAAACTTGAAAAAATTCATCAAATCATATATATATAATCATAAAATTTGAATTCCAAATCCATATATTTAGGCTATGATGCCACATGTAAAAAATAAATCAAATTATATGTGAATTATGGAACATCAAATTAATCAAAATATTTGGACGCATACCAAATTTTGGTTGTGCCATGATCGTGAAAGAAATTGAAGCAACGGAAATGCCAAAGGTAAAGTCTTTCTCTTTGTCATAGGCTATTTGACGATTTTTAATGAAAAGAATTATCTGTGTATATGTGAAAAGAGGGGACCTAACCATACATATATATGTGTGTGTGTGTGTGTGTGTGTGTGTGAAAATCCTATCCACATGGGCGCTTAAATAAAAGACTTATAATTAGGGACGCACAAAAAAACTAAACAACCCAAAAACCGAACCAATCCGATCACTTTGGTTTGGGTTGGTTCAGTCCTATACTATTTTTGGTTCAGTTCTTGGTTAAAAAATTAGCATGGTCGATATTTTTTGTTCAATTATTGGGTTGAGTATTTACTTACCCAAACTAACCCGAAATAATAAAATACAAATTATATAAATATTATGTAATATTTTAAAAACAAAAAGTATTATAATATATAAATATTTATTTAATATTTATATAATTCTAAAATTTGCATCGAATTAGCCTAAATTAAAAATGGACTCGACCCAACCCGAATTGGCCTAAATCGAAAACTGAATCAAACTAACCCGAAATTTTCAGTTCCACTTAGTTTGGTTCTAATATAAAATTGGTTCAATTCTAGGTATAAATTTTTAGAACAAAAAAAAATCAGTTCAATTCTGGATTAAGTATGAACTCGAACCGAACCAATCCATGCACACCCCTACTCACAATGGATTTATAACAGGCTCAGAATTGGCCCACACTTAACCATCCAATGACATTAACCTTATTAGATGTACATATGTCTAATTAAATGGATCACTATGAGATGAGTCTTACCATGTATATCTTCTTTTTAGCTTGAATCTAGCCCATTTTAATAAAATAAAAATTCAATTAATATACACTCAATTTTAGAAAAATTCCAACATTTCTCCATAAAGTGTGCTTCGCATTCTCTTTCCTTTACCACATTCATTATTTTAATTTTATTTTTCTTTTACGAAATTGGTATCCACACAAACTCTATAATAATAATAATAATAATAATAATTTATGGGGTTAATTGCCTTTACGCCCCTTGTAGATGGGGCAAAAATCACTTACATTCCATATGTCTCATTATTATGCACTAATAACCTCTGTATTGTTCACTGAAATGCAAAGATGGACAAAACTGTTAAAAATAACAATACATGAAATACACGCGTATAAAAGGATCAAATATTCAATATCAATATATATATATATATATATATATGAGTTTAATGGACTAAAATGACCTTAAGGCATGGAGTCTCCCTTATCTCTCTCATTTTCATTACAATTGACTCCTTCATCCAGTTGAGCTTGGGGAGGGGTTTCTTCTTGGTGCTGACCTCAGCGGATTACAAGAAAATAGGCTTTTATTGACAACAAAAGTTGTTGCTAGAGGTATAACTTTTGTTATAGACAAATTTTAGTAACGACATCAATGATAACTGAATGTTATCGCTTATAATCTCATTGCTAAATATGACAACAATTTGTTGTTGTCACTAAATTAACTTTGAGTGACAAGCACATGCCGTCACAAAAGGATTACTTTTTATAAAGACTAAATCCGTCATTAATTGACATATTTAGTAACACGAAATTTTGTCACAGAATCCTAAAATGTTGTCACTATAGGACTTTTCCATTTTTTCAAAATAAAAAATATATCCTTTCAATGATAATATATCTTGTCACTAAAAATACATAACAGTGATAGATGAATTTTTTGTCACGAAAATCATGACCAGTGACAATCCTATCTCTTGTCACTAAAAGTAAATAACAGTGACAAATGATGACCATTAAAATAATTTTGGCAAGTGACAATCTCTTTCGTCATAAATAGATGCTATGGCAACTCTTTTGTCATCACTTCACCTAGTTTTTTATTATTTTTTTATTTTTTGTGACAAGTCCCTTGTCACTATACATAATTTGTAATTTCACATTTTAAATTTCATAATTTAAAATTTTCAAGAATATTCTGTTTAAAGTTACTTCTAGCTAATAAATAACTTTCAATAAAAAAATTTCAGTAAATAAAATGCAAAACTTAAATAAAGATTTAAAAATCTCCAATACATAAATTTATTATAATAATAGCCAATAAAATGTTTTATAGTACTCCGATAATATTTGTCTAGTGTACTGCAATTAATGGTTAAGACATAAATTATAAAATATTAGTAACTAAATATCCTAAAGTTGTCAGAAGCAACTCCAAACTATCAATATTATCAAGTGTCTTGCCAAAAAAAAAAAAATGAATATACAAAAGATAAAATAAACATCCAGAATATTTTACATTAAGTGTGCTCATTACCAATATAAGAGAAATTATATTAAATCTAAGTTAATATCTAATACATTTTTAATTAGTTTAATTTATTAATTTAATAATATAAAAATATTTTATAAATTATTTTTAATAAATATTATAATTAAATTATTTGAATTATTATGAAATATATTTTGTTCAATTGTTTATATTAAATAATATAATTAAATTATAATTTAATATATTTTATATTTATTGAATTAAATGATTTTAATTAATAATCTTATAAAAATTAATTAATTAGCTAATTTATTTATTAATTCAATTTAATTAATCTAATTAATTAAATTAAATTAAATTAAAATGAAATATAATTTATTAAATCCAATTAATTTTTTAAAAAGCTGATAAAATTAAAAAAAATTATTAAAATAAAAAATTAATAATTGTAAACAAAATTATATTTCCAAGCGTAATTTTATTTTTTATTTGAAAAATGACAATAAAAATTAAAAATTAAAAAATATAAATAGATAAACATAAATAAAAAATTGATAAAACAACAAAACGGGCCCAAAATAACTAAAACAAAATCAAATTTCATATGCAACTAATTCTAGAACTTCAAATTTTATATCAATATAGAGTTTTTTTATAAAAATATCCCTCAAAATATCCTTTTTTTTTTTCTATTTTATCCTCAAACTATCAAACGCATTTATTATATCTTTGAACTATCCAATTCTGTTCTACTTAGTATGAACACTAATTTCATCCGTTAGAGTTAACGAATACAAATAGTATTCAGACCAAATAAAATGAAATTGGATAGTTCGAGAATGTAATAGGTATGTTTGATAGTTTAAGGATGAAATAGAAAAAAAAATGGGATAGTTTGAGAGATATTTTCATAAAAAACTCTTATTAAATTTAATGCTCATTTGTAACATTTATGATTTTTTTGTTCATTTATCTTCAATGGTTTTTCTTTTTAATTTTTTATTTCAGTTATTATTTTTTTCTCCAAAATAAAAACAGAGACATGTTTGGAGCTATAATTTTGTTTATGGTAATTAATTTTATTTTCATAAAATATTTAATTCTATTAGTTTTTTTATAAAATTAACTAAATTTAAGGAAATATATTTAAACTAATTAATTTTATATTATGTATTATTTTTTAATATTAATTAATTTTAATAAAGCATATTGATAAATAACATAATTTAATAATAAATCAATATTATATTAATAAAAAATAACTTTGATGTAATAAAAATATTTTAATAAAATAAATAATTTTAAGAGCTAATTATTAGTTATCAAAAATTTTTAATTTAATAAAATTAATTATTTTAATAATATAATATTATTTTACTAGTAATATTAATTTAATAAATAAATTATTTTAATATGTCATTATCATTAATAAGCAATTATTATTTATTAAAACAAAATTATAATCTAATAAAATAAATTATTTTAATAATAAATTTTTATTTTATTCATAATTAATTTAATTTCAATAAAAATAAATAGTTTAATATGTAATTATTATTTTTTAAAAAATAATTTTAGTTTAATAAAATAAATCATTTTAATCATAAATTATTATTTCAATTTTAATAAAATAAATCATTATAATAATATGTTATTTATTAAAAATAATTTTAGTTTTATAAAATGTACAAATAAAATAATTTATTTTAATATGATGTAAAAAAATAAATAAAGTGTTAAAATTGAAAAAAATATTTTTAAAAGAAAGAGTTTTATGAAAATATCCCCCAAACTATTCATCTTTTCTTCTATTTCATCCTCAAACTATCAAATACATATATTACATCCTTGAATTATCTAATTTCATTTTATTTACTCTGGACACTAACTACATCAGTTAACTTTAATGAATAGAGTTAATATTCGGACCAAATAGAATGGATTTGGATAGTTCAAGGATATAATAGGTACATTTGATAGTTTAAGGACCAAATAAAAAAAATAGGGACAGTTTGAGGGATATTTTTATAAAAAACTCATCTATATATATATATAGTTTAATTCTATTACTCTTTAGTGCTTAAAAATATTCGTAATTTCTAGTTCTAAAAAGGAATTAATTAATGAAAGAAAGATCTAATATTTTTTTGGATGCAGAAAAAGCAGGTTGATTAATTTGTTATCGAGAATATCCCATTCGGAGTAAGTTGTTTGTTGGACATATATATATATATGCTTTAATTATAGTGCAACTAGGATTGGGCTCCCCTGCAATTTTTTCTGCCATTTTTCTACTATTTTAAATCTCAACTGTTAATCTTATTTAAAGATTAAAAATACAATCTTTTATGGGTCCTATTTGTGGGTTCATTTTAGTCTTTAAATAAGATCAGTGGCTGATATCAAAAATAGTAGAAAAATGGCAGAAAAAACTACAAGAGAGCCCTGTCCGCTTTATAGTATTTAAATGTATGCTTAATTTCTATTTTCAAAAAGGAATTAATTAATGAAGGAAAGATCTAATATTTTTTTAAATACAAAGTAACATATACTGCAGGTCAATTAATTTTCTATCGAGAATATCCCATTTAAGATAAGTTATTTGTTGGGAGATAAAGGAGACATATGAAATTTCCCCAAATACTTCGTATTCTAATCACAAATTTCCTTAAAAACTTCCATATTCCAATCAATTTTCCTAAAAACTTTTATCATTCTTAATCAATTTTATATTCCAATCAATTTTTCCCAAAAATTTCAATTTTAATCATGAATTCGTATTAAATCAAAAATTTCAAACTGCAGATAAAATACAATCGAATAGTTGAATAAATCAAAAATCATTGAAATACAATCAAACCCAAAACTAGAGAAGAACCTAATTTTCTACATTAATTTCAATACCACTGCTTGCAAAGTAGTGAAAGAATCAAATATGGCATACCTACTTTTTAGTTCAAAATGTGAAACCGTGAAGATAACAATGTTTATCAGAAACCAAACACGAGCTAATCTTCAAATGTAGCTTTTGAGATTGAAAGCCTTTCAACAATAGACCCAAGAAAGAGCAAAGATGATCTTGTCACTTACGTAGACTTGAATCTGCGAGCCATGGAAACCAAAATTCTAAAATTGTTGAGAATGAATAGAGAGAAAACGCTGTATATAGACTAAACAAAAACCCTAAATATTATCAAGAATAAGAGAGAGAAAATAATATATATAGATATAAAATATGTATATATATATATATATGTTTAAAGAAATTATATGTACTAAAGCATCGGTGTTAGCATTCTGTTCTGAATTTGGGAGGAAGGCACAAATAGCGTAAGTAAGGAGAAGTGCAAGGATCGGTGGACTCTTGGGTTTAATTTAAGTTTTAAAATTTTAATTTATAAGATTAATTAACTTTTTTATTAATTATTTGTAAGGTTTGTTGGGTTTAATTTAGGTTTTGAAAATCTAATTCATAAGATTAATTAATTCTTTAATAATTATTTATAAAGTTTTATTTCAGTGATAATAAAACTTGTCACTGTACATCATTCAGTGATGGAAAATAAAATTTGCCACAATAAAATAAATTTAATCCCGTTAAGACATTACATTTTTAGCGTCAATTTCTCTCCTAACTTTCAGTGACGAAATTTAATGATAACAAAATATCTTGCTTACTAAATATTAATGCTTCGGTGACAATTTATGTTACTTGTATTTTCAATGACAACAAAAAATTCTTGTCACTAAGTAACATATATTATGACAATACTTTTCATTGTCACATAAGACTTGTCATTGGATTGGAGGGGGATGAAGTCGGAGAGCATTGGAGACTCGAAGGCGAGAAGGTAGAGGAGGCCCTTTGTGTTTGAGCATCATGCCAGCATTTCCATTGAAGCTCTGTGTCAGTGTGTCTTATTCACTCCTAAAGAAGCACAACCTTCTTCACTTCTCTCTCTCTCTCTATTTGTAGAAAATATCTATTTTTTTACTTGTAAATCGATTCCGAACTATTCATAGTTCGATTCAATCAATCCCTTCTTCATATAATATTGGATTTATCATGTTTATTTGATTTTTTTCTTTTTTATTATCTGTTTTTTTTTTCTTTTTTAATATAAGTTTTGGATTATTTTCGCATTACATTTGATTCTCATTCAATTTGCTCATCTCATTTAATCCTTCATATAAAGGTAATAATAGATACACATTGAATGAGCCTTTTTTTTTTTTAATCTCTTTCAGTTTGGTTCAATTTCGGTCTCTAATTGTTTTCAAAGAAAAACACATGACCTAGAAAGAAGACTCAAGTAAGGAATCTACCAATATTGCACCCTAGTATATTTTGGACGTAGGTCAAAATTTTCAACAGTCTGGGTGAATCATACAAATCTTATACAAAATGGGTAGCCTAAATATGATTGTGAATGTTAGTGGTGGGAACCTTATAGTGAATATCAAATTGGTGGAATTACTACATACAATATTGAGCTGATTTATGCTGACCTTTTCAGATATAGGAGATGGAAATTGGTACGAATTTGCCAGAAGAAGTGATTTTCAATAAATGAATGGAGCTATATTTACTTGGTTTCAAAAAAAATAAATGAATGGAGCGAGGGATGCAAAGCGAGAAGATGGAAGAAATCTGGATTTATGATCCTATGCTGTGTGAAGGGAGAACAGATGAAGAGTAGAGGAGAGAGCAGAGGAGAGAGCAGAGAATAGTGAAGAAAAAAAAAGAAAAGATTGATAATTTTGTCTTTTTATCGTTTAACGTGACGCTATTCATATTTATCTTTTAGTAAATAGTATAGTGATTATTAGTGTATAATAACGAGATATAAGGATGTAAGTAATTTTTGTTCCATATATAAGAGCGTAAAGACAATTATCCCTAATTTATATTTTTATATTAAAATGCGAGGGCCTGCCCTCATATTGTCATTGTCCCTTCTTTCTTGAATCTTTTTGTATAGAGTCCTGTTTTTGTTTTCATGGAGGATGGATGGACACAAAAAATATATATATATATATATATATTTTTTTAAGAATTTACCAAAATACACCGTAACATAGAAGTAACACAGAAGTCAAATATTATGCATGTATTTGTTAATTGAAAAACTAATTCAATCCTTGTAAGTATTAATTTCTCCCTCCTTTTTTTTTTTTTTCCTCTTTTGACCATTAGTTACTATTAATTGATGAGTACGTTTTCAAGCATCTTGGGACCATTTGGCCGACGTGACAGTGGTGGCTTCGCACTTAAATGTAACATGGAATACGGAAAGAAAGTCGGTGCCGTGTGAAGACTGGCTGGTGAGGCCCAACAGCCAAATAGGACCCGCCTCACCCACATTTTGGAATTCTCCAAATTAAATTTAAATCCCCGTGACTATTTATTTTTCATGTATTATAGGATATTTTGTTAGTTCAAAAAGTATAAAAATTTGATATAAAGATGGTATGTGATGAAATTTAATTAAAAAATGTATAAAATGTTAATAAAAGTTGATAAATTTTTGTTAGTTTTAATCAACTAAACACTCGTTAGTGGAAGTTTGGAGTTTCAAAAAAATTTAAAAAAAAATAAAAATTAGGGTTGAAATAATGTAAAAATAATACAGGATAAAATTTGATTGGATAAAATTAACGAAATGTTTGAATGATAAAAAAAAAGTTAGTATAAAATTGATATTTAATAAAATTTAATCAAAAAAATTAATAATTTTTTACAAACAATTTCCGGGTACATTTTGGCGTACTGAACACCCTCGCAGGTATGTGTATTGTTGCAATTTGCTGCTTCCCACGATGGTCCTCCCGCCTTTGTGGATGACAATTAACATTGGTCCTGGTTGTACACATGTCCGTATGTCCTATTTTTCGTCCCACACTCGATTACCGATTCAACCGGTCACACAACCTCCTACTCTCAGATTATTATTATTTTTTTTTTTAGAGTTTCAGGGTGAAAAATATTGAATGTGTTTAGAATTGTATAAATTTATAAAAATTAATATTTCGTGTCTTGTATAGTGAGTAAAATATTGAAATTTTATAGTCTTGTAATTCATATTTATAGATATTCGTAAAATTTTATATTTTTTTTTTATTTCACTCCAAACAGTGCCATTTATGGATTTGAGGATGGACTTCCCGTTTGACTCAATGTTATATTTCTTTCTTATAGTTTAAGATTATTGCCGGCAACTTGAAATTAAACATTATGAATGTATTTGGAGTGATAAAATTAGATAAATTGAGATAAAATGAAATAATTTATAAATTCATAATTCGTACAGTGAAATAAAAAGTGAATAATTTTTAACAAATCAAATGCATTTTAAATACATTTTCAATAATCCTAGGGGTATTCGAAGTAGTTATTGCTAGGAAATAAAATTTCATTTAACACAATGTTATTCCCATTTAAATAATTTTTCCTTTTTTCACAATCACATGGATTATCTTAATTTATTTAAATTAAATTACCATCTTTGAATTAAAATGGGTCAAGAAACGAGATTTTAAGTTATCATTTTTAAATTTACGAACTTTAATTTAGAAAAAAATACTAATATTAATACAGTTTTTATTTAAATCAGAACAATGTATAATTATAATATATAGTGCAAATAAATAATTTAAATGCTGCTTTGTTAATAAAAACAACACTACAACTATCATTTCCCATTGTTTCCATTGTTCCCCACTTCTTCTAAAAAATAGGAAAGGGTCACTCCCCTTTTTTTTTATTTCTTTTTTCTCTTAATCGTTCTACAAAATTACGTATGTGGAATATGTCACACATGTGCCCAGATCCCTTGTAAATTTGTTATTATTATCAAAATTCCAAAATTTTCCAGCCTTATTTTTTTAATGGGCTTACTCTATTCATTTGGGCTTAAATTTCTTAACTTTGGACCTTACTCTATGTTTGGGGCTAAAATTTTCAATTTTCTATTTTATTTTACAATTTTTTTTTTTACATTTTTCAGCTTTTGTTTTATATTTTCCTATATAAAAAAAAATTAAAAACAGACAATAGGTTTGATTGTTTTATTTTTCTTATTTCTTTTATAACAAATTTTTTGTGAACATTAACAATAATATTAATAAATATAAAAAAATATATTTGTATACATTTATATATGATATGTAAATCTTAATAATTCGTAAACTTTGGAGTTAAATCATACATAATCGAGAATTTTAAAATAAAATGTTAGCTTAAGGGTATATTTTGGGAGTATATTATTTGAAAATTTTAGCAAATGCTTCTGGAACTATCTTAGTGTACGTATACTATTATGCACATGAAATATTAGATGTATTTAGTGAAATTTTAAATTTAATAAAATCTCAAATTGGGTGAAACTTTTTGCCTTCTTTTATTAATACTTTCAACTTCCCACAACTATTAATAGTTTTCACATAAATAAAAAGAATATTTTAATATTTTCTTAGAAATAAAAGAAATATTTTAATAACTACTACGTAATTAAGTAAATTTAAATTTGTATTTTTTAGTAATCTTTAATGCCCACCTATTTTAACCACAAACTACCCCTACATTTTTTTAGCCTTTTTTAAACGTTACTTAATTGCAAATTGGTTGGTTAAATGTTATTTAAAATTGACTATCTAATATTTTACAAGTAAAATTTAAAATTAAAAAAAATATCTACTTAAAAAGAAAAAAATTACATATATAGTTTATGCATCTGCATCTAATATATATATATATAAATTAAAAATTATATATATATTAGTAAAATGCCTACATGTTACTATAAATTTTTATAATATATTCAAACTTATCCTACTATTTACTATTATTTATGATAAAGTAAATGTGTGAATCATTGAAAAACCTTTTCTACATTTTTATATCATTTTCTTTTCTTTTAAACCCTTGTATGTGCCTTTTATTTTCAAAAACAAGTTGACGATTTTCCAAATTTGTATGAAAGATATCTCATTTACAGTGGCGAAGATAGAAAAGGTAATGGATGAGGGCAGATTCACACCTAAGAATTTTGGAGTAAATATTTAATAAAACCTATCTAAAAGATTAATAAAGTCTACTAAAAAAATTTTAAATTGGATAAATGATAAATGATTAAAAAAAAAAAAACCTATCTAAAAAAAGTAACAAGTCCTATCTAGAAAAAAAAAATTAAGTTGAATAAATGATAAATGGTAAAAAAAAATCCTATTAAAAAAATTATAATGCCTATTTAAAAAAAATGGTATGAAATTGGATAAATGTTAAATAATAATAAAAAAAAACTGAAGTTGATAAAAAAATAGTAATAAGAGTGAAGTTGGATGAAAAAAAATCACCATATATCAAGATTTTAATGATCAATATTTGTTAAAATTCTTATATGAAGGTGAGAGGCATTTAAACACTTTTAAGTTGTAATATATATATATATATATATCAGAGATAGTTAGACATATATATCATTATATGTATATAAAACACGGGGCCTTACTAAAATTTGGACAGGCTATGAGTGGGGACCAGTAATGATCGACTGGGATAGCTGGGTCAAAATGAGGATAACTAAATTTTTTTTTCCTAAAAATTGAGTGGGACAATTGCCAATTGCCCCAACTCTATCGTAGGCATAACTACCCCTACTCATTTATGTCCCTTTAATCCTCAAAAAATTGTTCCATCTGCAAAGCAGGTGCTCTTACAGACTGTTCAAAAGAGAAAAAAGATCAGATTTGCCTTTGATGCAAGTTCCTTCTTTACTCTTATGTGCGTATTGGACCATTTCTCTGACTGGGATCTTGTCCACGTTACTCTGTTCTTATAGATCATTCAGTTGCTTTCTTATAGCACCTAAAATTAGTGTTTCGGTAATACCTTGCGATGATCAATTTTTGGATTTCAACCCATTGAGGTTCTCTCAATTTTTTCATTAGTCATTAATATGTGCAAGTAATTTGATTTTCTGTGAGATGTTGGAAAACTATGGATAAGGGGTTATCAAGAGTGTAAATTTTTGCTCAGTCTTAGGGGTATTTAAAATATTTTCTAAAATTAAACTAGATTAAATTAATTCATTTATTAAGCTTGGGAGAGACCGCCTTGTAAATCTTAGATCCGTGTGCAAGGGAACTTGTGAGGAGTTGGGAAATTTGAACATTTCTATGAACATGAATGGATAATAGACGTAGAAGGATACAAAGTTTTGAAAGCTTCTTGTGCGGACTATTGGATTATTTTTATACAACTGACAAGTAAATAATAGAGCGTGGCCTGTAGTTCAGTGATTAAGAGTTTCTCCTGCCCGCTTATGACTCGAGTTTGAATCTTCTCCCTCTCCCTTATAAAAAAAAAAACTTTACCTTTCAAAAAAAAAAAAAGACAAGTAAATAATGGCAAAATAAATGAACACGACACAATCACAAAGAACGTAATATTTATATGCTTCGACAATATGTCTATATTTATGAGTACGGTAATATTTATATGCTTTGACAATATGTCTATATTTATGAGTACGGTAAAAACTAATACTTTAACAATAACACAAGAAGAATTACAAGAAAAAAGTGAAAGAATTTTAAAGAAACCATTTGATATATTTATCACTTTGTTCTTAACGTTTTTTTTTTCTCAATCCTAACTTTTGAAAACTCTAATCAAAACTTCTTCTTGATGAACAATATGTTTCAAAACATATATACTACGATAGTCTAAATAAATTTAGTTTCAAAAACGTAGTTCAAAAATTACTAGGCCGATCTCAAAAGCTTCCAGCAAGTTTTCGCATCCTTCAAGTACTCTTCTCGCAAAACTAAAATCCAAAAATCAAAGCGAGCTTCTCAAGAAGTATGAAATCTATACAATCATTATGAAATCTATACAATCATAATACTGTACTGCGAGTCCCTTTTCCCCCCCAATTTTATCTATATTCTCACAAAACAATGTGAATTTAAACGAGTAAATACATTTGTTCCACTCACTTCGTTTAGATGCCTAAGTGCATGAGTATGATACACAATTATAATAATCTCTAACTTGGTAAATACTAATTTGTTAGGAAATTGAATAACTCCACCTTGAACACTATAGGTTGGAGGCGTCTCTTATCTAGTAATTGAAGATGTGAATCAACTCAAAGCAATGCATGAACTTATCAATGGTAAGGACTTCATCCACATGTCACAGCATTGTTAAAAATATGAACTTTCTAGCACAAGTTCACCTGAAGACACTTGAAATTTCTGAAACACTCCAAACAATCAATCAAAGAGACAAGATTGATAACGAAGAAACTTTTACCAACTAGTAAGAAAAAACTTTAGGTCTGATTTTGGAGACCACTCAAATGGTCTCTATTATAAAATTAAGTTACAAGATTTGAATGAACTCTCTATTGACTCCTTGGATAAATTCACTCAAACTCTTGTTTGACTTCTCGATGTACCTAGATAAAGTGAAAGTATTTTCCAACTCCTTAAAAAGTTATCTTAGAATCTTACAAGACTTACAAAATCAAAGATTATAATTTAGAAAAAAATACTAATATTAATACAGTTTTTATTTAAATCAAAACAATGTACAATTATAATATATAGTGCAAATAAATAATTTAAATGCTGCTTTCTTAATAAAAACAACACTACTATTATCATTTCCCATTGTTTCCATTATTCCCCACTTCTTCTAAAAAATAGGAAAGGGTCACTCCCCTTTTTTTTATTTCTTTTTTCTCTTAATCGTTCTACAAAATTACGTATGTGGAATATGTCACACATGTGCCCAGATCCCTTGTAAATTTGTTATTATTATCAAAAATCCGAAATTTTCCAGCCATACTTTTTTAATGGGCTTAGTCTATTCAATTGGGCTTAAATTTTCTTAACTTTGGGCTGTACTCTATATTTGGGGCTATTATTAAGATGTCATTTGATAAAATTTTCAATTTTTATTTTATTTTTCAAATTTTTTTTAAAAATTTTTCAGCTTTTGTTTTATATTTTCCTATATAAAAAAAAATAAAAACAGACAATATGTTTGATTGTTTTTTTTTTATTTCTTTTATAACAAATTTTTTGTGAACATTAACAATAGTATTAATAAATATAAAAAATTATATTTGTATACATTTATATATGATATGTAAATCTTAATAATTCGTAAACTTTGGACTTAAATCATACATAGTCGAGAATTTTAAAATAAAATGTTAGCTAAGATTATATTTTGGGAGTATATTATTTGAAAATTTTATCAAATGCTTCTGTGACTATCTTAGTGTGTGTATACTATTATGTACATGAAATACTAGAGGTATTTGGTAAAATTTTAAATTTAATAAAATCTCAAATTGGGTGAAACTTTTTGCCTCCTTTTATTAATATCCTCAACTTCCCACAACTACTAATAATTTTTACATAAATAAAAAAAGAATATTTTAGTATTTTCTTAGAAATAAAAGGAATATTTCAGTAACTACTACGTAATTAAGTAAATTTAATTTTACATTTTTTAATATTCTTTAATGCCGGCCTATTTTAACCACAAACTACCTTACATTTTTTTTTTTGAATCTTTTTTAAACGTTACTTAATTGCAAATTGGTTAATTAAATGTTATTTAAAACTGATTATCTAATAAGTTACAAGTAAAATTTAAATTTAAAAAAAATATATCTACTTAAAAAGAAAAAAAAATTACATATATAGTTTGTGCACCTACATCTAATACATATATATATAAATTAAAAATTATATATATATATTAGTAAAATGCCTACATGTTGCTATAAATTTTTATAATATATTCAAACTTATCCTGCTATTTACTATTATTTATGATAAAGTAAAAGTGTGAATCGTTGAAAAACTTTTTCTACATTTTTATATCATTTTCTTTTCTTTTAAACCCTTGTATGTCCCTTTTATTTTTAAAAACAAATTGACCATTTTCCAAATGTGTATGAAAGATATATCATTTACAGTGGCGAAGATAAAAAAAGTAACGGACAGGGCAGATTCACACTTGAGAATTTTGGCGCAAATATTTAATAGAACCTATCTAAAAGATTAATAAAGTCTACTAAAAACATATTAAATTGGATAAATGATAAATGATTAAAAAAAACTTATCTAAAAAAAGTAACAAGTCCTATCTAGGAAAAAAAATTAAGTTGAATAAATGATAAATGGTAAAAAAAAAAAATCCTATTAAAAACATGATAATGCCTATTTTAGAAAAAGGGTATGAAATTAGATAAATGATAAATAATAAAAAGAAAAAGAAGCTGAAGTTGATAAAAAAATAGCAATAATAAAAGTGAAGTTAAATGAAAGAAAATCACCATATATCAAGATTTTAATGATAAATGTTCGTTAAATTTCTTATATGAAGGTGAGGGGCATTTAAACACTTTTAAGTTGTAATATATATATATATCAGAGACAGTTATACATATATATCATTATATGTATATAAAATACGGGGCCTTACTAAAATTTGGACAGGCTATGAGTGGGGACAAGTGATGATAGACTGGAATAGTTGGGTCAAAATGAGGATAAATAAATTTTTTTTCCCTAAAAAATGAGTGGGACAATTGCCAATTGCCCCAACTCTACTGTAGGCATAACTGCCCCTACTCATTTATGTCCCTTTTATCCTCAAAAAATTGTTCCATCTACAAGGCAGGTGCTCTTACAGACTGTTCAGAGGAGAAAAAAGACTAGATTTGCCTTTGATGCAAGTTCCTTCTTTACTCTTATGTGCATATTGGACCATTTCTCTGATAGGGATCTTGTCCACGTTACTTTGTTCTTATAGATCATTCAGTTGCTTTCTTATAGCACCTAAAACTAGTGTCTTGGTAATATCTTGCAATGATCAATTTTTGGATTTCAACCCATTAAAGTTCCCCCAATTATCTCATTAGTCATTAATATGTGCAAGTAATTTGATTTTGTGCGAGATGTTGGAAGATTATGGATAAGGGGTTATCAAGAGTGTAAATTTTTTTTTTCCAGTCTTAGGGGTATTTAAAATATTTTCTAAAATTAAACTAGATTAAATTAATACATATATTAAGTTTGGGAGAGACCGTCTCCTAAATCTTAGATCCGTGTGCAAGGGAACTTGTGAGGAGTTGGGAAATTTGAACATTTCTATGAACATGAATGGATAATAGACGTAGAAGGATACAAAGTTTTGAAAGATTCTTGTACAGACTATTGGATTATTTTTATATGACTGACAAGTAAATAATGGCAAAATAAATGAACACGATACAATCACATAGAACGTAATATTTATATGCTTCGACAATATGTCTATATTTATGAATACGATAAAATCTAATACTTTAATAATAAAGTAAGAAGAATTAAGAGAAAAAAGTGAGAGAATTTAAAAAAAAAAAAACCATTTGATATATTTATCACTTTATTCTTAACTTTTTTTTCTCAATCCTAACTTTTGAAAACTCTAATAAGAACTTTTTCTTGATGAAAAATATGTTTAAAAATATATATACTATGATACTCTTAGTAAATTTAGTTTCGAAAACATAGTTCAAAAATTACTAGGCCGACCTCAAAAGCTTCCAGCAAGTTTTCACATCCTTCAAGTACTCTTCTCGCAAAACTAAAATCCAAAAATCAAAGTGAGCTTCTCAAGAAATACAAAATCTATACAATCATAGTACTGTACTGCAAGTCCCCTCCCCCCCCTCCCCAATTTTATCTATATTCTCACAAAGCAATGAGAATTTAAACGAGTAAATACCTTTGTTCGACTCGTTTCGTTTAGATGCCCAAGTGTATGAGTGTGAAACACAATTATAATAATCTCTAACTTGGAAAATACTAATTCGTTAGGAAATTGAATAACTCCACCTTGAACACTATAGGTTAGGGCATCTCTTATCTACTAATTAAAGATGTGAATCAACTCAAAGCAGTGCATGAACTTATCAATCGTAAGGACTTCATCCACATGTCACAGCATTGTTAGAAATATGAACTTTCTAGCACAAGTTCACCTGAAGACACTTGAAATTTCTGAAACACTCCAAACAATCAATCAAAGAGACAAGATTGATAACGAAGAAATTTTTACCAACTAATAAAAAAAAAAAACTTTAGGTCTGATTTTGGAGACGACTCAAATGGTCTCTATTATAAAATTAAGTTACAAGATTTGAATGAACTCTCTATTGACTCCTTGCATAAATTCACTCAAACTCTTGTTTTACTTCTCGATGCACCTAGATAAAGTGAAAGTATTTTCCAACTCCTTAAAAAGTTATCTTAGAATCTTACAAGACTTACAAAATCAAAGGATATAAAATATAGATAAAGATTTTAAGCTCTCAATAAAATAACTCTCTCCTAAGACTCTATAATATGCCCTCACTCTATATGTCTTTTACAATTAGTACAGACGCGTGTTTATAGATTTGAAGTGTTGACATGCAATATTCTTTTTCAAGTTTCCTTCTTCCCCAATTTGGCAACTCAGTAGAATTGAAAACTCTGTTGTATTTCATTGGTTGAAATTCTTCATCTCGAAAACTTCTCATTAATTTGGAAGTTCAATTAACTAAGGCATCTTAACCAATTAGGAGAACTTCAATTTGGAAATCTCTAATTAGGAAATCTAATTTTTTTCAAATATGTAATCCAAAATTTGTTTGAATTTACCAATTAAAAAATTCGTAACAATCTCTTCCTTAACAATTCCATAGCAAAACTTAAATTTAAATTTGTCTACAACACTTTAACAAACTCATCAATGCAAACAAACTCGTCAACGCGTTATATGACAAACAATAATAAATTAAATTTACCCAAAATAAAATTAATTTAAATCTACACAAAAACTAACCATTCTCCTTTTTTTGAGATGAAATTGGAAAATATTAAATGTAAAGGAAATGAAGGAAAAAAAAAACTAATTGAAAAAAAATAACTCAATGAAGATGTGTTTGAAAAATTAATTGTTCATAATAAAACATCTCAAGTGCTATAATCAAAGTTATGTAATAAGAATCAAGAATTTGAAATTAAATGACATACATGACTATGCAATGGCAAGAATTTCATATCTTAACACTTTTTACATCATGAATTGTTTTAAGTTATACAAGTGGAGATGCCAATGGTGCGTGTGATTTGAATATCCTCCAACAAATAGTGAATACACATCAATCAACTCCACACAAAACATGCTCTTCACCACTTGATTATTTTGCATTAGTATGTTGAGTTGAACATAACAAAGGAACTTACTTTTATTGATTACAAGAGCTTGTATACTAAATTTGTGGACACAACAACACATACCATCACTCACAATAGATGACTCTCACACTCACACAAGACTTGGTACACAATCTAGGAAGACACTTCTTGGACACCTCTCTTAATCTCACGCTTGAGTACACAAGACTTGTCCTTTTTTTTTTTTTTTAATGTCACTTTGCAAAATGACCTCATCCCTATTTATAAACTCCATTAGATGATTATAGATTAAGACTTATCTCTAAGTTTCTAGGTGCTTCTTGAGAAAGTAGTAAGTTTCTATCATGTTCTAGGACATTCTAATAAAACCCCGAATTTGAAGTTTCTAGGGTGCTTTAGTGTACTCCACAAGATTCCGGAAGACTCTAGCATATTCTAGAAGTTTCCAAAAAATTCTAGCGTAGTTTAGATGTTCCGGAAGATTCAAAAGAATTCAATAGAGATGGTAATGATCTTTCATGGTATACACCCCATCTCCTTACGAAAAGCATAACAATATACATAATATTTTGCATCACGCTCAAGAATAATCAAAATTGGTGCCTCTATTAGCCTACGCTTCGACTCAAGAGATGCATCGTCATATGCATTGTTCCGATCAAACCTAACTCCCTTTTTAGTCAAGTAAATCAATAGAGTCATCAATCGAGAGAATCCTAATTGAATTTGCGATAATAGTTTGTCAATGGCAAGAAACTGCGAATTGTAAGTACCAATCTACAGGATTGCTCCTAATTCAATAGTGCCTTAATACAACATGACCAAAATTCAAAATGACCCAAAATAACTATAAATGGTCAGGAAAAAACAAAATCAGGTATTATTGATTTCTCATTACAAAGTAATAATAAGAGAAATATTATAAATAAAAATTTTTAAAAATCTGATGCAATGTAATGTTAAGCAGAGAATCTTCGAAATAGAGAAATCATTTTTTTTTTTAACTATAATTTTGAGTGTAAGGTTAGAAGAGTTGATGCTGATGACCCGGTCAAATAACAAAAAGCTAAGTGAAAATGAGATTGTTGAACAGAAAAGCAAAGTGGTATAGAGTTTACTTATGCAAAGCCACCCACATCACTTACTGAAAAGTAAATTTGCCCTGCAATTTTGCAGTGCCAAAACTAAAAGATGGATATTAGCTTTAAGAGGTATTTGGTGTACTGAAAAAAATAAAAAATGGGTATAAAATTAATATGTGATGAAATTTAATTAGAAAAAATTAAAAAATTAATAAAAATTGAAGTTATTTTAACATTTTTCAATAAATCAAACATTTCCTAAACCAACTTTAGTAATAAAACGTAATTTAGCTATTATCACTGACTATTATTGATCGTGCATTTATGATAAAAAAAATTAATTGGCCATCATATTTGACTTTTGTTTGTGTAAAAAATATAAAAAATATTAAAAAAATAATTTAAGAAATTTGATACGGATGGCCTTATCTCTCAAACCGGAGCAAATTCATTAAAAGCTCCTTCATTCCAGAAAGATAAAAGATGTTCACCAAAGTAACATAAATAATATTAATAAGGTCAATCCAATATCAGAATTAAATTGAAAATTTCAAGCATTATCTTTAAAAAACTTCAATAAGTCTTTCAGGCGCAATCAAACTGGCAAGTGAGTCTGCTCTCCAGGCTGTTCACGAGATTTCGAGTCCTACGACTCAATGGGGAGGTATGGTTGAGAGGACCGGTCATGTGTCCCCCTATTTACTATCCGATCCATCTCGGTGAGATTCCAGATTACCGAAAAAAAAGAAAAAAAAGCTTGAATAATCCTATAATAAGTTTTCTCAAGATTAATCGTAATTATCAAATCTCAAAACTTAGCTTTTTTTGTTCTACCTATTTTTATTTCTCATAATACCGAGTACTTCTAGAGTAATAATGTTTATTCTCAACAGATTTAGTCACTTGAATAACTTGAGTTTGAATTAAAAATTTACTAAGAGAAAAAAATTAAAAAAAGAAAGGAATAATATTATTATTTAAGTGAATTCTGTGTTTTTTTAAATTTTTTAAATTTCTTGTTTAGTTATTTTTTATTTTTAAAATTTTATATTTTTTTTCCCTTCTATAGAGAATCCTCCCGCGCTTTCCTTTACGACAAATCCTTAGATCCAAACACAACGAAGGTTACTTTGGTCGCCCACATGCTTACATGCTTTTAACTTTATTACAATACGTCTAAACGGAATGACGGCTGTCAAATTTTGAAAATAAATAAATAACTAAAATAGGTAAATTTGTATTATTATCAAAATTCCGAAATTTTCCGGCCATTTTTTTAATGGGCTCACTCTATTCATTTGGGCTCAAATTTTCTTAACTGTGGGCTTTGCTCTATATTTGGGGGCGATTATTAAGGTGTCGTTTGATAAAATTTTTAATTTTTTTTTTCAATTTTTGTTTAGATTTTGCAACGTTTGTTTTATATTTTCCTATATAAAAAATTTAAAAACAGAAAATATGTTTGATTTTTAAATATTTTTATGCCTTTCATAAGAAATTTTTTTGTGAACATTAATAATAATACTAGTAAATATAAAAAATTATATTTGTATGCATTTATATATGATATGTAAATCTTAATAATTTGTACACTTTGGACTTAAAATCATACATAATCGAGAATTTTAAAATAAAATGTTAGCTTGAGAGTATATTTTGGGAGTATATTACTTGAAAATTTTATCAAATGATGCTGTAACTATCTTAATGTATGTATATTATTATATAGATAAAACATTAGAGGTATTTGATGAAATTTTAAATTTAATAAAATCTCAAATTGGGTGAAATTTTTTGCCCTCTTCTATTGATACCCTCAACTTCCCACAACTATTAATAACTTTCATATAAATAAAAAAGAATATTTTAGTATTTTATTAGAAATAAAAGGAATATTTTAGTAACTACTACTTAATTAAGTAAATTTAATTTTACATTTTTTTAATATTCTTTAATGTCAGCCTGTTTTAACCACATACTACCTTTACAATTTTTTTTTATCTTTTTTAAATGTTACTTCATTGCGAATTGTTTAATTAAATGTCATTTAAAACTAGCTATCTAATATTTTACAAGTAAAATTTAAAATTAAAAAAATATATATCCACTTTAAAAAAAAACACACATATATAGTTTGTGCACCTACATCTAATATATCTAATATACATGTAAAGTAAAAATTATATGTGTGTATATATATATATATATATATTAGTAAAATGCCCGCATGTTGCTATAACTTTTTATAATATATTCAAACTATCCTACTATTTACTATTATTTATGATAAAGTAAAAGTGTGAATCATTGAAAAACTTTTTCTACATTTTTACATCATTTTCTTTTCTCTTAAACCCTTGTATGCCCCTTTTATTTTCAAAAACAAATTGACTATTTTCCAAATGTGCATGAAAGATCTCTCATTTACAGTGGCAAAGATAAAAAAAGTAATAGATAAAGGCAGATTCACACCTAAAAATTTTGGGCCGAATATTTGATAAGATCTCTGTAAAAGATTAACAAAGTCTACTACAAAATTTGAACTTAGATAAATGATAAATAATGTAAAAAAACACCTTTCTAAAAAAAGTAACAAGTTCTATCTAGAAAAAAGAAATTTAAGTTGGATAAATGATAAATAATAAAAAAATCTTATTAAAAAATGATAATGCCTATTTTAAAAAAAAGATACGAAATTGAATAAATAATAAATAATAAAAAAGAAGCTTAAGTTGATTAAAAAAAATAAATAAAAGTGGAGTTGGATAAACAAAAATCACGATATATTAAGATTTTAATAATAAATGTAAGTTGAAATTCTTGATGAGAGGCATTTGTATACTTTTAAGTTGTCATATATATCACTATATGTATATGTATATAAGAGGCAATTAGACATATATATCATTATCTATATACACAATATGAGACCTTACTAAAATTTGAACAGGTTATGAATGGGAGCATGTAATAATAGATTGGGATAGCTTGGTCAAAATGAGAATAACTAATTTAAAAAAAAAAATGGGTGGGGAAATTCGCAATTGCCCCAACTCTACCATAGATATATGTGCCCTTCTTATTTATGTCCCTTTTATCCTCAAAAAATTGTTCCATCTGCAAGGCAGCTGCTCTTATAGATTGTTCAGAGGAGAAAAAAAAAAAGAAAAAAAGAAAAAAACCTGATTTGCTTTTGATGCAAGTTCCTTTTTTACTCTTAGCATGCGCGTATTGGACCATTAATTTCTCTGACAGGGATCTTGTCCACGTTACTCTGTTCTTATAGGTCATTCAATTGCTTTCTTATGTTAGTAATTTTCTGAAAGTGGGCCTACATAGTTCAATTATTCGATATTATACTCTATCAAAATAAAGTATGAGTGTGGACGAATAGGCCACTTAAGTGTGATTAATTTAATAACATGACCGGGCTATAGTCACATCTCTATTAGCACTTAATTTGGGTCAAGTTATGTGCGCTAAATGAGTATGGACTTTAATGTGTAGAAACCATTATTTTATATGGGCTAATTTAATTCTATTATAATGATGGGCTGTAATAGAATCTAACCCAATTGTCTTTATATATATGGTTGTAATCCCCACTCCAAACCCTAAGGGCTTCTCATACATTCATCCCATCGACGTGTGAGACTCAAGGTCTAGGGTTAAGGTGGTGGAAGACGAGCAACTGATTTAATCTACAGTATTCATGGCTGTAAGTACGCTTCCGTATATATATATATATATATATTTTCCATTGTCTTCAACGATTTGACACGTATCTTCAGTAAAAGGTTTTTCTGTAAATCCTAACAATTGGTATCGGAGCTAACGTGATCAAGTCATTGAGGAAATAAGGGACTGTATTTTGTTTTAGACAAAAATAATAATATTTGTTTTTTTTTTCTTTTGAGAAATCAATGCTTTGGTTAAATTTATAAAATTGGTTTCTCAAATTGGATTTAAGGAATCATCCCATTTTTCCATCGACGTCTCCGTTTTGCTGCCACTGATATTGTCGGTTAAAATTTTACTACCGATGATTGCTTTACGGAGTGCCTTGTCGGTGTTTTAATTTTTTTTATTTCTTTTTTGGTCGGTGATTAATGTTCCATCGACAATATTGGGAGACGATTCATGTTCTTGAAATGTTTTCTAAATTTGAAAGATATTTCATAAAATCAAATCAAGACAAAAAGTTGGAAAGTAACAATATCTCACAGGTTTCCAAATCCACTTTTTGGACATTAAAGTCTCTGCAATTACTTGCACGTTGCCATACAATTGCATTCTGGTGCTGGCACAGCCACTGTTCATTTTATGAACATTAAAGACTAAAGGGTTACTTGGGCTGTGCGGGTTGGCGCAAGATTTGTTATTATTATTATTTTTCGGTATTCCCTCTAAAGTTAAAATTGACTCATATGATTTTGTAATCATAGTAAGGAATTCTTTGGTATATAGTATCTTAAGTTAGAGAAAATTAAAATGGTACATCACCTAAGTGACCTCTTCCATGGAAATTGTCTTTAGCTTGAAGGTGTTAAATTTACGAATTCCTAAAGGATAAGCCTAAATCCATGTGGGTAACAGTTGGCCCAAAGGAAGTTTGTTACTTGACCGGACCTTAGGCGATATGAGTTGATCTATATGTTTTGGGAATATTTGATTTTGTGTACGATCCATGTGAATAATAATCGGCCCAAAAGAAGCTTATTATTTTGTCGAGTCATAGATAAAATAAGGTGGTTATTATTAACAATATGATTGTGCTTAGCCTATGCATTCAATAGTCGGCCCAAAGAAGGCTAATTGTTGGCAAGGCAATTTAGGCATATTTTTAATATTAACTATTTCGTTAAGAGAGAGTCATTTATATGTTGTTATTACTGTCCAAAGACTTAATTGCAACCATGTATTGGATTTCTCAATATGGCCCATTATTATTATTGTCCTAAATTTTTTTGTTGCATGATAATAATTGCAGTTCTATTTAGATTGATTATCAATGCATTAAAGTAGATGGGATGATTGTTTAATTGTGAGTTTTCTTTTGTTCATGGCTACAGTAAATGCATCTTCGATTTCTGCCAACTTAAGTAATATTCCAGTACTTAATGGTTCCAACTTTAAGAGATGGAAAGAGCATGTCACAATCATTCTTGGGTGTACGGATTTGGACTATGCACTTTGTGTGGATGAGCCTCCCAAGATCACTGAATCAAGTTCAGTTGATCAAAAGGCCACATATGAAAAGTGGGAGCGCTTGAATCGCATGAGTTTGATGATAATGAAGCATTCTATTCCTGATTCTATTCAAGGTGCAATGCCTAAAGAAGAGAATGCTAAGAAATTTCTAAGCCAGATTGCAAACCGATTTGTAGCATCAGAAAAAGGTAGAGACAAGCATGCTTCTTAGCAAGCTTGTCTCAATGCGGTACACTGGCAAAGAAAATATAAGGGAGTACATAATGGAAATGTCCAATCTTGTTACTAAATTGAGGGCATTAAAGTTAGAATTTTCTGAAGAAATTCTTGTGCACCTTGTTTTGATATCTCTTCCTGCACAATTTGGTCTCTTCAAAATTAATTATAATACTCAAAGGCAGAAGTGGACACTTAATGAGCTTATTGCTCAATGTGTGCAAGAAGAGGAATGGATAAAACAAGAAAGGACTGAAAGTGCTCACTTAGCAACTCATGGCAATAAGGGCACCAAGAAAAGAAAGTGGAATAATGAAGTTAAAGTGACTGCGGATGTTGGGACTTCACAGGCAAATGTGCAACGAAAACAAGATAAAGGTGTGACTTGTTTCTTTTGCAAGAGGGTTGGCCATGTGAAGAAGGATTGTCCTAAATACTCCAAGTGGCTCGCAAAGAAAGGTGACTTTTTTAGCTTTGTTTGTTTTGAAATTAATTTAGCTGAAGTATCACCTCACACTTGGTGGATAGATACGGGAGCTACTATTCATATAAGTGTTACATTGTAGGGTTGTCTAAGGAGCCGAACACCAAGTGAAGCTGAGAGATATATTTACTTGGGATATGGCAATAAAGCTCGTGTTGAGGCAGTAGGAGTCTATAGGTTGAAATTAGATTCGGGTTTTTATTTGGATTTGGATGAGACATTTTATGTACCGTCATTTAGACGAAATTTAATTTCTGTATCCTGTTTGGACAAATCTGGTTATCTTTGTTCATTTAGGAATGGAAAATTTAGTCTTCTCCAAAATTCAAATGTTATTGGTGCCGATTCTTTAATTGATAATCTATATAAATTAGACGTGCATGCCTCTCACATACATGAAACCTTGCATACTCAAAATTGTAGTACAAAGCAAAGATTAATTAATGAGAATTCTTCTATGTTATGGCACAAGCGTTGGGGACATATCTCAAGAAAGAGAATGGAAAGGCTTGTGTCTGAAGGAATTCTTAATCCCCTTGATTTTTCAGATTTTAATATCTGCATTGAATGTGTAAAGGGGAAACAAACAAATATAAAGAAGGTAAGTGCTAACAGGAGTTTAGCTGTCTTGGAATTGATATATACTGATATTTGTGGTCCATTCCCTACAGGTTCTTGGAATGGTCAATAGTATTTTATCACTTTCATAGATGACTATTCTCGTTACGGGTACCTATACCTAATACATGAAAAGTCACAAGCACTGGATGTATTCAAGGCCTATAAAGCTGAAATTGAAAATCAGCTTGATAGGAAAATTAAAGCCGTCAGATCTGACCGTGGTAGTGAGTACTATGGTAGATATGATGGATCAGGCGAACAACGTCCAGGGCCTTTTGCGAGGTACTTAGAGGAATGTGGTATTGTTCCTCAGTACACCATGCCAGGGACTCCTAGTCAAAATGGTGTAGCTGAGAGACGAAATCAAACCCTAAAGGATATGGTTCGAAGTATGATTAGTCATTCTTCATTACCAGAATCGCTTTGGGGAGAAGCCATAAAGACCGCAGTCTACATTCTTAATCGAATACCTAGTAAAGTAATAGCTAAAACCCCTTATGAGTTATGGACTGGAAAGAAACCTAGTATTAGGCATTTCCATGTCTGGGGTTGTCCAACTGAGGCTAGGCCTTATAAGCCTAATGAAAGAAAAAGGACTCAAGAACTATTAGTCGCTACTTTATTGGATATTCGGAAAGGTCAAGGGGTTTCAAGTTTTATTGTCCTTCAAGTAATACCATAATAGAGACGATAAATGCTAAATTTATTGAGGATGTTGAAAAAAGTGGGAGTATGGAAACAAAGAATGTTGTATTTGAAGAGGAGCATGTTAATGTTCATTTGATAAATACTGATAGTGATGAAGTGATCACACCTGTGATTACACAGAATGCTGATGCAAATCATCAAAATATTCCTGAGTTGCTTCCTACTAGTGCAAATGAAACTCAACAGTCTCAAGCTGAAGTGCCAATAAGGAGGTCTAATAGGGAGAGAAGATTAGCAATTCTGGATGATTATATTGTTTATCTTCAAGAACATGAGTTTGGTATAGGACTGGAAAATGATCCTACTTCTTTCAGTCAAGCTAAACAAAGTGTTCATTCCCGAAAATGGACAGATGCTATGTTAGATGAGTTAAAGTCTATAAAGGACAATTACGTATGGGATCTTATCGAATTGCCAAAGGGTGTGAAACCAATTGGTTGTAAATGGGTTTTCAAAACCAAACGAGACTCTAAAGGCAATGTTGAAAGATATAAGGCTTGTCTTGTAGCTAAAGGATTTACTCAAAATGAAGGTATTGATTATAAAGAGACTTTCTCTCCAGTTTCATCGAAACACTCTTTTAGGGTTATTATGGCACTTGTGGCTCATTATGATTTAGAGTTACACCAGATGGATGTAAAGACAGCATTTCTCAACAGCATCGTTGAAGAAACAATTTATATGGAGCAATCAGAAGGTTTTGAGACTGACGAATCAAAACATTTGGTTTGCAAATTAAAAAAATCCATCTATGGTTTAAAGCAAGCATCCCGTCAATGGTATAGAAAATTTGATCAAGTGATTTTCTCTTTTGGTTTTAAGGAAAATACTGTTGATCAATGTGTTTATCACAAAATCAATGGGAGTAAATTTTTTTTTCTGGTGTTATATGTTGATGATATTCTACTGGCAAGCAGTGACAAAAATTTGTTGCATGAGACCAAGAGATTTCTTTCAATAAAATTTGAAATAAAAGATCTTGGTGATGCATCTTATGTGTTGGGCAAACAGATCCACCGTGATAGATCACGTAGAATAATTGGCCTGTCACAAAAGGCTTATATCGAAAGGGTGCTCAGTAGGTTTGGCATGCAAAATTGTGCACCAGGAGATACACTCCTTGCTAAGGGTGACAAATTAAGTTTACTCCAATGCCCAAGAAATGATGTTGAAAGGAAATCAATGGAAGACATCCTTTATGCTTCAGCAGTGGGGAGTCTCATGTATGCTCAAGTTTGTACGCGTCCAGATATTGCGTACATAGTTGGAATGCTTGGCAGATACTTGAGTAATCCAGGTATGGATCACTGGAAAGTAGCCAAAAGGGTGATGTGGTATTTACAAAGAACAAAACACTATATGCTCACCTATCAGAGATCAGATCGTCTAGAGATTGTTGGGTATTCTGACTCCGATTATGCCGGTTGTCTTGATGGTAGGAGATCAACTTCAGGATTCATTTTCATGATAGCTGGGGGAGCTGTGTCGTGGAAAAGTGTCAAACAGACACTCATAGCTTCGTCTACCATGGAAGCAGAATTTGTTGCTTGCTATGAGGCATCAAATCATGCAATATGGTTGCGTAATTTTATCACGGGATTGCAAGTTGTAGATGGGATTGAAAGGCCACTACTTATCTATTGTGATAATAAAGCCGCTGAATTGTATTCCAAGAATAATAGGAGTTTGTCAAAAAGTTTGGTTATAAAAGAAAGAGTTCAGAATCTTCAAGTGTCGATTGAGTACATTAGTACGAATCTCTTGATTGCAGATCCGCTTACTAAGGCCTTACCACCTAAAGTTTTTAAGGAGCATGTTGCTTGTATGGGAGTGGTTAGTCCTAGTGATGTTTTATTCTAGTGGGAGTTTGTAGGTTATGTAATTTTTGACACTTGTTATGTGATCATTTTGATTTATTGGAAATTCTAAAATAAAGTTGCATATTTTTTTTTATTTGTGGTTATACATGAAGTTTGGAAAATATGTTAAGGAAGCTTAATTTGAGTTATAAAGTTGGACTAGTTGGAAATAGGCATGATAAAGAATCACATTTGCATGATATTTCCATGCTACACATCCATATTTGATCTATGTCACTGATTGCATTACTTTTGTGACCATAGATGAGTTCTGTCACGATAAATGCGACAACGACTGCTATGATCCGAGATTAATGTCTTTCAGTGGACCAGATTGTTTTAAGATGACACTCATGAATATTGACAGTAAAATTGAGCTCATAAAGTTTATAATATCTAATGTCTGGATGACCTATGTGGCCCAAGTGGGAGATTGTTAGTAATTTTCTGAAAGTGGGCCTACATAGTTCAATTATTCGATATTATACTCTGTCAAAATAAAGTATGAGTGTGGACAAATAGGTCACTTAAGTGTGATTAATTTAATAACATGACCGGGCTGTAGTTACATCTCTATTAGCACTTAATTTGGGTCAGGTTATGTGCGCTAAATGAGTATGGACTTTAATGTGTAGAAACCATTATTTTATACGGGCTAATTTAATTCTATTATGATGATGGGCTGTAATAGAATCTAGCCCAATTGTCTTTATATATATGGCTGTAGTCCCCACTCCAAACCCTAAGGGCTTCTCATACATTCATCCCATCGACGTGTGAGACTCAAGGTCTAGGGTTAAGGCGGTGGAAGACAAGCAACTGATTCAATCTACAATATTCATGGCTGCAGGTACGCTTCCGTATATATATATATATATATTTTCTATTGTCTTCAATGATTTGACACATATCTTCAGTAAAAGGTTTTTCTGTAAATCCTAACATCTTATAACAAGTAAAACTAGTGTCTTGTTAATACCTTGTGATGATCAATTTTTGGATTTCAACCCATTAAAGTTCTCCCAATTATCCCATTAGTAATTAATATGTGCAAGTAATTTGATCTTTTGCGGGATGTTGGAAAATTACCGATAAGGGGTTATCAAGAGTGTCAATTTTTGGTCACCCAAAAAAAAAAAAAAGAAGTGTCAACCTTAGGGATATTTAAAATATTTTCTAAAGTTAAACTAGATTAAATTGATACATATATTAAGTTTGGAAGAGACTGCCTCCTAAATCTTAGGTTCGTGTGTAAAGGAACTTGTGAGGAGTTGGGAAAGTTGAACATTTCTATGAACATAAATGGATAACAAAAATGATACAAAGTTTTGAAAGCTTCTAGTGCGTGCTATTGGATTATTTTTATACAACTGACAAGTAAATAATGGCAAAATGAACGAACACAACACAATCACAAAGAATGTAATATTTATATGCTTTGACAGTATGTCTATATTTACGAGTCTGATAAAATTTGATACTCTAACAATAGAGCAAGGGTGTGTTTGGTGTACCAAACTTTGGTGAAAATCTCTAAAAATTTCTATTATATTTTTAAACATTCTTACCTTCTCAAAATTCAAAAAAAATTTAATATCTTTTAAAAAAAAGTCGATAACTAAAATTCGGTTAATCAAATAGTAAAAATTTTTTTACCATTCTCACTGTAAACTCCCAAACTACCAAATAACACCCACTCTGACTATTTTTTCTGGGGTTGCAGAAACCATTTTGACAGATTGCAAAAACCGTTCAGATAAATTCACACAGCCAACTTCTGTCCAAGCGGATTGAAGAAACTATTTCGAGTCCGATTTGATTTACAAAGAGACCATGACTGATACAAAATTTTGAATCCATCCAAACAGAAATATAATCCGTCAAGGCAGGAATCTTATTGTTCATCTCCAAAAAATACGACTTAAGATGTATGTACCAAACACAAATAGTTTTTCAAATCACATTTTATCTCACATTTTATCATTCTAAACACACCCTAAGTAGAATTACAAGAAAAATGTGAGAGAACTTTAAAGAAACACTTTGATATATCTAATACTCTGTTCTTAACTCTTTTTTTTTCTCAATCCTAACTTTTGAAAACCCTAATTAGAACTTCTTCTTGATGAACAATACATTTCAAGATGTATATACCATGATACTCTAAGTAAATTTAATTTAAAAAACGTAGTTCGATCAAAAATAATTGGGCCGCCCTTTTGAGTTTCTAGCGAGTTTTCACATCCTTGAAGTACTCTTCCCGCAAAACTAAAATTCAAAAATAGGCCTCTCGGTATTTATTCACAAATCAAAGCGAGCTTCCCAAGGAGTACAAAATCTATACAATCATAGTATTGTACTGCAACCCTCCCCCCTCCCCCCCAATTTTCTCTATATTCTCACGAACTAATGTAAATTTAAATGGGTAGATGCTTTTATTCCACTCGTTTCGTTCAGATGCCTAAGTGTATGAGTATGAATCACAATTCTAATAATCTCCAACTTAGCAAATACTAACTCATTAGGAAATTGAATATCAATAACTCCACCTTGAATATTATAAGTTAGGAGCATCTCTTATCTAGTAACTAAAGATGTGAATCAACTCAAAGCAGTGCATTAACTTATCAATGGTAAGGACTTCGTCAACATGTCACAGCATTGTTAGAAGTATGAACTCTCTAGCACAAGTTCATCTGAATACACTTGAAATTTCTAAAACACTCCAAACAATCAATCAAAGAGACAAGATTGCTAACGAAGAAACTTTTATTGACTAGTAAGAAAAAACTTTGGGTCCGATTTCAGAAACCACCCAAATGGTTTCCATTATAAAATTAGATTACAAGATTTGAATGAACTCTCTACGACTTGTTGCATGAATTCACTCAAACTTTTGTTCGATTTCTCGATGCACCTAGACATAGTGAAAGTATTTTCCAACTCCTCAAAAAGTTATCTTGGAATCTTACACGACTTACAAACTCAAAGTATATAAAACAAGGATAAAGATTTTAAACTCTCAACAAAATAACTCTCTCCTAAGACTCTATAATATGTCCTTTAATTTTGCAGTGCCAAAACTAAAAGATGCGATGTTAGCTTTAAGAGGTATTTGGTTTATTGATAAAAAATAAAAATAAAAAAATTAGTATAAAAATAAAATGTGACGAAATTTAATTGAAAAAAATAAAAAATAATAATAATAAAAGTTGAAGTTATTTTAATAAAAGTTGAAGTTACAAACCAAACATTTCCTAAATCGACTTCAGTAATAAAACGTTAAAATAAGGTTTTACTGGCGTGTAGTTTAGCTATTATTACCCACTATTATTGACTGTGTGTTTATAAAAAAAAAAAAAAATTAATTGGCCATCATATTTGACTTTTGTTTGTGCAAAAAATATAAAAAAATATATTAAAAAAATAATTTATGAAATTTGACGCGGATGGCCTAATCTTTGAAATAAGAGCAAATTCATTAAAAGCTTCCTCGTTCCAAAAAGACAAAATATGTTCACTGAAGTAACACAAATAATATTAATAAGGTCAATCCAATATCAAAATTAAATTAAAAATTTCAAGTGTTATCTTTAAAAAGCTTGAATAATCCTATAATAAGTTTTCTCAAGGTTAATCATAATAATCAAATTCCAAAACTCACCTTTTTCTGTTCTATTTATTTTTATTTCTTGTGGTACCGAGTACTTCTGGGGTAATAATACTATTCTCAATAGAGCTAGTCACTCGGACAACTTGAGTTTGAATTGAAAAATTTAATAAGAGGAAAAAAATAAAAAAATAAAGAATAAAATTTAAAAAAAGTATAATATTGTTTAAGTTTTTAAAATTTTTAAAATTTCTTATTTAGTTATTTTTATTTTTTAAAATTTTATATTTTTCCCTTCTATAGAGAACACTACTGCGCTGCCCTTTATGACAAATCCTTGGATCCAAACACAACGAAGGTTACTTGGTCACCTACATGGTACATGCTTTTAACTTTATTACAATACGTCCAATAAACGGAATAACGAGTGTCAAATTTTGAAAATAAATAAATAAAACAGGTGAATTTTGAGTACTTAGATGTTTGCCATGTTTATCAAAAAGTGTGAAAATTGGTAAAACTTGAAAAAAATTGATAAAAAGTAAAAAAATTAAAAATTTTTAATGAAAAAAAAAAGTTAGAAATTTTTGTCATATTTAACACTCCAAGAGCACCCTCGCCAAAGAGAACCACATGTTTCTGAGAATGTACAATGGAACATTAAGACACCCAAATTAATTTCTCGAAATCATGAACAAAATCGAGAACGAAAAAACATTCCCCTTCCTGTAACTTTCATTTTCTTAGTTGTAGAGAGGGATAAAAGCAGGGACGAAATTAAAATTTTAAGTTAAAAGGTTAAAGAAAATATAATTGATATTATAAATTATATTTAATAAATAAAAATAAATTAATATATATGAATAAATGATATAAATAGTTAGCTTTCTAATTTTTTAGATTATATAAATAATTAAAAAAATAATTAAATTTTAGTAATATTGGTTTAAAATTTAAATTTTTTTATTCAAAAATTTATATATAATACTAGTAGTATTTTTCTACTGAGGTTAACTATTTTTTTTAATTTTAAGGGGACGAAACTATAAATGCTCCCTTGTGTTTTTTTCTAGGTCAGCAGATTTCCAAATTTTGATGCTATTCAATTACAAATTTAATGATTCGTTTATGTCCGAACAACAAATTTATACCTTGTACTTGGCCAGTAAACCAAACTGCTGCTTTTCCAGGACACCTAAAGGATTCCATAGAAAAATGACCAACTCTTTCACCTAAAGGAGGCCCCCAAAGAGTTGCCATTCGTATAATCCCGAACCTGGTCCAATTTGATACAATGCCAATCGAACTTCTGGAATATATATATATATATATATATGTGTATGTATATATGTATTGAAATCTCCACCACTAATTTAAAGGAAGCAATTTAAAGTTAAGCAACATATTCCATGGTTGATCGTAGAAATAAAGTCGAATCTTTGTTCGTACAAAAAAGCAGCTGCGTAGAAAGACAAAGGCCTTGAAACCATCCATGACCATACCACTTTAAAAACAACAGAACAATTGTCCCATCTTTGGAGAACCAACACGACTGACTTTGAGAGGGAATTCAAGAAGATAGCTAGGGAGATATATATTTAAAAAAAAAAAAAAAAAACCTTCAAATTGCCTAATAAAGGTGATGTCTTCTGTCATGCAACCATCTCCAGCTGTAAAAAGAAAGAAAATAAAATGAAAATAAGGTCATCTCTCAGTGGTAGGAACAATAGATAAGCTGTTTACAAAGGGAAGTGGGGAGGGAGGGAGGGAGGGAGGGAGAGAACTTTTTGTTTTAAAATAAAGCATTCATTAAAGTGGCTCTTAATGCTTGATTTAAAGCTTCGATCAGTGAAGATGGAGTATTTAATTCGTCAAAAATAACTAAAATTTATTAGTTTTTATTAATTTTTTTGGGATACCTTTTTCCAATTAAAATTTATCACAAATTATTTTTACATCAAATTTTTATATTTTACTGTACTTTTTAATTAAACTTTTATCAACTAAACACTTTCCCAATACGTGAAAGGAAAAAGTACGCTGAGATGAAAAATGTAAGGGAGAAAAATAAAAATATCTCATTTTTTGGGTTGATGAGTGAGAAGAATAAATAGATATTTTGCAACAAAAATAAAAAATAATTTTTACTTAATTAAGCATAACAAAACAATTCAAATTAGTAATTTTATTTCGATCTTCCACATGTTTAATTTTCTTTTTATCTCCAAAATTCTTGTTTCAACCATAACTTATGAAAAAATTACCATAACTAGTATCTTCGTAGTGTTTGATTTGTTGCATTTTAAGAAGAATTATATATATATATATATATATTATTTTTAAATTTGCAATTACTTAACCTATGCATGTTTATAAATGAGAAATTACGATGATCGATCTACCCATACATAAAAGATGCACTCGTCTATGTTTAAAACAAGGCTGCTATTCTCAATTATCAGTAGAATTTAAATATGAAAATTTTGTTTAAATACGAATTTTTAAAGGTAAAAAAATAAATTGCAAAAAATGAAGTAATTGAGTTGATCATGAGTTACCAGTGGAAATCCCATCTGGGGCGGACTTTGGACATCCGATTCTCGCCATACGGGTAATCGGTCTCAGGCCCGTTTTGCGTTGCGGAAAGCACAGCAACCAATGCAGTAGACGCCGATAAGCAGGACGAGGACCACAATGTTGAGGACCGAGATCTTGTGCCAATCTCTTCTCACGCTCTCCAACACACCCGCTTTGCATGAATCGCACTCGTAGCACAGCACGTTCGGGTCGTTGCTCCATCGGTAACAGTCGGGATCTTGGGTCATCATCGCCCCGCCTGCCATCGGCGCCGCCGCATAGCTGCATGAAGTTGGTGGCTTGCAACACCCGGACTGTGTACATATATATTGACATGAACAGTTTTATCATATATTAGGTACGTAGTATTAGCATATGTTTAGGTTCTTTTAATAAGTTTATGGTTATTGTAAATAAGATGGTAAGGAATAGAATATCCACGAAAATTGTCATTTCGTACTTAAATTAATTAATTTTTTCAAACTCGTTTTCACTTTAAACTTATTTATTTTTTAGTTTGAAATCCTATACTCTCAAGAAAACCCATTTAAAACAAGTTCCGTTCATTTAAATTTAATTTTTAGTTTAGCATAAAACCAAATTCAAGTAATTGTTGGACAATTAGAATTTCACAACTACAAAATTACTAAACAAATAGGTACTAATTAAAAACTTACTTTCCGGTAGCCGACCTTATCGTATCATAGTGGCTGGTGGTTTTTTTGTTCATACAAGGTAAGAGTTCGCTTGCTTTGACATCGACGTTGGAGGATAAGAAATATATCACACGTTTTTTTTTTTTTTCTTTTTGTGAACGGGTAACATATCATACCTCTTTAACATTTAACTAGGTTAATTTTATTAATATTATATATTTTCTATAATATAGTATATTGTTTAATATTAATATTACACAAATTAATGCTTAAGTTACTTATGATCTCATATATATATATAAATATATATAAAATATAACATAAAGTATATCAATCGAGTAATTAACGGGTATACTACGGGCACGTAGCAGGTGACATAGTACTCTATTAGTATAAATAGGTATTTGGTACTTTGTATCGATTACTTTATAAACAAATTTTAAACGCGTTTCAATTTCAAACTCATCCTAATTCTACTCGGATACTTCTCAACGAATTTTAATGAATTCGGGTGAGTTGGTTACTTCAGTGTACTCATTTCACTACCATCCCTAATTGTAATAGCTTATTTTGTTCTAAGTTTTGTTTGTTTTAATGTAAATTATTTTTTAAAAATTATTTTTGTTATTTAAAAAAATTATATTGAAATTAGCCTAATTAAATGTTAGAATTAAGAATTAAGATGAAAATATGAAAACTAATATATGCGCGATAGGTAGCGGAACTACGTGGACACAAGGGGTTTACTTGCCCCTTCCCTTAATTGTTTTAGGTGAAAAGACAGAAACATCTTTATTAATTTATTTTTACTATAAAATTGCCATCGACCCTAATTTTTCTTTCTTTATTTTAAATTCCTTATTTCAATTAGTTTTTCCGGATTCTCCAAATAATTAATTTGGTAAAAAAGATATATACAATAGTCTGTCAAAATCATTTTAATTATTTGTAAAATATAAAAAAAGTATAAGTTAAATTTTAGAATTAAGGATGATGTTTAATTTTTGTATTATTTCTAAATATTAATATAAAATATATTTTTATGTAATTTTATATGCATTTGTGTTCCATCTTAATAAAAATTATATATAGATCCTCCCTGGGTTCATCAAACATAATAACAAGAAAAAAAAAAAAAGAAAAAGGAAAGAAGAAAGTAAAAGAAGATCTAACAATATGATTTGTAGTGATAAATATTGTGATAAAATGAGATAATTTGTGAATTTGTAATTCGTGCAGTGAGATAAAAAATAAATAAATTTTAAAAATTTTTCAAAATTTTCATAAATTTATAACAAATTAAACAGAATCGTAATATTTATAATAATTGGTATAATGTCAAAAGATGCAAATCATTTATATAATATATAGTAGCAGATGCATATTATTTCTCCACACCCTGGATAAACAAAAAGTAGTTTGGACTATATTAACATACCTCGAAGAGATCCTAATACAAAAATAAAACACACAAGTTCTGTGGAGTGCCATTAAAAAAAAAAAAAAGAAAAAAAAAGGACAAAACCGAGAATTCATCAATTTTTGCTGGTCATTTTTACGAAGCCTGATAAAAAAATGATGAAAAGTAAAGTTTAAAAACATAATTTCAATTCGTACCTATATATAACTAGAGTTTCAGAGAGAGAGAGAGAGAGAGAGAGAGAGAGAGAGAGTTATGAACTGGAAGAACCTCAAAATTCTCCATCCAAAACAAACCTAAATGAAGCAATCAAATTTATGGTTTATGGTTCAAATTACTCTAACCTTGAAGAAAAAAAAGTGAATATATTATATATACAAATATATATATATATATATAGACAACACACAGAACAAACAAACAAGAGATGGATGACCTGGATGGGAGTCAAGTCTCGTTGAATATAATCGAAAGGAGTCCAATAGGCAATCTTAGCACAAGTTTTGGAACCCAGTATGCAGCTCCTAATAGTCTCCCAGTAACGAGGGTCCCTAATTCTTTTAGTCAGCCAGGGCGAGTAGTCTTGGAGGCGGTACTCCTTGTAAACCCTGCCGGGAACTTCCACTCCGCCGCCGTGGCTGGTGACCACAAACCCAAATACGGTCAAACCCAGGAGAGCCCCTATGATGAACAACATGACCACCAAGTACACCCACAGAGCCCACGCAACGTGAAAGCAAGCCCCAATGAAGCCTGCGAGGGAGATTACGAGGATTATGAATCCCATCACCAGAAGTGGTGTTTGGAGGAAGCTCTCGCAGCTTGTGCTGCTCCTCGCCATCCATAGGCCCTGCTCCGATCATTGGAATTGAGGCTAAGAGACTGAAGAGGTTCAACAAACCGATCACTGTGTTGCTGAATCTATACATCTTGATCGATTTTAGCACATGCTAATTAATTATCTCAACACAGCCACTATACAAAGCAGCACTAAAACCTCTTAGATTTTAGTAGTAGCTCAAAAAAGCTGGCGGGCTGAGAATTGAGCATCAATTTCATATATGGAGTGTTCCACGCAAGCAAAGCATAAGGGGCAGCTTCGTAAAATAGTATGTGGGGTCCTGTTATTTGCTTTGGGACTGGTATGGTAAGTTATCTCTACTCGTAACTTGCAGCCAGATAATTAAATTAAAATTTAATAGTGAAGATGTAATCACATTTTTTTAATTTAAAAAACAAATAAATGTATTTGAATTCTTAAATTTTATATCAACTGGTTTTAATCTTAACATTACCGAGCTGATATACATTGGTAGACGTACTTTTGGAATGTCTCAAGCTGTAATCCAATTAATTTCGTCTAAAAAAATATTTTTTAGTTTAAAAAATATATATAATTTTTTTAAATTTAACATATTTAAATTTTTATAACCCAATATGTTGTCTTTAAATCTTTTATTAATCTAATTTTTATAACACAACTAATTACTTTATCTTTGAATCTTGTGTTCTGCGTGGGTTAACCCAAATACTGAATCCATCCTTATCTATGTGAAACTCCCCTTCCCCCTGCAAGTAGCTTTCGGATATGGAACCTTTCTGCTTATTTATTAAGCATTACAAGAATAAGAATTTGGGCCTTCTACCAAGTAAGGGATAGATTATTTGGATGCCTTTCCTTCTTATCTTCTCTTTGAGAATTTTTTTTATTTTTTTAATTAATTGTTTGATTCTCTTAGCCGCTATTTTTTTTTCTTTTTTAATTAATTGTTTGATTCTCTCAGCCGCTACACCAATTCCAAGTGCGCACAATTACAATTCTTGCCATTAATTACTTTCAAGCAGTCCTGGATTAGCGATTTTAAATAGCAAAATTAATTAACTACTTGTATATAATTAGGAATAATACAAAGTATATATATATAGATTTTATATATTAAATTATGCTGTTAAATACGCAACAAATATTTTATTAATTGATATATAACATAATTAATATTTCTGTTGTAAAGGATATATAAACCACACAAATATCACAACATTATACATATGTATGTGTCGAAATATATATATATTACATCGATAGTATTAAAGTTATGGCAACTTAGGATCTCCACCCTCCATGTATGAGTGAATCACATGCGGTCCACTTAAATTGTCTTGTAAAAATTAGATAATTGTCAGATTTTGCATTTGTAATTCTGAAAATTTGAAAGTGTGTAGAAAGATAAAGGCCTCGAAACCATGCATGTCTATACCCTGTAAAACAACAGAACAATTGTCCCATCTTTGGAGAACCAAAAGACTGACTGGGAGTTGAGAGGGAAGAAGATGGAAAAAAAAATAAGTAAATAAAAGAAAAAGAAAAAAAAAAGGAAAGAAGAGAAAAAAATAAAAGAAAAGAAAGAAAACAGTAGAAAAGAGAGAAGAAAAGCTTTAGATTGCCTAATAAAGGTGATATCTTTTGTCATATAGGCAACCATCTCTACCTGTTAAAAAAAGGGGAAAAAAATGAAAATAAGGTCCGAATAGATACACTCTTTCTAAAGGGAGGGGAAGAGAGAAGTGAGAGAGGGGCTTTTTTACCAAGGTAAATTCATCAGTCATGGAGAATCCTTGACTAGAGAAGACATAGGTAATGGGATTTTTGAAAATTTAAGCCATTTTAATGAGTTGTTACTTTAAATTAATAAGATTAACAGTGGTTAATTACTATGAATTGGTTTTCTATTAATTTGAATAATATTAGCCTTTTATTAGTAAGTAATATGTTGAAGAAGAGAAATTTTTACTTTTAAAATAAAACGTTCATTAAAGTGGCTCTCAATGCTTGATTTAAAGCTTGGATCAGTGAAGGAAAATAGTACGTAGGAAAGAAAAATGTAATGAAAAAATTAAAATTTGTTTTATTTTTTTTAGGTTTATGAGTTAAAGGAATTAATAGGTATTTGTAACAAAAATAAAAAGTATTTTTTACTTAGTTAAACATAACAAAACAATTTGAATTAGTAATTTTATTTTCCTTTCACATGCATTTCTTTTATCTCCAAAAATTCTTGTTTCATGCCATGCTAGCATGAAGGATGATCAAGCCAAATGAAGCAACCCAAAACTCTTCGGACACCTGTCGAGATGAATGGCTGTCCACACAATTATGCAATCAACAAAATGTGTAACAAGGGAAAAATGCAAAATTTTGGCTAAGTATGAAAATTCCATTCGGACAAGTGGTCGTGAGCACACTTTCACAACTGATAAAAAGCTTTCAACTTAAGAAGACAAAAACAATCAACTAAAGTAAGAAAACCATTCAAACGACCGTGCGAATGACATATCGTGCAGACACTTATGTGTGTCATGTCCCAAATCTCGTAACCTATGGGGTAAGTGAGTTATGCCATATAGAATATGCATCAAATATACCAATTCCTTGATTAGAGCCATAGCCACCCTAGAGCAGACACTCATAGTCTAAAATGATAACCTAACAGTAAAATAATAAGTAAGTCTTGGTCTGACCAAGTTACAATGCTCCAATTATAGTCCCAACAGAATAAATAAAAGAAATATTTTAGCCTTATGGCCTTACAATCCAATGGAACAAATCTAAATAGAATATTAATACAATCGAGACTGGTTTAAAATAAATGCATTAATTAAAAAAAAAAACCCTAAGTTAATTCAATGAAGCGACCCCCTTAATTGTCAGTTCCGCACTTGCAACATAATTGTAAGGACGTGAGCACTAATCCACTTGTGTTCACGATATATAATAAAGATATATATAATATGTAGTAAGAACCTAGTAGCTTAAAATTGTGTTATTTCAATGTTGAAATATCAGATCTCAACTGCATAATTAAACTAATAGACCACATCAAATATCAACAATTATATCATCACATTGTCAATAGCTGAATTATCGTCTTCCTATATCGTTTATCATTTACCATTCATCACATCAAATCATTGGGTGGATATGTCGTTTTTATAGAAATGATTAACTAAATATGTCGTTGTTCGGGCCAAAACCTCGGGCCACGATTAGCTAAATAGACGTCATATTGTAAAATACTAATCCACTGGCATAATTACCAAACCCTTATGCAGTTTAAGCCTTTCCAACCCAAGGGTAATCTCTGTACCTTTCTTATTTTCTCTAGTATCTGCTAAACCTACTATTACAACATCACTCACATTTCTTTTATTTCCATTATTATCATTTCAGCATAACATCTCGTTAAATCAATCATTATCCTCGTATCATGACTTCCATTATCATTTTCCCCTTGATAAGTCACTCTAGTATTTCAAATTTAGACATCCTAATTCACATCTTTTTGTAGATTTTAGGGGTGTTATAAAAAATCAAAAAACCAGACCAACAGAAAAAATCGGATCGAACCAGATTTTTTAAAATGTGGTTTGGTTCCAGTTTGAAAAATCTTAATTTTTTGAAATCGGTTCAGTTTTCGGTTTTGAGGGTTTTACAACCGAATTAGACCGAACCAAAGTGGTTATAATACGAACATGTAGCGAAATGTAATGGCTGCACTAGCTGGGGCTCGAACTCATCCCAAAGTTAAATCAAGCGGTGACTTTACCACTGGGCAACACCCATGGGTTGCTTATTTTTCAAAGAAAAACTAATTTTATTACATATCATAGATAATGTATTAACAAAACCCTAAGCCTATGTCAAATATTCAGATTCATTCCTAGCTTGAGTCACTTGACAACGGCGAATCTCGCTCTTCAGCGAAGCAGACATTGGCGAGGAACGGTAAGTATCTCATTCTCTTTCTCTCGTTCTCTTTTCAGTGTTAACCTCATCCCCATCGTTGCTTTTCTTTATCTTTTGTTTGTGTGTTTCAAATTAGGGCTTTTCCCAATTTGGGCATTTGCGGCTTTGTGCAAACAATAATCTCTCTGTCTCTCTATTACACACACACACCTTGACGACAGCGAGGTGACTATCTCTCTATCTCGCTCTGCGTTTGTGCGAACCAAATTAGTTGATTAGGGTTTTTTTTTTTTTTTTTTTCCAAAAGATAGATTTGTTGAGTGTTGGGCTTGAATATTGATGTTGGAATTTGTTCAGATTTTGGGTATTTAGATTAAATGTTTCTGTTGATCTGTTGAGTACATATATTTTGGGTATATGGATTTTGTTCCAAAAATTGATTTGTTGCATGTTTTAGATTTTGGGTATATTGATCTATTACAGTGTGTACTTTTTAAAAAAAAAATTATTTTACAGTTTGTTCCTTACCATAGTTACGAAAATCGTATACTATGAAAAATAAAGTTTTTTTTTTTTGGTAATTGTGAAAATGAAGTTATGAATATTATGATTATTTATGGATACAAATGTGTAACATTATTGTGTTTTGCATTTTTTCCGATAAGTTTGTGCAAGTTTTCAACTGGATTACATGTCTTTTTCTTTGTAGATGAATGATTCTGAGGTTACTGGAATTGAATTTGAGAAAGTTAATAATGAGCCCATCATAGTGAAATATAATGAACCCATTCAGAAAAGAAAACGAAGTCCAAAACATAATAGGATTAATCGGTCTTCAGTGTGGGATCATTTTGATAAATTACCAAAGGAGGAGGGTGCTATGAAACAGGCAAGTTGCAAACACTGTGGCCAAGAGTATTGCTGTGATTCCTCTAATGGGACATCATCAATGAAAAACTATATTGTCAAACAATGTAGAGTTTATGAGTTTAGCGAGTTCAATCTTAAGAGGAACAAAGATAAAAAGCAAACAACCTTGGGGTTTGAACCCATGAGCCAAAGAGGCACGACTCTAAAGCTTACTGCTGCTAGCTTTAGTGTGGAGGCATGTCGAAAGGCCTTGGCAGAAATGATCATTCTTGATGAATTACCCTTTCATTTTGTTGATGGTCAAGGTTTTAAAAAGTTCATATACGTGGTGCAGACAAAGTGGTCCAATCCCCCGAGTAGACTAGTGGTTGCAAAGGATTGTATCAAAATTATAGAGAAATTCTAGAGAAATTCTACTTTTAATGCCAGTGCTAAAAAAGCATCCTGACTGTAGGAAAAAGAATCCTGGGATATGAATATGCAAGAGAAGATCAAAGTTGCTAGTAAGAAAAAAGAGGAAGGGAATGCCTATTTTAAGGCTGGCAAATACGAAAGAGCCTCGAAGAGATATGAGAAGGTATTATTATTTTTTTTTTTTGTTTGATTAACTAAATCTTCGTCACGTGTTGTAAAGTTTAGATTAGATTTGGTTTTGATCTTCCTAACAATATTTACTTTGGTTCACATGGGGTGAAATTTATTGAATATGACTCCACTTTTAATGATGAAGAGAAGCAACAAGCAAAGGTGTTAAAAGTAACTTACAATTTAAAACAATGCTGCTTGTAAGCTGAAATTAAAGGACTACAAGTAGGCAAAGAAGGTTTGCACCAAGGTCTTGGAAATTGACAGTACGAATGTGAAGGCACTTTACAGGAGGGCACAGTCATATATTCAACTTGTTGATTTGGATTTGGCTGAAGCGGATGTAAAGAAAGCCTTGGAAATTGACCCTGACAACAGGTATGTTTACCTTACTAATGGAAGGTTTGATCATTCTCACAGAATGGTGCTTATTGAACCAATATATATTGTTCATTCATGTGAAATGAAATGGAGAAACTAAATCTAGATTCGGAATAATAAAAAAAATTTCCCTTCCAGTTGCCCTCCTCACCCTTAACTTAAGCAAGGATGAGGGGTCTCTTGAATACCAAAAGACCATTTTCCTCCCAAATATATATGATATATTTTAATAAGGTAAGCTTTGGGGCAATGGTATGGTTATTTTTCATAAAGTGGAGGTTGTGGTCCAATAGTCATAAACAGTTTTAGTTTTTTTCAGTTATTAGGAACTTAAAAGTCAGAGGTTATGCGCGGGGTGTTATTATGTTATATAACATATATTTAGAGATGAGGTTGTTGCCAAGTATAATTAATATTGAAAATTTATCAGTTATTTTTATGTTATCCTAGTAACATTTGAATTGGTACTTTTTATTAAGGATGTGAAGCTCGAGTACAAGACCCTAAAGGAGAAAGTAAAGGAGTACAACAGAAAAGATGCCCAATTTTATGGCAATATCTTTGCAAAGATGAACAAATTAGAGCAAGTTAAAACTACTGTAAGTAGACAGTGTGCTTTTGTACTCTCCTGCCTTTTGAATTGAAGGCTTATTAATAATAATACTCTGCTGGTTCATGTGTTCAATGTGATTAATTGCACTCTGCTTGTGCTCGTATTCAATATAATTAGACCAGAATGAAAACTGGATTGAAACCGGAACCGGATTAAAACCAGACCGACACCGGTTGAACCGAAACCGAATTATATCAACCAATTCTGGTTTTGAAAATTTCCAAACCAAAAATTTAGTTTGGTCCCATAAATAGCCCAAAACTGGACCAAACCGGACCGATATCACCCCTAGCAGATTTAATTAATTATTTTCACCAAGTAGCACAATAATATATTATAATATGTTATTTGTGTAAAAAGTATCTACATATTAATTCAACATTTAATTAACCATAAACTTTAAAGAGACATTGTAAAATGAAAGATAAATGTAAGTCAAAGAAGAAATAATCAATATATGATTAATATTTATAGTGTCAAACCATAAACAATTTTTTTTTGTTTTTATTTATTTATTTATTTATTATATCTATTTATTTATTTTAACTCCAAGGACAAAAATGTCATTTCACAAACTTTAAGGTCACTCTATAATTATTCAACACTTTTATGGCCCAATTTGAAATTTTTTGAAAACATTTGGGGCTAGTTCATAACTACTTAAAACTTTTAGGGGCAAGTAGTGAATTTCAAAACAATTTTCTATGGCTAAGGCTTGCTGCCAAAACTTTATGAAAATTCCAAACCCACACAATCACACATACAGTGAAAGTAATCACACAAGAGAATAACGAGAAAACCCTATCACAGGGAGAAAAACCTCTATTTACAATCCCACTATCAATTGGTTACAAGACTCTACTCAGACTCTCTATGAATCACTCGCACGAATCCTTTTATCACTCTTGCTCGAATCACTCGATAAACCCTACAAGCAGGCTTTCTGCCTCACACAGAAAGTGAAAAAAGAATACAAAAAGAATTTAGAGAAATAACATGAAAGCCCTCAATAATCAAAGACTCTTTCTCTCGGTCCCTATAATATGTTCTCCATACCCTTTATTGACAGAGTTGGTTTCACATATATAGGGTTACACAAGGTTGCCTTAGTTTGGCAAAATAGGAAATTAAATCCGAACAAAATATTCATAGCTCGATCCCTCGCGCTCCCATCCTCCAGCCTACGACCTGTACTGGAATTTTTATGCTTTAGGAAATAATACTGGCGCAGCCTCGCTCTCCCATCCTCCTGCTTGCGGACCTCACTGGAATTTCTAGGACACCTTGGCGCACCCGCGCACTCCTTGCGGGCTGCCTGCGTGCTTGGAGCGCACCCGCGCGCTCCCCGCGCCATGCCTGCGAGGTACACTGGAATTTCATCCACGTTCCAAAAAGCTGCGTCTGAATCCCATTAAGTTTTGTAATCCTTCACACCAATTATAATTCTTCAAAATCTTGGTCAACTTGATTCATTTTATCTCCTTAATTGTTCAGAATTCTTCAAATCTTCAATTTGTATCACTTTAGGAAACTTTAATAGCATTCCTAATTTAACTAAGATTTTGATTGGATTTGTCACAAGACTTTACAATCTCCCCCTTGGCAATTCCATATCAAAACTTAAGTTAAATTTTAAAATCTGCTCAATTCTGCACGTACTGAACACACACATCAAGGCACCATGTGGTGATATAGAAATGATCAATGATGTCATTACCAAACTAACACACTGAGCACATAATACATAATATATCATGCCATAGCCGAAACAAGTTCACATATTACATACATAACCTGAAATGACTCCCCCTTTTTGATATGGAAATGACAAACTCACAAAAATACGGGGAATGATGGAAAAAAATAAAAATAATCAGAACAGATCAAAAGAACCCACTGCCATCATCAAAACCACCACTGCCACTGCCGCCAGCACCATCAGCTCCTCCAAAAGAACCACCACCAAATTCAGTGTCATCATCATCATCGTCCTGTGGTAGCTCATCCTGAAATGCTCCCCAATTATCAATCTGGCGATGTAAGGACTGAAATTGAGTGATGCACAAATCTGTTAACGCTTGGATGTTTGCATCGATAGTATCCAACCGCCCATTAATTGTAATCTGATCAGCACGAATATTTTGAACCTCCCCATCAAGTCGCAGCAAAGACAAAGACATGGAGTTCATAGTAAATGGACGTGTGCTACGACTAGATTCAGCCTCGTTTGGTGCATCAAGTGTGTCATCCACAGCCTGACTAACTAATTTCCTAGCAGTAAGGTGGGTGATGGGTGTAGGCTGTGGAGTGAGGCCAGAAAAAGGTAAGTCAATGTGATGGGACTGTATAATTTTGGTGACAAGAACACCAAACGGAAGAGAATCTTTTGTGCGTTTCAATTGTTGAGCAGTGAACATGAGACGAAACATGAATAAGGCAAGATCAAAATGAAGACCCATCAGTATGGCATACATGACACGACCTCTTCTAAGTGTGACATCAGAATAATGTGAGGTAGGATCCATGGATGCAGACACAAATAGATTAAGCATGCGATGATCGGTTTTGAGATGCCTATGAACATATGTTTCACCACGCCAGGATGGTGATCCAGTCATAATACTAAAGACATTGGTCAGTTCTTATTTGGTGGAAGACACACCATCTTGAGTAGGATAGAAAAGTGAAGAACGTTCCTCAAGAGTAGGTCGGGCAATGCCCAAAATGGAGGCAATAAAATCAATAGTGACAGTGATGGACACACGATTAACTGAAGTCTTAAAGATGGCATTTTCAAAATCAGTCTCACAAAAATTTGCGTAAAATTCTTGCACCAACTTCACAGGAACAAATGCAAATAGAGAAGTAACAGACTCCCAACCTAACTGGCAAACAAAGGTTGAATCATGGGAAAATCATTTAAGTTTATTTGACGTTCAATGAGAACTGGGCGTTTGGAAAACAACGTGCGGAATTCATTTTGATTCAAAAATTGATTGCCAGATGTGGAGGAGAACCCAGTTCGACTTCTTTTAGACATGTTTAGGAAAATAACAGAAATTAAATGAGAAAGACGTGAAGAGTACCTAGAATGCACACATGCAGACACAGACGCTGGAGAGGAAGCTGGATGGTCGCTGGTGCGGAGGAGAAACACGGGCTGGAAAATGACCCGTGAATTGTCCAGACCTCATATATACCCCACAGCGCTCCCGCGAGCATCCAGCGGGTAGCCTGCGCTAGGGGCGGCAAAGGGGCGCGCATCCTGCGTCTTTCCTGCGAGGATCTCGCGAAGGGACGCGCAACCTACGTCTTGCTTGCAAGGCTCTCGGGAAAATCTTGTAAGAGTAGATTTGGACACAGACAATCAAAACCAAAAAAGAGACAGTAGAAGAATTCATTAAAAATGTAAAAAAAAATTTTAATTCCACTATACCAATGCATGTACATCAATCTCTCACCCTCCATAAATTCAAAAATTCATATTTTGATTTTCCAAGAAGATTGTCAATTCTATGTCGGGAGGTGAAATAAGTCATAAAATTGAATAAATGCTTGTGCACGTGTGAGTTTTTGACTATAATATACATATAGCCTCCCTCTCAAACAAATCATAGACTCAAAAAGTTAAATTTGATGTACCAAATGAATTGAGAGCCAATCTTCCTCTTTTTTTTTTTTTTTTTTTTTTAACACTTGGCGGCTTTCACATGCTTATGGGTAGGTAGCTATTCCCTTAACAATCAACAAGTCATTAAGGGGCTTCTCACTGGTTCTACCGGTAACCCTTTCCAAGATTTATTTTTTATTTTTTATTTTTTTTATTATGCATAACTTTGATATGCACATATCAGGCTCCTCAACATTTTTTAAACACATCAAACAATAACCCTTGATTCGTAGAAAAGAAGAGAAAAAGATATATGCATGTACAATCAAGTGTCATAGGAAGTACTCCAAAATTATGACAAAACTCACCAAGACACTTCGTATCAAATTACAGGGAATGCAAAAATTATGAACTTATTGAAATCTATAAATTTGGAAGATTTAATGCACATGTAACAGTATAGAAGTCATAAAATATTTTCAACTTAATTAATAAACTTCTAGCTTATCTTTTAGATTTCAATGGTGTGCACAAATGCCTACAGATTTTCTTAGAGACTCGAAGCGAAGGGCATCCAAGGGTTTTGTGAAAAAATCAGCAAGTTGACTTTTAGTTTGCACGTGCTCCAATATGATGATGTTTTCTTCTACCAGCTCTCTAATGAAGTGATGCCTAATGTCTATATGCTTGGTGTGAGAATGCAAGACAGGGTTCTTAGATATACTAATAGCACTCATGTTATCACAAAACAGAGTAATAGGGCTTGCTCCATTCCATAGTCAGCAAGCATTTGCTTTATCCATAGGAGTTGGGTACAGCAACTACCAGCAGCAATGTATTCAGCCTCTGCAGTAGATAATGAAATGGAGTTTTATTTCTTATTGTGCCAAGAGACTAAATTATTTCCAACATAGAAACATCCGCCAGAAGTGCTCTTGCGATCATCTACACTTCCTGCCCAATCGGCATCAGAGTATCCCGCAAGATCAGAATTGGTGTCACATGTAAACCATATCCCAAACTCTAGTGTACCACTAACATATTTTATTATCCTTTTGACTGCATGCAAGTGTGATTCCTTAGGATCAGCTTGACATCTAGCGCAAACACCCACACTAAATGCAATGTCAGGTCTACTAGATGTAAGATATAACAAACTCCCTATCATACTTCTATACATGGTCTGATCAACACTTTTTCCACTTGGATCTTTATGCAATTTTGTACTTGTGCTCATGGGGGTTCTAGTATGTTTTGCACTTGAGAAGCCAAATCTTTTCACTAAGTCTCTAGCATACTTGGATTGTGAAATGAAAATCCCATTATCTTCCTGTTTAATTTGGAGTCCAAGAAAGTAAGTCAACTCACCCATCATGCTCATCTCAAACTGTGTAGACATTAACTTACCAAACTCAACAGCATAAGATTCACAAGTAGAACCAAATATAATGTCATCCACATAAATATGTGCAATTAAAATGTGCTTAGAATCCATGTGAAGGAATAATGTCTTGTCTACACTACCACGAGTAAATCCAGATTCAATAAAAAATGCAGTGAGTCTTTCATACCATGCACTGGGAGCTTGTTTCAAACCATAAAGAGCCTTTTTCAATTTAAAAAACATGATTTGGAAATTTAGGATCCTCAAACCCTCTAGGTTGTTCTACATAAACTTCTTCTTGAAGAACACCATTCAAAAATGCACTCTTGACATCCATTTGAAATAATCTAAATCTCAACAAACATACAACAGCCAAAAGCAACCTAATGGATTCAAGTCTAGCAACTGGCGCAAAAGTCTCATCAAAGTCAATTCCCTCTACTTGTGTGTAGCCTTGTGCAACAAGTCTAGCTTTGTTTCTAATGACATTCCCAAACTTATCACTTTTGTTTTTAAATATCCATTTAGTCCCAATTACATTAGTGTGAGTAGGTCTAGGTACTAAGGTCCACACATCATTACGAACAAATTGATCTAATTCTTCATGCATGGCATTTAACCAATTTTCATCAAGCAAGGCTTCTTTAATATTTTTGGGTTCAACACAAGAAACATAGCATACATAAGTTACCTCATTCCTTTATTGCATGCGTGTTTTCATCTTGTCAGTTACCTCACCAATGACTTGACTAACTGGATGATTCAACTTTACTCTGGATGATGGTTCCAACTGCTTTGTGGTTTTGGCATTTTCAACTTTGTCTTCTTTTCTCAATCCAATGTTTTCTTCTTCCATATGCTCTTGTGCTTCTTCAATCTCCTTTATATATTCATTATCTTCTTCACTCTGTTCAAGGACAGTAGCATTAGTATTGTCATCAACAATTACATTGGCAGATTCCATCATAGAAGATGTATTTAAATTATAAACACGAAAAGCACGACTAGTAGAAGAGTAGCCCAAGAAGATTCCTTCATCGCTTTAGGAGTCAAACTTTCCAAGATTTACCCTATCCTTGAGGATGAAACATTTACTCCCAAAAACTCTGAAATACTTAACATTGGGCTTCTTACCATTCCATAGCTCATAGGGTGTTTTAGATGAATTAGGACGAAGATATACCCTATTTGCTATGTAACATACTATGTGTACCGCCTCTGCCCAAAATTTTACAGTGAGTTGTTTCCCATGTAGCATAGACCGCACTATTTCTTGCAGAACTCTATTTTTTCTCTCCACTACTCCATTTTGCTGAGGTGTCTTTGGAGCTGAAAACTCGTGCTTAATCCCATTTTCGTCACAAAAGTCAGCATACTTCTGATTTTCAAATTCTCTTCCATGGTCAGTCCTGATTCTAGTGATGCAACCTATCACACGTTGCTTTTCTGGTTGTAATTTGAAACACAAGGACTTAAAAGAATCAAAAGTATCTGATTTTTCACACAAAAAATTCACCCATGTAAACCGACTAAAATCATCTATAGCCACAAAAATATATTACCTACCTCCAAGACTTTTAGTGTGTGGGTCCCATTAGATCCATATGGACAAGCTTAAATGGTTCAGAAGTGTTGATTGATTTTATCTTTTTGTGAGTCTTCCTAGATTGCTTTCCCAATTGACACAGACCACATACACTATTTTTCTGCTTTTTAAGATTAGGTAAGCCCTTTATGAGTTCGGATTTGGACAATTTGTGTAAATCTTCGTAATTCATGTGTCCTAATCTTTGATGCCATAACTCATTTTCATCTAAAGTGGCTGAATTACAAAGAAAACCTTCTGAATTTGCTACCCCATAGCAATTATCAGATGTGCGTATGCCATGCAAGACTTGTTGTCCCTTTTTGTTGAAAATACGACATTCATTTTTAGAAAACTGGACAACATGGTCAGCATCACACAACTGACTAATACTTATAAGGTTAGCTTTAAGTCCATCCACAAATAAAACATTTTTCAAACATTTAAAAATTGTGGACTTAATCTCACATTTTCCTTTTACCTGAGATGTGCTACCATCACCAAAGGTCACTATGCCACCCTGAAAAGTTTCTAAATTTGAAAATAGAGATTTATTTCCACTCATGTGATTAGAACATCCACTGTCAAGATACCACATGTTTGAGTTCAAAGCTTTCAGGGCAGTTTATGAAACAAAACAATTTAAATCTGACTTTCTAATCCAAATAGCTCTAGTTTTAAGACCAGTTGTCTTGACAGGTTTTTTCTCACGTTTTTGACTTTTATGAAAATTATTTTTCTCAACAAATTTGAAATTTTTACCTTTTTGAAATGTTGGACTGTTTGATTTTTGAAAGGGGCGTGAGTTTTTGTAAAAATCTTCTGAGAATTTTGAAAACACTTGAAATCTATTTTTCACAGGAACTCTAGGTCCATGATTTTTTGAAAAATTTTTAACATAGTTTAAAGGAAGACCATAGAGTTTGTGACAGTTTGGGCGTATATGACCTTTGATTCCACAATGGTGACAAACAGGTATAAGGGATTGGGGTCTAGCAAAATGCGTACCTTTCACTATGTGAGGAGGATGCTGATGGTCTTTATTATTTTCAAAACTCTTCTTTGGTGGTACAACAGGCTTTGGGAAGGTCTTGGGATTGGCTGTAGGTTTTGAAACAACCTTTGCTACTACTGAAGGTGCTGATGATGATGAAACAATTGTAGTTTTCTCTTCGGTGTAGCCTAAGCCTACTTTGTCTCCATGTGTTCGTTGTTAGCTCCAAATTTCTTCAAGCTTTTGAGAACTGGAATTCATTTTTTCAATTATCTTCTCATCACTTTTGATCTTTTCTTTTAGCTTACTGATCTCATCCTATAGTTCTCTAACAACTTTCTCCAATTCATCAATCTTTTTATTCTTTTCTTCAAGTTTTTCTTTGAACTTTTCTGCACTATGAGACTGAGAAGTTTTGTCAGATTCCAAAATAGATATTTTACCTGTGAGCTTTTCATTCTCTGTCTTCAAGGAATCTCGTTCACTTCGAAGTTTACAGTTGCGGGTATGTTGGGCTTGTCTTTGTTTCTTCACTTTACTGTATTCGACAATGAGAACATCATAGGCCACTTGCAAATTATTGTTGAATTCATCCTCAGAGTCATCATCTTCATGATTTGATATATCGGTGTCGCTTTGAGATCCAGATGGTGTTCCTGCAGACGAAGAGTGAGATGCCATAAAAGCAACAAAATTACCGTTATTGTTTGAGGATGCTAATGAAGATGATTCATCTGAGCTGGATTCATCATCTAAGGTAGCGTTCATGACTTTGACTTGTTTCTTTTTCATCTTTTTGTTTGCACAGTCTTGAGCAAAGTGTCCATATCCATGACACTCAAAACACTTGATCTTGTTCTTCTTGTTTTCTTCCCTAGATTCAATCTTCTTGATCTTCTTTCCTTTTTCTTGAGATTGTGACTCATTCTTGTTGTTCTTATTAAATAAACCCTTTTTGCTCATATATCTCACGAATCGTTTAGCCACAAGCGCCATTTCTTTATCCGACTCTTCTTCATCATTTTATTCTTCCACTGTCTTTAAAGCGATACCTTTTGATGCTTTGCGAGGTTTCACCATATTTGCTTCAAACGTTTGCAAGGATCCCACAAGGTTTTCTATTTTCATGGAGTTCACATCTCTGACTTCTTCTATTACTGTGACTTTAGAATCAAATACTCGTGGAAGAGAACGTAAAATTTTACGTACTACTTTGTATTCTAGAATTGGTTCTCCAAGGTTGTGGCAGGAATTAACAATGTGACTGAGCCGGACATAAAAATCGTCAAACCTTTCGTTTTCATTCATCCTTAGTCCCTCAAACTCAGAAGTGAGTTTTTGAAGCTTGCTGGTTTTGGCTTATTCGATCCCTTCATGTGTACTTTGCAGAATTAACCATGCTTTTCGGGCGCTCGTACAACTTGAGATGCAACAGAATTCATTAAGGCAGACTGCAGAAAATATGGCACTCAAGGCTTTGAAGTTCCACTCTGAACTCTCTTGCTCAGCTTTAGTCCATGTCTAAATTGACTTTTGTTCGATTCTTCCATCAACTTCATGAGTCGATTTTTCCCATCCTTGAACTATTGACATCCAGACTTTGTAATTCATTCCCAAAAGAAAACCTTGCATTCGTACCTTCCAGTATGAATAGTTTGAGCTATCAAACCAAGGGGGTCTAGTGCTTGAACCTCCTTCACGTGATGGATCCATTTGTTTGGACGAAGATCTTCACTTAAGAACTTAGAGTGACCTGCTCTGATACCAATTGAAAATTCCAAACCCACACAATCAAACACACAGTGAAAGTAATCACACAAGAGAATAACGAGGAAACCCTATCACAGGGAGAAAAACCTCTATTTACAATCCCACTATCAACGAGTTACAAGACTCTACTCAGACTCTCTACGAATCACTCACACGAATCCTTTCGTCACTCTTGCTCGAATCACAAGATAAACCCTACAAGCAGGCTTTCTGCCTCACACAGAAAATGAAAAAAGAATACAAGAAGAATTTAGAGAAAGAACATGAAAGTCTTCAATAATCAAAGACTCTTTCTCTCGGTCCCTATAATATATTCTCCACACCATTTATTGACAGAGTTGGTTTCACATATATAGGGTTACACAAGGTTGCCCTAGTTTGGCAAAATAGGAAATTAAATCCGAACAAAATATTCATAGCTCGATCCCTCGCGCTCCCATCCTCCAGCCTACGACCTGTACTGGAATTTTTATGCTTTAGGAAATAATACTGGCGCAGCCTCGCTCTCCCATCCTCCTGCTTGCGGACCTCACTGGAATTTCTGGGACACCTTGGCGCACCCGCGCGCTCCCTGCGGGTTGCCTGCGTGCTTGGAGCGCACCCGCGCGCCGTGTCTGCAAGGTACACTGGAATTTCATCCATGTTCCAGAAAGCTGCGTCTGAATCCCATTAAGTTTTGTAATCCTTCACACCAATTATAATTCTTCAAAATCTTGGTCAACTTGATTCATTTTATCTCCTTAATTGTTCAGAATTCTTCAAATCTTCAATTTGTATCACTTTAGGAAACTTTAATAGCATTCCTAATTTAACTAAGATTTTGATTGGATTTGCCACAAGACTTTACACTTTACTTATCAATCTTATTATATATATATATATATATGTAACATACATATTTCAAGCAGAAAGAAAGTACTGACCCTATTTATTTATTTATTTATTTATTATTGTAAATATATATATTTAAATTTTTGTGTGTCAAATGAGGGAAAATAAACCAAAGTACATATATTTATATATACATACTAGCAATGTCCAGCCATTATGTTAACTAAATAAAATACACTATTTATTTATTTATTTTGTCAGACCAAGCCATCAATTGTCCAGTGCTTGTCAAGTCAATCAAAAAGCAAATATGTTTGTGTGTGTGTACATAGGTCAATAACATGCCCCTTTAAAATTTATGTTATTTGACAAAAACAATGGCAATTAAGTTTCCAATGTAACGTAAGTTTAATCACATTTTATACAAAATACACACATAAAAATTTTTGTAATATTTCTGCATATCATGTATTTAAATAAAAGGTATAAAATCCCTACCTCAAACTTTCAAATGAGAGTTTGTAGGTTGCCCACAACCTCATTGTATGCTTAATTCATTAACCCTATCATCAAAATAATTTTACCAAATTGATTTTTTTTTATTCTTGAAATTTGGACTCAAAATCGAACTAATTTTAAATTAGAATCAAACCAAACTGAACTGAAAATATCTGGTTGGTTCGATTCGATTTTCAATTTAGGCCATTTTGGGTTTGGTCAAGTCCATTTTCGGTTTAGGCCAATTCAATCCAAATTATTTGGTTTTATAATATTATATAATATTTATATATTTTATATTATATTTTTTTTTCAAGTTAGTTCAAGTTGATTCAAGTTGGTTCGGATTGGGGTATTTTCGGTTCAAATTTAAGTTGAGTACCTACTAACTTGGGAACCGAATCAAAAATATCATTTGCTAATTTCTTAACCCAAAATAGAATCGAAAATAGTATAGAACTGAACCAACTAAAACCAAAGTGATTAGATTGGTTTGGTTTTTGAGTTGTTCAGTTTTTCAATGCCCTCCTACTTTTTATGTATCTTTGTATGTATTTGTGTTGGGAAGTTTTAGAAAGAGAAAGAGAAGATTTGGTTGAGGAAGAGAGAGCAAAGAAGAAAAGAGAGACTTTTAGAGAAACAGTTGGGGTTTGTGAGGTTGTCTGAGTTCAATGGCGATGGTCATTGGGTAGTTCATTGGTGGAGCAATGGTGGTGATTTGGTGTGGTTTATGGGTGGTTGTAGCTGGTGCCTTTGTTTCTTGTGTATGTAAATGTATTATTATATGGGATTTTAAGTAGATTTGTTGATATATATATGGTTATTGTCATATATTTATATATATATTTATATGAGAGTATATATATATACATGTTGAAGATTATGTAGAATCCATGAACCATTTGGGTGAAATCACGTTTAATATCATGTTATTTATGATCCCACATGTGCATATATGTTATATTTTTTAGTTATGAGCTATAATGGTAGATTTAGGATATTAGGGTTCAGGTTCAATGAAGAACACAAACAAAAAAACTGGACTAACAGCTTTTATTTATACTGTTATTCGACCAGTTGCATTACTTTGCTTCCTTTCTGATAGGGTTCTCGATGGTAGACTCCTATTCTTCTTATTTTTCCTAATTATATATTATTTAACCTTATTTTATACATTCATTTATTTTTGGACTTAATAACATGTAATTGAAAAATAAATTGTAAAGATAAATGTTGCATTATTAAAATGGTAATTGAATGACTAATACATTATGTTTATTAGACGTGTATGTTTTATGTAATTATTAATGGTTATCATTGAACAAGTTATAAATTTTAAGTAGAATGAATTAAATGTAAATAAGGTTGGAACATGATATGTTGTGTGGAATAATTTAATACGGTAACATATAATTTATCAAAAATAAGATGCTTCATATAATAACTAATTTGCCTAAACTTAAATATAATAAAGCATAAGTTTATAAAATAAACGAAAAGTGATAAAAGGTTACAACTATTGGATGAAATGATGAGCATGAAAAAAAGATGAGATGATGTGAATGTGGGTGTGTGGAGTAGCATGCGTTGGGGCTATGATGCCTTACTATTTGGACATTATATCCCGCTGCTAAAGCGTTATGATTTTGACGGTGTATCCTGCTGTGTATAGATTGAGATGTCTTGCTTATGTGGGGGTAATATCCCATAAATTAATGCAAATACCCACGATGGTGTATTAATTATCTTAAAGGATGTAGATGCCTATGATAGCATAAGATTAGTACACAAACATTGACCACTGACACCTAAGATGGTGTGATGAGGATTAGGCGCCGTGTCCACAGGCCAATCTCGTAGAGTACTTGTTCAAATGTGTTGTATGTTACATGTGCATGAGTTGTTTGGTTGGGTGTGTGAGTTGAGTTTGGTACTGTAGTTTTGAGTTAGGAAAATTAGGTTATGATATGATGAGTTGAGTTGATGACGAAAATAGCAAGATCGTTTCATATTGATGAGGATAATGATGATATGATTATGTGATGTCAGTGAAGGAACAATTTGTTACTTATAAGTAATTTGGTATGAATTATTAAACTACAAGCATGATTATTTTAATGCATGATTATATTGTCATGCTAATATGTTGGTTGGTTGTGATGCATTGATCAAATGTAGTGGCATGGTAGGATATGTTATACATGCTTGTATAATATAGTGACCACACATGGATTGTGCTCACTCTTCTACAAATTTTGTTGTAGTGTTTGAGGCTAGATTGCCTACAAAGCTAATTATGCAGGAGACTTGGCCTTCCTATCTCTTTTGTCCTTATTTTTATTTATTTTATATAATTCTTTATGGTGCCTTATATGTGAGATTGAATCAATATTTTTGTACTTATTCTTTTAGTATCCCAGTAAGATAAGATGATGTGTATATGTATTCTACTATTTATGCAATTGGGATATGTATCAAGCCTAGTGTGCCATATTCATTAGAGTTTGGGGGCATTGAACCTAGTTGTGATTGTAGCTTTATTCTGATTAAATTTTACTATTTTTATTTTACGTTTTCTGCTCCAGTTGCATATGGTTCTAATTGGGTTTGGGTTATGTGATGATCTAGGTGTTTGCATGCAATTTAGTTTGCATCTCCATGTTATATAATTCGAGGCTTGACACCCCAACCTACGTGTCTCACATCTTTAGCAACCCAAACCTATGCGTCCAAGGCCTATACGCTGTATTCAGCCTCCAGCTACTTACACAATACTCCAGCAACCCTCCAGCTTCCAGCCCCTCAGTTGTGTACTCCATTTGCCTATATAATCACTTATAATCCTTTGGAATGACACTAGATACCATATTAGAATAATTTTCTCTTCTCCTCTTCCTTTTCTCTTTTATTTTCTTAGATTATGATTTTTTTTTAATTGTTCCTCCCACTTTATTTTCCCTTTCTACTCAATGCATCCTCTTTGATCTTAGGTTTCAATAATGGTATTAGGCTAAGCTCTCCCTTGGACCTAAATCAAGGAAAATGACTTGTTGAGGTGGGTAGTTGAGTATATTTGGGTTTAAACTCCAAATCAAAAGATTGAATGAATAAAAAATAACTTTATAGGGATTCTTTAATTGGAATCTACTAATAATATTATAGTTAGGTAAGAAATTTATGAATTCCAATTTCATGAAATCTCTAATCTCAATTCCATGTCCTGTTAGGATGAGTGTATCATCTCCAATCTTAACAAAGAACAATTTTCCATTAAATTGAAGTTTATTGCTAAACTTCTTGCCTATTATCACTAGAAATAGATAATATATTAAAATAAATAGTAGGCTCAACTTGCCCCTTGATGTAGGGGTGAAGTAGATGAAAGCAAAATGGTTGAACAAATAAACTATGATTTTTCTATTTAGTTTGAGAATTTTCAGAAAAATAACATAGGTTTGCCAAAAAAAAAAAAAAAAAAACTTCTATGAGGGCTTTTTTTCTATTATAGTCTAATTTACCATAAAAGCTTACAATGTATTAAATAGAAAAGGTCAAACTAAAATTAAAAAATAAAAAAATGTAAAATTTAGGAAAGAAGACTACTACTTAAAAAATCAAAAATTACTTAATTTCACTACCAAGCTACATGTAATATTCTAAAAATAATTCTAAATAAATTTAAAAAAATTTGTAAAAATAATATTCTTTAACAACTAATACCAACTGATGTGGAGGCAAAGCAGATGAAAGCAAAATGGTTTGAGCAAATAAACTATGATTTTTCTGTTTTGTCTAAATATTTCCAAAAAAATAACTCAAATTTACAAAGAAAACTTCTCTAAGGGGTTTTTTTAAAATTTAAAATTATTTATTATCAAATCAACTTAATTCAACTAAACAAAACTTCAATTCTAAACTAATCTTCGATTTTTTAAGGTGTTGATTCAAACCCATGCATTAATACATGGGATATAAAACCTCACCACAAAAAAACACGGGCAGCATATTTCATTGTTCAAAAACAAAAAAGCTAATTTCACATAAAAGAAATTAATTCTATAAATTATATTCGATTCAATTCACGATTCTATTTAATTAGAGCACGTTTGATAGTAGCTATATTTTTTATGTTTAACTTTTCTTTTCCAATTATCCTTTTTCAAAACAAAAAAAAAAAAAACATTTGGTAACGCAATTTTATCTACAGGAATTAATTTTATTTTAATAAATATTTAATTTTATTAAAATTTTTGTATAATTAACTGAATTTAATAAAATATATTTCATATTAATTTAATTAATACAATAAAATACATTTAAAATAATTAATTTAATGTAATTTTGTAACAATAATTTATAATAAATATATTAAAGCTATCATAATTTAACAATATATTATTATTATTATTATCTTATTTATTAAAATTTAATTTAATTCAATAAAATATTTTAATAAAGCTATCAACTCAGGAGTTAACTATTACTTATTAAAAATACTAGTAATTGCACGTACGTAAAGGCACAGAAGCATAATTTTACGTGCAATAGCTCAAATTTAAATTTATAAAATAGACCTGTATGAAAAACTGTAAAAATAACATATAAAAATAAAAATCACTAATTAAAAGATACTAAAGTATCCATACATTGTTTAATAAGGTTATAAAATTTTATTATTTACTACAAATATTATCACATTTTTAAAATATTAATATAACAACTTCCTCACATTTTTTAAAATATTAATATACAACTTCCATATAAAAAGTATTAAAAAATGAAATAACTAAAAAGATAACCAAAATAGAGAAAAAAATTCTGATCATTGAACAAATCTAACGGTTGAAAATATTTCAAATTCAAAATTTTAATTTTCCTTATTATATAAATGATACAAATAGTGTAAAAATGTATGTATTTAAAATTTAAGTTTAAACACATTAAAATTGAAATTTTAATTTAAATGTTTATTTTTAATAGATTTTTAAAGAAAATTAAAGTTTAAATATAACTTTTTAAAATAAAAAATTTAGTTGACCTTGTCTATTAGGTATGCATGCATTATTTAATAAATATACAATTTTATTACTTATTATAAATATTATCACACTTTTTAAAATATTAATTTAAAAACTTTTATAAATAAAAAGTATCAAAAATATATGGGAAAATGAGGAATTATATTTTTATGTAAAGTGATTGAAAAAATACTAAAGTAGGGAGAAAAACAAATAATCTAACTATTAAATAAATTTAACATTAAAATATATAAATCAAATCAATAAGTTATATAGTTTTAAAGATTGTAACCAAATAAAATAAGTAAATTTGACAATAAATTATTATTTTAAAAAATAATTTTAATAAAATAAAATAAATTATTTTAATATTATGTATTAAAAATAATTTTAATCGAATAAAATAAATCATTTTAAAAAAATTATTATTATTTCAACTATAATTAATTTAGTTTTAATGAAATAAATATTTTGATATGTAATTATATATTAAAAATAATTTTAGCTTAATAAAATATATCATTTTGATCATGAATTATTATTTTAATTTTAATAAAATAATCAATAAAATATATTATTTTTTTATAATAATTCATTTTAATATGCAACCAAAATTAAAATTCACGAATGTTTTTAAAAGGAAAAATTATAATAAAAACATGCTTTTTTTGTTTATATTTTTTATTTAAAGTTAAAAAATCAATTACGTTTTTGTTATCAATTTTTTTAAAATTTTATAAAAATCAAAAAAAAAATGAATGTTATTAAGCAAAAATTTACCACATCGTTGTTATCCCTTCAATCAAATATAGCACGTGCTAATTATCTCAACAGCCTCTTTGCAATGCAACACAAGAACCCTTTAGATTTCAGTAGTAGCTCAAAAAAACGGATTTGAGGCGCTGACGGCAAGGTTGGATTATTAGATTAATATTAATAGTTTAAATATATTCATATATATTTAATTAAAAAAATTTTGAATAAACTATTAAATTTTAATCCAATAATTTTTGATCTCACGGTCAGACAGTTAATATCCTCCAACAGTATCTGTCACGCCCCAAAAGGCAAGACCTGGGGACGTGGTGAACCCATAAATGAATTTCAAACCATAAAAAATATACCATATCAGAGTAGAAACAAATAAAATAAACAAATATTCAATTTCTTGAATATTCAAACATCTTAAAAATGCCCTAAAAATGGGTTACATAAATGCCACAAATATGGGTCAAAATCAGTACTCCATTACATTATAATTAAAAATGTTAAAATATAAAGTAAAACATCATTAGCTCTAACAATCCAAGGTAGCTAACTAATCCACTAGTCCATTAAGAGCATCAACCCTTGCATTACTAACTATAGTAGGGGTGAGCACTAAATTTACGTGTGCTTTAGTGCTCAGAAAGTGTTTATAAAATACAATTTCTTAGTCAGTAAAGCAATCAATATTTAATCAATGTTAATAAAGTTAAAATATTATAATTTCTGAAATTTTCCTATTTAATCATATTGTTCTAATTAAACAGTTACTTAGCCATGATCCTACAATCTCATACAAAAATAAATCACATCATAACATTTACATCACCACACATTAATATCATACTATGGTCAAGTACTCTGCAAGATTGACCTGTGACCACAAAACTAAACCCAAAATAAATCTGCCTAAATCGTGGAACAACTAGTCTCGTAATCCTAGATGTACTCATCAAATCCCAGGCTAAGCTGTGGGATACAATTATTCCCAAATCCCAAATACTCATCAAATCTTCAGACCTCAGTGGTGGGTACAACTGGTCCCACAATTCCAAATGTACTCATTTTATCTTAGTAGGTAAACAATCCCGTAGTCCCAGTACTAATATACGCTAATACAAACTGTATATACACTTTGTAGGTTTCTAACTTACTAGTTGTGCTAAGCCACGCTATCTAGGTTTCAAGGCTTTCGACGCTTGAGCTAGAACTTACTCTTTCTAATACACCTAATGATCCCAATAGCCTAAAAAATCAATTCACAATTAATTCCTTTAATTAATAACACACACACAAGAGTTCTCCCTAATTTGGTTCTTATTTTCATCTTTAAATTAATAAGTCTTATGAAGTAAATTTCCTCATGCCTAAGTTTGATGTTACCCATTGCATACATGTCTTCTAGACAACAAACAAGTTCAATGTATTATCATATAATAAACTACTAAAAAAGGCATGCTAATCAGATTTAATTAGTTGTAAAAAAATAATATCTATATCTTTAAAATTCACTTTTATTTTCAATAAAAATAATATTTATTAAATCATCTAAGATTTTCCTTCCAAAATAATTTTATTTAAATATCTCTCTTCTAAATAAGTCCAAACTAATGTTCAATAAATTCTTAAATAATGCCACCTAATTCAAATAATTGATTATTCGATAAGTAAAATCATATAAAAAAAAAAATTAGTTTGAAATCTGTGTATACATATTTATACATACTTGTACTACCTCAGTCTAATTAATACTTTAACTCTCTAATCAATTTATACAACAACATCTCTAACTTCCTATTTCAGTTACATAGCAAGTTTCATATTTATAATCATAGGCATTAAAATATATTCATAAATTTCAAATTCAATGCACTTTAACATTTATTCATAGTGCACAAACCACACAGCAAGTCTTACATTTACATGCATATATGTACATATATTTCAATTCAGTTCAAGGAACTCTCACATTTATATTCATGAGTATTATTAATATACTTGCATAAATACCCAATTATAACAATATATTGCAAAAGTCTAATATATATATATATATATATATATTAACTCTCCATTCAATCCACAAATTTGAAACTTTCAATTCTATTCACACTTTTATAACCGTATTCATGAGTATTAATGTATACACATAAACTCAATTATAACAATACATAGGCTAATGTATATATATATATATATATTAACTCCCAATTCAATTCACACAATAAGCCATTACATTTATACTTGTGATTGTTAATATATATACATAAACATATAAATCATAACAATATATAGAGCAATCTAATATGTATACTCTCTGCAAATATCAAGTGTAGAGCAAATAATCAGTAGCGCACAAAATATTTTTTATATTCTAATTGTAGCAAAAACACACTCAGTTGGGTTGTATCTACCTATATATGACATGATAAAAAAATATCTTATAAACACAATCACACCTACCTCGTATTATACATCAACAAAGTATATAAAAACTTCAAATAGAACACCAACTCAAGTTGGTCTCATGAACAGCCTCTGTTGATCTCACTTTAAATTTTCTCTATGATCACGTCACTGCCTCTTCCAACGAATAAATGGTGGGCACAACTTTTCTTTTTTCTTTTTTTTTTTCTCATCCCACACAAGGAGGAAGAAGAAAAAAAAAAATGAAAGAAGAAAAGGTGTACAGAGGTATATGGGAGAAGAAGAAACAGAAGGTGTAATTGTCTCCTCCTCTCTCCAAACACCCATCATAAAAACCTTCATAATTTCTCCTCCAACTCTCACATAATGTCAAAACCCACTTGCCAACTCTTAGCCTCCCCCCACATAATAATAAAATCTTGTCTGTGTCTCTACAAATGATTAAGGGTTCTAGAGAGTTGGAATGAAAAATCCACCGCAAGGGTTACAATAGAAAAATAAATGGTTGAGATTACTTTGCACTTTAATAACATGTAACCTTTGACAAAAATTCTAAATTTTTACAGTATCAACCTCTCCTTTACCCAAAAAAAAAGCTGCAAGGCTGAGAATTGAGCATGAATTCATAAATGAATGTTCAAGGCAAGCGAAGTATAAGGGGCAGTTTCGTAAAATTCAGTGTGGGGGTCCTGTAAGTTGCTTTCGGGTATGGAACCTTTCTGCTTATTTATTAAGCATTATGTGAATAAGAATTTGGCCTTCTCCCAAGTAAGGGATATATTATTTGGATGCCTTTCCTTGGTATCTTCTTTTGAGATTTTTAATTAATTGTTTGGTTCTTTTAGCTGCTACACCAATTCCAAGTGCGCACAATTACTATATATTCTTGCCATTTACTTTCAAGCAGTCCCGCATTAGCGATTTTAAATATCAAAATTAATTATCTGCTTGTATGTAATTAAAGATAATAGAAATTATGGTAGTAATAATATCAGAGTAATCTTGTTAATATAATTATTTTTTTAATTATTAATATAATTATCCTTTTCTATTGTTTAACACAACTTATGTTCTCTCTCTTATTAATTTTTTCTCTACATCTCACTCATTAATTTTTTCTCTGAATTATTAATACTAGAGCTCAATTATTGTTTTGTTTAATTATTACAAAATTACCTCCTCTATTATTCTATTAACCTAGATTCTCTATTACTTTAATTTCTCTATCATCTTATCTACTCATCTCGATCTCTATTTTTTCTTTTTAAAAAACTATTTTATTTTCTCTTTTCTCTTTTTGAAAATATTTCTTTAAAATATGGTTAAATAATAAATTTTCATTTTAAACTTAAAAATTATTAATGTGTTATTGAATTATAAAAATACTCCATTTAAAAAATATCTCTTTTCAAAATATAGTTAAATAATAATTTTTCATTATGAACATAAAAAATATTAATGCTTGATTGAATTATAAAAATATGTCTACTTATTTGTAATATTTTATCTAATATATCTGAAGGTTTTATTTCTTATTGATATGAGTTTTTTTTTTCTAAGATTAATAAATTTCAATTCAATGCAACTGTATGAGAAAAATTTATACTACTAGAAATTTAGACTCATGTGTAATTGTGATTGTATTAATTTTAAATAAAATTTATTAAAACATCTTTTTATTAAAAAATTATTATTACTATTAAATTGCCTATGCTGAATTTTTTATAATCTTTTTAAAGAATATTATCTTTTTTTCTATATATATAAGTATGGGAACTTTGAGATTTTGCCTGTTATAAAAATACTATAACCAAATCTTATTTATTTTTTTAAGGGACGAAATGTATTAAAAAATTTACATTGGTAAAAAATAAAAATATAATTTTTTTCTAAAATGAGAAATTTAGTAGTTAACTATATATTGAAGAAATTATTTTTCGAAGAGAGTTTCTTTTTATAATTCAATGGGACATTAATAATTTTTAAGTTTAAAATAAAAATTTATTATTTAATTATATTTTAAATAGATATGTTTTTTGAAGACTATAAAAAGAAAGAATAATATGTTTTTAAAAAGAAAAAAAAAGAGATAGAAATAAATAGATAGGATGAGAGATAAATTAATGAAAAAGAGAGAATTTAGGTTGAATAGAATAATAGAAGAGGGTAATTTTGATTGAACTTTAGTATTAACAATTCAGAGATAAAAATTAATAAGGGAGATATTTAGAGAGAGATATTAATAAGAGAAAGAGAATTTAGGTTGTGTTAAATAATAGAGAATGATAGTTCTATCTATAATTAAAAATATCATTAATTGAACTCTAACATTAACAAAATCTGCTCTATCATTATCAGCAGCCTAGAAAGTATATATGTATAGATTTTATATATTAAATTATGCTATTAAATATCCAACAAATATTTTATTAATCCATAGATAACCTAATTAATACTGTGTTATAAAGCATATATAAACCACCTACACATCACAAAATTATATTTATGCATATATATATATATATATATTACAGCAATACTAATGTTAATGGCGACTTGCGGATCTCCACCCTTCATGTGTCAGTGAGTCACATGCCGTCCACTTAAATTGTCTTGTAAAAATTAAATAATTGTTAGATTTTGAATTTGTAACTTGAAATTTTAGAATTTTAAGTTAGTTGTAAGTCCCTTCTAAATTTAGAAGCTTCCTAAATGTGTCCAATCTAGGTTATTTACTGTCCTATTCAAAATTATATACGCCTTTGTTTTATATAAAAGGTCTTCTAAGATTTTAGAGGAAGAGAGAGGATAATAATTCATAATAGATTTCTCCCAATTTAATCATGAAAGTTTATATTTTTAACTTGTGCTTGGGTTCTTTTAAGGTGCACAAAAGTGTAAACATTACGTGTGAGTGAAGATTCTTCATCGATCACATGTTTTTGTAGACATTCATTATAATTAATGCATTTAAAAAAAATAAACTATGCATGAGTCACGCCCCAAATGCCTTGACCCAGAGATGTAAACCTAAACATGCAATCATACAAACACATGCAATCATACAAACTCATGAACACCATGTCCCAATCAGAGCCAAATCACAATTGAAGCAAAATAAAATAATACAATAACTAAAATCAAGCTAAACAAGTCACAACAAAAAGTTAGGCACAATACTCCAATAAACAATGGGTTTGTTTGGAGTAAGAAAAAATGAGATAAATTGAGATAAATTGTAGTTTGAAGAGAGTTCGTAATGCGTGCAGTGAGAGAAAAAAATTGATGTGATATTAAATTAACAAAGATTTATAGAGATTTTCAGAGATTTTCATCAAATTGTTTCAAACCAAACGGACCCAATATGGGTTTGACTCACTCGTTGCTATCCAATTGATCATTGGTATGTAAATGTATTTATAACAATGCTCCTCAAAGAGTACAAAAGAATAATTTATAGAACTGATCGTGGTCTTATATTCGAGACACTAGAAGGATACATAAGTAAGTTCAAAAGAAACAACAAAAGAAAATGGGGGAAAGCTAGATCTCCCGGCCATTTGGTTCCATAGCCAACCTCCCCCTCTGAACCTACATATAAACATGTAGGGGTCCTGTAAGTATCAAACCACTTGTACCCACTATGCAACATCATTATATAACACAAGTCCTTTCATGCCACTTATGTGATCATGAATGCATCACAATCATAACAATAATATCATACTCACAGTGCCAAAAATCTTTGTAAACTAGTTTGGTATAGAAATTAAACCATCATCAACTAATCACCAACTGTTACCATATTCAACCATCCATATATAATACAACCTTAGGGTAATATCCCATCTCATCAAACTGTTTCTTTCGCAAACATGCACACATGCTCACACAGTCCTATGCATCAAGTTCTTAATATAACTAGGTCAAGGCCACTTGACTCAATTACTAACTATTGTTCCTTATTCACACAATTAGAATGATAGACAATGCCACATAGAAAATGGGTAGGGCCACACAGGCTAATCAATAATGCCACATAGGCGACCATAATAATTTTTTCCTACACGTACAAAGCTCCGGTGTACAGCACGCCACACAAGCAACCATTAGTTGTCCAAATCCCCACACTTAATTCCAAGATAGAACTTGCACCACTCATACACCTATTTCTATTAACCTCTCAAAGCACAAATTCCAAATCTACTCACATAGCACCCAAAGTCATAATTTATGATAATCCTAGCAGTGGTATTGTAACCCCTAGCCCACATAGCTCAGCACATCAACACATTCTTAGGCATCTCATTCTATTACAACAAAAACCAAACTCCAACATACTAACAAACACTACTTACACCAATTCTCATAACCAACAATAACAAGATTTAACATAAATAACATACCTAAATCTAGAAGTATCAACGTAAATGATCCCACCATAATTAGGCATACACCATCTTATACGTAATGTACATAGCAAGAAAAGAATAAGTCAAACATTCCATTGTCATCCAATCTCCCATCCAAATAGGGGGATCGTGCATCTGGGGTTACAGATGAATAGCCGTATAATTAGCCAAAACAATAAGGATAGCAGCAGTCAGGCTAAGTCCAAACATCCATTCGGACAGGCGTTCGCACAACTTGATCGTGCGGATGACCGTCCGAACATAAAAGGTTAGAAATTTAAATGTTTTAGTTGATGATCTGTTTTCTTATTTCAACCTAATTCCAATCATTAATTCAACTATTAAAGAAATTTCCTAACAATAAAGCTTCAAAATCATTAAAGAAAGAGTTCTTAAATCAAAATCATTAAAGAAATAGTTCTTAAACTAACTTCAATATCAATTTAGGAAGAAAGCTATATGCATGATATATTACACATTTAAAGTTTACGTATATAACTAACACTCACCTTTATGCCCGTCTTCTCTACAACAGATGCTCAAAACTTTAATGTCCAAACTACATGCAAAGGTAGTAAATATTGCTTTCTAGGGAAAGAACCCTTACCACCCCTACTTGAACTAAATCAACACCACTCTATTGTATCTAAGACCCCCTAGAACTATCCTTCTACCTTTTTCTACCATGACTTTCCTCTTGAGCCACTGAATGCCCAACATGAATATTCTCTATTTGTACCCTAGTATCATTAGCTCATTCTTAACTACCATAGAACGATCAAGGAGAACCCCAAAGTCTGCCAACCTTAATGCCATAACTCTGCCCCTAATTGCGAGCCTCAGACCTCTCTCAAATCTCTGACACTTTAATACACTGTTGGCAACACTTTAGGGCATACTTTACTATCACCAAAGACTGTCACCTGTATTCTAAAACAATCATCATCCTTGCTATAATCTCATAAACTCATCTATTGTCCCATCCATCAAGGACTCTAGGAAGAATTGATCCCTAAATAGCTCCTTAAACCATTTCCAAATGAGTTTGGTCTTTCCATTAAAATCCTCCACAGAACTCTACCAATACCTCCTCCTGCTAATCAACTAAAATATGGTTCGAGAAATAATCATCCCATTATCTGCCAACTGTATAGCCTTAAGAATCCTCTCACATTAGACTAGAAAATCCATCGCTACCCCTACATCTGCAAAACTATCATAAATAGGAGGCCTCAACCTCTAAAATCTTTCCAAAGTAGTAAATAATTGATCTATGTAAGCACCCTCGGCCAATATGGCTATTGCGCGATCATCTGCTGTGTGAAAACTTTAAGCTTAAACACCTGTAGCTGCTGAACACTTCACGCTCTTGACTAAGCCACCACCACTTACGGTTCTACTGTTGGAACCTCACCACCCAAACCAACACTAGTGTGGGAATTTTGATGTGATCACCTAGTATTTAATTAAAATTAATATTCAACACTATTCATTATTATTTATATTTGTGAGGACATGATGGTCATTTTGCATCAATTGAGCAATTTAACACTTGAGATATTCCTAATTCTGAGACCTAGCTATTAAAGCAGAGTCAGTGTTAGTTTAGATGCCATTTTAGAAGGGTGCTCAGGGTAGAGCAAAGCAGTTTCAGGAGACTATGCAGAGTGGGGTTTGGTAACAGGGGAAAGTCCTAGGTAGGTTCTAGTTGGGACAAAGAATGATGTAGAGACTACGGCATACGAAGGTATATTCTTGTCTAATGTTTTGTTCTGGTTATTGTTATAATTATTTCTTTTCAAATCTATTTTGAGAAAATTCCATATTTCTATTATTATTCAGATTATCTTATGAGTGAGTTAGTATCATAAGCCTGTAAATACCCCAATTTTGCCCCCTCACATAAAATTTATAGTATTTACTGCTTTTAGGTGAATGGTGCTCCATGATTAAATTTTCTTAATCATAGGCTGTGTCAAAGCAGTAGAAATTAACAAAGAGCAAATATTCAACAAAATAACGATTGTACCCCTAGAACTCGGAGAAGTCAAGCTGAAAGCTCGATTAGGGTAGAAAGCCACTATATTATATAGACATTTCCAGGACATTGAATAGACAATTCCTACATCAATAGAAGAGCCAAAATTCAAATTCAATGGTCGATTTGGTCTAGAAGTCAAGAATGGCCTCTGCCAAGACACCCGAACATAGTATCGATCGAACCACCCAAATCAAACTAGAAAGTACAAAAACACATAGGATTTCTTAAAACATGTCAGAACATTTCTCAAAATAGCCAAAATCCCACTCCAAATGTCATCTAGGTCCCGCCGACTCAGAATGGCTCCTAGTGATGAAAAGGGAGCTACCGGGGCATCAGACATAATTTAAGCATCTAAAAAAAGTTAGAATATCCTCAAATTGCCCAAAATGTTAAAAGTATATTTCTTAACGTAATGACATAACTAGGCCTTGACAAGTCAAACCTCAGAAGGCCCTTCTAGAGCCCTAACTTAAAATTTTGTTAATATTTTATAAATTTATAGAAGTGTCCAGGAGTTCTGCTAGTTGTATTTTTGGATTCCTTATGCCCAAAATGGTAGAAGAATCATCGTAGTGGTGCCTTCAAGGGTTAAGCAAAAGACTTGGCTGGCTCCTCTTCTGTTTCAGCCCGTTTTAGAGTAGTAGTTTTCAAACAGACCTAACTCGACCCTAGAGAATCCAAATTAAACCAAAATTTGACATAGTTGGTTTAACTCTCTCCAACAAGTGTCCAAAAGGTCTCTGAAGCTCCCCAAAACTACCCAGAACTTCCTAAAATAACCTAAACCTATTAAAGCAGAACCCAAAACTTAGCTGAACATGGCCTGAGCAGAGGTTGCAAGCCAAATGGCCCTCCTTTTCTTCTAGTCGCCAAACGAGCTGTCGTAGGGTTATAGTAAATTGTTTTGCCTGTCTAGGTTTGCAGAAATCTTTGCCTGACATGTTTTGCAATTGTGTTCACCTGCAGCTTCGAGCAAACATGTTTATTGTTTTTACAGTAGAAAAGATTGAAAAAATGGCTTTTGCAAATAGTTTTGCTTGTTAACTCAAGCAAATATCTACCTAAAGACACGGGTAGTTCTTTTTGCATGATTGACCAGACAAAAGCTTTGTTCGGGTCAGAAAAAAACCTATAAATAGGGCATCCCCTCCTTGTATCTTATTCAACACTCAATCATCAAGAGCTCTCAAATCAAGACTTTCTCTCTCTAGAAAAAAGTTCGCGGAGGTAAAAATTGTCTCTTTCTAGAAAATTTTTATTTATTTTCAATTCAATTTATTTTGTTAATGAAAAGTATCCAGATTATAACTCAAGCTTGGGTTGGACCCAACACATGATATTGACTAGATTTACCTAAGATAATTTGCAAAATTCTAGATATCGTACATATGACAATCCACATCATATTACTATGCTATGCCATGTCATAACATCATGTTACCATGTTATGCCATGCCATGCGATGTCATAACATCACATACCATTCCAGGCTATACCAAACATCATACTCAATGCCATGTCATCCCTACCATGTTATGCTATGTTCGCATGCTATCATAACTTGTCATAATATGATATTATGATGCATTATAATGTTATGCCATGCCATTACCGTGCTACACTATGTTACTATGCCATATTATCATGTTATGCCATGCTAACATGTCTTATCATTATCAATATGATGGTACAACATGCCAGGACATCATTTACCATGCTAGCACATACTATGATATGCCACGCACCATGTTTTGACATGCTGGCACGTGCCTTGAAATGCTAGAACACACCCAAACATGCAAACACACACCCACTTGGGTAGAGACAAACTTAGAAGTTAAACGCTTATCAATCCAAAGTTTTCACCTGAGTGAGCAAGGCTCTAGAGACTGGGAATTATTTAAGATTAGCTAAGCCGATAATTTCTAAGTATGACTCCCTTAGATATATCTACATGCATTTTGAACTGTCATCATACTAGAATATAAGTCATCATCATATTTAACATAATATACCTGATTATACCAAATGCATCATATTAGGCTCCTAGGCTATTTCACATAAACCTGATAATCATCACTAGAAACTAAGCTCTTGATAGCTCTTATCAAGCTAAGTTCCTTACCCAAATGATAGACACTCACTTATGCATGCAAAGCACATTCTCGGAGCCAAACTCCCAGATGAGTGAAACTCCTTCCCCGGTTATGTGTAAGACACTAGCTATTCCCTTTCATCTAGAACAAGGTTCCTTTTCTTTCTCTGGTCATGCACCTAATGCTAACTGTCTCCTATCCTCTGAGCAAGGCTCTTTCCTTAATTACACAAAAGCATTAACTGTTCTTTTACTCTAGAGTAAGGCTTCTTTTCCAAGTTATGCACAAGAGGCTAATTATCTCTAATTACCTAAGCAAAGGCTCTCTTCCCAAAGTTATGTGTAAGGTAACTTCCATCTCAGTCTCAGAGCTAGGCTCCAATACAAAGAGATTACTCCCAATACATACCTAGAGTAGGCTTTTTCTTCTACTTACCCCATATCAAGAGCGGGGCTCCTTAACACTAATCTATACCATCGATCACTCTCTTATATATTTAGCCTACTCAGGCTGATATGAGGCTCACTATGCCCAAGGCCAATCAGTTTTCCATCCACAGTACTCTGATCACACCTGCATCCATTGCACATGAGTACCACATCTGCGTAGGCACAAATTGAGCTTAGAGCTACGTTGACCTGATCCTTTACAGATATATAGCTCGAGCAGATAGCTTGAGTACGATCACCATGGTTTTCATAAACCATCTACGTGAGGCATTAACTTACACTTAGAGTAAGGCTCTTACATCTGCATACCAGTTCACATCATATTGACATATAGTTCAGACCACCTTAGGCCTGAACTACATTAATTTGATCTTGTGACAGGGTACGCAGGCAGCTTGAGCACATAGCTTGAGTCCAGTCACATTGGTCTTCATAGACCGTCTTTCGGTTCACGCTTCATTCTCACATACTCATGCATAAGGACTACATAAGTCCATACCTAATTCAATATAGATTCCCAATTCAAATCTTATCCCCATTCACATACTTAGCATTTAACTTGCATTTAGAGTCAAACTGCATATAGAAGCCCCTAGAGTATATCATTATCACATAAGTAGGTATTACACTTCATTTGCACACATGAGCTAGGCTCTGCCACGTTATATCTCATCATCATACGTATTTAGGGTTGTATGCTATGATAATCATAAATTGGATATTATATTGTGAGATCACAACTACAAAGACTAGAAAGAAATCTGGATATCCCCAGGTATCTAGGCGTAACAATTTTCGTACACAGTCGAACACGAGATCCACTTTCTTTGATTACACAGACTAGTCGAGAATAATAAAAAGAGCCTTTTGTTGTATTTTCAAAAACGTAAATCAAACTGCTTTTAAGCTTAAACAAAACTTGGGTTTCTCAACATACTCACTTTGAAAGTATTGAGTGGCGACTCCCAATCTCTATAAGCAAGGTCTTTATTTCAAAATAAAACATACTTTTTTATATTTGGGCAATTTCAAATGTACCATATCGCAATAAAGACTCATGGTCTATGCTCATCGACTCAGCATGCGAATTTGATCACAACAAAGCCATAAAGTAAGGTTGTTTATGGAGGTGTATTGTGTTTGGGTGTCATGCCCCGGTTTCCACGACCTGAGTACGCAACAAAGGAACACACACTACACCATTTAATAAGTTTCCCTGTCTCACATCAGAGCCATACACACAAGTTATGGAGGAGCATTGAATATATATAAAAATAAATAAATTCATACTTTAAATTTAAGTAAATGCCATAGTCAAAACTAGTTAGGTAAAACTCTAAAACAAAACTAAAAGCCCCCAAAACTAGGTCCAAATAAACCCCAAAACTAAATAAAAGTAACTAGTATTTACCTCACAAACAAGGTTTATTACAACCCACTAAAGTAGTTTTATAAAAATTTAAATGTAAGTAAACAAAATAAATAAAATATTAATTCATATGCTTAGAAGATCCAACACACCCAAATTCATTACCTACATCACAAGCTATAAGAGGATGAGTACTAGTACTATATGTGTTTAGAACTCTAATAATAATATAAATACAATAATGTCCTAGTATGCTACTAAGTGAAACATCTATGCAAAAATAGCAATCTCAAATCAGAAATTTATTTATTAATTCATCTTCCTTTCAATTTAATTGAGTATTAACGCCACATAACACATCAAAAGAAAATAATTTGATTTTAAGATACTACTGCTTGATTGTCTCATAGAAATAGGACCCCAACCAATATAACCATTCTTCAGTGTCTGCTTGGTTGTCTAGTGTCTGCTTGGTTGCCCGTGAAAACAGGACCCAATCAATATACACCATCCTTCGGTTTTGCTTCTAGGATGAAGCTTTAGGAATAATATGTCGCCTTAGGCATTTGCTCACTTTGTAGGTTATTAGCCTACTGACTCGATTACTACCCTCATGGTTTTAGGACTTTCAACTTTTGGTACATACCTAATATTTTTAGTATCTCTCATTCCAAACAAAACACAACGTCAAATTTCACTTTAAATCCATATTAAATAAATTCTTCTCAATTTAAGTTTTAAACTGATAATCTTCTCACCAGCATATTAAATAACACAAACTTTACTCTCATTAAGCAATTAACCTCACAGGTAACATCCACAATGCATATATATATATATATATATTCAATTAATGCTCCACGTTTTAGTCATTCGATCAATCATGCATGTTCAAGCTAGTCAAGTTCAAGATTGAATAAATAAATAATTAAAATAATTCACCAAACAATTAGTATTGTCAATCAAGTCAACGTCTTGTTGAATTAATGACTACAGGACCACATATATATATATATATAATTAAGTAAAGTTCACAAATAACTCATCATCCTAGCTTCAGGTACATCAATCATACACTGTGAACCAATTATATTCTATTTATAGGCTTGAATAGTCGTGCTTTCAAGAAACAATTAATAAAAAAGATAAATAAACATACATCTAACCAAAAAGTTTTTTCCACTACTGTTTTCTTATATGTATGTGTGTATATATATATGTAGTTCACGTGTATCTAAACAAATAAGGCACATTAATAATGGAATCACCCCCTTACCTCAAAATTTTGTAAATGCTTCAGTGTGTACCCTTCTTTTCCTTTCTATCTCTATCTCCCTCTCTCTAGGATTATATTTACATGAACAAATATAACATTGTATATATAGCAGCTGAAATTTAACCCCTAATAAACTTAATTAATTGCATACTCTCCCCTATGGGTTTAGGAAAATTATATATTTTCCCTAAAATTTTAAAATTATTTCAAAGGTTACCAAAAATTAAACCTTTTTAAATGCAACTAAAAATTAAATAGCAAAAATTTCAAATGATTAAATTTAAATAACGAACTAGATTTACTGAGTAATAAAATATAAATTAAATTAAATCAAATTTAGGTCATTACATTAGGTATTGTGGGGCCTTGTGTTGGCATTCTTATATTCTTATTATACATTCTTGTGACTCTAGATCACACAATTGATTTCTTGCTATTTACTCTCTAAACTACGAGACGAAAGTTTTGTAGGAGAGAGACTATGTGACTCAATATTTAATTGAAATATTATATTCAACACTATTCATCATTATACTTATTTGTGAGGGTGATGGTAATTTTGCATCAATTGTGTCACGCCCTAGATTTCGTAACAAGAGGAATGAGCTAATAAATCACATGCAATCGACACAATTAATTATAAACCTTGATCAATGCTGTACAACCACCATATAGAAGACGTCCGCAATAATAATAAATAATAATAACAAAAGTCTCCGTCATAACCGGCAACAATGCTCCAATCAAAACAACCCATACGTATCAAAATAAAAATTAAGCATTGATTATACTCAATAATTATTTATTTATAAGTCGTTTCACATCCTAATTCATGCATATCACTAACTAATTCTTACGCCTTTGCCATCATTTTGAATTAACTAGTTTCTAAGTTAGGAGACTATGGAGATTAAACCACTTGTAGAGCACAAATCATGTGGAAGCAAATTGGGCTATTTCCAGGTGCATGTGTAGAGGACCTTGGTCACATGAGTAAGCTTAGGCGCCCATCTGATACACAACCTAGGCGCACGCTTGAAGGCTTTGGGTACATTAACTTGAAGGAAAGACCCCGGGTGTGTGCATGGCCATGCCTGGGTGCCTGGACTACTTGGTCTTCCTGCTAACTCTTTGTTTCTTTTGTATTCATTTGACGCTATTGCCCCTGTGCTATATGTTATTATAAATTAGAGGTATGTGGTTAGATTCGCATGCTCTTCCTTTCTTCTCTTCAACTCTTCTTTCTTATTTTTTTAGTTTAGGTTAGATTAGTTTTAGTGTAGAAGCTTTCAAGTTCTTCATTTTGGATTATTGTTCTTCAATACTTGTAAATTTACCGTTGAAGTTTATTATCTTTTTTTATGTTGAGTTATCTTTATGAATTCATCTTGTGTTGTACTTGTTTTTCTACGTATATTACTTTATGTTCTTGGTCATCCTTATTTTCATCGCCTTAGTAGAGTAGTAACTTCTTAGTTTTAAGCCACTGAAGGTGGTGGTTATGGTATGGTTAACTCAAATTTAACAGTTTTTAACGCAATATCTTTACTATTTATAAATTGGATTTTCACCCTATTATAATCATAGTCTGATTACGAGTTCTTATCGTGCACACCAGTTGTTTGATTCGATGTAACCCTATGATTGTAAACTATTTTCTAAAAACCCTAAATTAGGTTTTCTTTTGAAATCGACCACTCGTATTATAGTCGAAGCCTCATTATAAGGTTATGCTCCTGCACGCTAGGTGCTTGATTTCAATGTCCCGGTGAGTCCAAAAACTAATTTCAATGTCTTTACTTACTTAAGTTTTCTATAAATGAATTACAAAGAAGATCTTCTGACGTAACAATGCATGTGCGATTGTTAGGTTGAGTTATAGGTGCATTTAAGATAACCAACTATCTCACTATTGAATTTGGTTTGAAGTCAAGACTTATTGACCACCTTACAAATGTGCAGCTGAAATAAACCCCCAAGTGTAGGGTTATACGGTGTCGTTTTACCTGGTGAGTCCAAGATTGTATCCATAGAGAATTTTGAGATTGAACACTTATAATTTTCTAAGTTCTTCTATGTACTGGTTTCTTTTTTAAAATAAGAAAAGAAATTAATGTGGGTTTTAAAATTGTGATTATATAATTACTAAACAAATAAACTAATTCAAGAGTTAAACTAAACTAAATTTAAGAAATAATTATTCTCCTCTAATTATAGAAATCAAGATTCAAAATTAAACTAAAATAAACAATGAAAGTAATAAAATTACACATTCACGATTAATTAAATATCTTGATCAACCGACAAATCCTGGTTCGATCTAAATAAAGAACAAGTTAAAAATCCAAAAATTGCATAAAACCTCCCACTGCATATTAAACTTACCTAGCTCTTAAACCATTAATTTCAAGTGTGCCAATTTATGTATTTATTTCAATTTCAGCCACAAGTATACCAAAGACTGCGGTCTCGACTTTCAAATCTCACGTAATTGTTTACTCTTAAATAAAATTACTCAAAAAGGGTTACTCTCATGTTCATGCAAGAATACAATATAAATAAATGAAATGAACCCAAATCAAGAAGTGACTGGAAGAATTAAGATAGATAGTTTTGCATAGCTCGCGAATGGAATGTATTAATGCATAAACAAGAAAAACTACTATCATCCACATGAAATAGATCAATGTTCTTATAAGTGCCTTTTACCTAAAGTCCATTAGGTCTTTATTAAGTTGTAACTTGGTCGGGGGTATTGGTTAGACAAACATAGGATAGGAAAAATCAAAGTATATGTCTAAGGATTATAATGATAGTGCAATGAAGTACTCACCAACTTTTCTCCTTTTAACTCTTTGAATGCCAAAAAATGAAGCTTTGTTATTTCATTTTTTTCTTTTCCTCTTTCTTTCTTTTTTTCTTTTTTTTTTCTTTTCATAGGACTGATAATAATGAACTTATGAAATGTTGTGTCCCATTTTTTTTTTAAATGAATTCATTTTTTGTTCCACCCTCATTTTCTAATTACATGTTCCTCACTTATACATTTTGTTACAATTTTTACATAAGTATCATATGACATGCAAGGGTTGACTCATCTATATATCTAAGGCTAAAGGGTTATAAATGTGGCTAAAATAAGAAACTCTATATACTATTTTCTTTCTTCAATGCTTCAAAGTGGCTCTAAGGGTAATGTAATCAAAGAAAAGTCACAGGATTGCAAATGTAACAAAGATGGTTTAATATCACTTTCTAGGTTAATAACACTTTGTCAGAAGCATTGATCCATATGTATGTTGAAAATAGTATCTTATGCATTTAATACCAAAGTAAAGTAATGTGATGAAGCTATTTAAGCAAAGTAAGATGAAAGAAATAATATAAAACATAAGTATAAAACCCTCAAGAACAAAAGATCAGGCTCAAAGCTCACAGAATAGAAGGTTTAAGTCTCTACCTATGTCTTGGCATACTTGAATGGCTAAATCTTATAAACTCAAATCATTAACATTTCATTCAATGGCCTTAAATGACAAGTTTTCAATGCATTAGAAAATTTTATACTCAATTTGAATCAATATCTTATTAAGATTGAAACCAAATCGTTTATTATTTTCGTACCTAATACAACATTAAACTAATTCAGAGACACATGCAAGGTCCAGTCATGCTAAGTCAAGATAACCTTAATTTGCCCAAAATTTAGATTTTTTTTTTTTTTTTTTTTGCTTTTTGTTTTTTTTTTTTTTTCCATTCCCCAATGTGACAAACATATGGCATATGTGGGTCCATGGTGCATAAGTGAGTATGATAAAATGCATAAAAAATATTTCTCTAGCAAGCCTAAATAGAAACAAGGTAAGCACATAAATTATTTATAATAACAATAATGAAACTTTTTTTTTAAATGAAGGCATACCAATATCATCCCACAATATAGTCTCTAGCACTTCTCAACAATAGATAGTATATCCATGAAGTACAAAAATTGAAGTACAAAACTAAATAAAGAAGGATAGTTGAGATATTACCTTGAGCGCTTTATTCCTTTGAATTAAACTCTACTAAAAGAAAAATAAAACTTCTATGAGAGAAAATGTTAGAATAAACAAATAAAAGAAAAATAAAATTTAATCTAGATAGAAAGACAACAAAAATAAATAAATGAAATCTAATCTACTAATATATAAGGGTTAATGCAAAGATATACTATCCAACTCTTAATCTCTCCCAAGCTTCACTGAACGGCTTTAGAAATGAAATATTCTCCTTGGGTCCAAGACGGTACAAGTGTGAGTGTGCTCTTAGTGCAAAGAACACTAGAAAATGTATGGCTTTGTGGGGATTCTTGAACCATAAATATGGTCCAAGGTTACATGCATGTGTGAACATGGGTTGTGTATATTCTAGTATCGCCTCTACACCTACGAAGTCAATGATAACTACCTTTTTGGTCTCCATCACTCCCTTACATGTGTGATTGGTCTTGGTTAAAACATGTTCAATTCTCTTAGTCAGATTCTCAGTTGGGGTCAGGGCAAAGAGAAGAAGTGTGCATCACTTTCACTCTCAGGCCAATCTATCAAACTCTCAAATGATGATAAAGAAAATCCACTCTCATGATAGTCCTGTGGGACTAAAGTAGAAACCTACCATAATTAAAGTCATACCTCCACTCAACATGTAGGAGTCTCAACAAGTAAGTCATCATACATACTCGCCCCAAAAGTAAAAGATACTTCAGATGTGGTCTCAATGAGTGGTATGATAGATGAACATGAAGAAAATAAAATGACCGACTCAGCAGTATGATCCTTTAAACCTATAGCATTAAAGTTCTCAAAATGAGTCTTCAGACTCTCTGCAATGGCCTATTTGGTCGGCGTGGGGTGAGCATCAAGCTCAGTGGTGGCAATGGGTAGCATGTCCTCTAAATTCTCAACAGATGAAGTCTCGTGCATGTTAGAGTCTGGTGGGAACGAGGTCAAATGGCTCATTCCCTTCACTATCCCAACCATTGTCTGAATAGTCACTCTACTCAAAGTTTAAGGTTTTTGAATTAGGATCTTCTTATGCAAGTAATGAAAAGGCCTAAATTCAATAATTTCAATTCAGTGACTGGTCGAACATAAGGACATATAGCAGGCTCGAACAACGTATCATTCAATGTAGAGTCAATATGTGTGTGAGTCTTATGTGCACTAGAATTGGCTTTTAAGTTAATTGCTTCCCTGTATTGAGTTTACACATAGAGTGACTCAAGAAAGTCCCATGCCGACTCCGGAGTAAAGTTAAGGTACTTACCACCAGATAACTCCTCAAGAATGTGGCGCACCTCCACAAGTAAACCATCATAGAAATTTATAATGATGCGCCATAACTCAAGATTAAAATTTGGGCAATAGATTAATGTATATTTAAAACTCTCCCAACATTGATAAATTTCTTCACCATAATTTTGAAAAGCAATTAACTCTAGATAAGAGTAACCTAGAGTTACCCTAATGAATTAAAACTAAGTTCTATGGCAATGGCGCTAAAAACTTTAGCGTCTCACAATTGTGCAATTGAATAAATCTCCAAGGATAAGGGCATGTGATATAGTTTTACCTAGTGAGTACAATATTGTATCCACAAGGAACTTTGAGATTGAACACTAGAATTTTCTAAGTTTTTCTATCTATTGGTTTCTTTTTTAAAAACAGGAAAGAAAATTAATTTTGGGTTTTGAAATTGTTGGTTATCTAATTACTAAGAAAATAAACTAAATTACAAGGGTTAAACTAAACTAAAAATCAAGAAATTAAATTATTTCTACTCTAATTAAATAGAAATCAAGATTTAAAATTAAACTAAACTAAAACAATGAAAGTAATAAAACTACACATTCAAGATAATTAAAGATCTTGACCCCACCTACAAATCCAGATGAATTCTTTGTTCTCTAATCGAATGCATTTTCTTATCTTAGTTTACAGCATACGTATAGGAAAAATAAACTAGAAGATGCCATCGTTAAAACAATTATTCCAAAGTACAGTTTTAAAATCACGTCTAGGATAAAAAAAAAACTGGAATGATATTCAATAAGTTCATCTTTAATACAAATCTCTTTTCATTTATTTCAAAATATAAAGAAAGTTTTAATCAAGTAACGTCATTAAGGATTTTAACCAAAATATAATCGAGATTACAAGTTTTCGAAAGCTTTTGAAAAGAAAGAAGAATAAGATTCAGAAAAAAGAACCCCAACATACAAGTTTTACATTACATACAAGGATACTCAACCACATCCAATCATCAAATAAGGATCCACCTATCATTGATGGGTTGAATCAAGATAAACAAACTAGCATAGCATTGTAGAGAATAAATAAAAGAAAGAATTAAAATAAAGCAAGGAAGAAAAGACAAACTCCATTGAAGAACTTTTGAACTTATTAAAAGTTGTAATTAATTTTCAAAACAACCTGAATCCGAACTACAAAAGCAAAAAACTAATCTAAAAACTATCTGAAAACTTAAGAACTCTCAAAAATATAAAACTAAAATACATGAAAAGTTTCTTTCAAAAGTTTAAGTAAAATGATGTATTTATAGGGCACAAAACCCTAGGGTTATAGTTGAAACACAGGCTGCTTTCGAGTTACTAGTGTCTGAATGGAACAACAAGGTGTTTAGACAGTTGGGATGGCAAATTCAATCTTTGGCTCCAACACAAAAGTTATAACTGTTCAAGTCTTCTTTCCAGCTCAAAAAGAATTGCATCAATCGGAGTTATGAGTGAAAGTTATGGTCAAAATACTGACAGGGTGTCATGCTAAACCATCTGAAAGATTCCAAATGTGCAACTTTGCAAGTTGATTTTGGGGTAGATAGAGACTTCTTTTAGATCTAGGCTCTCATGAAATTTGTATGTTAAAATGTGTACTTGACTTTGAACTTTTGAATCACCTCAATTGGACCCTAAAAACTCAAGATATGCCCCAAATCCTACGGTGATTATGATTTATCTAGCTTTCTAGCCTTGGCTTTTAAGCAATGTTTTAAGACCCAAATGAACTCAAATTTTGACCTATAGTAACTTTATGAAAAGTATGAGATATCCACTATAATTTTGCTGAAGACCATTTTTAATTTCTAGAGCTCTTTCCATGTTATAAAATACATCTATCCCTTTTTAACATGCTACTTTAGTGTATTTTCCACTGAAACCTGCATAAATGAACAAACTAATATAAATAAACAGAATTAAACTAAAATAAACATATTAAGACACAAATTACTGGTATTAGCATAGAAATCAAGGTTTATGATTAAGCTTTTCAAGTGTAATCAATTGTGTATATAGTTTACTTCTAATGTTTTCATTTTAATTTAGTATTATAATTGTTTCATCCACTGTAATAAACTCAAGTTTGTATTGCATTAATTATTAGTAATGGGCATTATTATGATATAATGATGTGTTAATACGGGTTATATGATGTATTAGTGGACTTAATGCTCCATGATCGGGTTTGGGTTCAATTCCAACATTTAGAACTTTTGAAAGATGAAATGGGGCTCAGGCACATGGGCAAGGGCGGGCACACAGGTATGAAGCCCTAGATGCTCGGACTGAAATACAGTAGCTTTTACAGCTTGATTCTAAAATTTTTTACTAAACATCATTCAGTGTTTTCCTATCGTAGGTCTAACACATAGCCTTACTACCCTACCCCTTTCATTTTGTTGCCTTCCATCACCCGAAGGAATAAGACTATGTGTATATATAGTTATATTCAAAATACATATTTTGGTCGAGAAGAAACAAGAAGCTAGGAGCGAAATCAAAACTCAGTAAGTTCTCTTAGGCTCATCCAAAATCAAATTAGTCCCATGCTTCTTCAATTTGAATTATTTTGAATACATTGGTGTGATTATTATGGCGTCAGGGTTAATATATTGATCGTATGAAGTTTTCAGCCTTTTTGACATTTTTGGCAACTTACTATTCTTCATTTTTCTTTCTTCTGAGTTCGTACGGTAGGGATTTAATGCATAATATATATATGATATGTTAAGTATATATCAATGTTGATTGTTTTACTCGTTTGGTAACTTGAGGCATAATTCTTCTAATGTTATAATATATATATATATATATATATGCATGTATCTGTAAATTTGAAGAAAAAGATGAATAATGTATTTAGTTTTCTTTCCGAGAATGTCAAAACCTTAAATTGGTGATGAAAGTCCATTTGAATATGGTATAAGAAGGAAATGGAACAAAAATTACTATGAAACTGTCTAACTTCACATGTTTTGAAGTTTAAACTTTGAAAACTAATGGATATAAAAACAAAGCAGGATCCAAATTGGCAACTAGAGTGACCCCAAGTGCACGGCTCCCATTCCCAAGTGCATGGGATGGGAAGCCCCGTGTGCATAGGGCCTTTGGCATACTCCCTTGGCGCATGGATTGGGACCATGACTCCCAAACCTAGTGCTTGGTCCTCAAAATCATTTTTTTTATTTAATTTGTGAGAAAATGATTTTCCTAAAACTTTTAAAACTAAAGATTTCAAAGGTGATGAATTTTAAAAGATAATGAGTTATGATGGGATAATAGATAAGCTATGATGTGATTTGAGATGTGAAAATAAGAAGAAAAATTAGATTATGATTGATTGTTATTGAATTAATTAAATGTCATGATGATATGGCTGATTATGATAAGATTTTGTTAATGAAAGGAAACAACATGACAATATTAAGATGATATTATGAGTTATAATAAAGAAATGATCTAGTGATGAAAATGCAAAGAGATACTAAAATAAGTTTGATGATTGTGATTTTGGGGTTAGCAGATACGGGGAAAATAAGAGGGTATGCAAATAACCTTGGGTTAAGAGTTCCTAAACCTATGCGAAATTTTGTCATCGTGCCAGTAGGTTAGTAGCCTACAATGTGACATTAATACTGGTGTATCGTGATCATTGGATTTTGATCCCTAAATGACGACAATTTGGCTAGTCGTGGCCCTTGAGCCTAGGCTCATAAATGATGACGACAACTTAGTTCATCATTTCAAGTAGGTATTGACCCATAAAAGATGATATTGGTTTGGACTATACTCGCTAATCACGGGTCAGTCTTGCAGTACCCCATGATTTTGATGTAATTATGAGAAATGATAAACAGATAATGTAAAGATAAAAAGTATAACTTGTGGCATTGACATTGGTACTGTTATGATAATATGTGATTGATCAGATATTGGTAACTATGTTGTTGATATTATAATATTTATTTGTTGCTATTATTGTCATATATTATTTACTATGGGCATAAGTAGATTTATGCTTACATTCCTACAGATTATGTTGTAGGTGCGAAACTCGAGACTTAGGTGAGTCCTACCATGATTAGATTTGTGTATTCTTTTGTTAGGGCCAATTGTATTATTTATTTTGAGTTGAATTAATTTTGATTTGTTCAATATGATTGTAAAAGCCATAAACCTAGATATTATATTGGGATTGCTGTTGGAGCACTAATGCTCAGTTTGACCAAAGCTTTAGCTACATTTATAATACTATTACTTATTGTAAATGTTTGCTCTAAGGTAGTTGTATAACTCTGGTCAGGGTTATGGTTGATTTCTGCATGTTGTATGTGATTCATTAGTTCACCTCTCGAGTCACCAGATCTAAGGCATGATAGGTTAGTATCAGAGTTTAGGTTAGAATACTTAGGGAGACAGTAGGAGTTATTCAAATTGCATGCTGCGTGCTTATGTGCTTTTGTGAATTTATCTTTGACATTTAGTTATTATTAATTGTTGGCTTATTTGTTCATTATGTGTCATTTCGATCACCCCAGATAATGTAGAGGGGAGTTGACCAAGAGATCATAATTATAGCCCAGAGTTTGAGATAGTGCTTCCTGACGATGATATCTTTATACGCATAGCCACTGAGGGACTTATTGAGCTCCCACCAAAGCTTGTATATTTAAGTGAACGAAGATTTCCACAATTTGGCGTTCTGTATCCAATTGTTCTTGTTCAACCAGTACCCACAATCATAGGGATAGTTAGTGGGAGAGAGCTATAAGATCCTCAGATTATGGTACCCCAAATACAACTGAAAGATCTAGATAGACATTGTGAGGAATTCGCTCCTATTATAGTTGTCATAGATCTAATTACCTTCGTAATGACTGCCCGCAAAGGTGTTCATGGATATATTTTACTTGTTGTTAAATTCATAAAAATATATTTTAAAATAAAGCATTCAATCTAAAACTTATATTTAAAATTTAAAATAAATTCATAAAATTATATTTAATAAAAATATATTTTTAACAATTTATATTCATAAATACACTTTTTGGCGCCAAATGACAAGAATAGATATGATTGACCATTATACATTGGGGTTGGGTGAAAAATGTTACATGAACCACATATAATATTTTTTTCATTAATTTTAATGGATGGAATCAGTGTTTGAATCAAATAAATAGAATTAAATAATTCGAGAATATAATTGGTGCGTTTAATAGTTTAAAAATAAAATAGAAATAAAGGAGATAGCTTGATGATAATTTCATTAAAAAAAAAAGAACTCTTAATTTATTTACTTATTTATTTTTCAGCGGACGTGAAAGAAGAATTAACTCGGTTCAATAGCTTGCTCACAATTTCTAATACTCAGGTTGAAATGGCTAATGCATGGTATCTTCTTAAAGTAAGTGGAGCAAAGAAGTTTGAAAAAATATTATGCATAGGTTAATTGATGAATGAGAAATTGAAGAAATTTTAGGTTATCAGTGACGCACGGTGCTCGCTTCACTTCTTTAGATGCCTCTTCGACTGATGAAATATGCTTGCTTAATGAATATTGCTAATTATTTATTCTATTTGTCTTGAGAAATTTTTTTTTTTTTTTTTAATTCTTCTTTCAACTTTTGGTTGTGTGTATATGTTATGTAGGTAAGGATGGTACCATTTATGACAATATCTTATATGTTAATAAAACATATTTGAATTTTGATGGATTTGTTGTCTATACAGCTGGGAATTTGAGCCTAGTCCCCACAATGGAGATCATTAATTTTGTGAGCAAGCTGCTTTCAGATTCTCAGTTCAGAATTCACAGGAATTCACTTAAAATGCCAGCATTGATTTTAGACAAGAAGGAGAAGATAACGTCAAGGTTCATTTCAAGTAACGGCTTAGTCGAAGATCCCTGTGTTGTTAAGAAGGAAAGGGCAATGATTAACCCTTGGACGACACAAGAAAAGGAAATTTTCATCAACAAGTTGCTACTTTTGGGAAAGACTTCAGAAGGATTCCTTCTTTCCTTGATCACAAGACGGCTGCAGATTGCATTGAGTTCTACTACAAAAACCACAAGTCAGATTGTTTTGTGAAAAACAAGAAGAAACCAGAGTTTGCTAAGGAAGGAAAATCCTCTTCTGCTAATAACTACCTGGTAATGTCAGGGAAACGATTGATTCGTGAGACAAATGCAGCATCCCTTGATATGTTGGGCGTGGCTTCAGCAATTGCAGCTAATATTGATGAGAGTATACAAATTCAACAGACAAATGTAGCAAGGCCCTTATTGGGGGAGACTAGTGATTATAGAGCACCACAAGGTGATGATGCCATCGTAGAAAGGTTGAGTAGTCTTGATATCATTGGTAATGAAGAGAAACTGAGGCTGCTGATGTCTTGGCAGGTATATGTGGTTCGCTGTCATCAGAAGAAATGTGTTCTTGCATTTCAATTTCTTTTGAATCGGGGGAGAGTTACCAGGACTGGAAGTTGCCAAAGGTGCGTTGTTTGGTGAGACGACCTTTGACTCCTGAGATTACAGAGAATGTTCATGGTGAGACTTGTTCAGATAAGAGTTGTGGGGAGAAGGATCCTACTGACCGGACAGATGAAGAGAAGTCTATTTTTATACAGGCTGTTTCATCCTATGGTAAAGATTTCACAATGATCTCAAGGTGTGTGAAAACAAGGTCCAGGGATCACTGCAAGGTATTCTTTAGCAAGGCTTGGAAGTGCCTTGGACTGGATATGATTTGTCCTAGGCCTGGTGATGAGGGAATGCCGGTAAGTGATGATGCTAATGGTGGTGGGAGTGACAGTGGAGAGGCTTGTGTTTCGGAGATTGGTTCAGTTATTTGCAGTGAGAAATCAGGGTCTAAAATGGATGATGAGATGATGCCATCTCATTTCACCATGAACCAATGTGAATCTGATCCTGTAAAGACCATGAACTTGTAGACTGGCCTGAATATGTTAAGAGAAGAATAATGGAACAGGGCAAATTGCTGGTAAAGATTCTGAGTTTTAGTCAGGGAATATGTTTATTGATGACTTGCAAGCAGAGGGTAAAACGGGGCTAGATTTTGATTGCGATGGTAAAATGGAAAAAGGTGTTGATGGCACATTTGTCATTGTGCGGACCCACGAAAATGCTGCTGTTTTACCTCCTAATACTGAAGTTTAAGGAGATGAAACTACTGGAAGGGGCATTTCTTTGGTAGAACCAGTGTCTGGCAAAGAGGCTAATAATCAAGACCTGCCTATATCACTTGCTGAGGGGGATAAGACCATAGCTGTAGGTCAGTATTCTACTGAGCATCTTTCAGCAGACCCTGTGGGGCAACAACTAGCTTCCGAAAACCATTTGAATGATAGGCGAAACAAGAACGGGAATGCAAATATAATTGGGCCAAGTAACATAAATTGCTCTGACCAAGACTCGTATCCAATTGGTAATGCATCTGATCCTCGTGCTTATACAAATGCGCCTGTGAAATTTGGTGTTAGCCCCAAACAGGAATAGGCTATTGCCCTGGAGTTGAATCCTCCACAAGAGCCTCTTGTCACCTCACTGGATCAGGATGTCTCTCTTGTAAATACCAATTCCATGATCCAAAGTCCTGCAAATCAGTCAGAGAAGACTCTTGACCAGCATACATTTGGAAAGATCAGCAGGTGTCAGTCAGTCAGTATGTTGGGGTGCATTGAATCCAGCCAGATTGTCAAAGGATTGCCATTGTGGCCGTCAACCAAAGAGATGAATAGTGATATCAGTTCCAAGAAACTTGCTTCAGTTCAAGGCCTATCAAAGGTAAATGGGAGTTTCCATTCTGATATGTTATCTCAGGATGGCTTTCTTCAAAAGTGCAACAGTACAAAAGCTCAGAGTTCTGAACATCCATTCCTATCCCAAGAACAAAAAAACAATCATTCTAGACACAATTCATGGAGTTCATGTGATACGGAAAAACCGCTCAGGAATGGAGACATGAAACTTTTTGGTCAGATCTTGACTCACCCTTCGTCTCAGCAGAATCAGAATACCAGATGTATCCACGAGAATGGAGACAAGGGGATTCAACATCCTAACTTAAGCAGCAAGAATTTCAACCTGAAATTCAACTATAGTCAAAGTCTAGGTGCTGATTCAGTTCTAGCGAAGTTTTACAAGAATAATTATTCAAGCCTTGAGAATGTTCCCATAAGGAGCTATGGTCTTTGGGATGGAACTCAAATACAGACTGGATTTTCTTCCTTACCGGACTCTGCTATCTTACTGGCAAAGTATCCTGCTGCATTTGCAAATTACTCTACCTCACCTTCTAACGCAGAGAAGCAGCCACTGCATTCGGTAGTAAAGAGTAGTGAGATTAGTAGGGAGATTAGTAGCAGCAATGGAGTGGTAGATTATCAGTTGCACAGGAACCGAGAGAGCACTATAGTGCAGCCATTTAAATTAGATCATATGAAGCAACGGCAACTGCCAGACTCATTGTTCTCTGAGATGCAGAGAAGGAAAGGGCTTCATGCTGTCTCAAGTATGCAACAACCTCAGGGACTTGTTGGAGTCGATGTCATGGGGAGAGGAGGGGGTATTATTGTTGGGGGAACAGGAACGGGCACGGGTGTTTCGGATCCTGTGGTGGCCATCAAAATGCGCTATGCAAAAACGGATGCATATGCTGGCCAGGGCCAGACAGCGAGCCCTGCACGAGAGGAGGAATCTTGGAGAGGCAAGGGGGATGATAATATATAGGCAGCAGTAGGTAGGATTGTGGAGAGGTCTGTATAATAGTTTTGTAACTTGAATGCTTGAAATTGATAGGGAAATAGATAGGTTCCCGATTGTCTTTTTAGTTAGGAAAAAGGGAAAAAAAATGGAATTTCTGTAATACTGTGAGCCTTGTATTTGTTGTATTTAATGGAAATACAGAAATAATCTGTCAAAGTTTCTGATGCATTCATCAGGTTTTCAGTCCAATGTCTCACCTTGTTCCATTTTTTTTTTTTTTCTGCACAAAAACTAGTAGGGTGTGTTTTGGGAGTTTTAAAGTGTGGGTTGGTGTTTAAATGGTACGAGTTAGTATGCGTTATAAGGTTTTTAGAATAATGAATTCACGTTTGCAAGTTTTTTTTTATATGGGTTCTAAGGTCTTTGTTAATGGGGCTTTTTAGACGGCTGAAAGTGATTAAAAGTTGGAAAAAGTAAGGAATGTCAGTCACTTTTTGGTCTTGGGAATACCAATCAAAAGTGATAAAAAAATCCATTAAAACGGCTGTAAAGTAATCTATTTCAATTGTTTTGGTGAAAAAGTAATACGAAAAGATAACAAATGTTGAAAAAAATGAGAAAAAATAGGTAACTTTTTGTAATTTTTTATAACTTTTTGTAAAAATTTGTAAATTTTAAATTTTAAAAATAAACGCGCAAAAAATAAAAGTAACAAAAATTAGTAAAAGTAGATAAATATTTATAATTTTTTGTAACTTTAAGTGATTTTTGGTCCAACCAAATGGGACCAATGTATATAGTAACACATATACTCTTGTTTATTCATTACGCAATAAGCATTGCACACATAAAACAATATCTTAAGATACATATATAGAAATAATACGAAAAAAGTTTTCCAAAAATGGCATTCAAAAATATTAATTCAAATTATTTTTAACAAATAATGTAATTAAATTATATTTAGATATATTTTATTTGCTAAATTAAATTATTTTTAATAAATAATATATTGAAACAATTTATTTTAATTTAATTAATTAATTTAATAATTAATAATTAATTTAATTTAATCTAGATAATTACATTTATTAAAAATTAATATGAAATGTATTTTATTAATAGAGTTTTGTTAAGAAATGTCAAGTATAGATTTCAATAATTTAACAAGAGTATTACTGTTTAAAATTTTATAAAATTATGAGAACCTCCAAATTAGGGTGCTCAAAAAATTGGAATAAAATATCTACTGATAGGTTTTGAGTTGTTCAACAAATTCATAAGAACACACCGAAACCCTTTACTTAAAATTCTCGTATAGTTTATATCAACACCTCAAATCAATACTTTAAAAACTCTCTAAGAACTCATGAATTTTTTTACTCCCAATCACACCCTTGAATTCTTTTTAACCTCCGGGTCAGATGTAGTAACCCCAATTTATTCTTGATTAGTGAAATTTTAGAGATGGCATGATATCTGTTCCAAGTTGGGCAGTTGGAACCTCGTTTTGATTTCCATAGACAAATACACAGAGAAGAAATTAGGTAAGAGAGCACGCAGTGGTTGAAGACAGACCCACACTAAAATTTTAGCAGCAGAGACCAGGGCCTGAATAGGAAGCTTCAACGGTCCTACTACTGCATTAATGTCTGCCTTTAGCTTCAACAAATTGTCAACAGAGTTTCTTTGGGAGCTAATTACCTGATTTCAGCCAAAGTCTTTCTTCTAACCTGTCCAAATTAATACTTGATAATGCCACGGCTGGCCGGCTGGCTGGTTGTCTTGGGAATCGCATCAGCAACACAGGACTTGCTAAGCATTCGCATTGCTGTATATGAGCAAACCATGAAGGTGAAAATTACTGGATCGGTTTGGTTGTTGCTTGAAAGTGATTTAGCAAAGGTTGTTGGCGGATGCAAGAGCTGCTGCGAGTTGGAGTTTCATCCCACGAGACAGGCAGCTGAAGAGCTTTTGCCACAAACGTAAGGAAATTGACCAAGAGAGAACAATTTACTTTTCATGTTTGAATCCAATCCAGATTTGGCCCCGTTTACTATCAGTTTCACAAAATTAGTTTTAAAAATATATTTGTAAAAAAAATGTTCACAAACCTAGCTATTAATTCTAAAAAACTCGTTTGATGATTATATCCAAAATTTGATTTTGTAAAGAGAAAATAACATAAATTACAAATGCAAATACAGCATAATAATACAATTTAATGGAACATTGAGATGTAAAAAAAGTATAACAAAAAAATATATGAATATATATAAAATAAAAAAATAAAAAACAAACACTCAATTTTGTTTTGCATCCATTGGAAACATTTTTAGAAGAGTTCAAATTTTTGGTTTCTTAGGTGAAAAATGAGATTGCATGGTAGATATCACAGTACGGAATAGTCAGGATTTTATGGTCACAAATCTACCTGACAAAGTACTTAATCTATGCATATATTTTTATTTACATTATAGATATAAATAGAAATGTTGAATTACTACTAATGAGTTAATTGTTAATAATGAATATTCTTCTATGATTATTTATATTGAGATGACGACTTATTGTTTATGTTAGTGGTATGTTATAGCATAACAATATATTATGTTTATTTGTTGTGCACTTGTGTTTTAGTGCTCATCTGCTCATCCTCCAACAAATTATTCTATAGGTACTTCTGTTGATTCCTAGTTGGAGTCAAGGGCATTAGGCATTATATGGTTATTCGTTTTAAAAAGAGAGAGAGGAAAGAGGAGATGATAATGACTAGGGAACGTAGGCCAAGTGTAGAGAAGTAACGTTGGGGTATCAACAACATGCTGATGAAAAATTAAAAAAGCAAGTAAATTGTAGAATTTCAAAGTGAGAAGGGTTGTGGGCATAACAGAGGGACTAGTGTTCCCACGCCACACCACAAAGTGGGGTCATACGTGCGAAGAAAGAACAAGTTTGCACACGATAGAGAAGGAAATTATGATTTTTATTTAAGGCTTTGATCGAAACTTATCCACGCCTTAGAATATCGCTTAAAATCGATCAAAATAATTAAATAAACTCCCAAAATGAATGATACGATGTAGTTCGAGTCATCACATCCCAAGATTTCCAATCCTTGAGTGCATGAACACCATTGTTTTAGTGCCTCTCAACCTCATACCAAAATTCAATCATCATAATACATACATCAAATATTTTTTCTCTCCTCTTCTCCTCCACTCCAATCCTAAATGACATGTCTTTTGATCACTATTTTACTTTTCCTTCTTTTTTTAATAAAATTTTCAATTTTTTTTAATTTCTTCCTTCCTTCTTCTCTTATTTTTTCTCATCCACAAAACTTTTATTTTTGTCCCATATTACTAAAACGGTAAAACTTTATTTTTTTTCTTTTACTTATAAAAATACTAATGTTGTAACATCTAATTTTAATAAAAATATAAAAAAATTTATGAGTTTTAAAAAAAGACTTACTTTTTTTGTTCTGAAAAGAGATCCACTTACATATGAATTTCATATAATTGAATTATTGGGTTTCAAAAGAAGACCCACTTGCTTATAAATTTAGTGTAGTTGAAAATTTTATATCTTTCAAATACATTAGTAATTAAATTAAAAATCTAAATAAAAAATAAATTAAATTAAAAAACACAAATAGAAAAAGCTTGAATTATAATTAGTTTTTTTTTTTTACAACAGTTATTAATATTTTCAAAATGTAAAAGTACAAAAAAAAAAATATTGAATATTAGTTAGGCTCAAAAGTAGTTATTTTTGTAAATTCTAATTTTAAATTAAATTAGTCACATTAATTATATTTCTTTTATTTTATAAAGCACATATGATTAATCATAATATTTTTTATTTGAGTTATTTTTATAAAACTAATTAAAAATTTATTATCAAGTCTTATGTGGTACACTCTATATTCATCATTATATTTTTTTTATTTTTACAAATTTTTGAATAAAATTACTCGGGTGAGTGATTTTTTTTAATTATAACTTTAAATTTAAATTGATAATGTTGGCTATATTTTTTTTTTTATAAAGCACAACTTATCATTAATAATAAAATTTTTAATTTAAGTTATTTGTATAAAATTAATAAAAAAATTATTACTAAATTTTGCATAGCACTCTTCATATTCACTATTCTATTTTTCTATTTTTGAATCAAATACAATTTTTTTTTATACTTTTTGTTCTTTTCACAAATTTTCACTTTATTTTGTCCCACATCAATAGATAACTATAACTCTATTTTTTTGTCTATAAACCACTATAGTTATGATATGTGATCTTTATCAATGAAAAATGAACTCATGAGTTTTTTAAATGGAACTTACTTATTAGTTTATTGAAGTTGTAAAATTTACTAAACAATTAATTCGATTGGAAAAATATTTAAAAATAATTAAATATTAATCAAATTTACAAAATATAGCTTCTCTTACAATAATAACTATTATTATACTTAAATTTAAAAACACAAAAAAAATGTCAAAATATTATTTAAACCTGGGAATAATCTTTTTGTTTTGAAAATTTTTTAATTTTAAATTTAAATTGTTCATGTCGAAAATTTTTTACCGATTAATAATAATTTATATTATCTATCTATCTATAATACTAAAAGAACATATGTTGTTTCTTCTCTTCTCCTTTATTCTAATCCAACATGGTATGCCATTTTAATTTTTCTTTTTTTTTTTTATAAATTGTTGAATTATTTTTTAAATTCATTTATTTCTTCTTCTCTTCTCTTTTCTCATTCACAAAACCTTTGTTTATTTGTCCCAAATCGCTAAAACACAACAACTTTATTTTTTTCTTTTGCTTATAAAAGTAATAGAATTGGTACATATGATTTTAATAAATTCAAAAGAATTCATAAGCTCTTAAAATGGGGCCACTTGCTTGAGCTTTTAAAAAGGACCCACTTGCTTGTAAGTTTCATATAAATGAATTCATGAACTCTAAAGGGAGACCCATTTGCTTATAAATTTAATATAATTGTAAAATTTATATATTTTAAATACATTAGTAATTAAATTAAAAAAACAAAAAAAATGAAAATATTTTGTTTAAAACACAAAAACTAAAAAAAAATGTGTATCTTAAATTTGTTTTATCTTGAATTTAAAAACACAAAAAAATTCAAAATATTATTTAAGCTTGCGCATAATTTGTTTTTAGAAAAATTTTCAACTATAGTTTTTAACTGATAATATAATTAAGATTAATAGTATTTGTAACTAAATACAAAATGAATCAAGAACTAAAAAAATAAAAACATATATTAAAATTAACAAAGAGTCTAAAATAAAAAAGAAATTGAGTCGATTAAGTAAGTTTATGATTTAATATATATTCTAAAGAAAATTTTAATTTTTCAGTTTGATCGAATCGAGATTTGGTAAAATATAAATTTTTAGTATTTATATATAAATCTAACTATGAGTAATACTATCGATTCACTAATATTGATAAAAATAAAAAATATAAATATAAAAAAATATCTCTATCTGTTTTATGAAATTATTTAATTTTATTGAAATATTTTGTAATATATTTTGAAATTATGTCTTATCCATAAAAAATATTATTCAATATTAGTGAATCGATAATTTAATAAAGTTGTATAATTTCATAAAATAATTATTGAGTTATTTTTTATATTTTTTTTATTTGTGTTAAAAAATATTAGTGAGTTAATAAATTTGATCATAGTCAAGCTTTTCATACGAATACCAAATGTTTATATTTTACCAAATTTTAATTTGACCCAATCACAAAAATTAAAATTTGTTCTAAAATATATATTAAATCACAAACATACTTATCTAACCCGATCTCTTTTTTATTTCAAATTGTCTATTAATTTTAATATATGTTTTTATTTTTTTAATTTTTTACTCATCTTGCAAAATTAGCTTGAGTTAGAAATACTATTAATCTTAATTTTAATTTTTGATTGTTTTATAAAAATAATTCAAACTAAAAATATTATTTTTATTAATTATATGTTGTACTTTATAAAAATAACTTAAATACTAAGTATTATTAATTAAATTTTTAACCAAGGGTCAACACAACCAATTTAATTTTAAAAATTACCTTAAAAAAATTTACTTTCTAGCCTAATCAATATTTAGGCACTTACATGCCTGATTAACAGTAAGTAATTTTTTTCGGTATTTTAAATCTAAAAAATATTAAGAGTTGCTATTACGAGAAAAGTTAGATTTTTTTAAATTTAATTAATTTTTCTTTCAAGTCTAATTAATTATTTAAAAATGCAAATTTTGTCACACAAGATTTAATAATAATTTTTTGGTTGATTTCATAAAAATGACTTAAATTAAAAAATATTATTATAAATTTAAAAAATATGGTACCAATTTTAATTTAAAATAATCCCAAAACTAATTTTATTCAAAGATTTGTAAGAATAAAAAATAAAAAGAATGATGAATATACAGAGCACACATAGGATTTCATAATAAATTTTTAATAATTTTATAAAAATAACTTAAATAAAAATACTATTACTAAGATTTGAAATATAAAAATAATTGCATTAATTTTATATTTCAAATATTGTTAATGTAACCAATTTAAATTGAAAGATGAATATATAGAGTACACATAGGATTTAATATTAAATTTTTTATTAGTTTTATAAAAATAAATCAAATAAAAAATATAATTCCTAAGATTTGAAATATAAAAAATAATTGCATTAGTTTTATATCTCAAATATTGTCAATGTGACTAATTTAAATTTAAAGATGAATATATAGAGTGCACATAGGATTTGATAATGAATTTTTAATTAGTTTTATAAAAATAACTCAAATAAAAAATATTATTACTAAGATTTGAAGTATAAAAAAATAATTGCATTAGTTTTATATTTCAAATATTGTCAATGCAACCAATTTAATTTTACAATTATTTAGAAAAACGACTACTCCTGAATCTAATTAATATTCAAAAATTTTAAATTTTAAAAAGGCTAAGATTTGTTATGAGAGAAATAACCTAATTATTATTTAAGCTTTTTGTGCTCTTTAATTTAATTCTATATTTTATTTGTATTTTTAAATTGCTTAATAATATATTTGAAATATATAAATTTTACAATTATATTAAATTTATAAGTGAGTCCTTTTTTAAAACTTTGAGTTCATTTATATGAAATTTATAATCAAGTGAGTCCTTTTTCGAAACCTAAGCAAGTGGATCCCTTTTTGGATTCGAAATCCAAGCAAATGGGTACCTTTTTAAACTCATGAATTTTTTAAAATTTATTAAAATTATAAGCTATAATTCTAGTGCTTTTATAGGCCAAAAAAAAAAGGTGGAGCTCTAGCATTTTAATAATGGGGGACAAAGAAACAAAAGTTTTGTTGAAGGAATTTTAAAAATAATTTAAAAAACTGTAAAAAAAAAAAAAAAGTGAACTGGAGAGTAAAGATGTATTTCACATAGGATGAGAATGAATGAGAAGAGAAGAGAGAAACTACATTGTTTTATATTATAGTATAGATATAGATATGTGATATATGTATACATATGTAATATTCATATGAGCGATATGAGGGGCAAACCGATGACAAAGGCTATTCTGAGTTGTAGTCTGGGCAATTTAGCCCAAAATTTTTTTTTTTTAGTTCAAAAATTATTGTTTTTTAAATTTAACCCGTCTTAAATTTTTATAACCTAACACACTTTACCTTTGAACCCTTTATTCAGCTTAGATTTTTTATAGTTCGGCCCAAAATTTTTTTTGAGTTCAAAAATTATTTTTTTTAAATTTAACTCATCGTAAATTTTTGCAGTTCATTCCACTTTACCTTTTAAATCTTTTATTCAATCTAAATTTTTTATAATTCGGTTCACTATGTTTTTAAAACTTTTGTTTACCCTAGACAAATTTCAAATACTGGATCCACCGCTACGCGCAAAGAAGACTTAAAACACCTTAGAGCATAACAAAGACACAGGTGAGAAAACCTCCAAGCCCCCGCAAGCTGACCCAACATATTATATACACTATATAACATGCACCGTTAAGTTGGTGGGTTCTATAATAACTCAAAAACAATCACTTTCGTTTGGACCGGGCGTTCGCATGGCCGTCTGTCCCAACGGATGTTTTCACGGATCCCACGCTTTGAGAAAATTTTAACGTTTTGAAAATGAGAGCCGTTTAAACAAATCTTATTTTTAATAGACATGATTAATACCCAAAAAAGAGTTCCAATTAAAAAGAAAGTATAAAAGTTAAATAATAATTCAAATAAAATCTAAGTCATTACAAATATCTAGAATTTTTGACAATTTCATCTCGTCCTCTTTCCGTTATGAACTGTCTAAAACAGCAACTAAATAGGAGTGACAATTCAAGTTCGTATGATATATTTGGGTTTATAATCTTATTGTTTGTGTTAATGTTCAAATATATCAAAACTCAATAAACATATTAAATAATTAATTTATTTCATAATCGTATCAATTCTTATTAAATTATATTAATTTTAAGTTCATGTGCTCATACTGTGTCGTATTCAAATTTCTTTTTTGTAATTCATCTTGCAGATTGTATAGTGTTATCAAAGGTACATTCGAAATGACAAAAATGAGATAAATTGTGAATATAATTCGTATAATAAATAAAAAGTAAGTAATTTAAAAAATTTTAATATATTTCACTATTTTTCAAAATTTTTTAAACTTCAAATGAGGTACAAATCATGTCAAACATTCCCAGCTTTATTTGTAAATTAGCTCCAAGACACCTTTAAAGCACTAGGTTAAACTGGTGGGCCTCCATCTCCTCTATCCACCGACATGAACCCTACTTTCTTCTTCTACTCCCAAAAATCAATAAAGTCTGCTTGCGGCCAACCAAACACTTCCTAAATCTTCTTTCAAATAATTTTTTTTCAGAAAGTAATGTTTTAAACCGCGTTTTTTTTTTTATTTTTTTAAAGTACTATTTTAAAAAAAATGCCATTTCAAATAGAAACACGCTTTCACACATATATATATATATATATATATAAATACTTAAATAAGAATATCAATACTTTTGTAAATATTGAGTTTATAAACAACAGGGAAAACAAAAACACTTAATTTAAAGGGCCTATATTACATGTTTGAGTTAGTTATTTGGGAGTGGCTATGAAAACTCTTTAGTATTTTTTAAAAAATATTTGTTTCAATAGTCTTTTTAAAAAAAAATTCAAAAGTTATTTAATATAAGTTTTTGATACTGTTTGTAGGTCTGAAGAAATTTTTTTTTCAAAAGTTTTCTATTTTAATAGTAGAAAAAAAAAACATTTAGCGTTTTGGTCTCCGAATTCGAAAAAAAAAAATTATTTATGATTCAAACTTTTTAAAAATTTTAAAATTTAAAATATCTCAGCTCAAGAAAATACCACTGCAATGGAAACATATAATTTTTGGTCGAAAATTATTTTACGTCATAGACACTTTAAAAAAATATCATTAATACATATAAATTTTTGGATCAAAAATTCTTATACATGTAAAAATATTATTAGAATTTATAAAAATTTATAAGAGTTTGTAAACATTTATTGAGATATGTAAAGATATATGTATTTATAGAAATTTTATGAAGTGTAAAATAGACAAAATGTGTTAAAAATTTTCAAAACTTTTAAGAGATTTCTGGTGTTTTTTTAGAGTTCCAAACAAGCATGTATTACAATGGCTCTATTTAGAGTTCTCAAAAATAAAATAAAATCTTACAAATCTCTACAAATATAAATTACGAGACAATAAAATTTAAATTCTTCACTCATTGCATGAATTACGCCACTCTCTGCATGATTTACGAGATATTTACTTTTATAATTTTATACTATTTTATACAACTTCAAACACAATATATCATTGGATAAATAATATACATATATCATTAAACTTTTATTACTTGCACACAAGGTTTGAAAGTCAAAATCCAAAGCAGAATAACAATAGTCAAACACGGAGAAATAAAGAAATAGCAGCCATCCAACCAATTTTTAACAACGCCGTAGTTTTCAAACCACGGAGTCTGAAATGCAACCAAACGACTTGGCCAAGGCGGTTGCCAGGTGGGACCTACACCACAACGGCCTCAGCGGTCCACCGGCCCCGCCACTAACTCCCCCGCTGCTCTTCCCTCTTCCGCCGCCACGAGGGGTCACTGACTCGTATCCCTCCGGCAAGGGAGGAATCTGCATCGGTGCGCGACGGCTCTTCCTCGTCCTGATGGCACTTACGTCCATCTCCGGCTTGAACTTAACCGGTCCGAACATGAACATCCGCCTCCGCGACTTCTCCGACATGGTGGTGATCGCAGTGATGTTCACCTTCTGACCCGGCGAGGGCTGCTTCGGATGGAGGAACAGCTCGGATCCCGAGAACCGGAGCGATCTAGACCGGTTCTCGCTCACCGAACGTAACTCGCCGTCGCCGTCCAACTGGAAATCACGAGCCTTGTGAAACGACGACGATTTCAAGCACAGGTAGTCTCGCTTCCGATACTCATTCATTTGATTGTCGTCGTCGTCGTCGTAGGATTGATCAATGATCTTTCCGCAGAAGACAAGGCTGTTGGTTCGGCTCAGCTGGGAGCCGAAACCCCCGAAGAACTCGAACAGTTGTTGATCGTCGGAGGTGCTTCCACGACGAGACACGTCCTCGTGTTGGTATCCGTGAATCGGAAGGTTGCGGAGAGACAGATCGTCGTCGTCGAAGTCTTCAGAACCAGTTATCTTTTTGCTTTCCATTGCCAGGGATTCAGTCAGTTGGAAAGAAACAGAGAGAATGAAGCAAATGAAGAATGAGAAGTAGGTTTGGACAAGGAGACCATGATCGGGTTGTATATATATATACAACTACAAAGTAAACAAGAGTAGAGAGAGAGAGAGAGAGAGGTGGGTGGTTCCTTCTGTGCTACGGCTTCTAGAGGGAGAGGTTAACTATTAATGATTAAGACATTTTGATATAGTAAATATGACGAGCGAAGGGTAAAAGGGAGAGTTACTAGAAGAGGTGGCCAACAGTCAATAGAGGAAGGACTCCGACGAAGGAGCAATCAAAGAAACCAGGGAAATGAATTATTTCAGCAGAGAAGCAGCCTTTGCACACAAACGCGTATATATATATATATATATTTATATCTAGAAGGTAGACGAGCTGTTGTTTTCTGTTTTAAAAAAAAAAAAATATATGGCACACAAGTTATTTATTTATTTTTTCAAAAAAAGAAAACAACAACGTACCTTTTGTGTTTAGATGAGAAGTCCCCTTTTCAAGCGAATGATAATTTGTTTTGAAGAAAAAAAATTATAAATAATTATTATTTATTTATGTTACATTTGCCGTGCATTCTAAATATTAAATTGATGATATAGAATTAATGGCTTTATAAAACTAATTATTTAATTATCACTTTAAAAATTGTAAATTACCTTATAATAATTCACATGAAATTCACATCAAATTCTCATGTGTTCGAGAGTTTAACTATTTTATTTTAAAAATAAAATTATTATTGTTTAAATGTATATAATTTACTATATTATATTAAATATGTATCTAGTTTACCTCATTATAATATAAATAGATACCAGGTATCAAGTACCTCACTGACAAATCTCAAACATGTTTTAAAAACGCATAAATATTAAATTTTAACTCCAAATCTGTCATAATCCTATTAACGTACTCTTTAATAAATTTTTAATATATTTGATCATACCAAATGCTCTCTTTTATTTGTTTCACTAACATTCCTGCTTAAAACAAGCCTAAAATGTTTGAGTTTAGCCAGTTTCTTTTTTTGAGTTGGTCCGAGGTTCCGAGAAATGAAAGCCCATTGGGTTGAGTGTAGCGGTGTACTAACTAGCCCGAAATCCGATCTGTGTAATTATTATATACTCAAATATAAAATATGTACATATATATATAACATTATATCATTAGACAAAAGAAAGTTAATCTTACATCGTTATATGAGTTTATTAATTGTCATTTGATAAAGTAAATATTTTTTTATAGACCACTTTGTGTGTTTGCTTGAAATGAAATACTTATTTTCTAAGCTGTTTTTTTTTTTAATTTAATTAAACTCGAGTTCAAGGCTGGGCATTCCCTCCCCCTTCTTGGACCCGGTTGGGTCGACTCAGCTCAACCAATTTGCATCCTTTGGGGGGAGGGGGAGGAGGGGTGGCGCTTCGGCCCCGAAGTCGCAGACTCGCAGTGAAACACCATCATTTGATGGCTTTTGTTGGAAAGTACTGAAGATGAGGGAGTCTTGCCTGTGACGTGAGTAATAGAAAGTTGTGCAAATAACAAAGATTTCATCGTGTCAGGAGACAAGAATAGCATATTACACATAATAAATAAGATCTTACTAATTAATTCTAAAAAAAATACATTGGTTAAAGATTAAATGACGTGTATGAAAATTAAAATACTCACTTATCTAATTTTAAATAAAAAAATGAGTTCATTTGCAATTCACAAATTATTTTTTACATCCACTTTTGCCTTTTTTTTTCAATAAGTGAAACTACAAATCTATCTCTTTTAACTTCCTATTCTTAGGTTCCTATATATAATTTGAATAAACATAATTACCCTTTATAAATAAACTTTTACAAAGTTTAACAAAAATACTTAAGTTTAGTTTGGTACAAAAGACTATGTTAAATATTAAAATAAAATTTTCATGACTTAGTTATTATAACTGTCTGAGAATTATTGTGTGAAACCGGACTGAGATGATAATGGGCCCCTAGTTTTCTTCAATTAACCTCAGTATACAAGTAGCAGATAACTAACTTACATTTTTAGGACATAACGAATCCAATGGTTTGCCGGCCCAAGCATTTTTGTCAGCATATGTGAAGGTATTAATAATTTATGACACATATTTTGTGGCATTTCTCAAAAAAGTAATCTAACTTGGCCTGAGTAGGGGAACGCTTCAAGAATTTTTTTCTTGACATCTCTATGAAATTTGATACATTTCTAGCTTGATTTGAGAGTCCAATTTATATTTGAAACCCTTAGTTACTCTACTTTTGTTGATAAGAGCTATTTTGAATCTATAGCCCCTAGATGACTCCCAGAAAGTTTCATTAGACTGAACCTTTTTTCATATTCCCTAAAATATCGTTGAAGGTTCTGTAGATTATCATAATTTTTCTAACTTGAAATGAGTGATCTTAAAAATACAGCTCTCTCTCTCTCTCTCTCTCTACACGTGTGCGCGCGCGTGTGTGTGTGTCTGTAAAAGTCTTTTTTGACATTTGAAACTTTTTGACCTTTGAAACAAATTGACCTATGAATTCCAATTCTGGCCATTTTCTCAACAAGAAAATCTTTAGTGTGCTGTTTTGGATGCATTTGTCTAGTTTCATGTAAATCTGGCTTGATTTGGACTTTCAATTTGTATTTGCCTTCTTGTTAGGCACTCAACCATGAATTTTACTAAACAATTATTTATATTGAATTTTTGCAATTCGACTTATCTAATACTCAAAAAAATATTAAAATATTTTAAATCTATAATTTAATTTATAAAAGAATATATAATAGTTATAATGAATTTTAGAGTTATACAAATGGGTGGGCAAAATGGGATGATTACAAAAGGGGCTTTATAAAATTATAAATATGATTTATTTAATTATATGATTATTTTATATAATTTTTTGAGTACACAGAAGCATAATATATATTTAAGAGTAAGGAAAATGATATTCTGGGTTCAAACCTCGATCATGAGTATGGGAATGAAAGATTTTGGTTAACTGAGGCTAATTCACACTCATCACTATATCAAATATATAGTTCATTCATGCATTATATCAATATATAGAGAAGTATTAATTACAAAAATGTTGTCCAGTTTAGTTATCTATCAAGGGAAATTAGTTATTTTGACAACTATCATGGTTTAAAATGTTTAACCTAAACCATGTCGCTGTTAAACACTTAACCTCCTGACTATAATGTTAAATCTATGTAAAATTAGCCTACTTCAAAGACACATAACAAAAGTTAGAAGTCAAGTAGAAAAGAGAGCACACCAAGAAAAAGTTGGAAAAATACTTCCTCGACACTCAAGACTTAGATTCCTACCTTGGATTTGTATACTTTTGATTGAATGATCCAAATAAGCACATTCTACACCTATTTATAAACTACAACTGTAATAACCTGAATTTTCTTTCTCTTAATTAATTTTTGCTTAAGTGTGGTGGTGATATTTATTATATAAAAATCTAAAAAATTGAGAATTTGAAAATTTTTGGAATGGTAAAATTAGTTGAAAAGATTTTTGAATTTAATTTTACCCTGTGTGGGAGTTTAATGTAGAATTTCTAAACTTTTGTCCAAACAATTTCTAACCCAATTACCTATTGGGTTCAACCCAAGCCCATTAACCCATGAGTCGACCCTTTCTTTGACTCACCTCAACTCATTTCAACTCACTTTATCACTCACTGAGTTGACTCGTAAATAGTAGCTCTAAATCATTTCTCAAAAATTTCATTTTCCATCCATCATTTCTTTCATACATCTCTCACAATCTCTCAAATTATTTAGTTTATTAGTCAAAAAGAAGACCCTACATTGATGACTTTAAAGCATTTCTTTTAAATTATTTAGCAAGCATGATTTAAAGACTTAAAGCATCTTTTAAATAATTTGTTTAATTAGTCAAAAAGCTAGCATGATTTCTAGATCATGCCACCTCCATACACCTCCTACAATACCTCTTTTAAATTATTTGGTTTATTAGTCAATAAATTAAAGTATGATTCTCGGATCATGCCACCCATCTCCACCTATTCTCCAATACCTCTCTTAAATTATGTGGTTAGATAGTAAAAAAGGCAAAGCAAGATTATTGGATTATGCTATCTATTGTATATGCATAATCCTACTTTAGTGGCTTTGAAGCATGGGAAGTGGAGATTATTTTCTCCACCGATACTTTCTATACACTCTCATGACTTCTTATAAATTTGTGTGCCTTCAAAGAGAAAAAAATAAGAGAAAAAAAATTCTTATCAAGTGTGGTTGGACATTCGGTGTTGCTTGGAGGAAGAAAAAAGGCTCAAAACTTTTCAATTGGGTGGTGTTCAAAGTTCAACTCCTTTTTCCTTCTTAAACTTGGTCACCAATATCTTCATTGAGGTAGGATGACGAACCTCTTAAAATATATTTGATGTCTTCAATTTGAAGCTGAAGCATTTTTTTCGGTTTGAAGTATAAAACTTGATTGTGATAAAAACATACCCGCATATTGGGGGTAGGGAAGCCAAAACTTTGACTGATATAGCCCAGTATGCTGACAGCTCTCTGTTTGTAACTTTTAATGTGCTTCTGACCCCTAAAACGGTGGAATTAGACTTCGGATAAAACATAAAAGTTGTAGTCCTTTAAGTTTTCTTTCCAACCCAAAAAGATTTGCATCAATCTGAGTTGTGAGTCAAAAGTTATGCTCAAAATACTGAGCACGTGTAAAATTGTATCTTCTGAACAAACTGAATTCAAGACTGTTTTTACACCTTTAGACTTTAGAATTTTTAAAAGTGTAAAACATGAAAGTTGTAGGTCTTAAAGTCTAGTTTCTACAGATATAAAGTTTATAGATATTGGAGTTCAGTTTTATTTTATATGAATTTTCTTTTAAGCTACTATTTCTGCATAGCCTTTAATTGATGCTTGTTTGGATTTTTTTTTTAGAATTTTATGTTTAAAGATTTATTTAAATTCCCAATTACCCTCTGTTAGTTATGGTTATGTTAATAATTTATTTATGGCTGATTTTGTTCACAAGGCCTAATCTAGTAAAACACTTATACTATTTGATTAAAATACCGAAGTGGACTGTTAAGTTGATACTACTTAGTTATTTTTCAATTGATATGTAATTATTTTAAATTAGATATTATTTATTATTTGATACTCTAATATTTATGGTAACTGACTTAGACAATCAGTTTCATCATGGATAGTTGGATGACTTATTTAAACTAAAATGACTAAGTAGAATCAAGTATTTGATAAAAATGCCCAAATGAAACAATGAACTTATTTTTTCCTTATTTGGTCTTCCTTAAATGAATTTGATTTATTCTAATTGATTTTTAGGCATTGTTTTGTCAAACTAGCAAGTTAGATAACTATATTGTTATGATTAAGTGAATTAAATGAAAATTATTTAATACCTTCCTAAACATTGGAATAATTCTATGGACATTTGTGGATATCTTGAAGCCGAAAACTTATGATAAGGGTTGGTTATAAATAAGATGATGATTGAAAATTTATTCAAATTATTTTGAATAATATTATTCTCCTACCAAATAAAAGCGTTAGAATGAATTAGCTTTGTAATCTCACATTGGCTTAATTGTTCAGGTGATGTACTATACTATCCAGTTAGAATAAAATAAAACTTATCAATTTTTCTAAAATTAAATATTAGTCCAAAGAGCTATTTATTATCTTTATATTCCACAAAATAATAAAATAAAAAGGTAAAAGAGGCAAAAATCGAGATCGCAGCCAATGAGGCTCGAACTCGCGACTTCAACTCGCAATTAGGGTCGCCCACCCACTAAGCTGCCAACCTCAGCTTAATTAATATACCATTAGAAATAATTTTATTCTTATCAAGGGTAGTACGGCAAACTTGTCAAAGAATTAACTAAAATACTAACTCGAATTCTAAATTATTCTAGTTACTTGCTACTTGTTAATTTACATGTAGTACCTACCTTTGTAATAATAATATTGGTGATTATGTTTAATCTTTAATTTATTGTGATTATTATTTAATTTTGACTTGAGATAAAATACTTAAAGTATACCGTATGTGACTGAATAATCCCATTTAGGATTCATCACCCGGGAATATTGTCGGTTGTTGTTAAAAATGTCTGATTGACGTACAAGGTACCATTGGAATGTCAAGGGGTAAAAATAAATTAATGCACTTGGTGCTAAAGTTATTTTTGGTAATGGGGTGATGGGTGGGTAGAAATGGCATTTTAGATGGAGATGGGAACATATGTATTTTATTTGGGAGATGCTCCCTTCTAACCTAGCCAATCAGGTAGCCGATCGCGACGGCTAGGTTTTTGGTGGATGACACCGTCAGAATGCATTGAATGCTAAGCCCGTAAAGTCATTGGTTTCCAAGGCTGGGGGTAGAGGAGGATAGGAGTATGATTATCCTAGGAGGATTTAGATTAAACTCCTTTACCAAATCTTACTATGACTGGCAACCTCTCTTGCTTATGTATGAATGATGTGTTGGATTTATTTAATTATATTTAATTCCTTTTGATGAATATTTATAAAAAAAATAATATATGAAACATGTATCACTACGGGGTTTGATTTCAAGATTTTAAATATCTAAATCTGAGATCCCTACCACTGCGACACCGATTTCATTGTGGTCCAAATAATAACATTAAACTATTTGACGCGTAAGTAAAATAGTAGTTGCAGTGATAGTCTCATCGAACCATTGTAAGTATAATTTACATTATTCAGTTGGGATCTATTGAATTAATTGTTGCATGAACAGTATGCTACCTAATACATTCACTATATTAGGTCATCTAATACAGTATAGTATTACGACCACTGCATATAGGCACCTAGAAAATTCTAATTACTAGGCTTTAGTAGCTCACCCCTTTGTGTGAATATTTTTTCAGGATATTAAGTACAGGGATACTGAAGATGAGCTGGAAAGAGATTAATTTCTCTTAAATATTTCATCAGAAGAGTTATCTATTTTTTTTCTTGCGTAGTACTGGAAGACTTTATTTATTATTGTGGTCTGTAATAATAATTGTTGGATGATTGTAATCATTAAGTTTAGACCTAGTTACTTTTATTTGATATGTAATGTTAATCGTATGCTTGGGACGCTTAGATGGCTCTATAATACTATTCTTTATCTTATTTTGTACTATGCGGTTGAACCTTACCAAATGATTCAGCCTACTGGCTTATAAATATTGGTTGAAATAAACTAGGGATTTTAAATATCTTAAATTTTTATTGCGAGTCAACCCCAGTTTAATTAAAAGAAAATTTGGAGTATGACGGCGTATTGTTATCATCTCATTTTTTATACTTAACAAATAATTCTTGGTCACCCTCGGGCATTTGAGTTATGAAAATCCGGAGCGTGACAACAACCTCCTTATTAGACTATGGGAATTACTTTAAGTGGATGGTAGAGATTTTGCTTGTAAAATATTCTAACATTTATTATATCCTAAAGCTTCTAGGCAATTCCAAGTTTCTAAAAAACCTTCCGTGTAGTCTAGAAACTTTATGCAATCTCAATACAATTACAAATAAGAGCTCTATAATATTCAATAATCTCCACAAAAAGTCGAATCATGTTCTCTCGTTTGCTCATCCCATTGACATCCTTAGTGCTAACTTTGCCTTTATTTAGCCACCGACCTTTGCTTTTACTTAACCTATACTACATATTTTAAATATGAATATAAGTATATTAGTTTGCATGCTAAAAGATAATAAGCAAAATATAAGGGGCTAACAAAATAATGTTTTTAAATTTTGAACCTTAATATCAATGATTCAAAAGTTGGATCAAACGGAACTATGTACACTACTTATGGTGTCGTTATTTATTGACAGTAACTTCCATTACTCACGGTGTTATTAAACAATAAATAAAATTCAACTATAAATCTATTGATATTAATTTCCACACTCGTGGGTCATGAATGCACATTGGACAATTTTAAGGTGCTCCAAAACTATTTGAACTAACCTGATCGTCACAATGACCAACAAGTAAAGTTTTGGTAATTAATATTTTTATGGTATTTGTGATAGCATATCAATAAAATTCAGTACCATCGAGCTACTGTCATGATGAAGTGCTAAATCCACTGATATAACAAAATCATGACAACATCAATAAGTGGGAAGATTAATTAAGATGCTAGCGGTCTAAGTAATGGGGTGACAATCACAAATATATATGTCACAATATAGATAATGAGTGAAACAATATTTCAAGTTATATTCATATTAAGATATTGATATTTCTAGATTCTTAATATTTTTAACTTTTGTCATTAGGAAATTTGCTTAGCACTTAAAATTTCAATATTTGGAATTAATAAATAAGAGATAGAGAGTGAAATCAAAGATTATAATATTAGGCATAACATGAATAACATAAACACAAACATAAAGTTACTATAAGAAAATATGAACTAGACATGATGCGATATGAATGCGTTAATTGGAAATTAATAAGATTTGATCTAATTTTGAGGTAAAATTAATTGTTTAATATATTTATTAAAGTTTAAGATATCTTTAATTATAAATAAGAAGCAACATGAATTATGAATTAGAATACGATTGACAACCATAAATGAAGTAGTCAAAAGAAAAAAAAAAATACTTTACACTAAGCTAAGGGATTTTGCTTGGTGGTTAGGAATTGAAATTAGATAGTGTGCTCCCAATAAGGTATCGGGTTCAAAAATATTTATGTTATAACTCATTTGGATCATTTACATAAGTTTTACCTATATTTGTCTAGTTCATGAATTTTATGAGGTGGTTCACAAACCCACAACGCCATTTCAAACCCAAATTCTATGGAATAGATCCAATGTAATTCAATTTAAAGGAGAGTTTCTGTAACTAAAAATAAAAATCAATAATTTTTGACCAACTCAAATTAAGACTCTTTAAGGAGAATTCAACAATGTCTTATTTTAGGAGGGTACTAATGACAAATAAAAAAGAAAATAATTCTCAATGAGATGAGATTGAATACTTTGATGAGACTGAATATTTTGATGAATTGTAAATACCAAAAATGATTAAAAAAATTAGATGAGATTGAAATTTTGATGAATTGTAAATACAAAATGAATAGAGGGGCATTTCGAGAATTGAACTCGGGAGATACCGATCACGAGATTACGACTAAACCCTCGACGCTACTGACAGAGTAACGCAAAACCCTTTTCAATAACTCAGCTCCGAGAATCAGAGCTCGGAGATTGAGAAAATGGCGGAGACAAGCTATTTTTCAGTTGGTTCGATCGCAGACCAGTGGTCATCTCAAATCAACGATCTTGTTAAATCTTAACTCAGGTTCTTTTCCATCTCTCCCTCTGTTTCCGTCTACATTTTTAGGCCGATTTTGTTCATTTTTTCTCCATACCTTTGTAGATGTATATATATGATAGAACCCAAGTTATGTGGCTTCAAATCGAAGCTGGTAGAAGAAACACTTCGCAGGGTTCAACCTCCAAAATTAAAGAGCAACCTTTATTATTCTCATCTCTGCGTTTGAAGCCGTACGGGAATCTGCAATTTAAAGCCTAGGCTCGAACCTAAAAATAGAGCAACACAACTAAAAACAATTGCTGTTGAATTAATAGAAATATACTAATGCTAAAATTAATGGTAGGGGACTAATTCCAAACCACCATGAAACTAGGTGATTCAATGTATCTACTGATTCTTGAAGTTATCGCACTAATCCAACTGTGTCCTTTGACTACTGTTTCAATTTGGATACTTTTACCATTCTGTATCAATGTTATATATATATATATATAATGTTTGGCTACTTTATTTTAAATTTTGTATTAAGTTCAACTTTATCCAGTAATTTGGTTGAAAGGGATGCGTAGAGCTGATGGTTGAGTACATAACAATGTTTCACCTTGTAGAAACTACGTGATTTGCAATGATTGAGTTCACTATCTGCCTGCTTTCTCGGCATACTGTCAAATCTAAACTATGGGTCATTTCCCTCAAGGTTTTTGTGAACTGGGTTTGGATTTTCAATCAAAATAACAAGTAAATGAAAAGAAAGAAAAGACTGTCAATTGTGCGCTCAAAAGTTTGTTCAGTATACATGTGCCTCCTAGATGGACAGTGAGATCATTTTCTATTTTTTAGTTTCCCTTCTCACTTATGTGTACACAAAAGAGGTTTGGACTGTGCATGTTGATTTCTATCATCCACAGCATATGGATGCTTTTTTGCCCTACGGCAGGAGGCTTTCAACCCTGCATTGCATTAATTCTTGTTGATATTACCTCTGTTGGACTTCTTGAGGTTGTGCTTGCCATTCATTTTATATCTGTGTTTATTCTAGCTTACATGAGAAATTGGAGTCCATGAAGAAGTCATCCTCACTAAATATTCGGACTAAAGTCCTAGACCACAAATAAGAAATAAGATAGTATTTGATATTGTACTTATTATGCAGTTTGCACAATAATATTTTGAGATAAATGCCAAAATATTTCCAGATCGTGTAAAAAAAATTATGAGTATGGTTTAAATTATTTCTGGTTGCATCTTTAAATTCAAGATTACCCCTACATTATCACCATTATTGACCAAACCACACCAATGTTAATTTGAATATGTGAATGCAAGGTCTAATCAATGTTTTGCTATTCTTTTGGCTCACATATATTTGTTAAGGATCCTATTAAATAATGATATTTGTTCCTTGAAAATTACCTGCCCCTAGCCCTTTAACTGACTTTGCCTTGCTTAACCTTAAGCATAACAATACAGAAAATCAAATTTGATTTTGTAGCAGTAGTGGTGGTGGTGGTGGTAATAATGAAAGCAATGTAAGAATCAAGTTGCATATGATTTATATTTATTTCCACATGAAATATATAAGAAAACAGAAAAATTCTCTATTCTAGAGAAAACCTGTTTGCTAATAACTTTAACTTCTCTTAAGTAAAGACTTGGAGGCGTCATCAAGATAACGCTGAGGGTGATGTTTTATGGTGTGGTATAGGCAGGTGAAGGAGAAGAGATGATGAGAGAGGGGCTATATGTTGTGTTTTTTGTTATTTGTTTGGGAAAAAAAAATCTATCTACCATATTGTGTATATATATGGCAATGGTATTTAAGGTAATATATAAATAAAGCAAGGTTATTGGAGAACTTTGACAGTAGTTGGGGCTGGGGTGGCCTATTACGGACCCAACCCATTTGGGTTGTGCTCTTTGGCCCCAAGCCTGTTGAATATTCCAGCCCAACACCTGTTGAATATTCCAGCCCAAACCTGTTGAATATTCCAGCCCATACCTGTTCAATTAGCATTGCACGGTACCTGTTATTCAAGGTTGAATTGCATTTGTATCTCCTTTTGTCTATATATTTCAGCAATCCTCCAATCTAGACTTATCAGTGCATTAACCAACCACATGTAAAAGTTCACTGTGGGCAAAGTTTGCAGCAAGTTATTAAGCCACAGATTATATTGGCAGTTCTTTTAGTGGAATACAGCATAATCACTACCTTTCCATTTAATGTTGTCTTAAAGGAGAAGATTTATTTTTTCCTGTTTGGGTTGGTAGTGGAGGGAGAAATGGGGAACTAGTGTAACTAATTTGTGCAGAAAAGGACAATCTCTCCTGCAATCTGAGGATTTGAGTACCCGTAGAGAGAGCTGCTAATTCTGGGGGCCAGAATTTTCAAACCATGGTTTTGGCCACATTTGATGCTCTGGATGGTTTCTCAGGAAATAATTAGTAATTTAATACTGTTGAGACTTGAGCTTAGGGCTACAATATTTGAGTCACTGTTTCACAGGTTTCACCAACTCCAAAAGCTATTGTTGAGGAATAAAATATTTGTTAATATTTAAATCATTATATATATCACTTGCATGCTTTGATGTACCCTGTGGCTACATTGATATTTTAAGAAATTAACTGTCTTCTCTTTCATTGATATTTTATAATAATTATGTTTAAAAATTAAAATAATTTATTTAAAAACAAAAGAATACAAATAATTTATTTACTTTTACTCTTCATTTTTCATGTAAAAATTAATTTTTATTTATGTGATAATATTTTTTCTATGTGCCGTATCCCTGGGCCTGTATTCATAATTTGGACACTTTTTTGGTCGTCCTCATATCTTAAAATATTTATAATAGGTAAATCTGACATTAAGATATGTACCCAAGTTTGACACCCACACTCGAATCCAAGCAGTTGTTGAGGAATAAAATATTTGTTAATATTTAAATCACTATATGTTACTTGCATACTTTGATGTACTTCGTGGCTATATTGATATTTTAAGAAATTAACTGTCTTGTCTTACCTACGACTTTGGGTACTTTGTCCAGCTTGAACCCAGGATTTCTGTTCCTGTGGTTACTTGGGACACCCTTCTAGACACAAATTGAGCTACAGCTTGTTGATTTTGACTGAAGAAGTGTTGTTTGTATGCAGCAGTAAAAGAATTTTGTACCTCTCAAATGAAAAAAGTAATAAAGAATTTTGTCTCTGGCTGCAAAACAGTGCAAAATATATGCATGTGCATGTATTCTTTGATGGTTTTGAGCAATCAACCTTGATGGTTATGGATCTGGGTACATATCAATATGCAAAATCATGAATCATCCTAGAAAGTGTTCTTGATTAGAACTTATTAACACACCATCACTCAAACAAAACCATATTCCCAATGTACAACTGGCTGGATTTGACCAAGGCAGAAAGTTTTCATATGTTTCAATGCAAGGTGAAATTAAGTCTCTTATTTTTTATTTATTTTTATTTTTTACAGTTGAGATTCACATCTTTTTATGCCTTTTAGATGATTTTTTTTATGAAGTTCTTATTTTATGTTAACAGTTTTTTACTGCTTCAGGTTATCATCACTGTATGTCTAGAACATGGCTACATACCCCTGGTGCTGACACCAACCTCAAGTCTGCCACATGGCAAACCATGTTGCAGAAAAGATGGGCATCTCAATCTGCTGCAGCTGAAGATGATGGCAAGATCAGCATTGGACCTCGCAAGGGGGTAGAAACTGGGAATGATGAAAAGGACACTGGGGTGGTCTATTACGGTCCAATCTCAAATACCATAAAGAAAGTGAAACTTCTCTCTCTTTCCACCTGCTGCCTCTCTGTTTCTTTAGGCCCTGTCATAACCTTCATGACATCTCCCGAAATGAATGTGATCCTGAAAGGGGCAGTGGCTTCTTCAGTTATATTCATTAGCGCTTCTACCACTGCTGCTCTTCACTGGTTTGTCAGCCCCTATATTCACAAGCTCAGATGGAAACCTGGTTCAGACTCCTTTGAGGTTGAGATGATGTCATGGTTGGCGTCGTATATTCCAAAAACCATTAAGTTTGCTGATATAAGGCCGCCAGTGACGAACAGGCCTTTTGTGACATTCAAAGCCAATGGGAGTTTCTATTTCATTGATACTGAGCACTGTCATAACAAGGCTTTATTGGCGAGACTGACTCCGCAGAAAGGAGCGCAAGAGTCGGCTTTTAAGAATTTATGATTGGGAGGTTTTTTTCGTTGAGAACTTTTTGTTGGCCTATCTGGAATGGCTGGATTATATATGTCCTCAGCTTGTGGTGAACTCTTTTATCTTCTTTGAGCTTCTGATGTTACTTTTACCCCTTTTTTCCTTAGACAGAAGGAATAATTTAGTTTATGAATTTACAAGTATACATTGATTTGACTTTTTCCCCCCTATTGCATAAATCCATCTTTGCTTTTTGGCTTTCCTCACCTGCTTCCTTGAATGTTGGAAAAATGGAGTTGCTTTTTGTGTATAGATTATGAGAGACGTTAAGGCAGGCATGGCGGTTTTGACGCTTCCAACACCTTATTAGAGTGATGGAAAATGATATTATGCTAGGAAGATTTGCTGGAATAAGTTATAACATTGTTATAGAAATTACTTTTTGTGGAACCAAAAAACGCAGGACTGTCATGAGTAGATGCTAAAAAGACCTTTTTAGCGACTACTTGACATGAACGTTACATATGAGATAAACTTTTTCTTTTTTTTTTTTTTTACCCTTTTCCTTTCTTGCACTTAATTTAAGCGTAATTTCTCAAATCTTCTCTTTCATTCTTTTTTTATTTCCTCTCTCTCTCTCTCTTTACGCACGGACACGCTCTATGGTTCACAAATTAGGAGTATGATAGTAGTTTTGGGGGTTGTAAATTTTTTTGGTTTTCTTATAGTGTTGGCTAATGAAGAGGGAGCTTGTTATGTGTTATATAAATGTATTTTCGTAGCTAGAAACCTTTCTGATAATTTGAGTAAACAAAGAATATCTATCTTATATATAATTTTCATTTGAATTGTCTATGTATCAAGAATTGGTATCTATTATCGAGAATTGATAAATTGATTTGACTAATTGTGGGGTTCTATAATTTTCTTAAAGATTGACTTGAGATCCGAGTATTACCAGATGAGGGTAAGGTAGGATGATATACCTAGGATTACATTTAAGACTTATTATGGCCAATAAAAGCTCCTTGTGATGTCATTTGGGATGACCACCAGTGCATCAATTGTGTTTATGGATTTGATGAATAAGATATCTAGAGCTTACCTGGATAGATTTGTAATAGCATTTATTGATGATGTGCTAGTACATTCTCAATTAAATGATGAACATGTAGAGCATCTGCGGATAGTGTTTTAGTTTTTGAGACGCCATCAACTATATGTTATGTAATTCTGACTTAGAAAAGTGAAATTTCGTGAGCATGTAATTTATTAGAAAGGAGTTTTGGTTGATTCATCCAAAATCAAGGTAGTTTTGGATTGATGAACTTTTAGTTAGTTGTTTGGGATTTTAATTTTACGTCTTAACCTTTGTCTTGCACCTATTCGCAGGATTGGGTGCTTGATTTTAGTTCAATTCTGCACTATTGTATCATCACACGTAGAGTTGTAAATACTGAATGAGAGTATGTATTAATTTTATTATTTTTATTGACAGGAATGAAATTAAACATATTAGATGATTAAGATTAAAATATTCATGAATTAACCAAAATTATAGGTTTATTAATAAAATATTAATTACAACAAATTTATAAAAATGGGCCAAATACTAATAATTAATTTTTTTAGTAGAAAATACAAATTACATTTAATAATTAAGAGAGGGGGCCATGGCCTCTTAATATTTCTCCTCAATTTCGTTATTGAGTACTTATATATACCGGTGTCGATGAGTTTTAAATTTATTTTTATAAAATCGTATATTTAGTAGGAATTTACATATTTACTAAAAGTTATAATGTATTGCTCAATTAATCACAAAATATAATTTAACTATAAAACAAGTTTAAAAAAATGCTAATATTGATGCATATAACTAATTTATCATTTTTTCCTATTCTATACAAATAAGTAAAAAAAAAAAAAAAGAAATTTCTTTATGTAAAATTGGAAAAGGATTGAAAAGAAATAAAGAATTTTATTTATCATCTTTGGTTTTATAAGTTATAAAAAAAAAATTTAAGACAAAAATTCAAACTCAAAATTTCTTACTATAATTAAAAAAATTGAGTATAATTTGAAAATTTTTCATGCACAATTCTATATTATTATAATTACTGATACAAAACACACATAAACAGTTATTTATTAACAAAACATTGTGCGGATGAGTAAGCACAAACGGGCTCCAATAAAGGTAAGTGCCTCAATTAATTAGAATAATTACATTAAAATTATATTAATTTTATTATTTTTCTCATAAATTATACTTAATTTTTCTGATTTTTACTTTTATTTCTACTTATCTTAAAAAATGTAGCTTTACTTCTGCTTATTATAAATCCAAGTTCGCACTTTGATTATAAGGTTGACTTGGGGACTGCCTATGACATCAATAATCTCGGTGGTATCCGTGACTTCTTAAAAAAAAAAAATAAAAATAACTTGAACAGTTAAATTAAATTTAACTATCAAAATGATGAATGTTATGGGCAGACGCGAAAACCGATCTCGTACTCCATTTGTATGGGTAAGGTGCGGTTTGGGAAGCTTGGCTATTAGCCGGATATTTTATAGTAATATTGTAGTAATTATTTTATTAATTTTTTAAAATTATTAGATTACTCTTGATCATACTTTTAAAAATGGGTCGATCTTTTTGAATTGGTGGGTCGACTCATTTTTTTAAATTTTGAGGAGTTGAGGCATTTGTGCCTTTAAAAGTAATTATAGAAAATATTTTGAAATATTAAGGGTATAAATGTCAATATATAAATTTAGTTGTAACTAATTTGGCTTTCCAAACACAAAAAAAAAACTAAGCTTACTTTTTTTTTTAGTTAGATTTTTTTATTAGGTAACTACTAACTAGCTATAAAACAAAAAAAAAAAAAAAAAAAAAAAAGCAAGCTAGCTATAAAAAAAAAAAAAAAAAACAAAAAAGCAAGCTGGTTCCCAAACCATGCCTAATGATCACGCCAAAATTACTCGCCGCAATAGAATGCCATGTTTACAATAGAGAAGTGGAATTTTACCATTTCATACCCAATATAAATAGCGACCCGAAGCCTTATCAATTGGATAACACACAGCACAGAAAATCCACGACGGCCGATAAAGCAGCGTTGCCTCTCTCTCTCTCTCTCTCTCTCTCTCTCTCTCGGAGTCCTCCAAAGTCTGCAGATAGAGAAACACAATTCTCTTCTCTCCATCTGAGTTTTGGAGTCCACTTCACAGGTCCGTTGTTTCTGTTCCCGTCTCCTTGTTTAATGCCCAGGCGGGCAATGAACGAACGAATGCAATGTTGATCTTTTGGTATTTAAAAACCCAGCTCAAACTTAACGAATGGTTGCAATTAACTTTCCCATGGACAAAACTTCAAATTTTTCTCGGGTCTTTAATCATAACCTGTTGTGTCTGCTTGCATTGAATTTATATATATATATATATATGTATATTTAATTAATTTACTTGAATTATATCATCATGGAACACAAACCCATAACTTGAATTATAGAGTTCTCCTCGGTATATATAACGGAAAGCATCCAACCCTATCTATCTATCTATCTATCTATCTATCCATCTCTTATTGGCTGGTTATTCCCATTTCTGGGATTTTTGTTTCTTTTATATCTGTTTGGTTAACCAACCCTAGGACCCATTAAATTCCATTTCCCTTTAACTCATTCCAATTTTGTTTATATGTGATGGTACTTTTGTTTTGAACAAATTATACTAGTAGTCACTGTAATTTACAGCGCATTTCAACAAGTTGAATTAATAAGTACCTTAATTCAACAAATTGTGCATAGTCCATTCAATTGATAATGGCTGATCATGAAATTGACAAAAAATATTCACTTGTTATGCACTCGAGAGCCACATCGGTATTTTCATATCCTTAAAATTTCAAAGCTATCAAATCTCAACCTAGCCCATTATGAATTGGAGGCAGTGGGCACTGGCAGTTGGTTAGAGAAGGAGGAAAAAGCCATTAAAAGAAGCAGAAGAAAAAGAAGAAGAAGAAGAAGAAGAAATGAACATTAATGGTATGAAATAAATGTGGCCTTTTTGGGTCAATTTCTCTAACACCCATTATTAATTGGACCAATTGTGCATATTTGATTAAATTAAGATATCTATTTGTGACAACTGGAACCAAAGGGACTAAATTGAGACTCACTGAATGTTAAAATTTGCCATTATGAATTTTAAGCTGTGAGCATTGAAAGAAGTAATGCAGATGATTTCTGTGTGCACTGTAGAGGGAGACCATGTCTACTTCGTTGTCCTTCCTTCAAAGTGCTTGTGCGTATGCACAACAGCTTTCCATCCATCCCAAGTTGGCTGCAGGGTCCTACAAGCCTTCAATTGTTCAAGTCAAGGCTAGAACTAGGAGAGAAGACAGAGCTGCCCGCCATTCCCGTCTCAGAAAGAAGGTATAACCCATTGCATTCTCATCTTTTTATTTCATTTCTTATTGAACCTCTTCTCTAAGATTTATTACAAGTTAAATGTATGGTGTTGAAAATGTTGATAAGATCTATAAGAGAAACATGACCAACATGTGTTAATATATAGTCATGGAAACATAATCCTTGATAATTGATAAGCTGTTTGCAAAGCAATTTCTGCAAATGTAGCATTGTGCCCTTTGTCCTTTTCCACAAAAACCTTGATATTAAAATAGATAATCATAGAAATTATGGTATATCAAAAGGGTTACTATAATACTCTAAAATATAGAGTTAGGAAAACATTCATTTAGAGAACCTCACATTCCACGTCTGATCATCAATTTGAGCTTGCTTTCGTATTTTTTTTTCGCTTTAAGTTTGCCATGAAAGGCCTAAATAGGCTAAATTTAACCTGTTGCTACCGGTACAAGGTAGGCATTGGGAGACTTTGGTTTAATGGAGCTTGGGAGTCCAAAGAAATTCCCTTAGGCATTTTTGCTTATGGTCAAGGTGTTCCTCGCTGAGTTCTCCATGACTTTGTGGTTTTCTGGACCAGGAATGGGAAAGATTTTGGATTGGTGTGGTTGATGAATGTGAATTGATTGCAAGGAAAAAGATGCAGAGAGGTAGAGTTTCTTGGTTTTGGGGCCCACAAGGGGAGGAAGATAGTAGATGAGACCTTGGTGGCTAACAAGGTAGTGAATTTACATCTTAAATCTGGGTTCCTGGAGTCATTTATAGACTAGAAATAGAGAAGGCATATGACCATGTAAATTGAAAATTTTTGTTATAAATGTTGGAGCATATGTATTTTTGGAAAAAAATAGAGAAAGTGGATTTTCTAGTGTATTTCTACTGCGAAATTTTTAATGCTAGTAAATGGCTATGCCATAAGAATTGGACAATCCATTGATCTTTTGCTTTTAGTTTGAATTTCACACCTCTGATTGAGTCTGCTCTACCACGCTTTTGAGTATGAAAGGGGCAATTGATATGAGAAATTCATCCAGAGGGCTGAGATAAGGAGTTTGCTGTCCTTGTTACTATTTATTTCAATTATGTAAGCTCTTAGTAGACTTATTTCTAGGGGAAAGTTGGGAAAATTTTATTGAAGGCTTTAAGGTGAAGGGTTCAGATCATACCATAATTACTATTTCTCACCTCTTATTTGTAGATGATACCATTATTTTTTATGGAAAAATCCTTACAAGAAGGCTACTTGAGGTGTGTGCTTTTATGTTTTGAGGCGGTATTGGGGTTAAAGGTGAATCTAATAAATTTGGAATTCATTCCAATGGGAGATGTCCCTAACGTGTCTAGATTGGGTACTATTGTGGCAAATGAAATTGCTAATATTCCATGTCTTATGGGGGCTGCCGAAGGAGTTTGGGATGGGACAGTTGGAAATTACCAAAGGAACCTATCTGATTGGAAGAAAGGCTCTCTCTCAAAGGTGGATGGATCACTCTTATAAAAGTGCTTTTTCAAGCATGCCTATTTATTTAATGTCTCTGAAGAGGATGCCTATTTTGTTCAAAAAGATTGGAAAAGTTTCAAAGGGACTTCCTATGGGGCACACTAAGGAAGAAAGAAAGTTTCCATTTGGTGAATTGAATGAATGTGGGAGGGTTTGGGCATCAGGAAGTTGTGCCATTTCAATTCAGTTTTACTTGGTAAGTGGCTGTGGATATTTGTATGCGAGAGAGATGCAATGTGGAGGAGATGAAGTATGGATTATCATAGGGGGAATGGATCACGTTGAAGGTGAAAGGAAAGTACAGCTCTAGTCTATGGAAGAATATTCAGAACGAATGAGGAATTTTAAGGATCTTTGTTTTTTTTTTTTTTTTTGAGGTGGGTGGGGGGGGGGAACAAGTAAAATCCCAGGTTGGAAGAGAGATGCTGAAGAAAAAATTTTGATTATTTTTGAATTATTTGTGAAAAAGGATGTGCTAGTAGTGGAGCATTTTTGATATTCATAACGGGAGTGGTCTGGAATATTGTTTTGTGTGGGAATGTGGAAGATCGGGAAATCGAAGCTTCATAAATCTAATGGGTTCCTTGTATACTGCAACGCTTGGTGATGGAGAAGATGGGTTGAGTGGAAATTGATATGCTTTGGAAAGTTTGAGGTGAAGTCCGTCTTATGAAGCTATCATTGGAAGACTTGTTGTGAGTTTCGTGGAGGAACCGGTAGCGGTGTGGAGCCTCCTTTACAATTTAAAGGTATCCTTATTCATTTGGTGTTTGATGCAGGGCAAGGTACTCACAATGGATAATCTTATTAAGCAGAGGATAATTCTTGTTAAATTGTTGTTGCCTCTACAAAGGAATGGAGAGACCGTTAACCATGTGTTCCTTCACTATCATTGGAACAAAGGAGATGTGAGAGGTTAGTTTTGTAAGCTTTTGGGATGGATTGATGTGCTCTTTGTCAAATGTAAAGCAAGTAGTCAAAGTGTATTGTGTGGTGGGATGCCCTAGTTAATAAGATGAAGAGGGAGACCTTGGAGTCTAGTCATGTTCTTTTTTTTTTAACAGGGTGGATGTCTGGTGGGAAAGAAATAGGAGAACTTTGGCAACATAGAAGTTTTGTTTAATAGAGTAGCGAGCATTTTTTGAATACCTGTTAGTTGGTTGTAGAGAGAGTAAAACCTAGATCTACAGGTTTTTTTTTTTTTTTTTTTTTTTTTTTTTTTTTTTTTTTTTCTGTTTAAGATGCTAGATCTTCAAGCTGTGCATGAGTGACATCCCCTTGATGCCTTTCAATGAAATTTTTACTTATTAAAAAAAAAAAAAAGCACTTGTCCCTCACTAGCCTTTAGAAGAAAATTACTCTAACAATAAAATTAATTAGATACAGATGCCCATTGTTCGAATCTACTTTGGCTATGGTAGCTGAGGGGCACTGCCCTACTTTTCATCCCCCCCCCCCCCCCAAAAAAAAAAGATACAAGTAGACAACTCCATAGTTATTTCACCTTTTTTTTCAGTAAGTAAAAAAAAAAAAATAACTAAAACAAATGAATATATTGAAATAATTACGGAAATTTGGGAATTAGTTTCCTTATATACTAATTGTTTATAAAAATACATCCCTTTCTTCTTTGATTTTCCATCTTTCAACTTCAAATTGAAGATTTGAAGTTTTAATCACCTCAAATGTATAGATAACTATGTTTAATTTATTCCTTTTTTTCTTCAATGGACGTGTTTAAAAGTTATTTTGTGAGTAGTACTATTTCATCATTTTATGATTGAATGCGTTGTGTCAAATTTTTGAGCAGTTTAGAGGATTTGATTGCAAAAGAATCCCCCCCCCCCCGGGGCCAAAAAAAGAAATCGCCTACATTGATATGGCTAATTATTCATTTTAAGAGGAGCTGTGACATCACTAAAGATAGGATAAGAATTAACAAACCGTATATTGATATGTCTAATTGTTCATTTTAAGAGGAGTGTGATGTCACTAAGATAGGATAAGAATTAATAAACTAGATCTTTATATGATTACCACAAAGATTGAGAGACCCAATGACCATTTGGGGATTGTGATTGATTTTTGTTTATCATGCATTTATAATTATGTTATGTGGATGAAATGCAATATAGAGAACTATTATAATAATGTAAGACTTGGGGTTGTTTGTGAAGTTTTTTGAATTTGGTGAAGTTTCTCATTTTCTTCCTTTAATACCCCTTGACCACCTATGGGGTCAGACCTTGGAAGGGCATTAGTTGTTATAAGAGAATTTCAGTGCGAATTTGTCTTGGAAAGTTGTGTGCGGTGCTAGAATTAAATCTTGCAGCTTTGATTGTGTTGAGGAAACCAGACTAACGGATATTTATCCAAATGCTTATGAGATAGTAGTGGATAAGGAAGCCTCGAGATCAACGAGGGGTGGCAGTAAGCCGAATAGCTTGCTAGTTATTCGGGCTCGGTTCGAAAATTATTCAGCTCAAGTACGATTCATTTGCTTAACAAACCAAATTCGAGTTTTGTAATAGGTTTAGTGCAAATTTGAGTCCGAGCTTGAGACTAATATAGTTTGGCTCGAAAGCTAACAAGTCAGCTCAATTAAAATAAAATATATTATACCAAACAAAGTGATGTTTTGGCCATATAAAAATCAACTTTGCACTAAAATGTTTGGCTTTCCGTTTTCTTTCACTCGATCTCATCATTTATCCCTCTCAGTCGATTGCATCCCCCCCCCCCCCCAATTTGGCCCTCTCATCCCTATTGACCCACTTGCTCATCTCCCCCCCCCCCCTCTTTCACACACCCACACACAAGCAAGATGCATGGAAAAGGAGATAACGGACCACCATGCTCCACTGCAACTTCCTCCGTTGTTGCCGTGAGAAGAGTCTGATCTTGATGACGATGACAAGCCTCCGCTAATGCTCTACTACCTTGTGGTTAGGTTTTTTATGGATATATTTCTTTCGTTCTTCCCCCTCCCCCTTCCAATAGTGGATCTCTTTTTCTTTTTTGTTTACAAATCTAAGTTTTTGTTTGTACATATTTGATTTTTTTTAAAAAAATAGATTGGGGTATATTCGATTCAAATCTTGCTTAAGTGTTAAGCTACAAAAATTTAACATTGTCAATTTTTAGAGATCTTGAATGGGTTTTGTTTTTTTTTTTTTTTTGTGCATAAATTTCACATTTTTTTGACAGATCCGTTTGTATTTTTACAACTCTGATTTGTTTAAAATTTATGAATTGCTTAGTTGATAATGTGGATTGAAAAGAGGAGTTTGATATTTTTCCCCCCATTATTGAGCCGAGCTCGAGCCGAATTCAAGCGTAAGATTTGATATGTTGAGCCGAGCTTGAGCCTCATTTGATCGAACCAAGTTTGAGCGAGCAAAAGCTCGGCCCGTCTCGGCTCGAATCCATTCCTAATGTTAACCTGTTTGGTTGGAAAAGAGCGTAATAGGTGTGGAATGTTACACTTTGAAGAAATCTCCAAGATTAGGAAGTGGAAGGTTACATCACTCTCATGCAGAATAAATAGGCATAAAGGCGAGGGAGGGAGAAGATGGGATTAGGCAGAAGCCATCAAAATCACGTGAGTATGATGTAAATCCTGTTATAAGGTGATGGGAGGGAGAAGAGGAGAGGCTGGTCTCCCTTGGGGGAAATTTGGGGAAGCAGGGTGCATCCTAAGGTGTCATTTTTCTCTTGGTGTGTTGTTTGGGGTACCGCTGGCAACTTTCAACAGAGAGGGATAGTTCTACTCAACAGTTGCATCTTCGTTAAAGAGCATGGAGAATCCATTGAACACATTTTAGTAATTGCAGGTGGACTTAAGAGTTGTGGTATCTGATTTTAGCTTCTTTTGGAGTAAAGTGGGTCTTCCCAAAAGACGATAACCTGGGAAGTAATCTCCTTTTGTTTGATTTAGTTAGTGTGGAAAGAAAGTAATAGAAGTTAAACACTATTACTTTAATCTCTTCTTTATTTCTTTATATTTCAAGATACTCATTCTACACCATGAGATTGCTGTTAGAAAGAGTTTATAAAACCTATGGTGGTGATTGTTTGAATATTAAAAAGATGAGTATAGAAGTTCTACAATCTAATAAATTGAATTCAATTTGTTTTGATGTAAACTTTCCAGTGTTTAGGATGAAAGTAATAGTTTTATGGACTCAATTATTAGTTTTTCAATTCATAATGAATTTATTTCATGGTTTTATTTAGTTCTAATAATTTCTTATATGCTGAGGTATCGGCATAACATGGTCCGTAGCTAGTTATTGACTGATCCCAGTCCACAAGGGTAACCACCCCGATTAGGGGAACATTGTTCTAGTTTTTACTGTTTACTACTAGTGGGATTGGAGCTTGAACTAGTTCGCCCTTTTGTAGTTAATCCTTTGTATTGTTGGACTTTCTGCCTTTCAAAATAATTATTATTCTGGACTCTATCAATATGCAGTACCCATCAATTCTGCAATTCAATTTTTATTTTCTCAGGTAACGGGGACACCAGACAGGCCAAGATTGTGCGTCTTCCGCTCCAACAAGCATCTCTATGTCCAGGTGATTGATGACACAAAGATGCATACTCTTGCTTCGGCTTCGACAATGCAGAAACCCATCTCTGAGGAATTGGATTATAGCTCTGGTCCCACTATAGTAAGTTCCCTAGATATTAATATTCACAAAACAAATAGTAGAGCTGCTTCTGGTTATTATTCTTGTGGACAAATTATTGACCAGCTAGCCCAATACACTGTTCTGTAGATTTTACTGCATTTGCTGAACAATCTTGACTCAATGGTTATGAATTAGGTCGATTGCTTTATCGTAAAATATTTTACTCTGATCTTAAATTGCTTTGAAATGATATGCTCTTTCTCAATTCTTGGACGGCCTGGGTAATATGTTACCGATAATTTGTAACCAAGTATTTTATTTCATGTGCAACTGAACTCCTTGAGTTAATTATCATTAATTTGTTGTCACAAAGATTTTGTAATGAGCAATATAGCTATCTTTGGTGTTCGTTGATTTAGAATCTCTACCCTATTCTTTTCCACACTACAATTGGTTTATTGAGTCCCGAGTTGATTATTGGTTTAAATTTTAATTGAAACATGGGCCTTTGTGATAATCGGAATCATAACTTGTGTTTGATGATACTACTTATTATAAAATGTGGCATGACGCGGATACTTCTATCTACTTGATTGGAATCAATAAGGTTACCATGATGGGCTTGCCCATTTGACGTCAAATCAAATTCAGACTTTGAATTTTGAAACATCAATTTAATTAGGTTTGAATCGTTGCAGAATAAAGATATTGAGTCAGTGAACTACTTAGTTCTTGACATAACAATCACATGAGGGTGATATGATCCCTAATTAATTGTTGAAGTAATAGTGTTTTCAAGTTATGCTACTTTGTCTCAGGAGACTATTGACTTTAGCTTAGTTTTTTTTTTTTGGAAGTGTTGATATTTGCAAGCTTTTGATGTTAGGATGTGGCGAAGAAAGTGGGTGAAGCTATTGCGAAGTCCTGCCTAGAGAAGGGGATCACAAAGGTGGCCTTCGACCGTGGAGGTTACCTTTACCACGGGCGTGTTGAAGCCCTTGCCGATGCAGCTCGTGAACATGGCCTTCAATTTTAGAATTTGAGCTGACACTAACTGCTTAGTTGTTTATTTCTTTGATTTTTCTAGTTCCTTTGTTGAAAGTAGTGGTGGTGGAAGGAGGGGATGGATGCATATTCAGTTTGAAAGTAAGATACATTTGGGTTTTAAGATCCTCATAATTTCTGTTTATTTAAGTGAAAAGAATTGGCGTAAAACTTTATCCCGAGTGGCTGATGATGTTCATTGATGTCTGAAACTCCACCCAAAAAGCCCCAACTCCCCCCGCCCCATTTTGCTTTTCCCACTGCCATCCCCCCTCTCTCTCTTCGGACCCCTAAAAAACCTGTAACTCTCACTAGCACCCTCAACCACTACCACTGTTACTACCATCACCTGCATGATTCACCACTACCCGTTCTCGCTCTGAAACCACCATTGTTGAGCTCAGAGTTATCTCAAATTTTCTCTATTTCTGGTATGTATCCAAACTCATTTCCTTTACCCCTCCTAATGTATTAATATGTAAATTAATTTTGGGACTTACGCAAGTTATGATCTGACTTTTGAAATGGGACCCTTGTATTCTTCTATTTCCAGCATGGGTTTGTTGTACAGTTAATTAGGTTTGAGACATGGACCTTAACCAGCCAGCATTTTCCCAAGGGTGTCCTAAATCTGTGGTTTGCACTTTTGTCAGAACAGTCATATGCAAAGGTCAGAATACCTTCCAAAAGTGCAAACCATAGATTGTTCTTAGCCTCTTGCTGAAAAGAATTCATTGAGGCTTCAAGTACTATAATGATGACGGCCGTGTCTTTGTTTTTGCTGATATATATATGTATATATATATATATATATATTTGTCCACCCCTTTTGCCCTACTCATGATGTCAGGGTCAGGCTAGAACGTGGATTACTTCAACCATTCTGCCTCTTGTGGGATGACTCGCGGCAAGCGTGTGCTAGGTTATGGTTTGGGTTTGCACATATAAAAGCTGTTAATGAGGATGCACAAATGAAGAGAACTGTATCTTTTGTCCTTTTTGGAGCAAGCAGTCAATTCCTTCTTAGAAGGTCACGCAGAAAAGTTTTTGGGTGACTCTTAATTCTTTAGCACCTCAAACTAACCTGCTATTCGTTGTCTTTTGTGCTATATGTTCACGGATACCTTGGAATTCTGGAAAAATCTTTGCTAGTTACACATCATTTTCTTAAAATTGTTTTTGGATCAACGATTTGTTAAAAGAAAAGAAAATAGATAGAGATTTAAGATCACTCATGTTTAATCTGTGATGAAAAATAAAAGAAAAATGTATGACATTTGAGAAATTAAAGATAATTAAATTAAAAAATTAATTTATTGATAAATGTCTTTTTATTCAAATAAAATAATGCAATTGAGATTTTTTTAATTCTCACTTTTTCTATTTATTTTCTTTATCATTCTTTGATAAAATTTTATACTCTTTTTTTCTATTTATTTTCTTCATCATTTTTTTCTTTATCAAATTCTCACTCCAAACACACCCTTGATTTCTTACTGGTGGGATTCTGCTCTTCAAAGCAACAAGATCAACTTAAAAATTGGCCTCACAAAAAGATTCATTTAGCCTCCCCTCTTAATATGTGTTTTCATCTGCCTCTATCTTATTAATACTTTTGGTAACTAAAAAGCATAGATCTGATATGATTGTTTCTCTTTCCTTGGAGGTTTAGTCTTGCTCAATACGTTCTCTTCATTGACGCAACCCAAGAAATTTTTATGCAAGAGAATTCCGGGGGATATTTTATTTTTGGTTGTGGAACTTAACCTACGAGTTGCATGCCATTCCTTTCGGGCTTGCCTAATGTCACGGCCGGCCGACAAATCCAAGCCATACTATATTACTATCACCACTTTTTGAGCTTTCATCTATGACACAAACAGGCAAACACATGCAAGGCAACAGAAGTGCATTCAACTAGAATCCAAGAGAGGGTCACCTAAGAGCATTCATCCAAACTCTATGTCTCACGTCCTAGCACAAGCACGCATTCATCTGGATAAACTCATTTCTTAAGGTGAGCATAAGGTGTCACCCCCGCCATATGCCACGCAAAACTAGCAAAACTTGTATGCACGTCCAACAAGCAGTCGCCTAGATCAGTCAAATAACATGCTGACAAAGTTCCATGCCCCAAACATTCTGCCAAGCATTCATACCTGAAACGTAACATGCAAAGCCTAAACCCACTACCAAACTTCGCCCTATAGGCAAGACAAGTCCAATAAGACCTTTTTTCAACACCAACCACAAGGCACATTCTACAGGCTAAATATCCGTGCGACAAGATTCAATAATAGGAGCAATTGAAAGCACAAGCAGAGTGTCACGCAAAACTAGTGTCTTCCAAGCACGCAGCTCCATCCAAGGCACACGATGATGGCCGACTTGGCCAAGTTGTTCATTGATATAACATAATTTGTGCCTTATCTTATGCACACCTAGAAATCCCCCTATGCCAAAAGTGTAATGGCCCGGATGTTTATTTAATCATTTTATTTCATTTATGATGTCATAACTAGACATGTGATTCAAATTATATTGGGTTTGATTTGGAGAAAGTTGAGTTTGTGTCAACACTTTTGAAATTTCCCTCAAAACATCCAAAACTAGGTTCTGTCGTATGCACAATTGTGCTTAGTCCGTGCACACGAAGGGCTCTAATGAGCGGCGTGTGCAAGATAAAGCCTTCCTCATGCGCATAGTGCATCCAAGAGCTTGGCGTGCACACCCCAAAGACAAAACTTTGCCGTACCTCGCCTGGGGATTTAGCAGGCGAGCTAGTCTCTTTTCCAGATTTCATGGCTTTCAATCTTTTCTTCCTCAGCCTATATCTACACCCTAAATCTCTCACCGATCATTTGACCTTCTTTCCTTTCTTTCCCTTCTTTTTCTTCTTCTTCTACACCCTAAATCTCTCACCGATCATTTGACCTTCTCTCCTTTTTTTTCCCTTCGTCTTCTTCTTCTTCTTCTTCTCTCTCTCTCTCCCCCCTCATTTTTGAATTTTTTTTTCTTGCCGTCTGGGTGTAATGGTTGTGTGTGCTGTGTATTAGTAGGATAGATAGAGAGAGAGAGAGAGAGAGAGAGAGAGAGAGAGAGGTGTGTGTGCAAGCTGGTATGATCTTGGTGAGCTGAGGCTGGGTGGTGATGGTCCACTGGGTGTCGTGGAGTTGTGCTTAGTTGGGTTTAGTCGGGTTTAGAGAGTAGAGCTTGGTTCTTATTCCTGTTTTTCAGCCAGCTACATCATCTCTCCATTTCCTTCTCCTTCTTCACTTGGTTTGAGGTAGGGGGCTTTCCTGGAGATCTCTCTGTGTTACCTTGGTTGTGCAAGAGTTGAATAGATGCTTAGATTGTTGGTTGTGGTTTTGATGAGATAGAAATGCTTGTAAGCATAGTGATAAATGTATATATATCCACTTAAACGCTGAAAATGAACCAAAACGATTCAAGGATGCATGATCTTGTTATATTGACTTAAAATTAGTTTTTGAAGCACGTTTAGATAGACTGAAAAGCATGATTTATATGGCATTGCATGATTAATATGGTCTACTATTGGAATGCTAGTTGAATGGGTTGTGAACCTGAAAACAGAGCATAACAGAGTGCTGGTGTAAGGGCTCTGTCGTATGCACGCAAGTCTTAGGCTCGTGCATGCGCCTGCACTAAAAGTACCCATGCACACGAGATATTGTCTCGTGCGCATGATAGGAAAAGCTATCTCATGCGCATACGAGCATTCGTCCCATGCGCACGCCATGGCCCTTGTCTCGTGCGCGCGACTTCTACTTTGTGTGCATGACTAGCTAGGCATTGGACCCATGCGCACATCTGAGCATGGCTAGTGCGCACAAACCCCTTGACATCCGGATTATTTTTCTAAGACTGGTTCTTATACTTTGATATGTTGTTGCATACCACTAGTGATTTAGTGATTATGTGATGTTATAAGATGCATGTTCCTATCACTAGTCGACAGGCTGAAATAATGAATTTTAAATGATAAAGTATTGTAATCCAGATATATATATATATTGTATATTGATTTTGGAGATATTATATATATATGTATATATATATATATTATATGTTATGAGGGTACGTATGCCTACAAGGGTTAATTGAAGGAATTAGGTGGGCTCTTCACTTTTTAACCTTCACCGATTACCTTATTTTTAAGCAGTAATTTTCAAACAGCCATAATTAGGTCATAAAAAAATCTAATGTTATCTTAATTTTAACTAAGTTAACCCTAATAAATCTAATTGTATCCCAGCAAGTTCAGGAAACTTCCGACACTTCTAAAACTTTCCAGAATAATTAAAAATGGCCCAAACATTGTTGAACTTGACTCGTGCACATAGACCTAGGCCAAACCAACCCCTAAAAGGCCATGCCACATGATGGGGTGGGCGGCATGCCTTGGGGTAGATTCCTCTGCCTCCTTTGCGTGGAATTCTGCCTGTTTCACTGTGTAGACTTAATTGCCTAACTTGTTGTGCAGAGATTTTTGCTCAACATGGGCAAAGAATTCTGCACTTTCAGGATGGGTAAGAAATTTTACACCTAATCCATCAGTGAGTAAAATTTGCTTGGGTCCATTTTTCGAACTTTCTTGTAGCATAAACCAAGCCTATAAACAGGCCTTTTCTAATTCATTTTCCACCATCTCCAACTGCACTCAAGGCATTTGAGGCGATTTCAAAAGTACCGGATTTTTTCACTCTCTAGAAATCTCGTATAATTTTCTCTTTTCTTTAATTTTTTATTAGTTTATTTAATTCAAATTACTTGCATAATTAAGATAAAAAAATTCCTACTATGTAAATAGAACTTTTTATTAATGAAAGGTATCCAATCATAAATCATTTGGGTCTCGACTCTCACGTACGAGTAGACCAGATGGGTGATATTATCTAGTGAAACATGCATACTTCTATTGAGAAGGAAACATATATAAGTGAAAAAAAAAATTTAAAAATAAAAAAGACAACACATTGGTTTCACAAATAAAAAAAAATTAAATTAAAATAAAGTAAAATAAATAAAAATAAAAAGGTTGGGGGGTGGTTGTTTGTGCACATCGTCTAGTTTAAATTTGGAATGTTTCCATTGCAGCAACACAGCCTTAATAATTCTCAGAAATGAAAGAAACCCCTACAAAAGAATATAATCAAACAACGAGTATGTTTCTGTAAAACACCTTCATTCCAAAAACCGAATCCCTACTATGTAACAATTAATTAGCAAGAGTCACAACAATAACCGATCGTTTTTTCGCTCACCTACATTTGCACCTCAAACGAAGAGCGGTTGTTGAAAAAAGATAAAAGACCAAAGTCACAGCCTCTTTTTATTCAGTCTTCTCCATTCGCACTTCAATAATATATCAATAAAACATATAAAAAAAATATTAATAATATATCTGTGTTACCCGCACTACTTGCTCCCTCCCTCTTCTAGTGCACATTGATATCCTTAACAGAGCCAGTAGTATCCACCCTGGGGGGACCTGAACGCCTGCTTGTTCCTCCTGCCAGGGAAGTTGCAAATGAGAGCCGCTTTTTGGCAGAACTCGTCGATCCCGTCTCCGATGCTCCATTCCCCAATGGGCTTGGTAGACGGGACTTGGCTTTTGCTGACTTTGTGGGTGCCATGTAACTTGGAACTGCAGGTGAGCTTGCAAGGCTCTCATCATCTCTTACTGATGATGATCCTCCAATGCTTTGCCTACGGTACCGCTCTGACTGAAAACTAAGCATGCTCCTGGACTCATCGTCTCCGCCGCCAACGCTGCCCTTGGGACTTGCTGGCCTTATTCTTGATGCAACCGATGGTGTTTTGGAAGGTGGACTCAAAGGTGATTGGCAGCAAGAAAGGTGGATTGGTTTTTGATCGGCAGCTGGAGAGGGCTTGTTTTTCGGGTTTCGATCACGATGAGGATGAGCCTTGCTGCTGAGCTCTCCAACAGAAATGGCACGGCTTGTTGCACTTTTCAAAGAAGCATAATCACTGTTCAGTTCTCCATCACGCACACCTTTGTTTTCCCATGGACAGGCCGCCATCCATCGATCTAACCAACTCCAACCCCAGCGAGGATTCTTTGGATCCATGAATGTTGAGTTTGCAGACTTTGAAGTGTTGTTCAACTGTTGCAGAAAATTTTACACGAGTTTCAGAAATTTTCCAGTTCAAGATTGACGACAACTAATTTCAGTACCAAGGATTTTGTTTCCTTAAAAATAAAAGGCTAAAATTGAGGACCATTCTTGGTACTCAAATAAAACATGAATCCGGAAAATGATGCCAATCCACATGCTTGACAAGCTGCCACAATCATAATATAAAATGTAAGGAAGCCCTCACTCTGATAACCCGTGGAAGTAAAAATTCCACCAATTTGCAAATTGCTTTCTATCGAAAAGTTAGATGAGGAAAATTACTTTTTTGTTATAATCTACTAAATAAATTGTAACATATGAATCAGATCAAGAAAGATCCTAGAATAAACTGTGTAACATTGGTTAAGAGACCCAAGTTCCTCATCAAGATGGCATAGAGAACACAAGGCCGCATTTCAGTGACATACAAATCAAAAGGCCACTTATTTCCATGGGATGCAAAAATGCCAAATTTTGAACTTGTTACCATTATTTTTTTGGTTCAAGTAGGATAAAACTATGAAATAAGGTCTATATAGATCTAACTTTTCCATTTACAACACACTCTCTTGATGAAGAGTTTGAGTTTTGTCCCCTAATTCTCGCTAACTTCTTGATAGAGTAATAGGTAATAAGCTATTACCATTTTACACTCATCGTCATTAGATTTTCTTCACTGAGTGATAAAGAAAGGAACACAAAAACTTTTGATGGCAGTCACAAACACTTGTTCAATGACAAATGAAACCCTATTAATAATTTGTAATCTATTACCAGCTATAAATATTTCAAATTGTCACAAAATGACTGGGCAAGGCTTTGAGAAAAAGAATAGAAGAATAATACTTGGTGTGAGTGCGCATAAGCCAGTGCCTTTTCCCTTCTCCTAGCAGCTTCTTGCTTGCTCTGTAACTTCGCTTCAATCTGCTCCTTAGATTGTATACTTACATTCCAATCTTCTCCAACCTATTGTCAAATTAATTAATTAAGCAAAAAATGCCGGATATACCATTTGACAAAGAAGAATTCTTTCTTTTGTTGTGCCAAACAGTTTGCATGCATGCATTGTTTTTGGGAGCATATCAATAGCATGGTAAAATGATATTGTCATATATTGCATATGTTTTCTTATTAGTGAAATGATTTTTCAAAAAAACATGAAAAAAAAAAAACTCAAGGAAGTTGGCAAGTCAAAAATGAATTCTGAAGTACAAATCTTGTCCTCGAAGTTGGCCAACATCTGAAAATTTAAATTGGTTCACTTATGAACCAGCAACAGTCATCCAAAGAATTTATTTACTGAATTGTATTGGAATGAAATAAGATCATATCGAAATGGAAAAACTAGTTATAAAACTTAAGAAACCCATCTATCCTCAGAAAGAATGCACATACATATGTTTGCACCGACATCCAAATCAGAAATATTATTGTCCATAATTGCACTTACAGCAGCTCTCAACTTCTCAAGCTCTTCTTTCTCATGTTTCTGTTGGATCTGTCTCTGGAGAGCTTGGTTATCCTCTGACATTGCAATCCTTCTTGCTCGAATCTCAGATTGTACACGAGCCAGTGTCTGCATGCATTGTAAGGTTGTTGTGGCTTGACGTTTGATAGACTGACCATGTATCAGAGACTTCAACCTCACCAGCCCTCTTAACGCCCTCAATGCCCTCCTTGCCTGAGAAACAATGAATGGAGCACCTTAGCCACCAAGGCTAAAAAGATTATGGAAGATGATTCTTGAATTTATTATCAACATTCCGCTTATCAGAGCATGGGTTAATGATTATTCAGAAGAATCTCATTGAGACATTGACTAAATAAGAAGATAAATTCAATTTCACAATGTTCAATGCATAACTGAAATTCAACTAGCAATCGGATCCCACAATGGAAATAAATCCTTACAGAATTGGCTAGAGCAACTGCCCAAATTTCACCATATGTGTAAAAAATTCTTGAAACCAACAAATATCACTCGACTCAATATGTTTGCATTTTATAAAAACCAAAAACTCGCAAATTATGGTTCTGTGTTTCACAAAAGGAAGCAAAAGAAGAAACTAGGTATGCTATGCATATTTCATGAACTGCTCAAGTCAGACACACAGCATTTCGAACAAATAAATTTACATGAAATTGGAGGGACTAATACCAAATATCCACGGAATGCTGTCTGAATCTTGATTGCTGCTATTTCCTCCTTCGATTTACCAGAGTAATGGGCTGCTGTTGCGAGCCGAACAACCTCTGCAGCAGCCTGAGCAGCTGCAACAGCTGCCTCTGCAGCCACAGCGGTGGCAAGGGCAACGGAATAAGCATGTTTGTTCTGTTCATTTTCAGCTTTTGTTAGTTTCACCTCCGTGGCAGGGGCAACCAAGGCAGTTTCTGGAGGTAGAGAGCCCTGATCGGGCCTCCTGTGTTTCCCAAACCATTTATTCTTGGATTTATGGGTTTCCTGCTTACAGAATTGCACGATACTCAGTATAGAATTCCATACCAAAACATACACAGGTCATGAAAGAGCAATGAAAATTTAAGAATCTAAAACCTTGTCTTTCTTCTCTTTGGATTCAGGGCTGAGAGCTTTCTTCACTGCCGAAATCCAACTCCCTTTCTTTCTCATTCCCTAATTCAATTTATCTTGGACAAAACAAGTATCAAATGAACAAAATTTGTCAACTGTATTAAAAGCCAAATCCAAGAAAGTGATGTGTGCCATTCAAGTTTACAGAATTTTGAGAAGAAAAAAACAACCAGCAAATTTAACGTAGAAGCAGTTATGAAACACCTAAATAAATTCACAAATTCTAACAGAAATTGCAAATGTTAGAAACTGATCCGCAACGAAGACAACCAACTTGTCGCTCCTCCTCAGATCAGAGGAAAATTATTAATTGAAAACAGAAACCTGAGAAGAATCCAACAAATGGAAAAACAGACGTTTCACAGATTATCCAATTCATTGCACATGCTACAATGCTGGAAGACACAGATGTAGAACTTGCCAGATCTTCTCAAGAAAACAAAAAAACAAATTCTACCACAGAGGGACAAAGAGCTAGAGACCCACCCATCAATTTTCCCAGTAAAGAAGTAAAGGGAAGGAAGCAAAAATGTTAAGGAAATAAATTTTGGGACTGACTATCAAACACTTGCTCAACACAACAAAACGGAGTAATACCCAGAAGTTGAAAAGGCAAAATTTTCAGAAAAATAAAATAAAATAAAAACCCAGTTGAAGCATTGCAACTGTAACCCAGTGAAACAGAGAGGGAATGAGAATTGGAATGAATAAGAAAAAAAAATGTTGAATAATGTTCCTCTATACATCTCATTTGGGTACCTGCAAATGAACAATTCGGAGAGTGCAGATCAATCTGTGACCTCTCTCTCTCAACAAAAGCAAACCAACAACTCACAAAATATCAAGAGAGTACTTGAGAACCAGGCGGCCAGAAAAAGGAGAAAGAGAAGCTTCTGATAAAGAAAACTTGCAAATGGAGAAAGATAGGAGAAGAATTGCAGTTGAGAGTTTGGGTTGTTCTTCCGTGACGGTAACGGAGTTGTTATTGTGTGAGGGGCCACGACGTGCTGCGCTGCTCCCATTTTTATAACAACCGGGACAGACAGAGACAGTCCGTTTATTAACTAACCGTTATGATTAATTAATGGGAAATGAGCTGCTACCATTGAGTGCGGTGGTTTCAAGTTTTGTCTAATCCGGATAAGCCACGTCAGCAGACACATAAGAATGTAAGATGTTGTCTGTTTTTCTTTGGGTGCCCAAAAACATATATTTTTTTTTTAATTTTTTCGTTGAATTTTCTTTAGCTATTTTTTAATAATCAATATTTGAATTTAAAAATTACGAAATTCTCAAATGAAATTTTGAGCAAGCAAAATAGGCACTACCAAAAAGCAAGTTTAAACATCTTATCAGTTGAACTGCTTTCAATGCTATCTGCACAAACATTAATCATAACAGGTAGGTAGATAGTTACAAAGAGATTAGGGGAAATTAACAAAAATAAAAGTTAAAAGAGTATTTATAGAATTAAAATTTATGGAAGAGTTACATAATAATGGAAATCAAAAATAGTTTTTGCTTTAGATAAGGGAGAATCATTTTGTGTAACCGATCACATATTTTATTTCTACAAATTTAATTTTTATTTTTTGGTTAACTTATCTCAATCTCTTTACTTACGCTATGTTCGTAACATAAATTGTAGAGAAAAAGAAAAAGTGAAAAAAAAATGACATGAATACAAAATAAAGTAGAAAATTAAAATTTATATTATTATGTTATTGAGTTAAAAAAATAAGATTAAAGTGAATAAATATTTATAAATAAACTTTATCTTTTACTTAATTAAGTGTACAAAAATTATACAAATTATAAATGTTATTTTTCTTTCATTTTTCTTTTCTCTTCACAAATTTATATTCCGAACATAACATCGATCTTTCTTAACCTTTTGTGCAAATTCTACCAATAGAAAAAAGAAAACGAACCGCTCAAAAAAGAAAAAAGAAAATGAAAACAATTTACAAAAAGAAAAAATAAATTAATTAAAGAGACAGAATAAAAGGAAGAAGAATACACACGTATGTTTGTGCCTTTGCTCTTAGTTATAAAATAAAAAATAACATTCTTGAGTAATATTTAGAATTTTTTAAAAATCATAATTGACCAATCTCAGTTATTGGATCTACACGAGTTTACGATTCGATATTATTCATAATGGATAATAAAGTTTTAATTCAACCCTTATGTGATAATCATGGGCATTGTATTTAGGGATGCAAATGAACTGAACGTTTGACAAATTATTACGAAAAAAACCCGTTAATTATTTTTCACAAATGCAATAATTTACATTTATAAACAATAAAATGCCGATTGAATAAGGAGAGGCTTAGGATCACAATCTATCTTTAGGTGTTATAACACAAATGAAAATAAATAAAAATGAATTTTTTGAAAGAATAGCCTACCTAAGCTTTGGTCAAATACCCAAGATATGGCAACTTAAAACCCATAGAAATTGAACTAAAAACTAGAAAACAAAGGGGCAGAGGGCCAAAAGTCATCAATCCAAGCATACAATTAATCAAATTATAAATACACCTTAGAATTATTGAGAGAAAAAGTTTTTTTTTCATTGTTTTAGATCTAGATTAGAGTAGATTAAAGAAGATCATGTAAAGAATAATAGCCTAAAGTTGTGTCAAGAATAATAAAATATGAAAAATCAAGAGCAGGTGTGAATTGAATATGGAATAATTCAACAAATTGAATCAATCTGATGTGTTGTGTTTTATTGGGAGGTTGATTCAATTCTAAATTTAATAATTATCAACTACTCTAATTCAATTATCATGGTTGTATATCTTTTGAACTTGATTTGATTCAACTCAATTTATACTTAAAACTATATGTATAACAACCAAAATATTATAGAACCAATTTAAATCAAAATTATAATTGATGAAAATTCGATTTTATAAAATGAACACCTCGGTTTTAAATTAAAATTTTGAACCTAATAAAATATTAAATTGACAATCCTGCGTGTAATATAAATCAACATGTACCAACCCATATAGAATCCTACTTTGTATAGATTTACAACATTTTAATCTAAGAAATGGTTTCAGACTGCACATTCAAGCAAGTCCAGTGATTGATTTTATTTTTAACTAAATTATTGAAAATTAGGCTTAATTTGGGAAGTAGGAAAAAAAAAAGAAAAAAAACTAACTTTTTTTTATAACTAGTTACTGACTAATTATTAAAAAGTTGACTTTGTTTTCGAAAATGAAAAAAGTTAGCATTTTAGCTTTTTTTATTAATTTGATATTTTTTCCTTTTATGATTTAAAAGAATTTTAAAATTATAAAAAGATAATTTTAGTCATTACACGCAAAAAAAAAAAAAAAACACCTAAAAAATTGAACAATCAAAGTTAACTCTTAGCTAGTGTTTGTTAAGTTAAGCCTTAAACTACTTTAACATGTAAGTGACTCGGAGTGCACTTTCAAGCAAGCCTTATCATGATTGATTTTATTTTTAACTAAATTATTTGCTACGGAAGTTAAAAGTCAATATGACAGAATAAGACCAACAAAGTATAGTCTAATTATTACTCCCAAACTTTGCTTGACATCAACGTAACCTCAGCAAGGCGTCTAAATGAAGAGTGATAATATTGTATGTATAATTAAGGGTGTGTATAATTAGGTTAAAATTTGATTTTTGAACCGTGTAAATTAAATTTAAAAAGTTTAGTTCAATCATTTATCTAGCAATGATTAGTTTGATTGCTTTTTATAAAAATAACGGTTATCGATTTTGATTATAATTTTAAAATTTTTAAATCAAATAAATCGAAATAATTGAATTAAATTTACTTAATATTATATATATATATATATACACATATATAATTAACCTAAATATCCACTCTTATGAAATCTTATCAATGCTTCTGTCTTTTGAAATATCAGAAATTATAAGAAATCAATAAATTATTATAATATTAAATACATATTTGGCTTTTACTGTTTTTTTAGGGATTTGGGTCACTTTAAAGTCTCAAATAGTATTTATATAAAAATTTTTATTTTATCTTTATTATTAAATTATAAAAAAAATATATTTAAATTTATAAGCTTAAATAATTGAACAAATCATAACTAAACCGATATAATTTGGTTCGGTTGGTAATTGATTAGTAAATATTTTTCATCAATTTAGTTATCATTTTTAATCTTTAAAAATAGTCAATTTAGTTACAAAAGTTATAATTTTTAAACTGCACCAACCGATAGTCATACTTGTGTATAATTATAAAAATTTATATTATCATAAAATTTTAAACATGATTTTAGGGCAAATTTTTTATTAAAAGAAAAGTACTTGATGGGTTTGCCTATCTTAAAGAGATAAATTAACGACCTAATCATACCATGAATTTAGATGCAATACCTTTTTTAGGGTGCACAACAAAATCGAGCAATCTAAAAACTGACCTAATTCGATCAATTCGGTTTGAGTTAATTCGGGTTTATATCATTTTTTATTGGGTTTTGGATTAAAAAAAATAGCAAACTAATGTTCTCAATTTGGTTCTCGATTTAGTAGACTCGAATCAAACCCGAATCAAAAATAACGCAAATCAAACCAACTCGAGTTAATCCTAAAAAAATATAATATTATATATTATATATTATATAAAACATCAAATCAAACTCTGCAAATTAACAATGGCAAAGCAAAGAAAAAAGGATGCAAGCGGACATTTCCCACTCAAATCCAGCAATCTTTCTACACAATCAGCGGCAGCACCAATAATAGTCAAAGCTGTTAAGGTTCATGAACTTAGCGGCCAAGACGTTTCTCTCTCTTTCCTCTTCTATTTTCATATCTGCAACATAAATATATGGATTGTCTATTGAAGTATTCCTTCGGGGGGTTAGTGAATCCTCTTAAAAATAACAACAGAGGTCGAGAATCCTCTGTAGGCTCTGTCCAAAATCGACCCAAAAACGGATCCGAACCGACCAAAATTAAACTAAATTGAAATGAACCTAATCCAAATTGAACTGGCTTGAACCGAAAACTGAAGCGAATCAATTTGATATTTTCAGTTCAGTTTGATTTGGTATCAATTTAAAATTAATTCAATTTTGGGTCTAAATTTTAGGAATTGAAAAAAATCGATTCGATTTTAGGTTCAGCACAGAACCAAACTGATTCATGCACACCTCTAACTTTTTAATCAAGTCTTAAAATGTACCAATAGGAAAAAGGAAAAAGAAAAAAGGGTTGAAACTAAGAAGATTTGAAAGAGGTGTACAAGTGAATGCAAAGAGGATAAAAGGAGATATATATCTATATAATAAAACACAACACGTTTCAAAAATGTCCCTCTCACAAGCTAATATCTGAAGATTGAGAGTGGGTTTTATTTTTCAACAAATGGCTAAGATCTTTTACATTCACAAAATCTTTTTTTCTTTATCCCATATCATTAAAACACAATTTCACCTTTTCTTTTATTTATAAAAATACTAGAATTGTAGTATATGATTTTAATAAATAATAAATGTAAAAAATTTACGAGTTCTGCAAAGAGACTCACTTTTTTTGGGTTCTAAAAAAGAATTCACTTACTTATAGTTCCAAAAGGAGACCTACTTGCTTAAAATTTTAACATAATTATTGAATTTATATATTTCAATTACATTCATAATTAAATTAAAAATATAGATAATAAATAGAGTTGAACTAAAAAATACAAATAAAAAAAAAGCTTATATAATTATGTGGGTGTTTAGTTGATAGATAAAAATGGTGCATTTAGTTGATAGCTTTCAAAATAATCGTTGTAGTAGGTGTTTAGTTGATAGTTTCGAAATTGTACTTTAGTTCTTATAAAAGAAAAAATACAAAGTAATGAGAATTTATTTTAAATTTAAAAAAAAAATTTTACTAACGCATTTTAATTTTAAATATGTATATATTTAATTATAATTGACAACTGCAGTAGGTGGAAGTTATTCGCTAATATATATATATATATATTGGAAGGTCTCTTGGATGGGAGATGTTTCGACCTCTTCTTAGGTTCATTTATTGGGAGCACTTGTTTCTCCGTGACTTGCTTCCGATTTCCCCACAAAAACCCAGCCAATGGAATGCTTGACTTGGCACACCCAAACGCGTTATGGTGGTCGATACGATTGCTATATTCATAGGCCCCCACTAACTTTTTCCTTGGTTGTAAACGTGATTCTCTCAAAGGAGGATTGGGCTTGGGAAACATTAATTTTAGATTTTTTTTTTTTTTTGTATTTTTTATATGACCCTTTTCAAGTCTTTTTTTTTTTGTTTTTGGATTTTTTTTAGACATGCTATTCATATACATAAAAAAATATAAAAATAAGTAAAGATAAAATAATTCATGTATGGGAAAAAATCATTTTTTTTTAAAAGGCAATATTATTTATATATACGTTAATTTTCTTATTTAGAAGTTTTTTTAATTTTTTATGGATATGAATAACATACTTAAAAAATCACAAAATAAAAAAATTAAATTAAATTTTAGTGAAAAATAACATAAAACGAAAAGACTTAAGAAGTAATAGTTGTCAAAACACTCGTAAGTAATATACTATATTATAAGAACTCAACGAGTGATATTGTGTATCCTCTCCTCTCGAATTATTTTTCAAAATTTAAAGATTTAAATTTATTTTCATCAATTTTCTTATTGAATCATATTTTTATTACCATTAAATCCTGATAAGCACAAAATAATACATACTCATTTTAGATTTAGAGTACTCGTTACATTGATTTTGTTGTTAAATGCTTCGTTTTATGCTACGAATCTTATACATGATGTGTTGATTATCATTTTTATATATTCATTTTAGGCATTTAGAGGTCTATATAATCCATAAAATGTAACCCAATTGAATGAAAGGCAATAGGTGTAGAAATTGAGTTTTTTACGTAAATAATAATATTAATTTAATTATATACAGAAATAGGCTCGCTGATGATTATTTATAAAAATCTGCTGGGTGTCGTCAGTGCTATTGACGACACTGGCTAATTTACTAAAATATCCTGGATGTCGTCAGTACCATCGACGACACTGCGGTGTCGGGTGTCGTCAGTGCTATCAACGACACTGGATGTCGTCAGTGCCATCGACGACACTGGGTGTCATTAATGCTACTAACGACACCGTTGTTATATATCAGCCTCCATCACGCCTGCTCAGTTCGTGCGTTCTCCCTCCCTCCCTCCCTCCTTCCGATTTCTCTCTCAACGGTCGACTGCTGCGAGATCACCTCCGTTGTCAGGCATTGTTTGATTCCTTTCCTCCATCACCTCCATCTCCAACGGTCCACAAAATGTAAGTTTTATTGTACCCAACCACTTATATATATATATATATATATATATATATATATATATATATATATATATATATATATATATGTACATGAGGGCTGTGCGTCGTTTCTTCAAATCACCTTCGTATATCTGTTGAGTGAGTGAAGTTTGTTTGTTTGATACTTGATCGGAGTTATTTGGGTACTTGATTTGAAGAAGTTGAAATATGCATTTGGGTTGCCAATTTTGATTTTGAATTTGGGTATTATTGGGTTGGATTGATCTCATTTCTTCACTTCACATTTGTATATTGTTTGGGTGCAAAACAGGTGAGTTATTTGTTTGTTTAAGAATGTATAAAATTTGTTGCATGTAAATTGAATTTGTTCAAATTAACTAAATTCTGTTCAACTTTGGAGGATCTTGGCTTGGGAATTTTTTGAACATGTTAATTTTTTTGTTGTATGGTATTGAAGTATAAGTTGGCTGTTTTTGTTCGATAACCTTATTCTATAGTCTATTTAGTTAGATTTAATTTAGTTAAATTTAGTTTTATTTAATTTATTTTTTTTCAATTTATGTATATAATTTATTGGGTGTTTGTAATTAAAACTACACATTAATTTAATTTTATTCCTATTAATTTATATTAATTTAATTACTAAGATTAAGACAATACATAGGTTAAATTATACCAACTATACTGATCACATCTTTGAATTTAATTATATCAATTGATAAAAAAATCATAGTAATTAACATATAGATTTGGTATGATTAAAAGAAGTTAATTAGTTAAATTTAAAAACTCAAGTAAATAATTTTATAATATAAGTTATGAGTGGTTAAGATAAGATAAGTTAGCTAAATTAGTTTATGTTAGATTATAATATAATCTATCTTTATTTAGAAAAAAAAATAACCCTTAAATTTATACGTAAATATAATTTGTCGTTATTTGTTTATTTCACTATTATTTATCGATTGTATTAATTATTTTTTTGAAAAACAATTTAGGCTTTGATAAATATGTATTAGTTTAAACGTAAAGTTAGAGTAACTATGCTAAGGTCAGATTTGATTTTAATTCTATCAACTGACGATTGTGCAGGGCGAGGTTTTCACTGCACCTATCGCATTCAATGACCCGTATATGGAGTGGTTTCGTCACATCACACGGAGTCACATCGCACCACCCTTACATGTGCTGCCTGTTAGTTCACAGCCAGTGTCAGCAGATATGTCCATTCTGGTATGATATTATATCTATAGGTTTTTGAATAACAAATTTACTTTTTATTTATGTTTTTTTGTTTGATCTTGACTAATATTGTTTCTTCAAACATTCTAGGTTAACACTATTGTTAGCATGTATCACGTTGCGGTTGCAACAGTCACTGGTGCGGATCAGGCTGGTTACTTTCGGGCACTACAGGAGATTATTCATCAGGCAGGACCGGTGATCACTGCTATCAATCATGAGGAGAGGCTACGAGCCTCTGTTGACAGTAGGCAGACAAGCTCATCCTCTCAGGCCAAACCATCACGTCCCAGCAGACTTCGGCCTGTCGGTAGACGAGCGTGGGGGCATCAAGATACATATGGCCCCGATCCCGCAGACGATCTGCCTCCACCAGTTGAGTCAGACATCCCTAGCAGTTCTACAGCATGGGAGCGTTTGCCTGCGGACGAGACACAGATATCATTTTCAGATCCCATCGTCGACTATCGGACCCCACCCCCAGCTACACAGGCATATGCTTCACCCTAAGCGGATGTGAATGACTTCTGGTCTGGCATTTTCCACATAAAGCCATTCCCTGCATCTCCAGCATATATCTCACTTGTCCGCCTGCTCGTATCTCATACACAGACATTAGTGGTGGCCCCCCAGGCTCCAGCTAAGTATTACACTCGACGACGCAGAGCACGAGAGATAGACATATCATCATCATCGCAGATTCCTATGGCTTTACAGACAGAGGAGGAGCGTGAGCCATTAGCAGGAGAGACACATGTGAAGGACACATCGACAGCAACACCTGGCCAGGAGCCATGTGTGGAGGAGCCACCGGTGGTATCAGCAACCATGGTTGACGATGCGCCTCTACACCCAGACCGACCACGCTGTGCACGAAGGAGGCCTCTGCGTAGGACGGAGTGATCCATTACATTTTTGTCTTCTTAATATGTAAACACAAAACATGTTTTGTAAAGATTTAGAATTAAAGGTTTAGATTGGAGGTGTAATGCTATCGAAAACTATTTTGCTTATGTTTTGATTTAGTTTAATCATCCTTTATTTTATTCTCTAATTTAGCAATTAAGGAAGCAAACTTTTATTTTTTTGTTAATTGTTTGTAATGATTTATACTTAAAATCTGAAAATATTTTTGACTTTAACAGGGTTGTTGTTGTTGTTGTATTGTTGTTTTGCTGTTTGGGGGCCGGATTATACAAACTGTTGTGGGACTGTGGGTGTCGTCAGTGTGATCGACGACATGGTGTCGTCAATGCCATTGACGACACATGTCCTTATACGTGTTTGGTAGGCTTCGTAGAATGTTGTCAGTGCTATTTATGACATGAAGGGTGTCGTCAATAACACTGACGACACCCAACAGATTTTTGTAAATAATTCCCAGCAAGTCTATTTTTGTATATAATTAAATTAATATTATTATTTACGTAAAAAAAAATCCGTAGAAATTGGGCGAAGAAAGTCTCTTGGTTATTTCATCAAGCCCGTTAAATAAAAAATAATAATAATAATAATAACAATGACTAGCAGCTTGGAAAAAAAAAAAAAAAGCCCCAAGGTTTTTGCTTCCAAACCAAGCATTAATAACTATTTTGTTTAAGCTACCTACTTTTTTGCGTTTGGCAAGAGGAAAAAAAAAAAAAAAAAAAGAAAAGGAGAAAAAAGGAAAAAAAAGTAAGACAAAAAGGCATTTTCTTGTAATTAGCTTTTAATGCAACGTTATGTTAGACTAATTTGCCCTTCATGATACATTAAAATGCTTTCATACTAAAAGCCAAAAACTGACTTCATTTTTTCTTGTTAAACACTGACTCACTTGACTTAGAAAAGCCAAAATCTAGCTTTTTAGCTTCAGCTCAAGTAAAAGGCTTAGCCAAGCTAAGTCAAATTCTTAACTTACTTGAGCTGAATTCGAGTTATTTATATTAGACTCGTACTCGAGCACAAGTACAAACTCGGCTTAAATTTTTATGTATATTCAAACTCGACTTGATAAAAAAAATTTAAACTTGAAATTAACTTATTAATAACTCAATCAAATTAAAATAACATCGCTTTAGTATAAAATAATAAAAATATTATAAAATACATACTTTTTTAGAGTCGAGCTTCTCTAAGCTAAAACTCAAGTTCAATTTTAAATGAACCACAAATAAAACTTAATTTAAGTTTATTTTAATTACGAACCGAACTCTAGCTCCCAACAAGCTCAAACAATTCCAAAAAAACTCGGCTCGTTTCTATCCCTAATCTCAAGCAGATTTTTATAACCAAAATTCCCATTTCAGCACGGTACTGTAGACCACTAGTAGTCAGTACCCTAGCCTGACCCAAGATGCAAACATCCAATGAAGTAATTGATAAATAAAAAAAAATGTATGGTAACATATATAGGGTCAAGAAATATGAAATCGTGTGTGATTACCAGTTTTTTTCTCCCTTTTATGTTTTTAGTTTATTTTTTTTTTATTATTATTTATGTATTTTAGGTGGGGTTACCAGAAGTTCTTAATAAAACATACTCTGTAGCATTCATCAAGTGAACTTAGAAATCCATCAAGATAAACAGTGCAAAGAGCTTTCAGGGAATAAATATCTGTCAACATTCAAGTTAAGAAGGAAAATCAAAGGCTCATATCAGAAGCGGGAGATATTAACAGTTAACTGAACATATATACAGGAATGGGTTACAAAATGAACTCAAGAACATCAGCACTTGCCATCACGGGCAATTCACGTGTCAGATAGAGAGAGGGAGAGATTACATTGTCTAAACAGGAAGGGTGGAGGTATGAACTGATAAAAATTTGAGAAACAGCAACTATGAAAATTTGGGAAAAGCTCAAAACTTTTGGTAGCATTCACAGGCTATGATTCCAAAAAGACAAAAAGCCCAGAGGCTATGGCATATAGCATTTCATTTCTTCTGATATAGATGCTGCTCAGCTGTTTGCTCCTCATTTCGCTCCATGGCTTTCCTAGCAAGTTCATAACCAGCGAAATTCATGGCACCCAGTGGAGCAATCCAGAAGAACCTGGGTACAGCTCCTTTGAACAATCCAAGAGGTCCCTCGTGGCGGAGAATGGAGAAGGTCACCATTGACATTGACACGCGACGTCCTCCAGGAGCAGTCATCAATCTAGTCTTCATCACATCAAAGGGTGTTGTCACAACAGCAGCTAGCCCACCAGACAAAGCCCCTACAGCAATTGTCTCCCAGGGCTCCAGCTCCCTTCCCAAGAGACGCTGGGCAACCTAAACCACAGATACACACACACACACACACACACACACACATACATAATAGTCAATACACAAACATATATAATTATAGAACAAGATCATTTCGTCCCCTTTTTTGTAAATTAGTGAAGGAAATTCCATTAGTAATGAAAAGCCTAGATGGTTGGAGCACCTGGATCTGCCCATACATAAGGACTCAATTCTATATTCCCAAACTCAAGAAGCAACACATCTATATTCCAGATGCTAGTGACTGGACATAAGTAGACAGTATTATGGGGGTGTTTGGAGTCCCAAAAGAAACCAAAAAAAACCAAAAGATAGGTTTGATGTGATGTAAAAACGATAGGTGACAAAATGTGATTGGAGGGATTTGAAAACTTTTGAAGTTTTTTGAAGTTTTTTGGTTTTTTTTTAGGCTCCAAACGAGCCCTATATCTATTTTCAGATCGAAAGACTCCATACCTTTTTGGATTCAGCATAAAGCCCCATGCCTGCAACGTAGAATGGAACCTCCCGGAAGAGAGTGGCACCAGTCCCACGGAAAAATCCCTTAAGACCATCCTGATTCCAAGTACCAACAATTGCCTCACCCACATTATCAAAAATGCCAGCCTGCAGCCTTTGTTTCAACACCTCACATGGTATCCGCACGGCTGTCCCCAGGAAAGTGCTACAGAATGATGCTATAGATTGAACCTAAGTAGCAGAAAATACAAACGAATACATTTACTCCAAATGTGTACCAAGATTTGAAGACTCATGCATCCAAAGTTACATTTGGCAAGCAATAGGCGGCACCACACTTTCAATATTGCAAATGCAACGCACAAACGAGCTGCCTAGTTACAAATTACAGGTGCACAAGCTGCTGCATGTGACTCAGCAAGAAACTACAACTTTTGTAGTCTATATGCAAGCACTTTCAGAAAGGTGGAGAGGTGACTAGATGGTGCTGATTTTACATAACAAATGTCACTGTTCTACTTTTGGTTGGAGTAAGAGATCCTTCTGGAAATGATGACACAACTGCCACTCAAATTTTGAAGTTCCTTCACATAATTAATTATCACCGGAAAAATGAACAGAATCCATAGCATTCACATGATTTACTGATACAAAAAAGCAAGTAAAAAGTGCTTCGGTGTAGTTACGTCACTAACAAGTACCGGCAAAATCCCGGCAGAAAAAAATGTTAACAAGACAATGCTCTAGGACTAAAACTGGTTTAAACAACAGAGTGCAGTATTGAAACAAGCAGACTAGAATGTTGACAAGGAAAAGACTTCACAACACACATTAAGATTTCCTTTTTAGTCATGGATTCGGAATCAAAGGATTTGCCAATTTGGTGCAATCTGTCTAAGGAGTAATGCCCAAATATAACTTTGTTAGTGTAGATATGAATTTAAGTGGGGTTAAAATGGAGGATTATTATACTTGCCAAAAATAAATGGAGGATTAAAATGGGTTTCAAATAACCGCAAAGAAGTAGTTATTTCAAATATTTCATAGTATTTGGTTCCACTAGTTTAGGAAGTTTTAACTTTATAAAAGTAATTGTTAAAAATCCTTCATGTATTCTTACATAAATTAGCTCTATCTTACACTAATAAAACTTAAATCTCAAATTTATTCATTTGAAATCCACTTCTATCTAATCTAAGTCTAATATTATACCATAAAGTGAGGTTCTTCACGTGTTAGCTGGGCCCCTGATCAGCGTAGACTAAGATTGGTACTGCCAGAGCCACCATTAGAGATAAGGAATTATTAGAAGGTACTCTAGGTGTAACCAATTAAGTAATTTGTTTCATCAAGAAAATGCAGAACAGTATTACAAAAACAAAAACTAAGAGAATAGAGGGACCAAAAATAGAAAAAGAGAGAGCTCTAATCATATAGTGACCACCAAATAATTCAACAGTATCTAGTACCTGTATGTCTGGAAGGTTTGGAGAAACATTTACTAAGACAAGCTTGCTTGCTTCAAAAATTCCAGTTCGCAAGCCATGGCTGTAATGTCAGAACATATTATTCAGAAAAGGTATGATAACAAGAAAAGCATAAGGGAGAAAGAAATAAAAAATAACCTCGAAAACTGTCCAAGAATAGCTGGGATGGAACCTCTGTATAACCCTCGGACTCCAATTTGTGGCAGCTTTGACAAAATCTCTGGAAAAGTAAGTGTCGACGCTTGTACTCGAGTCTGAGAAACCAGTAAACCACAGTCAGTGGCCCGAACAGAAGATCATGAAAGAATCAATGACACCAAGACCACCGTCCTAAACTATGAAAGCAAGGACAGTGTTGTATCCATATCTAATGCACATACTACTCGGACACACCGAAAGAAGTGTTGGAAATGCCATGTGGTGTATCCAATTATTTTATTATTTTTTCTTCAATTATATAGTTAAAACAAGCCTAGATATGAGTAAGTGAAATCTTTCAAATCAGAAAATCTTCTCACATTTGTTATGTTTTATATGTTCGAGCATAAATTGAATTATTGAATTAATTTTCCAGTAGATATTATTCATATATATAAGCAATAAAAATATACTAAAAATTATTATTATTTTTTTGGGGTATTTATGACGTATTCATATCCTTATTTTTTCAAAATCATGGTCTATCTGTATCTGTATCCCATATCTATATTTGCACCCATATCCATGCCCCTGCTTCTTAGGTTCTAGAAAATCCTTCTTAACTCTTTTCGAATTGTTTAATTAGTTAGTAATGCTCTTATTAATTTTTTACTTTTTTTTATATATCTCATTTACAATGATTATAGCCTACTTCTGTGAAAGAATGGGATTCATCATAATTGATAAGTCACCAATTATTTCAAAAATTTAAGCAATTAGAAATTAGGCCCAACAATGTACATCAAAGCTCAAGCTACCTTAATAGTTTGTTTGGATGAAGTGAAATGGGAAGAAAAGAAGAGAAAAGAAAAAATTTTAAAATATATCAGTTGTGAATTTTTCTAGGAAATAGAAGAAAAGAAATGAAAAGAAATGGGAATAAAAGAGGGTGTTGAAATTTTAAAAATTTCTTCTTCCCAAAAGTGAGAAGAAATGGAGAGAGGAGAAAAGTTAATTAATAAAAACTTTCAAAATAACAAATTTTCCCATAAACTAAACAATAAGAAAAATAAAATTACAAACATATCCTAGGACTAAGTAAATTGATAACTCTCTACCTCTTCAAAGAATTTAATAGTAAAATAACAATATATGCTTTCTTTTCCTTTCATTTCTTCTCAACACACAAATAAAAAGAATATTATTATCATTTCTTTTCTAAACTTACAAACAAATAGAAAGAAAAAATTATCATTTCTCTTCTTTTCTTTTCTCTCCCAACTATTGTTTCTTTTCTTTTATTTTCTCTCCTAAACTCACAAACGGAGCCTAATACTCCCCCTTACATGTAACTCTATCTTGCATGTGAACTGAAGAGACAAACAAACCAAACTAAACGAGTGCACCAAACAAAATGGAATAAAGTACACAAGAACAAATGAGGAAACAAGAGAAAAGTCTCCCCACTGGATGATGGATGTGATGGGGAACTAGTGAGGTGGTTGGGTGATTGTGGAGAGAATGCTAGAAAAGTGTCAGAATGGGCTCTTCAGAGAGTAAAATCTTACTCGGGGAGTTCCTTGTAATGGATTGGAAGAGAATATCCACAGGTTTTTTTTCAAAACCTAGAGAAGTAGCAAAGAAAGAACGTCAGGTGGAGAGGGATGAGGGAATTAAGGAACTAGGCATGGACAGAGGGGAAGAGATGGGGATTTATTGTTGTTTGATCAATGAAACTCAAAATTGTTAGTTGGAATGTTAGGAGATTAGGAAGTTTGATCTAGAATAATCTAAGTTGGGTATATTTTTTCTATATCTAGGCTATTTAGGAATTGCGAGGACGGGTTCAAATGGGAATACACAAGGGTGTATGGGCCAGTGAGGAATGCAAACATAGGGATGTTTAGCGAGGAGCTCATAAGCATTGCTTTCAAATGGGACTTGCCTTGACATGTGGGAGGGGACTTCATCACTAAGAGGAGGAGTTCAATTCCCAACGTAGATCAAGAATTGATCTATTCTTCAATTCAAGCAATTCAAAGGAGCACTATCCTTAGGTGTCTCAAAATCGGCACCCTCGAGTTATGTCTGATCACTTCCCAATCAAGTTGGACTGTGGAGACATCAAGCGAGAGCTTACTCCTTTCAAGTTCGAGAATATGTGGTTACTAGTAGAAGACTTCAAAGAGAGGGTGGTAGGCTGGTGGGCAATCATTAGAAGACAGGCTCAGCTAATGTCATGTTTATGTGGAAATTAAAAAGGTTAAAGATAGACTTGGCATCATGGAAAACAAAGAAATTTGGGAATGTGGGGATCAAGAAGAATGCTTTAATGGAATAGATCAAGCGGCTTACCCAGCAGGAAGAGGTAAGTCACTTGAAAGGGAACAGAAGATGGGGAACTTAAGAAAGCAAAGTTATAAAATTGCGAAGAGAGAGGAAATCAGCTTGCATCAAAAATTCAAAGCGCTCTGGCTCAAAAAGAAGGTAATAAAAATACCAAGAAAAAAAAATCCCAAAATGGCTAATTCCCATAAGAGAACAAATGAGATCTCCATAATTATTATACATGGACGGGAGCTAAAGGAAATATAAAAATTCTACACTTCCCTTTTTACTGAGACACAGTATTGGAGACCTAGTGAAGCTGCATTGGCTCTGGAGGGTGCTTTCTCAACTGTAGTAATATGGATAGCTTTAAAAATGCTAAATGGAGATAATTCTCCAAGGCCTGATGGAATGAAAATGGATTTTTCTATGCGGTGCTCAATGCAATCAAAGAAAATGTTATAAAGGTGCTTAATGAGTTCTACAATTGGGAATTTGAGAGAAGCCTTAATGCTACATCAATTGCTTTGATCTTGAAGAAAACATGTAGAGAACATAAGAGATTTCAGGTTGATAATTTTAGTGAGAGATCATACAAGTTGTTAGCAAAAGTTCTGTGCATCAAATTGGAAAGAATCTTTAGTTGTTCAGTCATATAGCCAGAATGCCTTTATAGAGGGGCGTCAAATTATAAATCCTTCCTTGGTGGCAAACGAGTTGGTGAATGCCAGGATCAGAAGTAGAATATTGAGATAACTTGGCTAATTTTGGGAGAGAGGAATAGAATATGTTTTGCAATGTGGAGTCTTTACTGTACGTATTAAACAGCACATTTTGAGGTTATTTTTAAGTTGGTTAATAGGGGCCAAAGAACTGGACATAGTTTCTTTTAGGAATTTCATTAACTGGATATCAGTTAGTATGGACTTGGAGTCTTTTTGTATTGTTGTGGCATTCCCTTGATGCCTTTTTAATACATTAATTCTTAATAATCAAAAAAAAAAAAAAAAGGAATTGATATGCAGATTAGATATTGAGAAGGCCCATGACCACGTTTATTGGATTGTTTTGCTTTATCTAATTGGGTGCATGGGCTTTGATCTAAGGTGGAGAAGATGGACAAGGGGTGCATTTGTATAGTGAGATTCTCAATTATCATTAATGGCACCCTTGAAGGTTTTTTTGAGCCTTCAAGGGGTACAAGGCAAGGAGATCCCTTGTCACCCCTTTCGTTCATTTTGGTTGTGCAAAGCCTCAATATGATGTATGATTAAGCAACTACGGAAGGTTTTATTGGGAGGTTCAAAGTAAGAGATGACAACATCTCTATGATGGAAATATCGCACCTGCTGTTGGTAGATGACTCTTTGGTTTTCTGTGGGGTAGATCACCTGCAATCGATTCATTTTTTCCCTCCAACACCCCCCTTTTTTGTTGTGTGTGTTGGGGAGTTTTTACCCCAGAGAGACACAATACTAGGTGATGCAAAACAATATAGATTAAAGTAAAGAGATGAAAGAAATTAAGTTAAATAAGTAGCAGAAGAAGAGGGGAGGAGAACAAGCCACATAGGCTTCAATTCAATATTTTTTTATTCATCAAAAGTTCCCTAATTCAATACAATTAAAGCCTCATATAGGTGAACCTTAAATCAAAATAAAATTCCATAAACATAACATACCACAAATAAAATCCCAATAAAAGAAACAAAATAAAAATCAATCTTAAAAATAAAATAAAATCTATTCCTAATGATGTGTAGTAAAGTAAAATTGTAATAATATAAAATAAAATAATTCTTTAATATTTTGCTTCCATTTTGCAGCATTCTCCATCGATTCTCCATCACTTAGAAGAAAAACTCCACTCCATAGAATTGAAACTAGCACTCCTTTAATCTTCGGGCCACGAACAAAGCGGATATTCAAGCTATTCCCAGAGCTCATGGACGCGGATAAGGGTTGGTAGAAACCTAACCTCCCCACCAAGTCTCCTAGGATAGAAGGTACATAATTCCAAATTTCCAATAACAGAACTTGCAGATGTTGAAAGAAGACTAAAAAAGGTCAATTTATGGAATGGGACTTAGTTGTAAGGAAGACAAATCAACAAAAGCATCGTAGGTTTTAGGCATACTCTTCAACCCAAGGCGTAAGATAGTATAAGTACGGATCTCAGTGATGCAACTAGAAATATTTGACTTATCAGGAAAAATGGCCTCAATACTCGCCACAACTTCACCAAGTGGTGTAATACGACAAGGCATCACATCGACCAATTTGCTCATGATTTGGTCATCAATCTCATCATCTAAAAAATATAAGTCGTCAAGCTTAGGCCCATCAATCAACACTTCAAGGCGATCATCATCAGACTTTCTCTTCTGTTTATCGGTGACCTTGGGAACATCTGTGAGCGCACTCGATGGAGGAGGAGGTGAAAATGTATTCAGTCTTGAATTTGACATTTGGGTTGAATAATGGTGAATGAGGTCCCTCATCCTATGGTGTACATCTATCTTAGCAGCTAATTGGTGGATTACACTTGAAAAGTATAATTACAAATCTCAAATTAGATCATAATTCATGCATTTGTTTAATAATTGTAAAGTTTTTAGTTACTTTTATTGTTTACTATGTGTTTGTTTCCAAAATGCAGAGAAAAGACGGAAATTATTGAAATTAGAAATGGTGAAAATAATGAAGAAAAGGCCCATGCTGTCTGGACACTTTGACGTTTGGTCCGAACAGCAGCAAAGAGACAGTTAGAGAAAAAGGAATAAAGGCTAAATTTAGACTTGAGTCTCTTTGTTGTCTAGACATCCTAGTCAAGCGATCCAAACACCAGCAACCATTTTGCACGAAATTTTTTAGGTTTAGTGTTTTAAATTTTTTCTATAAATACATTATTTTCAACCGTAATGGGCACGCTTTTCAATATATTATTCCAAAGTTCCAGAATGCAATTCAAAGAGTTTAGTTTTTGGAGTGATTTCTATTTTCATTGTTCATAGATTTTGTTATAGTTCTACTTCGAAGTATGGTACTCTCGTTTCTACTCTGATTTAATGAAACTTATTTCTTGTTTATTTACTGTTTTTGTGCATTTTGTTTACGTTGAATGCATGTTAGGCTAAATCCTTTATTCTTGATTCAGCGAATCAAGGAAGGGTGGAACATTACGATCAACATGATAAGCGTTGATCTATGCATGCCATGTGAACGGACAGATGTATAAATCAGCATTTTCTTTTCAGATCTGATCTTAGTTATTATCAAAAGGATTTCGAAAACGAAAATCCTCTTGTAATCATTGATAAAGATTTTTGGATTAAAAACTTCTTTTATAGTTTTGAAATAAATAAATTGGGTTTGAACCAAAAATAATACAAAGGAAGATCATCCAGTTTTATTATCCTAAATGTGAATATAAAATTGTGTTTTGGAACCTAAGGAACTTTCAAGAAAATATTTTCCTATTTATCTTTCCATTACATGAAATTTAAATTGTAGTTGATCGCACGTCAAATTGTAAAATAATGATTCCACCCAGAACTGAAAGTTGAATCAAGAATTTATTCAATTGATTTCTATATTGCTTTGAAGTAATTCATTGTTTTAGTCTTATTTGTTAGTGAATTTATCATTTCATTAGATTATTTGCTATTTTTAAATGCTTGATATTTTGGTTTAATTCCATTTAATTAACTTATTTTATTTAAGCAATTAAATTTATCAGATTTTTAGAAGATTCATCCACTCAAACATTTAAATACTTTTTCACTTTGAACTAAGTAGTAAGTAACTCACACCTTTTAAAACCTAGAAACTATTACGTTAGATTCCTTAAGGATTCGATCTCGGTCTCACCAAGTTAAAGCTACACTGCACGTCTTTACACTTAGGGGGTTTAATCTAAACACATTATTTAGAGGCAGTCATTGATCATAGGGATTGTGCACATTGGTACTAAATCCTTAAATTGCTTTAGCAAGGACTGCTAGTTGGGTTTGCAATTGGATATTTGCCATTGTGCGACTAGACGTCAGTATGAGACCAAGTTAACTGGACTGCATGAATGTACAACAAGATACTAGAGCTCACCAGAGTATTATCGGTTGATCACTAGAGTACCGCCGAAGTCGATTAAGATCACCGAAAAGGGCACGATGAGGGTCGCCAAGGATGACGAATACTTGAGTGTTCACCGGAAGGCCAATGGGCTACTTACACGCCTGCACGCACGGGAAAAAACCACCGGGGGTAGATCCAACGCGTCAAAAGGTAGGTGGCGTGTGTCAGGGCTAAGGACCTTCGCATTTTTCGAAGGAGCCTCGCCAACAAGAGGGGAAGCGACTGATGGTGGTGGTTAGCGAAGCTCTTGGCTGGACGATGGCTGTCGTTGGCAAGGTCTAGTGGGTGTCGGTGGTCTATATTTTTGTGTTGTTGTCGTTGAAATTGCCGCAGTGTGAAGGTCGCGATGGGTCAAAATGAACGGTAGGACTTGGGGCTCTTAATAGTGAATAAAGTATTGATTTGACTTTTAGAGATCGAGATTTTGCTCCAATATCAAAATTAGTGCAAGATAATATAGAATAAAGCAAAGAGATAAAAGAAATTAGGTTAAATAAGTAGGAGAAGAAGCCAAGAAGAGGAGGAGGAGGAAAAGAAGAGGGGGATGGAGAAAGAAGCCACACAAGCTTCAATTTAATATTTTTTTATTCATCAAAAGTTCAATAATTCAATACAATTAAAGCCTTTTCATAGGTTAACCTTAAATCAAAATAAAATTCCATAAATATAATATACTAAAAATAAAATCCTAGTATGGGGAAACAAAATAAAAATCAAACTTAAAAATAAAACAAAATCTACTCCTAATGATATGTAATAAAATAAAATCTTAATAATATAAAATAAAATAATTCTTCAATATTTTGCTTCCATTTTGCATCACTAGGCAACCCTTCAACAAGACCAATATCACTACTAAAAGTTTCTCCCCCCTTTATTTTGCAGGTAAAGCAACCCAACACACCAAGTCAACACAAGAGTTTCAACAATTCACAACGAACATAGTCATCCAATATGGCCAGGCCCATCCAAAGCATAAATATTATTGTTTGTAGCTTGCATCCATATGAATAATTTTGACAAGTTAAACACACGATTAACATAATAAGTCAAAGAATGAACGTTTTCATATCAATTATATGCTAAGCATTGACTTTACCACCACAACTTTCCCTTGTAGATGTATCTAAGCAAGTGACGATAGTAATAGGATGCATGATTAAGTATGCACCTGAAAACATACTGTTGGAGGGGGAAAGGAGGTCATGAAAGACGAAATTAATAAGCTGAAGAATTACCTTTACTGAATCAACAGGGTGCAGCAACGAACAAGATAGTGCACAAGACAAGCCCCCAACTAAAGCAGATTTTAGAACACTGGTAGCAGGTAATTCCACAGGTGGTGCAACAGGAACAACGGTAGCAGCTTCAAACCAGATACTCCTGCATGTTTTACAAAGTGGAATTCATATTAGCAAGAAATAATCTTGCAGCTTGTATTAACCCCCTATAAGGTCAAGTATTTTGGCAAAATTAGGATTTCTAACAAAACATCAGTATATGATTTACCTAACGCATGCAGAAGTAGTCATGCACAACTCAAAACTACAGTGATGCTTTATTGCTTCTTGTTTTCAGTTCCACAGTTAAATTACTTCAGAAAAACCATAAAACCCGTGTCTAGCACAAATCCACACACACTGGTTTTTCTAACATTGATTTTCTCATTTACAAAATTTAATGTGTTTGTTTTCTATATAACTGTCTCTAAGCAAATGTTTTTGTAAATATATCACAATTGATGTCAAGACTCTCCTGTGAATATTGAATGAGCGCAGCTAACATTTAAAAAACAAATAAATAAGATTTCCCATAAACTACATATTTTTAGGTAAAATAAACTAGATTATAAAGGTTCTACAGGCCCAACCTCAAAAATGAACTTTAGGTTCCAGCTTAAAGTCTCACATTACTCAACAATACAATACAACTTTTAATTATATAATGCACATTCTATTTCAATTAAAGAATTAATTTCATGCAACCTAAATATTTAGGGCTCAAAGTCCTTGCCTTACTCAACAATACAAATATTCAATTATATAAGGCACATTATATTTCAATTAGAGAATAAATTTCATCCATCAAGGAATTTAAATAGTTTTCCATAGGCTTTAAATATATAAACATTTATTTTAAGTTCATTTTTGGGGTACATAATGACAGTTTCTTTGATGTGTGGAAAGTGATGAGAAATGATGTTTTTTTTTTTTTTGGGGGGGGGGGGGGGGGGGACGTAAATGATGAGAAAAGCAATTAGAGTTCCTTTTAGAAAATGTTAAAAGCCATTCTAGTTTAGACTAACAAAAGCTTCACCATGGTTCCCCAATCTTGTTGGATAATGGCATTTATTGTCCGTCATACGCTAACGTGTCCTTAAATAATGACAAAGGCTTCATTCCAGTTAAAGATTCAAAAACTAAGTAAATAAATAAATCTTGAAACCACCGGCTAAGGATGCACTGGATATTCTTAAAAATATGACAACCCAAATTCCTTCTCCAACTTTTCCACTATTCAAAAAAGCTTTATGCAAACAAGCCCAAAACAATCAATGAAACACATTATATACTTTCATACCAAATGAAGCGAAAAGTCAACACTAGGTTACATTTGAGATTCTGTCGCAAATTCTGATATCACCCTAGTTGGAAGAACAAAATATCTCACCGAGGATCTTCTTGAAGTCGATCAGATGGAAGTAGAAGCATAAAATTCCGGAAATGTCCATAGGAAATAGATTCTTCCGTGTCTGCTTTCAGAAACCTCATCATGGCAACAGCATTATCCTCATTTGCTGGAAGTCCAGCATTTTTTAGAGATGCCAAGATTTCACTCTTTTGTAGTGTCCCAGACTTGCTCAAACAGAGAGTAGTATAAGCTCGTAAAATGGTTGGTTCCTTTTGTTCCATTAAGGACAAGAACTGTTTCCAACCAAAAGATTTTGAAAACAAGTGACTTCTTGTACGACGCATTAACTCACGTGCATATCTCCTAGGCAGTTTCCTCTTTCTCACGGCTACTTCAAGATCTTCCAAGGTAACTTGACCGTCACCATCCCTATCCAGCTCCTCAAAGAAACGCCTTCCTGCAAGAATGCAAGATTTAGATAGGAAACATATCATCAGAAAATATGACAAAATGAAAAGATCATCAGCTATTCCTTTCTAATTTTAGATGTTCAAATCAACCAAGTCACAAATAATAATATGGAAAATTTTTAAATTTACATAGTGTGAAACCAATTCCAAGCCTTTCTTTTTAATCAAAAATGTTAAGGGGAAATATGAGTTATCTACACACACATATTTGCAAAGCTGTAACTTAAATTTTGAATTACACTAGTGAGAAATGCACTTCAAGCAGGAAAGCAACACAAAATCACATAAAATGCATAAACTTAAAGCCAATTGCTTAGGGATGTGACAAGCCATAGGATTACCTGAAGCAGAAACTTGGAGGGTTGCAACTGGATTCTAATTTAGACAATTAATAAAAATTGTAAACTAATTTCCGGCATTGCTCCAGGAGGTATATCTATTACAGTGTCATGAAACTAATGATGGGTTGAACCAATAAGGAAAGTCTTCAGCAAGACAAAGAATGTAAGCAGAAGGAAAACTTATACCTAATGTCATCAATGTCTGTTCCACTCAGCTTTTGTTAATTTCTGATGAAGGAGTTTTAAAAAGAAAAGAGCAAATTGGCAATCTTCCTAGCGGCATGCTTATGATATGAGTTTCGGTATTCAAATTATGCCCACAATCAAGTCTAGTTTTATATGTATTTATTGTTAACTGGCTACCAAATCAATTTATTTTGTATTCTTTACTTTAAAAGACAAGGGTTTTTTTATTCAAAAAGAAGTTGCTCGTCATGAACTTTGGTGATGGTCTGTGAAAATATCTTGGTCTAGTTTCTATTGGGTCCTTAACGTGGTCTTAAACTCAGAAATGTCCATCAGCCTGTAAATATTTATGCAAGATTCTCAACCAACAGTTAAGAATTGAATTCTGAAAGAAGATATTGATATGTTAACTCATCCCATCATTTGCTTCCCTAGCCTCCTCATATCCTTAGAATGTTCTCCTTCTCCTACTCCTTTGCAATTAGATTCTGTTCTATGTGCAACCACACATCTGATCTTTTTATTTTTTTTTTATTTTTTTTTTCCAATCCAAAGCCCTAGTTCTATTAGCCTACCCTTTTTGTACCCTTTTACCCTTAATTAAGTTCCTATCCAACATCTCAGTAACTATATCTCCTTAAAATGGATCAAATCTAGAAAGTTAAAATAATTTCAACTTTTTGAAACCCTAAATCCATAAGCTTTCTATAATTTTAGGCCATCACTAAACCATAGATCATTCTAATTTTTCTACTAGTATCCTACAAAAATTTCACATTTTTAAAAAATAAAATGATATTCCATACTTGCCATTCTCTTTTTCAGTCCTTTTCCCCTAAATATTCCATAATTCATAATCTCAATTGACACATTACACAACAAATTATCTTTAACAATTTTATTGTATTCTTTAGTAAAGTTGCTAACAATTGTATAACGATAAGTACAGTTTGACAACCCCCCCCCAAAAAAAAAAAGACAAGAAAAGAAAAGAAAAAATGTGTTTAACTTTTTCTTTACGTGGGAGAAAATGAAGCTCCTTGGATAGGGTGCCAATGCGGTGTTTTATAATGTATAATACCGCTTCTCTTGCTCCTATACATTAAACAAGCTTCTTGCTAGAAAATCTCAATGTGGGATAGGAGAGCAATTAACTCAGAACATGGTTGAAATGTCAATGTTCTCTCACAAAATCTCACAAATGACTGTACCAAAAAAAAGTTCCAAAACTTAAGCAGGATCCAAAATATAAAATAGGCATAAAGAATGATGATATAAGAAAAAGGCAGATTCAGAGATTTTTCAAATAAAAACATTATTGACGCATGAAATAGCACATTAAATCTTAAAGGTGTATAAAGAAATTACACAAAATGGATTTCCTACCCAATTAATATAATCTACTGCATCAATTAAATTTATGAATGCAGAAGTGGTTACCAAGCTACTCGAGAAACATACCTTCAGATTCTGTGTATCTAAAGAAATCCTGGACTGAGAATAGCTTCTTTTTGTCAGGATAGTCTTTGGAAGATCGCCCTAGATGGGATATAAGCTCGATTAGTTCTGTCAATGAAACAGTTGATAAAGTGGATTTTAATCTCTCAACATTTGACAAGGGAATGCTTAGTAATCCACTTGCCAGCTTCTGTGGAGAACTAGCCCCACTTTCTTCCTTGTTACTATCGGTAACATTATCATCACCCTCTTCTTTAACAGAAGCAACTCCCATCATACTTGGTGGCACACCTCCCACCCTGGCAAACCTCAAATTTCCCAAAAATCCATTTACATCTGCTTTTTTACCTTCTAAAATACTTGTTACTGCCCTCAAAACGATTGACCTGATTTGTAGGGGGAGGAGTGGGGGATGAATCACTACTCTTGCATTCACTTTCTAGAATACCCAAATCAAACTTCTGAAGATTTTTGGTTAATTGGCCGCAAAGAAAACCCATAAAACATTCAATAGATAAACTATTTCTTTCTTTTTGTTTTAAATCCTCATTCTGATTCGTAGAAATAAATTGACCCTTTGAACCCCTTAGTTCTGCTTCACACGTAACCTTTGGTTTGGACTTGTGTGCACACAAATACGTACAAACTTTCTCCCCGTTGCCTACTCGGTTATACTGTTCTTTAACAGCCTTAAAAGGACCTGGAAAACTCTGAACAAAGCTGTTAAGCAGAAACGACCATGTGACTGCAAATTGTAAGCAATTCAAGCAAGTCCCACCTCCATTACCAACATCCCCTTTCGACCCTTTGTTCAATGTGACAATCTCGTGTCCATTACTCCCACAATTTTGCGTAAAAATTCCCAAGATCGCATTAATCGGAACATTTATCCACAGACCCTTCTTTCCCTCATCACTAACCACACACTGATAACTCCTTTTCTTCACAGAACAAATCTGTACATTAGTCCCATTCTTAGCTTCAATCCCACTCAAGTGCGTTGTAACTACTTCAAGGCTATTATTATGCCCATTCTTTGAACCTGACCAACAATGTTCAAGGTCTTTCACCGCCTTCCTTATACCAGATTCAATTGGCGAAAGGACATCCTTAACAGCTTGAATCGAATTCAAGAAGGACTCCACAGGGTCACTCGCAGACACCATCACTTCTGTATGTTCTTATACACACCACTTCTCAACGGAATCTCCAAAAAATACAAGCCAGTTAACGAAAAGTAATAAAACAAAGCTCATTGATCAATTAATTACACTTCTAGAAATAACCCTACAGTTCGATATAGGGAGGGCAAGATCTCTCGATAAAAATATGCAAAAAATTGATTCTGATACCACCAGATAAGAACAGCGAAAACCCTATCTGGGTTCAACCGTTCAATCAAATCTTAAAACAACCCATGAGCGGATAAATCCACGGAGTGCTCAAATATGCAAGTTGACCTATACAGAGAGAAATGGAGATGATAAATGAGAACTATACAGTGCGCTTACTTGCAAAGCATGAATCCGAATAGAAGACTTACGAATTCAGGAGATGTTGTTGCTGATTTTACACAAATCTGAGGCTGCTGAGGGATATGGTGGTGAGTGAAGAAGGAGCGAAGAGAGGAAGAAGAGGCTCTGTTTATTTCATTTTTCATTATATATATTTTCTGTTACCGGAAAAAAATGGGGGAAGAAAATTAATTATCGGATAATGACTGATATATACATATATGCATGTATGTATACATTTGGATAGATGCTGACTTAAGATCCTACTTGGATGGGCAACACCTGGTTGTACCGTTTTTAATCCATTGGTCGCAATTTGGAGAATTGGGACTCCCTTGTGACGCACTTGTTTAAACGAAACCTGCCATAAATAAATAATGACCAGTAATTAGTCCGGTGTAATGCCCGCATCTATTATATTATATTATATTATATTATGGGTGAAATGTTAAAAGTGAAATAAAATAAGATAATTTATAAATTTATAATTTATACATTGAAATAAAAATTAAATAATTTTTAAATTTTTTTACTACTTTTCTGAGCTTTTTATCATTCTAAACGGAACTTATATAATTAAATTAATTATATTATCATATATTAAAAAAATAACGTGAAATAAACTAAAATATTAATCAAATAACTATACATTTAAATACAAAAAGGATAGAGAATTAAACAAATAAATATTTAAATAAAAATAATGCAATAATTAATTAAATAACTAAAATATTAAATTATTAAATAGAATTACTATCCAAAGTGGGAACCAAAATTCTCACTTTTCCGGGTTCTGCAAGAATTCCTTAGATTCAGCTTGAGAACCTACCAAAATATTTAGTAGCGTTTAAATTTCTTGATAGAAAATTTATTATAATATCAGATCAAAGAAAAGTCTGATTTTTATACGATTATGATTAAAAAAAAAAAAAGAGCCAAAAGAACATATAATCTATTACCAAAAAAAAAGAAAAAGAAAAATTACCTTTACCCCCTTTTACTTAGGCCATCAATTACTTGCACCTCTTGAATTTAAAAAATGTGTACTAATATCCTTGTACTATTCACAAGAGTAACAAATCAGACAGAATCGTTAAAATTAACAGAATATGTGTTTCATGCTTAGGACAACTATAGCTATGCTATATAACCCAAAAAAATGTAGTGAATGGACAAAAATACCTTTATGTGTTAAAGGGATGCAAGGGCTAGCCTCCAATCTTCTTCCATGTCATTCTGCTGCTACGAAGATTCATAGTCGAACGTCGCCAAACATTGCTAAATGCCACAGAGGACCGTTTTCTTTTTCTACTGTTCTTACTGGGTCTACCATTCAAGAGATTTTGAGGGTTTTAGAGTAAACCCAGATGGGTCTAAAAAGGCGATGGTGAAGAAGGAAATAGAGAGAAAATTTGGGTTTGAGAAAGCGACGGTGAAGATGGAAAAAGAGAGAAAGAGAAGGAGAAGGCGTCTCAGACCCTGTTTTTGAAATATTGGACTTGGATTTAAAGGTGGGTCAATCTTTCGAATTAGATACACATGAAATCTTATATATATACACATACAAACAGATATGGATTTGCCACAAATCTGAGAGAAGCTGAGGAAGCTATTCAAGTAATTTGACCATTTTTTTTATTATTTATTCTTAGTAATTGAAACTGTTCTATTTTCACACTAAATCATTTCTCACAAATTCATCAAAATTAGAATTATTCATCAAAATTCATCAAGGTTGGAGGATATGATGACCCCACGGCAAGTCTACAAGATTGACCCTAACCACCCTGGATTCGACCTCACAGGCCATAGCGTTGCTGCAATGGCCGCTGCCTCCATCGTTTTCCATGACTACAACCCTTACTCTACTAGGAAGTTCCGACAGGTTTAACTTGAAGATCTCCAACAGATTTGGGGTGTATCGATTTCAGACTTAGAAGGTTTTTGAGTTTAGGGTTGAATCGACTGATTAGGGCTTTAATATATAGAAAGGTTATTTTTGACTTTTTAGCACTTAACGTCACGTCATCTGATTTGTCACTTTTATGAGGGGGTATTGGTCTACCTTTCTTAAGTCCAGGGGGTGCAAGTGACTGGGGGCTTAAATACAGAGTGGTAAAGGCAATTCTCCCCTAAAAATAAATAAATTTTTCATTTAATCACAATTTATTGTTATTCACTTAAGTTGAAATTCTTACTCCATCATTGATTATGTCAATATGCTTTCTTGAAGGTTGTTTGTGGTATGCCAAATTTATATGGTTATGCTTTTCTATGATTTAAAAATTAAATACATACGTAGGAGAATTTAAAGGGTGCTGAAGTTACACTCTTTCAAAAACTTCCTCCACTTCTTATAATTTTTTTTACTTTACAAAATTACGAAACTAGCCTTATAATTAATGGAGAACAACTAACATAAGATACCTTAAAATAACATAATTAACCTCCCTTTTTATTTATTATTATGAAACTAAAATCCTTCACTTTTCACTTTTAGTAACTCCACTTTTTATTTTTTATTTTTTTATAATTGCATCTCTCATAATTTTATATATACTTTTACTCTTATATATCTTTTTGACTCATTAAATCTTAAACGAAACATGATGAAAGAAAATTATGTTAAAGCGAAACTTTTGAATGTAATTATTATTATTATTATTATTATTATTATTTGTACAAGCAATACAGAACAAATTTCATGTTATTATGAGTTATCAAATCTCCTAAATAACAAAGCAACCATTAACTTTTTTTAATTTTCCTCTTTCATGTGATTGATTTTTTGGCAGAATATACTATAAAACAAATTGCATGTAATATTTCTTATTTTTTTTTATTTTTACTGGTCTATATGCTATTACATTGTTAGAGTTTTTTTTTCTTATTAACTTTTTTTAACAATTCCTATTTTTATTTTTTATTTTTTGACTTGGTAATTTATAGTGACTTTTTATTAAAACTATTGAATTATTTTGAATAGTGTCATATTATTGTTATTTAATGGTAACTTGTTTGAGGATGAATGTTGGATTTGAATTTTAATTTATTCTACCTTTATTTCAATTATTTTTATTAGTGTATGAATTAATCAACTATTATGATGTCTTACTTTGTATCTATTAAAAATAATAATTGTTTTTTTTTTTTGATTTTTGATAAAATAAATTTAAAAGATATATTCACAAATTTAATTTAAAAAAACTATTAAAAAAATCTCTCACACAATTTCATGAAATTATAATCGACATTCAATTTTTAATTTAACATGCAACTTAATAAAAAGTGATGAATGATATAAAAAAGTGAAAAATGAAGGGTGTTGGTTTTATAATAATAAATGGAAAGGGATGGCAATTATGGTATTTGATGTGTTTTATATTAATTGATCTATACCACAGGGCCAGCTTCGTAATTTTGTAGGAGTACATAAAGGATAAGGAGTGGGAAAAACTTTTGGAGGAGTGCCACTATCTCTATCCAATTTAAATCAATATAAAATTTAAATAGGATAATGTTTAGAATACAAATAGAATTGTATTGAATAGTTATAAATTAAGATAATAATTAATGTAGAATCTAAATAGAGCTTAGATATTTTTTGAAAAGCTATAATTTAATAAAAATTGTATTGGATAATTATAGATTTATTTATTTATTTTTATTTTATCTCAATTATCAAAAAAAAAAGATATGATGATGGTAATATTTGAATTGAATTGTAATTTTAAATCTATATAATATAACAAAATTCAACTATTATTAGAATAATAAATATAAGAAAAGTATATGAGTTTAGAGTTTTATAAGGACTTATCTAATAAGATATATGTGATTTGATTTTAAAATTATAAAAAGTAGGAAGTTATAGGATTAATAAAAGGGTAAGTCAAATAAAAATGGTAATATCAAGTAATATTTATAAAAATTTAAATTTGAATAAAATTGTGATAAGTGGTATTACATACAATCCTACTTCCTTTCATATTATAATTATAATAAGGTAAAGTATAAAAATCACTCTTATAATTTACCTTTAGTGTTACTTTAATTTCACATAGTTTAATTACAATAGTTAAATTCCTACGCTTTTGGTTAAGCAGCAATTCGATCCTTCGATTAGTTGACCATTAAATACAACTGCTAGATTAAAAATAAAAAGTTAATTTCCTCTACAGTTTATCCTCAATATTACTTTAATCCCTCATGTTAAATTGTAACAATTAAATCCCTACACTTTCGGTGTATATTTGAAATATATTATTAAATTATTTTTTAATAGATAACATAATCTGAAATATATTTTATTAAATTATATAACATATTATAATTTGAAATATATTTTATTAAATATATAGTAAATAGTAAAATTAAAAATATTTAATATGTTTTCTTTTTATTGACTAAATTATTTTTAATAAATAATATAATTAAATTAACACTTATTTTAGTTTAATTAATATGAAGATATTCATCAAATTCAAATAATTTTAAAAAAAATTAAATGTTTATTAAAAGTGATTCAATGGTAAAGTATATTTTGTTAAAAATTTTTTAGTAAATAATATAATTAAACTATATTTGATATATTTTATTTTTATTGAATTAAATTATTTATAATAAATAATATAATTAATTAGTAAAATATTTAAATTAATACTTAATTTAGTTTAATTAATATGAAATATATTTTATTAAATTCAAATGATTTTTTAAAAATTAATAAAATTAAATATTTTATTAAAAATTAATTTATGTAAATAAAATTTCATTTATAAACACAGTTTTAGTTTTTATTTTAGAAAAAATGATAACAAAAAATAATACCAGAAGAAAAGAGTTAAACCAAATGGGTCCAGTTTTTCTATTTTGTTTAACTCTTTATTTTCTAATTTTATTTTTTGCTATCATTTTTTCCTAAAATAAAAGTAAAATTGCATTTATAATGTAATTTTATTTACATAAATTAATTTTTTAATTAAATATTTAATTTTATTATTTTTTGAAAAATTATTTGAGTTTAAATATATATTAATTAAAATAAATTAAATATTAATTTAATTATATTATTTATTGAAAATAATTTTATTCAATAAAAAGAGAAAATATTAAATATTTTTTAATTTTGTTATTTATTAAAAATAATTTAATAAAATATATTTCAAATTATAATATATCAAATACTTTAATAAAATATATTTCAGATTAGATTATTTATTAAAAATAATTTAATAAAATATATTTTAAATATATGTCGAAAGTGTAGGAATATGATTGTTGCAATTGAAATATGAGAGACTATAGTGATACTGGGGGTAAACTACAAAAGAAATTACTTTTCTATCCTTAGTCTAATGGTTGTATTTAATGGTTAATTAACAAATGACTTGAATTACCACTTGACCGAAAGTGTAGAGATTTGAATATTGCAATGGAAACGTGTGCGAATAAAGTGACACTGTAAAGATGATTTTTGTACTTTAACCTTATAATTATAAATTAAGATAATAACTTATCTTTTATTTTAGGGTAAATTACACTTGAACCCTCTAAACATTAGCGTAATTATACATGGACCCCCTCGACATTTTAAAATTACATTAATTCACTTATTTTAAAATGTTTGTAACACTTAAACCCTTTTGTTAACTTTTTCACTAACTTCGTTAAAAATTTATTAAAAAGATAAATATACTCTTATATATTTGCACATTTTTATGTAGAAAAAAAAAAGTAAAGTGAATGAGAACGCTCTGGTTCTCGACGCGGAAGGTGTTGGCAATGGAAGGGAAAGTGTCAGCCCAGGTTATGAGGTAAGCAAGGAGGTAATTGATGCCGGCGCGGGTCTGATTGGAAGGTTCGACGCTGAGGAGGTAAGCGATGTTGACTGGGGATGACAACCATCATCTTTATCATTGCCTTCTTCGTCATCGGCATCTGCAGTGGGAACCATCTATGATTCCCCATGGAATTCGGGATTTAGAACGAGGGAAGGAAACAAATGGACAATTGAGACGGATCGATCGATTGAGTAGAGACAGAAGAGAGCGAGGTGGATACTGGGTTGCTGGGCTTTGACTGCTTGTTAGTTTAAACCCAAAAATGCAAACAAAAAAAAGTTATACACATATATATGTATGTATATTTTTGTACATCTGCATACATGGATGGGGAATTTTTAGGAGGGTTTGGCATTCCAATCTCTCAAACCCTTGTGATCTGATGAACCAAGCATGAATTTTCCAAGAAAATCTTTTGAAGGTGAATATGTAAATTGGAACAACCCAACAACAGAGGGTCGGAGGCGAAAAACCCCTTTGGTTTTTTACCTGAGAATGTCCTTGTTAGACCCAAAAACAGAGAGTCCAGCCTTCAATAAACAAGCCATAGCTGCGACTCAGAAAAAGAGATCATTGTTCAAGATCAAACAAAACCTAAAATCAAAATCTACAATCAAAATCAATATATATATACACACAATCAAGAAAATGAATACATTACAATTAGATCTACAATCAAAATCAAACAAAGACATTGATGAACAGATGAGAATCAATGCAGACCCACCAATCTTTTTTTCCCCTTTTTCGCTTTATTGGTTCCATCAAGAAGATGAATACATTACCAAAAAAAAAAAAAGATTGTAGATTTTGATTTTGATTGCAGAAGATGAATACACCACCAGTCGGAGATTCGGTAAATCCCCTTGCCTGGCCGTCAATCGCTCTGGCGGTGAGTTTGGGTTTGGGTTAAAGGTCAAGTATGGCCTTTCTCGTTGCAAATCTGTCGACTTGGAATCCCACCCCCCACCAAGGGCATATTTGTCTTTTTATGTAAAAAATTTTGTTAACTTTTAATCTTATGTTAAAATTTAACGGTTTATTTAACGGAAAGGGGTATTTGTTACAAATATTTCAAAATAAGGGAGGTTAATGTAATTTTTAAATGTCGAGGAGATCTATGTGGAATTATACAAATATTTAAGGGGTCCAAGTGTAATTTACCCTTTATTTTATTTGATAATAGTATGTAAATATTTTTAAAAATAACGAAATAACTATTAATATATTATACAAATCATGGAAAATACTAAAAAAATATGATAAATATTATATTAAATTACAATTAGAGTAAAGGAAATTTTGATTAAATAATTACACGTATCCTAATTTTATAATTTTCTTTATAAAATTTAATATTTTTATATAACATTTATTCTATCTCATATGCTAAAAAAGGATTAAAAAATAAACATAATGTTTGAGTTGGATATGAGTTAAACTCTTATAAGGATTTATCTAATAAGATATGATCCAATTTGTTATCTTTTAAATAATAATTTATTAAAATATACACAAAATAAAAATTAGAAAGTTATATGATAAAATAGAAATGTAGATTAAATAAAAATATCAGATGATATCCATAAACATTCTAGTTTTAATAAAATTGTGAAGAAGTGGTAATTATATACAATTTTAATCCTTTTTAAATTACATAACTATAAATTAAGACAACAATAATTATAAATTAAGATAATTATGTTTAAAATAAATATATAAATAAAATAATAACAAGTTAGGTCTTACATGATACTACGGGTTCCTAGACTCTACTTTATATATATTTAATAAGACTAGAAAAATGCACGTGCATTGCAAGTGTATATTTGGTCTTTTATATATCTAAATTTAAAAAATAAGTTATTAATAAAAAATAAAAATATTATTTTAAAAATAAAATCTGCATTAAAATCTTTATATATTTTTTTAATGTTGAGTGTCTTGATGAAGAGTTCAACGCAAAAAAATTATATAGTTTAATTGTTTGGTTTATAAAATCTATTAAGACCTATTCTCATAAAAAGTTTGTATTGGATGTAGGGATATATATATATATATATATTGGTGTGTATATGTTTATAATTATGTAAAATTAAACATATGAAAGTGTTGAAAATTGATTATAGAATATAGAAAGTTTTGAGTTGGGAGTTAGAGTAAGATTATTCTAAAAAATTGAATGGTTGATATGCCAATGATGATTTTCAATAGATATAAACAAAAAGTAAGCGTGAAATTGAAAAATAATGGACTAAAAATCTATTGAAATCCTAAATAATCATATTCAAAATATGCGAAGGATAATTTTAGTAAATGTATGAATACATACGCACATCACAGACATATTATATATTTATTTTAATTTTTAATGAAAATTTATATTAATAATCATTTATGAAAAATAAGCTATTAAATAAAAAATAATTTCATTATAAAAAATATAATCTAATAAAAATAAATATAATATCTTATTATTAAAAAACTTAACAAAATTGAAATATGAAATTTTGTAATGCTTTGATAGTTTTTTTTATTATTATTGTATAGTAATATTTTCACATTAAACAAAAAATAAAATAAAATTTTAAAAAATTATACCTGATATATTTAAATAAACAAATTGAAAAATAACCCTAAAAAGAGGCTTTCATTGAAATTTAATATATAAAAATTTACATTTTAATGAAAAATATAATAAAATCTAAAAAATTATATAAACAATCATATTAAAGAATTACAATAAAACTAAAAAAAAATTCTTACCTTATATTTTTCAATGAACAATTTGAAAAATATAGTAAAGAATAAATTTTTCTTGAAATCTGATGCAGGAAAAAATTAAAATTTTATCAGTAATAAAAATATAATAAAATTTAAAAACCTAATATTAACATTCACATTAAAAAATAGAATAAAATCTATAAAAGTCAGACTTAATATATTTTAATAAACAAATTAAAAAATAAGTTAAAAAATAAGTGCATAAACAAAAAATAATTGTTATATACAGGAATATCATCTCATAAAAATAAATATAGCAAATTCATTCGCATTCTTAATGATCAGAAAAATTAACAAATAATATTATACTCTACCCACTTCTTCCCTCTTAACCATGTTAATTATAAATAAAAGCCATTGTAGTAAAATTCTAACAAATTTTTTTCTGAACGTGAATACTATTTTATATATATATTTTTTAAGCTTGTTATGTGTATTAAAATTTCATGTAAATTCGTATTATATTTTAAATAATAATATATTATCTAATCCAATATATTTCAAATATTTGATAATTTGAGCATGTGACTCATTAAAAATTAATATATTGAAGCTTAAAATATATAAGGTTTGGCTTTTTTGATAACATATTTTAATATCAAAAAAATATTTTATTTATATTTTTTGTTTATTTATATCAGTTTTGATTTATGTTTTTTTAATTGTCTTTTTTCCCGACATAAAAATAGAAAACATATTTAAAAGTGTAATTTTATTTACTGCAATTAAATTTATTTAAAAAATATTTAATTTATTGAATATATTTTTTAAGTTATTTTATAATTTCTTTATTATTAATAATAATTAATTTTAATAAAGTATATAAATGAAGTACATGAGTTAGGAATAAATTATCATAGAATAAATTTAGTTTAATTTAATAAAATATTTCAATAAAATATATATTTCAATAAAACATATTTTAATATTAAAATTATATTGAATCAGTCTTAAAAAAAAAACAAATGTCATTAATATATATTGAAACTTAAGTTGTCGTGGATGAATGGATGAATATCAGAAGAATTAAAACAAAATAAAAAGAAAAAATCTCACTTGTGATCATGCCTAACCACCAAAGAGGCTCCATAAGATAAGCATCCCACCTACACCTAATCAAAACAAAAATCGAAGACAAACCCATTAATGAAAATCCAAAACTTAAAAAGAAAAATCTAAAAAAGAAATACAAAAAAATTTCAAAGAAAAATAGATGGAAAATAATCACTGACTTTGATGCCAGAAAAAAAAAATTTCCAATTAAGTGAAAATAAGAAAAAATACCTTTATATACTTTTGATTGGAACACTCTCAAAATGCCTATATATATGTATATGAATGAATGAACCAATCGAGTATGAACCAAACTCTGGATCACGAGCTAAATCTACCTAACAATTAATTGCACTACTTAGAACAATTCAGCCTTGGAAAGCAATTTATTAGACGGTCGGGAATAACAAAGATGGAATAGGAAATTAAAATTTTTTCTTTATTCTCAATGATATAGCCAGTATAAACCTAAACTAATTTATAATGAAGAATTCTAGTAGAGTTTGGTCATAGAATTGGATTAGAAAAAAAAAAAGATAATGCACTATTATAAAGAATTCTTGTGTGGTTAGGTTATAAAGTTGAATTAGAATTAGAATAATAAAGGGATATAGTTGAGTTAAATTAAAAACAAATAAAGGTAAAATAGTCAAAAAAAGTTTTTCAAACATTAAAACTTTTTATAATAGTATAGGTATGAATTAAAATACTAAATAATTAAAATTGTCATAATGTTAATCTTAACTCATTATACCAAATGACCCTAAAATTGCTATTTTCTGAATTTTCTATCTCTGCAGTTTTTTAGTTATATATATATATATATATATATTTGTATATATATTTAACTCGAGATGATAAATTTATTTGTGTGAATCTTTTGATTTTATTCCATTAATTATAACAATTATTAGTGAAACTATTGAATAACCATTTAATAAAATATTTAATTTTACTAATTTTTAGAAAATTAATTAAATTTAATAAAATATATTTCATATTAATTGAACTAAATTAAATATTATTTTAATTATATTATTAATGTAATCATTTTATTTATTAAGAATAATTTAATTTAATAAAAATAAAATATATTAAATATAAATTAATGTTGTTATTTATTAAAAATAATTTAATAAGATATATTTCAATTAAAATATGTTATATAGTTTAGTAAAATATATTTCAAATATACACGAAAGTATAGGAATTCGACCGTTGTAATTGAAATGTGTGGGACTAAAGTAATAAGGATAAACTGTAGGGATGATTTTTGTAATTTACTAAAAAAATGGTAAACAAATGAACGAGCACAAGAAAACACCTAACAATTAAGAACACACGTTTTACGTAGTTCAACAATTTACCTACATCTACATGAATGGTAAAGTCTAGTTTTCACTATGGATTTTAACATTAGAGTAAGAAAATTACAAGAAGGAGATGAGAAAACCTTAAAGGACACTTAAAGAAAACTCTCACTTTGCTCTTAATTTTTCTCTTAACCCTGGTCTTAGGCACTAGTCCTGAACTTCTTACAATGTACAGTACATTTAAGAATATCTATACCTTGAAACCCAGGTGAAATTGGCTTTCGAAACATAGTTTAAAAAACTTTCAAATCGATGCTTGTGGGAGCAGCTTTCACACGAGCTTCTAGTGAGTACCAGTACCATTCCTGCACAACCAAAATCCCAAAATATGCCTCTCGGTATTTTTTGTTGAATCAGTGTAGTCTTCCCGCGAGCTTTTAATGAAGTGATGAATCTGTACTTCTACTTCGTTTAGTTACAGTCCACTCACAACACTCAAACATCTATCATTTTTTTTAGTGCACAAGTATAACAAGTATAAGCCACAACTCTAATATATTTGTCACGCCCTGGGTTTCACAACCCCAGTACGTGAACCAAAGAACGCACATTACACCATTTATTAACATTCTCTGTCCCACATCAGAGCCATAAACACACACTATGGAGCAATGCATGTAAAAATAAATAAAACTATACTTTAAATTTAAATAAATGCCTTCGTCAAAATCAACTAGGCAATAAGCTCCAAAAGCTAAGCCTAAATATTCTTCCCAAGCTAAATAAAATAATTAATAATAACCCCACAAACAGAGGCTTATTAAAATCCGTTAAAAAATAATTTCCTAGAGTCTAAAACAATTACATAAAAATACTAAATAAAACTTTAATTCCTATGCTCAGAAGGTCCAACACGTGACTCAAATTCATTACCTGCATCACAAGCTGTAAGGGATTTAGCACTAATACCATGTGTGCTCGAAACCCTAATAATAATAATATAAATGCAGTATGCCCTAGCATGCTACTAAGTGAAACAATTATGCACAAGTAGCAATTTCAAACAAGAACTTCAATTTATTTATCAATTTATCTTTTCATTACCATTAATTGCCTTGTAGCACCACATAACACATTAAAGAAAACAAATTGATTTCTAGGTACTGCTGCTTGGTTGTCTCGTAGAAACAGGACCCAACCAATATACATCATCGTTCGATGTCTGCTTGGTTGTCTCGTAGAAACAAGACCCAACCAATATACACCATCCTTCGGTGTCTGCTTCTTAGACCGAAGTCTTAGGAATATGATATGCCACCCTTAGGCATCTGCTCGTTCGTAGGTTACTAGCCTACTGGAATCGATAACCAACCTCGCGCGGGTTTCGGGACTTTCGACCCTTGGGTACGTATACCCGATATTTTCAGTACCCTAAATCCAAACAAAACGCATTCACTTTCATTTTAAACAAACATCAAATAAATTCTTTATTTAAATTCATTATTTATTAAATCCTTATGAATTCATCATAATATTTTAAATAATCCGTAACCCTCAACATGTAAATAATAATAACCATAATTACCGAAGAATCACATCACAATAAATTACCAAATATGTTTATTACAATTAATGTAAAAGCTTTCAAAACAAACTAACATGTAAAGACAAAATTCACAAAAAACACAAACTATCATATAAGGACAAAAGTCAAAATTTATTTGCTTTATTCATTTAATGGCTTTGCTGGACACCTAATTTCCACACCTTTAACATATATATGTATATAAAGTAATAATATGTATACCATCCAATCGTGGAAGACTTCAAATATATATAATAGAAATTTTTTGCTTTCTAGTAGCCAAGCAAATCTAGGAACTCAATACAATTCACGTGTACCAACTAAAGAAATATAAATAAATAAATAACAAGTGAACCTCATATTCCAATCAATCACGTCATGAGTTTAAAGGAAAAAAAAAATCTAATCAATCATATGTTCACAACAATAAAAATCTGATGAGTCTAATATATATATATATATCATTATATTCATATCACCGAATTGTATGAGGACTAATCAATTAATACACATATATGTATTGTTAATTATAATACAGACTCACAGGTCATTCGCCCAGAAAATAAATAATATTTATACATATATATATGCATCACTTTTAAAAGTTCCGCCCCTTACCTCAAATCAAATCTGCAGAAAGAACACCCAAGTCATAACGAAACCCAAAACTCAATCTACAGATCAGACTAAGATCACCGCGGCCATCAAGAAGCTGATAATCTCCACAACATTCATATTAGATTTTTTTTTTCTCCTCTGCCGCCACTACCTCTTATCTTTTCTTCTCTCTCTCTCTCTCTCTCTCTCTCTCTTTTTAACCCTTTACCTTTACTGCCGAAGAACGCATGTTATTTATATATATATATATGTATACCTCGACTAGCTATTAGTTGGTAGAATCCTAATGGAAAAAGGATTAGAATTCAAATTAAACTAGACTTCCAACTCCATGTACTCGCTATTAGTTGATAGAATCCTAATGGAAAAAGGATTATAATTCAAATTAGACTAGACTTCTAATTTCATGCATCCACAATAAAAATTTAATTTAATTTATGTCTCCAAAAATTTAAATCAATAAAAATTTTATTTTTACCACATTAAATATTAATTAACAATTAATCAAAGCATTAAAATTATGAGTCATCACAATATTAGTTGCATTCTTTATAAGTAAAAACCACCACGATAATTACAATAGAAAGAGTAAAACTGGATATGTCAACGGGGCAAGTATGGAAGTGGTTATGGCATTCTTTGTCCCTATCCCTGTCCCATTTTAGTAATACCTTTTCTTCTCCCCGTCCTTGTGTCTGTTTTAGGGATGAAATTTTTTTCATACCTACCTGTCCCCATTATTAGTATCCTATGCCTTCCTTGAACGAGACGGATGAAATAGGTACCCATTGGATATAGATAATTTTGACATCCCTAAGTAAAACCCCTTAATCCTTACCCTCAAACCCTCATTCTCTCTCTTTACACTCTTTCTTCTCTTTTTGTTGTCTATAGTAGCAGTGTTAGGTTTATTTATAATTGACAAATTAGTAAACAAAACAATAAGTTTAATTTTATAATTTGGAAATTAGTTAAGGTGTTTTGGAGTTTAGAATCGAAGTTTTTTAGGTCCGTCGTGAGAAGTTTGCTAGAAGCCTACTCTGATTTGTGGGAAGTTATCAAAGGCAAATTCAGCCAAAAAATTGCCACAGAAAAAGCTCGAGAAGCCACTTTAAGAGGGCAAGAAGAGCATGGAAGCCCCTTGAAGTTTGCTTGAGTGAGCTACAAGTTTACAATTTCCAATATAATGCGCGAAGATCTTTTTTTTTCCCGTAAATTTGTGTTTTAAGGACACTTAAAGACACCTAAAAAAGATTTCCTAATATCCAATAAGGTTGGAAATATCAATAGGAATATTTCCTATCATTCAAGGAGCCACAAACTATATGGGTTGCCCTCTACTTATGTCGAGACACCTAATTTCATGAGACCTAATTTTTATGTGTCAAATAGGTTCGACCCATTGAGGTTTTATAAGTTACGTTTTGATTCTAAACCTCACATATGTAGGTCAATGAGGAAGAATAGAAAGAAAATTTTTTTAGAACTCATTGGATCTAAATCCAATAACCCTAAGGCTAAAAAAACTTTTCCTTAAATAAGGGTACTTTAGATAATAAATAGTAACTTGCATGTTCACACCCCTAATAAAGTTAAAAGGGTGAGCTTACTTAAATAGAGACTATTTATTTCATAAGAGTAGAAAGTGCATAATGTTCAATTTTTTCTTGTAACTCTATTAAATCATATAGTTTAAATTTTTTTTATTAGCATTTGTGTGTTTCACTATTGAAAACTAAAAACTAAAAAATAAAACTAAAAAAAATTCAATTTCATTATTGAAAACTAAAAAATAAAATTTAAAAAAATTCAAAAAAATTTTTTGTGGACTATCGCGCCTTAGCACTTCATATTGTTTTTGTATATTTTATGATCTTATCTATGCTAATATAACAGGAATCAAAGTGTCTAACCACAATACTTTTCATAACTTGGAATACATGTTTTAATATCAAGTAATGTTTTGTTATTCCTTGTCACGATTGTGATATACTTTTAATTTTGATTTTATAATAGTAAAGTCTAGCATTACATTGAATCCTATCTATTATTCTTTAAACTTAACTTTATTCCCTACATGGACCTATGTTTGCTTTTTGTTTCTTAAAAAGGGGCTACTAATGGAATAGAGTGAAACCACCCTACCAATATGTTGGTTATCAAGATAACCACCCTTTGAGTAGTGACGATATAGGAAAAAAAGCTACTTTTCTATAAGTGTGAAAGTTGCCAAATTTGGTAGGATTTGTGTAAAATCGAAATATAATGAAAAATTCTCTAAAAATAGATTTGGTGGTGATTATATGTGCTATTGAAAATTGCAAAATTGGGAAAATTAGTTGACGAATGCAAGAATTTTAAATTTTATCTCAATTGTAATTTTATAGTCCATAGAGAGTGTAAGAAAGATGCATTGGAGTATGATAGTATAAATGATTTACATATTAGATGATACTTAATTTCACACATATTTAGCATTTTTCACTTCTATGCCTTATATGAACAACTCATGACATTAAAGTTCTTAATTCTAAGAATTTTGTAATTTATGATATGCAGAGTGATAATTTTCTCGATATAGTCTTGATCATAGCTTGTTTAAAAACAGACTAAGATACTTGAATTGAGAAGTTTAATTTCTAAATTTTAATCTTAATTCATTTTTCCATGTTTTTAGTTGTTCTATATACTTTCTCATTCTCCTTTCCCTTCATGATTTATGTTCTATGCTCTTGCCTTAATGATTGATTAATATTTGTCAATTTCATGACAAAAATATAGAAAATTGTCTCATGTGGCCAATATATATATATATATATATTACATATTTGTTACATACAAACAACAAGTATACACAAATTTTTAACTTAAATTTTAATAGATGAGAATGAACTCATTGGTTTCCAAAAGAGACTCACTCACTCATATTTTAAAAAGGATCCACTTTTTTTTTATTTATAAATTCACTATAAGTGAACTTATGCGTTCCAAAAAGGAGCCCACTTTCTTATAAATTTAATATAATTATAAAATTTACATATTTCAAATATATTAGGAATTAAATTAGAAAACACAAATAAAATGCTTAAATAATAATTAGGTTATTTTTCTCATTATAGCAACTCTTAATATTTTTAAAATTTAACAATACAAAAAATATTGAAATATTAATTAGGCTCACATTATATTTGTTTTATTTTATAAAGTACATACAATCAATATTTGAGTTATTTTTATAAAAACCGATCAAAAAATTATTTTCAAATCTTTTGTGACATTCCTTATATTTATCATTTTACTTTTTTTTTTTAAACTCTTTGAATAAAACTAGTCTTGGGACTAATTCTTTTTCTAAATTCTAAATTTAAATTGTTCAAATTAACTATATCTTTTTTAAACACAATGTACAATTAATAATAATATTTTTAATTTGAGTTATTTTTATAAAACCAATCAAAAAATTATTACTAAATACTGTGTGGCACTTTCCATATTCACCATTCTATTTTTTCTATTTTTACAAATCTTTGAATCAAGTGCCATTTCTTTTTTTTTTATACTTTTTTCTTATTTATAAAATTTTTAATTCATTTTTACCCTGTGTATGTAGACTAGTAATAACCCTTGCTTACGGTACTTTGAACAGAATTAGTATTAATTTTTTTATATAGTTGAAACTTTAGACAAAAAGTTCAAGTCAAAAAAATTATGATAATCCATAGATTTTAATTTTTCCCAAAACTTTAGATCATAGTAGTTACTACATATATTTTGGTCTTTCTTTCTAATTAATTTTTGATAAGCATCATAAAAAAAATACAAATTATGGTGCTTTAATTTAAAAGGTTTAACATCCTACAAATTATAATTGGGTGAAATTCAAATTGATAGTTTTGATTTGCATATGATCTATACCCTTGAAATATGGTAAAATTTAAATTACTCAAGTCATTCTGTGAGATAAATAGTAGTGGAGTCCACTAAAATAAGACTTAAGTAGAAAGTTAAAAATATAAAAACGATCTCAATCATTGAATGAAATAAAAATAATTCTTAACCGTTGGATCTTTGTTTGTAAGAAGGATATTTTCAAAAACCGTCCATTTTATTATATACAATATATATGACTACAACTCAATTTTTTTCTTTTGTGTATAAAACTACTATAATTGCAATATGTGATTTTCATCAATGCAAAATGGACGCACTCTTGAGTTCCCTAAATGTAACCTAAAATTTACAACAAAATTAATTTGGAATGAAAAGAATTTAAAAATTATTAAATATTAATTAAGTTTAAAAAGTATAACTTCCCTCACAATAACAATTCTTATCATATCTTAAATTTAAAAATACAAAAAAAAAAAAAAAAAACCAAAATATTACTTAAGCTTGAGAATAATTTTTTAGAAAAAAATTTAATTTTAAATTTAAATTGGTCATGTCAATAATTTTTAACTAATTAATAATACTCAATATTTGAGTTATTTATATAAATCTATATTAATTTTTTTTGAAGCCATATAAATCTATATTATCCACATATACATATATCAAAATTGTATAATTATTTTTTTCTCATTAAACCTAATCATATTTCTTCTTAATCATTCTAATTTTTATTTTTTTTAGAATTTTTTGATTGGAATACTCTCTTTCTTTTATTTTTTAGTATTTTTTTTCTTGTTTTATTTTCTTTTGTCCCATATTTGCATGTGACCATAATTACATTTATTTTTATTTGTGTACCCACTAGGGTTGTATTATGTAATTGTAAGTACGTGAAATGAGTCAATGAATTTCTAAAATAAACCTACTTGGTGAGTCAATGAATTTCTAAAATAGATCCACTTGTCTATTGGTTCATGATTATTGTAAAATTTATATATTTCAAATATATTTGAAATTAAATTAAAAAAAAACATATTTAAATAATAATTAAGATTAAAAATATCTTGAAAATAACTGAATATTAATTAAATTAAACAAAAGTTTAACTCTTCTCATAATAACTACTCTTAGTAATTTTAAATTTAAAATACAAAGAAATATTTCTACATTAACTGGGCTTCGAAGTGCCTAAGTTTAATTAGGTTAGAGGGTAATTTTTCTTTAAGTTCAATTTTAAAGTTAAATCAGGCATTGGTTTTTATAGCATAGGGTTGAGAGAAATACCTCGAATGGAAGGATGAACTCTTTAAATTTTCTTCTGATGCACAGCGGAAGTACCTTCTTTCAGCGATTCAGCCTTCCAAACTATTCTCAAATTATCTCTCTAGATGGATGTGTGTGGGCACTTTTTTCAGATCAGTTGGCTAATTGATATGTAAAAGATATTTATAAAGAGTGAGATACAGAGTTTGTATCAGAGAAAATCTCTAACTCTAGAGATTATCTCTTATCCACTCTCACACATATCTTATCTATATATATCATCTTAATATATATTTAGAAGATATGGTATCTTGAGAAAATCTCCCAACCATATCATCTTATCTAAATATATATATATTAATTATCTATAATCTATTTCATAAATAAATTATAAATAATTAGCCAATTGGACTTGGCCCATCAAGATAAAATTGAGCTAGCTTGGGGACTGAAGGCCCATGGATTCCTAACTCCAACTTAAAAGATATTTGGGCCTTGTCATCTCATGACAACCCATTATCTTTTAAATTAACCCAGGGTTATTCCACTAAAAGCCCTGAGCTGCACTCTAGTAGTCCATGTTGAAATTCATTTAATTAAAACAACTTTTAATAAAATGAATTTTGGTCTTAGACCAATAATATCCACTTAATTAACACTCCATTATAAGCTCGTAATTAAGCTGGGCTAAATGTCGAGCCCCTTAATTACATATTTAACCCTAAGTCACTATTTATCTATATTTTGATCATTCTCAATATTTCCATATTTGTAAACAATTTACAAATAAATATTGTTATTCAATAAACAATTTATTGAATAAACTGCGGCCACAGATTTAATGATCAAAAAGATAAATAGCTTAGGTGAGCGTATCAGAATGGATTCCATCTTGTAAGTATATGTTCCCACGATTCATAATATTAAATCTCCAAGTTATCGAGGTTTTGACCATTAATAAGATCTCACTTCGTGATAACTCAAATAGACTTAATCTATAAATGTGAGTCCATTACAAACTCAGGATTAAGGTTTATTAAGTTTATTAAAGCTTATATAAATTATGATTAAAAGACATTTATTAACCAAATCATAATTTACAATAGTCCATTCAATATGTATATCTCATATACATACTAACTTTTCTACTTCTTAATTGGGTGATTTATCTTGATCACTAAAGTGGTGACCACATAAAATTAATAAAAATAATATTTTTTGATTGAGTTATTCTTATAAAACTAGTAAAAAAATATTTTAATATAATTAAGATTAATAGTATTTTTAACTCAATATAATTTTACAAAATGAGTCAAGAATTACAAAATAAAAAAGTATATCAAAATTAACAAATAATTTAAAATAAAATAAAAAAAGAGATAAGGTCGACTAGGTAAGTTTGTAATTTAATATATATTCTAGAGTTAATTTTAATTTTTAGATTGGATTAGATTGACATTTGATAAAATATAAACTTTTAGTATTAATATGAAAATTCGATTTTGGTCATCTCTATAGGTTCATTAATGTTGACACAAATAAAAAATATAAATATTAAAAATAATTAAATAGCTATTTAATAAAATTATATAATTTTATTAAAATATTTTATAATATATTTAAAAAATTATTTTTTATATATAAAAAAATATTATATGACTCCGGACATCACGCGAGTCAAAATTAGTATAGTACTATGCACATGTATATATTACAATATGTTATTATTATAATAAGTTCGGTAGCATTAAATGTAGCCCGTGCTGTTTCTTTCTGTATATTACATCAAATGTGCATTGGCAATTCAAATTCGTTGCACTCACTTGCTGGCAATAATGACTTTATTGTTTTGTCAATGTGTAGCATTTATTTATGAAACTGAAAGAATATGCTCACCAGAGAGAGTGAAGGAAGAGAAAAATACATATGTCCACATGTAATTGCTATATAAATTAACTTAAGGCGTGTATGATTTGTCAAACTCTACTAACAATTATAAAAAAATTAAATGCTATAAATCAATGGAAGAAGGAAGAATGTATATTGATTTGTGTACTTCAATATGTAAAATGTGTACAAATATATAGACCTACGAATAATCTATACAAGGTAATAGAATATACGGAATATGTTATGACCTATACAAGAAAATTAAATTATATGTTAGAGAATATTCTAACATGCCCTTACAAAATTCAAGGGGGTATAGGAGAAATCAATTTGAATTTGGAAACCAATTCATGAAATCGTCCTAGAAGTAGTGCTTTAGTTAACAAATTAGCAATCTGAGCAGTGGAAGTTACACGAATGAGCTTTATGGTATATTGTACCACAAGTTGGCGCACAAAATGAAAATCGATCTCAATGTGTTTAGTGTGGTCATGGAAAATATCATTATGAACAATCTGAATAGTAGTTCTCGATTGTCACAGTAAATAATAGTGCAGCAAAATGGGATACCCCCATGACAAAGTAACCAGTAAAGCTAGAGTAACTCCTGTATAGTCTCAGCAAGAATACGGTATTCTGCTTCAGTACTTAAGCGAGCAATGATAGCTTTTGTTTCTGACTGCGCCAAAAGATGATAAAGTCATGTAGGATGAAGCAATACCCAGTGGGAGAGTGCTAATCAATAGAATCACCAACCCAGTCAGTATTAGTGTAAGCCCAAAGAACAAGAGATGCCTGAGAAGAATAATGGAGCTCATGGAACAAAGTGCCCTTAACATACTACAGAATACAAAGAACTACAGCCTAATGAACTGAGTGAGGAGTTGACATGAATTGACTAATGACGTAAACATCATGTGCAATATCAGGTCAGGTAACAGATAGATAGACGAAACTCCTAAGTAATTGACGATAAAGAGTGGCATCAAATAGAGGATTGCCATTAAGGGATATGAGGCGAACAGCAAGCTCAGGTGGAGTTGGTGCAGCCTTGCTATCAATGAATCCAGCTCGAGAGAGGAGATCAAAAACATATTTGGCCTAAGATAGGAAGTAACCTATAGTGTCAATAGTGACCTCAAGACCAAGAAAGTTTTTCATTTCAAAATGGGAACTGAGTAGGGACTTAAGTTCAGAGATCGCCCTGTGATCATCACTAGTGATGATCATATCATCCACATATAAGAGGAGGAGAACAATGCCATGTGCTGATGTCTTAATGAAGAGAGTTGAATCATAAGGACTGCAAGAAAAACCAAATGTACCAATGGTAGCACTGAATTAGGCAAACCAAGACCGAGGTGGTTGCTTAAGACCATAGAGAGCACAATGAAGTTTACAGGTCTGATGTGGAGGATAACAGGAGCGAGAAGGAGATTACATATAAACTTCTTCGGCTAAGTCACTATTAAGAAAGGTATTTTTAATATCCATCTGATAAGGGTGATGTAAGACAAATATGATATTTTCTAGTTTATTTTGGATTAGTTTTATTCTTATTTTATTTAGGATTTTATTACTTGTATATTATATTTGAGATAAAGGCTATTTGTAATTCACTTGTATATTATATTTGAGCTAAAGGCTATTTGTAATTCAAATAGAATTTGGATTAGATAGGAAGACTCTTAGAAAATCTATCTTAATTAGGATCAGATTTATGATTAATATTTCCTATAACTAGGGCACTTTGTAAAACACTTTTTAAGTAATTCAATTTAATCAATTCAATTCAATTATTCAATATGTTTAGTTAAAACCTTTGTGTTCTTATTTGGTTCTTGTGATTCAAGGCCATGTTCTTGTAGATTCAAAAGCAACTCATCGTACTCAAGAACGATACCTCGCCAACGCCTCACCGCTACGTCAAATTGTATCAGAGTAAGTTTGCCTTACCTGATTTTTTTTATCTTCCCATTGATAACACATAAAGTTTTCCCTAATGCTCCCCTATTAATGGAGTGTAATAACAACTACCATATGAAGATGGATATTCCATTCTTCGATGGACAGTTGGAGCTTGAGGAATTCTTTGAGTGGTTTGATGAAGTTGAGTGCTACATCGAATATACAAATATTGATGAAGACATCAAAGTAAAATTAGTAACAAACAAAGTAAGAAGTAGAGCTTCAATTTGGTGAGTAACAACTTCAAGCATCAAGGGTGCGCCAAGCCCAAAGAAGAATAAGAAGTTGGGCTCAACTGCGATTGATGGTAAGATTCATATTTCTCCTAGAGAATTACGAGGATACTTTATTCGAGAAATACTAGCGATGCTGCTAAGGAAGAAGACTGTATATGAATATGCAACAAGATTCCAAAAATTATCTACATGGAATAATCTTGTGTAAAACCTGATGTGAACCCTTGGTCAAATGCCTCAAACCCACAATCAATTAAATCAAAACCTAAGAAAGCTAATATTAAGATCAAAGAATATAGAACCAAAACTAGTTTATTTCTTGGATCAAGAACCTTGGATTGAAGATAGAAGAACGCTACAAGAACGAATTCTTGATAAGTTCAGAAGTTCTTTGAAGAACAAGAGGAAAACATGCCTCATGTTAATGTAAAAATAATACTTCAAATCTCTTATTGATGGCTCAATCCCGAATTTATAAGTGTTTACAAAAAAAAAAAAAAGGCCCTAATTAAATAGCCAAATTTTGTCCTAATAATAAGTCACACCTATGGGCCATTTTAATTAACAAAGTTTGGTCCGAAAATATTAAAACAATGATATAAGCCAAATCCTATTTAAAACATAACTTTAAAACCTAAACTTAAAGCCTAAAGTAAGTTTTAAAGCCCAACATGTCTTAAACATAAAATAAAACCTAAAATATAATTAAAACACTTTTTAAAAGCTGAATTCACCTCTTCAATTCAAGTCTAGGCTGAATGGTAGCCTTGGTCCAACTCTTTGTTGGTTTTAGTGGTCTAGGCCGTATTCCTTGGCTTGGATCACATGCACAAATCTTGGTTCCTCCTCTTTCAAGCCCATCTTGAATATTTTCTTGTTTGTTGCATTTAAAGGCTCGTCTAACGCAGCTTGAATAAGCCCAAGCATTGCTTCCTTGATCTTCTTGGCTCTAACTCTAGTTATTGGCCCATCCAGAACATACAATGGATCTTTAGCACTTGGTCTTTCTTAGTACTCATCAAAATTGAAGAGCAACTAGTCACAAGATTCCTTTATGGACTACGCGATGATATCTATAATTTTATCCCATTGAAACCTGTTGACATAATTAAAGATGCAATCTTGTCGGTAAAGTTTGTTGAATTGCAATTGAAATATAGGAGTCCTACTAATTCAAGGAGTTATAATCCTATACCAATTAGGAATTCTAATACGAGTCCAAATCATATTCTGAATCCTTCCCTTTCTCTCAGTCTAAATCATGTTCTAAATCATTCTTCTACTTAAGGTCGACAAGAATAAGTGGAAAAAAATAATTCAATTGTGCATAAAAAGGATATTCGTCCAACTATAGTTTGTATGGAGATCAAGGAATATCTCTAAGTGAAGATGTTCAAGACATCAAGGAGACTGAGAAAGAAGAGATAATTGTGGAGTTTTCAACAACAAACTATGACAAGCTTAAACAAGTTATTGACACAAGAGAGACTTATATTTTGGTGGGTACAACTTTTAAAGGCAGTTATAATTCAGATCAATTATTTTTGGAAGAAAACAAAATTATAATTGGTCTTCAAGAGGAGGAGATTAAAAATCTAACAATATTTCAAGAGAGGGAGATTAAAAAGCCCATAATATTAGAAGTTATTGATCTTTTTGATGAAAAGCATTACAACCTAGATTTATTGTTTAATGGTAAAGAACCTATTCGTTTTATCAATCATCAAATAGTAAGAGTCAAAGATGAAAGCATGTTGAAATTGATTAATTTTACTACAATAGATAAAAATTATATTGAGAAAATATGGGTTAATCTGATTAAATTTTCAATCATGAAGAATTATTTGAAGAATTGTTTGCAATTAAAGCACTATCGCATGTGAAGATAAAGGTTATTCTCCAATTAAAATTATGCATACTTTTGTCAGCAACAAAAATTGTAATAAAGGTACTTGCTCATGGTGGTCCTCTAAAATTTCTTTTTTTTTTGCCTTAGATAAGTCGAGGACGATTTATTTTTAAGAGGAGGAATGTATGAAAAATTTGATATTTCCTAGTTTATTTTGGATTAGTTTTATTCTTATTTTATTTAGGATTTTATTAATTGTATTTTATATTTGAGCCAAAGGCTATTTGTAATTTGAATAGAATTTGGATTGAATAGGAAAACTATTAGAAACCTATCCTAATTAGCATTAGATTTAGGATTAATGTTTTCTATATGAAATTTCGTAATATGCTAATAGAGATCCCAAACAACCAACTAAAATCAAACGATAACAGAAGGCGTGATGAATGAAACGAGGAAACCCACAAAGGGAAACCTCAAACAAAATTTTCACTAATACTCAAAAGTTGGTTACAAACTCAACCACATGATAGATCGACTTCTTGACTCTATACTACGTTGATGTTTGTTCGACTCCTCGATTCACCAACACTTTCAGCGAAAGCCCTTCGACTCCTTAAAGACACAGGACTGAATCCTCAGCAATCACACGTGCTGAATCCTCAGCTCTTCAATGATTCGAACTCTTTCGAATCTCACAGACACTTAAAAGCTTGGCTAAGCAATGGAGAGAACTTCTTAGAATTTTCTAGCTCTTGAACTTAATGTATATTCTCTCGGTCGGTAACCCTGAATACGCTCAGAAGATATATATAAACAAACAGAGGCGGCTAGGTTTCAAACCAATCAAAACAGGCTGGAAAAACACACATCGCGGAAAAGGCGCACCTGCAGGCTTCTTGTGGTCATCCCGCAAATCAGAGCGGGCTTCCCGCATGGCTTAATCTCCAATTTCAGCTCTCAGGATTTTCTCACGGCAAACCACGGACTTCCTGTGAGCATCCTGTGTAATTCAGGTCTTAACACTTGTTTGACCTCTTCAGGACTTCCAGCTATTTTGGAAACTGTTTCACTGAGGCCTTTTAGAATTCTATTTGACTTAAAACTCTAGTGCCTTAGCCTACACTAAGTCTAAAGTACAAAACACTTCTATTTGATCATGGATTGCCAATTTACAATAGTTAGTCTTAACAATCTCCCCCTTTGGCAATTCCATGTCAAAACAACCAAAAGAAAACATTACAATTAAGTTCATCCTAGATTAAGGCCTCAGTAAACTTGTTATCCATCAATCAAGTTCCAATTTGTTAACTTGTAGTCATCCATCAACATGTTCCAATTTTTATCCTGTATGGCTGCACACTTAACAAACTCATCACAGCATCATATGGTAACAATGAATAACAATCAATAATTAGTAAGCTCATGATAAATCCAAAATGATATAACCAAATGAAAAATACAACCATACATCAACACTAAAAGAGTTCATAAACATAAACTAGAGATCAATATCCAAATAAAGTCATAGATACAATCATCCAAATCAAGGTCAGAAGTACAAACATCCAAATCATCATCATACATAAACCAGATCATCATCATCAATCACATATGCTTCTCCCCCTTTTTGACTTGGAATTGAAAATAAAGCACATCATTGAGCACAACCACCATGGTCACCATCATTACCATCACCATCATCATCATCATCATCACCATGCCGAGCTTTCCCTGTATGATGAACACTAGCACCATCACCGTGGTCACCCGTGGGTAGAAAGAAGCCACTGCCGAAGGGGTCTCCAAAGGGATAAGCGAAAGTGTTCAAATTCTGCTAGACTTGAGTGAGAGTAAGGTGCATCTCATCGCGTCTGTATAGCCCTCAACCTAGAGTTCATGTCCATCTGAAAAATATGAAGCTCTGCCTATCTAGCATCTAAAGTGTCAAATCTCTGATAGACGCGAGAGTGAAAAGCTTGATTCTTCCCCTGAATAGATTCTATCATAGCACCCAGTATATTCATATCATAAGCTGGTGGGGTACTAGAGGACGGAGCAAATGGATCACAAGGAGGTGAAGTAGGCTGAGAAGAGCCAGGTGGAGGAACAGCCTGAGGAGCTGGAGTAGGCCTAGAGTGGGTTCTACTATGTCGTGCTGACACGTGATTAATAGTGTGGGGCATCTTGATCAATTCATAGTTTGGAGGCAACTCGACACCAAGAAATAGAAGGTAGTGAGTAATAAACAAACCAAAAGGCATGGAATCAGACCTAGAGGTGGAATCACTACCAACAGTGATTAAATGAAACATGAATAAAGGCAAGTCAAAGATGAGACCAGTAACTATGGAATGGAGGATGTGTCCTCGACACTCAGACACTACTATAATGTGAAAAGTCGGGTCAATAGAATTCACTACATATAGATGTAGCATCCTATTAATCTCGGACAATTGTCGGTGAGGGATAGTCTCTCCGACCAATCAACACGACCCTTAGTAAGTATACGAGAAATAGTCTAAACAGAGGGGCCACCCATATCAAGAATGGGCTCAAAATCAATATGCTCAGGACGTGGTATGCTCAGGAACTCAGAAATAACATCGGTGGCAACTCAACAGCAACAGAACGGACATACGAATGTAAGACACCAGCAGAAAAATCTATGGAATGTATATTCACATAAAATTCATGGACAAGTTCTCCTATAGCATACTCTTAGAAAGGACCCTCAAAACCAAAATAGGAAGCATAAGCAGACCATCTTAACCTATCAAAATAACTCTCGACAACAGGAAAATCACGTAGCAAAATGCCACGATCAACAACAATGGGTCGATACATGAACATGTCATCATAAAGAGACTATTCACGATCTCCCCTAAAATGATACGAGCCATAGAAAGGACGGTGGCGTCTCCTAGGAGCCATAGGAATGACAAACGAACAAACTAAGAGTGTAAAATACAAAAGGAACTGTACCTTAATAGAGAGAGGACAGAACTGCCAAATAGAGGGAAACAGACATGTCAGGCTGACGTCAGAGTAAATGAGGACTGAATGAAGGCTCGAGGGGCATTTAAAGAACCAGATTGCGGGAAGACCGCACCCACGCTGATCCTGTGCCCATCCCGCGGGGATCCAGTGGTGTTCTCGCGATGATCAATCCCTGCTAAATCAGTCTTTGTAATTTCCTGCGACTCAAAGTGCCCTAACCATGGTCATCCCTGCGAATTTTTTGATTTTTTTTATTGAAAATAACAAAAAAAAATGAAAATCTAAGGGAAAATCAAGAGGATTGTCAGAGAATATTAAGTCTTATTCCTTTAAATACCTATCAAGACACAGGTTCAAGCTTGAAATAAATCATACGTAAGAATAAAAGAGAATTCCAAAACATACTCTGCTTATTACGTCATGAGATGTTCACACATGTCATACCAGTAGTCAAATGCCTGTGTAGTGTGTGAAGCAAGGTTTTGAAAGATCATGAGCTATACTTTCCACATACGTACAAGATATTCAAGAAAGCTCCTTTTGGATTTTCAATTGAGTCAAGTAAAAAGTGTAATGAAAGCTCTTCAACGAATTACGCCTCAATTCATTGTTTTCAACTAAACACCAAGGACCAATCATATTTAACTTTTACATTTCCTCCTTCATCTTTTTATTTGTTCTTAGCTGCTTTCACATACTTTATTGGTAGGTAGCCTTCTTCCTATATTGTCAAACCCAGAGGGTGATTATTTTGATAACCTGCACGTCAATAAGCTAGCTGCACTCTATCACATATGGTAGCCCTTTCCAAGTTTTTTTTTTTTTTTTGTACTCAAGCACAATCATAGTCCAAAAATGAGGCTTTAAAGAACACAAGTAAGTAAGGAAAAATAAGTTCTTGATCCCTAACCACAGTGATTTTTCAATAAGGCACACCACTACCATGATAAAGAATATCAAAACATAAGTTTCAAGTATGTCAGGGAAGTTAATGTCATACTTCTTATGAATACTAAAAGCAATACTACCATGTTTTTGAAGTGTATATGAAGGAATAGTCCTTAGAATAATCATGAAATCATCATTCATTTCCAAAAAAAATAATATTTAACTATACTTATATGTAGAAACAAAAATCAAAAGAGAAAAATTAGGAGCGCTCTTTAGTCTAAGGAACAAACACCTAGGGATGATCGAAGAGATTCAAACTTCAAGTGGTCCAATGGTTTGGTGAATATGTCAGCCAGTTGATGTTGAGTTTCAATATGCTCTAAAATGATAACGTGATGTTCAACTAGCTCACGGATAAAATGGTATCGAATGTCAATGTGTTTGGTTCGAGAATGTAGGACATGATTCTTAGAGATATAGATGGCACTAAGATTATCACAATACACAGTCATGGTTTTCTTATCAACTCCATAATCTGCTAGCATTTGTTTCATCCAAAGAAGTTGGGTGCAACAACTACTAGCGGTTATGTATTCAGATTTAGCAGTGAATAAGGACACGGAGTTTTGTTTCTTACTGTGCCAGGAAACTAGATTAGTACCAACATAAAAACATCCCCCAGAGGTACTTTTTCTATCATCTACACACCCAGCCCAATCAGCATCTGAATACCCTACTAGATTGACAGTGGTGCCATAAGAGAACCAAATGCCAAAGTCAAAGGTCCCATTAACATATTTGATTATCCTCTTAACTGCGTGTAAGTGGGATTCCTTGAGGTCGGATTGAAATCTAGCACAAATTCTACACTGAAAGAGATATCGGGATGACTAGCAGTAAGATATAATAAACTACCTATCATGCTTCTATACAATGTAAGATCCACTGATTTGCCAGATTCATCTTTTGAAAGCTTAGTGGAAGTGCTCATGGGGGTCCAACATGTTTACAATTTTCAAGCCCAAATTTCTTAACTAGGTCTTTTGCATACTTGGATTGCAAAACAAAGATTCCATTCTCAAGTTGTCTAACCTGAAGACCTAAAAAGAAATTTAATTCCCCTATCATAGTTATCTCAAAAGTATCTTTCATATGTTCACTAAATTCATGAGCAAATTTAAGAGAGGTAGATCCAAACACAATATCATCAACATAAACTTGTGCAATCAAAATGTGTTTTGAATCTTTACAAATGAACAAGGTTTTGTCAGCATTACCTCTCATAAATCTAGAGTCTATCAAGAAAGTGGTGAGTCTTTCATACCAAGCTCTAGGAGCTTGTTTCAGTCCATAGAGAGCATTTTTTAGTTTAAACACATGATTTGGAAAGTGAGGATCAACAAAACCCTTAGGCTGCTCTACATAAACTTCCTTATTTAAAAAACCATTTAAAAAAATACTTTTCACATCCGTTTGAAACAGTTTGAGCTTTAAATAACAAGCCATGGCATGGATTCTAATCGAGCCACAGGAGTAAAGGTCTCATCAAAGTCAATACCCTCAACTTGAGTATATCCTTGTGTAACTAACCTAGCCTTATTTCTAATGATTGTTCCAAATTCATCAGTTTTGTTTTTGAAAATCCATTTTGTGCCTATAACATCCACATATGAAGGTCGAGGTACAAGAGTCCATACATCATTCCTGACAAATTGTTCTAATTATTTTTGCATGGCATTTAACCAAAAATCATCATTGAGTGCTTTATTCACATTTTTACGTTCTAAAGAAGAGACATAATAAAGATGTGATACCTCATTTTGAAGTTGTCTCCTCATCTTAACTTGAGCCTTTACATCTCCAATCACTTGTGAAGGTGGATGGTGGAGCTTGAGTCTTGAAGATGGTTCATGTCTTGTACTTTTGATACATCACTCACATCTATTGAGGCTTCAGAATGTTCAACTGGAGTCGTTTGGGGTATCACCTCGTCAAGATCATCCTGTTGAATAAAAGAGTAGGAGTTAGTATCATCAATTATTACATTTATTGATTCCATAACAGTGTTAGTTTTTAAGTTAAAAACTCTGAAAGCACGACTGTTAATGGAATAGCCTAGGAAGATTCCTTCATCGTTTCAAGAGTCAAACTTACCAAGTTGTTCTCTATCCTTAAGGATAAAGCACTTACTCCCAAAAACTCGGAAATACTTCACACTAGGCCTCTTACCGTTCCATAGTTCATAAGGGGTTTGTTTTGTTCCAGGTCTGAGGTACACCTTATTTACTATGTAACAAGCAGTGTTAACTGCTTCTGCCCAAAACTTCCTTGGCAGTGATCTTCCATGAAATAGTATTCGAGCCATCTCCTAAAGTACTCTATTCTTTCTTTCAACGACACCATTTTGTTGTGGAGTTTTTGGTGCTGAGAACTCATGCATTATTCTATTTGCTTCACAGAAATCACTGTATGATGAGTTCTCAAACTCCCTCCCATGATCTGTCCTGATTCTTGTGATACATCCAAATCTTCTTTTGCTTTTCTTATTGCAATCTCAAACACAAGTTTCTGAAAGAGTCAAAAGTATCAGCTTTTTCAGCAAGAAATCAGCCCATGTGAAATGAGTGTAATCATCAATAGCAACAAATATGTATTTCTTTCCTCCTAAACTTTCAGTGCGTGTGGATCTCATTAAATCTATGTGAACTAAGTCCAAAGGCTCTTTAGTTTTCAAACTTTGACCCTTTTTATGAGCAGTTTCAATCTATTTGCCCATTTGACAAGGCCCACACACACCCTTGTGGTCTTTTCCTAATTTAGGTAGACCTCTAACTAACTCAGACTTAGACAATTGATTGAGTGCCTTAAACTTGATGTGTCCAAGTCTTTGGTGCCAGAGGTTTGACTCAATCAGATTTACAGAATTGCATACTAGACCTTTAGAATTAGATACACCATAACAGTTATTAGAAGTTCAAATGCCAGTTAAAATAGTATTTCCATGAGAAGCAACGATTTTGCAACCAGATTTTGAAAAATGAACTACAAGTTTGGCATTGCATAACTGACTTATACTAATCAAATTAACCTGTAAACCTTTAACATATAGTACATCCTTCAAACATTCTAATCCTGGGGTTTTATGTTTCTTTTGCCCAAAACACTAGATATACTACCATCACCAAAAGTTACAACACCTACCTCAAAATTTTGAAAATCAAAAAATAAATTTTTATTTCCACTCATATATCAAGAACAACTACTGTCAAGATACCACATGCTAGAGTTCAAAGCTTTTAAGGTTGTGTGAACTAAAAAGCAATTTAAATCAGATTTTTGTACCCAAGCAGTTCTGGTTTTCAAAGTTTTCCTCACAGCCTTATTTTTTGAAAATCGATTCTTGACAGAATGTTTTTGTGTTTTAGGACTAGCTTTCTGAAAATGAGAGGTTTCTGAATATAGAGTTTTTAGCTGTCCTATTCAAATGAGACTTAAAATCAGAAGATGGATCAAAGTTGCTCAACACATTAAACCCGTTGTAAAGACGGTTAGAATGATTTTGGTGATTTAGATTTACAGGTCTTCTTTGATTTACATAGGTTATGGGTAACGTATAAAGCTTATGATAATTAGGTTTAATGTGTCTAGGGATACCACAGTGATAACAGATAGGGACAAATTTTCGTTGAGTAGTGAAAGGCGTACCTTGGAATTTCTGAGACTTTTGTGTAGACTATTTACCTTTTAACTGCTTGGAAGGTTGAGCAGGTGATTTCCCCCCTTTGACTGTAGTAGAATTTGGAAGTTGGATCTTGATTACCCTGCTCTTTTGACTACATGTAGATGCATCTTCTCAGGTCTGCTTATCTCCAGTGTATCCAAGTCCACTTTTATCTTTTGGACTTCTTTGAATTGCCAGAATGTCATCTAGTTTGGAGGAAGCAAAATTCATCTTGGACTGCAAAGATTGCATCTTCCCTTGTGCCTCTTTTACTTCTTTTTCTCTTTGCTCCAACTTGTTCTTAAGGGCTGCCATCAACTTCTTTTGAGAATTTTTGTTTGCTTCAAGTGCTTCAAACTTTGTTTGTAATTCCTCCAAGGCAACCTTCAAACTGTCTCTTTCCCTTCTTAACATCTTGTTTTTCACTGTCAACTTCTCGTTTTGCTTGTGGAACCTTTGACAGTCTTGATACAGTTGTTCATAGGCATCATGAATGTCCACTTCATTATTGTCATCTTCATATTCTGATTCTGCTTCTGAAGAGTCTTCCTTTAAGTTCTTAGAACCAGATGAGTCTTTAGAACTTACAGATCTTGTGCTTCTTGCCATGAAAGCTATGAAATTTTCTGGATAATCTTCTGAAGATGATGAGGTGCTTGATTCATCTATATCATCCAAGGTAGCATTTAGAACCTTTTTCTTGTTCTTCTTATTCCCGCAGTCTTGAGCAATATGTCCATACCCTTGGCATTCATAGCACTTCACCCCCTTAAATTTATTCTCCTTTTTTTTGACTTCAGAAGACTTCTCACCCTTTGATTTTTCATTCTTCTTGGTCTTTTCAAGTTTCTCTCCCTTCTTCTTGAAAAACTTTCTAATCTTCTTCGTATACAGTGCTATTTCTTCCATGGAAGAGATTGAGTCATCATTAGAAGAGGAGTCATCTTCTTTAACTGATTTTAGGGTAACACCCTTCATCTTTTTCGATTTTATTATATTGGCCTCATACGTCTGTAGAGAGCTAACCAAGTCTTCTACTCTCATAGAATCCACATCCCTGGCTTCCTCAATAGCTATGACCTTGACTTGAAAGGACAAAGAAATAGATCGGAGAATCTTACTCACAATCTTTCGATTTGGAATAGGTTTTCCAAGATTGAAGCTTGTATTGATGATGTCGCTAAGTCTAGCATAAAAGCTGTCAAAATGTTCGTCTTTAGACATCTTCAGATTTTTGAATTCCGAGGTTATTTTCTAGAGTTTGGACTTTTTGATTGTTGAGTTTCCTTCATGAGTTAACTCCAGAATCTTCCAGGCTTCTTTTGCAGTCTCACAACTTGAAATTCTTCTAAACTTGTTAGTAGAGGCAACGCAAAAAATAGAACTCAGAGCTTTGTAGTTCCACTCTGCCTTTTCCTGCTCAGCCCTAGTCCACAAATCCATAGGCTTCTCAACCGTTACGTTGTCAACAAAATGAGTAGGTTTTACCCAACCATTTTCAATAGCCAGCCAAACATTGACGTTCAATAAGATTAGATGAGCTCTCATTTGAACCTTCCAATATGCGTAGTTGGTGCCATCGAACCACGGGGGTCTCGTGCTCGAACTGCCTTCTCTAGGAGGATCCATCAGCAAATAACAAGATCACATTTTGTTCTAAAAAATGTACCTGCTCTGATACCAATTGAAATTTTGTAATATGCTGATGGAGATCCCAAACAACCAGCTAAAATCAAACAATAACAGAATGCATAATGAATGAAACGAGAAAACCCACGAAGGGAAACCTCAAACAAAACTTTCGCTAATAATCAAAAGTTGGTTACAAACTCAACCACACGATAGATCGACTTCTCGACTCTATACTATGTTGACGTTTACTCGACTCCTCGATTCACCAACACTTTTAGCGAAAGCCCTTCGACTCCTCAAAGACACAGGATCGAATCCTCGGCAATCACACGTGCTGAATCCTTAGCTCTTCAATGATTCAAACTCCTTCGAATCTCACAACCACTTAAAAGCTTAGCTAAGCAATGGAGAGAACTTCTTAGACTTTTTTGGCTCTCGAACTTGATGTATATTCTTCCGATCTGTAACCCTGAAGACACCCAAAAGATATATATAAACAAACAGAGGCGGCTAGGTTTTGAACCAATCAAAACAGGTTGGAAAAACACACATCACGGAAATGGCGTACTCGCGGGCTTCCTACAGCCATCCCGCGAATCAGAGTGGGCTTCCTACGTAATTTAGGTCTTGACACTTGTTTGACTTTTTCAGGACTTCCAGCTATTTTGGAAACTGTTTCACTGAGGCCTTTTAGAATTCTATTTGACTTAAGACTCTAGTGCCTTAGCCTACACTAAGTCTAAAGTACAAAACACTTCTATTTGATCATGGATTGCCAATTTACAATAGTTGGTCTTAACACTATAAATAGGGCACTTTGTAAAGCACTTTTTAATCAATTCAATTCAATAATTCAATATGTTTAGTTAAGAGTTTTGTATTCTTATTTGGTTCTCATGATTAAAGGCCACGTTCTTATGGATTCAAGAGTAACTCGTTGTGCTCAAGTACGATACCTCGGCAATGCCTCGCCGTTGCGTTAAAAGGCCATTGACAAGCAACGGCAATAGCAAGCAAACTACGAACAGCGATGAGGTGAGCAACAGGCCAAAGTCCTCTTCATAGTCAATCACATACTCTAGAGTACAGCCTTTGACCATCAAATGAGCTTTGTAATGCTCAATGGACCAATAGGAGCGAGTCTTAATCTTGTAAACTCATTTGCATCCAATAGTTGTTTTACCGGGAGGAAGATTAATCAAATCCCATGTGTGGGTTTTCTCAGGGGCTCGTAATTCTTCAGATATCGCTTGCTATAAAACAGGGTTAGAAGTAGCCTTTTGAAAAGAGCGAGGCTTATGTTGAGAGAAAATAGTAAAAAAAGAATAAAAATCACAAAGGTGAGATGGAAGCTTCTTTACCTAGTCAGAGTCGTGAAGAGGTGCAGGATCAGTGTTAGAAGGCTCAATTACAATGTTTGAAGTTGCAAGATCGATAAGTAGAGCTGGAAAGTTAGGAGAGGCTAGAGTATGCATTGTAGGAACTGGTGGTGCCTCAGAAGAAGAAAAGAGTATATCTGGAGCAGGTATTGCAGAAATTTGTGGTGCCTCAGAAGGAGATAATAATATGTCTTCAGAAAAGAAATCAATGGACGGATTTAGTAAAAAATGAGCGAGTGTCAGTAAATTGAGGGAAAAGGAAGATACGGAACAAAACATTTTGTGTTCCTAGAAACATGACAAGAGACAAAGATGATTAGATATGAGATCTCAATAATGATAGCCCTTATATTTAATTTTATAGCCCAAGAAGCAACACAGACGAGCTCTGGGTTCCAATTTTGTGCATTCATAAGAGGAAAGTAGAACAAAACAGACACAGCCAAAAGCATAAAGGAGTTCATATGGAGGGATAAACTCATACAACCATTCATAGGGAGTTTGGTTATGAAAGAGGCGAGTGGGAACTCGATTGATAGTATAGATAGCAGTAAGAGCAACTTTCCCCCAAACTTTTTTTGGGAAAAAGAAAGAGATGAGAATAGTACGAATAGTGTCAAGAATGTGATGATGTTTGTGTTCAGCTTGACCATTTCATTTGGAATGTGAGGACAAGAATGATAAGGAAAGGTTCCCTATTGGTGAATGTATTCAAGGAATGAGGATTCTTGATATTCTTTAGACTATCAAAACGAAATACTTTAATGGTGCAAGAAAATTGATTTTGTATCATGGCAACAAAACTAAAGTAAATTTTGGGAAGTTGAGAACGGTGATGCATTAAGAATGTCCAAGTGAAATGAGTGTAATCATCCACACAGATAATAAAATAACAAGTCCCCTATAGGAGAAGTAGGAGAAGGACCCCAAACATGAGAGTGAACAAGATCAAAATGAGATAATGAAACACTATCACTATTATTAAATATAGAGCAGATTGTTTTACGAGTTGACAAGAAACATAATCTAGTTTCTCACTGCGAACAAGTCCTAAATGGCCACTGGAAATTAAAGTTTGTAAATGACCAGCAGAGAGAAGTCCTAAACAAGAATGCCAGATATGAAAAGAAGAAGAATTTGGAGTAGCAGCAGAAAGTTGTGGAGAGGGAGATATAAATGGTAGTAAGGTAAGGTGAATCAGCTCAAACGGACAACCATGCTTACGATCTATCCTAAGAGTCCATCCCATCTGCGGATCTTACATTTGACAGCTAAAAGAAGAAAAGTAACAGTAAGACCAAGATCACACAATTGACCAATGGAAATAAGATTAAGAGATAAATCAGGTAAGTAATAGTTCTAAGGAAAAGAAAGATTTGAGGCAGAAACATAACCAATATGTTGGGCATGCATGCGAGAACCATTAGCAGTATGAATAGCAGGAACATGAGCAATAGAAGATGTGATGGTGAATATGTTAGAGTTAGGTATCATATGATCAGAGCAATTAGAGTTAAAAAACCAAGTAAAATTACCTGTGGTGGCAGATAAAGCAATTAAGCATTACCGAGGATAGTATTTAGTTGACGAAAAATAGTAGTAATATCAGAATGAGGAGCAACAAGTGTAGTAGCAATACATTGAGAGGAAGTAGAGGCACTAGAAGAAGAACTATTACAACCTCAGGACCCAGTATTATGATAATTCTGAGACTTCTATGGACAAAAATGTCGAAGATGACTTAGACTTTTCTTAGAACAATAAGGGCAGTTACAAATAGGACAGAGTAGCAAAGGGTGATCTGGTTGCTTGTAGTAATTACACAGAGGTTGATTTGGTGGGTGAAGAGGCAAAGCTGTGGTAGAAGGGCAATAACAATGCGAGGCATAAGTAGTATTTGAGCACTCCATTTTTTTTAGGAGGGTGTTAAAGGAAAGTAAGGAAAGTAAGGAATATGGAATTAAAGGAAAGGGGAAATAAGGAAAATGAGGGTAATTTAAGAAAAATGGAAAAAATAAAGTAAGAGTGGTAGAATTAAAGAAACTTGGGATAAAGAAATAAAGGAAATAAAGTAATTAAGGAAAGTTGGATATGACGGTTTGGGAAAGGCAATTTGAGAGAATGGTAGTAAATTTGAATGTTTAAGTGAATGTGATAATTTAAGAATTGAGGTAAGGGTATTTTATAGATTTGGAAAAAAAAAGAATATTTGGTAGTATGGAAGTTTGGATAGGAGATGGGTTACAAACATACAGTTTGCAAAAGATCAATCAGTTTGGGTATTTTGGGAGTCGCCTATTGGCCTGGACAGAGAAAGAGCTGGTGTCCCCACGTTGGGCTGAGGATGATGGCAGCGAAGAGACCTAAAAGAGGAGCCTTTGTTTCTTGATTCCAGTAAAAAGAAGTAGTGGTGGTTCATGGAGTGTAACTAGTGGGTTAGAAAAAAAAATGGATAATTACTATGTTTGGGAAACCACAGCTCTGATACCATATTAGAAATCAATGGAAGAAGAAAGAATGTATATTGATTTATGTATTTCAATATGTAGAATATGTACAAATATATAAAACTACGACCCATCTATACAGGATAATAGAATATACGGAATATGCTACGACTTATACAAGGAATTTAATTATATGTTAAAGAATATTCTAATATTAAAAGAAGTTGCCAACTTTCTCTAATTAAATTTAGTTACGTGTTACTTTTACACTAATTTTTTTCAATTTCTTGCCATCCAAACACCTCCTTAAACAAATGTATTAACACTGCGCTTCCTCGATTCCACACAATTGACTTAGTCTAGTAGTAGAGATAGAAAATGTAGTGAGTGAAGGCCAAAAAAAAAAAAAAAATTACTCGAGACTATATATACATTTATATATCTTTATAGACTGTATTGCGGCAATGGAGGTCAAAAAAAATGAATCCAATCTATTATGGTGCAATCAAACATTTACCCAAATATATATATACCTGTATAGGTTGTGTTGAAGCAAAAGCAATGGAGCTCCAAAAATTGATTTTTTTTTTTTTTTTTTTTGGCAGAGAAGGAAAAGAGATAACGGGAGAAGATAGAGCGTTTTGTCAAATAATTATATGACTTTTAGTTTTCTAAAGACAAATTAAGATAGTGGGCAAAAAATAGTGGAGATAATATTAAAAAATATAAATAATTATTTTTTTAAGAAATAAGTGGAGGCAATTGCTCCTACTTTGGTACCCCAATATCCGCTTCTGACTCACTCTTAAGATTACTGAGAAAATTGTTGTATTAATCACTAATTTTTAAAGAAGTAAAATAGAAAAACAAATTTTTCTCATAATTCAATTTTTGCATAGGACATTTTTTTCTCAATACAATGTTTTGTAATTTCTTGTGCAAGATCTTTCCCTGCACTGGTGCTAAGGTGGCGTTTGGATGACAAAAAAGTACAAAAAATAATGTAAAAATGATATGCAACGAAATTTAATTGAAAAAATTTAAAAAAAGTGAATAAAAGTTCATGGGTTTTTGTGACTTTTAGTGAATCAAACACCCCCTAAATTTGTATGGTCAAAGTCACTTTCAAGAAGTCAAATCAAGTCACTTTTGTAAAATGCAATTAGATTGCAATTGATTGGTGCCTGAATTATATTGCATATTTCAATTTGTTTTTTGTTCAAGTCACTTTTACATTTTTGATTCAGCACTCCAAACTGTTATTAGATAATAAAAAAAATATATTCAAACTGGCTTCAGTGAAAAAGAAAAATTTTTTTTTATAATAACAATCTTAATATATAAATTGTAATAATAATACTTATTAAATTAATAGTTATCTGTTATAATTATAATAATAATTATAATAACAGAAAATAAATTATAATAATTTGTTATAATTTTTTTATTTTATTATTATAACAGTTTATAATACTAAAAAAATTTTAAAAACAGATTATACCAATGTAAAAACCAAAAACTGTGTTAGACACAGTTTCCTTAAAATAGATTCGTCCCCTTTCGTATGTGCTTGAGGTTTCGTGAACGTCTGTCTCCCAAGATACAACGATTGGTAGTGAAGAAGTAAGCACAATACTTCAACACTTTCAGCGAATTTGAACAATAACAGAACATTATCCTTGTTTAAAGTATACAAGTGTAGAAGAAAAATGAGACGAAGAGAATTTTTGGTGTATTTTGAAATAGAACGTGTCTCCATTTATAGGCAACATGTGCGGGGGTAATTCTAGTATTACATGGCATATTAAAGTTTGTTGCTACAGAATTTAAATTCTGTAATAATACTGCAGTTACAACATTCAAAATTCCAATTCCAATTCAAATTCAAATTAGATCGATTGATACTGTAGTTACAGTATATAAAATTCAAATTCAAGTTCAAATTAAACGAATTTAAATTCTGTAGTAATATTGTAGTTACAGCATTCAAAATTTAAATTCAAATTCATATTAAACCGATTAATGTAGCTGTTACACAATTCAAAGGCTAAAACTAAGCTTTTCGCGAGACCCACTTTTCGGTCAGGCATTCGTGTCTGTAGGTCGCACGCTTACACACAACGGAAGTTCGTTGGGCCTCCGTTGAGGTGTTGGATTTGCACTCCCTACACTGGCGCGCGAGGCATAGTACCTCTTGTAATTGGTTACCACTCTTAAAGTGTGTGTAACTATATATAAAGCACTCAATTCCTCATCTCATTTTCAATATGGGACAAGAGTTTTCCCACTTTCCACTTAGCCTTATTGTTTTCTTTCCAATTCAAGGGGATGCTCTTTTGAAATACAATTTCTCATTCACCTATTTATCATTATATGCTATATTTTCCAACAATCCCCCACATGAATGAAAATTGTTTTAATTTTGACTCTATAATAGTGTTCAACAATTGAAACTTGTATAGGACCTTTGAACCTTCCATTGTGACAATATACTTACTTTACTAGCTGTCCAATAGACATGATCTCCTTGAACTGACCTGTTTTCTTATGTTAATGAACCATATATTGCATAGAGGAATCATCTAAAAATTTGTTCAGTTCTCATGATTATGCTTGTTTTGGCCATGAACATCAACTTGGTTCTACAAGAGTTTCTAAAGAATTGAGCCCTAAACAATTCTTCTTTGCAGCGACCCCACTTCTCTCTCACATAGGTAATTACTTAATCTTGAGTAATTTGCTTACTCCAATTAAGAATCATTAAGGCAAAACATTGCTATTCTTTTTCTTTCAATATCACTGTTTCATTATAGGAATGGTTTGAGGAATAACCCCTATCGTGACCTCATTAAGTTTTTATAATTAGGTTATCCCTTTGAACCTAAATCTTGGGATCTCTAGGCAATTAGGTTGGGTTTCCTTTATAAAAACTTATTTTTCCATGGGCTTCAGTCCCATTCCCTCTGACAACTTTTCAACTAACTCTCTATTTAACCCTTTGGTTGGTGGATCCACAATATTATCCTTTGACTTTACGTAATCAATAGAGATAATTAAAGTTGAGAGTAGTTGTCTAATGGTATTATGTCTGCAACCTATATGTCTAGACTTACCATTATATATGTTACTTTGTGCCCTTCCAATCGCAGATTGGCTATCACAATGTATACAGATTGGTGGCACAGGTTTTTCCTATTTTGGAATAACCTCTAAAAAATGGCATAGCCATTCGGCATCTTCACCACATTTATCAAAAGCCACAAATTCATACTCCATTGTGGATTTGGCTATAACAATTTGTTTGCAGGATTTCCACGATATTGCTGCACCTGCCAGTGTGAGTATATATCCATTAGTAGATTTTGAGTCCTTTATATCAAATATCTAGTTTGCATTATTGTATCCTTTTAAAATAGCTGGGTTATTGGTACAATGTAGACCATAATTTTGAGTATATCATAAGTGCCTAAGTACCCTCATTATTACTTTCCAATGGTTAGCAATCGGATTGCTTGTATATCTACTTAACCTACTTAACCTACTAACTGTATACGCAATATCTAGTCTAGTACAACTCAGTAAGTACATTAGACTTCCAATAACGCTGGAGTACTCTACTTGAGAAATACCCTATCTTTCATTCTTGGATAGATGAAGACTATTGTCCAATGGTGTTTTTGCAATTCCAGAATCATTCTTGTTGAATTTCTCAAGAATTTTATCTATATAATGTGACTGATTCAAAATAACACCATTTACTGTTCTTGTGATTTTAATTCCTAAAATCACATCAAAAGTCCTATGTCTTTCATGTCAAATCTTGACTTCAACATATGCTTGGTAGATTTGATCGTTTTGTAATCACTACTAACAATGAGTATGTCATCCACATAGAGACACAAAATGACATAGCCATTTTCAATCTCTTTAATATAAACACATTTATCACACTCATTTATCTTAAATCTGTTGGTAATCACTGCATTATCAAACTTTTCATGCCATTGCTTCGATGCTTGTTTTAGGCCATACAATGATTTTACCAGTTTACAGACTTTCATTTCTTGTCCCAGAACTATAAAACCCTTGTTCCATATAAATTTCTTTATCCAAATCACCATTTAGGAAAGTTGTTTTTACATTCATTTGATGTACTTCCAAGTTTCACAAAGTTGCGATCACAAGTATCATCCTAATGGAATTTATTCTCGTCATGGAAGAATAAGTATCAAAATAATCTAAGTCTTCTTGTTGCCTGTACCCTTTGATTACAAGCCTAGCTTTATACTTATCAATGGAGCCATCCGCTTTCATTTTCCTTTTAGAAATCCATTTGGATCCTAAAGGTTTACAACCAAAAGGAAGATCCACAAATTTCCAAGTATGATTCTGTAAAATAGAATCTACACTTTGAATTGCCTTTTTCCATAAATGTCCCTCAAAAGAATTTACAGCCTCTGCATAACTTAGTGGTTTCTTTTCTAACAAATAAGTTAGAAAATCATTTTCAAATGATTTTTCCACTCTTGCTTTGTTGCTACGTCTCAGTTCTAGTTCATGATCTGAATCATGACTTTCTCTATTCATAGTTTCATTTGTTCGTTTAAACGAACTTAATCCCTCGTTGGATTTACAAGGAAATACATCTTCAAATAATGATGCATTCTTAGATTCCATTATCATGTTCTTGTGTATATCTGGTATTTTAGATTCATTTACAAGAAACCGATATGCATCACTATTATGTGCATAGCCAATGAAGACACAATCTGCCGTTTTAGGACCTATCTTTGTTTTCTTTGGTGTTGGAATAGCTACTTTTGCAAGACACCCCCATACTTGCAAGTGTTTGTAGGATGGTCTTCTACCGTTCCATAACTCATAAAGGGTTTTTTCTTTTTTCTTTCAGAATACCTTATTTAAAAGATAATTGCTTGACAAAATAGCTTCACCCCATATATATTGAGGTAATCTTGAACTTAGTAGCGTCGCATTCATCATTTCTTTGAATGTACGATTTTTACATTCAGCAACACCACTTGATTAAGGTGAATAAGGTGCAACAACTTCACGTATAATTCCATGTTGCGCACAAAATTCACCAATTGGTATTTCATACTCGCCACCTCTATTACTTCTCAATCTTTTAATCTTCTTATTAAGTTGATTTTCAACTTCATTCTTCTATAGAACAAATTTCCCTAAAGCTTCATCTTTGCTTTTAAGCAAATACATATTGCAGTATTTTGTGCCATCATTAACAAAAGTGATAAAATATTTATTACCACCTCTTGTTTGTACAAAAAATTCAAATCGCACATATCACTATAAATTAATTCAAGGGGTTCGGTGTTTCTTTCAATTGTTTAAATTCAATTGTTTGAAATGATGGCCTTGTTAATTTTGCCTCAACAAAAATTTCACATTTATATTTGGAATCAATTTGGAATACGAGTATGTGATTCAAAGTAATTAATCTACGCAATGTGTCAAAATTACTATGTCCTAGTCTACCATGCCATAAATTGGAAACTCAAGCAAATAAGCAGAAGACTTATTAATTTTGTTAATAATGGTCATTGCATTGAGCTTAAAAAGCCCATCAATTACATAACTCTTTCTTACATACATTCCAGATTTTGACAAAATTACTTTGTCTGACTCAAAATCCATATGAAATCCATGCTTTTTCAACAGTGACTCCAATATTAGGTTTTTTCAGATTTTTGGCACATACGACACATTATTCAGAGTCAGCTCTTTCTCGGAAGTCATCTTCAGCAGCACCTTCCCTTAGCCTTCAATAGCAGAAATAGTAGTATTTCCCATAAAAATTTTCTCCCCATTAATTGGTTTAAAAGTAGTGAATAGGTCCTTGTTACAACATACATGCCTAGTGGCACCAGTGTCAATCTACTGTTCTTTTGGGTTGGACCCGACTAGATTCACTTCAGAAACCACTGCAGAGAGGTTTATACATGACACATCTTGAGCCATGTCATTCACCACAATTGCCTCGTGATTTTTCTTCTTTAGAAGTCTACAATCCACAAATCTGTGACTTATCTTGCCACAATTGAAGCATTTCCCTTGAAATTTGTTCTTAGAAATTCCTCCTTTTGGACCTAGCTTCGGCTTGACAATTTTCTTGTTTTTGGGGCCTTGTTTACTCCACGACATTTGCCTTAGCAGCAGTAAGATTGAATCTAACAATCAATTCTTCTAAGTTCAGTTCCTTTACTTATCCTTGAGGTAGTTCTTGAAATTCTTCCACCTTGGAGGTAGTTTCTCAATAATAGTAGCTACTTGGAATGCTTCACTTAAAATCATTCCTTCAGCCTAAATCTCATGCAAGATCCCTTGAATTTCTTGCATTTGGCTAGTCATAGTCTTGGAATCCCTGATCTTATAATCAAGGAATCGACTGACTACAAATTTCTTTGCTCCGGCATCCTCTGTTTTATATTTCCAATCCAAGGATTCCCATAGCTCCTTTGTAGTCTTTATTGTACAATAAATATTATACAACAAGTCGGTAATCCATTCATGACATAATTCCTAAACAAGAAATTAGAATGCTTCCAAGCCTCAACAGCGTTAATGACTTGCATATCTGTTTCTCTTAAGAGCTTCCTTAGTCAAGAATCTCACAGGATTCAAGATGGTCAGATAGAGCAAAATCTTTTGCTGCCATCTTTTAAAGTTTGATCCATTGAACTTTTTGGGTTTTTCACCATGGTTCATAGAAATCGTAGATGCAGAAGTTGAAGAGCCTTTGGCCTTATTTGCGTTTGTAGCAATCACATCAAGAACATTGTTTTCAAAAGCTATTTTGAAATCAAGTCAAATTTGTTTTAAGATTGTTATTAGAAAATAAAAAAAATACATATTCAAACTGGCATTAGTGAAAAAGAAATTTTTTTCCTTTATAATAACAATCACAATATGTAAACTGTTATAATAATACTTATTAATATTAATAGTTATCTATTATAATGATAATAATAATTATAATAATAGAAAATAAATTATAATAATTGCAAGTGCGCGACCTGCGGACACGAATGTCGAACCAAAAAATGGGTCTCGCGAAGAGCCCGATTTTAGCCTTTTGTTTTTTTTTTCAATTCAAGGGTGCTCTTTTTGAAATACAATTTCTCATTCACCCATTTATCATTTTATGCCATATTTTCCAACACAAACTGACTTACATAATATTTTTTGTGGTCACTATTTAATTTCTTACACTACTTCTATGATATTAGTTTTGTTATTGTATCTTTTTCTGCACAACAAAACAATATTCTTGTTGCAGAATTTTAATTCTGCTTTTGCAATGGTTGAAGACAGTAATCTGCATAGGAGATTTTTTTCTGTTTGTTTCTCTACTTTTTTTATTTCCCTATCCAGTTTTAAAAGTATTTTCCTATAATGTTTAAAATTTACTACTATACAATGTTATTTTTACTAAATAGATTAAAATGCTACACTGAATTAAATTTCTGCATAGTATTCCTGCACTGTCTAATTTTTAGCATCGTGCTTTACACTGTTTAGTTTTAAGATTGTTGGAAAAATATGTTCGAATCAATTACTGTTATGGGAAAAACACACAAAAAAATTACAATTTTGGAATAGAAAATTTGAATGCACTTTAATCAAGTCTGGTGTTAGATATTATATATTTTAAATTGAATTTGTCCCCCACAGATACTTCTGGTTGAACAAACATTAACCTCCCGCAGGATAGATTAATCACACACACAAAAGGAAACAATAACTTATGTCATTTTGTTTGTATACACAAAAGGAATCGAAACTTTGTTTTTACTCTTTATGTATAATGAATTTTTATGCAAAAAATAAAACTTTTTTTTTTTTATGCATGAATGAGTATTTAAATAGGTATTGCAGTGTTTTTTCAGAAAGATAAATAGTGACATGTCTGTTTTAAGCCGGGCAACATGCAGGAGTGACATGGATGAACTTATCTAAGTCTTCCTCTCTCTATAATACATGAGTGCCCCTTCGGCCTCTTCCTTTTTCCAAACTTGGCATATATAAAGTTTTAACGTGAGAGAAACCCACTTTCTGTATAACCAAAGTCCTTATTTTGAAACCAATTTTTATTCAATTAATTCATAGTTTTAATCAATTGAATGCATGATTACAACGTATTCATGGAATATTTTCAATTTCACATTTGATCCATAGCTAATAATATGTGGACCTTGCATAAATATTGACTCCAAATTTATAAAAAAAATCATGACTGAAACCATGAATTTCAACTCTCCACAATAACTTTAATTTACTAAATGAAAAAAGAGTAATGTAAAGTGAAAAAAGATAATAGATGAGTGTAAAAATTTCCAGCCATATAATAAACGTAACTAGTAGTCATTTTATAGTAGAATAATTGTTTTATTATTACCAAACTATCTAATCCATAATTACCAAATAAAGAGGTTTTTACCAGTAAATGGACTCAAAGTTCACTTATTACAATTTGAGTAATATTTTGTTCCACATTTTAAAATCATGAAACATTAAATTTAAAATTACAAAAAAATGAAAATTATTTTAAAAACTCAAACTTACTCTGTTTTACTCTTTCTTACATTTGCCAATTTACCCAAAATTTTAAACCAGCTTTCTCTCTCTCTCTCTTTCACAGAAAAAGATAATTTTTCACAAGTACTATCATAAATCTACTAATTTGAAAAAAAATAAACAACATAAAAATAAAAAAAGAAAAAACAAAGGCAAGGCAAATTAGATCCCCCTGTTCGTTTACAAATTTTTTTCCAAAGTAGTCCAGAAAAATTAACTTTTCCGATGTTCTCTAATCAATTTGGAAAAGCAAAACAAATCAGATCCTCCAATCAGATATTCACTTAAAATAATTCAAAAATCTACTTTTTAATGTCATTGGTATTTTTAAAATTACCTTCAATCGAGCAAAGCAAAATAAATTACATTTAGTTATCCAGCTAAAATAATTATAGAAGTATTTAAAGTCGGTGACAGCATTTTCGTGAAAATAATAACTTTTATAATTGAAAAAAATTTTTTTTTTGAGAGGGTAAATGAAGAGGTGAGAATAAAAAAATTCACATAGGGATGTTTGGGATAATAGGGGGAAAAAGGGAAGGAGGGGGGAAAGATAGATGAAGAGGTCAGAATAAAATAGATCACTTAAGCATGTTTGGAATATGAATTTATATAGGAAAAGGAAAAGTGAAGTAAAGTAGTAGGAATATAAAATAAAAAATAAAAAAAAAATGTCATGCCTATAATCTAATTGTCTAGGACGGATGGTATAGGAATGTTAAAATAAATTACAAACAAAAAAAATCCAAAACAAGATCAATTTACTATGAATTTTAATCATCAATGTATCCAAATCATTCTTCATTCTCATATAAAATAATATTTGAATAGATCACCATCAATTTATCAATAACATCATCCACTTTAACACCATTTTCAATGACCACATCTAAGGTCTGCACGATTAGATCAAATACTATAACTATGTTTATAACTATCCAAATAAAATGTCATAAATATCAGTATCAGATCCACCATTTGGGTCACACAACTTATAATATTAATAATTCAATTCTTAGTTAAGAAAAACTAAACACAAATGTTATCATCCATAGTTAAGACTAAATTCAAATTACTCTATCTTAAGCTACCTACGTATCCTACCTTGAGAATTAGGTCACTGTAATTTCTAACTTCATTATTTTATGTTCACAACTAAACTCTTTACCAATGAATCACATATTAAAGGTCATTATAATTAACAACTTTAGAATACCAACACAAAAATAATCCATGCCTCATGCAATGGGAAATGATGGAATGTAATGTTAATGCATATTCTCTAATCTCTATCTATCTCCAATCTTATCCTGGAATATGTGATGCTTAGCACAACAGGCAAGGTCACCAATTGCACTGTTTACTCTCACAATAAACGTATATCCCATTACATATATAAATCAAATGGGAAACTGTGTTATACCCCCATTGGTGTAAGATTTAGGGGAACTGTATTGCACGCCTGACCCTTCTGCTAGGGAACTGTGTAAGTCAGACATCTGCTTAATTCAAGCATGGTCCAGTTACAGTCCGGAGAAAATCTTATAATTATATCTCATAATCAACGTATCAACTCCAAATGACTAAATTCTAATCATATATATTGACTAAGGATCATCCAGTATTTTCAAAATCTCATTTTATTATTATTTTTTAAATAATGGATCTCGTCCATATATATAACCTATGCCCTGGCACATCTCAACATAAATGTGGCACTCTCAGTTAATCAATAACCACAATACAGACCGGATGATACCACCCAGCCCCGTGCACATGATATACTCAATCATGTAAATAAATATCATCTTAACACATATACGCATTCTCGTTTAGGCTTGATGTTGATTTGGGGTTCATTCCATCATTAAAAATCTATAATAACTTAATTTGGGCATAAAACATGTCTTTAAACATGAAATTGGACATCTTAGAAAATTTTCACATTGGTGTCCGAACACCCTCACTGTAGTCCAGACACCCTGACCCGAACGCCTAAATCAACTGGTTTGGACACTCCGGCCCGGACACCCATTCGGCTAGTCTAGATAGCAGAGTCTAGTGCTCAGTTCTTAGGTTCGTTTCTAATGAAACTCAGCTCCAAATCACTCCCAAATCACTATTTCAAGCTTCAATCTCGACAACAACTCATGTATAAACACTTAAATAACATGTTTATTCAACTCTTAATTAAGGAATAAGTCAAATATATGTAAGATATTTACATTTATATGCATATATATTACACCCACTTTCATACATACATATATATATATATGTATATATATGCATCAATCACACGATATTTCACCAAATCAAGCACATATATATATATCAAAATCATCCTAATAACGTCTAGAGTATGAATATAAGTCTCATCTACCTCGAATTCGAAGAGAAAAGAAGAAAAATAAAAAAAAAAACTAGTTGAGTTTCCAACTTTTAAAAGTTGATTTCTCCCATCTCGGGCTAAATCACTGAAAATGGACATCACTACGACGTTTATGGAGTTGAATACTACCCCCATCCGCCAACTTTCTGCTTCGGATTGCACTTTCTCTCTTTACCCCTCTCTCTTCTCTTTCTTTTTTCTCTCTTTTCTCCTTGTGCTCTCTATGTGCTGAGCCAAAACCCAAAAAAAAAAAAAAAAAAAAAAAGAAAAAGAAAAGGAAAGGGAAAGGAAGAAAAGAAAAGGAAGCTAGGCCTTGGCTTAGTTGCCTAATTAATTACCAATTCGGGCCACACCAGACCTAGGAAAAATATAATAAGTCAACTAACCTTCAAAATAAATATTTTATTGACCAAAAATAACACATAAATAGCCAAAAATAAATATTGAGTGCTACAAAATATTTTAGTTTTTATTGAGTTAGGTAAATAAGACTAATATTTATCAACAAAATTTAACATTTACTTGGTTAAGTATACAAAAATTATAAAATTATAAATTTTATTTTTTATTTATTTGTCCTCTCCCTTCACAAATCCATGTTCCAAACATAGCATTAGGGTTTAAAGGTTTGAGTAATTTGATAAATTAAGAAAGAGTAAAAAAATGTAAGTTAGAATTTTTAAAAAAGTTTTTATTCTTTTGTAATTTTAAGTTTAATATTTTATAATTTTAAAATTTTGAACAAAATATGGGCAAGTTTGACAACACTGTTGTTCTTCTATTTATATTTATTTGTTTATATTTTATGTTTTTTGTTTTCTTTTCTTCTAAAATAAAAACTAAACCTGTATTTAAAAATGTAATTTTGTTTATAATTTTTAAATTTTTATTTTAATAAAATATTTAATTATATTAGTTTTTTTAAAAATTAATTGAATTTAATAAAATATAATTTCATATCAATTTAATTAATTAGATTAACTAAATTAAATTAATTAATTTTATTTTTTTGGTAAGTTAATTAATTTTATTAATTATTTAAGTTAATTTACTCATTCAATATTTCCTTTTTTAGAGGACAAATTTCCACATTTAAATTATGTATTTTTTTATTAAAAATAGTTTAATTCAATAAACATAAAATATGTTAAACTATAATTTAATTATAATTATAATTATTATATTATTTGATTTAGTAAATATAACATATATAAATTATAATTTTATTATTAATTAAAGAAACTTAATAAAATAAACTTCATATTAGTTAAATTAATTAATTTAATTTGATTAATTCAATTACGTTATTTGTTAAAAATAAATTAATAAAATATATTGGATATTAATTTAGATAACTAAATTAAATTAATTAATAAAAATAATTTTAGTATAATAAAATATTTAAACAAAATAATCCATTTTAATATAATGGAACAAAAATAAGAAAATTATTAAAATTAACAAAGTGTTTGTAGCCGAAAAAATAGAGTGAAAGAACTTTTTTTTTATATTTTTTTGTTTAAATTTTTTAAAAATAAAAAATATAAACAAATTTAATAAAAATATTTTTATTACGAATAAATAAAAAATAAAAATGTTGCCAAACGAGCTTAGTAAGTTGGCTTTAACTCCATGTATCGTAAAAATCTCAATTTAAAAAAAAAATAAAATAAAAGTCAGCCCGCAGCGTGGTAAGGGCTAACTAATGAGAAACAGAAAGTGGAACAATTAAACAAAAAGAGAGCGCGCCTCACACTTCCTAAATCCCCTCCCTATGCTCAAATTTGTTATATACGCAGATACACGTACCGACCCATACCATCGTTATAGATAGTAAGAGGAAGAAGAAAGATTTTTGCTTGGATTAGTCAACGATCAACTTGAACGCGTCATCACCTGCATGGAGCGAAAGGGAGATATCAAGCACCCTCTAAATTGTTTGCACAGGTCTTCACTATGTTGATCACAGGAGCAAGAGGCGGGAGGAGGGTTGGAAAACAATTAATTTTCAGTTGAATGTAAGATTAAACTTTCTCTGTTTTTTGATTGTCCGATTTTTTGCTTCCAGTATCATGCAATCAATTCATATTGTCTCCTTCAGTTGAGTTTGGACGACGCCGAGAGCTAACAGAAATTTTTTGGCATGCCAACTGTTTGATGAATTGCTTCTTCCAACTCTGCCCTATATCCCACCTCAGTTTCATTATTATTTCTCTCCCCTAGCTCTTAAACGGCCTCTTCTAGCTCTCACAACTTTCTCTATACTAAGCTGGACCCAAATGACTTCTGCATTCTTGAGAAGAGGTACCATCTTCACACCTGTGGTGAATTTTCATTCTCTTTCAAGAATAGTCAGTTTTTCTTCAACCGCATCGAAATTTGTTGATAACAAAAATGGAGCAACCCAATTATCATCTGTTAATAGCAAGGGGGTTGCTTCTGGAAATGATTGTAGTGGGCTTAAACTCTCACCGTTGTTTTTGCGTGGAGAAACTCATTTGGATGGTTTGAGGATTGAGCTTGTAGATGCAGAGGCGTGGCGGGTTTCGTCAGGTTTAGTTGAGGCATGGAGAGGAATAGATAGGGCATTGGAAAGAAAGTGTTTGGACATGGAAGCAGCTGATGAGGTTGTTAGTTCTTCCCTGCCCAGCAAGGATGATCCAGATTTTGATGAGATTGAGGATATGAGAATAAGAGGAAATCTCTTCTATAAGCTTGACAGAGGTTCCAAAGAGTTTGAAGAATACAGTTTTGATTTCCACCGCAGAAACTCTTCGAAGAATAAGATTGATCAGAAGGTCAGCGGAAAGAAGGAACCCTCAAGTGGTAAATCCTTGAAGAATAAAGAAGCACAAAAAGAAATCAAAAACAGGGAAAATCCGAGTCATATTTTGGCCTCTAGAAGTGGAGAACTGCCCAAACTTGTTAAGAATGAAGCTCTTGCTTCTTCACTCTATGAAATGGGAAGCTCTTATGTTGGGAAGAAGGTGAGGGCTCCCACCTTCAATCAGCTTACAGCTCCTTACCATGAACCATTTTGCCTAGATATTTACATATCAAAGGGATCTGTTCGTGCCTGCATTATTCACCGAGCGACTAGCAAGGTTGTTGTTGTGGCACATTCTATATCCAAGGACATGAAATTTGACCTGGCATCAACGAAAAACGTAATTGCTTGTGCTGCAGTGGGAAAGGTTCTAGCTCAGAGAGCCTTGGCCGATGACATTCATAATGCAGTTTACACACCAAGGAAAGGGGAGAAATTAGAGGGGAAGCTTCAGATTGTACTTCAGTCTATCATTGATAATGGCATTAATGTAAAGGTTAAGATCAAGCAAAGAAAAGTAAAGAAAGCTGGCCACTCACATGTCACTTAGGATCGCTGTCTTCCAGTTTGTCTGTTTGAACTGGTTCCAGAGCTTCTGACAATTTCATAATTCATTCCAAGTTATGGTTCTAATCACGTCAATTTGGAATCAGTTTATGTTCCTCTGAAAAAAGTTGGTTTAAACTAGAAAGGGAGAAAATTCCTGCACAATTTGGCCAACTTCAATATGAATGTTCTACCAGGAAGCATCTTCCATGAAAAAAGAACATTGATCATAGTCACAATTCTATTTCTCTGTCAACACGTAAAAGTGAACTTTCCAAGCTTCTGTGTGAGATATTTGTTTCCTCATTCCTTAGTACTGTATATATGAATCAGGGAGATTGAAAGGCTTAAAGCATGACTTTTAAGCCTTGAGTCATTAGTTATTCCTCTTAAAATTTGAAAGTCAAATTGGATTGAACTATTTGTCTTCCAAGTCGATAGCACATATTGTTTTGTGAGCTATGAGTAAAATATTTCCGGTTTCTTGTGCTCTGCAACCACTTGAAATAATGCATGATTTTCCCATGCAGGTTGTTCTCTTTGGCTATATTTATCAGCCAGCCTTATCCTTTTTATTATGTTTATTTCATAGTAGATGGTTGTTAGAATATTTCAGAATACATGCTAAAGATAGTTAATGTTGTGATCGAGTGATTTGTTTCTTTCCTTATCTTGATTAGGTTGATTTATTGTATTTCATTGTTTGCTGTAAAACATCAATATTGATACAACTAGCATTAGCATGTGCGAGTAGTAAATGTTTTTAATTCATTTTAAAGTTATTTTTGGTTGCTTTTATGGTGTGTGCAAGGGATTTTAGTCAACAATTTTATTTTGTACTGCAACCTATTTGCTCTATGGAACCTAACCAAGGATCCGAATGAAGTTATGAGACGAGGAGAAAGATAAAAACTGGACATTCACCCAGATTTTCAAAAGCCTGTTGGTTCATACTGGTCACCAAAGATTTTTATTGATCAATCAAAATTCCTTATTCAATGTTTCACTTCATAGCGTATTTCCCATTTTTGAAAACTCTAAATTATGCAGACATTCAACTAATAACAAATTAAGCGTAGGTCCTGCTGCTCACAACTTATAACCAGTATATGCATTTCTCCCAAGTCCCTTATGTGTTGATTTGAATTTCCTTAATGCCAAACAAAGAGTAAATTCCATTAATATATAATTGCATATTATTATTAATTTTTATTCCATTCCAGCTAAGGTCTGAGAGTCTTCTTTTAGATTGATGATGGTCATGAGCATTCTTGAGGCCGAATCTGGCTACATATACACAACTAGTCAACCTAGCAGCAAAAGGGTTGTACAGATTTGTTTTCAAGTCTAGTTGTATCACTCATGCATGATTAGAAGTGTACAAACGTGTTTTTGGAATCAGTCCCAAAGGTCTGAATTTCCATATTGAAATATCTGCGGCACTAATTTGGACTGTCATTTACAAACGTGACAATTTTTTGTTGCACAGAAAACTTGCTGTCAATTTTGTCCTCTTCATATTTGCTTTCACTTCTACTTTCTGGTCAAAGTATTGCATTTTCTAATTCAGTGTGTATTACACGGTATGTTCAAATGTAATTTATTTTATTTTTAATTTGAATTCATCATGAGTTTAAAAAGCCATACCTTGCTTGAGTGAAAGTTCTTGCAAAAAATTAGTTAGAATTGGTTGCTCCATTTTTCTGGTCTTTCAGGATGAAAACTATAGTTAAGCATCTGACCACACCTCTGGCAACTGCTTGTATTGTAGACAATCCTATCTTTGCATTTTTGGGGGTTTCAGGACAATGCTTGGAAAACTTATTTGATCAAAACACACGGAAAAAGGAAGTTTATCCACGGCAGCTTGCAGGGTTTGTTTAGAAGCAATTCATTCCCCAGGCATTGATGCTTCAATTCTCAAATTTCTTTTATATATTAAACGTTCATATTTGGAATTATCCTGGCAAAGCTGGAACTTTATTGCCACTTGCTTGTCATGCAATTTGAATGTCTCATTTGCAGGCCCACACTTTGTACCTTTATTTCCTAAAGTATTAGATTCTCTCTCCACAACTTTTTTATCTTTCCAAAGCCATGATTGCTACATTAGAATGGGTGAGCTATTTCCATTATACTGAGGACCACGCGATGGGGAAATCTAAGTTTTGCAATTATCCAAATTAAATTAGAACCGTGAATTATTGCTAATTGTGTTTCGATCATTACAATTGTAGCTCAAATTATCTTTAACATGACATAAGAAGTATTCGAAAATGACATCTGTAGGGGAAGTTTCTGCCAAAATACTGCAAGGGTGTCATGTTCAGGCTTATCCAGATTTTTTTCTTTTAGACATACTTTGATTGGGTCATTTTCTCATTTCAGCTTCCTAGCCCATTAATACATTCTTCGCTTCTATTTTAGAAGTCTTTCACGTATTCTTGGGCCTTCCATATTGGTTTCATTTATGTCTTCTTTGAAGCCTTAATCATCTATTTTGAGCCAATTTCATACAATTCAAATTCACAAGTTAACTTAAACCTATACAAATTAACCAAAATGAAAATAAATTATTGAAAATTGACGAAAATTATAGTTTTAAATATATAATATTTGATCATAATAACGTCTGAATGGGAAACCCATAACTAGATGCAAGAGAGAATTAGGCCTTGGGCGTTTCAGGCCGCGGCTCAAATGCAGACAGAGGGAGGGCTAATTAAGGTGTGCATTCAGACGTGGTTAGGACGTTGGGCAAATATTTGTAGTATTGGGTGTTGTGCACGTGCACAGGAAGGGGTTGTTGCGCGCTTGGCTGCGTGTTGCCGGGGCTTGTTGTGGGATGTTTGGTGTCTTTGGCCTGGGTAGTCTTGGTTTGCTTTCATGTTGTGCAGTTGTGGGGCTTGATTAACCGTGAAGGGGATGGAACAGGATTCTAATACATTTTCTAATTGTAGCCGAAGCCTCTAACTTAGATTATTTCAGTTTAGCATGTTTAGTTGTAGTCCATCAAAACGTGGGCCTCTCAAAATATTTTCTTAAGACTCATTTCTCAAAACAAATCATTTTCTTTTTGGTTTTGTAAATTTCCGTTCTTGAAAGGTTGGTTGTTGACAGGGGCGAATCCATGAAAGGGTGAGTGGGGGCAGCTTGGTTTTGTAAATTTCCCTTGTTGAAAGGTTAGTTGTCGACATGGGCGGATCCATAAAGGGGTGAGTGGGGGCAGCTGCCTCCACTGACTGCTAAAAGTTTGTGTATTTATATATATTTTGTATAAATTTTTTTATTCTTTTAATATATAAATATATAAATTGCCTCCACTGAAATTTAGTTGTTATTTAAAAATTTTTAATGTTTACTTTTTTTCTAAATTTTACCCCCACTCAACAAAATTTCTAGATCCGCCCCCTGTTGTCGACTTCGTATTTCAATTAAAAATAGTTTCAAACAAAACTATTTTTAAAACTCACTATTTGGACACTAGTCCTAATTATGTTCAAGCTTATATAAGCCGACATCTCGTAATTATTAAGGTGTCATTAGGTTTATTTTTTTTTATTTTCTGTTTTGAGCACATTTTTTATTTATACTATTGAAAATAAGGAAAACAGTTAAAATTTTATTTGGTTACTTTTATTTTTAAAATTTGTTTTAAAAAACAAAAAAAGAGTTTACACATAAAATTAAAAAAAAAAATAAAATGTCGTTTTGAGAATTTTTAACTCAAAATAAAAAAAAAATCTCAAAATAAAGATAATAAAGTACTTTTTGTTTTCTCATTTTAAGATTTTTAATATATAAAACAAAAATAAAAATTAAAAATTAAAAAATAAACTAAATGTCACTTCAGAATCTAATCGGCCTTACGAGTGGGGGTAAAGTCTTCTATTGTATGAAATTTTTTATTCTTATTTTGGATAATGGTTGAATTACTCAGTTGTTTTGTTTGACTTGGTTTATGTGCATGTATCATAAATAGGAGTACTGTTATTTGGTCGTGTTAAGCAGTTTACTGTAACTTGGGTTTGTGAGTTTGTTTGGGTTTTCTCTGTTTTGTGCTACTGCAGAACAGCTTGATTGCCAGACTGCTTGAAGATCATCATCAAGTCCAAATGGGTTTTCACTTGCAAGTAAAATTCGCTTAGATGGTGTTTTCTTTATTTTTTTACTTTTATTTTAGGGGAAATGATTTCTCAATGATCTATCTAATATATAATTTCTACGGTGTTTGTGTGTGAGCTCCCAGAGAAGCAAAATCGTAAAAATTGTAAAATTTAAATCAGGTAATATTATATTATGTAGATTTTGGATCATTAGATGCAAAGAGTGTGACAAGTAGCGTTATTATCGAACATGGGTAGATATTCAGGTTACATAAGTGATGTAGAAGAGTATGGGTGAGCAAGAAATCCAACAGCTACGAAAAATCAGGTGCATAAGACGCGAGGAGCATGCGAAAGCACCGTGTAGGTGTGCTTATTATTAGTCATTAGACAGAGAAGCACTTTTGGCAACTACATTTTCTGACCAAATACAAAATTGATCACAATGGTTAACTTTTCCTAACTAAATAAAAGTTGATCATTAATTATTATCTTTTTTCGGCCAAATAAACTTGGTAGGTAAATAATTACTTTTTCTTATTAATTAGTCACCAAAAGATCACATTTTTCTAACCAAACTTTACGTTTCTCTTTCAATTAGTCACTAAAAAATTTAAAAAATATTAATAAAAGATTTATTACTTTTGCGAGAATAAACTTTTTGCAGACCAGTTGGCCTCCAAAAAAATCACTTGTATTGACCAAATAACATTCGATCTACTTGGACAGTAAATGGTTCATTTTTTCAACCAAATAAAGTTTAATCGGTAGAGAGTTCACTTTTCTCGACCAATTTTTGGGGTAAAAAATAATATTTTATTATTTTTGGTACCAATCTTTGTGCATAAAATTTATTTTTGGCAACCAAAAATATCATTTTCTTTTCTGGCAAAATTTTGGTTAGCAAAAGGTTTAATATATAAATAAAGAATGACTTAATCTAGTAGTTAACTATACCAATTTTAAAGTAGATACTCGAGTTTGAATTTTAACAGCAACAATTTTATTTTTTTGTGGGACTTTTTGCATACTAAAGTGGTCAACAAAGGGTAGCTTTATGCCAATCAAGTAAATTTTTAGTTGTCAATATTTTCTCTAATCAACTGTTGACCAAATTACATTATTGTCAGTAATACTTTTAGTAATCAAAATATAACTTTTGCTAAAAGTATGATTTGTTATTGTGCGTAAATAATCTAACTAGAGGTATCAACAATTGTAGGATGTTAACTAAAGATTCCTCGAGTAGAGGATTGAGATAGTTGACAAAGGTGCGAATATAGGACAAATAGGATTCTCTTTCACTCTAATATTTGTTCAAGGTCATGATCTTTTCGATTGTGCATGTGTTGGAAGACAGATGGACCGGAGTTACAATTTTGGAACTCCTGGAAAGAGCTAGTTACGGCTATATCAGTTTGAAAGTTCGAGCATCTCATTTAGAGGTGTGGATCATACTAGTTTTATGTGCGGTAGTTTGATAAGTGCAGAGCTAGCATGACACCGGTTATTTTTATGGGAGTCCATAGAATTAAATCAAGATTGAGACTGTTAGGATAAATATTTTGTATTATTCAGTTCCCAAACTGTTCAAATTTTTATAAATATATGTATTAGAATTTCTAGTTGTATGGAGATTAAGGTTTGCCTATTAATAGAAAATTATTAAGAATTCCAGAATTGGCTTTATCCTTGAATTTCTTATGAGTTTTGTCTTATGGAGGATGGTTTCCTTTAGGTTATGGTTGGAACATGAATTCGTGGGAATACAAAATGAGGTTAAAAAATTTAATTTATTTCATTTTATATCCAGTTAAATGAAAAGAAAGACTAATATATATATATATATATATCTACTCACAAAATTTAACTTTTAATTGGTTAAGTGTACAAAAATTGTATAAATTATAAATTTTTTTCTCTCTTTATTTTTCCTTTCACTCTATAAATTCATATTTCAAACATAGGTTTTCAAAAATAAAAGTTTGTAGAGAGAATGGCGTTGTTCCTGTAAATGGTTTCCTTTTGGGGTTTTTACAGTGAACCACTCATAGTTTTCAAAATCTTTGTGGTTTTAAGTGTTGTGCTCTCTCATAATCAGAGGCTTGACCTTCGAATGGAGTTAACTAAGCACCCACTTCTTTTGGGTAACGGAACTTCAAGGAAAAACTTATTAAAGTTGTGTTTGGATTAATAGTTAATTTATTAAGAGAAAAAAATGAATAAGGATTATTTGAAATTACTTTTTTTTTCTGTTTTGGTTTGTATTACCAATAGGAACAAGAATACATAAAATTAATTAAATTAAAAAATTAACTAATTAATTAATCTGTTTTATTTTATTATATTTTTTGTGATATATTCAAATAAGAATATGTATTTTTCCTTCTATTTCCTTCCCCTCGTCAAATTCTCACTTTAAACTCTTTCTCTCGCCAAATTGTTAGTCTAATCACATTCAGAGAGAAATTTTAAAAAGGAAACAATAAATAATCACCAATAATTTTGTTTTTGCAAGAATAAGTAGAAATTATTAACAGCACACCTCACTTAAGTTATCTTAGGGTGTCGATAGTTGCATTATTTCAAAAGTTCCCTCACTCCTTACAATTATTTTACTCTATAAAATTATAAAACTAACCTCGTAATTAATGAAGAATATTTAATATACAACACTTTAAATACTATAATTACTTTTTCCTTTTATTTATTATTATGAAACTAAAATTCTCCACTTCCTATTTTTTAAAAACTCCACTTTTTATTTCTTTAATTATTTTTCTCATAGTCTCATATATACTTTTACTCGTATATATTTCTTTAGTTTATTAAACCTTAAACGAAACATGATGGAAAAGAATTCTGTCAAAGCGAAACTTTCGAATGTGATTAATTTTTTTTTTTTTTGTACAAGTAATATAGAACAAATTTCATATTATTATGAATTATTGAATCTATTAAATAGCAAAACTACCGTTAACTTTTTTTAGTTTTCCTCTTTCACGTGATTGATTTTTTTGTAGAGTAATATAGAACAAATTGCATGTAATACTTCTTATTTTTTTTTATTGGCCTATAATGCTATTACATTATTAGAGTCTTTTTCTCTATAAGTTTTTTTTTTTTTTTTTTTACAATTCCTATTTATATTTTTTTCTTTTTTTGTGCTTGGTAATTTATAGAAAGTTTTTGTTAAAATGATTGAATTGTTTTGAACAATGTCATACTATTTTTATTTAATAGTGATTGGTTTTAGGAATAAATGCTAGGATTTGAATTTTAATTTAATTTACCTTTATTTCAATTATTTTTATTAGTGTATGAATTAATTAATTATTATGATATCTTGCATTGTATCAATTAAAAAATAATAATTATTTATTTTCTTTTTTGATTTTTGATAAAATAAATTTAAAAGATATTTACACTGCTAATTTAAAAAAAAACTATTAAAAAGATCTCTCACACGACTTAATAAAATTATAATTGACATTAGATTTTTAATTTAATTTGTGAATTAATAAAAAGTGAAGGATATTATAAAAAAGTGAAAAGTAAAAGATATTAGTTTTGTAATAATAAAAAAAAAAGAGAGTACAATTATAGTAATTGATGTGTTTTGCATTAATTGACCTTACTATAAGACTAGTTTTATAATTTTGTAAGGGTAAAAAAAAGGATAAAGAGTGAAAGAAAATTTTTTGAGGAGTGGTAATATCCCACCCTTCTGTTAAATTTGTATTCTTTTTCACCTCTCTTCAGAAAGATACATGGCAAGAAACTCTGGCATATACGCAACATTTATAATTGCTAATTACAAATATCTTAATATTTTATTATTGACTACCGAATATGCATCATAACAAGTTATCCCTTCATTATAATTCTCGAGTCTCTCTCTCTCTCTCTTTCTGGTGTGGGGGAGGGGGGGGCAAGTTCAAAGAGGTCCCCAGCTGAGGCCAAAATTGCTGTTATCGAAAGAGAACTCTGTATTAGCACAAGGTGATTCTTCCTGTTGTTGAAGATGATGTTGAGACTGTGAAATCTCCAGGCAAGTCAAGTCGAGTAAATTAGAGTGATGGCATCGCATATTAGTAATCTCTGCTTGTGCCTTTGCCAATTCTGCTTGGAGCTCGATAACTTGTTTCTGAAGGTACCAAATTGCACCAGTAGAGCCATACACCGGGTCTCTAATCCTCGCATTTGCTTCGTAAACCATGCTACTCACCGCGTCAGCTCTCTGACATTCAGGAATTTGCTGAAAGAAAAAGAGAAGGATTACAAATTAATTACCCAAAAAAAAAAGAAGGATTACAAATTCTAGAATTTATTAATAATGTGGTCGCAAAAAAATATAGTCGACACATGGCATAATTTCAATCACAGATTTTTCCAACCTCATCAATTCCATTTTCAATCTCGTTCGCACTTTTCTGACTTCAAAGGACATGCTTCCCAGAATGAAGAAGTAAGGTTGTAGTTCAATCTCAATTATATGGTGGCAATGTAACTAAATTAGTTTCTTATTGTAATGATGGGAGACATGATGTAATAGTTATTATTTTTAAACATATCACATCTCATCTACCACTCTATAAAATATTCCATGCACATTAAATGCATTACACACTGTTAATGTGATTATTAGGAAAATAAAGAAGTTAGTGGGATTAATAAAACATTACAGTAGAATCTGTGTTCCATTAACTCTTACGTTTTCTTAGCCTATATATAGTTTGGAATTATTAATTACAAATGTATGCTCATTATTATCTACCAAACACTCTCTTTATGTGTAATTACTCTCCATTATTTAATTGATTAGATTGTTGGAGAGTTTTTGGTCAAAAACACCCTCTCGATCTCTTTTTTGAATTATTTTTTTTGCTCACAGGTACTCAGTTCGAGAGAGAAAATTTGATAGGGTAGCGTAGCAAATACGCGCAGATTAGATTCTTATCCCGCCCAAATAGTATTACTACTTCCCCTAAAATCAATATTTGACCTTCAAAGTTTAAGTTGGGCAGTGGATGCAACTATAAGAAATTATTAAAAGAGATTATCAAATGATAATAACAATAATAATAATAACGTGGAAGAGAAACCACTTGTTTATGTTAAACTTCTACCTAGTTTTTTTTTTTGGGGGGGGGGGGGAGATGGGGGAGTGAAAATCGTCAACTGGGCAAAAGCAAGCCAAGGACTTAGTTCATTAATGCGTGTGAAATTTGATTATCCAAAGTTAAGAAAGGTTACCTGCAAGAACTTGATGATGTTGCTAGCCCCAAAGACTCTGTGGGCAATGGCGAACCTAAGGGGATCAGTAGGGGGAAAGTAGGGTGCCAAAACACATTTCTCGACGCACCGCCGCCGGAGAAGTTTGCATGCAGCACAAGGGCTCTGAATAACCTGTGCAGGAGGAGATTGGGTTAGAGAAGAAGTTAAAGGAGAGGATGACATGGGAGTACTGTTAGTGGAAATAATGATGGGTGAAATGGTATTCCTGCATTCCATCTTTTTTTTTGGGGGGGGGGGGGGCGGGGGGGAAGCAAATAAGGTAATGAAGATGAGAGAGCAAATTGGGCAATGAAGATGAGATGCTTTGGTGTCCTTTAATTTGTGAAAGCTAAGGATATAATATATATATATATATGTATGTATGTATGTATGCGTGTTTGTATTTATAGAAACGATCTTCCACCGAATTTTCAAATTATTAGAACGAGGTATTAGTGGTTTTTTTTCAAGTACATATATTAATCTCTAGTCAGACCCTACAAAATGTTACGTATTCAATTTTAAAATAAAAAAAAATGTGACAAAATAACAAAAATTTGACTATCAATTCGTGACATCACACGTATACCGTTAGGCAGTGTCAAAACCAAACGAGGCAACCATGACGTCATAATACTTCATGGAATCAGTTCTAATTTTATGCCCTTCTTTTGGAATTATTAAAAAAAGAGGCCACAGTGTCAGCTGGATGTCTATAAGTTTGGAGGTCATTAAATTAAAATCTAACGATCTAGGCATGTTTATATTTTTTTAATTAAAAAATATATAAATATATTTGAACTATTAAATTTTAATTAAACAATCACAATTTTACTATTGTTGATTTGTTACCTCCAAATCCAAATTATTATTATGACATGGTTGTTCAACTCTATTTTATAGTAAATATTATTAAAAACATTGAAGATTTGTGACATGGATTTATAAATGAAAAATAAAAGTGAGGAAAGATGGTAGGAATGAAAAATGAAGTAAAAAAAAAAATTAAATTTATTTATTTATTTTGGTTCATTTTTTCAGTACGTTTTTAAATTGTGTTTAGATTAAAAATTTATTAAGAAAAAATAAAAAATGAGATTCCAATTTCTTTTAGTGATTGATTTGTATCGGAAAATAATAGGAAAAATACATAGACTTAAGAAATTGAAAATAATTAAATTATAAAATTAATTTACTAATAAAATTTCTTTTATTTATATATAATTTTTTAATATCTACTCAAGTTGTAATATGCATTTAAGCTTCATTTGGAACCTTAAATTTTTTAAAAGAATTTTAAAAAATTTCAAAAATTTCTTAATTTTTTCTAATTAAATTTTGTCCCGTGTTATTTTTACATTACTTCAACATTAATTTTTGATATTTTTTTTAACTTTTTTAGAACCTCGCCTCCTTAATATTATTATATTCCCTTCATTTCTTGGTTCCCTTTTACGTCTTTGAATCGTCACTCTCTAAACACACACCTTGCAGAAAGGAATAATCATGCACTACTATAATTGATATTGAATTTGAATTTAACTCTCAATTAATTATTTGTGAATCTCATAGCAAGATGTTCCCGACAAATGCTTTCTTTATACATGGAGCTTCAACTGAGAACTACTAGTCTACCAATTCAAGATTCCTTGTACTGAGATGTGTGAACACATGCATTTAAGCAAAGTGACAGAAAAAGCAATATGGGTCTCAATAAATGGTGGAGCCTTGTTAAGGCAAGGGCCAGGTACGTAAGTCTCTTGATTTTGAATGTAAAATTAATAAAATATATTCATTATTTTAATTTTATTAAAAAATAAAAGTAATTTAAAATTATAAATATTTTGATCTTATTAAAAAATTAAGATTAACTCAATTTTTTTTTTAACATAGAAAGAGTTTATAAGAATCAAATTTAAGTATTTTTTATAAAATAAAATACATACTACCATTACAACAATTGAATATTTTTGTGTATATTATTAAGAAATATAACTTATAACATAACAAATTTGGTATCAAGAGACAGCAAATCTTAGATGCTACTAAAATGACTAGTTAAACTATTAAATTATGAAAAATATATTTATCGATTTAATGTCAAAAATAATTTTATTTTTCTCCAAAAATAATACTATTACTCTTGTATTCTTAACTTTTTGTAAATCATCATCCTTTTTTAAGTAACTAATGCATCTCTTAGTGAAAATTCTGAATGCATCCTAATCTCAGTAATCAGAATTAACGGCTTGTGTTAGGTTCGGACCATCTGATCAAGTTAGGCATATCTTTCTTGCTGACATGCATGGATGGGGGATCTTTTGATGTTTTTATTAATTGTAATAATACTAATAATAATAACAATAATAATAATACAACATACATATTTACAAAGTACGTGGTCAATCCTCACCTGAGGGTAGTCAACGTACCCATTTGTGTCGTGCGGGCTACGTTTGTGACTTTAAGGTAACCAAATCATATATATATATATATATATATTATGCATGTATCTATATCAATGAGAATAGCAGATGTTCCATTCAGTGTTTCAAAACATCTGTACTTAACAGTAAAACTAGGCGCAGCATTTCGTGGGTTACTAGTCAAAAAATTGACATACATGCATATAACATATAATTAGTCAAATGACAGTTTTTGTCGAACTGACTATGCGAAACTGATCAAATCCCACAAAGTACCCACTTGTCCAATTCCTATCAAGCCACAATGTTCCTTGATTTCTCTATTTCTTTCTCAATCTTCTTCATCGGGTCTGGATAATGCATTGTTACATTAAAGTCGCTACAACGATTAATACTTCTAATGATCAAAAATTAAAAGGGGAGCAATGTCAATACGGTAATATCAAGATTGGAAATTGTTGGATTAAAATTTAATGATTCAAATTCATTCAAATTTTTTAAATTAAGATACATGAATAAATTTGGGAATCGTTAGATTTTAATCTAACAATTCTCGATCTGATGTTCCTTGTTAACATTGCACAGCAAGGTCAGTGCCCCAAGTCCCTAAAAAATTGGTAGTTAAAGATCATTTTTTAGTCATTAAAGATATTACCGACCAAACATAATTTGGTAGTTGGTTGGTTGGCAAAAGTTTTAACAATCAAAAATATTTTTAGCCAGTAAACGTATTATTTTTGCGGAGTTCAAGAAAAGTTTATCCTTTATACTTGGTCTAGTTAGGAAAAGTTTATCCTTTATACTTGGTATACCTTTTGATGACCAAAATTTGGTTGACAAAAAGTTAATCTTTAGCGACAAATTGATCAGCAATAAAATTTTCTTTCCAAATTTTAACATACTTAACAACTAGACTAATAAATTATTTGTGTATATATGTATATATTTTGATAGATGTTTATTTTAAAGATTTTGCCCACCAAAATTTGGTTCGGAAAGTAAATTTTTGATCGTTAAAAATAAAATAAAATATTTATTTTTGAGTGTCAAAAATAATAAAATATTTATTAATTAATTGATTGCTAAAAGTCACCATTTAGCAACTAATATTAATTTAGTCAGAAAAAATTTACTATTAACAATCAATTTTAATTTGATCGGGAAAATAACCTTTTAGCGATGATCAAATTTATATTTGGTTAGTAAAAATGTATTTAGTTAGTAAAAGCAGTAGTCAAAAATATTTTTTTTTCTAGTGACTCGTGTTTAAATTAAATATTTATTAATGAAAAAGGAAATTATGCAAAGAAAAAGACATGAGATTTGAGAAATTAAAAAATAATTAAATTAAAAATAATTTTAAAACTATTCAAATAAGGATAGAAATTTAAGATTTTATTTTTCTACCATCTCTTTCCTATTATTTTCTTTTTCTTTTCTTTTTTCCTTTTCTTTCACAAAATTCTCACTCTTAACACACTAAAAGTTGTGGAGAAAATGGCCCTTCTCGTTTAGAAATTGCATAATTAAGCTTTTATTTTTCAGTTGTACAAAAACATCGCTCCCTTTCCCAGCGCAACGTACATATAATAGAACTTTGTTAATTTTAGAACCGTTTGGAACTCTAAATTCTTTTTTAAAAATTTTAAAAAATTACATAAAACTTTAAAAAATTTTAAAAGTTACAGCATTCAATTTTCAAAAAAACAATATATCTATCATTAAAAAAAATAATAAAGCCAACAACCATATTATCAAGAAAAATAAAAAAAAAAATGTCAAACAATAATACACTTCTCAAAATTCAAAATAACATCTATTATGGTCTGTCAAAACTCGTTTGAACAGACCATTTACCATCTATTTGAATGAATTTTGAATTTTTTTGACATTTTAGTTTGATCAAATTTATTCGAACAAACTATTTACCATCCGTTCGACTTGACACACTACAAAAACTTTTCAAAAACTCTAATACTATGTTTGGAACATGGATTTTGCGGAGTGGAAGGAAAGATGAAAGAAAATGACAGAAATACAAAATAAAGTGAAAAATTCAAATTTATTTCTTTTTTTTAGAGAATTAAAAAAATAAGACTAAAATAAATAAATATTTATTAACAAAATTAAACTTTTACTTGGTTAAGTATACAAATTTTGCACAAATTATAAATTTTATTTTTCCTTCTACAAATCCATATTCCAAACATAACAAAAAAATTTCTCAATTTTCTTTAATAAAATCTGACCACGTGTCATTTTTGCACAACTTTTAATAATTTTTTATCAATTATACACAAAAACCCAAAAAATTTCAAAAGTTATTTGACACTTCAAAAACAAACTCCAAATTTAAAAATATTTGTCAAAATTTGAGGTTCCAAACGGCCTCTTAAACTAATTTTGATTTTTTTCCCAAAATAATCACCATAGATTTTATTTCGTTACTATAATTTTCTTTTAAAAAATAATTTTATCATTAAAAATATCACAAAATTTATCCTACTAAGTAAAAATTTTAAATCTGAAAACTCTTCCAAGACTTTTCAGAGAATTAGAAAAATGCATGTGCATTGTTCGTGTATATTTGTTTTTTTATATATCTAAATTCAAAAAATAAGCTAATAATGAAAAATAAAAATATTATTTTAAAAAAATAAAATCTACATTAAAATATTTATATTTTCTTCGTATTGAGTGTCTTGATAAAGAGCCCAATGTCAAAAAATTATATAGTTTAATTGTTTGGTTTATAAAATCTATTGAGATCTATTCTCATAAATTGTTATTCCATGCAAATATATATATATATATTGGTGTGTATATATTTATAATTATGTAAAATTAAAAATTAATGAAGGTGTTGAAAATTGATTATAAAATATAGAAGATTTTGAGTTGGGAGTTTGGAGTAAGATTATTCCAAAAAATTGAGTGGTTGATATGGTAAGGATGATTTTTAATAGATATAAACAAAAAAAAGGGTGAAAATGAAAAATAATGGACCAAAAAAATCTATTGAAATCCTAAAGAACATATTCAAAATATGTAAAAGATAATTTTAGTATATGTATGAATACATACGCACATAACAGACATTTAAATATATTGTATGCCGTATTATATATTTATTTTAATTTTTAATAAAAATTTATGTTAATAATCATTTAAGAAAAGTAAGCTAAAAAATAAATACATAAATAAAAATAATTTCAATATAAAAGAATATCATCTAATAAAAATACATATAATATTGTATTAATGAAGAAGTTAATAAAATTGAAATATGAAATTTTGTAATGCTTTGATAATTTTTTTACTATTATTGTACAATAATATTTTCATATTAAACAAAAAAATAAAAGAAAATTTTAAAATATTATACATGATATATTTAAATAGACAAATTGAAAAATAACCCCAAAAAGAGGCTTCCGTTGCAATTTAATATACAAAAATTTACATTTTAACAATAAAATTGAAATATGAAATTTTGTAATGCTTTGATAACTTTTTTACTGTTATTGTACAATAATATTTTCATATTAGACAAAAAATAAAAGAAAATTTTAAAATGTTATACATGATACATTTAAATAGACAAATTGAAAATAACCCCAAATTAAAAGAGGTTTTCGTTGCAATTTAATATACAAAAATTTACATTTTAACAATAATAAAAAATATAATAAAATTTAAAAAATTATATAAAGAATCATATTAAAGAATTACAATAAAACAAAAAAAAATCTTACCTTATATTTTTGAATGAACAAATTGAAAAATATAGTAAAGAATAAAATTTCTTGAAATCTGATGCACAAAAGAATTAATATTTTATCAATAACAAAAATATAATAAAATTTAAAAATCTAATATTAACAATCACATTAAAAAATACAATAAAATCTAAAAAAAATCATACTTAATATATTTTAATGAATGAATTAAAAATTTAAAAATAAATGCATAAACAAAAAATAATTTTTATATAAAGGAATATTATCTAATAAAAATACATATAACAAACACATTCCCATTCTTAGTGACCCAAAAAAATTAACAAATAATATTATATTCTACACACTCCCTCCCTTTCAACCATTAATTATAAATAAAAACCATCGTAGTAAAATTCTAACAAATTTTTTCTGAATGTGAATGCTGTTTTATATATTTTTTTAAGCTTATTATGTTTAATAAAATTTCAGGTGAATTCGTATTATATTTTAAATAAGAATATAAAATCTAATCCAATTCACTTCAAATATTTGATAATTCAAACCCGTGGCTCATTGAAAATTAACATATTGAAATTTTAAATATATAAGATTTGGCTTTTGTGATAACATATTTTAATATCAAAAAATATTTTATTTATATTTTTTGTTTATTTGTATTAATTTTGGTTTCTGTTTTTTGATTGTCTTTTTTATCAACATAGTAATAGAAAATACATTTAAAAGTACAATTTTGTTTACTGTAATTAAATTTATTTAAAGAAATATTTAATTTATTGAATATATTTTTTAAATTATTTTACAATTTATTTATTATTAATAATAATTAATTTTAATAAGGTACGTAAATGAAGTATATGAGTTAGGAATAAATTATCATTGAATAAAATTTAGTTTAATTTAATAAAATATTTCAATAAAATATATATTTTAATAAAACATATTTCAATATTAATAATATATTGAATCAGATCACAAAAAGGCAAACTTGTGATCATGCCCAAGTACAAGAGAGACTCCAAAAGATAAGCATGCCCACCAACACCTAATCAAAACAAAAATCAAAGACAAACTCATTAATGAAAATCCAATACCTATAAAGAAAAATTTTTTTTAAAATAGATAGAAAAATTCCAAAGAAAAAGAGATGAAAAATAATCACTGGCTTTGATGCTAAAAATAAAAATAATTCCTAATTAAGTGAAAATAAGAAAAAATACCTATATATATTTTTTATTAGAACACTATCAAAATGCCTACGTGCATGAATGAATGAACCAATCGAGCGTAGACCAAACTTTAAATCACAAGCTAAATTTACCTAACAATTAATTGCACCACTCAGAACAATTCAATCTTGGAGAATAATTTATTAGACAAAAAATCGAAAATAATAGAGACGGAATAGGAAGTTGGGATTTTTTTTCTTTCTTTTTAATAAAATAGCTAATATAAAACCAAACTAATTCATCATGAAGAATTTTAGTGGAATTTGGTCATAGAGTTAGATTCGAATTAAGTTAAACTAAAAAAAATTAATGTACCATCATGAAGAATTCTTGTATAGTTGGGTTATAAAATTGGATTAGAATTAGAATAACGAAGGATAGAGTTGAGTTAAGTTAAAAAAAATAAGAATGAAGTAATCAAAGAAATTTTTTTAAATATTGAGACTTTTTATAATAGTATAGATATAGATATAGATATAAATAGGGGGCAAGTTGTTAGGTCCGTTCCGTTTTGATCCAGGTTTTGACATAGTCCATTGTCCCAAGTTCCCAACACAAATGGGTTTCCGTTGTGATTCACCTCCCCCAGACTGCATTTTTTCTACACCGAAAAAGACACGTTGCTGCTAATTCACCGAGTAAACAGGGAAAGGTAGGCACGAATTTGTAAAATACACACTCGCTTGCACATGGCTTTTGAAGTCTACCTACAATTCTTATTTAAGAAAAATAAAAATAAAAAATAATAGAATATTGGTAGATTACAAGCTTATTGCAGACATGGATCTATATATATAGTTTGAAAGTATCTTACAATAGCGACTTTAGTAACTGAACAGAAATGGGCAGGTGAACTGGCCTTAACTAAATTCTAGATTTAGAACACGTGTTACAACTTATGTCATCATACAATGTTTGTGTAGAAAGAGTGAATGGTAAAAAAAACGTTTTATCTATACAAAACTAAACAATGAATATATTATCGGAGTTATATATATTGGACATACATTAATTAATTTTATTTTGCTAAAAATGGGGTCAAAACTAAATTAAAGATAGGAAGTACTTGATAAGGTCTAATCTGCAATGATTTATTCAGTTGAACTTATGTGCAACTCAACCATGTAAGTTTTATGCATCAAAATTTAGATTTCGCAACAAATCCACCATGGTGGAATTTAGGGTTCCTTTGAAGCTTTGATTTTATGCATTCTTTTTTAATTTGAAATCCATATAAACTTTTTCTTTGATGCTTATTTATCTCGTTTATCTAATTTAATTGCAACAAAACATTCAAAAATGTGGCTGAATTTAAAGCAAATTGTAGTCGGGTTTGTGTTACAATAAACCAAGTCGAATCACGACTTGACTGGAGGTTGAAGGAGATGTATATTGCTCTGGCATTGTACACTCGCAGCTCAAGCACATGAGGAGAATATTCAAGTTAGAAGGACCTGTCTATCCAAAGGGGATTGACTTTTCTAATCTGAGCATTATCATTAGTAGTTTGTTGTGAGGACCTCATAACATGTTACACTCTCTACCCAAAGAGAAGATGGCAATGATGCACTGAGCTATCCCTTACAATTTATCTTTAATTAAGTTTAAAATATATTTTTTGAATTGTTTATTGTCTCTGATTGTTAATCATGCTTTTATTATTTTGTTCAATTATTTTTCCAGTTTAAATAATAACACTATTGTTGTTTTGCTTAATGGTTTGAATTATAAGAAGTGGAAACAAGACATTGAGTTTGCCTTAGAAATTGTTGACATAGATTTGGTTTTGATACAGCCTAAGCTTGCTACACTTACCGCCACTATCACAATATCTAGAAATGAGTTGTACGTAATTAAAATGGAAGAAATTTAATCGCCTAAGTCTTATAATGATTAAGAGATCTATTTCAAAGTATCTTTTGAGTGGTCTGCCTGAGACCGACAAAGCAAAAGTACTTTTTGATGTTATGGAAGAGAGATGCAAAGTATCCAGCAAGGTTGAGATTGGGACCCGAATAAATGAAGTTACCACCCCGAAGTATGACAGTGTGAGTAGGGTAAGAGAGTATATTCTCAAACTTGTCTTTACCCATTCCAAACTTAAGAACCTTGATGTCACCACTTTTAATGATTTTATTATACACCACGCCCTTAACTCTCTTCCACCAGAATTTAACCAGATAAAAACTGCCTGCAATACCTAAGATGCGTCCTGGAGTATGAATGACCTTATGGCCAAATGTGTTTTAGGGGAAGAAATACTTAAGAGAGAGAAGTCTGTTACTACCTTGTTTGTTTCTCAATCCAAATTTAGTAAGGAAAAGTGGAATATTGGGAACCATTGGAAACCAAAGGACAATACTACCTATAAGGGTCTGGATAATAACAAGTAGGGTAAAGATAATGGTCAGACTCAAAATGTGTTAGGTCCCAATGCTGTCATAAAAAAAGAAGTCAAGTACTATTTTTTTTTTTGTAAAGAGAAGAGCCACATTATAATGAAATTCATGTTTCATTAAGAATTGTGGATTTAATTCCATTTATAAAAACTTATGATTTATATTATTTTGTATTGACATCTTATACCCAATATTTAAATCACTTACTTTATAAATAAGAAATAATAATGTATACTTAAATAAATGAATAAATTTATTATTACCGGAAAAATAAAAATCATTATTACAAACCATGCTTTTAAGGGAAAAAATGTAATACATGTCTAATAGATTATTATTTTCATTTTCATAATGGTATAGTTGACTTATTTCATAATTCTCATATTGGTGGGTGTAGTATTTTAAATAATGACCTATATAAGCTGAATTTAGTCCATAATTTTGAGTATACCTCTTTCTATATTGGCAATAATGTGTCTAAAAGATTTAAATTATAGATAAATCTTCTTTCTTATAGCATAAAAGATTAGATCATATTTTTTAAGAGAAAATTCAAAGGGTTATAAAAGATAATATTTTAATGTCTTTTGATTTTGGAGACTTGGAGATCTATGTTGACTATATTCATGGAAAGCTGAGTAAGACTAAGAAAAATATTGCAACTCGAAGTAGTTGCCTACTTGAGATTATACACATTGATGTCAGTGGACCTTACATTATTGCATTTTGTGGAAATAAATTTTCTTACCTTATGCTAATGTAAGTCTCATGTACGGACACATATGTGTACCCAGTCAAATATGTTTGTTTACAAAAGAGTTGATGATCTTGAAGTTACTGGTTATTCAAATTTAGATTTTGCGAGATGTGTGAATGAAATGAACTCTATTTCAAGATACATATTTATGTTAGTCGGGAGAGTTGTTTCATGAAAGAGTGCCAAGAAAATTCTTACAGTGCCTTTGACTATGTATGTTGAGTTTGTTGCTTGTTATGGGGCTGCAACTCATGCTATTTGGATGCAAAATTTCAATTCAGAACTTAAGATGATCGATTCTATAACTAGTCCACAAAAGATTTTCTATAATAATAGTGCGGCTGTTTTATTTTTCAAGAACAATAAATCTTCAAGTGGATCTAAGTATATAGAGATCAAATATTTATCTGTTAAAAATTTGGTGAAAAAATGCAAAATTATAATTGAGCATATTGATACTGAACTGATGATGGTGAGTCCCTTAACCAAAGGACTTAAATCTATGTCTTTTAATAAGCTTGTTTCTAACATGGGCATTATTAGATTTTTTGATATAGTAGATTAATTAATGGGAGTTATTTTCTTCATATTATATAATAGATATTTTCTTTATGTTAAGATTTTTAGTTTTTCATTATTATAGACATTAATTGAAAGTCATCACTTATATTTTCTTTTGATAACATTGGTACATAAATATATTCATGATTCATGTATATATTATGATTGGAAATCTTAAGTTTGATGTTACCTAAACATTTTGGGATGTGACCTACCTTACTTTTAAAATATTTTGTGCAAGGAATATTAGTTTTCATTTGAAACATTAAAATTCTTTTACTTGTTTGATGAGCATATTTAAAGAGAATTGGACTGATAAGGGAACAACATATCAATAAAATCACCTGTTGTGTACTAATTTCTATCACACTACCTCAATTGATAAAGATGTTGATTTCTGTAATCATGAGCGGTAATACATGAACTATAAGTGTGATGACCGCCTTTATTTGATAATGATTATCATGTTTAACCGAATTATTTTAGGTGTTATTTCTCATCTTTACTTAGGTTTAAAATGTGGCCACATATAATCTCTAACGTGAGAGTCAATTTTAAAATGTTTTCTAAAATTAAAAATAATTAATATTTACTCAAGTAGGAGAATGTTGAAATTTTTTGTATATTAAGCATGGATTAATTAATTTTATCTTTTTCTAAAAATAGATTAGAACCAAATTAAATTAGAACATATATGTTAAGGCCCACTTCGCACTAATCTATTCAGTTGAGCCTATGTACACCTAATTGAGATAATGCGGTTAAATGGTTAAGTGTGGGCTAATTGCTAAGCTCACTGTAGGTCTTTTATGTGGATCCAGTGAGGTTAAGTTTTACGGAAAATTGTATCCAAGTCATACTTGATAATCTTTTAAAGTTATTAGTCACACTCAAAAAAAAGTATTACTTTTAAGTCACATTAATGTGAAAAGTTTTGTATTTAAGTCATACTTTTGAGTGGGCCCCACGAGTTTGTTTTAAATATAATTTATAATATGACTTAAATGCCCTTTTTTCTATAATTAACTGAGATGAAGTTGCCGAAAATTATGGAACTGAGAATCACATTTTCCGTTTTTGTTTCATTCCTTATCAATCGCGTGAAGATATAGTGAGATAAAAATCTGTTAAAGGATTATATACGAAGGAATACACACGGATTACGCGAGTTTGTACTGTGAGATTAACGTCGATCGAATGAATATATACAGATCTGGATTACGTATTTAAACAAATGACTGCGGTACTGTTTTTTTTAGGATGCATGCTCGTTCAAAAACAGTACCGCGTTCAAAAACAGTACCGCATGACTCTATCATGCAAACATCACATGTAAACACAAAAAATAATTCACATATCAAACGAATAACCGACAGTACCGCATGTGTGGCAGTACCACATGTCTGCGGTACTGTTTTTTTTAGGATGCATGCTCGTTCAAAAACAGTACCGCATGACTCTATCATGCAAACATCACATGTAAACACAAAAATAGTTAACATATCAAACGAATAACCGACAGTACCGCATGTGTGACAGTACCACATGTCTGCGGTACTGTTTTTTTTAGGATGCATGCTCGTTCAAAAACAGTACCGCATGACTCTATCATGCAAACATCACATGTAAACACAAAAATAGTTCACATATCAAACGAATGACCGACAGTACCGCATGTGTGACAGTACCACATGTCTGCGGTACTGTTTTTTTTTAGGATGCATGCTCGTTCAAAAACAGTACCGCGTGACTCTATCATGCAAACATCACATGTAAACACAAAAATAGTTCACATATCAAACGAATGACCGACAGTACCGCATGTGTGACAGTACCACATGTCTGCGGTACTGTTTTTTTAAGGATGCATGCTCGTTCAAAAACAGTACCGCATGACTATATCATGCAAACATCACATGTAAACACAAAAATAGTTCACATATCAAACGAATGACCGACAGTACCGCATGTGTGACAGTACCACATGTCTGCGGTACTGTTTTTTTTAGGATGCATGCTCGTTCAAAAACAGTACCGCATGACTCTATCATGCAAACATCACATGTAAACACAAAAATAGTTCACATATCAAACGAATGACCGACAGTACCGCATGTGTGACAGTACCACATGTCTGCGGTACTGTTTTTTTTAGGATGCATGCTCGTTCAAAAACAGTACCGCATGACTATATCATGCAAAGAATGGTGCTGTTTTAATGAGGTACCGTTTTATTATGCGGTACTGTTTTATTATGCGGTACTTTTTTTATGCGGTACTGTTTTATTATGTGGTACTGTTTTATTATGTGGTACTGTTTTTATGCGGTACTGTTTTTATGCGATAATGTTTTATTATGTGGTACTATTTTTTATGCGGTATTGTTTTATTATGTGGTACTGTTTTCCTAAATAGTTTTGATTTTGTTTCCAAAAATCAGTTTTGCTTTTTTGTAAAGAAGATGGAAAGTCGCAGAATTAGGTTTTTCTCAAACAGTTTTGATTTTGTTTCCAAAAATCAGTTTTACTTGCTTTATAAAGAAGATGGAAAGTCACGGAAGTTATGAGTAAAGTGTGCACTATTTTCGGATAAAACTGGCAGTTTTGAAATGTAGTGAAAAACACGTGATATCCTTTTTGGTCTTTTTGTTGCAAGTGTGACTTATTCACAAATAAGATTTTTGGGTATGACTTAAATCTTTATAAGTTCATAAATAGTGACCGGCCTCCAAAACCCCTAAGTTTTATTCTATATATAATGGTTAAGTCTCCTCTTTTCATAATATACACGGATAATTTTTTTCATTGATAATTGTCATAGAGTTTACGATAGAGAGGAAGATTGAGTTTTAATAATCTAGCAATTTTCTAGATTTCAAGATGGAACAATCACAATCTGGTAAACTTCTGCATATTTGAGTTTATATTTTTATGAAATTAATATTTCATTTTTTCACATACAAGTGCATAATTTATTTTTAACATGTATGACCAATTTATAAATAGGGAGTTCAATGGAAAAAAATAAAAAATTAAAAATAAAAAAGAAGATAATTTCAAACGGAAGAAACTAATTAGAGGCTGTTTAGAGTGTGTAAAAAAAATTACAAAAGTGAATTTTTTTAGAATTTGGAATGTAAAAAGTTATTTTAAAATTATGGTTGAATGTTTATACTTGATTTGATAGAAAATTGTTAAAATTATATAAAGTGACACGTGGTAAAATTTTAGTGAAAAATCTTAAACTTTTGGAGTTTTATAGAACTTTTTGGTACAAATATCAATCTAACTTTTTTAAAAATCTATCAAAATTATTTGGAACATAATAGTTTGTTCTAATGGATTTTGACAAGTTTTTTTAAAAAAGTTGAAATTTTTTAAGTTTAAAACAGTTGTAAGTTATGAAATTTTTTAGAATTTTTTGAACTTTGTTGGAGTTCCAAACAACCCCTTAATATATATAACTGTTAAACTTGCGAAGCACTTTATTAAAGTTTGGGAAAGTAAGATTTAGTTTGGGAAGAAAAAAAAAGTTAGTTTTTTATAGTTAGCTAATTACTAAAAAGAAACTAGATTTTTGTATTTGAGAAAGAAAAAAAAAAACTAGATTTTTAATAATAACTTTTTAACTATTTGTTAATTTGATACTTTTACCCTTTATAATTTAAAAGTTTGAATTCAATCATTTAAAAAAAATCAAAAAATTGAGTAATTGAAAATTGAGAATCTACCGAGGTTCCAAACGGAGCCTAATTCCCAAAGGGCCAAAGTGATATATGAAAATATGATCTCAATAACAGGGGATAGACTTGGGGAACACTCTACTCCTAACAAGAGAAATTATCAACAACGAAGATATACGAGAATAATTTAGTACTGTTGAATCACAGTAAAAATCGTCCATATATCTTACAAAATTGTTGAGGATTCATAGACTACTTATATTATAATAATTGTTGAAAAGATGCCTTGGGGACAAGATTTGAATTTGCCACGTGTTTTTAGAAGATTAAGGTGATGGAAACTTGCAAAGACTACTTCATATATATATATATATATATAATGAACTTTTGACAATTTTAGGAAGATAAGATATGAGCAATAAGCTCATGCATCATGTGGACCTCGTTATTGCATGTTCTTATATAGTTTGTACTGTAACTATTTTCTCACCATTTTTTTAGGATAACAAGCAGAAGTCATCAAAAGAAGTGCCCAACGTACGTGATTTAAATACCACTCGTCTGAGCTTATCTAGTTTAATCTAGATATCAGTATATCAAAATTAAAGTCATTGTTGTTGTTGAAATAAAAAATTGAAAGACAAGATAATAGAATTGGAATTAGAGAAAGAATATAAACGCTAAATTTTGTTGTGTAGAAGAGTTCTTTATATAGGTTTACAATGAGAGATATGTACGGTTATAATTTACATATCAAAATAAACATAACTACTTACTAAATACTAAAATATAGAATATCATAATATAGGTAATATATATAAATAATATATCATAATCTAATATAAAATATTCTCACACCATTTCTCAAACTCAAGATAGTAAACCAACTTGAGTTTGGAAATAAGAGTATTCTAAAAACAGCAGAACCAAATAGTAGAAAAAGTCGTGAGTGCAGAATTTAGAGTTGTATAACTGCTGACGGCGACGAAATTTTGACAGTTAATTCCTGAAGAAATTTCACTGCCACTGACATGATTATTTTTCAGATTAGAGATTAAAAAATAATCAAACAGAATATACAGTGTGTGAAGATGGAATAAGAAAGATAAAACCGAAAAACGTCAAAAGAAAACCGCAGCATCTTACTCTCCAAAATTTACAGCTAACAAAAAAAAGACTGACATCTCTGTTAGTGTATTGTAATTGATTCTGTCAAGAATAGTACTGTAGATAGAATAGACAATATAATGCTGAGATATCATCCTAAATAAGAAGTGTACTGAGACAGTGAAATATGAAGAAATAGAAGTCAGAATCAAAATAAGAAAGATTAAAAAAAACCCTAATAACCAGTTCAAACGGCAGGAGATAAAGATTTGTGAAAGGAAAAAAATAGTGCTGTAGAATAATGCTACACTAGAGAAATCAAAAACACTGAATATGGCTCTGATACCATATTGAAATAAAAAAATAAAAGAGACAAGTAATAATAGAATTGAAGAGAGAGATAATATAAACGCTACATCTTGTCATATATATCATATATAAAGGTAAAGAAAATGTCTTTATATAGGTTTACAATAAGAGATATATATTACAATTATTTACATATCAAAATAAACCTAATTACTTACTAAATATAAAAATATAAAATATCCTAATATAAGTAATATATATAAATAATATATCATAACTTAACATAGAATATTTTAACAGTTATCTATAACTTGGATTAGTGCCAATCCTTTTTACTCACACATATATATATATACATATATAGTAATTGTATTTTCAAATTTTTTTGTAATAAACGTTTCTTATGATAGTTTTTTTTTTTAATGTATATCACAAATTTTTAATAAACAACTAAGATGGGTTTTTATTTTTTTATTTTTTTTTCTCTCTTTCTCTCTGTCCCCCTCTCTCTGGTTGGCTTCTTCGAATCCAAAGAGTAACCAGGTTTTATGAAATATCCGTCTAGGTTCATATATATATATATATATATATCACATCATGTTGACAATATATATATATTTGGTAGGTACGTTGACAATATCTTCCCTAAGTTACCAAACACAAGGATATTAATTAAAGAATTTACATTACAGCTGGCGAAAGTTGTCATATTATACGCCCTTTGGCTATGAGATAGCGATTCCAGTGGATGATAGACTTATTCAATTCAGAATAATCAGCCTCCCAGCAAGGATTGTGAAAAGGCCAGAGAATTAATTAGTGATATATATAATTCTTGGCTAGAAATTTTGGGCTTAGCACGTATTTTTTTAGACTGAAGAAACAAACAAGAACTTCTAGTATTCAAAGAACGAAAAGATTCTTTTTTATAATTAAAAAAATGGGGTAATTTCTCTCTAAATTTTTTTTGATAACTCTCACTTATAACAGGAAACTATGATTACATTATGTATGACATTATTCTAAATTATTAATTTTTTTAACTTCTAAAGTACAAAAGAAAAGGCTCTAATATCAGTATAGGGTGGTATTGGTCCTATCTCAACTCTAGAAGTTAATTTATGTGATGAAATTTTTCCTTATACTTATATACTGATCACTTATTCTTTTTACAATTAATGTGAGAACAATCCAACAATACTTTTCAATTAAACCACTGTTGCAATTCTAAATTTTGCAAGATGATGACATTGGTTGCATAAATTAGTGGCTTATACAAACTAAATTCAATCGAGTTGAGCTATATTAATAGACGAGACTAAGAGCCCGTTTGGCAACTCAAAAATTAGCAAAAAAATACCAAAAATTACTTTTGGTGTGTTTGGCAAAATCATAAATTTTTTCACTTTTTTGATTTGCTACAATAAAAAGTACACTCCATAAATACAACTTTTTTTATTTGCTACAGTAAAAAAACATACCAAACACCCAAAAGTTACCATTTTTTTGCTTTATTACAGTAAAAAATTTACCAAACACCCAAAAGTTACTAAAAAATACTAAAAATTCCACTTAGTTCAACCAAACACACAAAAAAGTGCAAAAAAAAAAAAACACCCAAAAAACTATCAAAATTTGAGTTTTTTTGAACTTCCAAACAGCCCCTAAGTATTAAAGTTTGGCTCAATAATTTACTTATATCAACAAATCTAGCTAAACTCGAACCTTTTAACGTGTCAATTAAGTCCAAATTGTTCATACAGAACAAAATTTATTTATAACCCAACTTAGAAGAAACATTCTATGTATTTGCAATCCAATGGAGGATAAAATGTATATATAATTTTGAAGTCTATTAGTTATGTTAAGTTATTAAGAGTGTGTAAACAAGATAAAAGTGAGATAAGTTGTAGATTTATAATTCGTACAATGAAATAAAAAGTGAATAATTTTTGAAATTTTTTAACATTTTTACTGTTTTTTAGAATATTTTGTCACTTTAAACAGAGTCTAAATCAATACAATGTGGCCAATAAAATTTTAAATTTATTGAATTGAATTATGTGATAATTTAAATATAAATTTATTATGGGACATATATAATACTCAAAAAAGTAGCTACTAATATATATATATATATATATATATGGGTTCAATTAAAAATTTAATAATTTAAAGTACAATTAATTTTTAAATGGAAAATGCACTACAAAGTAACAAGTCAATAATTAACACATTTATATTACGTATGTATATTAAACGAGTTTAAGCCTTTACTGAGTCAAACTAAACACTATTCAGAATCAGCTCACCTATTAATTGAGTTTAACAGTGTAAAATTTCATTTAATTGGTTTCACTTAGGAGTAGTAATGTAAGGTGTCGATGTTGTGCTATGACTATGTCTGTTTATGTAAATTCATGTCTATTCGTATTTATATGTATTTATTAAATATAAATTAATTAATTTATTTTAAAATCGAATTCAAGTGTTTCAATTTTAAATCAATGCATTTGTGTCACATTTCATTCATATTTCTCTTTTAATAATCCTACGTACGTTCATGCTGATAGTATTTTGGTCGTGTTCTGAATCATACTTTTGATTTTCGTTTCGATTGCACAAATAATGTCATACATAGTGTTAAAATTTTATTGATAACACCTTACGACTGCCTATATATGTCACTAATACATATACATATTTTCTATCTTATAATTAAAGTTCTATTTGGAGTCTTAAAATTTTTTTAAAAAATTCTAAAACTTTTAAAAATTTTCAAAATATTCTGATCAAATTTAATCGTGTGTCACTTTTACATCATTTCAATATAAATTTTTGATTTTTTGAAACTTCAAACGCTCCCTAACGATGCTAGTCACATTTCATAATTTTAATTGCAATTTTTTTTTATAGTGTTTTGTTCTTTAATAATTTTTTAATATATCTGTTTGTAATTAAATTTGATTTTAATTTAATGCAAAAACAATATTTAATAAAAGAAAAATAACGTGCAAACAAAAACACATAGACAAGCAGCTAAAAGATTAAGACTAAAAAAATAAGGCAGAATTAACTAGTTAATTAACTCTGAGTTCTAGGAAGAAGAAAAAAAAAACTAGTTGACAAAGATGGAACTTAATTTCCTTCCTAAAACAATGACTTAATTGATGAAAATTCAGCTTATATGAATTTTTTATTTCCACCATTTTTTTTCCAATTCATATGCCTATAGAGCTACATATCAGTAATTGTCCCCACCAAGCAATGGGGAGAGATTTTTCCTACTAATTTTGTTATGAATTTTCCATTGATTTTTATTAAGCTTGGGCTTTTAATTAACTTAATTAAACTTTTAGGATAAAGTAAATAACCTAATATTTAAAACTCAGAATAAATTTTACCTGGCCTTAGACAACCTGAATATATAGGGTCATCTTTATGTCATATGATCCCTATTTGATGATTTTATTTTAATGTTTGCCAACAATATGTTATCTTGCAATCGAAAGCTAATATAGGATCAAAATTTAAAAGGTCTATTTCACCTATACTTCTTGTAATTTTAACTTTGCTATATACCAAGACTACATAGATTTTATAAATGTACACTTAAATCTCCTGATATGTATATTATATTCACTCAAATCAATTTTCTTAGAATTTTCATTCAATGAGTAACTTTTGACTAATTTGTTACTATAAAATTACCTTTATATCCATACTATTAATATAAAAAAAATGCATGAAAAGAATATTAAGAGTAAAGTTCTTCCATTATTATTTAATACTATTGGAAAAGAAGTGCCAAAAAAGGAGAAATTAAGATGTCATTTGGTATATCTGTTTTGAGCGTATTTTTTGTTTTGTAATTTTGAAAATAAGGAAAACAGTTCAAAACGCATTTGGTTAATTATATTTTCAAAATCTATTTTAAAAAATAAAAAATGAGTTTCACATGAAATATAAAATGGTAAAAAGTCATTTTGAGTATTTTTAATCTCAAATAAAGAAAATCTCAAAATACGGAAGAAAATAGACAATGTCAAATCAAATACATTTTTCATTTTCCTTATTTTAGGATTTTCAAAACATAAAACAAAAAATAGAAAACAAAAACAGAAAATGAAAAATAAAAATACAAATCAAATGACACCTAAAATTTTCTCCCTTCCATGTTTAATTTATGAGATTAATAATAAAAAAATAATGAGAATTTATATACATGCATAATTACTAATTTATCTATAATATAAATTTGAAGTATTAATATAAAAAAGGTTCACAAAAAAATTAGTAAATTAATTATAAGGTAATTTTTATGAAAATAAAAAGATACACCATAATATAATATAAATACTTTTTTATTAGTACTAAGGGTATAAAAGTAATTTCATAAAATTGAATTGGTCATAAGTTATTTTTTGGATAGAAATTTATTGAAAAGAGTTTAAATCAATATAATACAAATCTCGACATATTCAAGTGTACATTTGTAAAAATTGTGAAGTTTAATTGTATAAAGGCAAAACCACAAAAGGTGTAAATAAAATAAAACCAAATTTAAATTTATGTTGATCTCAAGCCACTAAACCCACAAATTTATTAAGTAGGGAAGGTTTTATATTAACTTCTTGTGCTAATATAAGTCGTCATTATATTATACGGATCGAATTAATAGTTTCCAGTACTATATACCCCTATTGCCATTCCAAGTTGGCACTTTAAAGTGTTTGACCGGGTGACTTCCTTCATGGCTTAGAATTGAACAGACTCATGCATCCCAGTCAGGTGATATGAATTAATTGATTTTCTTTTTTCATAGATATTAATTTAAAGAACGGAGCAATAAATAAAAGACTAATACATTCTAAAAGAAAGACACAACAAAGATTAAAAGAAAAAAAAATCTAAACTACTAATGTACATGAGTTAATACAAAAACAATATATGTCTAGGAGGCTCCAAGGTTGGATAAGCTCTAAGTATAGGTAATGGTGGGAAATTCATGACCTTGTGGGGATTCTTGAACCTTAGATATGGCCCAGAATTATATATAATTAAGTACAAATATGAGTTGTGTTAATCTTAGCAGAGTCTCGACAACTAAGAAATCAAGGTATACTATCTCTTTATGTTCAATTACCTCTCTTACCCTCGACATCTAAGAAACTAATATATACTTTTTTCTTATGTTCAGCTACCTCATGTTCACTATCTCCCTTACCTAAATCTGATTAGTCTAGGTAAAGTCACTCATTATTCCCCTAATTGGAGTCATAGGTGGGGGCTAAGTCAAAAGAGGAGATGTTCACCCTACTCTCACTCATGGTGTGTGAGTGAAATGGGTGTGATTGACTCTGCATAGGTCTCTCCAAGCTATGTAGCATGAAAATTTTCAAAGTGAGTCACAAAACTCTCCACAGTGGCTTAGGTGGTCATGTTAAGATGAGCACTAACATTAGTGGTTGTAACGGGTTGCATGTCCTTTGGACTCTCAATCGGTTAGAATGAAATCTCATACTCATGAAAGTCCTGTGGGAATGATATAAATGGATCATCCCTTACACTAACCCAACCATGGTCAGTTTCGTGACGCCACTCAATGACAAGGACCTCAAAATGTATATCCTTTGGTGTGCCGGACCAATGTGCCGTGGATGGACCGAAGTACGTGGAAGCTTAATAAGTGGTGTGGATAGGAAATAACAAAGAGTAATGACATGATCTACACATTCATGACTGATGTCCACCTCGAGACTCTCGATATAAGTAAAAGAGTTAGTATACTTAGTAGAATCTGGAAAGAGTAGAGTAGGAGACTCCTCTCCCATGCTATCCTAACTGTAGTTAGAATAGTGTCTCCATTTGGAATCGATGACCTCTAAATGTGTAGTATTATGTGTAAGTAACTAAAATGCCTTAAATGCATACCTTAGTGAGTGATCTAATGTAAGGACATATTATAGTGATGATGAACTTCACACACAATAAAATAATGTCTGCTAAGCTCTCGGTGTAGTTAAAAGAGGATATATGCTCAAAAGAATCCAGAACAATCAGAGTCGTACACTTCTCCCCTACACTATCTTATATAGTTAGAATAGTGATTATTTTATAGGTCAGTGTTATCTAAAATTGTGTAATCATCTAAAAAGGACAAATCGACCTTCGGTGTGTCGTGATAAAGCTTGGTGAGTGGAGTGGGGTTAGTACAATTAGTGTAAGTGTGGGTAAGGTCATTATCTACCATACCCCCTACAAGAGTAAAACAAGAATCATAAATGAGAAGGTCTGGTAATAAATTGGTATGCTACGTTAGCCCTAAACTCTTTTCTCCCATAGGATGTGTGTGCTCGTACAAGGTACCACTCATTGGCAATATCATGAAATGAAAAAGGAAAAAATAAAATCTTAAGATTTTCGCCTATCCTAAAATTGGTACAATGTATAATCACCAACTCAAAATTGTCAAGATGGACTATTGGGTTTTCATGTTCAAAGCCATTTGTTAGTATTTTTATAGAGCATTATTTGTGTTGGCAATATGCGAGCAAATACATTACTTGTTAGGTTTTGATTTGTAGAATTTAGAATGTTATAAAGTCTTCCATTGAATCGTGAAATTCGAGTTAAGAGTACGAACATTGTCAAAGAGTATTTATACATTTCTTTTCCTCATAACTGGAATGGATAAAACAATTAATGTCTAACCAGATTAAAAACTATATATTGTCGCTCTTGTCAAATGTAGATTGTACTACAACATGCACAAGATCAACCCACAAGTTATGTGAGATAAAACTAGTATAGTGGAATAAAAATCTAATAAGTCTCGCGAGTAGATTATTTCCTGATCATGCTCTATTCTCATTCATTCGAATGCATGCTAAGGGTTCCATTTGAACAAATTTTAGCAGGCACCTATCAATGTTCTAAATAATGAACGAAGTACATTATTAATTTTTTCTTTTTTTTTTTTTGGGACACCAAACTAATTGCTAGTCCTATTACATTTTTTTAATGATAAATACACAATTTTTCAAAATTAATTAAGTTTGTAAAATATTGAAATTTTATGAAATATTTTTGAGTTTTATTAAGTTCTATGAAAAATTATGGGACTCCACATGGCCCCCTAGTTTCTCATGATTTTTGTTATCAATAAGAAGTTAGTCAAAGAAGTAAACAACGGGGTCATATTTAACCCCAGAATACACCCGTTCCCCTCCCCATAGGTTAGTTATAACGACTCGCTGTTTGTTTTTACTATATATATGCGTGTGTGTGTGTAATTAAATTGTAACAAGATTATTCCTATTTGAAAGGGGAAAAAATAAATAAATAACCAAAGGCCAGAAGCCATGAAATTGAATGGCACGTTTTTTTAATGTTACAAGCCCAATACGAACATTTGTTCGACAATTATACAGTTCTCTTCAATTATTACACCCAATTTCCCAATTGACAAGACACAAATCATTGCTCCCAGAAAAGAGTCTTTAGGTACTCCTCCTAAAGGGTCAACAGATCAACTGCTGTAACAACACATGGAATAGATCCATTAAAGAAGCAAAAGCTCGCAGTTGTACATTACATGCCATCCCCGCCCATCATCTGCAAGATGAATGTGGATACTTTGTTAACAATTTTACCATCAAAAATCACCAGTTCGATTCATCCAGAGGATTTTGTTTTTTCTTCCCCCCTATTATTTTTTTTTTTTTTTTTTTTTTTTTGAGAAATATGGACTAAGCATTAGAATGACTGTACCATCCTAAACGGAAATAAAATAAATAAATAAATAAATTCCACGCACTGGGTTTTGGATATTATTTATGTGCCAATTCATTGTTGGGATTTCACGTGTCATGATTGTAGGGGAAAATATCACAAAAATTAGTTCACATGGGGAAAGTTCAATGGTAAGTTCTTTACCAATTGAACTAAGAGTTACTAGTTAGAATCCCTTCGGCATTACCTTTTAGTTCAGATAGGGTGAGTTAGGCGCTCTCAGTGAGGAATACTTACTACCATCCAAAAAATAAAATAAAATAATAACATGATAACTACCTTGAAGATATCTCCAAACATCCCTTGGAGGGGATTGCTACGACGTACTCCATAGAACTTCTCCGCAATTGCATCTAGCAACTGAACCATAAGTTGTGTTAGGACTTGAGGAAATGAACTACAGATCAAGACAGCACAGAATAAGGTATTTTTTTTGGCAAAAATCTTTATACGTATCAAAAAAAGAGAAAGGATTGTTCAATACACGTATTTAAAGTTTTGAGAACGTCAAAGAATCTACAATAACGGGGAGGGGGATGTTGCTCCTTAGATGTATCTAAAAAGAGATAATATTGTTCGATACACATTTTTGAGGAATTTGTTTTAAGAACATCAAAAAATCTACAACATACAAGAGAGGAGATGTCGCTCCTTGGGTTGAACTAAGCTGGCAAATGGGCAGATTTTGGTTAGGTCAAAATGGAATATGTCTAAATGGGCTAAAACCAATTATACTCATTTGTTAGTAGGTCATTATTAACCGGGTTAGATACATGTCTTCTAGAACCCATGAACCCAAATTCAACCCATTTAGCAATAATTAGCTTAAACAGTCAAGTACCCTAAGTAAAACCCCAATTCATCACCGATGACTGACCCTAATATAATATATATATATATATATAGACAAAAAGCATTTATCTACATGAAATTGATTTTGCAAGAAGCTTGAATAATCAACAGACTATGCAGTTTGATGATTAGTTTGGATTTGGTTCATTCATGGTGTTGATTTTCCAAAGGACTATTTTGACTTTTGGTTTGATTTGATTTGAATAGTTGAGCTTCGAAGAAGAATGGCAGGAATAGCTATAGTTTTAGATCTGCTACAAAAATCTCCAAACTGGAATGACCAAACCTTACACTCAAAGTTGTTAAAATCAAAATTCTACTTAAAATTGGTGAAGGGGTCTAAAAAATCGTACCGTAAAATCGAATCATAAAATCGTAAAATTTTACTCAATGCCTAAAAAATGAAAAGATAGTCTATTATGTTACAACTCTTCATTTAAAACACTTCCATTTTTTTCTTTTTGACAAGTAAAAAATTTTATTAATAAGTGAAGAGAGCAAAGACATGCATCAAGAAAATGGCATACAAAAAACTTTACTCATATCAACAAAACGAATCCTCAACAAAATTCACAAAAGATTCTATATGTGATTCTATACTCCTTTTATCCAACTACACAGTTGAAATCTATAAAATATTTGGTATGACCTATACCATTGAAATTAAAATACTAATTTCATTTTATCTTAATTTTTTGTAAGAGTTGAAATATATTTGTAATATTTTATTATAGGTCTCTTAGTTTCCATCCTAACTATATATTTAATTTATAATGGTCAATTTAGTAGAACAATGCACATGATCCTCAACTAATATAGCAAAGAAATAATAGTGTTATAGAATAAAAAAAAATCTACAAAATATTGTGGCCTATCACTCGAAAAAAAAAAAAAAAAAAAAAACATAAAAGTCTATTTTATTTGACAAAATTATACAAAAATTAGTTAATTTTTAAAAATCAATAAAATCGCCGATAAAATAGAGATTTTATTGATTTTACATTCCAAAATCGAGATTTTACTTATTTTACTCCTATTAAGATTTTACATAAAATTGAACTAGTTTTCTTACTCTAACATCTTAAAATCGTAAGACTTAATGATTTAAATCGGGATTTTGATAATATTGCTTACATTCACACAATTTGTCCTCAGCCTCACTTACAGTTTCCACTGTTGTCAGTACCCTCTTCACCTAAACACTATCGATGGTGTCACTGCTCTCGACTTCAGGAATGATAGTCTTCCAATTAGGATTTTCATGAAGGGTTTAATATAATCAGATAATATAATCGGATCGTTAATGGGTATGTATCGTAGCCCAATTAAACCCATTTAACAATTGGGTATTTTCTCCTCCACAATAAGACCTATTTAATTATTTTAATTGAACAAAAACCATCTATTTTTAGTTTAATTGGGCTGATTCATAGGTATGTACCAAATTTGCCAGCACTAGTTTGAACCCAATCACCTAAGCATGGGGATGCCACTTTTGTTTGGTCTAGCCACTTCATTTTTTTTTTTTTAAAGAATTAGAATATTCTGCATAACATTCAATCTTGGACTTAAAAAAACATGCACCTCTTTAAATGAAGGATCTCTTTCAATGCTGGACTTGTAAGCCTGTCTCAACATATTAAACAAGGGCAAAGCATCTCTCTGCAACCTGTGTTGGAAAGGACATTGAAAAGCCAACAAATCTAATTAGTTGCATCCATAATAAGCTCAAGAATAAGCCAATCTTTATTTTGATTTTTAATTTTTCATAAGAATAAGCCCATCTGTCTTTCAAAAAGTGACGCATAAGCAGAAAAATAAAATGCTAACTCAGGCAGTTATTGTTCTACCCGAAACTTAGAATATCATAAATATATGTTGAGTTTGACAAGTAAATAGCTCCAGGCAATATGTATTTTTCTGTTATGCATACAGCCACACAACCACGACCACTAGATAAATATATGGGTAAATTACAATTTGCATCCCTTCACTTTGCACTAAATCTCACTTAGAACCTCACATCTTAATTGTGACAGTCACCCCTCAATACTTAATTGTTTGTAATATTGACCTTGTACAATTCTTTGTTTACAAAATTAATGGAAAATGGTGACGTGAACTTATACTTTTTCCTCTTATGTATAATAGTATGTGAATGACCCAGTCATATTTTCCATCTTTTTATATTATACAACAAATTTAAATTCACACCTCCCCTAACGCACCCGCGTGCAAGAAACTCGTCTTACTCTCACTAGTCTTCGAAACTTTCTTCACAGGCCACCAAACCTGCACTCCACCCCTCCCCCCTTCTTCCTTTTTTCCCCCCTCTAACTACTTCCACTCATGGCAAACCATCAGACCAAACCCTTGTATCTTTGCAATTCTCCTTTTCTAAACTCCCTGTGCATGTGTAAAATTCCTCAACATGTCATATAAACCTTGGAGACAAAGGGCAGCAGCAACATATGATTTCAAGTTCCGTTTGCGTCAAATTCAACACCCAAGCAACCACCAAGAATGCTTATTGATTACCCTGTGTATCTAATTAATTGAGTTTAATTTGACCTTAATGAAGAAGTATTTTGAGAACCAAAATAGAGGAGGAGAAGAGAAGATAACAGGAGTTTGGTTAGAGGTGGAAGATATAGTTGGTCAATGAAGATGATTGTAATCTGATCAAAAATATTAATTGTAGCATTGGCCAGCAAACAGTACATCTTCCCGTAGAGAGAATACAAGTGGGATGGGGGTACATGTAGGCCACAAAATTATGGGGGTAGATTAGGCAAGGGATTAGCTGGAAAGCAATCTAGGGAAGGGGATGGGGGATTTGCACACAAAGGAAGTTTTACAAGAAAGGGAGGGATTGCTAAGTTGCGCCAGTGGGTGTTATGGATGTGCAAACGTCAGGTTGGGTAGGGTCCACCTCAAACTATCACAAGCTTAGAATTTCTCGACCTCAGATCGTGCGGCACTTAGACAGTCAATCCCATTTTGTATCACTAAGTAAGTTTAACTCTTTGCTAGGAAGCGAAACACTCACAAAGGAAGGAAGGAAGCAAGATACACGAGAGACTTTAGGAAAACACTCCACTAACTTGAAGGCTTGGAACTTGGATCATGGATCATTACAAACGAACCCTACACATCCTCATTTATAATTTTACACTGGAAGGTAAAGATTATTCCAAGCGGATTGTGGAGAATTTACCTCTAAGCTCCTTCACAAAAATATCTAGATATTTAATTTAAACTTCCAATGGAAGCTTCCCCTACATTCTAGAATATTCTATCACTCTCTATATTTATGTACAATAGTCTAGAATATTAATGACACCTCCTAAAAACTCTACTAGGTTCTATAATATTATAGAGACACCTAGAGCACTCTCGTGGCTTCTAGAAAATTTTGGACTATACTAGAAAATCCCTGAACCCTCTAGAACACTTTGGACCAATCTAGGATAGTCTAGAACACTAATAGAAAAATCTAAAACACCCTAGATAATTCTTGAACTATGCAATGCCAGCGTCCAAATTAGCTTTCTCGAACGCCCAACATGATCTAAGGTGGTGGGTCATGACAAAACAAAAAACCAACCTGATATTTTATTGTTTTCAAAATTTTGGACCCCAAAGTAATTCGATCCTCCTACTGACACAAACCAAACTAACCCAACCTTGGTCAGATTGGATCCATAGTATGCTAGTTAGTTTTATGTAAATTCAAAAAAAAAAAAAAAAAAAAACAAAACGATTTCAAGTTGGATCGGATTAGGTCATAGAATATAGTTGGTACAAGAATTGAACCGAATGGACTGGGCTAATGAATGACCAAGAATGATGTAGAACAGTTAGCCGTAAATTATTTGGAAGGCCTAGGCCACATAAAGGATTCCAAGAAGAAGAGCTAGTTTAATTGTCCTTATTTTATTAGTTGCTTTCATTAATAATTAGGGACTTAAATGTCTTCTTTTCAATATTTAGGACCAAGAGTGCAATTGCTTTTTATTTTAGTGCATTTTCGTAATTTGTGTAATTAGCCTATAAAAGGCTGAATTTTTCAGCCTTTAGGATACTTTTTTGGATCATATTTAAAAGTTTTGAAATATTATTCAGGAAAATCCTAATTTTTCTTTGTCTTGTTGTGTGCTTTTGAGCGATACATATGAGGATTCAATGAGTTGAATCTACATTGATTGTTCGTGAAGACTTCCGTTTTGCGTCAATTGGTATCAGAGCCAGGCATCTCCTCACTCTCTGGCATATGAATGCGAATGGAGGAGACACAACGTCCGCTGTTGCGCATGACATGGAGTAGTTGAAGGCATCCTTTGCCAATCAACAACGGGAATTTACAAAAGTTCGTTAAGAACTAGTAGAGATCCAAAGATTACTCGTCGGCATAGACCTCTGCGCCAATTACTGTCAATCCATAGCAGTTGGGGGAGTTGCCCGAAACACTAGTTAAACAAGCTTATCAAAGGAGGAATAGAGGTGATGAGGCAGTGCTGGCACACCCAGGGCTCAACCTAGAACCCTGGGAAGAAGCCCAGGAAGGGCCAACACACCAGGCAGCAGCTAATGGGGCTGGGGTAGCCTTAGAACAGGTGGCCAGACATGAAGGCATTACCACAACTCCTTGAACAATTCTGATGAAGATAATGAACAAGAAAACCATGCTCAAAACTCACAAAACCTAGAGTTTGACCCTAGAATTCATTATAGAAATTTTGAAAATCCTTACATCCAAAACTTCAACCCAGAAAGGCCACCAGCAGCCAGCAGGAGAGGCCCAGGCCACTGGCACCTGTAGCAGCCCCTATGGCAACATCTAGAACTGCACAAGGAAGTTGTCCAGCAGGACTATGGCCAGCGGCAGCAGGACTATGGCCAGCGGCAGCCCTTCCAAAACTTAGAATTTAGCCCCAGAAATTTCCAAAACCGAGAAAATCACACCATAAATTTTCAAAATCCAGAAAATTAGCCCAAAAATTACCAGACCAGAAAATCATAATTTCCAGCACCATAGACCGATACAAAGACCCGACATGGCTTGGGAATAATTTTCTGATACTGACTTTGACCCTGAAATTGACCAAAACCAACCCATCCCATAGTCAAGAAACCAAAGAAACTAAGATGAATACCACCTAAAAGCTGACATTCCAACCTTCAATGGCAATATGCAAATTAAGGAATTTTTGGACTGGCTTTCAGAGGTTCAAAGTTTTTTGAGATGATGGAAATACTAGAAGACTGAATGGTGAAGTTAGTGGCTTATTGATTGAAAGTGGAACAACTGTATGGTGGGATCAATTGTAAAGGGGTAGGCAACAAAAACAGAAGATGCCTATTCGCACATGGAGGAGGATGCAACAATGCCTCAAAGGGAGATTTCTTCCACTAGGCTACAAGCAATACTTGTTCAAACAATATAATAACTGCGTTCAGGGAGGTAAATCTATATTTGAGTACACAACTGAATTTTGTAGACTTGCTGCTAAGAATGATTTGCAAAAGGATGAACAACAAAAGGTGGCGAGGTATATTAATGCGTTGAGGGCAAGTATTAGGAAGAAAATTGGCATACAATATCTATGGACAGTAGAGGAGGCACACAATATGGCCTTAAAGGCCAAGTTGCTAGAAAAGTTTAGCGGGAGGAGAATGTCGGAATTTTACAAGAAAATTGGGGAGTAAAGGTTTTTTTGAAGAAAAGGAAAGACACCACAACATACCACTTCAGATCAGCTAAAACATCTCAACGTGGGGTAAGAACTTCTAATAATAGTACAAGAAGTAGTGGTCAAAAGGGGAACACTAGCCTTGTTCCCAGTAAAAGTTAAGCTCCCTCAAGATAAAGTTCAGACGTTAAATGTTTTCGGTGCGGGGTAGTTGGGCACCGATCCAATGAATGTCCAAGCAAGAGGCCTGTAAATTTAATTGATGGGGAGGATGATACTAGAGAGAAGAAGGATGAACCTATTGAGTTTGAGAAGGAGTTTGATGATGCGGCAGATGAAAATGAGTTGGAGGATAAGAGACTTGAATGAGGAAGAACTTAGTGGACACTTGGGCCATGACAAAACTATTGCTCTATTGGAGGAGATGTATTATTGGCCATAGCTTAAGCGGGATGTTGGTAACTATGTGAGGAAATGCTATGTTTGTCAAACTTCTAAGGGCCAATATCAGAATACCGAATTGTACACCCCTACATGTTCCCAATGATATTTGGGAAGATTTGTCTATGAACTTTATGTTAGGTTTGTCTCGCACCCAGAAGGGTGTAGATTGTGTGTTTGTGGTAGTGGACAAGTTTTCAAAAATAGCTCATTTTATCCCCTGTAGGAAGACTTCTGATGCCTCCCATATAGCTCGATTTTTTTTTTCTTCTCAAGAGATAGTCAAGTTGCAAGGAATACCCCAGTCCATTACTTCTAACAGGGACACCAAATTTCTTAGCCATTTTTGGATGACCCTTTGGTGGGTGTTTGATACCTCCTTGAAATTCAGTAGCACATGCATCCTTAGACAGATGGCCAAATGAAAGTGGTGAATAAAACTTTGGGGAATTTGGTGAGGTGCGTATGTGGGGATTCATACCCTACCTCAGGCGGAGTTTGCTTACAATAATGCAGTGAACAGCCTATTGGAGTGTCACCCTTTTCCGTGGTACACTGCAAGCAACCACGGCATGCTTTGAACTTGGTGAAGTTGCCCAAGGGTGTGGGGAATGGTTTGGCCGATTCGGAAACCCAGATTTTTTTGTTTAATGTGTGCAAGTACCCAGCAGCTGGAGGAGGAGCACCACCAAAGAAATTTTCAGCAATTGCGGAGAACATGGCACATCAATTTCAAGACATCCAGAAGGCAGTTCATGAGAAGCTAAAAGCCACAAATGCCAAGAATAGAGCAACAGCCCACAAGCATCACCGTTTCAAAGCTTTCAAGGAAGGGGACACCGTTATGTTCTTTCTACGCAAGGAGCGGTGTCCAGTCGGTTCTTACAACAAGTTCAAGCCTAGAAAATATGGCCCTTAACAAGATCATCAAGAAGATTAATGACAATAACTACGTGATTTAATTGCTGCCAAACATAGGAATCTCAAGGAGTTTCAATGTAGCTGACATACACAAGTTCCATGAGCAAGACGAGCACATCTATCCGGACATTAACTCGAGGACGAGTTCCATTTTAAGGGGAGGAGACTGATGTAGAACAGTTAGTCCTAAATTATTTAATTATTTGGAAGGCCTAGGCCACATGAAGGATTCCAAGAAGAAGAGCAAGTTTAATTGTCCTTATTTTATTAGTTACTTTCAATAATAATTAAGGACTTATTTGTCTTCTTTTCAATATTTAGGACTTAAAGTGCAATTTCTTTTATTTTAGTGCATATTCATAATTTGTGTACTTAGCCTATAAAAGGCGCTGAATTTTTCAGCCTTTAGGATACCTTTTTGGATCATCTTTAAAAGTTTTAAAGTATTATTCAAGAACACCCTAGTTTCTCTTTGTCTCTTTGTGTGTTTTTGAGTAATATATGTGAGGATCAAGATTCAATTGTTCGTGAAGATTGCCATTTTGCGTCAAAGAACCGAACTAAATTCCTAATATAATTGAAGGTCAGGTTGGTTTGGTTTTTGGGTCTCTCGAAATCTAGTGTGCAACCCTAGTGGGTGGTAAAGGTGGATAGTGGTTGGGAGGCGCATCAAGACAGAACTAGGTACTAAGGAGCGTTAAGCAGTAGCCAAAGATGGAAATAGGGTGGTGACTTACTGAGGTTAGCAAGGACTGGGAAAGGGAAGGGAATGGTGTGGTTGGGTCATGGCAGATTTGGGTGGCAGGGTCAGAAATCAAAAAGGAAGAGAACATAAACACAGAGAAAGAAGAAAGAATGGGAGCTTCAGCCGGAGGAAGCAGAAAAATACGATTGTCGTTTTTATATTACAGTCAGAAGTACAAAAAAATAAAAAGCAATTATATTAATTACCTTTTTCTGTTTAGAATTGTTACATAATGAGGTAAAAATTCCTATCAGCTACATGTAAGCCCATCTAACAGAAGTTCCTTTTTTTTTTTTTTTTTTTTTTTTGACAAGTAATCAAGATTTCATTAAAGCAGCATCAAGAAAATGGTAGCAGAAGGTCAATATAGAGAGAGAAAAAAATTGTATTTAGGGTGCTAATTGTAACAATCCAAAAAAAAGGGGGTATCAATTGCAAGGGGGTAAAATGTAGTTTGCCCTAAATTATACAAATCCAGCTTTCATTACATATGTTGATCAGTAGTGAGCTAGTTTAAATGTACCAGTTGCAACATTTCTTCTGCAATTTATTTTTTTATGTTTTGAATAATAATAGTTGCCAAGACAAATCTGAATAAAACATTGCACTGCTAAGGTTATTGTTTTCCATTGATGTATTCATGTTATGAAGTTAAGGAAAGTGAGCCTTCAAGGATCACAATAACAATTCATAAGTATGTAGCCTATCTTTAATAAATAGCAATATTATCAGCAAAACCATTCATCCTAACACCCATATAGTGGGTACGCATCCTTATCTCAGAAGAAGAAATTCAATTGTACTAAATTGCATAAACAAAAGAATTGTAAAACTTACGTCTGCATAAGGTAATTGATAAATTGGATCAGATCTGATTGTGGGAATTCAAGCTCCTTAGCTTTTACTTGCTGTTTTATCTCATCCATAAGATGGTAAGCATCTCTCAGGTTGCCGAGAGATAAGTACCTACACCATTAAAAAAAAAAAAAAAAGAACACTGAATCTAATTGAATGTGAAAGCTAACATAGCAAGGAACTGTCGAAAAACACAAAAGGACACCATCTAATGTAACTGTAACATCAAGCATATTATGGCATGGTTCTGCAGAGCCCCCGTGCTCATAAATCTTATGTTCTGCAATATCAACCATCCTCTTTTAGCCCCGAAGGGGTAGCTCAGATGGCAAGTTGGTTTGCTCCCCACGTTGTCCACTCAAGTTTGATTCCTTCTACTCAACCGGGGTGTGCAAGGGGGGCGGTGCGCATACCCCCGGTTTACCCATCAGCTAAATGGTCCGTTGAGGACTTTGATAAACCGGTGGGGTTTCGGATTACCAAAAAAACAAAAAACCAAAAAAAAATAAAAAAAGAAAGAGAAAAACCATCCTCTTTTATCCACTGGGTTAATGTGATGAACCCATCTCTAAATGTTTGGTTGGTGAGAAAATAAAGGAAAATATGAGAAAATAAAAGGGTTTGAATTAAATTCGAGAGTAATCCAAAACTCTCCCAAATGAGAAATTAATCACATTGAAAATTCTTCTCTATTCCCCTCTTTCTTACAATACTCTCTTATTTATAAATTTGATTACAACAACTAAATCAACTAACTAACAATATCCTAACTAACTAATTTGAAACCCTAACTAACTAATTACCAACTAAATTGGGTTTATAACAATTCCAACCCCCTTAAAAATTGACTTTGTCCTCAAGGTCAAAATATAACTATTGGAATTTTTACAACACAAGATTTTTTTTTTTTCAGTCCCAAATCTCGAACACCCAAAATAACCCTTCAAATTCAGTTTGTGCCACTAACCCACCAACCCAGCCCGCTTCACCATCTTAAATGATCCAACCCATCTTCTTGCCTTGTCCATTGAACTTCCCTTATATTGAATAAAGCTTCCGCTGGACGCTTTCATATGCTAACCAACAGTCTCTCATTAATACAAGGTTGGTTTCCATTAACCTCTTCAAGTCCTTGCCGCACTGGCACCTATACGTGGACCACGTGTTTGTTGAAGCATCAGCGTTGTTCCCCTGGTTCATCTTCAGGAACTCGACGAAATTGAAGGGGTAACAAGGGTTCTACTTGGACTCGAGGTGAATCTTGACTGCGGGTCAGTCTTGGAGGCACCAGCGTCAACCTTGGACTTGAAGTAGTGCTCCTCGGCTAACACCTCTCCCCTCTTTTTTTTCTCTATCTAAAAATTTCCAAATTCTCTCTCTCTCTCTCTCTCTCTCTCTCCACATCCTTTTCAATATTCAAGATTGAAACCCTGACTGTTTCACCACCCGGATCGAAAATCACAAGCACTTTATCACCATAAAATTCATAAGATGATAGAAGCTCTCGCACCTTTAATTCGACCAATCGAAGTAATTCTTCGTCATCAAACTGATTCTGCTTGTTGAGGAAAACTACCATCTCTGCAACACTGACTTGTTTGTCGAGGAGGATGCATTCTTTGACTTTAGGTATGAGGCTGTCGGCGCCAAATATGATGAGGATTGCACCGTCTATTTGGGCAATGCCAATAACGAGATCGTTCTTCTCTTCATTCTTTTTAAGCTGAGGATGCGAGGAAGAGATTAGAGAAATCAACGGATTAATTTCTCCGGCTCATACAATCTTAGGGCTGTTCTTTGGTTCATTCTTCTCAGGAAGTTTGATTTTCATTTGGCTCTTGGTATCATGTTGAGAAGAATCTTCTCCAAATTCTTGATTTTCAATCCCCATTGACTTCATGAGTTTGCTTATTCTTTCGCTGATTTCTTGTTGATTTTGTAGAAATTCTTCATGGTCATTCTGAATCCCCAACGATTTCATGAGTTTGATGATTCTTTCATTGAGTTCTTGTTGGTTTTGTAGAAACTCTTTATAGCCTTCAAAGCCTGTATCAGTTTCCTCTTCCACCATTGTTGAATCTTGAAAATTTTCACCAGTAAAGTGCTTTGATACTAATTGTGATGAACCCATCTCTGAATGTTTGGTTGGTGAGAAAATAAAGGAAAATACGAGAAAATAAAAGGATTTGGATTAAATTCGAGAGTAATCCAAAACTCTCCCAAATGAGAAATTAATCTCACACTGAAAATTCTTCTCTATTCCCCTCTTTCTTACAATACTCTCCTATTTATAGATTTGATTACAACAACTAAATCAACTAACTAACAATATCCTAACTAACTAATTACCAACTAAATTGGGTTTATAACAGTTAAGTTCTTAGAAACACCCACCAAATGTTCATAATTTATTCAACTATCCCTCAAGTAATTGAGATAACCTAGAACCAACACTATTATCGTTTTCTCAGGTACAAATCTACCCATAGCGTAGACTTGATCAATCACCACCTTTGCAATCAAGAAATTTGAAATTTGAGAAGCATTAAGGTAAGTAAGTCTTGAGAGCCAACTTTGTAGCACTGAACAAGCACAATGTCATCTTAAACCTGGAGGCAAGGATCCAACTGTGAATTGTACTTACAGCAGAATGGCCCTCGCAATGGCTAAATCATCTTCATCTGGATAACACTGCAAGTTGAATAAGTACGAGTTTAATGCATTTACAATCAAATAAAAAAGCAATCATTATAAATGACGCTATGAAACTTGGCACAACAATCCAATTAATCAACATAAGCAGAGGTATTAAGTCGATCTAGAGTCTGTAGACTCCAAAAGTTATATCCAACAGTAATATCAATGGAGACAACAGTAATTCTATAACCTTATTCAATAAAAACAGATAACAAAAAAATTGCAATTTGTTTCCACGGGATGTTTTGATGAGTAAAGTTAATGAACTCTAGTATCTTCATGGTTGACTTCAATAAACAGATATATTTGGAATCAGAAACCTAACCTTGCCCATAAAATCAACTAGTATTGAAGCAAACTTTCCAGGGTTTTTCCCTCGAACAAAATGATAAGATGCTCTAGCCATGTCCTACAAAGCAGCATTATATTGATATCAATGTACCATTAAACCCCTAGAGCCAAAAAAATGCAACACAACAATTGAAATTGGAACATAAAGTTCAGTGCAAAGTAAATTGCAACAAACTAGAACCAGAATGTTGTTCACATATCAAGGCCAATGTCACAAAACTGGTAAATCTATTTTTCAAAGTTTAAAAGGCAAAAATTTATCACCCTAAATAGAGCCATGGGGGAAGACACCTTAAAGGAAATAGAGCAAATAATGATAAAAACCATCACCACAGTGATGTCCAGTTCAACCTTGCAATCAGTTGTTTAAAAGTCATCATAGTACCCGAAATTTCAAAGCTACTAATCAAAATGCAGTTTTCAACATTTTCATTTTCAAATCAACAAGATATCATTTCAAGAACCTGATGGACAATCTCCTCATAAGCTCACAGAGAATCAGAAGAGAATCATCTCAAATAAAAAGAACCATGAGATGACCCTTTTCCAATGATACTTGAAACCGAAAAGAATGATCCAACTCCCTGTAGATATCTTAGCAAGTGCTAACTGAAGCAATGTGCTGGAGCACTGCTTCTATTATGGAGTTCACATCTATTGATTAAATGTGTGTGATGTAGGACAAGATGAAAGCAAGTTAGGTTAAGATCAAGAAGAAGAAGAAGAAGAAGAAGAAGAGGAGGAGGAGGAGGAGGAGGAGGAGGAGGAGGAGAAGAAGAGGAAGAACGAACGAAGCAGCAGCAGCAGCAGGGAGCAGAGTTTTATCAATAATCATTCAATAATAATACCTCTGTTAACCCTAATTAGGGTTTAAATAATAAAACTCATGGGCCAAAACATAAAGGCCTACAATAAAATAAACTGTATACTAATAAGAATCAAAACAAATGGGTCCAAATAACCTCTAATAAAATAAACTCAATATTAATAAAGCCCAAAACAAATGAGTCCAAATAATAAATAAAATAACAATAAAAATAAATAAATATGTAGACTAATGTCCTTATCAACTCTCCTAGGCTCATAAGAACTCGACTCCATCGAGTTAAAAACTTACACACTAGTATCTGCTCACATTTTCCACTTGATAAGACATCTTCGGAGTTGAAGGAAAATGAGGTCCTCAACATTGAACACAAATAGACATTGTTGAAGAGGTGGAGGAACTAGAACAGGCATGAAAACATCGCCATAACCTACAAATAATAGTTGAGGCCCAAAAATGCCTCGACAAGGTGACAAGTTCTCCACATTGCAATTTACGACAAAACTCATATCACATGGCAAAGTGGAAAAAAAAAATTGCATTGAGACTAGGATCATAAAGGATATAAAATGGCCTAATATCTTAGGCATGCAAATTTTGACAGGACGATATGGGATAGTAAGTAAGCAATACATAAGTCATCAGTGAGTTACAACTGTTAAAGTCTTTATTACCATCAATAATATAAGTAGGAAATTTATAATAATTATTACTCAACCCGATGTTTCATTTAATACCAGTATTATCGAAAACAGGTAGAATACATGGTTAAGAACAAATGACGAGTGATGATGCAAGTGAACTTGTCAAATTAGAAACTCTCAAAAACGGAAGAATTGGAAGAAAGTCAATGATATCGACAGAACAGTGGTAAGACATGCTACACACAACTTGTAAGAAAAACTGTTCAACTTATGCAAGAACGTCTCTGTTATGTACTAGAAGTGTGGACTCATGCAATTCAATGATCTCATGGAAGAACAACTTGGACATAGACTCAAAGAACTCCCAACTGACGAGATCAATAAATAAATCTCTTGAGATGTTTAAATAATGTTTCCAAAACAAGTAACCATCACCAATGATAAAGTCTATGCAAACTCGACGGTCATTACTCATAACAACCTCAAATAAACCAATAAAATCAAGGCAAGATGATAGTGAAATCGAATCAACCACTTCAGATGCATTTTGAGGATTTGGTGACTCGTCATGATCAAAGGATAAATTAACTGTTAAAAGATAAGAATCAATAATAGAATCATAAGTGCCAATAGAAATTATAGAGACACTAGGTCCAAGAGGTGGACACTGCAACTCAATGATTTGTACATCAAAAGATAATATAGAAATATGATAAATAACTTCAGGAGTGCCACTAGATGAAGCGAATGTAGAAGAGACTGCTATAGAAGTAGGATATGAAGCCTCCAAATGGTCATTTAGTTGATGAACATACAGAGTCAGATGAAAAGAATGTGAAGCACCAGACACTTGGGAAAGTATATGCTGAGTATCAAGAGAACTATTCTACAACATAGACTCATGAGACTAAAGTTCATAATATTTTTCAATCTCTAAAGCTTTAGAGTAAGCTTCATTTAAGGCCTTATGAGCGTATCACTTAACCTTCTCACGAATGCAAGGCCTTAGACCAAAGACAAATCTACTGATGACACAAAACTCATTTTGAAAGTTAGACCACTTTCTAAGAGTTAACTTTCAAAATGAGTTTTAAATTGATCAAAATACACATCAACAAAAAAATGCTCATGTTTAAAGCGCATTAACTGAGACTATGCCTTATCCCTAAAACTTTTAGGAACAAAACGATCACTCAATTTCTTTCATCACGGCCCACAAAGTAACAAGTCTATAGTATAACTTGACTATTTGCCAATACTCTCTAGCATAATTGGTCAATCTTGTTTTGACCAAACAAATACATTGGTCATCAAATAGGTCATGATAGTCAAAAATATATTCAATATCATGTATCCAATTAAGAAAGACATGAGGATCGATAGTGCCACTAAAATAAAGAGGATCTTTGACATGAGTTTGACAAATAGAATGAAATCTTAACTTATTACTCCAATGTGATTGATTTTCAAAATTCATGGTAAAAGGATGGGAGCAATTTTTTTTTCCCCCAAATGCTGATATTAAAGAAAACTGAAAAAGAGAGTAATAAAAATATAAAATCCTAATATGCTTAAAATAGGAATGATGAATCTAATAAATAAAACTCAACAAATAATTTAGGCAAGCAACAGGTGAATGATTTTTTTTTTTTTTTTTAAAATGGGCAACAATTAACTAATTCAAAAAGAACTAGGAACTAGGATAAATGAAACAAATGGGCAAAGTTTAAGTTCAAATTTATGCAATTCATATTGCCATATGATACAAGCGTTTATCATAATTAACAATGAGATAATTGTACCTCAATCCAAACCTTTGCTCCAACCTATGTGAAGTGCCCATTTTTAAAATGACTGAATAGGTAGTTAGCTGTTCTGTTGGCTTGGAATCTACAAAAAATATAATCTGAAAGGTTCTGAACAAATTTTGGACATTACTGAAAAGTCACCAGAGCTTCGTCGGAAGTCACCGAAGGGAGGCGACGCCAGTGGTGGTGTTCGCCAAAGTTCAGTGTCACCGGAACTTCACAAAAGTGGATTTGCTAAATTATTGCCGACGTAACGCGAATGGCTAGGGTTTTACACTACGTGGCGGCTAGGGTTTTAGACTATGATAGCAACTAGGATTTGGAGCTCTCGATAGTGAATAAAATTCTAATTTGAGAAAGTTTAGTGATTGAGATTTTACTCTAATACCAAAGTTGATGTGGGAAAAAATGAAAGTAAGTTAGGGTAAGATTGAGAAGAAGAAAAGAAGAGGCCAAGAAGAAGAGGAAGAAAAAATGCAACAGCAACAGAGAGCAGAATTTTATCAATAATCATTCAATAATAATATCTCTGTTAACCCTAATTAGGGTTTAAATAATAAAACTCATGGACCAAAACATAAAGATCTATAATAAAATAAATTTAATACTAATAAAGCTCAAAACAAATAGGTCTAAATAACCTCTAATAAAATAAACTCAATATTAATAAAGCCCAAAACAAATGGGTCCAGATAATAAATAAAATAATAATAAAAAAATAAATATGTAAACTGATGTCCTCATCGGTATGTCATCTGAAGCAGTAGTTCCATTAGCAGTTTGGAAGTAGATAAATGGCACTAAATTGGGGGGGGGGGGGGGGACTGTTTGATATGTGTTGAACTATTAAATTGAATAGAACACTAAAATAGAAGAAAGGGAAATAAGTGAAATAACTTGATACATCCAAATTATACTTAATTACGCAAAAAAAAAAACTTGATACTTGGGGGTGCACTAAATAGGGGAAAACTGTTTGATGTATATTAAACTATTAAATCAATTAGCACACTTAAATAGAAGAAAGGGAAATAAGTGAAATAACTTGATACTTGGGGGTTAGATATCTGTAGGCACACCTACCACCTCAGGCGATTCAGAATATATGTATTCAGCTAGCATATCATGTAGTTCCGGGGATCCAGTCCTATAAGCTCCAAATTCAGCAGACCACCTTGTAACAAAAGAACAGTTATCTTCCATTTGCACCAAACAACAGAGTCAATATAAACATAGTAAAGTTCAGTATTCACACATACCCACACAAACACCCATGGACTTTGAAAAACAGAAACATAAAAAGAACAGAATAAAGTAGCAAGATAAACAATATACACAATGTTACAACTTTATTTGCAGCAAAGGCAAAAAGGTAGCTTACAGAGAGGAAACGCCCCATATTAAGGCATTATTATTTAAAAGATACACATCTTCCCCACACAGGTTTCTCTTCTTTTTAAATACTTCCAACACATTTTAGCCAGATCCCACCCCGTCACATATTAAGTTAAACCTCCATGTGCTGCTAATTTAATCAATGACAAATCTCAGATAACCCATGCAATGCAAGCTAATCCATACAACTTTGACAAGAATGCATTATTGGGAGGAGTGATATCATCCGAGTGATAGCATCCAAACCATGAGTAATGCATCGTGACAGTGTAGAACAAAACTACCGTGTAAGTAGAAATAATAAAGACATACATGATTTGATAGAGTTCAAAAAAGAAAATGATTAACCAAGTGGAATGGAGAAAAAAATCCATGTCGCTGATCCATTTAGTTAGGAAAAAGCTAAATTGAGTTTGAGTTGAGCTGATTTGTATATTCAAGCATACAAGATGATTATACAACCAAAAAGATTTTCAAGAGTGGATGTCTCAACAATCAACATAACCAGTATCATGCGGAAAATCACCACGCTTTTAATCAACAAATAAAACATAAGCAGAGAAAAAGTCATACCTAATAGCAGCTTTTAAAAATGACGAGCAGCCCTCCACACGTGTTTTAGCCGCTGCAAGAGCTTCAGAAAGTTTTTGCATATCATCATCACCCCCTAAGTCCAAGTGCTGTGGCACAGGAATTCTAGGAAACTTCATGTAGATTTTCCTGACACGGTCTACATTGAATATTTTTTCATAATCAAAAAGAGAGGCACTATCAGAAAAGTTGGATAGATCAAACAAACAAAAATGGTATCAAGGATTTTTATGCTCTACAATATCCAGTCAAAATATAGGATTCTGATTTTAATTTCGGCTGAATCAGACTAATATATGAAGTACCTAACAACTTTTTAAGGAGAAAACTAATTGTTAAACTTCCTGAGCAGCCCTTTGACAACAGTAACAAAGTAGAGAGAGACAAAAGGGGAAATTTTGTCTACATAGCTCTTGATTTAACCAACAACAGTTTCTATTTTCCAATGCTAATTTGTAACTGTAGTCTTTAACATGTTCATAGCCATAGGATAAAATTATATGCCGATATTTGATAGCCATAAGATCAAATTATATGCCAACATTCAAAAAGCATAAGCACCTTAAACTTTTTCTCGAAGAAGACTTGTTTTCATTAAGTCAATCTGAACATCAATCCCACTATGAGTCTCATTGGATCAGTGATGTAAAATTCTAAATTATGCCAAGAGAACAAGTAAAAACTAATCCGTCGAGAATGTTAAACAATAAGCACAGGTAAAAACTAATCCGTCAAAAATGTTCAGCGATAAGCATTTAATCCATCATATAATTCCATTATATAATCATTGGCAGTATAATGCACTTCTCTGTATACATTTGTGGGTATTTGGGCCACGTCAACCATACCCGTGTTGCATCAACACCCAAAAGAAGCACCAGGAAGAAGCCCCCATGTGATGCCGCCACGAGGGGATCTCTAGCAGGGGGGCCCATCTGCAGCTAGCTCCTCATTGGACCACTGCATGTATTTGTTGGGCCTGGAGCAAAGTTCAAGAATTTCCTCAGTAGGGATCTTCACTCACTCACTAGCGGGATCATTGGGAACTCATGATTTGGTTACTAGAATCAAGGGATTCAATGAGTCTCCCTCAACCGGTCTAGAGAGAGATCACCAAGAATTGTTCATACCATATAAAGTTACACCAACACAGGGTTGGATCTCTGTTAGGCAGATGTAGCCCATGCCCTAAAGGACTCCTCTTAGCCCTATATATATAAATATATATATCCATCTCTCTCTCAAGGAGATCATTATCACTACTATCATCAGAATCATCATCTCCCCTTGTGATCTCTCTCCTTCACTCCAAACTGCCTTAATTGTCACCCCACTAGTTTCCGATGACTCCACCATAAACGATGTTCAACATTATTCCCAAATGATCAAATCAACCTTCTTAGGTTTTGATCACCCACAATATGCTCATTGGAATTACAATGGTTTGATCCATACCACATCAATTCCATTTTTTATAATTATTTATTCATGTATCCTCGCCAGGTCTGCAAGCTTTGTGTTCCAAAATTTGAAGCGTCAATTTCCATACTTATATTGAAATGAAGCATTTCCTACACATGCATGAAACCTATATGAGCAACGTACAAGAAAACTAACCAATAGTATTCTCATCACATGGAAATTTCCCTTTAACAAGTGTTTCTACAAACAGCAAAGCAAGCTCGGCCCCACAAGTGACCTAACAAAGATAAAATGGATTCGGTGAGAATGAGAAAAACTGTATGATTTTCATGATAATAAAACTTCAATTTCAGTCATATAGATAGATGAGCCCAAAACAGGGTTCAAAATCAGACTGTCCACGTGCCTATGTTCATATCCCGTAAAGCACGTCTAAAATCAACATATTACGAATCTAAACACCATTCATTTGACACTATACCTAGTTTTGTGAAATTCCTAACTCCAAGCACAGGAACTACACTTAATGGAACATATGGAAAGCACTTAAACAATTGAGTGAAAATGAAAATTTTCTGCTGAACAAAACTCCATTACCAAGCACTACATTCACATGGAAAATTATTAAACAAAACCCAACCATGAGAGAGAGAGAGAGAGAGAGAGAGAGAGAGAGAGATTAAATGTGCCACAAGAATGCTCTGATGGGCTAATCTTTAACATCATAATGCAAATAATAGTGGCCTCGGATTGACATTAATCCAATTCAGATAAGGCTGAATCATGGTTTATTCTGCTATGTAGTATCCACAAAATCCTGACGTTCCAACTAAAGAGAGAACAAATATAATGTCAATTTTGGGACAAACAATCACTTATACACATTCCTAGTACCCCTTTACTCATTAGAAGCTCAATCATACATCCTGACTTCAACATGATAATGTCCAACACACACAAATACACAATGTTAGCACATCTTTTGATATTAACTTTAATGGAACTGTATGATCAAAGTGCTGGACAACAACAAACAGTATCACCTGTCCTTGTTCCAACTGAATGCAAGCACCTGACTGAAGAATATCCAGGGCTTCAGAATGCCTCTCGGATGATATGTATCTACAATAAAGCATGCCATTTCATTACTCCACAGAACAAAATATAAATATATATATACAATTTTGTGAGCCTTTGAGCATATCTTTATACATAGAAAAGAAACGATTTTACTTTTTGCTACTACCAAATGCACTGCATCTTAACAAAAGAGTGAAAGAAATACTGAGAAGGGGGCAAAGGGCATATTCAAAACTTTCCTTTTTGGTGTTGCTTCCAGAAACTTGTCTAAGTTGTCATTGTTTTTATTTTTCAACTTTATTATCTTAATTGAAACAAACATAAATTTTGAACAGAATCCATTATAAGATTTTGCTAGTATTTTAATGAACCATATGCCTTAAAATGAAAGACCAGTGACTTAACAATTAAAAAAAAAAAGGATTAATTGTTAGAAAAAAAAATCCCACAACATTCTTTCACACTTCTCACTGTTGATAACACAAAACTATAAACATGAAACAACAGTGGACTGCCCCTAACATTCATGAATATACATGTCAATACAATGGAAAATGCACAACCAAAAGCCAGTCATCCAACCCCCTTCTCCTAATAAATAATATTTACTTATTAACACATTACATACATACATACATTTGTCTACATACCAATCTTTATTAGGAAATACAGATAAAGCTATGTCACATATAATCAGTTAAAAAATACGCACTTCAATAATGAAAACGGATAAGAATTGTTAAAAGAAACAATGTCTACCTAATCGAATGGAACTTGGACAGAGTAATTCTACACCAACCACACACAAAGGAACTTCTTGGATAACAACCTTGCGTGTGTGTGTTTGTGCGTGTGTATAAGGTATATATATCTATACCTTGCACTGATAGACTTGTACATCTGTTGAGCTCCGTAGAAATTGCCATCAATCACAACTTTTTCTATCTTCTCGACATTCTGTATTCAGCACATCAGGTAAAAGGAAATTGAGATGAATAGCGGTTTTTTCATTCGCAAAACCACAATAGCCAAGCTCCGCGCACACATAAATATATATATAGACACACACACACACACATATATAAACAGTCGATTTAAACGCGAAGTTATTGTTTAACTCCTTTGTATTTGATTTTAAAGAAATTGATTATCAAGTGATCCCTGAAAGAGAAAAATTAAAAAAGTTAATATAGAGAATAAGAGTGATTGAGGTCGATGAGATCGAACCTCTTGAGCAGGAGGCAGAGCTCCTCTTCTGGTTCTCTCTCGCGACATCTACACCTCCTCCAATTGCAGAATTTTTATCTAATTCTGATTTACTTGCTGACTCTGAAACGAAAGGAACTGCAGAGTCTGCACTGGTTGTGAAAGAAAATGGAGCGGTGTCGGAGTTCGAACTTGGAGAGAAATGGGGCTTGTGTTCCGCGCCGTGGAGAGAGGGCTGTAAGAGAACTACGAATGGTGCTAGGACCGCTCATTAGTATGTGGGCCCCATGGTAGCCGTAAAAACCAACGGTTCGGATGCGAAAATGCTTTAGTCGTGCCAGTCGCGATTGGCGTTTTACTTTTCTAGAATCAATTTTCCTCGCGGTCAGCTCATTTAGGGCATGTTTGGATTAAAAGAAAAATAAATAATAAATAAATTGTGAATTTTTTTCTTAGTAAGCCTATTTGTACTTACTTTGCGTTTCATTAACAAAAAAAAAATACATAATTACCCATATTTATTTTCACATATGTTTTACATACTTATAATGATATAAAAACTCTTATACAAAAATTTAATTCAAGATATAATTATAATGTTACAAACATTTTATTATTTTATAATATAAATTACTTTTTAAATAATATATTTAGAAGGCAACTTACTAATTTTTTTCGATATTTGATAAGTGGGCAGACAATTACAGTATAATTTATTTTCAAAAAATTTGTTTCTTTAAAAAATTTTTAATTGTAAGTTTCTTTAAAAAAAATTTTATTATAAAAAATTCAAATTAAGTTTTTTAAAGAAAAATGTTTATTGTTTCTTTAATAAATCTATCTGTATACTTATAAATTAATTTTTTTCAGTTCACTGATTTTCCTAGTTAAATATTTTTTTTGATAGTTTTGTTTTTTTTTTTTTTGGCACATGAATATATGGTGAAAAAATCAGTGATTTCATTTTGAATTTATGATTGATGAGAAAAGTTAATAGAAGTGAAGAACAATTAATTAGAATTTAAATATAAAAGTTACCTTAATTTCATTTTTGTAGATTTTAGGTAAAAAAATATTTTGAAAGACATATATATTTTATTTTCATTTATATTTTCAGCAATCGTATAAAAATAAATTTTAATTTATTTTATGGTTTAATCAAATAAAGAACAAATTATTTCATTTTAATTTATCTGTAAAATTTTGTCATTTCTTTATCATCTTTATCTATACCCTAATTTTTTTAGCAAATCTTTCATAATTTATTTATTTTAATATTTACCACATTTACATTTTTTATTACTAGATTGTGAAAATTGAAAGAATAATACATAATCTTACTAAATGGTTTGAGGATGATGATTAAAATAACAAAAGTTTGTAAATAAAAGGGACAAAAGAAAAAATAGTTTTTTATTTGATTAAATTATGAAATAAAATAAAATAACATTTATTTTTATATGATTGTAAATATAAATATAAATAAAATTATTTTAGTGTTCAAAAATATTTTATCTACTATTTTGTTCACTTAAAGGTTGTTGTCCAAATTTGTAAATATTTTATTTATGAAGGCAATTATATCATTTCAAATTATACACAACAAAAAAGGAGATTTTTATAATTTTAATTCATCAAAGAAATAAAGTAAAATATAAAAGATTATTTGTAAAGTGCAAATAGACTTACATTTTCTTATAAAAATAAATAAATTGTGATTTTTAAAATAGTAAAGGTGTACACAAATTAGTTCAGTTTAAATATATATTAAACCAAGAAGTGAACTAATTTTTATGAAACTTAAAATTTCGAACTCATAATTTAATTGATCATAACATAAAATCTACTTAATTTTATCAATTTTATTTGTGTTGGTTGATATGTGTAATATAATTGCAGAGTCTATACAGAAAAGTAATAAGCAAAAAATTAGATTGATTTGATACTGGCCTATTTTAAAACTCAAACCGATAAATATCGAGTTGACACTTTTTAATACTCAAACTCAAATTAATTTTCCAACGCTTCGTTTGAAAACATTTCTCTTAGAATTGATTTGATTTAAAAATAAAAAATTGATATCATTTCATTTGATTTGATTTGGTAAATAAAATTTTGTGTTTGGAATACATTTTGAATTTAAAAATTAAATTGATTTGGTTTAAGAGAAATACCAAGTTTGACCATGTTAATAGGAAGTAGAAAAAATGATAAATATGATATATAAGGATTTGTTCATTTATTTAGATGGCTTAAGAAAAATAATAAATTCTTATCAAATTTTATTATTTTTGGATTGAATTTCAAATAATATAAAAATTCCTAAAATTTAAGTTATAAAATGAACTCAAATCTAACTCATAAAATTTTATTTTATTTCCAAATATAATAATTGATAAGAATTTTTATCAAATGAAATCCAATATCATGAAATCTACAATTCCAAACAAAGTGTAATAGAACCAACCCGACTTAACTCAAAATAATCGAATTGGTTTGATTTTTAAGTTATTTGGATTTATCTACCCCTATAAATAATGTTTTCCTTACTTTCAAATTTTATGTTTGGACTAATAGTGGCTATAAATCGAATTATTCGCAAATTGTTTGAGCTCAATTCAAAAAAAATTCAATTCAAATAATGTGATTTTGAATTAGTTGAATTATTTGTGAGTCAATCTCAGACACTAAATATTTTTTTCCCAATCCAATTTCAATTAAACTAAAACTCAACTCGACATAACCTAAATTTACTCTACGTTTGTAACTTGTATTTCTACTAGGGAAAGAAAAGTTTTACCAAAATATAAAAACAAATACAAGAAAAAATTATGTAATATTAGTTTGTTGCGTGTGTCAAACATATGAAATGTAAAAAACTCTTAGATTTTTTAAGGATTTGAATCGCTTATTCATATTTAAGGAATTATTCTGGTTTCATTTTTTAATCCCCTATTCACTAAATTTATAAAAATTTTCTATATATTTGTAAATAACAAGTACAATTTAAATTCTAAAATTCTTATACACTTTTCTAACAATTTTTTTTAACACATTGACTTCTCATAAAAAGATTAAAATCTAAATAAATAAAATAATAAAAAGAATAAAGTACTAAAACTACCTCTATCGTTTACACTTAGTGTCATTGTAGTCCCCCCATGTTTCAATTGTAATAGTCAAATTCTCAATAATTTTGGTCAAGAAACAATTATGTTCTTCTGTTAGCCTCTATTAATACCTAATCATTAAACTAAGGATAATTGTGTCATTTCTCATCCTTATTCTCTAAGGAACCCAGATGGAGAACCTTAGACGATCACATCCATCGCCGCCACCGGCACTGTAATAACTTGAATTTTTTTTCCTTAATTAAATTATTTAAGTGTGGTAGTGATATTTATTATAGTAAAAATCTAGAAAATTGAGCATTTGAAAATTTTTGGAATGATAAAAATTAGTTGAAAAATTTTTCAGATTAAATTTCACCCTATGTGGGAGTTTAATGTAGAATTTCTAAAAATTTTTATCCAAACACTTCTTAGCCCAATTACTTATTTGGTTCAAACCAAGACCATTAACCCATGGGCCAACCCTTTTCTTTGACTCACCTCAACTCATTTCAACTCACTTTATCACTCAATGAATTGACTCATGAATAGTTGCTCTAAATTATTTCCCGACAACTTCATTTCCATCTTCCATACACTCTCACCATCTTTCAAAATTATTTGACTAATTGGACAAAGAGAAGACCCACATTGATGACTTTAAAGCATCTTTTTCAAATTATTTAGCAAACAAGATTTAAAGCATTTTGTTTGAAAGCTAGCATGATTTAAAACATTTGGTTAAATTGTCAAAAAGCTAGCATGATTGTTTAAATTTGTCAAAAAGTTAGCATGATTCCCGGATCATGCCACCTCCATACATCTTCCCCAATGCTTTTCTTAAATGATATGGTTAGATAGTCAAAAAGTAAGCATGATTCTTGGATCATGCTACCAATTGTACAGGCATGATCTTACCTTAGTTGATTTTTTCTCCACTAATAATTTTCTCTACACTCCCTATAAATTGTGTGTCTTCAAAGAGAAGAAAATAAGAGAGAAATAAAAATAAATTATTAATTAGTGAGGCTAAAGATTTGGTGTTGCTTGGAGGAAGAAGAAAGGCTTGGAATTTTCAATTTGGGTGGTGTTCAAAGCTAACTCATTTTTCCTTCTCAGACTTGGTCATTAATATCTTCATTGAGGTAGGATGATGAATCTCTTAAAATATATTTGATGCATTTTCTGGTTTGAAGTATGAAATTTGATTATGATAAAAATAAATACCCGTATATTGGGGGTATGGAAGCTAAAATTTTGACTGAAGTAACTCAGTATGCTGACAGCTCTCTATTTGTAACTTCTTATGTGCTTCTAACCCCTAAAATGGTGAAATTTGGCTTTGGCTAAAACATAAAAGTTGTAGCCCTTTCAGTTCTCTTTTCAACCCAAAAAGAATTGCATCAATCCGATTTGTGAGTCAAAAGTTATGCCCAAAATACTGAGCACGTGTAAAACTGTATTTTCTGAGCAAACTGAATTCAAAACTGTTTTTGTACCTTTAGACCTCAAAATTTTAAAAAGTGTAAAACATGAAAGTTGTAGGTCTTGAAGTCTAGTTTCTACAGATATAAAGTTTATAGATATTGGAGTCTTGCTCTATTTTATATGAATTTTCTTTCAAACTGCTATTCTGCTTAGCTTTAATTGATGCTTGTTTGGATTTGTTTAGAATATTATGTTTAAAGATTTATTTAAATTTCCAATTTCCTTCTGTTAGTTATTGTCATGTTAATAATTTCTATTGATATGAAATTATTTTAAACTAGATATTATGTATTATTTGACACTCTAATATTGATGATAATTAACTTAGATAATCAGTTTCATCATGGATAGTTGGATGACTTATTCAAACTAAAATGCTAGTATTTGATAAAATGCCCAAAAGAAACAATGGACTTGTTCTTTTCTCATTTGGTCTTTCTTAAATAAATTTGATTTATTTTTGGCATTGTTTTGTCAACCTAGCAAGTTATATAATTATATTTTTATGATTAAGTGAATTTAATGAAACTCATTTAATACCTTCCTAAACATTGGGATAATTCTGTGGACATTTGTGGATATCTTGAAGCCAAAAAAACCTATGATAAGGGTTTGGTTATAAATAAGATGATGATTGGAAATTTATTTAAATTATTTTTTTGAATAAAATAAAACTTATCAATTTTGCTAAAAATTAAATATAAGTCCAAGAGCTATTTATTATCTTTATATTCCATAAAATAATAAAATAAAAGGTAAAAGGAGCAAAAAAACCGAGATTTGCAGCCAATGAGGTTTGAACTTGCGACTTTAAATCGCAATTAGGGTTGCCCACCCGCTAAGCTACCAACCTCGGCCTAATTAATATACCATTAGAAATAATTTTATTCTTATCAAATTTGGTACGGTAAACTTGTCAAAACAATTAACTAAAATACTAATTTGTATTCTAATTTTTTTTTTTACTTGCTAATTGTTAATTTACATATAGTGCCTACCTTTGTGATAATGATATTGATGACTATGTTAAATCTTTGATTTATTGAGAATTACTACTAAAGTATGGATATAGATAAAGTGCTTAAAAATATATTGCATGTGACTAAATAATCTCACTTTTGATTCATCGCCCGGGAACATTACCGGTTGTTATTAAAAATGTCTGATTTCTATACAAGATACCCTTGGAATGTAAAAGGGTGAGAAGAAATTAAGGCACTTGGTGCTAAAGCTATTTTTGGCAATGGGGTGATGGGTGGGTAGAAATGGCCTTTTAGATGAAGATGGGAACATGTATTTTATTTGGGAGATGCTCCCTTCTGACCTGGCCGGTCAGGTAGCCGGTCGCGACGGCTAGGTTTTTGGTAGGTGACACCGTCGGTATGCATTGGATGCTAAGCCCGTAAAGTCACTGGTTCCCAAGGCTGGGGGTAGAGGAGAATAGGAGTATGATTATCTTAGGAGGATTTAGATTAAACTCCTTTACAAAATTTTACTGTGACCAACAACCTCTTTTGTTATGTATGAATGATGTGTTGGAATTATTTAATTATATTTAATTCCTCTCGATTAATATTTTATAAATATATATATATATATATGTACGAAACCTGTATCGCTACGGGGTTTGATCCCGAGACCTTGAAGATCTAAATCTGAGATCCCTACCACTGCGACACAGACTTCATTGTGGTATACACATCAGTATTTAATTATTTTACATATAAGTAAAATAGTAGTTACGGTGACGATTTCATCGAACCGTTGTAAGTATAATTTATATTATTCAGTTGAGATCTATTGAATTAATTGTTGCATAAATAGTATGCCACTTAAACACATTCACTTAATACAGTGTAATATTACAACCACTGCATATAGGCACGTAGGAGATTCTGATTACTGGGCTTTAGTAGCTCACCCCTTGTGGGAATATTTTTTTCAGGATATTAAGCACAGGGATACAGAAGATGAGCTGGAAAGAGATTAATTTCTCTTAAATATTTCATCAGAAGAGTTATATATTTTTTTCTTCTTTCCTGCACAGAGCTGGAGGACTTTATTTTTGGTCTGTAATAATTATTGGATGATTGTAATTATTAAGCATAGACCTAATTTGCTTTTATTTGGTATGTAATGTTAATAGCGTGATTGGGACACTTAGATGGCTCTGTAATATTTTTCTCTATCTTTATTTTGTGCCCTGTAATTGAAATCCCATCAAATGGTTCAGTCCAATGACTTATAAATATTGTGTGGGATAAACATGGGATTTTGACTATCTTAAATTTTTCTTACGGGTCAACCCCAATCTGGAGGAAAACTCTGGGGTGTGACAGCGTGTTATTATCATTTTATTTTTATACCTAACAAATAAATTCCAAGTCACCCCTGGGCATTCGGTTATGAAAATCCGGGGCGTGACAGGCACCCGCTTTATCCTCTTTCAAAAAACGATGAAATTTCTCTTCCTTTGCATCTAACCTTGTTAGAATTCAAGGACCACCTCATCTTTGGGGCCTCATCCCGTGTGACTCATCTCCAAGTCTTGTTGATGCCTCAATCTCAAGCTTGAACCCCACCTCCAATCTTTACACCTTCATTCATAGACCAATCAATCAACTCAAGCCTATCAAATCAGCAATCTTGTTTAATTGACCCCAATTATGTCCAAACTAAAAGAAATATCCACAGGTCCAAGACATGATTATGAATATCTTCAATATATATGTATGTGAAATTTGAAAAGGTTTTGAAAATTTTTTATGAAATTAGATTTGTTGGTAGGTTTGATTTAAGATTTTTGTTCTAAAGTTGTGAATTTTGAAAATTTGTTTTTCTTATAGAGTGGTTGTCATCAAAACAAACCAAATTATTTTACTCATGTAGTGAAGATGACTTCTTATTGGATTAAAAAAGTAGAAATTTGACAGTAATTTGCACCAATCATCGACCTCTAATACTTCGAATAAATTTGACACATATCTTAACAAATTGATGACATCCCGTTTGAACAATATGTATGCGTACATATAAGCCTGTCGAGAAAGAAGGATATGAAATGACACTCTAATGACTATCTTCTTAACGGTTATTGACAAAATGATTGAATCGTTGTTTGACAAAAATTGTAAGGATTTGACGGTTACAATTGAAATATGTGGGACTAAAGTGACACAAAGTGTAAACTGTAAGGGTAGTTTTTGTACTTACCTTATAAAAATATCTTTTCTTTGCTTCTCTATCCAATTTAAATTTCAAATAAAATATAAAGATGTATTTCAAGTTAACTAATGATAGAATCTACACTATATAAAGTGACATCAAGTGCGAACTGTTAGGGTGATTTTTATACTTTACCCTAATAAAAATTATTTTCTCTTTGTTTCTCTATCCACTTTAAATTTCAAATAAAATGTAAATATGCATTTCAATTTAACTAATGATAGAAATCTACGTAACATATTTTGAACATTTTTAAACTTTTTTTTATTCCTTTTTAGCTATGATTACGTTCGAAAAGTTAATGAAAATTTAAAACTTTTACTAGGAAAAATAAAGCCCATAATTAAAATTTATATGAAATTAGTTTGAAAGATAAATAAACCAAGTTAAAACACATTTATTTAACTCTCAAATATGTGTAAGGCTATACTTAGCACCCATTATAGAGTAAGGGTATAAAAAATACATAAACAAATGCAAAAACTGAACATTTGACTTTGCAGATTGGGTTGGGCCAATTTTATTAGAATTTTTTTTGGGTATAAGTATTAGAAAGGTCAATTCGATTTTTATTGGTTTAATTGATCTTTTCAAATTATTCATTTATTTTTCTTCACAAAATTTATATTTACATTACCATCTAAACCGATCAAATAAAATTAAATCGGGTTGAGATAGTTTTATGTGATTATCAAATTGGTTTTGGATCCAACGATTTAGACCCGATAAAAATCAATTTAGATTTAGATTTAATATTAAACCGAACTATGCACAACTCTATGTCAATAATTTTTGTGCAACTCAGTATTCCTATAAATTTTATATATTAACCACTCTTTTATATAATTTTTTCAATAAATTCCATTTTAAAATTTAATTTTGATTATTTAACTGAAAGAAATGACCTAAAAGACGCAAGTACTTTATAGAATAAAAGGTAGAGCGCATTTTCTTCCTCGACGATCTTGTCTTTCTTTCACTAGAGCTAAAAGTTCGGCAAACAATCTGTATAACAAATCTCCTTGTTGACGTGACATTTGTCCTATGTGGCTCTTGGCTGGTGATGTTGGGAAGCAGCTCAACAGACAAGCCATTCGGCCGTATGATTTCGTGTATGTGTTATAGACAGGATGTGGATGCTATTGATACGTATCAGTCTTTTGATTTTTGATTTTTTTTTCCAAGTTTTGAAAATTAAAATTTAAGAATGTTTGGTTAGCCAAAACTCACTAATTTTTATCAACTCTTTATACTTTTTTCAATTAAATTTTATCACATGTCACTTTTACATTAAATCTTTTATATTTTTACTGTACTTTTTTTACTAAACTTTTGCCAACTAAACATCCTCTCAAAACTTATTGTATTTTATAAAATTATATAAATTATATTTTTTAATTTTAAAATAAATAAAGAATTAATTATTTTTTTGACATTTGTCATATGTTATCAAAGTTTCCCTACTGTTAGATTAACAACCATTGATTCATGTGAAACTTAAATTAATGAACATGAATTGGCATTCTCAAATGCCATGTGTATCTAACTCATTGATTTGATATTTGTATATTTTTAACAGTTAGATTTATTCAATGGCTAGAATTACTCATTTCTCTCTCTACTCTAATTGTCTTTTCGGTCACATCACATGAAAACATAAACTCTCTCTTCTTATATATATTTTTTGAATATTTTATATATGTAAAAGTTTTTAAATTAATATTTTAAAAAATTGACAATATTTATAATAAAGAAAAAAAATGTATACATTTATCAAACAACGTGTGGATACTCATTAAATAAAGTTAACTAAATTTTTTATAAGTTATTCAGTTATAACCCAATTAGTAAAATAATAGCACCTAAACCCATTTATGGATTTTAATTGGGCGAGTTGATGGGTTTGGGTCGATTTTGCCACTGGTAGTTTTGGATCCAACGATTTGGACCCGATAAAAATCAATTTGGATTTAGATCTAATATTAAACCAAACCATGCACAACTCTATGTAAAGAATTTTTGTGCAACTCAGTATTCCTATAAATTTTATACATTAACCACTCTTTTATATAATTTTTTTCGATAAATTCCATTTTAAAATTTAATTTTGGTTATTTAACTAAAAGAAATGGCCTAAAAGACGCAAGTACTTTATAGAATAAAGAGGTAGAGCACATTTTCTTCCTCGACGATCTTGTCTTTCCTTCATTAGAGCTAAAAGTTCAGCTAACAATCTGTATAACAAATCCCCTTGTTGACGTGATATTTGTCCTATGTGGCTCTTGGCTAGTGATGTTGGGAAGCAGCTCAACAGACAAGCCATTCGGCCGTATGATTTCGTGTATATGTTATAGACAGAATGTGGATGCTATTGATACGTATCAGTCTTTTGAAATTTGATTTTTTTTTTCCAAATTTTGAAAATTAAAATTTAGGAGTATTTGGTTAGCCAAAACTCACCAAATTTTATCAGCTCTTTATACTTTTTTTAATTAAATTTTATCAAATTTTACTTTTACATTAAATCTTTATATTTTTACTGTACTTTTTTGGCTAAACTTTTGCTCAGTGAACATCCTCTCAAAACTTATTGTATTTTATAAAATTATATAAATTATATTTTTTAAATTTTAAAATAAATAAAGAATTAATTATTTTTTTGACATTTGTCATGCGTTATCAAAGTTTCACTACTGTTAGATTAACAACCATTGATTCATGTAAAAACTTAAATTAATGAACATGAATTGACATTCTCAAATGCCATGTGTATCTAACTCATTGATTTGATATTTGTTTATTTTTAACAGTTAGATTTATTTAATGGCCAGAATTACTCATTTCTCTCTTTACTTTAATTATCTTTTCGGTCACATCACATGAAAACATAAACTCTCTCTTCGTATATATTTTTTTAAGTACTTTATATATGTAAAAGTTTTTAAATTAATATTTTAAAAAATTGACAATATTTATAATAAAGAAAAAAACTGTATACATTTATTAAACAACGTGTGGATGCTCATTAAATAAAGTTAACTAAATTTTTTGTTTTAAAAAAAATATTTAAAATTTAATTTTTTTAAAAAATTTTATTAAACAATAAACATTTAAATTAATTCAATTTTCTTTAATTTGTTTAATGGTCAGAATTATTTTCTTTTCTCTCACTTTTTTCATTTTTTTAATACTTTTTATATAAAAGATTTTTAATTAACATTTTAAAAATGTGATAATATTTGTAATAAATAATGAACTTTTATACATTAATTAAACACTGTATGGATATTTTAATTTTTTTTGATTAGTGATTTTTATAGGTTCTTTTTCATATGCATTTACTTTATAAATTCGTCAAATTATATTTCTGTACTTTTAAGTATAGATAATTATTAGTATATATGTATAATTAGGTAGTTCAAAATTTTGAAAATATGTAAATGAATCAATAGCTGAATTTAGTTTGGGAAGTTAAAAAGTTAATTTTTTAATAGTTAGTTTTTTAATTTTTTATTAATTTGATATTTTTACTATTTAAAGTTTAAAAAAAGTTTAAAATGTTAGAAAGAAATTTAATTATTTTAAAAAAAATTAATAAAAAATAGTAGTTGATAGTTCCCACTGCCAGTTGTTTTTGCTAAATGGGGCCTTATTTTTTCATAAATTAATGACTAAGGTCTGATTTTAGTTTTAATCAATTGGATGCCAGGAAGTCCCTCCCTTCCTTCAACACCAGCGGCAACTCATAATGGCTCAGACTCGAATTTTGATCAATGACTGACATCGCAAAAGCCTTCCCTTCCTCCAACACCAGCTGATATTTTAACTCCTTTCCTTTGTCAGGTGTACCATCCGTGTTGAAATTTATGATTTTAACTACGGCTTTTTTTAAACTTTAAATTAATATTTTTGTGAGATCTATATATTATTAATTATAAATTAAATATAAAATTAATATATAATATATTTCATGTAATCATGTGTTTAAAACTATGAATCATGTGAATAGGGATTGGCTTCAAAGGAGGATCAAAGTGAGCTCATCTTGAGCTTAAATGATCTCATTTTAGATTTTGGGCTTAGATAATTATTTATCCTATTAGCCCGATCCAAACTATGTTGTTTTGTAATATCCATTCCTTAATGGACATGTCTGTTCTGTTAATAGATACCTCTCTTCATAAATGGTGATATATATTCTTCTAATAGACGTTCAGTGACTACCTATTTAATCACTTTTTCTACATAAAAAATAGGTTGGATTTTTTTGCATTCAAAAAATATCATTGCATACAAAATTCTTTTTGCGTAGAAAAATTTATTTTTGCACACAAAGAGTACAAGCAAAATTTTAGTTTGCAATAACACACAAATTATCGTCTCTTTTTTTGTGTGAGTGATCATTCTATCTTGAGAGACTGACGTCCGTTGAAACTAGAAGTCTTGTGGGAGGCAAATTCAATCTTAAGGAGATAGTGTTCAACACTAGATTTGATCAAAGTGCATCTAAATTTCAGCCCAAAAATTGTAAGTTTTATTTTCTGGATTTAAAAAAAAATAGTGACTAATTCGACTTAATTTTCTAACAATCCCACGTTCAGGTTTCGTTTGACATCACTGGTTAGTAGCTGTTACAGTAGCTACTAGTTAGACAGCTACTGTTGTTGTAGTGGACGACTAAATTTACTCTCTTACATTTTAACATTCTTTTAAACTTTTAAGAGTAAAATTGTTAAATTAATTAAAACTAAAAATTCATCTAAAAAAAATCATCTTTTTCTTTCTTAAACATAAAAATAGTTGACTTATTTTTAGTTAGCTATTAGTTAACTAAAAATAAGAGTTGCTAACTAAAAATAATCCATCCCAAACTAACTAAAAATTATCTATAAATTAATATCGGAGGTGTCAAATCAACGTATCTTCATTGTTCCATATTCAAAACTCTTCGTGATTATTCCAACAGTCTTTTTGATTTTTTTCCTAAAAATTTTTTATCCAAAATTTACAGGTGTATTGTCAAAATTTCAGTATATGAAAAAAAATAAAGTTAGTAAAACCACGAATTGGTGATGCAATTTTGAAACCGCGATCTCATGGCGCAGTTCATGTTAAAAGTATCGGTGCACAAAATATCCAAATAATTTAAAAATAGAACCAATCCGATCAATTTGGTTCATATTAGTTCGGATTTATATTATTGTGGGTCGGTTCTAGGTTGAAAAATTGAAAAATCGATTTTTTCGGTTCGGTTCCCGGATTGGTATATTTTGAACACGAACCAATCCGAATCTAAACCGAAACCGAACTAAACTGAAAATACCCGAACCAACCCGAAAATTTAATATATATAATTATATATTATATAATTTATAATATATAAAATAAAAAGGAATTGTATTTTTTTTAGTGATATTATGGGATTGTATTTTATTATGAATTGTACTAAATATTGTCTTTTTTTTTGTAAGTGATTTTATGGGATTATATTTTATTTTGACTTGTACTTAATGTTGCCTTCTTTAATGGATCCGACTCAACCCGAAAATGAACCCGATCCAACCCAAAAATTGTCTAAACCGAAAATGGGCCCGAACCAACCCGAAATGATCTAACCTGAAAATCGAACCGAACTAATTCGATTTTTTTGGTTCGGTTTGGTTCGATTTCAATTTAAAATCGGTTCGATTTTGGGTTCAAGTTTTAAAAATCGAAAAAAATCAATTCAATTTCGGGTTAAGTTTAAAACCGAACCAACCCGCCCATGCACGCCCCTTACTAAAAGTCACGCAAAATTATTTTGCAGTTTCGGTGGAGGGACAGCCAAGAAACGCACAATGATTTTGCAGTTTCAGCCCATACGCGAAACAATGAACTCTCTCCAAAGCCACCGTGCAGAGCATCGAGGGGGGGGGGGGGGGCGGGCGTACCTTTTTGTGCGAATTCGTAGAAAATGTTAAGCGCTGTTGAGAGTTAAAGACATAAGCCAGAGGGGCCATCACGTTTGAATTGCTCAGCTTCCCCAGGGCTTCCAGCTCTTCCCCGAACCTGTCGTTGTTACCCAGCTGGAAAGAAATTGCTACTTAAATTTAGCGCGATCTGCATACTATTTGGCATCGTTGAAATCTTCCCCGAGAGTCTGTTCTTCTCCAGCTGGAGTTCCATGAGCGAAATTAAGATACTAATCGAATCAGGTATTAAACCGGTGGGGTTGTTGCCTCGCAAGTCCAAGTTAGTTGGACTCTTCAACCTTGAAATCGAAGAAGGCATGGAGCCGGTCAGCGAATTCATGCTGATATTCAGTTTTCGCAATCCTCGGAACTTGGTAATTTCATTTGGGATTTTCCCAACAAAACTGTTGCTTTGAATCTGTTTTGCGTTTATGGGTTGGACTGAAACCACAAAACCATTTTGCGTTTCTTGGCCGTCTTTCGCCCGAGACCGCGAAATGGTTTTGCGCGTTTGTACTTTTGGCATGAACCGCGTTATGAGATCGCTATTTTAAAATTGTACCACCAATCCGCGTTTTCAACAACTGTCCAAATATTGAAATTTTGACAATAAACCTGCAAATTTTGGGTCAAAAATCCTTGGAACAAAAAAAAAAAAAAAAAAAAAAATCGGCTCTTTTCTTGCTACAGAAATAAAAGGAAACATCTGTATATACGGGGCTTATATGTGGAGAGCAATAGCCAGGGCAGATCCAGAAATTTCGTTAAATGGGGATAAAATTTAAAAAAAAAAAGTAAATATTAAAAATTTTTAAGTAACAATTAAATTTTAATTAGACAATTTATATATTTATATATTAAAAAATAAAAAAATTTATACAAAATATACATAAAATATACAAATTTTTAACAGTAAGTGGGGGTAACTGCCCCACTAGCCCCTACATTAATCCGCCCCTGGCAATAGCAATAGCTTTGAACATAAAACAGAAAGAAACTGATCACGAGGTTTATCATTACGCTCCATGCATCTACTCAGATCATGCACAGGAATTGCAAGACGGTTCCAGGCCATGCAAGTAGCAGTCAGCCAAGAACCAAGAGTCCAAGACATCAGAACGGAAGTTTTCAGGTGCAGCTGAACTGGTAAATAAGTGTGTTTCTTACGTTATTGACGAGATTTCGAATCTTGTGATTCAACTGCGAGAGATAGTGGAGAGAGTTCTACAGTAGCTGCCAGAATATTAAATTTAAGGCAATCTCCAGTTCAGGCCAAAGAAAGCAGGTAATCTATTAATTTTGCATTTGTTGGATTAATTACGACGGAGAAAAGGTACTGCTTTTATTCTTTTTCTCTCTCTTTTTACAATAATTGTGCATCCAATGAAAGTATGATTTTTTTTTTTTTTTGAATTTGCACCAAATAAAGGGGGTGTTTGGAAGTGAAAAAAATTCAAAAAAACTTAACTTTTGAGGTTGATGTGATGTAAAAATAATAGATGGTAAATTTTGATTGAAAAGATTTGAAAATTTTTGAAATTTTTTGAAGTTTTTTGAGTTTTTTAAAATTTTTTTTTTTTTGACTTCCAAACGAGCTCAAAGTTGATTAAATCTGTGGTTAGCGGTAAATTCATTAAGAAAAATCAAGCAGCCGCCAGACAACCATAAAGATCAAGTTTTCACGTGCTCCTGAATTTGCAATTCCTTTCTGCTGATCCATGTCACATTTTATTTGCTCCACACACACACACACACACCCACACACACCCAATATGTATATTAATGTTGACTTTTCGTAATAAAAAATTTTATAATAATTTTATTATAAATTATATTTTCATACTTTTAAACATGAGTAATTTTCAGCATATTATATTTTTTAAATTAGTTTAAGTTGAATTATTTTTGATTTAAGTAATCAGACAAGCAAACTAAAATATTAAGGTGACATTTGGTTAATTTTTTGTTTTCTATTTTCTATTTTTATTTTATGTGTTGAAAAACTCAAAATGAGGAAACAGAAAATATTTTATTTTTCTTATTTTGAGATTTTCTTTATTTTTGGTTAAAAACTCTCAAAATGATTTTTTGTTATTTTTCATTTCATGTGAAAATTTATTTTCTGTTTTCTAAAATAAATTTTAAAAATACAAGTACTCAAATGAGTTTTGAAATTTTTTTCCTATTTTCAAAAGTATAAATTGAAAAATAAACTTAAAACAAAAAATAGAAAACAAAAATAAAAAATAGAAAAACAAATCGTTTTCCTTATTTTGAGTTTTTTTATTTAGGGTTAAAAACTCCCAAAATAATTTTTGGTTATTTTTCATTTCATGTAAAAATTTATTTTCTATTTTCTAAAATAAATTTTAAAAATTCAAGTAACCAAATGAGATTTAAATTGTTTTTCTTATTTTCAAAAGTATAAAATAAAAAATAAAATTAAAATAAAAAATAAAAAAACAAATTAAGTGGCACATTAGTTATTAATTTTTTAACCCATAACCAAATTAACCTTAGAATAAACTTGAGCCAATTCGTGACCAAATTAATTCTATATCAAATTAAGATTTCTTTGTTTTTTTTTTTGCCGCCCTAATTTCCAAGCGGGGAAAGAGTTGAAATTCCTATTAGTACTCATTAGCATGCCCAATTTTATCTTTCTTAACATATAATTCTTCCAATAAATTGTAGCCTAAAAATAATTTTGGTTAGTTTAAACTTTAAACAAAAAATTCGAGGGATTGATCGGAATCCTACGTGGAAAACTTTGACGGTGTGTTGTGGGAGAAGCGGGTAACCCGCGTATGAAAGATCGGAATTCGCCTGCGAAAGAGGATTTGTACTTTTGTAGGGCTCAAAGCAGCCGCCGACGGAGCCCTTCTTAGTTCCTCCTTGCTCTTTATTTGGAGCCGAGTTCAGGTAACAATACATATGTACATCTATATGCTTATATTTACCTACATATAAACGATTGGGTGTAGATAGATATAGATAAGGTGAATTGAATGGATTTTGAAGCAGCGAGAGAGATGGGGTCTTCTGGTGAAGCTATGAAGGCTGCGAAGGTGTATCGTCATCTTCTGAAAGCCGTCAAGAAGCACGTTGGTAAGGAAGAGCACAAGAGCCACTTCTTGGAGTTCATATCTAACGAGTTCCGAAAGAGCCCTCAACAGTCGTCCATTCACCACAAATTAAAGCTTGCCCGCGATTACACCTTCCTCCTCAACAGTGTCCACCATCACAAGGTTGCATTTTCTCTTTCATCTCTTATTCCTATCCTATGTATTTGCACAATTATACATGCTTATATGTATGCATTATTGTATTTATTTACGAAATCTTTAATTTTTTTAAAATTTGATCTCTAGGTTCTATTTGTTGTTTCATCGCCGGAGTCAACCCGGCGGAACATTTGTGGTGTAATTGTGATTTGTTATCTATTGTATTAAAATCAGTTTTTATCAACTCATCTTTGTCTAATCTGTGTAATGTCAGCCGTGTGTGTTTTTCAGCACAAAGATTCAATTTGCAGTGAGACTTTGTAGATAACAGAATTTATATTATGTTTCTCTCTTTCAATTCTGTATTTGGATATTGGGTTTTCCAGAGAAAGGAAAAATGAGATGGCTTTTAAATGTTTTATGGTTAACCAAACCTTTTTTTTTGGGGGGGGGGGGCACCAGGTCATTTCTCTTTTTCCTGTCCCAACTGAAAAGGAGAAATAAATTTAGTCTTTCCATTTCATATATTTTTTTTCTCTTTTTCCTTTCCCTTTCCCTGCACAAACCTAAAGTCCAAAAAAGGGCATTAAGATTTATATATTCAATTTGAAAGTAGTGGTGTTATGATTTATTTTCTTGCAAACCATTGGAAGGGCATTCAAAGCAAATGCGTACTTTTTGATGCTAAAACCTGGTTAGAGGGATTCAGGAAACCTTCTCATTTCGGGCTAAATTGATGTTGTATGGTTTTTTTTCCATCTCCATGCCTTCTGTACCAGATAATTTACATTTTTTCATTCAATTACTTGTGATAGAATTAATTTCTTCGCAAGATTTTGGTTATTTTTATCTCAAATTAATTGTGAAGTCCCTGTGGTTTTGTAGGACTTGCTGTTCTCTTACAACATTGCTGTGGATAGATCTGAAGAAATGAAAAGAGTACTAGGAAAATCTGCGGCGAGTGTGGGTCTTCAGCTTCCAGAAGTTTATCAGCCTTAATTGTTGGTAGGTTGCATATTTTTTCCTGTGCTGTTTTTGCTGGAAAAATCCTCCTTTGTGCTAAATTAAAGTGACTTGTGCTAAATAAAAAATCTCTCCTTCCTATTATACTGTTACAACTCAAAAGCACTGGTTTTGCCATGATCCAATTTGAAAAATGTAAATTTATCCCCAAACCGGTTATGAATTCAGATTGTAACAGTGCAGAGCCATATTGGTGGACTTATTTTGCTGGAAAGGTTGACTGCTTAAATATTACTCTTAGGTATGTTGTACTCAGTGCCCATACATAATATGAAATACAAATCAGAGAATGGGGAAGAACTAGATTTTTATTTTCCTTTTTTTTTTTACCCTTTTTTCTCTTGTGTTGGGGGGAGGGGGACGAGGTTGCGGGAAGCAAGGTGAGGTAGGCATCCTATGTGCCTCTTATGACCCATTTTGTTATATGGATGTAAGTTCATAAATCCATCTTGATATTCTGCTTACATCAACACCATATGGATGCCTAGAATGTTTCGTTTGGACCAACCACATGCCACAGGTTTCCAATTGTGGAACTGATATTTTAAGGTTATATGACAATGTTTTTCTTCCTCATCAGAAAACTGATGGAGGTTGCTGCTTATTGGCATACTTTACCTGTGAACCTATTTTCACTTTGACCCTTCCCTCCCATGTTTCTCGTTGTGTTGAATAACCTTACATTTATTTGGAATTGGCTTGGAGTATTTGAGCAATTTCAGGATCTCCTATCATTTTTAGGATTCTTATGTTTTTAATTAAGAACAGTTTAAGCTTTTATTGCTTTTGAAGTAGTAACATTAGAAAAAGAATTATTTGCTTAAAAATTACCTAATCAATTATAATTTTATGCACTTACTTTACAATTGTTAAGATTAAGTATTGATGTAATGATTAGACACCTAATTAGGTAGTCTGCGTTTGTATTTATACTAAATATACAAAATTTGTACAAACCAAATTATCTAGGCTAAATATATAAACACATTAACATACATTAATGCTCCCCCTCAAGTTGGAGCATGTACATCATATGTTTCAAGTTTGGTACAAATAAATATCATTCTAGATCCTCCCAAAACTTTGGTAAATAAATCAGCAAGTTGGTTTTTAGTCTTCACATGGCCAGTTTTAATCACATTCTGTAAAATCTTCTTTCTAATAAAATTAGAATCAACATCAATATGTTTAGTTCTCTCATGAAACACAGAATTAGAAACAATAATGAATTCCTAACTCCTTCAACGCGTGTTGTATCCAAATCAACTCATGGGGTGTGTGCCATAGCTCTATTATTGATTTAGCACCTGATTCTATATACTCTGATTCAACACTTGATACTATATTTTTTGATTCAACGCTTGATCGAGCAATTATATTCTTTGAATCAGCACTTGATCGAGCTACTATTATCCGCTTCTTGCTTTTCCAAGATACTAGGTTACCTTTAACAAAGATATAGTACCCAGTTGTGGACGTTCTTCTGATGGTGACTCAGCTTAGTTTGTAGCAATTTACCTCTGAACTAAAGTGTGTTAATTGTCTTTGTATAATAAGCCTCTACCAAGTACACCTTTCAAATATCTTTCAAATATCTCTGAATATAGATAACTGCATATCAATGACTTGTGCGAGGTGATTCTAAGAATTTACTGATCACACTCGTAGCAAAAGCTATATCTAGTCTAGAAATAGTCAAGTAATTTAGCTTTCCAACTAACTGGCGTTACGGACGAGGATTACCCCTAGACTAAATACATAAATACATTAACATACATTAAAAACAATCTTAATTTGGGAAGTTGAAGTCTTGAAAATTTATTTGAACTATTTTGGAGTTTTCAAACTCTTATGTAGAAACTAAACACTGATCTACAATTTTTTTTGGTTAGGTATTATGTTTTGATATATTCATTGTGAACTATTTGTTATTAACACCAGATAACAAAATATAGTCTATAGGTTATTCTTCCCATAAAATGTTCCATTCTTAAGCTTTACCCAATAAGTTGAACTTGTATCTAATAACAATCATTTTAATACTGCAGGAACTCATGTTCAATATTTTATTTATTTATTATTTTCACTTTTGTATCCTTTAGAAAATTAAGGCATCTATTTTCTGTTGTGAGCCTTCTGCCAAAGTACATCACTTTGAGCGCTGTTCCTTCTTAAATAAGTATTGTGATGGCACTTAAAAGGCATGCTACCCCCACAAATTCAGAAAAGGCCTTGGGCATGCTGTAATTTGGTTTCCTCCTAAATTCTCAGCCAATAATCTGAAACCATTGAAATCACATCCTTTGAATTACTTGGATAATTATCAAGGCATTGAGCTCTTTTAACAGCCCATGTAATCGTATTGTCATTCGTAGCTTCTAGAATCTCCAGTTATCCTTGATAACATTTTCTGACTGATTGCTTATAAACTACTCTCTTTCTCAAAACCTTGTGCCCAAGCAATACTCTTTACCACTTACATATTTAGACCCTGGAAATAATTGATAGTTTGACTTCTGAAATCAGATGTTTCCCTATAATCATGTGTAATTTTAAGTATTTGGTACTTTAATATTTCAATTTGTAAGTAATTGACTCAGTTTTGCTGTACGTATGTTTCATTGCAGCATTTGCATCTGATAGAGTAAAAGAAGTCCGAAAGCAATTACTTTTAATTCCTCCTTCGTTGGGGCAGGATTTCAAATCAGCTTGACTAAAATTGGGGCAGCTCTGATTGAGGAAAGTGATCGTTTGCAGCGTGAACTTCCTCCTCCCTAAAGGATCTTGAGTGTTGGATTTTGAGAAATTAGCACATTGAAAAATAGATGCAGTTGATCTTGTTGATTAAATTGTATGACTGAAGACCAAGTTATCTTGGCTTGATTTGATCGACAGTTTTGATATAATTTCTGGTTATTTGTTGCCTTTTTGAACCATGCTCTTTTACTAAAATTAAAAAAAAAAAAACCATTGTAAAATTATTCAAGTTCAAAATAATTGACTGTAATTAATGAGGAAAATAAAAGTGAGCTTATTGGACATCAATATTTTCATAATATTTACATTGAAAATAAGTAGTGTCACAATTAGAAGCGGCTTTGTGGAGGCAAGCTTCTGTACAAAGGAGCTTCAAAATACCCATTCCACTCCAAGAAATAGGACTTGAACTGGCCCTCAGGAGATATGCTGACTCCCCCCCCCCTCTTTTTAGTTATTTTATTTTGAATCAACTCGATGGTCATACCATATGTAGAAAGTGAATGGACATGCCTGCTTCTCATTAGATCTGTGTGCTTGTCGTTGGCTTTATTTATGCTGCTTTCCTCACTTTCCTCTCACCACTTGGAAAAACCTCTTTTGTCTTTTTGTTTATTGGAAGCTTCTCTTTTCTTCTTTACTTGTCACATTGTCATATTCACCTGCCTGTTTCCTTCTCTTCACCTCCTTAAGGAGCTTCTCGGGACCCATGTGCTTTACCTGGTTCACTGCTGCTTATACTTCGAATAAGGAACAGATGAAGGAACTGAGCTTGGTGGTTGCGGTTTGGGGATAGTTGAAGGCTGTCGTCTCCTCTCACCTGTTGGGCACACCTCATTCTCTCCTTTTAGGCCTCTCCAATGACAATTGACACAACATGATGAACTGCTTGTCAATTTTGAGAGAGAAATTGTTTGTCAATTTTGTTTCTCTCCCAGTTAATGGTTTGTTTCCCTGTTTGTTAGTGTTCAGCTCTTTATTTCTCTCCTATGCTTCATCCCCTCCACCCCTAACAATAAATTTAGCCTCTAATCTTGAGCAACACACTTGATGTATAGATTAGCATGTAATGCATTAAGTTCTGTGAATTTGAATTATTATAAAGGAAGGGTTATCTGCAAAGCTGGATTTTATGGTGAGAACTTTTTCTCCCCCCTCAAGTAGTTTGATTTTGAACCCCTAGAAATTAAATTGGAAAACCCTAGAAAGATCACTGTACAAGCTATGAATCAATTCAAGTTTCTGAAAATTCTTATTGCTTTAATCTTCAGTTATTCATAGAATTTTTACAATCATGTATAGGTTGTTATTTGGTGAAACTTCTTGTCTTTTGGGCTCTGCATTTCCATTGGTTTTCATTTCATTTCATATCATTTCTGTTCTTTGTTTGATCCAATTCGTATTGTGACAGTGAAGATGTTCATTAGAGAAGAGAATTGCCATTTCCCTTTCTCCCATTTGGTGAAACATGCTTTGAGTTGAGTGAATAAGTTAATATATTTATATTCATTGTGGTGTGTGGTTTTTCGAAATTGTCCTGTATATTGGCCAATCCTTCTCTGCAAATACTTGCAAAGTACCTAATATGTAGACCAAGTGAAATGTAAATGGGTTATGTCAAGCTTTTCTAGAAGAACTCGTGATGTTGTGTTTGCATTGTATCACGTGCTATAATGCTCAAGTGGATATAGGCATGCTATTTTAAGCTGTGCAGATATGGAGATTTAGCTTTTTCTTTTTTCTTCTGGTGTCGGGGAGGCCATGAGGTGTACTGTGCATGCTATGCAATAGTCTCATTAATAGCTTTTCAAATTGAGAGTTGATTTTGTCTGTTTTCATTGGGTGTTGAATGATTGAATTTTAATGTCTTTAGCTGCTACGAACTTAATCCATGATATTCTTGGAGATTGAGGTGTACTTGAGATACTTTTTGAACTAAATGGCTAGAATTTCCTGGGTGATATTGTTGGGTTACTGCAACTGATTCAAATTTAAAAGTTCCTCTGGATCATCCTGCTAGCCATGATTGACTTGAAGGCTGTGTTTGGATCAAAGATTTGTCAAAGGAAAAGAAAATGATAAGGATTCAATTCCTTTACTTGTTTGGGTTGTGATGGAAATAAAAGGGAAATGGGATGAGATTTTATGAAGTAAAAATAATTAAATTAAAAAACTGATATATTGATGAATGCCTTTTATTTTAGTATATATTTGAATCTATTCAAATAAGTATATTTATTTGAGATTTTATGTTTCTTTATTTATTTAATGTTTTTTCCCTCACCAAATCCTCACTCCGTACAGACTTGGTGGTTGATGGGTCAAATATTTGAATTATTTCTCAGATAATTTGGGAAGCAGCTTTTCCTCTGAAATTGAATTGGACTACTACTCTGATGCAACCTTTGCTTTGGAGTAGTGAATTAGAGAGAGGAGATGATCAGGATCAACTTGTGCTTGATTAAGCTGAGAAATGATGGAAGAAAATTTCATAGCAGAACTCTTAAGTCATAATTAAAGGGGGATGAAAATATAGCATTTTCAACACAAGCCTTGTACCGGAGTAGAGTATTTAGTTTGAGTGCCACAATATGAAACTCTTCCATCCGTGGCCAAATAAGATGTATCACTTGATCTTTTGATGCTTAATCTGGGAGAAGTTATATATTGATCACATGAGAAGCACTTTTTTCAAGATTAGCAATGGCCATGCTTAAGTTGGGCTGAATGTAGAAGGGGATTTATAGCATACAGTTAAGTACTTCACTTCCACTTAGAGAGACCCTAGCATGCCTCCCATATTTGATGCCTCTCCACGAAACATGGATGCATGCTGAAACAGCATACCATCTCCACCCATTCTTGAAGGACTTTTTTGACGTACCTAGTTCTGGGAGCTTTTGGGAGAGTGCCAAACTGGTCCTTAATGACAATTCTTCATGGCATAGTGAGGAAAAAAAAGGAATGGTCCACTTCTTAGGTTCCTTGTGGTAATTGGAAATTGTCCTGCAACTTACAGGAACTTGGAGCCACTAGATGCCGCTTGCTCTTCGCTGGGGTAAGTTGGTATGTAGTTTTGTACTGCTGTTGAATTTGTTAAGTCCCTCTTTACAGTGTTGGAGCTAATGCGTGAGCTGATCCCTTGCTAGGTTGTATGCTGGCATTCCATTTGTTTGTTTTATGCGGTATACTTTCAAGTACCATATGATTAATGAACCTGTATGGGATTCAGAGAATCAGAGATGATTCTTTTGTTCTGTTTTTGCAGAATATATTTTTATGCTATTTTTAGATACTCTCTTAATTTAATTTTGTCCTCCTTATGAAAGTTATCTATTGCGCAAGTTCCCAATTCAAGTGGGAGTTCTAAACGCCAAATTTGTGTGTTTTTTAATGCCGCCTCTAGTTTCTGAAGTTCATTTCTATTGCGGCTTCCAGTTGGCTGCTTATCTATTTATGAATGGATACCCATGTGATTGTTTACATGGCATGGTTTTTAGGTAATATTTTGCTTTTTTCTCTTGAACCAGATAGGTCTGAATTTTGGCTGTACGACTTCAAGATTATTTTAGAGTTTTTCTCTTCCCAGTTTCATCAAATTTTCAGATTTCTGTCTCTAATTTTTCAGCTGAGGATAAATGATTGTCAGAATTTACAAGTTGGCTGGATTTCTTGTCCCAATTCCATTTGAACATCGCATTGCGTTTAAATTCAGCATCGATATTTGCTTGTTAGGAAGATAGATTCTCCATCCAAAAGCATTGCTGCTCGGTTCACAAGGCTTTTATTTTATCCTTCTTTAAGTAACGACAAAATCCTACGCTACCGTCGCCCTAGTCATGCACCGCATCTCAAAACTCAAACCAATACCCACTCTTTTTAAGCCATTTTCAGATTGGGAAGGGCATGTCAAACTACTTGTCATTGGGGTTATTTTGTTCTCTGATCTATGCAAAATTAGATTAAGGTTCAAGAGTGGCATATTATTTTTGAGCAATGGTTGTCATGAATAGAGAGATAGGATTCATGTAGCCGATCATAACTCATTTGGAACTAAGTCTTTGTTGAGTCAAGTAGAGTTGTCATGACGGTACACAGTTTTGGTCATTGACTCATTCTCCATAAGTTTTTTATGATAGACCATATAACTTTTTCTTTCCCTTCTTTGTTTTGCTTTCCTTGAACTCATAGATGTCACTAATGACTCAAAATCGATAATATTACTAAGAAATTGACTAGTGTCTAATACATCCTTAGTCAAAATGGGAGCATCCCTCACCGTATATACAACTTTAAACGAGGCAGTTTCCTAGCAAAATATGTAATATCCATAATAATATTATTTTTTTAACTCTCCAATTACAATTGTCTGCATCAACTAAAGATTACCGCAACACTAAACAATCCGTAAAGAATGAGAGGGATAAGGTTTATGACGCATTAGCCACTTAACGGCATCTAGGCAAGCATGGCTTCAGCCATTAACCGGGATGATGCTTCCGTCCTCTCAGCACTCTGACATAGATCGATTCCTTCCATCCCTTTTGCCACCCATGCTATGGCCCCATACTTAGTAGATGCTCTATACATAAAGGCTATCAATATCAACGCACTCTTCTAATCAAATTATATTTAAACTGGAAAAATATTTCCACACAATTTCCAGAGGAGCAACTTCCACTTGGAAGGTATACCACGAGTCCTTATTAACTTGCATATCGCATTACTAATACCGTCATCTTCATCCTCCTCCTTTATCTTGTCTGAAAGGGCCAAAAAATAGGCAGACTTGACATTAACAAGCCCACAATTGCTTCAATTCCATGTTCTGGAACATGGACGCTTTAACATATCTCTAACAATATTTCCAGGGAAAAAAAAAAAAAAAACATCCCAAAAGCGGTTGCCTCCAAAGCTTTGTTCCCTTATTGAAGGAATGATATACCTTAGTATTCAATTTGTCTCATGCACCATCCCCTTCGATAAAGTTAAGGATTCGAACGTCCCCGGAATCCACACTGACATTTCAACGTAGCAATTTCCATATTCCTTCCCATTTTCCATTTTAAGTTCTAGTGAATATCTTTTCCAAGACATGCTTCTCCACCCCCAAGACCATGGTCCTTTTGTTTTAACCTCCGGTAGATTATTCCTCTTACAATATTTAGAGGTAAAAAGTTTTGGCCATCAAGGATGAAGGATCTTTTAAAATTCTCTAAGCTACTTTGGCCAACAAAGCTTTGATTAACTAGTTCTAGATCTCTAAAACCCAACCCCCATTCACTTGTAGATCTGTACAAGTCTTCCCATTGTAACCAACAAATTCCTTTACCGTCATTTCTAAATTCAATATACCCGATCTAGTTGACTTGATTATGCTAACGGCGATTTTGAACAGACATGATACGTATAGGCATGGAGGATAAAACATGTTTAACAAGCACATACCTTTCTCCAAAGGATAATAAAGGAACCTTTCACCCCTTGAAGCTTAGCCAAAATTTTCTGTTCAATATGCTTTGAACAAAACCTTTTTAGGAGTAAAAAAAAATCTAATATGGTTCCCAAATAGTTTCCAACACACTCACTTAAATTTGATTCTCAAAATATCCGTAATAATGGTACATTTGCACATTCTAATGAGAAATTTGGAGTCTTTGACTATGGGTTATTGGGGTAGGCTTGTGTCCCTTACCTATCCAAGTAGCAAGTAGTTGGATAGCTGTAGAGACAAAGTCAGAATTTTGAGTTTGGTAGGGGTAGAAAAATTTACGACTAATATTATAAATTATATTTAGTAAATAAAAAATAAATTAATATATATACGTGTAGATGATATAATCAATTGAGCTTCTAAATTTTATATTATATATAATAATTAAAAAATAATAAAATTTTAGAGAGACTAGTCCATAACTTAAAATTTTTTAACTTAAAAATTTATATGTAACCAGTAATGTTTTCTTAACCAAAGCCAATCATTTTTTTAATCAAAGTCAATTATTTTTTAAAATTTTAAAGGGGGTTGAATTATTATATAAATTTTTTTAGTTAAAAATTTACATGTATAAATGGTATTTTTCAAAACTCAGGGGGCCATGACCACTCCTACCCCGTTAATGGCTTCGTTCCTGGATAGCCCATTCCAAATCTTTCTCTATATCTACATTTTTTTCTTTCTTTCTCCAAAATTAAGGCTAGACCTTTGTAGGTGCCCCCTAGCAACTTCCAACCTTGTGCAGTGATCAAGCTTCCCAAGATACCCTTATATTTAAGATCTACTTTCGTCCCAAGACAGCACACGAAAATCAGCTAGATCTGAGTTGCCTTTCGAGCTTCCATCCTTATTCAGTTTTATTCTACCAGCTAAGGGACAAGATCAACTAATCAATTTTCCTCTAATAGAGCTAGTTTGCAAAGTGAGTTGGAAGGCTTCATTATCATTAATTGAGAGTGTGGATGAGCATCCTTAGAAGGTAGACAACATTTTGAAAAAAAAATATTAACACAATTAGTTAAATTAATTAAATAACTAATTTAATTAGCATTCTTAGAAGAAGAAAATTAGATAAACGGGAAATAAAATAATAAAACAAAAGGGAGAAAAATAATTAAAAAAAAGCAATTGATTAAAAAAATAAAACGAAGTCCAAGCGGGAGAAGAGCTCTCCAATGCGACTTTTATAAATAGTATGAGAAAATGACTATAATTTGTTGTGTCTTATTTGATGTGGGATAGATGAGTTTCAATTAAAAAATTGTTTAATTGTTTATTATTTCTTATTTTGATGTGGGATGGATGAGTTTCAATTAAAAAATTATAAATAACTGTAGTTTATATGACTTAATTGGAATAGAATATTTTTTTCGTTACGTAGGAATGAAATAGAATAGAATAAGAAGTAGGAATAGAATGCAAGTGAGAATGAAATGAAATGCTCATTCCATTCCCTCCTTTGGTTGTTAATATGAAAATAATAGAAATGGAATAAATATTCAAAATTTTATAATTTGATTACATATTTTAAATATAATGAAATAAATGAAATATAATAAAAATTACTAAGATTAATTTTTTAAAAATTATAAAAATAAACTTTATTTTTGGATTGTGAATTTAATAGTAATTTGGATTAAGGATTATTTATATTTTTAGAATTGTAAATTCCACAGAAAAAGAAATTTTTCTGTAAGGCATGAAATGACAAAATTATTCTTATTAGCTTAATGTGTTTCCAAAAGGGAAAAGGGTAATTTAGCCTCTTATTTTATATTCTCATTCCATTCCTAAATGTATTCATGCGTGCGTGCACACACACAAAACTTTAGTTAATTAGAAATTTTTATTATAATTTTTTGATGTACTAAGGGTTGGTTTGGAACTCAAAAAAAGAGGAATTTTTAACAATTTTTACTTTTTTTTTGTGGAATTTGACAACATTTCAAAAGTTGCTAAAAATTCGTAAAAATTTCACCAACTTTTTTACCAAATAACCAAAAGGTCCTAAAAATTTTTGAAATTTTTTTTCAACTTTTTACCAAATAACTAAAGGTCATTACAAGTTTTTGAAAGTTACTAAAAATTTTAAACTTTTATCAAATGTATAAAGAACTGTACCTACAATTTTTGTCAAAAAAATTATTAAAAATTTCTAAAAATTTCGCTTCCAAATGAACCCTAAATATTAGAATATCATCTTTGTTCTTGTACCCTAATCCATTCGTATTCACAATCAAATATAGTCTAAGAATATTCTTTAATCAAGAATAGCGTATTATTCTTGTATGTATAATATTGGGGCCTTGGGTTGGTTTGAATTACCATTTTACACCCAAAGTAAATCAGAATGATGAGGAGGAATCCAAACTAATCTAATATGGTTCCGTTTGGACCGTTGCAAACCACAACAAATTTTTATAAAATGTAAAATTTTTACATATTACACAAATTACGAGATTATAATTTTTATAAATTTATATTAATTTTTTTTTCACTCAAAACACCTTCATTATCAGTTTTCACTTGGTTTTCTTGTGTTCTTTATGCATCTCTATCTCTTAAATACTTCTTATACCACTTCAAATTTAAAATTGTGATTATAACCTGATACAAAATCTTATGACAAATTTAAAAATTTCACTTCTAAATGGACCCTAAATATTAAAATATCATCTTTATTCTCGTACCCAAATCCATTCGTATTTGCTATCAAATATAGTCTAAGAATATCCTCCAATCAAGGGTAGTTTATTATTCTTGTACGTACAACATTGGGCCTTGGGTTGGTTTGGATTACCAATTTACACCCAACGTAAACCAAGAATGATGGGATTCAAACTAACCCAATACATTTCTGTTTAGAGTTTCATAAATTTTTGTAGGATGCAAAATTTTTACACACTGTACAAACTACGAGATTATAATTTTTATAAATTTATACTATTTTTTTTTTTCCTTTCACTCCAAACACCCTCATGTTCTCCCGTGCTCTTTGTGCATCTCTATCTGTTAAATACTTGTACCACTTCAAATTTAAAATTATGATTATGAACTAATACATGTGTGTTGATGTGAATTTAGGATAAATGAAGCAAATTAGTAACAGTATAGACTAGTCTTGTCTTGAGCATTGAAACTTTGTTTTGGACACTTTTTAAGAAGCTTAAACGGGTTATCTAGGATATCTAAATTGAAGGATACGAGGCTTTATTGTGTGCATTGGGGCTAGGGGTATCCAGTGAGTCGGGTTGAATCGGATCCAATCCGTTATGTTTGTAAGCTCCATTGACCCATTCATTAAACCCTTTAAGCAAACAGATTAATTGGTTCGGGTAACTGTTACCCTTTAGACCATTAATTATTTTTATTATTTAAATTATAATTTTTAATATTCAAAAATATAATATAAATATTTTTTGTTTTATTCTTCTTATTATTATTATTATTTTTAATTTTAAAGGCTCAAACGGGTTGCCTATTTGAAAACACCCAAAGTCCATAAATTCTTAACTGATTGGGTTGAATCTGACCCATTTTATAGCACATCGAACTCGCTCCATTAAAATAGCACCGCTCTTACCTACCCGTTGAGGAAATTGCACACCTTTATCATCACCTTCGAGTCTTCAATCGGGGCGTGAAAACGAGTCGAATTGAGTTGAATTTTAATTTGTTCGAACTCGACTCGATAAAAAATAAATTTAAACTCAAGTTCTACTTGTGAATAGTTTGATTAAATGAAAACGATGTCATTTTAGTTTAAAATATAATAAATAAAATATTATAAAAAATATAATAAAAATATTATTAAAAAATATAAAAATATTATTAAATATATACCATTTAATCGAGTTGGCTCACGAGCTTTTGAGTCGTGATTTTCTACACTCGATCTCGAACTTGAATCTAAACAAACAATAAATTAAGTTTGATTCGAGCTCATTTAGTCACGAACTGATCTCGAACCGAATCTTTTTTTGAGCCGAACTCGAATAATTCGATTCCTTTCCATTTCTAGCTCTAGCAAAAGAACAAGCATATCAAAGTCATCTATTGCTAGTTGTGGTGCCCAATCAATGCCATATTTTATAATACAACCTTGTTTACTCCCCAGTCGTATTCATTGGAAAGTTCACTTCACCCAGTATTTGAAAAATTGGATACTGGGCAATTGAAAAATTCCATCCAAATTTGATTCCCGTGGTGATCAGAGTTAAGATCCAGCGAAAAGACGCTAAAATGAATTATAATTATATTTTGAAACCGTAGAATTTAAAAATACTTTCCAACCATCTTCTTCTAATTTCTCTGCCTTCACCATGAAGTCTTTTTTAGTGTGTCAATAAAATACTGTAATATTTATGCGACTAAGAATGTTTCACGCCTTTGTACACCATGTGTGATGTGCCATTAAATTAGTAAGTCAAACTCTATCTCAAAAAGATAAAGAATATTTACCCAACAAAAAAGGAAAAAAAAAAAAAAAAAAAACACTGATGAACAGTCCTCATGCATTTTCTATTCTTGATAGTAGACCAAAATTCCTTCAAAATATATGGCTTCAAAATGAGCTATTTATCTATAGAGCAAGATAGAACTCATGAGTAATTATGATCAACTCTCTACAAAACTAGGTATACAATAGAAAACAGACTAGAGATAAATTTCACATACTTCCTCTATATAGTTACATCATACAAAGAAACACATAGGCTCTCTAGGCACGATTGGTATGAAAAGAATTCACTTCTCTGTTCTAATGCTATAAACTCATTCTCGAAGAGAATTGAAGCTTTTATTTCACCTTAAGCAGTTTCCTGGAATTAGTAACAAAAAATAAATAAAATAAAAAGAGAACAAAATTATTGTAAGAATATTATTTTGCATAAAAAATGAACATTTTTGAACATCTAAATTAGTAATCATTAGTGACAACTAAGTATCAAAATATTATTTAATTAATTATCATATATAGTAGTATAACCATCCAGACAACTTCTCCCTAGGTAAAGAGGCAAATCAAGCTTTACAATATGATTTGAAAATTATGGTTAGAAAATAGAAGCCAAGAGTAATTCTAGTTTGCAAGTTGAAAGAGAAGATTAAGTAGTTAACAATGCCCACATGAAAGAATAGTAGAAGTAAAAAAAGAAGAAAATACTGTACTTACCACCGTAAAAACTCCTTTGTAGTCTAGCTGTGTTTACAGCAATTGTCACATGTAACCAATTTATTATACTGTCCAAGAAGTTGAAATAGGCAAATCAGCATTGACGGTTGAGTAAAATAGTGCCAAAAATTACCCAAAATCCAAGGGCAAAGCCAAGTCGCATGCTAATATAAAATCCTGGGGTGACAAATCTATCCTCCTCTTCTTCTGCAATCCCTTTGTCTCTTCTGGGAGTAGTGACTGGAGGTTCAACCATTGTCTCCTCCCCTGGGCATTTGTTTGGAAGTGGTACTCCGCAAAGTTGAGAATTCCCGAAAAATGCAGAGGCATTGAAGGTTTGCAATTGAGTGCTCAGTGGGATTTTTCCTGACAAACTGTTATTCGACAAGTTTAATACATTCAGAAAACTTAGCTGAGAAGGCTTGTCGGAATCTCGCCAAAAAGCCTATTTCAAAACAAGTCAAGCGATTCCAACATTTTCATCTGACCAACATCTTTGATAATTTTTCCTGTCAAATTGTTTCTTGACAGGTTCAAGGAAGCCAACCCTGCAAGATTTGCGGAATTGTTCAGGAATTTCGCCTCACAATTTGTTGCTAGAAAGATCAATGATTTTCAGTAGCCTCAGATTTTTTACATACTCCCTCTTTTGCCCTTTCCATTGCACCACAATCTCATCGTTGCGACCATATGGGTTGGCATTGATGAAACTAGTGGCTTCTTCAAACTACTACTACTTTGGACCAATTCAGAAAAATTATTGAAGCATTGCGGTAGCTTTCCAGATAAATCATTCGTCCAAAACCTGAAGATAGCTAATGTGGCAGATCTCTCAAGGTATGCTTCCATAGAATTTATTGGATCGTAAGCTTAGAATAACTAAATTCAATAGACGTGTCCCCATCCATGTCGGTATTTCTCTGTGAATCTAATTCCTCTCAAGTCAATAACTTTCAAATATGAGTTGTTCTTCAAAAACTTCGGCAACTCCCCATAAAAATCATTATTGTTTAACTTCAATTCTTGAAGCGAATAAAGGGAGCTCATTGAGCTGGGAAGTTTACTAGACAAATTATTGTTGGCCAAATTAATGACTTTTAGTGATTCAAAAAGTTGCCAACAGTCCGGAAGTGCTCCTGATAGTAGGTTACTGGAGAGGTCAAGGTATCTCAATTGAAAACTAGTAATTCCACATGTGAAAGAAATTGTCCCAGAAAATTTGTTTTTCGCGAGTATGAAATTTGTTGGATCGGAAGGAATAGGAGGTATTTGACCTATAAAGCAACTAGAACTTAAATCTATAAAAATAGCTTCTGGAAACTTGGAAGATAAATCGGGCACGACGCCTTTCAGCTCATTGTAAGAGAGATTTAACGTTCGTGATGTAGGTGAGAGATCCCAAAACCAATTAGGAATAGTATTTGAAATTCCATTTCCAGATATATCAAGGTCTAAAAAATTATCTTGGTGTCGTAGCCACTTTGGGAAATGTGGCCCTAAGTTGCAAAAGGACAATCCTATAACAGCAAGTTGAAAAGGAGGAACCCAATCGGAGTTCAGGTCTAAAACTAGAAAGTTCAAAGACAAGTCCAATTCTTGCAATTACCAAAAAAAACCAAAAAGATCCAATTCTTGCAAACTTGAGAGGTTTGAGAAGTGCGCTTCAGTGATTCTACCTTCCAAAGAGTTTGAATAGGCATCTAAATATTGGAGTTCGGAAAGTTATCCAATGCTTTCTGGAATAATCCTAGTCATTTGATTGAAACTGATGTCCAATTCCTTTAAGCTTGAAAATCTTGTAAAATCAAGAAATTTTCCACCAAGTCGATCCGATGACAAAATCAGACATTGTAAAGAATGCTCTGAATCAGACAACTTTTGAAGAATCTTCAGGAGCTTTTCTAATAGAAAGTTCAGCGACAAATCTAATGATTGTAAATGACTTAAATTGGTAAAGGAATTTGGAATACTACCTTCAAGTTGATTATTAGCAAGACAGAGATTTACAAGGGATATAATGTTCCCAAAAGCATTAGGAATCGAGCAATTTAACTGGTTACCAGTAAGGTCAATGTCAACAATACTGCTGCTACGACTCAAGTTGAACAACCAACTATATAGTGATTTAGAAAAATGATTGCCAGAGAGATCAACCACAGCAATTGAACAGGAAAAATTGAAAAGATTCACAGGGGGAGTGACATCCGGAAGATTGCAAATACTAAAGTGCAAGTTCTTTAACAGAGGAAGATTACTAGCCGATTCAACCTAATTGATTGCTTTACTAATATTTATCTCTAAAAGATTGAGGTATCTTAGTAAAGAAAGATGAGAAAGCCACTCAAGATTTCCACCACTGAGATCACCATTGAAACCAAGATTAAGGTACCGCAAGTTGGAAAGGTTTCCAAGCTGATTAGGAATTGGACCAGTCAAATAATTAGCAGCAAGATTGAGATGTTGTAATATGCTAAAGGAAGCATTAAAGAACTCTGCGATGTTGCCTTCAAGATAATTTTCTCGTAGGTCTAAATACTTGAGATGTTGCAATTCATGTAATGAAGGATCATTAATCTTACCTCTCAAAGGTTGTTGATAAAGAAAATCCGCATGAAGGTCGAGCACAACTACTCGACTAGTGAGGTTACTGCAACGGATTCCTCTCCATTTGCAACAATCCATGTTCTTGCTATCCCAAGAAGATAGACTGCCGTGATCATCCCTGAGACCGTCTTTGAACTTAAGGAGAGCTTGTCTCTCACTCTCCAAGCACCTGATTTTTTCACTTCCATTAGCTCCTCCTGAAGAAGAAACTCGGCCAAGAGCAGATTTGTTATGCAGTGGTAAAATCATAAAAACAACGAAGACGCAGACAAGTCGGATAGATTTTTCTCCCATGGTGATCTACTCCGATGCCTACAATTAATTAGGAACAAGATGAATTAGTATCAAAGACACCAGCGCAATTGCAATGGTAGCAAAAACACCTGCCCAATTCAATATATACATATATATATATATATATATATGTATATACAATTTCTCCTTATATGCTAAGCTTTTATATGTCGTTATATACATCACGACAAATTATTACCTTACATTTGTTACAAAATTGTCTGGCTTATGTATTATTAAGTATTATACAGGCATCGCCCCTGGAAAGGCTAGTCGAGATGGCTCGGGCAGTGTGCCGTAAGGGTTTGGGGCTATGTGGTCCTGAGTTCGACTCCTCTTGGGGGTGGTCGTCCCTTTATTGTGGGGTTTGTCTAACAGTCTTTTCGGTTGAGTCGGTCAGTAGTCGTCCCTTTATTGTGGGAGTTGTTTAACAGCCTTCTCCGTTGAGCCGGTCCGCCAAAGCTTGCTTAATTTAGTTTATCTCCTCGTGGTTCTTTGCCGGCTAGGACCACGGGACGGGTTTCACCCAATGTGTACCTATGGGTAGCGGCTACGGATTTTTTTCCGACTCCCAAAAGTATTATACAGGCATCAACCACCGCAATTTGATAATCATATATATATATATATACACACACATATATCCTGTGTTCTCACTATCATTGAAACATATTATTAGTCAAACAGAAAAATTTATACATGTGCTTAAGAACAAGTGCTTAAAAATATAATCCTATTCAACATTTGCTTAAAAATAATCCCATTCACACCGTAACAACTTAGAAACAATCATATTCTCACATTATCAACTGGTAAAAAATAATCCAATTCACATAGCAACTTCATAAAAATTTAAAGGGTAAAATATATTTTGTACACCTAACCTTTACATTAGATCTCATTTAAAGACCTTGACTTTTTAATTTAACAATTAAGAGTATGCGAATATAATTTATTGTAGTCTAGGAAATCAGTGAACATTCATCATAATGGACCATTGTTAAGGGTACATAAAACAATAATTTTTATTTGGGGGAAATTTTTTTTAACTGTAACAATTAAGAGTTTGAATAGTTAATCTGTTACAACTCAAAGATAAAGGTTGAAATTTTTAGTTAACCAGTTAATAGTCGAATTAATCTAAATTAAAATAATTAGTCCAACCCAATTCAGAAAAATAAAATAAAATGCATAATCTGGACCAAACTTCCTATCTAAATATTTAAATAGCTCAAAGATCTCAATTTACTGGCAAAAAATAAATATTGAGTGTTATAAATAGTTTAAATGCTTATGTAATAAGTTTGAGTGTTTTAGTAATATATGAATGTTTCTTTATAATATATTAGTGTTTATAAAAATATTATAAGTATTTGTGTGCAATTTCATTGCTAGTATCAGAGTCCAGATAATTTGAAGGATATATTTGTAAAATTATTACTATATGATGATATGTTTTCCAATTATTAAAAACTAATCTAAGTTATTTTGTAATTATTAATGTGATTTGGCGTGGCCCTTTAGTTATCTTGTATTGTTGTAGGACCATGAGGGTGTGAGGGTAACATTCTGAAATGTTTAGGGGTGTAAGTCAAAATGACCTTATTTCTATTATGAAAACAATTAGCAATTATATGGGATAATAAATCATAAAATATTAAAATTTAATCCTCTTTTATCTATCGAATTATATGAATACTAACAAATCTTTTTAATACCTTGATCAAATGCTATTTTGATTGTCGAATGAAACTTTAGATAACAAGATTTCATTCATATACTGTATAATTATGGTTGAAGTTCTTTTCGCTTGGATGAGCAAATTTTTTAACAAATTTATTGATAAAAAAGTTGGTTATGTCTTATTAATTTCTTAAATTCATTTCATTTAATTCGTTACTTGCTTTAATTCCATGGATTTAATCCATCACAATCTAAAGCAACCTATTTTTTTGATAAATAGAATATATATTGAAGTCTTTCATAGCACACACTTTATTTTTTATTTTTTATTCTTTCAGGAGTCAATACATCAGAGCAAAACAAAGAAAATTACAAACCAACATCAGACTCAGCCTTCACCAGATGCAAGAACTCTTTCCGAAAATGGAGAAGATCATTTCTGGTGGGGGAAAGCTTGCCATTGGGAACAATTTGCAGCCAGCCAATGAGCTGTCCCATTTGATTGTCGCCTACACCATGACAAAGACCAGTTTCTCTCAGTATTTCCTCCACATTTGTATGGCCTCCATGAAAACTCTGATGTCCCAGTGAAATGACAGAGATTCATTACGTTACATATACTTTATATAGGTACTTCCATGCTATAAGAGACAAATAGACTTTCTAGGCAGATCTGGTATCAGAAACTTCACTTCCAATGCTATGAACTCAGAAAAAATAAAAATAAAAGTAAGAACAACATTGTTATAAGAACATTAATTTTGCCCCCCTGCCCAAAAAAAATCATTTAACAAATTATTAGGTGTGGCAATGAACTAATCAGAAGACTCCCATTAAGAAGCCAGAAATCAAGCTCTGTAATCTATATGATTTGAATATTGTGATTAGAAAATAGAGAAAAGAACAATTTTTAGCTTACATTTTGAAAGAAGAGACCAGCTAGTTAGAATTAAGAATAAGAGAAGTGAAAATTTGGAATATATATATATTACTTACCAATTATATAGTTAAGCAGCCTCCTTTGCTGTTTAGATGTACTTATTTATGAATAAATTTCAATGATGCAAATTAAGAGGATCATTTTTTATTTGTTATCAGGTGTAGACTAGCTAACGATAGAGCTAACCAGACAACTCCCACGGACAAAGCGGCAAATAATTTGACTATTGTGATTGGAAAATATATAAATGCCAAGAATAAATTATAGCTTACGATTTGAAAGTAGAGATTGATTTTGTAAAAAACATTGTTTGCAATAAAGAACAGTAAAAGTAAATTACAAATTGAAAAATATACAATTTACCAATTATATATATAACTCTAAAGATGGCACCTTCTCAGCGTAGATGGTTTTAAGGTAAGTGTCACCAAGAACCAATCTATTATATTCTCCAAGAACTTGAAATAAGCTCCTCTCTAATGACGGCTGAATAGAATAGTGCCAAAAATTGCCGAAAACTCAACGAAAAAGCCAAGCCCCTTGCTAATATAAAATCTTGTGGTGACAAACCTATCCTCATCTTCGTGAGTCCCCTTGTCTTTGTCAAGGGTAGCGACTGGAGTTTCAATAACTATTTCCTCTCCTGGGCACTTATTTGGAAGTGGTAGCCCAGAAAGTTGAGGATTTTGGGAGGATCAAAGCCTTGCAATTGGGTGCTCCGTGAAATTTTTCAGTAAAGTTGTTTTTAAATTTTAACACGCCAAGAAAATTCAGCTTAGTGAGACTTGTAGAAATCTCACCAGAGAGTAGTCCATTTGCAGACAAATCAAGAACTTCCAACATTTTCATCTCACCAATCTCTTTGATAATTTTTCCTGACAAAGAGATTCTCGACAGATTCGAGGAAATCAACCCAATAAGACTTGCAAATTGTTTAGGAATTGTTCCAGACAATTTATTGCTGGAAAGATTGATGATTTTTAGTGGTCTCAAATTTTTTGGATATTCTTTCAATTGCCCTTTCCGTTGCACAAATGCATTGCCCTCATTGCTGCCAAAATTATATATTTCGCCATTGTACTCTATAGTATAAGACAAACAGTGATGGTTTCTTTAGAATCTTCTCTTTGGATCAAAGCAGGAAAATTGTTAAAAGTATTTTGGTAGCTTTCCAGGCAAATCATTATGAGAGAAGTGATCAGAAACTTGAATATAGCTTAGGTGATAGATCTCAAAAGGTATGCTTCCATGGAATTTATTGGATGGTAGAGAAAGGACAATTAAGCTAGTGAGATGCGTTCCTTTCCATATTGGAATTTTTCTTGTTAATTTGTTTTCTCTCAAATCTAGAATTCTCAACACTGTGTAGTTCTTTAGCGTCTTAGGCAATTCTTCAGAAAAATTATTATTGCACAACTGCAACTCATGAAGGTGATAAAGAGAGATCAATGAGCTAGGAAGCTGACAAATTATTGTTGGACAAATGAATAATGCTTAATTCTTCAAAAAGTTGCCAACAATTTAGAAACCCTCCTGATAGCAGTTTATTTGAGAGGTAAAGATAGATCAATCGAAAGCCAGTTATTGCGCATAAAAAAGGCATTGACCTCGAAAACTTGCTATTGGAGAGGGTCAACGTAGTTATATTTGGGAGGAAGAGGTATTTGACCTGTAATGTAATTAAAACTTAAATCTATTTGGTGAGCATCTGGAAACTTGTAAGATAAATCCAAAACAAAAGCTTTTAGTTGATTGTCAGAGAGATTTAAATAACCTAAAAGTGAGAGATCCCAAAACTAGCTCGGAATCATATCTGAAATTTCAACTCCAGATATATCAAGCTCAGTAAAATTATTTTGATATTGTAGCCACCTTGGGAAATGTCATCCCAACTTGCAAGACTTGAGTCTGATAAGATCAAGTTGGAAAGGCAGAACCCAATTTGAGTTGATGCTCAAGATGAGTTTATTAGAAGATAGGTCTAATTCCTGCAAAGCTGTGAGATTTGAAAAATGGGCTTCAGAGATTATCCCTTCCTAAGAATTATAAGAAGCATCTAGAATTTGGAGCTTGGAAAGAATTTTAATGCCTTCCGAGAGAGTTAATGAATTGTTCCAATACAATTTCAATGATTGTAAATGACTTAAATTAGAAAATGGGTATGAAATGCTACCTGCAAGTTGATTTAGAGCAAGATTAAGATTTGCGAGGGATATCATGCTCCCAAAAGCATTCGGAATCGAGCCATTTAACTAATTATCAGAAAGGTCAACATCAACAAGGCTACTGCTATTACTAGAGTTGAACAACCAATTATATATTTAATTAGACAGATTATTGTAAGAGAGATCAACCGCAGCAATTGAAGAAGAAGAATTGGAAAGATGCACAGGAGGAATGACATCCGAAAGATAGTAACCAGATAAATGCAAGTTTTTTAATGAAGATTACTAACAGATTTAACCCAATTGATTAATTTACTAAGATTTGTTTCAGTAAGATCAAGGTACCTTAGTAAAGAAAGATGAGAAAGCCACTCAAGATCATTTTCTTCTTTCAAAGCAAGATTGTAATGAAGATTAAGATATTGCAAGTTGGAAAGGTTCCCAAGCTGATGAGGAATTGGATGACTTAACGAGTTAAGAGCAAGATCGAGATGTTGTAACCTGCTAAAGCAAGCATTGAACTCTAGGATCTAAATACTTCAAATGCTGCAATTCAAGCAATGAAGGACTATTAATCCTAACAAGGTTCCCAAGCTGATGAGGAATTGGACCACTTAATGAGTTAAGAGCAAGATCGAGATGTTGTAACCTGCTAAAGAAAGCATTGAACTCCAGGATCTAAATACTTCAAATGCTACAATTCAAGCAATGAAGGACTATTAATCCTACCCGTCAAAGATCGAGATGTTGTAACCTGCTAAAGAAAGCATTGAACTCCAGGATCTAAATACTTCAAATGCTACAATTCAAGCAATGAAGGACTATTAATCCTACCCGTCAAAGGTCGACTGATGCAAATGGGCTCTAACATAAAGGACTGATGATCTATTAAGTTGAGATGACACTTGCATATATAAAGCATTTCACAACTTCTCACCCAAGCAATGTGGGATGAAGGTATGAGCAGTTATCTTCCACTATAAGACCGCCTGTATCATTACCTTCTCTTTCATAGACACACGTTTTGTGTGATCTCACATATTTTTCACTTGGGTCTACTTTGATATCAAATTGATACAAATGGACTCTAACCCAAAAGACCAATCTGTTAGGTTGAGCAGACACTTACGTATATAAGGCACCTCACAATCTCTCACCCAAACATTGTGGAACGGAAGTTTGAATAGTCACCTTACATTTACATTATAGGACTGCTTGCATCATCGATAAGGAGAAAAAATATCCTCATCATAATGAAGGTCAAGAACAGCAACACGACCAGTGCTGTTGCTACAACGGATTCCACTCCAATTGCAACAATCCATGTCCATGCTATCCTAAGAAGATGGATGATCAAAATCATCCGTAAGACCTTCTTTGAACTTGAGGAGAGCTTGTCTCTTCCTTTCCAAGCACCCGATTTTTTCACTTCCATTAGCTCCTCCTCCCAAAGAAAGTCGGCCAAGAGCAGATTTGTTGTGTAGTAGCAAAAACATAAAAATAATAAATAGGCAGAGAGGTTGAATAGATTTTTCTCCCATGATGATCAACTCCAATGCCCACAATCAATTAGGAACAAAGATGAATTAGTATCCAAAACACTAGCCCAATTAATTATATTACTGTCTATGTCAATTTTTATCTCTTTCTTTCTGTGTTTTTCTTGAAAACTCACGGGTTATATTTGATACGTGAGAATGGAATAAAATGGAATGAAACAAGAGGTGGGAATGGAATGAAACGCTCATTCCATTCATTTGTATGGTTGCCAACACGAAAATAATAAGAATGGAATAGACATTCAAATCTTTATATTTTGATTACATATTTTAAATATAATGAAATATAATAAAAACTACTAACATTAATTTTTTAAAAACTACGAAAATAAAATTTATTTTCGAAGCACGAATTTGAGTAAAAAAATGGCTTAAGAGTAAAACGGTCATTTTACAATTCAAGTTCGAATAGAAAAAAAATTTAATAGTTATTAGTTCCATGATTTTGAAATTAGAAAAAATTAAAAATTCATTTGGAAAGTGAGTGTTTTCCATATATATTTTTTTTTAGGTCTAAAGAAGGACACTAATTTTGTTTGATCCATTGAAAATAAAAATAAATGAAAATGGGTGATAACTAAGAAGAGCTGTCGTTGTGAAAACAAACTACTTGTTATATTGACAGAGTAGTCTGTCCGTCCCTAGGATGGAAATTAAAATGAAAAAGCAAATAGAAATCACAGGTCTTCTTCCACGGCAATAAAGCAAGTCAAGGTCAAATATATATTAATATATATACATATAATAATTCAAAAGTTCACACTGCAGCCTTGTTTCATAATCGGTTGCTTTCGGTCCAAAGTTCACATTGAAATTGTTCGACAATAATTTTTACCCTTTTTTCCATAGACCCTTTCTCTCCCTACTTCACTGAGATCTCCTGCAAATAAGAAAATAGTAAAATGAAGCGGTCGGAGTTGATCCCCGATCAAGGACACTCCGATGCTTAAGTCAGTAACTCATATAGATAATAAGCTCATGTAAACGAAGAGAGAGAGAGAGAGAGAGAAGAGGATCAGAGAAAAAGGAACTGAAAGAAGAACCCTTACACTGTCTTGATTTTTGGTATTTATAGATGGAGTGTCTGTCTTACTTTTTGTTGATTTGACTATCACTTTACCTTAATATGACTTAAAGTGGAGGTGGGTGGCTAATATTAAATGCCAGATGATGTAAGTTTCGGGAGCTGTGTGAAAGTGTAGTACATAAAGTAACTATACAACGTAATTAGCAAACTATTTAGTTCCAATTTAACCAGAATATAGCCCCCTATTCGGGGGGTGCAATTTATGGTCGGCAGACCATTCTTGTGGTCGGGCAAGCTATTTTTATGCCTCACATTATGCCCCCACTCTGGTCGGGATAATTTATTACCCGAGCAGAGTAGAGTACAGTAAAACTTATAAACTTTTATCATTTCCGTATATAAAATAAACAATATGAGTTCAAAAATTGAAATTCATCAACAGTGAAAGTATGCAACGTTGCATAGACATACTTTAACAACAGTATAAACGGTTTATGCTTTTTATGGGATGCAAAGATAGAATTATACTAAATCGATTTGCCTGTGCAAGTAATTATGTAAAGCCATAAGTCATAAGCATATGGAGGGCTTCTCATAACTTTCCATAATTTTTCTTTTCACCTCATATGTAATAAGACTTCAAAAATTAGAATGTTTCAGGAATAAAAGACAACGGGCAAGTGTTGATGCACCTGGCCTTCCTAAGTCAAGTAAGACGAGGCAAGCTTGAGCTTGATTATCGAACTCCAAGGAATTCAAGAATCGAACTTGAACGATATGATATGATTCTATTTTGAATAACCTTTTTTCTGCAGGATTGTTCGACATAGTACGGATGTTGATCCGAGAACCTTAGTTTACTTTTACTGCGCTAGTAGGCTTAATATAGCTCTGAATAATTCTTCAAAGACCGTTTGGCATTTGAGCCGCAATAGATGGTCAGCTTTGACTGCGTAACAGATGAAGAAGAGGTAATTATCTTGAAGAAATGATGTGTCTTTAGTAGGGCGATCGACCGACTTGTCCCGATGTCAGTTTGCCGTAGGCGGGGGCTACTCTCGACCATACTTATGGGTTGGGCAATCTTTGCGAGGGCAATACATGCATGTAATAATGAACCTATCTATGTATATATATATATAGAGTTGAAAGCCTTGCATAACTGTGCAAGTCCTCTTCTTTCTTTCCCCTTCAAATTTGATCTTGTACTGAAACAATTAATGAATTTGGTCTTGTGCTGACTACTGACCGACCGATCTTCCAGTATAATAAATGGACATTTATGTTGGTAACATAGGGATTCAAAGTTGTTTTTAATATTCACCATTGAATCCCAAAACATCTCACATGATCTTAAAATTATCCTTTGAGTCTGTTCATCTTATTCTATACTGTCGGATGTGCTTGGCAAAGTTTGCATGAGGAATGCCTTCACGAGGCGTATAGATGTGGGAGCTCGAAATGCAAAAATTAGGTCCTTATCTGTATAAGAGGCCTTACTTACTTTATTTGTAAAATTTGCATATAAGATGCTCGGCACACAAGTTGCTCGGCCAAAAGCTGTTTGGCCACAGAAAGTTGCTCGGCACAAGTTTCTTCCAAGCTACTCGGGAACAAAGTGACTCAGTTGTTGCTCTTCATCAACTTTGGCTGTCGCTGAGGATGACAAGTATATTGAGAATAATTTAACGCTCCAGCTAAAAGTCATATGAAAGAACCTGAGCATCCATAAATAAGGATATAACCTTGAATTCACCGTTTGCTCAACCAAAGAGCTAGAATCAAGGCTTTGATAACTGTATCTGAACGTAATCAGGACTCAATCATCAAAAAAGTGAGAGAAATTAGTGAAATATGATTTTCTAGGTTGCAAATACTCTCAGTGGTGCTAACAGGGGTACAAGAAGAGAGAAAACCAAACTAAATTGGGCTTTATAACATAAAAACTTCAAATGGTCATAACTTTCTGCTTGGGTGTCCGATTTAGGTGATCTTGGTGTCCATTTCACGTATTTTTTCGAGATCTATGTAACCAAACCGCCTAAGGCGGTTTGTGATAATCAGAATTGCAAAATAAGTTCATTTTCATCATTTTCCTGGACTTTTTCCCCCCGAATATGCTAACTGTGGCTTCGTTTGAATATAAATAAATGTTTGAATGATGATAATTATGCTTGGGAATACCTCTACAGAGTAATAGCCTTACTCAGGAACACCTTTGTCTTGCTCGGGACGCTTCTGATGACAAGCGACATTGCTTAAGGAGAGGAGCCATGCTTGAGATAGTCTTTCTACAATGTAGTTAGCTTGTTCGGGGCTTGTTCGGGGACACCAACCTTGCTTGGGGGAAAAAAGCCGAGCTCGGGATGTGCCTTAAGCTTTGCTGGAGAAGAGAGGCCGAGCTCGGGTATGCTTTAAACTTCGCTCGAGAAGAGAGCCGAGCTTGGGATGTGCTTCATACCTTGCTCGTGGGGGATAGCCAAGCTCGGGGTGAGCTTTATACCTTGCTGGAGGAGAAAACCCGAGCTCGGGTATGCTTTAGACAAACTCGGGAATGCACCCTGTGCTTGGGAATGATATGCTCGGAACATAAGCTCTAAAAGGGAATAACGTGCTCTGCTTATGCTTTGCTCCGGAGGAATTCTTGTGTGCTCGGGATTGCCTCTACTATGCTTGGGATTACTTCTGTGAGAAGTGGTGTTAAAGAGTGAACTTGCTTGGGAATTACTCTCTTGAAGGATTAAAAAATGCTTCAAGGGAAGAACTTGCTAGGGGATGAGGTGCTCTAGTGGGGGAACAATATGCTTTACTTCGTGATGCAGTACTCAGGGATGCAGTACTCGGGGAAGACCATGCTCTGCTCGGGTAGGATTTTATTCTCAGGATATGCTGTTCGGGAATACGCTTGTGGATTGAATCTTACTGCTAAAACATGCTTCTGAATATAACTTTGCCTGAATAAGCTTGAAAACATGCTATTGTTGATGACCTATCAGGATGAGGTTGGGACATAACTCCTTGAAATGAACTGAGGCAGAACAACCTCAGGGATATACTTTTGAGATGAACCCGACTAGAATGAGCTCGGGAATAACCTCCACAGTGAATTCTTACTTAGGAATAAACTTTCAACCTTGTCTTTGTCTTTCTTATAAATAGGCTTTCATTCTTGCTTGGGAATAAGCTTTCATTCTTGCTTGGGAATAAGCATATGAATAGGCTTTCATTCTTACCATGTCATGCTTGTGGATAATCTTTTGAATTGAAACACGCCATAATGCGCTTAATAATATGCTTTCTGAGATGATCCGAGCTAGAACATGCTCGGGAAGTAGCTTTCTAAAATGAACTTAGCTAGAATAGCCTAATGATATGCTTTTGTCGATAACCCGGCCAAAATATGCTCGCGAATACCATGATTTGTTCGGGAAGATAATGCTTTGCTTGAGCAGATCATGATTTGCTCAGGAAAATAACCTTCTAAAATAAACCAAGTCTGAACCACCTTGGGGATGTACTTCTTGAGATGACCTGAGCCAAAACATGCTCGGGAGTGACCTTTTGAAATGAACTTAACTAAAATAATCTTATGGATATGCTTTCACCAAACTTCTGCTGTTCCTAACTGAGATTTCCTCATGAAATGATCAAGCTTTTCAAAAACTATTTAGATAGTAATATCAAACACTAGATTACTTTAATGAAGTAAAACTGGCACAGCTTTTAAACATTAAAGAGTCACTCAGTTTTAAAGCATGAAAGAGCAACTTTCCGCATACCTTAGTGAGATCGGCTACCTTTTTTATATAAACGTAAGAGCTTTTGCTTTTTGTACAATGCCGAGTTTCCTTAATAAGAGCTTTTGCTTCTTGAGAGCTTTGGCTTTTTGGGAGCTTTTGCTTTCTGTGAGCTTTGGCTTCTTGGTAGCTTTTGCTTTCTGTGTGCTTTGGCTTTTTGGGAGCTTTTGCTTTCTGTGTAATACTTTTCAATAAACCAAGAAACCGAAACTTGGTTTAAAGAAAAACCGGTCAGTCAATAAACCGGGGTTGCTGCAACTGGGACAAGCCAGTTGGACGTGCTTTTTGATAATCATTTTCAATAAACCAAGGAACTGAATCCGGGTTTAAAGAGAAACCCGGTCAGTCAATAAACCGGGGCCGAACCGACACCCCAAAGGGGTGTGGCTCCCTTTCTGTACCAACGTTCGGAAAATCGAGCGTGGCTCCTTTCTGATAATCCTTTTCAATAAACCAATGAACTGAATCCTGGTTTAAAGAGAAACCCGGTCAGTCAACAAACCGAGGCCGAACCGACACCCCAAAGGGGTGTGGCTCCATTTCTGTACCAACGTTCGGAAAATCGAGCGTGGCTCATTTCTGATAATCCTTTTCAATAAACCAAGGAACCGAATCCTAATTTAAAGAGAAACCCGGTCGGTCAATAAACCGGGGTTGTCGCAATCGGGACAAGCCAATTGGACGCGCTTTAATTATGTGCATGTCTTTGAAACTAGAGTAATCCCTTTACTTGTGTGCATGTCCTTGAAACTATTCTTCCGTAATGCTTATCTGCAAAAACTCTCAGTAATAACTAATAATTATAACAAACTGAGGCAATCCAGCTCGAGAATGAGATGAAAACTGATTGAATAAAGAAAAGTAAATAAATAAATAAATTTGGGGATATCGTACACGTGCTCGGAGTTGACATATCATATTGGAGCCCTGCTCGGGATGATATATTTTGAAAAATATAAACCTGTCCAGTCCAGTTCCTCTTGAACAGATACAACAATCAATAAGCAAGATTTGATAATAAGCTTAAAGCATCCAAGCGCTTGTGCTGCTCGGCCATGCTTAATGCTTTTCCAACGCCAAAAACTATAAATATGATACTCGGCAACAAGTAGTAACAAAGATAGTCCTGCATAAGAACTGCTCAACCTCGTACAAATTGTTCGGCTAACAATTAAATACTCCGCTATAGGTTCCGGTTATGCTCAATGACTCAATTAAATATATACAACAATGTCATTCAATTAGCATAGACATTTGCCTTGGCAATACTGTATGCATATGAGTAAGCCAACAATGCTGCGTGAGGATTGATCAAACCTTGGTCTCAATTACTTAAAGATATATATTATGCTCGGCAAGCAAATCATATTGTTCGGGCCAAATAATCGAACCTGTTGGGCGTAATAATACTAAAGCTGTACTCTTACCGAACAGGTTTAGTCTGGTGCCACGTGGCGCGGTGCCGAGCAAATTCACATAAGCCACTTAGCCACTTGCCGAGCACGTTTCGTCTGGACACGTGGCATCCCGCCGAACAACTGATTATTGGCACGAGGGTTCCACGTGAGTGTTATACGTGAGTACACGATTTAGAGTTAGTGCTCCAAAGAGTACCCTGAATCTCGACATCAATAAACAATGTATAACCACGTGGCTATAGCCGAGGAATCTAGTTTGCTCGGCCTATATGTCGATGGCCAGTAAATGTCAAACCTGGGGCCCACAGCCTTTAAAGAAGGCTCATGACCATAAATGCACCTTAGTTAGGATTGAACTAGGTACTTGTCTCTGGAGATGTAACTAAATCGGTCTATCTCGTTACGATTCGGTGGCTGATGCGACAAGAAGACAGTATGACCCTGAAATTCAGGTTGTAATGCCGTGTTAAACCACCAGAAGCATTAAATGAAAGGCACGGTGTATTTATGAGGGGTCTGAGGCATTAAATGAAGGGGAAGGGCATTTAAAGCAAGAGTGTAAAAGAGGAACACGGCAGTGTGCGTAATGTCGAGTCATAGGTATGCTGTAATCATTACTCAGACCACTATATATGGATATACAACTGAATCACGGAGGTAAGCTGACTATTGCCAACTTAAACTTTGACTCCTTTATTTCCATAAAACTTCTTTTGAGCGACTTGCTGACTTAATCATCGGAGGGTTTTCCGGCCTGAGACCTCCTCTCCGGCCGTCACCTTTCTTTCTGTCTTTGTTCGGCAGGTCGGCGATTGCATTTCCGGTTGGCGTGGTCAGCAGTTCCGGCAGTAATTTCTGCTGCCGAACAGAACCCATGCTCTTGAGAGTAGAACCTTGTTAGGTAGAACCTTTGCTCAGGAGAGATAAGATGGCTTGGGAAAGAAATAATTGTGCTCGAGAGACCACTCGATAAAAGTATTATTGTCATCACTATTTGATTATCATAGAGGAAGGAGAACAGAGCCAAAACTGTCTGCAAATTTTAATTCCCTCATTTTCACTCCATGCAATGGCAGTGGGAATTAACAATAATATATTTATATATAGAGAGAGAAACCCATGTTGCTGTCGTTGTTCGGTTGTGTTTGCTTTGACGTGTCACTGCTCTATCTCTTGAGATGTAAAGAAAACATTGCTCGGCAATCTCAGAATACTGATCGAATCAAGAAGTTCGGGAATGAAGTGCTATACTCGGGAAGGAAACCACCTGATCGGGAAGTTGCTTGTTCGGGAACCATGTCTAAGTCTTACTTACTTAAAGATATATAATATGTTCGGCAGAGAGTCTATGTTGGTGGAGTTGTTCGGCACAAGATTTGCTATTTGTCGAAGTTGTTCGGCATCAAATTTGCCGTTGGGCAAGTGGTTGAACAATACTCAGGCGCGGACGTGGGTTGGCTGAGAAAACTTTGATAAATCGCCATCCTCTTAAGTGCTTGCTAAATCTTTAGAAACTCCACGGCTGATTCTCAACCGAATTTCTTTGTACAACCAACACTCTCATCAGCTGTCCTGAATGCAAGCTATAGGATTAGATAAGGAATCTTCGGGTAATAGAGCTCGGCATGGAATTTTGTGTGGACACAAAGCCACTTCCCAGTATGCTCAAAGCGTTTCTAAAGGTGAAATGATGAGTGACCCTATCTGTGATCTCACTGCACTGCAGCCCTCCTATGCTTACATTGGCCCGACCTTGACGAAGGAGCATCTTAAATTGTCTAGTCCCTTAAAGCACCAATACATTCCTCTCCAACCGGTCCAAGTAGATAACCTGGATAAAGACTCTAATAGAAAGGACTATTCCACATTTCTAGAATCTAAGAAGCTACAGCCACCTTTGACCCATATTCCAGCCATTGAGTCAACCAATTTATCAATGTGTAATGACCAAGCCAAGTCACTTTCCCAATTTCGAAATGACCCAACTTCGGCTCCTGACAATTTGGACAAGCTGCACATGAATTTCCCCACTTTAACCGGAACTAGAATGCCAACCTCTCCCTTAACTAATAGTCAAACTTGAGTTGAACCAAAGCAAGCTTGTAACCAACCACAAGCCTCCGGGTCTTAGCTCTTTAACTCCAACCGAGTCAAAGTTAATGGAACACAAATTAAATATATCCCAAGTTGCACTGACAAAGCTGGTACTTACCAATCTTTTACTAATCTCTTGCCGTATAATTGATGTTGTTCCACAAAGATATTTGGTTTGGTTAGCTTCCTCCTCATGTTCATATCAAAGCGAAGCGTTGTGAATCCATTCGGGTAGGTGACGTTCGGGCAGACGACATAACTACTTGATCGGAATGGTCGGAAACGTAATTAGTTGAATAATCTGGCCGACGACCTTGCCGCCCAAGAATAAGAGCTGGTTATTCGGATAAAATTCAAATAATAAATGGAGTTTGAATCCATAAGAATGCTGCTCAGACAAAGCTTAAACTTGGTTGGTTGCAAAGGTAGGAGTCAGATTCGGTAAGATCATAGATTTTGGAATCCATAACTGTACTCAGCCATATGTCCACACCCTTATGTATTTACGCATGCTCGGCAAAATTAGCTTTCTAGAGTCCGTTTAAAGTTAAAAATATAAGCTTTCTGTGGGTGGAAAAATAAAATGAATCATACAGAGAAAATTGCTCGGGAAAATCAGATAATGCTGTTCTGTCTCTTGAAACATATAGCGAGCATTGCTCGGCAAGCTCAAAAATCTGATCGGAGTGCTCGGCAGTCCAAAAATAATCAACTTCACACCTATGCCAGAAAATATATGGAATATAACTGTACAAAAGTACAAACAAAACATAACTATGAAATATAAGAGTAATAATAAGCCCAGTAAATAGGAAAACTTCGTAAAAAGCAATAATAAAACGAGTAAATGGACAGATCTGTTCGTTTTGATGGGATTTGTTCGGCAACAGAAATTTTCGCCGGAACTGCTGACCACGCCAACCGGAAATGCAATCGCCGACCTGCCGAACAAAGACAGAAAGAAAGGTGACGACCGGAGGGGAGGTCTCAGGCCGGAAAACCCTCCGATGATTAAGTCAGCAAGTCGCTCAAAAAAGGAAGTTTTATGGAAATAAAGGAGTCAAAGCATAAGTCGGCAATAGTCAGCTTACCTCTGTGGTTCAGTAGGATATCCCATAGATAGTGGTCTGAGTGATGATTACAGCATACCTATGACTTGACGTTACGCACACTGCCGTGTCCCTTTTTTCCACTCTTGCTTTAAATGCCCTTCCCCTTCATTTAATGCCTCAGACCCCTCATTAATACACCGTGCCTTTCATTTAATGCTTCTGGCGGTTTAACACGGCATTACAACCGGAATTTCAGGGTCAGACTGTCTTCTTGTCGCATCAGCCACCGAATCGTGACGAGATAGACCGATTTAGTTACATCTCCAGAGACAAGTACCTAGTTCAATCCTAACTAAGGTGCATTTATGGTCACGAGCCTTCTTTAAAGGCTGTGGGTCCTAGGTTTGACATTTGCTGGCCGTCGACAGATAGGCCGAGCAAACTAGCTTCCTCGGCTATAGCCACGTGGTAATACATTGTTTATTGATGTCGAGGTTCAAGGTACTCTTTGGAGCACTAACTCTAAATCGTGTACTCACATATAACACTCACATGGAACTCTCGTGCCAATAATCAGTTGTTCGGCGGGATGCCACGTGTCCAGACGGAACGTGCTCGGCAAGTGGCTACGTGGCTCATGTGAATATGCTCGGCACTGTGCCACATGGCACCAGACTAAACTTGTTCGGCAAGGGCACAGCTTTAGTATTATTATGCCCAACAGGATTCTTGAGAAAACGTCCTATCCAGTTGAAAATGCCCCCAGCAATTAGAAGTGCCCCCAGTAACAATAGCTAAATGCTTCTACCGGCGACGGTAAAAGATATGCCTCCAACGACAAAGCTTTCAGTGGCGGTGGAAAATATACTTCCGGCGGCAATAGTAGAAGAATACATGGGCGCAAATAATGTCCCCAGAGCAGTAATGAAAAAATGGCTTTCGCTTTCGATAAGAGAAATACTTTCAGTGGCAACGGAGAAATTGAACCTAATAAAACGATCACATGGGCACGAATACCGGCTACACAGGGGCGTAAAATGTTCGACAATAATTTTTACCCTCTTTTTCATAGGCTTCTTCTCTTCCTACTTTACTGAGATCTCCTGCAAGTAAAAAAATAGTAAAATGAAGCGGTCGGAGTTGGTCCCCGACCAAAGACACTCCGATACTTAAGTCAGTAACTCATATAGATAATAAGCTCATGTAAACGAAGAGAGAGAGAGAGAGAGAGAAGTGGATCAGAGAAAAAAGAACCGAAAGAAGAACCCTTACACTGTCTTAGTTTTTAGTATTTATAGATGGAGTGTCTGTCTTGTTTTTTGTTGATTTGACTATCACTTTACCTTGATATGACTTAAAGTGGAGGTGGGTGGCTAATATTAAATGCCAGATGATGTAAGTTTTGGGAGCCGTGTGAAAGTGTAGTACATAAAGTAACTATACAACGTAACTATACAACGTAACTAACAAACTATCTAGTTCTAATTTAACCATAATATACTCTTCTATTCGAGGGTACAATTTATAGTCGGTAGAGCATTCTTGTGGTCAGGCAAATTATTTTTATGCCTCAGAAATATACTTCAATCCCATTAGATGACTTCATGACAACTCTGCGGAAATTCATTTTAAAGCGAGTGACTCTGTAGATGAAGCCGTGAAGAGTCATGCATCACTATTTCATAGGAGCCTTTTGTATTGAAACATCAAGATTATCTCAAAACAACATTATACCATGGAGAAACACACGAATCAAGCACAACCACAATAATCAAATAAATGAAGAACAATAAACCAATAAAAAATACCCGATATGGTGATATAGGGTGAAAATTTTAGAACCACTTATAGCTGTTGCAGGTAAACGTCGAGTCTATGAGACAACTATCTGAAAATAATTGATTAGAAAATTTGTCTGTCTATGCTCATCAAATTATTAAATGGGAATCTCAACATAGGTCAATTAAGTAAAGGAAAATCATATTTATCCCAAAAAATATTACCAAAGAAAAAAAAATCTAATATTGACCATTTTACCTCTGGGACCATTTTTTTGGCCAAACTTGTATTTCGAGTTCTCAAAAAGCTAAAAAATATTATTTGAAATATTTTTTAATAACTAAGTAAATTTGGCCAGATCTAAGCTTGGGTCATAAAATGACTATTTTACTCTTAAGTCCATATTTTTTTTTTTTGGGGCCAAATTTCTATTTTGAACTTCCAAAAAAGTTAAAAAAAATATTCATCAACGTGTTTATTAATAGCTAAACAAATTTTAACCCGATTTTAAACTCGAACTATAAAATGACGATTTTACCTCTGGACCCTTTTTTTGTCTAGATTCACATTTAGAGTGCCCAAAAAGTTAGAAAGTATCCATTGACATATTTTCTAATAGTTATGCAAATTTTAACTCGATCTGAATTCAGACTATAAAATAACCAGTTTGCTTATAAGCCTATTTTTAACAGAGATTTGTATTCTAAATTTTTCAAAAGATTCAAAAATATTTACTGACAACTTTCTTAAAAGTTAGAAAAATTTTGTTCCAATTCGAACTCAAGTTACAAAATGATTATTTTATCCCTAGATCTTTTGTGGAAATTATAAAATAGTTAGTCATGCATGATATTTCAAACGAAATACAGCGGCTTTTTTTGGATTTTATTTATTTTTTATGCGCGCGTGTGTGTTGGCATGGGGGGCTTTCATGTTCTTATTCTTTCTGGTGTGTATTTTGTGCTGATTCTTTCTGCATGTTGGCTTTTGAACATTTTGAATCCACCCTGAAAGTCCTAAAATCACAAACTAGTATTCAATCCGACAACAATACGTCAATTAAAAGATGATGATGAATAAAATGAAAAACAAAATCAACAATCATCCAAGGTCACGCAATAATTTGTTGACAAGGGTAAAAAGTCCTTTAAACTCAAAGGAGAAAATAATTCCGGATTCTTAAGTGGATCAGACTAAAAATCTTCATTATAAAAAGAGAGGATACAAGGTACAAAGAAATGGTTTATAAGTTTCCTCAATCAACTACCAATTGATCCACTTGTCTGAGATCCGTCCTAACTTTGCTTACTAGACTTCCAACAATTAACCTCAACCCGTGAAAAACATAACTTTCAATACATGAAGAAAAAGCTCCCCGATTTGATGCATTCTAATAGATCTGAGCAAAACCAAGGTAGATCTTTGCCATAGATGGAATATGAGGTCATGGACCTTAAATCTCTCAAGCCATCGTCATCTTTTTGAGTTTTGCCTTCAAAAAGAATGGGTGAGAGGCGTGAGGTCAAAAGACAGGGTTTGGAAAAAGATGTTTGCTATGTATATCAAAAGAAAAAGGGTAGAAAAGTAATTTAGGTGAGATTAAATATCTAGGCATGCTTGCGAGCAACTCACGGGAGCCAGATTCCTTTGAGCTGCCCGCGAGACAGGCTTACACACTAGTTACTGTTTTAGCAAGCATGCGAGCATCTCGTGGGAGCGAGATTCTCCTGAACTACTTGCAAGACATGTTTGCACAATGGCAGTGTTTCAATAAGCTTGCGGGTATCTTGCGGGTCCGAGGTTCTCTTGAGTTGCTCACGAGGATGGCTTACACACTATTTCTCGACCACCACACTGGAACTTCCCTTTTTCTTCTCTTCCAAACCTTCCCAATTGGAACACGAATACTCTTTGGCCTTGTGTAAGTGAACCATTAACACTTGCTTGTGACATTTTCTAACAATTTAATGTGAATTACAACCAAATGTTTGCTCGGATATTACCGATTCAAAAACTAATCAAAAATACATTTACAATCTCCCTTTAGCAATTCTGAGACAAAGTAAACACCCCAATCCCAAATTACAAACAAATGAAAATGTCACAAGACTTAACATAGACTGACTTAACCAATAGTCTTAATCATCAACCTAAAACACTGAGCAAACACATCAAAGTAGTTCAACAATCAATATATCAAGAGCAAAAGAAACTCAAACTCCAAACTCCTCCTTGATCAATAAACATATTAACCAACTCAACATCTCCTCCCCCTCAAAAATAGATAGCTCCTCCTTAAAGCAGCAAACATGCATATTGCCAATTTCTCCCCATTTTTTGTGAGGAATTGACAAACTATACGATAAAATAAGTAGTAAGAGCAATAGATAGCCAACAGAGAAATCCAAAAGAAACCATTTGATATTCATAAATATGAGAAATTCAGTACATATCAGGAAAGCTAAAAACTTAAGTACTACTGCCAACATCAGGTCAAATGAAACAATATCAAAAGTAAGTGATCCTTTCACAAGACAAAAAACCAGCAGTTTTTAAACCAGACAAGGGAGAAAAAAAATCTAAAGGCTAGCAAAGCAGCACCAACAGCAACAGTAAGGAGAAAACTAGTATCACCAACGGCTCTAGCGATACATGTTCTTAATCCTAGTAACTGTGCCAATCAAATTACCTATGTCTATGCTGAGATTCGTGACTTGGGTAGTGAGTTGTTCAATGGAACTCTGAGCAGAGGTAGAGATATCCCCCAAAGATGTCACAATAAAATCTATTTGATTCTAGCAGTGAGTTGCAACCCTATTTGCAAAGTTAAGTTCACACAACAGTGAATCCTGAAAATTGTCGACCATCAACTTCAATGACTTTTCTAAACAATCAAAACGCTTGGTTAGGGAACATCAAGATGGGTAATGCGATTAGTCAGCGTAGAAAGCACATAAACTATAACAGAATTGGGTTCAGTTGAGGTAGAACCAGATAAGACACCACTCGGTGGATCAAAAGTCATCGGTGGTGTTGGAAAAGGACCCATGGAAAAACTAGCAGGTAGAGGAGTACAGTTGGTGGGGGAAGGCTTTTTCTGAGCAATGGTTCGGGCAATAGTGATCTGACTGATGGGCTTTTCTTATCTAATGGCAATTTTATCGACCCTATGAACAACATTGAATTTACACCTAAGAAAGGTGGTGATGAAGACACCATAAGGAAGACCATATCCGGTAATTCTTTGGTTGTAGGCTGTGCAGATGAATTGAAACAGTAGGGAAGGCAGGTCAATAGGAATGTTATTGGTGAGACAGTAGAGAAGTTTCACTTTCTCTTCAGAAATTTCAGATGAGGTTGTGTGGGAGTGATAATGGAGTCAACAATTAGATTAAGAATGTAGAAGCGCACTTTGAGGTCACTGTGTTTGAAGGACATGCTAGGAAACCATGTGGTGGGCATATCTCTTATGGGCTTATTAGCAACAGGTGGAAGAGAAACCTAGTCCTGATTGGGGCAAAAGGCATTAGGGGTATGACTGAGTTTCAGATGGGAAGCTATACTCTCAACCGAGAAGTGAATTAAAACACCCCTAACTTTAGTGTCAAAAACCCCAAAATCATAGGAAATATTGTGAATGTCGGAGTAAAATTCTTGAACTATGCTCACAAAAGCATATCCCAAATCAAAAAATACTCCGACCCAACCTTTTTTTTTTAAATTTCTTTAATAAAAGCATACTCACCAAGAAATTGAGAAAAATCAACCGATCATTCCAAAAGCACAAATCGGTGGGAGAAGACAGAGTCAGATAGTTCTTCACCTCCTTTGATGAAAAGATTGGAGGAAGAAGAGGCCAATTGTGAACCGACTTGAGGAAAAGCATTTGGTCGGGAGGAGGACCCTACACTGGTAAAAGACATCTCCTTTGTGGGTGGAGACTTAGAGGAGCCTTTCGAACCAGAGCAATTTGGGTGTTTGGAGGGTTTGGTTTTGGCCACGGTAGTCGAACAGAAAGCACAGAGGGAAGGGTTTTGAACAAAGCAACCATGTGGAGAGAAAGAGAGAGAGAGAGAAATGAATAGGATAGTGGTTGGGGAGATGCAGAGTTGCAATGAATGGCCAGTACAGAAGGGTTAGGGTTTCGGTGAAGGTGAGAAAGAGAGAGGGGTAACTGAAGGGTTTTTCAATAGGAATGGGCATCTCGGCCGACTCGTTCAAATATGATCTGTTACTCGATCTGAATAGATGTGAAATTTGATTTTTTTTTTTTTAGAGATTGGATCGGATTTGGATTTAATTTTTTAAAAAAAATTTGGATATTGGATCGGATATGGAGATGAGATTGTTTCCGCCCCGATCTGCCCCAAATCTGATATCCAACTTGAATCTGCTCCAATCTGCCCCGATCTGCCCCGATCTGTCCCGATCTGTCTCGAAAAATATCTGAACAGATCATTTGAAACTATGATGACAATATCGTCATTATACCATGACAAACAATATTTACATTCATAATATTCTAAACTTATTGAACTTCACTATATGAATATTAATAAATAAATTTAAAACAAAAATTGTTATTGTTTTGTATTAATTAGGGTGTGTTTAGGAAATAAATTATAAATTTAATTTTTTTTTTACTTTTGTGCAAATTGAAGTTTAAAAGTTCAATTTATTTCTTTTATACGCAAAAATTAAGAAAGTTTAAAGAGATAAATTTAAAATTTTATAAGGTATAACATTTGGAACTCTACAAAATTATATAAATTCCTATAAAATTTAATTTTTTTTACTTATTGCAAGAAATATGAAACTGTAATTTTTATAAATTTATATTAATTTATACAATTTTAAACTCCATTATGACTTGTAAACTCAATTGTTTCCAGAAAAATATCTAGATACAAATTTTAAAAAATAATTAAAATATTTTATTTGCTATTTTATTTTATTTTTCCTCTTTTTAGTAGAAAAGATTACCGTTTCATTAAGTAACTACTTTCTTGAACTTTGAATAATTTATTATTTCTCCTGAATTTTTAACATTTTCAGCTAAAATATATTTCTAAACTTTTCAATATTGATATTCCATATCAATACACATCTCTTGAATGCATTAATTGTCACAATTTAAGTGGACCACTATTCTTGGGTTTTGTTTAGGAAAGAAACCAAGCACAACACATTAACTAATTTTTAAAATCCTAAAATCAATAATTAAGTCTTCAATAACCCAAAGGAAATTTAAGGTAAAACATGTCATCACAAAATTATCATCCATTAAATATCAAATGAATAACTTTGAGTTAGGACAATGTAACTTAGAATTATGTATATGTTCTTTAAATGATATTTTGGTAAAATATTAGTTTTTGAGATTTTATGTATTACGTTGGTAAATTATTATTGTGATGATATTATGTATTATTTTGATTTTAAAGATGAATCATTTGGTGGTAATAGATTACATACAACTTAAAGGTAAATTCGAAGGTGAACAAATAGTTTAGAGTTTTGGATATTCGTGGATATATCCGTTCTCTGTTTGGAGCCGGGATGAAGATTCAAAAAAATATCTGTTTGGAGTTTAGAACAAATTTGGAGTAAGCAAAAGATTTAGAGTTTAGATTTAAATAATCCCATATTCGTCTCCGATCTGCTCTATTCCCATCCCTATTTTATATAGGAGGACCTGACCCATTAAAGCCCTCACCAGAATTTATATTTCTTTCTTTCAGCACACACCATTAACAATGAAGAAGAGAATATAACACCCATAAAACCATTAAACCACATTCTTTCTCATTAAACCCAGACTATTATCCAATAAAAGTGTGCCACACACAAAAATAAATCAACCAACGGCACCATTAATTCTGACAATAAAGCAATCACACTCCACCATATACGGATTGAGGGGGCCTGAAGTTGCTTTTAAACTTCAGGGGCCTAAAGTTAAATCTCAGCCGCTCAATTAATATGAGCTTGATCTGGCCTTTCAATTTCAAATTCATTTTTCACCTTTAAAGTGGGGTAAAACAGTCAATTGAGAAAACATTAAATGATGAATTGAATGGAAGAAAGAGAAAATTTTAAATGATGAAAGAGAAAACAAAAAAAGAAAAACTAAACATAAATAAAGATAACAATAAAAGATAAATAAAAATAATAAATTTTAATTATTTTTACTTTTTAAAAATATGTAAATTTATATTAAAGATAAATAAAAATATAATAAATTTTTTGTTAGACTAAGATTTACAACTGAATTATGTCATTATTTACTTTGGATTTGTAATAGTAAGAATATGGCAAATAAAGACAAATAAAGATAACAACTAAAAATAAATAGAAAATAATAAAATTTTAATTATTTTTAATTTTTAAAAATATGTTCATTTATATTAAAGATAAATAGAGATATAAGAAATTTTTTGTCTGACTAAGATTTTATAATTGAACAACTAAATAAAGATAACAACTAAAAATAAATAAATAATTAAACTTTTAAATTAATATACATAAACTTTAATATACCTTTAAAATAAAATAATTAAAAAATTACTATATTTTTATTTATCTTTAATATAAATTTACATATTTTTAAAAAGTAAAAATAATTAAAATTTATTATTTTTATTTATCTTTTATTGTTATCTTTATTTATGTTTAGTTTTTCTTTTTTTGTTTTCCCTTTCATCATTTAAAATTTTCTCTTTCTTCCATTCAATTCATCATTTAATGTTTTCTCAATTGACTGTTTTACCCCACTTTAAAGGTGAAAAATGAATTTGAAATTGAAGGGCCAGATCAAACTCATATTAATTAAGCGGCTGAGATTTAACTTTAGACTCCTGAAGTTTAAAAGTAACTTCAGGCCCCTCAATCCACCGTATACACACATAGATAGCTGTATATACCTTCAATATGTGCAAATGAACAATCAGCCAATGGTGAGATGTAATTAATGTACCTGCTTCCTGACAATAAGCTCCCACTACTTCTACTGGTTTAAGAACGCTCCCACTCTCTAAAAATCAGAATTAATTAGAATAAACGGAAATGTAAATAGATTTCACAGACAATGCAGCCATGAGAGAGAACAGAAGTGGTGACATAAAATGACAGTGTACACTCCTACTATACTTGGCAGAGCCACCCACGACCACTACTTGTATTGAAACAAATTGCCCTCATTCTGAAAATCAAATTTAATTAAAACAATTAAAATATCAAAGGGTTTCACCTTTATGCAGAAAAGACAACCATGAAAAAGAGAAGTGGCGGTGGCATAAAATGTTTGTTCACTGCTTTTAAATTGCCGGAATCACTTGCTCTCACATGGGGTGTCAAGTGTGTGAGTTAGTTATTTAAGGTCTTAGTTGGACTTTTAACTTTTGAGTTGGATAGTTAATTCCGACAATTTATTTTAAAAAAATTAAAAAGAGGGACACTTTGGTGTGGGGTTACCGGCTTCTTTGGACTTTAGGAACTTGAATGTGAGTTAATTATTTAAAATCTTAGTAGGCATTCCAACTTTTGAGTTAACTGTTAGATAATTTATCCCAAAAAAATTGCCAGAACTACCAAAATCAACACCGACGGCACCATAAATGCCGGCAATTAAGGCAAACAAATAAAGGACACTGCAAACAAGGATAATCACCTCTGCCACAAACACAAATATAGATATATATATAAATATCTACACATAACACGTATACCTAAAATAGCGCCCCTCCACCCCTCCAATGAAATCAAGCCATTTATGTTCCTCTTTAGGACACGGAACACACCTGTCAGCACAAACTTATAGTTAATGGTACATTGAATTTAGTAGAAGAAAATCAAAGGACATTACCACTATCCTTTCAATTACACCTGTGCATGAGAGAGAAGAAATGGAAGCACAACTGTGCTGCCCGTGTTCAGAATTCTTCAAAGCCAATGAGAATTAAGCATGCTTATAATGAAAAAAACTGGCATTAAAGCTTTGGCACAATAAACAAAAAAACATTAAAAAGATAATAAAAAGGTTGTCATTAAAGCTCAGATATAATTACAAAGAGTAATAGTTTAAAACTTCATCCCACCAAAAATATGAAGAGGCTATCATCATTAAATTGACCCCCAGCCATTACTTGCAGGGAAATTAAATGCCAATAAAAAAAAGATCACACGCCCATGTAGGACAATTGAATAGGAACCATACTCATAGTGAATAGGCAGCCATTAATGTAGGGTTGAATAAATGATACTCACTGAAATAAACATTTTCCAAGAGAACCATAAATGCTTTGAACATCCGTTTACTACATAGGAGAGGTGAAGAGACTCGTGTCATTAAAGCAAACTCAAAGGAAACCCTCAAAACAGTGGCAGCACAAGAATTAAAACAAATATCCCCCCTTCCCCCCAAAAATATATTTAACACAAACAAAGTCTGGGAAAAGCAAGAGACAAGACACTTAAAAACCTTTAGTAGGCATGCGAGTCAACTCATAAAAATATTCAATGCCCAAACATAAAAATATACCATTAATGATATGCTCCACCAATCCAAAACCAGCTGTAGCACCAGGAGAATACCTCTCAACCAATAGAAAAACATTGCAGACTAGATGAGAAAGAAGGAAGATGGTGGAGGCATTAAAAGGACATTCCACTCCATTAATTAATCGTCAGAAAGCTTTACCCAAATATCTCCTCAATGAACCAATGAGAGAGCTATAGGATCCATAAAAGCTTAGATCCAACTGCACCTGTACTATGATAACCATTGTAAAATAAAATTAACCAAAATAACTATCTGTATTCGAGATGAGATAACTGAGCACTAAAAGATAAAATAATCAAGTGCAGAGCGCACGCAACTAAGAAAAATGCCAAGGGATCTACTAAAACCAATTAACATAGATCAGATCATCCATGATATTTATAAACCCCAGTTCATGCCTAAAAACTTCCCTCAAACCTAGTAACGAGATCAATTAGGCAGACAACAGGGCAGCTGCGAGCAAACCACGGGACTCTCGCTATCTCAACTTGCCAATGGAGGGGTTGTTTGGAGTAAGAAAAAGTGAGAAAAATTAAAATAAATTAAGATAAATTGAGAGTTCGTAATACGTGTAGTGAAAGAAAAAAAGTTGATGTGATATAAAATTAACAGAGATTTTATAAAATTTTTTGAAATTTATTTTTTCAAACCAAACGAACCCGAAAAACTCTCCACGAAGCATATCCAAAAACGGTACTGTCACAATGAATCTATTCTTTTTGAAGCAAACAATTAAGGTTATGAAAATTCTTTAGCTTCAAAAATATACAATGTGTCATACAAGCAACAAAATACTAAAATTTTAAAGCATATAAAAATTTAATATGTATGAACATAATTTATCAATGACATAGCTTCCAAATTCTTGAAATCTTCTTTGATAAATACATAGGGAATTGAGTAGCATTTCTAATGGAATATCAATTTCACACAAATGTTTCACATTAAACTCAAACAATATCTTGAGATATGATACTAGGTATAGTACCACATTTAAATTTTCTAGGTAATGTCTACATGGAAGTATCGTTTTAAAAAACGGTAACAGGTGTCGTAAAGGTAACGGTCGCGGTAACGCGGAAACGGAATGTAACGGGTATTGCGTAACGAAAACAGAGATCGAAAGCATGATTTTTTTTTTTTCATATTCACAATTCACCTAAATTAAGTAGTTTTTGATGTTATAATAGTTAAAATGTTAAAAAAGTCAAACATTTGTTCACATATGTGATGCTCTCTTTAATAATTTTTTCACAAAATTTACATTCCATGTTATACCTAGTGCCATTGGGTGCTATAAAACCTAAAACTAATATTATTATTAGGATTAATTCTAAAAGTGTCATCATCACCATAACTAGGAATAGAAGCACTAATATCACTCTCTATGCTTGATTGAAATGATATTGTTACCTTACAAAATAAAACATTATATTATTTCATTACTTTGTATCATCAAAATATAAAAATATGAATGTTTGGTGTTATATATTTTTTTAAAGCTAAGATCTTAAATTAAATTTGATTAATTACAATAAATTTAATTTAATTTAATATAATTTCTAGTATAACTAATAATTTTGCTAATATGCTATGGTAAATAGTCACACTTAATTAATAATTTTAATATAACTAATATTAAATATATAATATATTATTATAATTATGTTTAATTAGTATTTTTGTTAATATACTATGCATAATAGTATGTTTAATTAGTAATATTAAATATAACTATAATAATTATATAACATATTAATATAATAATACTATAAATTATATTAAATTAAATTTATTACGACTGTAATCTAATATAATTTTTAGTATAATTAATATTTTTATTAATGAATATGGTATACTAGTGATCCTTAATTAATAAATTTTAACATAACTGTATAAACTATATAATATGAATGTGTTTGATTTGTAAAAAATATCAAAAAATTTTAATTTTTGTTAAGTTTTTAATTTTTTTTCAATTCAAATTTGTGTTACTTTTAGGCAAATTTTTTATTTTTTTATCAAATAAACACAACCTATAACTTAATATAAAAATTTAATTATAATTAAAAATAATGTAATATATTTAACTGAAATATAATATATTATATTTATATATTAATATCATATATAATAAAAACAATTTATTTATTACACTTGTCGGTTAACAAAGCAAATAATCAATGTTGCTCCAAAACCAAGGAACTTACCCACCGTCCAAATGAAAATCTCGCAACTTCTTTAGTCTTTCAGTCTTCTACACTCTTATTCTTCTTCTTATCAGGTTCTTCGTTCCGAGCGCTTTTTTATGGGGCGGGGGGATTTTACAGATCTATATTTGTTTCAAAATTTTTGTAACAATCATCTACGGATTCGAAGAGAAGAGTAGAAAATCTGAGCACTTGAACGCTGAAGCAGGGAAAAAGATGAATCGGCAAGTTGTTTGCTTAGTCTCGACTCTCGACTGAAACTAGAAGGCGTGGTTCAAATTTTTTCACAAATTTTGATTTTTCACCAGACACAGATCAGGTGTTGCTTCTCTATTTTTGAACTTTGAATCAGAGTTTTGTTGAAAATTTAGAGCATTATTTTCAGATTTTGGTTTAGAGTTTTTGTTAAAAAATTAGAACTTTTTTGTTCGTATATTTGTTGAAAGATCATAGAGTTTTAAATCAAGCATTTTCTTTCAATTTTTAAGAGGTTTTGTTTAATTTCTTTGCCACGATTTCACCATCAATAGTGGCGTAACAACTTGTTTTTGTCACGATTTCATTTTTAACAGAGCCGTAACGCCTCTGTAATGGCCGTTTCGGCATCGTAATAGACTGTTACGGTGTGAGTGCCGCTCCATTACCTGTAACGCAACCTTAACGGTATTAGTATCCGCCGTTTCCGTTACGTAACGGGTGCTACCGTTACGGAACGTCGATTTTTAATACCATGCATGGAAGTCAAATCAATCAATTGCCCAAGAAAAGATAACGATTTTCCCACATTGAGATTGAAGAGATTGACATTGCAATTTCAATTAAATCATCTCTATCTCTCCAAATAAAGATGAATTAAATAAGTATAATGTGATAATGATTTTCACACATTTTGTTTTAATATCGTTTTCTCTTATACTCCTTTTGATATATTGTAGAGATCGAGATGGTAACCTTTTTAATCACCAAAATTAAGAGAGAAACACAACAACTTCTATATTTCTAACATTTGATAATTGGGACGGAAAATTGTGGGCAAATTGATTATAGGTCAATCCAAGATAGTCATCACACTAGGAATTTAAGAAAGGTACTATCTCAATTGACCATGTGTTTGATATCAAACGAGTTGAAGGATGAAACAAGTTTGTGACCCCAATAATACATCTTCAACACAATCTTAATTCATTATGAATTTTAAAGAATTTCACAAGAGTTAGACAATAGCTAAGGATTCAAGATATAAACACATATCAAATTCAAATATACTTTACTCATTCAAATATTTTGTAACTTAAATCACACAAAATGATCTTATTCACTCAAATTTAACTAAAACAAAACTATTCATGGAGTATGACTCCTAGAGATGAACGAAAATATTTAAATCTAAAAGCTTCTAGAGGTTTAGTGAACATGTCAGCAAGTTGTTTGTCAGTAGGAATGTGTTCCAAAATTAACACTTGTCTCTCAACAAGGTCTCTGATAAAATGATGTATTATGTCAATGTGTTTTGTGTGTGAGTATTGAACTGGATTTTTGAAAATATTAATTGTACGCAAATTGTCACAAAACAATGACATGGTACTTTGATCAATTGCATAGTCTGAAAGCATTTGCTTCATTCACAAAACTTGAGCACAATAGCTCTCGGTAGCAATATACTCCGCTTTGGCAATTGAAAGGGAGATGAAGTTTTGCTTCTTGCGATGCCATGCCACTAAATCACTCCTGATGTAGAAACACCCTCCGGATGAGCTTTTGTGATCATCAAAGCACCATTCCTAATTAGCATCTAAATAACAAGAAATTTCTAAAGAAGATCCATTATCAGTAGATATTCCATATCAATTATCAAAGTTCTAAAGCCTTTCAACACTACATTGTTAGTTTTGTCAAGAATAAAGCATGCATCTTTGGCAAACATAACATTGTAATGTGAACAAAAAATTTGACTAATGCTAATTAAATTTGCTTTTAAACCATCAACGTACAGAACATATTTAAATTTGGGAAGACTAGGACAGTTAATGCATCCAACACCAGAATTCTAAACTTACTTCCATCCCCAAAGGTAATCGAACCTTCATCACAAGCATTCAAGGAAAAAACATGGATTTGATGCCACACGTATGCTTGGAGCAACCACTGTCCAAGTACCACATGCTAGAGCTTTGCGCTCTAAATGCAGTTTGAGCAATATAACTTTTTAGATAGTCATATCTAATCCATACTTTTCTAGACTTAGTTTTGGGTGAACCTTTGTCTTTGGAATTTTTTCTAGTAATGGTCTTAGTCCTCGGTAGAGATGGTTTATTAGTAGAAACAATCTTATTTGGTTTGAAGGAAGCTCTTTTGTCACCACTTTCATGAATTAAAGACCACTAAACCTATTAGTCAAAAAATTTCTTCCCATGAGATTTTTGTTAGAATTACCTTGACATAGTCCAATGGAAATCCATATAATTTGTAATAATGTGGTCTACTATGACCTCAAATGCCAAAATGATGGCATATTGGGACAAACCTTTTAGCATAAAAAAAAATCTGAGATAAACACTTTAGAATGATGGAATTTTTTACCTGCATAACCTGAGGTATTATGAGAAGAAGTGTTACCATTTGACTGATCTTTCATCTTAGCTCCACCACGGTTTGAGGATTGCTGTGAACTGTTTGACATTGTGACTTTACTCTTGAAGTCCTTTTTCTCAACAATTTTAGTGACCTTTCTAGAAGTTGATGCAAATTTGATTGGTCATTTACCTTCAGATGAAGAAAATAAGTTTTTCTTTTCACAACCAAGGCCTGCTCTATCATTGGGCGATCTTTGGACCTCCAAGATCTCATTAAGCTTTTTGGTGCCAGAATCCCACTTCTTGAAAGCACTTGTGGTCTTTGCTATCTTCTCTTTCAAACTTGTAACTTGCTTCTCAAGAGAATCGTTCAATAACAATAGACCTTCCTCATTCTTCTTCAAAGACCCAATCATCCCTTCCAATTCACAAGCCTTGACTTTAAATTCTTCAAGTTGACTTGCCAACGTTTCTTTTTCTTTCTCAACTCCATTTAGCTTGGAGAGGGCTTTTGCCTTATGTTTGGCAAGTGCAATACTCTATTTATATAGTTCATTGTATTTTTCCTGCATTTCTTCAAACCCATCTTGAATATCCATTTCAAATTCAGAATCTGAGGAACTCACTTTGTTACCCAACATGGAACTTTCCAAAGAAACATTTGACCTAGACTTCTCTCTTAGATCTGTTTCATTGATTCCCACCATAAAAGCCAAAACATTTGAAGAGTTATCTTCTAAGCTAAATGACTCATCTTTATCTTGATTTCTATCACTTTCGGATTCCTCCTCATAATCCCATGTTGTTGTAAGGACTTTTTGATTTGTTCTTTTCATTCTATCTAGGCACTCATTGGCAAATTGTCAAAACCCCTTGCACTTGAAGTATTATTCTTCCTCAGACTTAACTTGCTTCTTGTCACTTGTAGATCCTTTTCTAAACTTTTTCTTTTTAACTTTGTTAAACTTAGAAAAGTTGTTGAGAGGAGGCTTCTTAGAAAAACTCTTAAACTTCTTAACCAGAAAAGCAATGTCATCTGCACCGACCTTTTTAGTATCAACTTCCTCATTATCTTTCTCACAAATCGTGCTCAAGGCAATCCCTTTGCCCCTTTTGTTCTGACTTATATTCACTTCATAAGTCTGCAATGACCCAACTAACTCTTCAACCTTTATTTGATTTACATCCTTGCTCTTCTCAATAGCTATTACTTTCGGTTGAAACCTATTAGGCAGTGACCGAAGAATCTTCGGAACAATCTTCCGAACAGTCTTTGATTAAGGAAAAGTTTTTCTAAGATTTATTGAGGAGTTCACAATATCACTGAGTTTTATATAAAACTGAACAAAAGTTTTATTCTCAGCCATTCAGATGACCTCAAAAGTAGTTGTGAGTCGTTGTAGCTTTGTTACTTTCACCGCTGTTGTTCCCTCATAGGTTACTTGGAGAGCATCCCAAGCTTTTTTTTTACTATTTCACAGTTACAAATTTTTTTGAACTCATCCTATCACACCCCTAACTTAATTGTCCAGGACGGACGGCATGGGAATATGGAAACAAATTAAATTAAATAAAAACCTGTTCCAAGGTCAAGTCATAATGTAATAACCATCATCAGAGCAACTAAATATGTCCTTTATTCCCATATTAAAATAATATTTGAACAGATCACCATCAATTTATCAATGGCATCATCCACCTCAACACTATTTCCAATGACTACATCTAAGGTTTACACAATTAGAACTAACATTATAACCATGTTTATAGCTATCATAAATATCTGTATCAGACCTACTCTCTGAGCCACACTACTTATAATACTGATAATTCAACACTCAATTAAGAAAACAAAACACAAATGTTACCACCCATAGTTAAGATCAGACCCAGGCTGCTCTAGCCTAAGCTGCCTCCGTATCCCATCTCGAGAATCAGGTCACTGTAGTTCCTAGTTATATCTCTTATTTCATAACCAAACTCATACTCAGTCGGATAAATTATACATCTCAATTTAAAAGAATATAAATGCAATCTCATGCAATGGGATATGATGGAATATTATGTCAATGCATACTCTAATCTCCATCTACCCCCAATCTTATCCTGGGACAAGTGACGCTTAGCACTACATATGGGGTCACTAACCGTGCCGTTGATGCTCACTATATCTCAGTGTACATATATAAATTGAATGGGGAATCGTGTTACACCCCCATTGGTGTAAGATTCGGGGAAACCGTATTGCACCCCCTAGCCTTTCTGTTAGGGAATCGTGTTACACCCCTAGTCAGGCATCTACTTATCTCAAGTAAGATTCGGTTGCAACCCAAAGGAAATCTCAAAGAAATCTCATAATATCTTGTCTCAATATTAATGTCCCAACTCCAAATGACTAAACTCTAGTTATATATATAGACTGAGGATCATCTGGTATTTTCAAAATCTCATTTTCTCATTTTCTTCTCAAAATCAAGGATCCCGTTTATATATAGAACCTGTGCCTTGGCACATCACCCTTTAAATATGGCGCTCTCAGCCAATCAATGAACAAAATATTCACTAGAAGATGAAACCCCATTCCCATGCACATGATATGCTCTATTATATTTAATAATCACAACATCTCAACATTATAATAAAAGCATGATGCGCTTAATCATCCATAATGACATTTTATGGTCCTAAAATGTGCATAATTTCAATATATAATCAACATATATGATGTATCATTCAAACTGGGTCAAAAGACCTCAAACTAGGTCAAAAATACCTTCCCGTGGGAAGGGCGTGGGAAGAGCGCAGGAGGTTTAAACGCGTGGGAATGGCGCGGGAAGACTGCTTTGAGTTGCGGGAAGATATCGAGAGCCTTTTTGGCCTCATGGGAAGCCCGCAGGATGTTCGTGGGAAGCTCGTCCTAGTGACTTGTGGTCCACAGCACAGATCTGAGTTGCCACAAGCTTGATCCGGCACACAAGATACAAAATTCCTAGCACCTCAAGCTTAGAAATGGTACCACAACCCACAACAACAACATATATCTCAATATCATGTAACAAGATTGGGCTTGTATACACGAATGAGCCCACAACATATATATATATATATATATATATATACATATATATGCACATATATCACCATCTACCAAAATCATCATATACATATATCAAAATCATCCTAGCAATGCCTAGAATATAACTATAAGTCTCACCTATCTCGAATCTGAAGGGAAACGAAGAAAAATGAAAAAGACCGGTTGAGAACCCAACTTTCAAGAGCCGATTTCTCCTACCTCGGGCTAAATCATTAGAAATGCACATCACCACAATGTTTACGATGTTGAATACTACTCTGATCTGCCAACCTTTTGCTCTAGATTGCACTTTCTCTTTCTACCCTCTCTCTCATTTCTCTCTTCTCTCACTTCTCTTCTCTAGGCAACCCCACCAAGGAGAAAAAGAAAAAGAAAGAAAAAAAAAAAGGAGAAAGGAAAAGAGAGTTGGGCTTTTGGCCCAGTTGTCCAACCCATTACTGATCTGGACCATACTCGACCCAAGGAAAATAAAATAAGTTAAATCTTAAAATAATTATCTATTGGCCCAAAATAATTTAAAAATAACTGAAAACAAATGTTGGGTATTACACATCCTAAGATACATTGCAAAAAATAGCATTTAAGGCTTTACTATTCCACCCAGCGGCTTCATTATCTGCAGTTGACCAGTTCCTCTTTTCTTTAGGTGTGAGATCAGTCTCACTTACTGTTAGTGGTCTCCATCTATCAGTAATTGAATCCTAAATGCGTTCATCAATTGACTTAAGAAAGGCTTTCATCCTTGCTTTCCACTAGTGATAGGTAGACCCATCAAGAAATGGAGGCCTAACAGCCGATTGTCCTCTTTAATTATCCATGGATACTCTATAGACCTACTCTCAGACAAAAAGTCTAGACACACAACAGAGAGCACCCAAGGCTCTAATACCACTTAAAAGTCCTAAAATCACAAACTGGTATCCAATCTGACAACAATACCTTAATTAAAGAGACAATGATGAATAAAATGAAAAACAAAATCAACAATTATCCAAGAAGACACAATGATCTGTTGACAAAGGTAAAAACTCCTTTGAATTCAAAGTAGAAAATAACCCCGCATCCTTAAGGGGATGAGACTAAAAATCTTCACTATGAAAAGAGAGGTTATAAGGTACAAAAAAATGGTTTACAAGTTTCTCCAATCAACTACCCGTTGATCTATTTGTCAAGACCCATCCTAACCTTACTTGCTAGACTTCCCGTGATTAATCTCAACCCGTGAAAAACACAACCTTCAATACGTGAAGAAAAAGCTCCTCAATCTGATGTATTCCAATAGATCTGAGCAAAACCAAAGTAGATTTTTGTCAAAGATGGAATATGAGGTCATGGAACTTAGATCTCTTAAGCCATCATCCTTTTTGAGTTTTGCCTTCAAAAGGTATGGGTGAGAGGCATGAGGTCAAAAGGTAGGGTTTGGAAAAAGATGTTTGCCATTTATATCAAAAGAAAGAGGGCAGAAAAGTAATTTGGGTGAGATTAAAAATGTGGGTGTGCTTGCAGGCAACTCACAGAGCGAAATTCCTCCGAGCTGCTCGCGAGACATGCTTGCACATTGGTAAGTGTTTAAGTAAGCTTGCGAGCATCTCGCGAGCGCGAGATTCCCCTGAGCTGCTCGCGGGACATGCTTGCACACTAGTTAGTGTTTCAGCAGGCTCGCAGGCATCTCGTGGATGTGAAGTTCTCTTGAATTGCTCGTGAGGATGGCTTGCACATTGTTTCTCGACCACTACACTTGAACTCCCCCCCTTTTTTTTTTCTCTTCCAAATCTTCTCAATTGGAACACGAACACTCTTTGGCCTTGTGTAGGTGAACCATTAACACTCATTTGTGACATTTTCTAGAAACTAACTTAATGTGAATTACAACCAAATGTTTGCTTGGTTATTGCCAATTCAAAAACTAATCAAAAATACATTTACACACCCACTACTAAGAAATAAATCATTCCAAATAACATTTTGGATCCATTTACTAGCAACAACTATATCATTCCAAATGCAGTGATAACTCCTCAATCTATAAATAGAATATATCACATTAGATATATTACACAATAAATAACACTATTTAAAAAAAAAGAAAAAATTTTTTAAAGCCTGTGTGCTTAATGGAATTGTGATTGGAAGACACTTAAAAATTAGTTTTATAACCTTCTTTGTAATCTAGCATATCAAAACCAATCTTTTTTATGGTCCAAAAACGTGAAATAGGCATATCTCGAGGGACTATGAAAAAGCAAAGTGCCAAAAATTTCTCAAAAACCAAAGGCAAAGCCAAGCCCCATATGCTAACATAAAATCCCGGCGTAATAAATGTGTTATCCTCATGATCATCTTGAATTCTCTGTCTCTGTCATGAGGAGTAACTGCAAGTTCCACCCTAGTTTCTTCTCCTAGGCACTTATTGGGAAGTGAAAGCCCACAAAGTTCAATATTCCCAGAGTATGCAGAGGCATGAAAGCTTTGTAGCTGAGTGCTTGATGGAATTTTTCCCGACAAGTCGTTATTTAACAAGCTCAACACGCTAAGATAATTTAGCTGAGCAAGACTTGTGGGAATCTCACCTAAAGTCTATTTGCAAACAAGTTATGAGATTCCAACATTTTCATTTCACCAATCTCAGGGACTATTTCTCCAGTCAAATAGTTTCTTGACAGGTTCAGGGAAACCAATCCAGCGAGACTCACAACTTGTTGGGGAATTTTTTTGATTAATTTATTGCTGGAGAGATCAATGCTTTTTAGTAGTCCCAACGTTTTTTCATACTACCTTTCTTGCCCTTTCCATTGCACCAATGCATTTCCCTTGTAGACTCCATAGTCTGAAAAAGTGCCATTTGTGGATTTCAGATAGCTGAAAGCAGTGGTTGCTTTTGAACTATTGCTTCGAACCAAAGCAGGAAAGTTGTTGAAACAGTGCAGTACCTTTCCCAATAAATCATTTTGGGAGAGGTCCAAAATTTGAATAAATGTAAGGTGGTAGATGCTGTGAGATATGCTTCCATCAAATTCATTAGGCCTTAGACTAAGAATAATAAGCTTTGAGAGATGTGTCCCTATCCATTCCACTATTTTTCCTTTGAATCTATTTCTTCCCAGATCAATAATTCTCAGCTCTGGGCATTTCTTCAGAGATGAAGGCAATTCGCTAGAAAAATTGTTGTCACGTAATTGCAATACTTCAAGCTGATAGAGGAAGCCCATGGAGGTAGGAAGTTTCCCAAACAAACTATTGTTGGCCAAACTGAGAACTCTTAACATTTTCTAATTTTCCCAATAGTCTGGAAGCCCTTCTAATAATTGGTTCATTGAAAGGTCAAGGTAGCTCAATTCAAATCTAGTAATTGCACATAAGGAAGAAATTTCGTCAGAAAACATGTTTTTGTAGAGACTAAAAAAGGTTGTATTTGAAGGAACCAACAGTATTTGACTTGTAAAGCAATTAGAACTCAAATCTATGCTAGGAAGACTAGAGAACTTCAAGGATAAATCATGCAACGAACTGATGATTTGGTTGTTTGAGAGATTAAGATAGTGCAAATTGGGTGATTGATCCCAAAACCAACTGGGAACAAAATCCTAAATTCCAACTTCGAACATATCAAGCTCATAAAATTTATTTTGATGTTGAAGCCATTCTGGGAAACGATGCCCCAGCTTGCAAGAGGATAACCTTATAACATCAAGTTGAAAAGGAGGAATCTAGACAGAGCTGAAGTTGAATAGAAGTTGGTTAAAAGACAAGTCCAAATGTTGTAAGCTTGAGAGATGTGAGAAATGGGTTTCAAAGATTATGCCTTCAAAAGAATTTGAAGAGAAATCCAGATATTTGAGCTTGGAAAGTTGTTCGATACTTTTGAGTGCAATCCCTTTTAGTTTATTTTCCCCAAGATCTAACCATACTAATGGAGAAAATTTGGTAAGATCAGGTAGCAGCCCTGTAACCTAGTTCTGGACAAATCTAAGGCAACGAGGAGAGAAAATTTTTGAAATCTTTGTGGGAAAGGTCCATTCAGTTGGTTGTCAGGAAGGTACAATTTCCTCAAGGATAAGAATCTTGTGAAATAAGGCAACTTTCTACTAAGTTGATTCCCCTCCAAATCCAAAACCTCTAGTGAGTCCTCTGACCCAGACAAGTTCTAAAGAAAAATAGAAAGATCTTCACTTAAATGGTTCAACGACAATTCTAACCATTGCAAGCAACTTAAATTTGAAAAGGACTTTGGAATGCCACCTTCAAGTTGTTTTTCAGAAAGATCAAGATAAACCAAGGATATCATGTTCCCAAAAGCATTAAGAATCAAACCCTTCAACTGGTTAGAATGAATGTCAACATTAATAAGGTTGTTGCTCAAGTTAACTGACATACTGAATATTGTAGAAGAGAGATCATTCATCGAAAGATCAAGCAGAGCAAGAGACTTACGATTTCGTTTATTACGATTCCGTTGCTTGCAACAATACAACTAAAGAAAATAGAGGAAAAAGGAAAATTGGGAAAGGGGATAAACAAAGGAAAAAAGGCACTTCATTGCAGAGCATAAGTGGAGGCACGACATCTGTTGAAGAGGAAAAAGTCGAGAAGGAGCTGTGGGTATTGGACCTTGATGGTTCGAACTGGATCAAGGAGGGCTGTCAGATAGCTTTGCATTGGGGCGAGGTGGACGGTCCAGATGGAAGCTTGAACCCACTCAATCCCAACCCTCTAGCATTTGAGAATCCAAGGGCCCTGAATGTTCTCTGCATCCTAGAAGGCAGAGACAAGGACAAGATGTTAATCACTCAGCCAAAAGTAGATAGGCAAGTGATTATTAGCTGTAAGGTAGCAGATGTACCTTTTGAAAAGGGCAAAATAGTTAATTCAGCAATTCGGGCTGAAGCAAATGGGTCGGATCTCAAACGAGAAGGAACAAGAGATGCTAAAGCAATCACCCGAACCAATCCAAGCCCACTTATGACTACTTTATTATTCGACCCAACTTAAAACTCACCTGTCAAAGACAAATGCAAGCCATGGTTAAGTCCATCAGCCTAGAGAAGTAATGAGTAAAGCCCAAATATAATTAGAATAATATTACAATAATACCCAATATGTTGGGATATAAATAGCACAATAAAGAATAGTCCGGTAGAGAGTTTTGTAACAAACTGCAATGCAGTTCGGGAGGTTCCCCCTCAAATTCGTTACTTTTCTGTTTTGAATTCAACTATAAGATTCTTCTTCCTCTTTCATCTATTATTTCTTTCTTTGGGTTTGGATTATTAATAGATTCAACCCAATTTGTTGCTTTACTAAGGTCAGCAAATTCAAGATCAAGGTGCCTTAGGAAAGAAAGACGAGAAAGCCAGTCAAGATTTCTACCATCCAGATAATCATTTTCGCCAAGATCAAGATACTACAATTTGGAAATATTCTCGAATTGTTTAGGAATCGGACCAGAACAGCCACTAGATGAAAGATTCAACTACTGTAATCTGCTAAATGAAGTAATGAACTCTGGGATTTTATTAGCTTCAAAACTATTTCCACCAAGGTCCAAGTACCTCAAATGCTGCAATTCAAGCAATGAAGGACTGACCTTGCTAGTTGGAAAAGGAAAAAAGGGGTACCAACAGAAAGGTAAGGAAGATAGAGAGAAAGCACCAAATGAAAATGATGTTCTGGCGTAGATAGGGGAACATGAAGGTCGAGCTCAGTGACATGTCCAGTTTGGTTGCAACACTGGACTTCCTTTCATTTGTAACAATCCATTTTATCTTTTTCACTGCCCCAAGAAGATAGAATACCATAATCATCTGCAAGAGCTTCTTCAAACATAAAGAGAGCTCGTTTCTCCCTTTCCAAGCACCTAATTTTTTCATCACTCCCATTTACTCCTAAGACAATTCCCTAGAAAAAGCATTATTGTTTGACTTCAATGCTTGAAGCGAATAAAGGGAGCTTATTGAGCTGGGAAGTTTACCAGAAAATTTATTGTTGGCCAAATTAATAAACTTTATTGATTCAAAGAGTTGACAATAGTCTATAGGTGCTCCTGATAGTAGGTTACTTGAGCGGTCAAGGTATGTCCATTGAAAGCCAGTAATTGCACATAAAAAAGAAATTGTCCCTGAAAAGTTATTTTTGGAGAGATCCAAAAATATTGCATTTAAAGGAACATGCAATGTTTGACCTGTAAAGCAATTATAACTTAAATTTATAGATTCAAGTATTGGAGACTTAGGAGATAAATTTGGCACAAAGCCTTTTAGCTGATTGTAAGAAAGATTTAAATTTTCTACTCTAGGCAAGAGATCCAAAACCAACTTGGAATAGTATCTGAAATTCCATTTTCAGAGATATCAAGATCTACAATATTATCTTGATGTTGTAGCCACATTGGGAAATGTGGCCCCAAGTTGCAAGTGGATAGTCTTATAACATCAAGTTGAGGAGGAGGAACCCAATTAGAGCTTAGTTCCATAACCAGAGAGTTAGAGATATGTTCAATTCTTGCAAACTGGAGAGGTTTGAGAAATGGGCTTCAAAGATCTTGCCTTCCAAACAATTTGAATGGTCATCTAGAAATTGGAGCTTGGAAAGTTCTCCAATGCTTTCTAGTACACTACCAGTCAATTGGTTGGAACTAATGTCCAATGTCCTCAAGCTTGAAAATCTTGTGAAATCAGGAAATTTTCCACTAAGTCGATTCCCCCATATTGTCAAACGTTGTAAAGAGTGCTCTAAACTAGACAACTTCTGAAGAAGCTTCGGGAGCTGTTCTGATAGAAAGTTCAGTGCCAAATCTAATGATTGTAAATGACTTAAGTTTGTGAAGGATTTTAGAATGCTACTTTCATGTTGATTTTGGGTAAGATGGAAATTTACAAGGGATATAATGTTCCCAAAAGCATTAGGAATTGAACCATTTAATTGGTTCTCACAAAGGGAAACGTCAACAAGGTTGCCGCTATGGCTCAAGTTGAACAACCAATTATATATTGAATTAGACAGATGATTGGCATTGAGATCAATCACAATAACTGAAGAAGAAGAATTGGAAAGATCAAAAGGATGAACGACATCGGGAAGAATGCAGAATCTCGACATCGGGAAGAATGCAGAATCTTTTAAGTACAAGTTTTTAATTAAAGGAAGATTACTAACAGATTTTTCCCAATTGATTGCTTTACTAAGATTTACATATGAAAGATCGAGGTGCCTTAGTAAAGAAAGATGAGAAAGCTACTCAAGATCATTTTTGCCATTCAAAGCACCATTGTAACTAAGATTAAGATACCGCAAGTTAGAAAGGTTCCCAAGCTGATGAGGAATTGGACCACTAAAATAATTAGAAGCAAGATTGAGATGTTGTAATTGGATAAAGGAAGCATTAAATAACTTCACAATGTTGCCTTCAAAGTTATTTAGGCTAGGTCTAAATACTTGAGATGTTGCAATTCATGTAATGAAGGATTATTAATGATGTAGGACAAATTTGATATTTCCTAGTTTCTTTTAGATTTGTTTTATTTCTACTTTAATTAGGATTGAATTTCCTAATTTCTTTTGGATTTGTGTTATTCCTATTTTAATTAGGAATAGATTTGTGAATAGTTTTTCCTATAAATAAGAACATTTGTAAACACTTTGGATACAAGTCAATTAACAAGTCAATTAAGAAGTTAATTATTTATTCATTCTTTAGACTAATGTCTTGAGTCTTCTCTCAATTCTCTTGGTGGATTCCAAGATTTTGCCTTTGTCGTTGAACAAGTCAATTTATCCTTACTTCACACTGTGTCGATTAATCTTATCACCCAAAGGTTGATAAAGAAGATTATCCAGATGAAGGTCAAGCACAACTACTCGACCAATGCGGTTACTGGAACGGATTCCTCTCTATTTGCAACAATCCATGTCCTTGTTATCCCAAGGAGATATAATGCCGTACTCATTCCTAAGACCACTTTTGAACTTGAGAGCTTGTCTCTCCCTTTCTAAGCACCTGATTTTTTCACTTCCATTAGCTCCTCATGAAGAAAGTCTGCAAAATTTCATTACTGGTATTTGAGCCTAGATGATTTGAAGGGTATACTTATAAAGTTCTTACTCTATGAAGGTATACTTTTTAATTACGAAAAACTAGTTAGATTATTTTGTAACTATTAGTGTGATCTAGCTATTTTGTATTGTTGTGGAATATGAGGGTGTAATGGTAACATTTTGAAATGTTTAGAGGGTGTAAGTTAAACGTATTGACCCTATTTTTATTAAAAAATGAATTAGCAATTACACGGCGCAATAAATCAAAAAATCTTAAAATTTAATCCTTTTGAATCTATCAAATCACATGAATAATACCAAATCTTTTTAATATCCTGAAATGCTATTTTGATTGTTGGAAGAGACCTTAGACAATAAGGTTTCATTCATAATATTATTAAATTATGGTAAAAGGTTTTCCTAGTTTAGATGAGCCATTTTTTTTAATAAATTTATCAATAAAAAAGTTGGTATGGGTTATTAATTTCTTAAAGTCATTTCATTTAATCCATCACAATCTAAAGCAACCTTTTTTTTTTAATAAATAGAATATTGAAGTTTTTAAGAACACACACTTTTATTTTATTTTATTTTATTTTTTTCAAGAGTCAATACATCAGAGCAAACCAAAGAAAATCACAAACCAACATCAGACTCAGCCTTCACCAGCTGCCAGAGCTTTTCCGGAAAATGGAGAAGATCATTTCGGGTTGGGGAAATTCTGCCACTGGGAACAATTTGCAGCCAGCCAATGAGCTCCCCCATTTGACTGTCGCCTACACCACGAGAAAGACCAGTTTCTTTTACTATTTCCTCCACATTTGGATGTTCTCCATGAAAGCAACGATATCCCGGGGGACTGGCAGAGATTCATTACAGTACACACATTTTATATAGATATATAGTTTCATGCTATAAGAGACATATAGACCATCTAGGCAGATCTGGCATCAAAAACTTCACTTCCAATGCTATGAACTCATTCCTGAAATTTGTAATCACAAAAAATAAAGATAGAAGTAAGAATAACATTGTTATAAGAACATTAATTTTGCCCAAAAAAAAAAAAAAGCAATAGAATTAATCAGAAAACTCCCATTAAAAAGCAAGAAATCAAGCTCTGTCCTTTCAAAAAAAAAAATCAAGCTCTGTAATATATATGACTTGAATATTGTGATTAGAAATAGAGTAAAGAATAAATTCTAGCACACATTTTGAAAGAAGAGACCAACCACTTACAATTAAGAAAAAGAGAAGTGAAAAATTGGAAAATACATATATGTATATATGTATATATATATTATTTGCCAATTATATAGTTAAGAAGCCTCCTTTGCTGTCTAGAAGTACTTATTTACAAATAAATTCCGAAGATCCCAATTAAGAGGATCATATTTTATTAGTTACAGGCATGGGCTAGCCACGATAGGAGTAACCTGACAACTCCCATAGACAAAACGGTAAATCATTGGACTATTGTGATAACATATAAAAGACAAGAAAAAAAATATAGCTTACGATTTGAAAGAAGAGATGAAGGCACTAGATGAAGACTGCGCATCAAAAAACTGCAACTCTGCACTTTCAAACTGCTCTGTTCGGAAACGCCGTTTTCACTGCTGGAAGCTCAAATCAACGATCCAACCGTCCAAACACAAGAATCACAAGAGAGGGATGTATGACCAAATTTTTCCCGTTAATTTGTTTTCTCCCAAGTCTAGATTTCTCAACTTTGTGCAGTTCTTTAACATCTTAGGCAATTCCCCAAAAAAATTATTATTGTACAACTACAACACCTGAAGATTATAAAGGGAGCTCAATGATTTAGGAAGTTTGCCTGACAAATTATTGTTGGACAAACGAATGATGCTCAATTCTTCAAAAAATTGCCAACAGTTTGGAAGCCCACCTGATAGTTGGTTATTTGAGAGGTCAAGGTAGTACAATGGAAAGCCAGTAATTGCACATAAAAAAGACATTGACCCTGAAAACTTGTTATTGGAGAGGGTCAACATAGTTATATTGGGAGGAAGAGGGGGTATTCGACCCATAAAGCAATTAGAACTTAAATCTATTCCCCAAGCATGTGGAAACTTGGAAGATAATTCAGGACAGAAAGTTTTCATTTGATTGTGAGAGAGATTTAAATAACTTAAACTTGGTGAGAGGTTCCAAAACCAACTAGGTATCATATCTGAAATTTCAGCTTCAGATATATCAAGCTGGGTAAAATTATTTTGATGTTCTAACCACTTTGGGAAATGTGGCCCCAACTTGCGAGACTTGAGTCTAATACGATCAAGTTGGAAAGGTGGAACCCAATTTGAGTTGAAGCTCAAGATGAGTTTGTTAGAAGACAAGTCCAATACTCACAAAGCTGTGTGATGGAGCATAGAGTAGGCCCAGACGAGATAGGAGGTCCAAGTCCAATAATGACTTTTATTATTATTAGTTTCTTTATTTATTCATATTTTTCAGCCGTTTTTTTTCGTTTTCTTTATTTTCTTGTTCCTTCGTAGCCGAGCTACGTCAATTTGGTATCAGAGTTAAATCGATCAATAATTAATGAAAACTCATTGTTCATCTCAAACCCTAGACGCAAGAAGAGAAAAATAGGGTATAACGAACAGAAGAGGAAGAGAGAAGAAGAAAAAGGGGCTTGTGTGTAGCAAGTTTTACAGGCTATATCTTCTTCATTCACCGTCGGATTGGCCTGAAATTTGGTCAGTACATCCCTCTCTTGTGATTCTTGTGTTTGAATGGTTGGATCGTTGATTTGAGCTTCCAACAGTGAGAACGGTGTTTCCGAACAGAGCCGTTTGGAAGTGCAGAGTTGCAGTTTTTTGATGCGCAGTCTTCATCTAGTGCCTTCATCTCCTTGGTTAACCGTTGGATCGGTTTTATTTTTGGTCAGATTGTTCAGAACATCTGGTTCTATATTTTGAACGGTTGGATCATCCATATCAGATTCCTGTGGTGAGTTCCGGTCGACCAAACCGTGGTGATCAGAAAATAGGGAAACTTGTTGACTGTTCAGTGCAGTTTTCTTTAAAGGGTGATATCTCTGCAATCAACCGTTAGATCAAGTTGAAATTTTGACAGAAGGTTTATGACATATGATTCTGTAATTGACCAAAGGGATCGTCAATTGGAGATTGCTACAAAGAGTTATACAGTCCAGACAATGCTGCGTTTGTGAAGCAAGGGATACCTTGTGTAGCAAGGGATACCTTGTGTACTTGCAATTTGACTGATAATGAAGTTTTTGGTGGGCCAAGGCCTCGTGGTTTTTTACTCCTAAATTCGAGAAAGTTTTCCACCGCAAAAAAAAAAAAAAAAGAAAAATACACACCTTGTTTGGTTCCCTTGCAACAATACTAAGGTATTGTAAGCGTCTCAAAACTCCTTCAATGAGGTAAATTTTCTTTTACTTTGAGAACTTGATTAATATTTGTGATATTTAGGTATATCTTGTTTGAATGTTTAGATTCCAGTTTATTTGATAGAGCCTAAAGAGTATTAAAAAAAAATTGTTTTTAGTTTATTCTTTCATGATTCGTACAAATTGTGGCATATCATCGCATTAAAATTTTTTAGCATTGTGTTTGTTGCATCAGCATATCGTTTATAAATTTCCTTACTTAGTAAAATTTTAGATTTTAACTCAGCATGTCAGCCACAAAAAGTGACACCACTGAACTTTCCTCCTTTAATACAAAAGACCCAATTGAGAGACTTAATAATTTTGATTTAAAACTACAAGCCTTATCTCAAGATTTAAATGATAGTCTAGCATGTATTACCCGTCATCATGATGCAAATAAAGCTCAATTTGATTTAGTCACTACATCGGTAAGTAATTTAAATTCAATGTATGGTCAATTAACTCAACATTAGTCTGCCTTTGAACAATAAACTCATGCAATGAATCAAAAAATGGATTTGCTTTTAAAATATTTGGGCAAACATGAGATATGTGAATATGTTGATGAAACTGCTAGAAAACTCTTTGGGTCAACACACAGTGGGGGTTCAAGTCCATTTGGGGGTTCACATCAATTTGATGAATTCACAAATGGTTTGCATGATAATCTGGGTAAAATGAACTTGGGTTGTAATTCAATTGCTCAACCTCATACAAGGTTTTCTGATATAGGAGGTCCTCAGTTCAGCCTAGTTGATCAGTTTCAACCTGCCAATATTAACTTTCCACTAGATTATCAACCACCAAGGCAAAACCATCCACCAAATCAGGTGAGAGAGGATATCGCTCCTTAGCGATACCAGCCTAGGGTTAATGGTAATTGGGGTAGAGATCAGGATAGGCAGGTTAGACAACCTCCAAGAGTTATCACAACAAAAGTCAAGATTAGTGCTCCTGAATTTGATGGTAGAATGGATCCTAGCGTTTTCTCTGATTGGTTAGTTGCTATTGAGGAATATTTTGATTGGTATGAAATGATTGATAGTAAATGTGTTAGGTTTGCAAAAATGAAATTAACCAATTCAGCTAAAATGTACTGGCAAAATATGTTGCAAGACATGATTCGTATAGGTGAACCACATATCACCCAATGGGCAGTTATGAAAGCCAAGTTGCAAGAAAAGTACATTTCTCCATCATATAACAGTCAGTTGTTCTCCAACATGATTAATTTAAAACAAATGACTCTTAGTGTAGCTGAGTATTCTGCCAAATTTGAGAAAGCTAGGCTTAGGTGTAGTGAGTTCCATGATGAGGATCAAATTTGCTACCTTCACTCGATTTGTGAATGGTCTTAGGTTTGACATTCAAAAAATGGTTAAATTGCATGCGCCACACACTGTAGAGGATGCATATCAAAAAGCCCTAGAAGTTAAGAAGTTCAATAGACCTTCCTCTTTTGCACAAACAGGTCAGCCCAAGTCACAGTCCATGTCATCAAATAGTAATGTTAAGCCCAATAACGTTAGGAGCAAGGAGTCTAGTGTGCGTAACTCTCTCCCAATTGCTTCTCATATTGAGTCTAAGGCTAGTAATCCTTCGATCGTCTGTCATAAGTGTCATCAAAAGGGTCATATTGCATCTCGTTATCCCCAACGTACTTTGGCATTAGATGTTGAACAGAGTAGTGTAGAAATTGAGGAAGACCAAATTATTGATCCTTTAGAATATTCCGGTGATAAAGATGGTCTTCAGGAAGATTTTGATGTTGATGAGTGTGTTGGTGTGGTTAGATGTGTGCTGTCCACGACTGTAGATAATGATAATTGGAAGCGTACTAGTATTTTTCACACAGTCATACAGAGTGGAGATAAGAAGTATAAGTTAGTGATTGATGGGGGCAGTTCAATGAATGTGGTTTCTAAGGATACTGTTAAATTGTTAGACCTGAAAGTAGAACCACATCCAAATCCTTTTAGGGTAGCTTGGGTGAATGACCATACTTTGCCTGTCACTCAACGATGTCTAGTTTCTATTCAAATGGGGGATTATAAGGATGAAATCTATTGTGATGTGCTACCCATGGATGTTGCCCATGTTCTATTAGGTCGCTCTTGGCTTTATGATCTTAATGTTACCAATTTTGGCAAGGATAATATCTATTCATTTAAGTATAAAGGTAAGAACATTATTTTGAGACCTGCTAAGCTAAAAAGTTATAATGGTAAACGCGACATCTCTAAACTTCCTCAACAAAATTTGCATATTTTAAAATGTAAGAAGTTTGAGAGAGAAGGCATGGAGATTGGTATGTGCTTAGCTTTAGTAGCAAATGAAGTTTCATTTGACTTTTTGATTACTGATGTTCCTTTGGAAGTGAAGAAATTACTAGATGATTTTATTGCTGTGGTGCCCCATGAATTACCTAGTAAATTACCACCTTTAAGAGATATCCAGTATGCTATAGACCTAGTTTCAGGTTCTCAATTGCCTAACCTTCCACATTATAGAATGAACCCTAAAGAGCGAGAGCAGTTGAATAGGCAAGTAGAAGGATTTTTAGAGAAAGAATTTGTTAGGCATAGCCTTAGTCCTTGTGCGGTGCCAGCTTTGTTGACACCTAAGAAAGATGGATCTTGGAGAATGTGTGTGGATAGTAGAGCCATCAATAAGATCCTAATCAAGTATAGATTTTCTATCCCTTGCCTTGAAGATATGTTAGATTTATTAGCTGGTTCTCTAAGATAGATTTGCGTAGTGGATATCATCAAATTCGTGTTAGGCCAGGAGATGAGTGGAAAACTACATTTAAAACACAAGATGGTTTATTTGAGTGGTTAGTTATGCCTTTTGGTTTGTCTAATGCTCCTAGTACTTTCATGAAAGTTATGACCCATGTCCTACAGCCTTTCATTGGTAAATTTTTGGTGGTCTACTTTGATGACATACTGATCTATAACAAATCCAAAGAAGCACATTTAGATCATCTTCGACAGGTTTTCTCATTCTTCGAGAGGCTAAACTTTATGTTAACCTTAAGAAGTGTTCTTTCATGCAACCACAAGTACTTTTCTTAGGCTTTATTGTGTCTGCACATGACATTTCAACTGACCCCGAAAAGGTTAAAGTTATTAGGGAGTGGCCTGAACCAAAATTTGTCACTGAGGCTCGTAGTTTTCATGGTTTAATTTCTTTCTATAGGAGATTTATAAGGAGATTTAGCACCATTATGGCTCCTATCACAGAATGTTTAAAAAATGAGGAGTTTCAATGGTCTAATGCTGCTAGCCAGGCCTTTAGAGAAATCAAGGTAAAAATGATTGAGGCACCTGTTTTGAGACATCCTGATTTTACCAACGTTTTTTAGGTTGTTTGTGATGCATCAGGTGTAGATATTGGTGGTGTCTTAAGTCAAGAAGGTCATCCTATAGTTTTCTTTAGTGAAAAACTCAATGATGCTAAGAGACGATATTCTACATATGATAAAGAGTTTTATGCTATAGTGCAGAGTCTTCGCTTTTGGAGATTTTTTTTATTGCCTAATGAATTTGTATTGTTTTTTGACCACCAAACTTTAAGGTATTTAAACTCATTAAAGAAATTGAATGCTCGACATGCTAAGTGGGTTGAATTTTTGAATGAATATTCTTTTGTGATTAATCATCGTGCTGGTATTGAAAACAAAGCTACTGATGCACTTAGTCGATTAATTGTTACACTTCATCGTATGAGTGCTCATGTCATTGTGTTTGATAGATTGAAGGATGAGTATTTAGCATGTCCTGACTTTGGTGTTATTTATGGTGAGGTTAGTAAAGGTAACCGTCATGAGTATGTTGACTTTCTTGTTGAAAATGGTTATTTGTTTAAAGTGACTAAATTGTGCATACCTCGAACATCACTTAGGGATTTGTTGGTTTGGGAGATGCATGCAGGTGGTTTAGCTGGACATTTTGGGAGGGATAAAACTATGGCATTGGTTGAGGATAGATTCTATTGGCCTTCTCTGAAAAGGGATGTTGCTAGGATAGTTGCACAATGTAGAACATGTCAGTTCGCTAAGGCTAAGAAACAAAACATTGATTTATATACTTCTTTGCCTGTTCCTCATGAACCTTAGAAGGATGTTAGCATGGATTTTGTTCTTGGATTGCCTAAAATTGCTAAAGGACATGATTCTATTTTGGTTGTAGTCGATAGGTTTTCTAAGATGGCACATTTTATTCCATGTAACAAAACTAATGATGCTTCATATGTTGCTAAATTATTCTTTAGAGAAGTTGTTAAATTGCATGGCTTGCCTTCCACCATTGTATCTAATAGGGATGTGAAATTTGTTAGCTATTTTTAAAAAACTCTTTGGAAATTGTTTGGAACCACTTTGAAATTTTCATCTGCTTTTCAACCTCAAACTGATGGTCAAATTGAGATTGTTAATCGTAGTTTGGGTGATATGCTTAGGTGTTTGGTTGGGGTAAAACAAGGTGTTTAGGATTTAATTTTGCCTACAGCTGAGTTTGCTTATAACAATTCTGTTAATCGTTCAACTGGTAAAAGTCCTTTTCAAATTGTTAATGGTTACTCACCCCGCACACCCATTGATCTTGTTCCTTTGTCACCTCGTATGCGTGTGTCTGAACTTGCAGAAAACTTTGCCAAACATATCCATGACTTACTTACTGAGATTAGGCAAAAGATTTCTCTAAGTAATGAAGAGTATAAACTAGCTGCTGATGTGCATCTTAGATCTAGGGAATTTAATATTGGTGAATATGTCATGGTTCGCATTCGTCCTGAAAGAATTCCAAAAATATTTTCAAAAAAAACTTTATGCAAGAGCCATGGGCCCTTATTCTATCATTCGTAGGCTGGGATTTAATGTATATCTTCTTTTTTTTTGGTAATTATAATGCATATCTTCTTGATTTGCCTAATGACATGAATATTAGTCCTGTTTTCAATATAGAGGATTTACTACCTTACCGAGGCACTTTTGAGCCTCCTACTTTTTCTTCTAGTGTGTCTGCAGGTGGAGCTAGAAAAGTTGCACCCTTTGTGCCTTCGTTACAGTATTTTAAGGAGATGGTAAACACTATCCTTGATGATGAGTTCGTGACTTCTCGAGATGGTTGTTTTCGTCACTTCCTTGTCAAATGGCATGGTCGTCCTGATTCTGATGCTACTTGGATACTGGAAGATGATCTTCGTCAATTGGATCCTTTGTTGGATTGTTACCTTTCCTCCCACTCTTCGGAGCAGAGTTCTTTTCAACCCGGGGAGAATGATAGAGCATGGAGTAGGCCTAGACGAGATAGGAGGCCCAAGTCTAATAATGACTTTTATTATTATTAGTTTCTTTATTTATTCATATTTTTCTGGAATATTAGTTAGTTTATTTATTTAATTGTATTTGTTTTGAATTTACCTATTAGGGTTAGGGTTTTGATTGGTGCTTATAAATAGCACCTTACATTATTCTTTTAGATAGAATTGATGATATTGAAACCCTATAATTTTTCTTTCAGCCGTTCTTTTTCGTTTTCTTTATTTTCTTGTTCCTTCGTAGCCGAGCTACGTCACTGTGAGATTTGAGAAATGGGCTTCAGAGATTATCTCTTTCAAAGAATTATAAGAAACATCTAGAATTTGGAGCTTGGAAAGACAACTAATGCCTTCTGGGAGAGTTGATAAATTGTTCCAAGACAATCTAATAATTGTAAATGACTTAAATTGGAAAAGGAGTTTGGAATGCTACCTACAAGTCGATTTATTACAAGATTGAGTTTTGCAAGGGATGTCATGTTCCCAAAAGTATTAGGAATCAAGCCATTTAACTAGTTAAAACCAAGGTTAACATCAATAAGGCTGCTGCTACGACTCTAGTTGAACAACCAACTATATATTGAATTAGACAATAGATTGTAAAATAGATCAACCACAGCAATTGAAGAAGAAAAATTAGAAAGATCCACAGGAGGAATGACATCTGGAAGATTGCAACCATATAAGTGCAAATTTTCTAACAAAGGAAGATTATTGACAGATTCAACTCAATTGATTACTTTGCTAAGATTTACCCACGAAAGATCGAGATGCCTTAGTAAAGAAAGATGAGAAAGCCACTCAAGATCATTTTTGCCATTCAGAGCACTATTGGAACCAAGATCAAGATATCGCAAGCTGGGAAGGTTCCCAAGCCAATGAGGAGCTGGACCACTAAAATAATTGAAAGAAAGATTGAGATGTTGTAACCTGCTAAAGGAAGCAATGAACTCTGGGAAACTTGTTCTCATGATTTAATGGAGAATAGAAAAAATAAATAAATGAAATTTAAGAAATTAAAAATAATTAAATAAAATGAATTAATTGATGAATATCTATTACATTTTTGGATCCATTCAAATAATAACATATATTTGGTACTTTATATTTTTTTTTCTCATTGTTCCTATTTTTTCTTTTACTTTTCTTTTTCCTTTTCTTTCTCACACTCTAAACACACCCTTATACTATGTTTAGAATATGAATTTATGGAGTGAAAAGAAAAATGTCCCTCTAAACACACTAATTTCAAACTAATTTCTCGAGGGCCCTTTGTACCCAACCAAAAAAAAGAAAAAAAAATTAGTAGTTGTTAAGTCCAGGATTTTGAAATTAGAAAAAAAATTAAAAATACATTTGGAAAATATGTGTTTTCAATATTTTTTTAGTCATTTTAAAGAGGGACGTTAATTTTGTTTGATCCACTGAAAGTAAAAATAAAATATAAATAAATAAGTAGCCCTGATATAAGTATGCTAATAAAATGTTACAAAGTTATCATTATGTCCCTCTTAATTGATAACGCATAAGAAATAAGTCATACACTACATTTTCTGCATTTTTATACATAGGAAAATAGTTCCGTAAAAATTATCTATTAAAGAACGAAAGTGGTTTCAACGTTTTCAAATTTTTTGATTTTTTTAGGCTTTTATATTTTAGTCTTGGTAAAAAAAAAAAAAAAAAAAAGCCTAATATGAGTTTTAGGTCAAGCTCAGCCCGGCAATATCCTACTTCTTTAAGATCCCTTTAAGTATGCTTGCATAGAATTTGTTTCGTAAACTATTAAAAATTAGAGTGTCAATTGCTATATCTATTTTAAGGTCATTTTTTATTTTATATTTTTTTTTAAAACAAGAAAAATACTCAAAACGCATTCAAAATTTATTTTATAAAACAGAAAATGGTTCACACCGTGGCGGATCTAGAAATTTGGGTTAGCATAGATCCAAATCACAAGTAAAATTTTAAATATATTTTATTTATTTTTTATCTGTTAAGAAAAAGTGTAAACATTTGTAGAAATTAAATTATACTTAATAGATCATAAAAAATGGCATCCTGCTCTCCAAGAATCTCTATCATTCTCTTTAATTTATTTTTAATCAACTATTTGAATTTGGCCAAAAAAAATTAAATTTGTTTATTAATTATTAAATCTTATTTGCTGATGTTTAATTTTTATTTAATAGCTAAATATAAAATCAGTTTTAAAAATTAATCAAATGCGTCAAACAATTTATTTTCAGTAATGAAATATTGGGAACATTTGGAGTTTCAAAAAAGTTTCAAAAAGAAAAAAAAAAGAAAAAGTTGATATTGAAGTGATGTAAAAGCGACAGTTAGTGAAATTTGATAGAGGAACTTAGGAATTTTTAGAATTTTTTAAAATGTTTTGAAAAAATTTAGAACTCCAAATGGAGCCATTATTTACTGTTATTTCAATAATTATTAAAAAATGTCTAAAATATGAAAATTATGATTTATTATAATGAAATGATTAAAAAATATTTAAATTTTCGTATATATAGAGGAGGGCATAGTGAAAACTTATTTTCAAGTAAAAACACAAATTAGCATGGACGGTGCTGTCACAATCCACTAGGTCTAGTGGTCCCACTATCCCATCCTCCACAACCATTGATGTAAATTTTTTTTTTTCTTTTAAGTTTAGCATAGGCGCTTGCAATGTGGGTCCACTAGTGAGTTTACACATAAAATATAAAATGATCAAAAATTAATTTAGACATTGTTAACTAACAATAAAGAAAATCTCAAAACACTAAATACAGAAAATATCAAATCAAATACTTTTGTTTGTTTTTTTTATTTTCAGATTTTCAAAATATAAAAATATAAAATTAAAAATAAAAAACAAGACTATAAAACAGAAAATAAAATTACAAATCAAATGCTACCTATATTAGGGAATTGTCCCTATTTATGCGGGTAGTTTTTCTGTTAATTCGTTTCCTCTCGACTCGAAACAATTTTCACGTACTTAAAGGAGAACTGTTACTGTAAAAACAGACAACTTATATTTGACGCAGGGTAGTCTGTCCGTCCTTAAGTTGGAAACTAAAGAAGTGTTTGAAATGATAAAAAATAATAAAATTTGATAAAAATTATGAATTCATAATTTGTATAGTGAAATAAAAAATAAATAATTTTTAAAAATTTTTAATATTTCTTAAAAATTTTTAGAACTCCAGACAAAGTTTAAAATGAAAAAGCAAAGAAAAATCACCGGTCTTCTTCTGCAGCAATAAAGCAAGTCAACGTCATATATATATACACACACACACACAAATACAATAATTCAAAAGTTACACTGCAGCCTTTTTTCATAATCAGTTACTTTCAGTACAAAGTTCACACTGAAATGTACTTCAATCCCATTAGATGACTTTTTTTTTTTTTTTTTGGTAAGTAAGCGTAATTTGGATTAATGAAAATTTATGTACAATATCTTGGGGGCATTCCCCCGTATAGCAAGACTTTACAAAAGAAAGAGATAATTACATATGGATTCCCCAATTACTAATTAGAGTGGCATTTACATTAGCCATCTTGATAGGAAATTGAAAGAACTTAACTCTAACTTCATGCTCTATCTCCCGTACAATGGTGGCAATAGAAGAGGATTTCCCTTTGAAAATTCTGGCATTTCTTTCTCCCCATAAATGGTAGATCAAACTAGCCCAAGCAATCTTGCAAAGAGTGTTACCCGTGTGCTTCCCACTAAGTTTTCCCGTGATCCATTCAACTTCATTCTTCCAAGGTAAGGTAGGTTTGGAGATGAGACATTTGCTCAACACAATGGTTCTCAAGTTGGCTGCAAAGGGGCATTGAAAATATAAATGATCCATTGACTCAATGCCATTACAACATAGTACGCAAGAGGTATCGACATTCAAACCCCATCCAATCATTCTTTCCTTGGTGTTCAACCGTTCCTTGATTGCAAGCCAAAGGATGAAGCTATACCTTGGAATGTGGTGCTTAAACCATACCAAGTTATGCCATGTTACCTTGTTCCTCTTTTCCCGAATTGACTTCCAAGTAGCAGCTGCTCCATACTCCCCATTCTTGGAGGCCGTCCACATGAACTTGTCCATTGAAGTGGAGTTAGGCAAATAATTGGGTGGCTACTCAAGTATGATTTCCCTCAACTGCCAAGAGCGCGGGTAAGGCCATTTCCATTGTCCCTCTCCAACAATTTTTGAAGCTTTAGCATCTCTAGGTAATCTGGCATCATAAGCGACTCTAGAACCATATTTGAGAATAAGGGGCCCTAAGGGATGCCAATTTGCATACCAAAGGGATATAGAGTTCCCACTACCAACCATGTATTTCGATAGACTTTGAGCCTCCTCTCTAAGTTTTAGCAATTTTCTCCATGTCCATGAGAAATCGGTTGGTGGTTTAACCTCCCAAAAACATCTCCCTTTAAGGAGGTTTGAGTAACACCATTCAACCCAAAGGGAAGATTTCTTAGAACAAAGTGCCCATATGTGTCTCATTATTGAGGCTTTGTTCCATTCTCGAAGCTTCCGAATACTTAGGCCTCCTTCTTTGTTTGGTTTGCAAACTTCATCCCATGCAACCTTGCTACCCCATTAGATGACTTGTTGGTAACTTCGCCGAAATTATGTTCCAAAGCGAGTGACTCTGAAGGCGAAGCCATGAAGAGTCATGTATCAGTATTTCGCAGAAGCCATTTGCATTGAAACATCAAGATTGTCTTGAAACAAGCACAACCATAATAATCAAAGAAACAATAAACCAATAAACAATGCCCAGAAAATCTTAGAACCTCTTACACCTTTTCGTGTCTATAATACAATTTATCCGAAGAACAATTCACTAGATAACTTATTTATCTCAAATCTATACTGATAGAAAAACATAGGTGAATTAAATAAACATAAATCATATTTGTCCCTACAAATATTCCAAGAGAACAAAAATGTCTAATATTGAACAATCCTCATACATTTTCTTTTCTTGACATTAATTAGACCAAATTCCTTCCAAATATATGGCTGCAAAATAAGGCATTTATCCATACAGCAAATATAAAAAAAAAAAAATACGAATAATTATAATCTCCTGCTTGTCACAACTGTTCATAACATCCAGAGTCTAGACATAAAATTACAATGCTTCAAAAAACACTCCAAATCCATAGTAATAAGTTATACATCCTTTATTCATATATAAATAGTGTCACCCTCTACGAAATAGACAGACAATATTGGCACGGCATAGTTGGTACCAGAATTGCCACTCTCAAAGCTTTGAACTCATTGGTTAAGGGGAATATAAACTTTTGCCTCAGCCGCATCAATTGCCTGGAATTGCTAACAAGAAAAATGAAAACACTATGAAAACATTATTTTTGCAAAAAAAGAAAAAAGGGATTCAAAACCTTATTTACTAAATTAGCACATCACATTGTTACAACAGAAGAATTAACTGGACAAATTCCACAAGCAAAGCCAGATGTACAATATAATTTGGATATTGTGATTAGAAGATAAAAGCAATGAAGATCAGAATAAATGGTTGTTTGCAAATTAAAGAGAGAAATATTGTTTGGAACATTTATACTTTATTTTGTATCCATACTATTTTTCTTCACTTCTTCTCTCTCCACAAATTCATATTTCAAAAATAACCTTAGCGATTTTAATTTTTATTATCTCTTATTATAAAATCTAATTTTAATACTTGTCTTAACCTCAAGTAGTATTAATGCTTATCTTAGTACACAAAAATATTAACTCTTGGGAGTCTCCAATATTATACATCTATTAGAAAAAGTAATCGAGATGGACTCTATTTCTTTTTATTTTTATTAATGATATGATATTTTTAACTCTAGAGTGATGTACACAATAAATATGTTTAATAACTATTAGTTCTAAATTAATTCTATGATATTTGTTATCTAGACGATTTCAAACTAATTTTTAGAGGGTCCCTTTGTATACAACAAAAAAAAAAAAAAAAATAGTAGTTATTAATTCTAGGATTTTAAAATTAGAAAAATTAAAATTCATTTGGAAATTAAGTGTTCTCCATATTTTTTAGTCATTTTAAAGAGGGATATCAATTTTGTTTGATCCAGTGAAAATAAAAATAAATTAACTGTAGTTGTGAAAACTATATTGACAGAGAGTAGTCTGTCCGTCCGTCCTTAAGATGGAAACTAAAATGACAAAGCAAAGAGAAATCACAGGTCTTCTTCCACGGCAATAAAGCGAGTCAAGGTCATATATTTATACATATAAATTAATACTTCAAAAGTTCACACTGCAGCCTTGTTTCATAATTGGTTGCATTCAGTCCAAAGTTCATATTGAAATGTACTTCAATCCAATTAGATGACTTCTTGGTAACTTTCCCGAAATTCATGCTAAAGCGAGTGGCTCCGTAGATGAAGCCGTGAAGATTCATGCAACCGTGTTTCATGGGAGCTTTTTGTATTGAAACATCAAGATTGTCTCAAAACAACCTCATACTATGGAAAAACGCACGACTAAACACAACCACAATAGTCAAATAAACAAAGAATAATAAACCAATAAAAAATGCCCCGATATAATGAGAAAATTTTAGAAACTCTTGTTGTTGTTATAGGTAAAATCGAGTCTATGAGACAACTTATCCGAAAAATAATTCACGAGAAAATTTGTTTGTACGCGCCTATCAAATTAGTAAGTGAGAATCTGTCCCAAATTTATATTAATCAAATAGTTTGGTTAGTTAAGTAAAGGTAAATCATATTTATCCCAAAATACATTACCAAAGGGGAAAAAAAAGGTCTAATATGACAATTTTTCGGCCAAATCTATATTTGGGGCTTTTCAAAAAGTCAAAAAAATATCCATCCAAATATTTCTTAGTACCTAAGTAAATTTGGCCAGATCCAAGCTTGGGTCATAACATAATCATTTTATTCCTGAGTCCATATTTCTGCCAAATTTCTATTTCGATCTTCTTAAAAGGTTAAAAAATATTCATTGACTTATTTATTAAAAGTTAAGCAAATTTTAGCCGGATCCCACACTCAAACTATAAAATAATGATTTTATTCCTTACCCCCTTTTTCGTCCAAATCCACATTCTAGACTACCTAAAAAGTTAAAAAAATTATCTATTAACATATTTTTAGTAGTTAAACAAATTTCAATCCGATTTGAATTTAGATTGTAAAATGACTAGTTTGTCTCTAAACCCAGTTTTGGTCTAGATTTGTATTCTAAATTTCCTAAAAGGTTAAAAAATATTTATTGACATATTTCTTAAAAGTAAAGAAAATTTTCTCCCAATTCGAACTTGACTTGTAAAATAACTGTTTTACCCTTCGTTTTTTGTGGAAATTATAGAACAGTCATGCATGACATTTCAAAGGCAATTACAACAGCTTTTTTGGGATTTTATTTATTTTGTGTGTCTGTGTGTTGGCGTGGGGGCTTTCATTTCCTTATTCTTTCTGGCGTGTATTTTGTGCTTATTCTTTCTGCATGCTGGCTTTTGAACATTTTGAATCCACCCATGCACTACCAAGAAATACATCATTCCAAATGACATTTTGGATCCATCTACTGGCAACAATTGTATCATTCCAAATGCAGTGATAACTCCTCAATCTATAAATAGCATATATCACATTAGATTTATTACAGCTCATAAGATGCATAGACGATTAATTGTTTCAGCCTATTCACTTATTGATTCACATTGTCATTCTTCTTTAATTATTTTCCATTAATTGAACACTAGAATCATCAATTCCTAACGTACATTTGAGTTCTTTTAGCTGCTTTTGAAACAATTTTCTTCAATAAGACTAGATTTTAACTTAATTCCTAAATTCAAGTGCATAAAGAAGACTACCTAGGAAAAATTTTTACCCAAAAAAAAAAAAGAACGCTTATTAAAGCCTGAGTGCTTAATGGAATTGTGATTGGAAGACACTTGGAAATTAGTTCTATAACCTCCTTTGTAATCTAGCATATCAGAACCAATCTTTTATGTGGTCTAAAAACTTGAAATTGGCATATCTCGAGGGACTATGAAAGGCAAAGCACCAAAAATTGCCCAAAAACCAAAGGTAAAGCCAAGCCCTATGCTAACATAAAATCCTGGGGTAATAAATGTGTCCTCCTCATTATCTTGAATTCTTTTGTCTCTATCATGAGAAGTAACTGCAGGTTCCACCCAAGTTTCTTCTCCTGGGCGCTTATTAGGAAGTGGAAGCCCACAAAGTTCAGTATTCCCAAAATATGCAGAGGCATCAAAGCTTTGCAGCTGAGTGCTTGATGGAATTCTTCCCCACAAGTCATTATTTGACAAGTTCAACACGCTAAGACAATTTAGCTGAGCAAGACTTGTGGGAATCTCACCCGAGAGTTCATTCGCAGACAAGTCGAGAGATTCCAACATTTTCATTTCACCAATCTCAGGGACTATTTCTCCAGTCAAATAGTTTCTTGACAGTTCAGGGAAACCAATCCAGCAAGACTCACAACCTGTTGGGGAAATTTTTCCAGTTAATTTATTACTGGAAAGATCAATGCTTTTAGTAGTCCCAATGTTTTTTCATACTCCTTTTCTTGCCCTTTCCATTACACCAATGCGTTTCTTTTGCAGACTCTATAGTTTGAAAAAGTGCCATTTTGTGGATTTCAGATAGTTAAAAACAGTGGTTGCTTTTGAACTATTGCTTCGAACCAAAGCAGAAAAGTTGTTGAAAAGTGCGGTAGCTGTTGGTTTTTATAGCATAAAGTTGAGAAAAATACATCGAATAGAAGGATGAACTCTTTAAAATTTTCTTGATGCACAGCGGAAGCATCTTCTTTCAGCAATTCAGCCTTCTAAACTATTCTCAATTCTCTCTCTCTAGATGGATGCGTGTGGTCGCTCTAATTCAGATGCCTTGGCTCATTAATATATAAAAGATATTTATAGAAAGAGATACAGAGTTTATATCAGATAAGATCTCTAACTCTAGAGATTATCTCTTATCCACTCTCACATATATCTTATCTATATATATTATCCTAACATATATTTGGAAGATGTGGTATCTTGAGAAAATCTCCCAACCATATCAACTTATCTAAATATATATTAATTATCTATAATTTATTTTATAAATAAATTATAAATCATGCAATGAGTTTATTTTAGGATGTAAATAGTATAAATTGTCAATCATTGTACCAGAATAAATAAACGTTTTATTCTTTTTGTTTACTACGGCAGAATAAAAAAAAAATTGAGTATCCACAATTATTTAAGCTACTAACCAAAATCAAATTACGTCTAAGTTCAAGTACAAATAAACAATTTTTCAAAGCTAAAGATTTGAATGCATCAAAAAAAAAAGTAACGACTCCCACTGCTCTGGCTGCAACCATTGCACCAGTTCCCAACCTAAGACTGATTTCTCCATCATTTAGAACCCTGGTTTCTTGGAACCCTCACAATGAATTGCAAACATGATTAGTGGCTCCAGAATCTACTATCCAGGAATCCGTAGAATCAACCACTAAACAAGTTTCAAGGACGAGAATGTTACCTGAGGTTCCAACTGTCCCCTTAGCCTTGGCCTTTGCGGACTTTGCCAAATATGCTGGGCAGTTCCTCTTCCAATGCCCCTTCTACCCACAATGGAAACATTTTCCTTTGGGCTTCTTTTCTTTTACTTGATTTTGTGCCACCTCTAACTTAGCTGCTTTCTTGGGCTTGTTCTTCTTCTTTTTAATTCTCTTTTCTTTAGGATTGGGATTAGTAGAAGAAGAAGCCCCATGAGTTAGATAAACACTCGGTGCAGGCTTCAGAATTGATTCTGCTGCTTTTAGCTCATTCATCAACTCAATCAATGATCAATCTCTTTTGCTCATTGTGTAATTGAGCTTGAATGGCTTAAAAGACGGAGCCAGGGTGGCTAGAACCATATCTATTTGCTCCTCGGCATTATATGTTCCACCCAATTCCTTCATTTGCGGAAACAGTGCAATCATTTTTAGGAGGGCATGGATCAGTCAAAACAAAACTATGCTCTTCTGCAGTTAAGACAATGTTTAAATTTCTTTTCCAGTCTATATAATTAGATCCAGTTAATTTATTCTGACTAAAAGTGCAGCTAGTGGGTTGAAAGACATTTTTCTAAACAAAACAAATAATTTAAATAAGCATACATTCTTAAAAACATAAAACTTTTGCATAATATGATGCATAAAAAAATATATGCATAAGTAGAACTCTATAACTAATTTATTATGCATCGGTAATCTAATTTCGTTTTAGATATGCCTCCGTAGGGTGGTCATATTTGCCACTAATTAGACAAGTCTACTTACTTATTTATTATTATTTTCATTAGATATCTCATATCTAAATAATAATAAATTACCGATATTTTTAGCCTTTTAGAATTAATTTAAAAAGAACTCCGTAGGGAGGATATTAAATATTCTAAGTTGAGTATATAACCACTATTTCAATTTTTCATATTTCCCAAATAAAAAAACTACCATAGGGTAGTCAATTCTATTTAGTAATATTCAAAATTTTATCCTTTAAGGAAATCCTATCTAGTAACCAATACTGATTTATATCCTCCGTAGGGAGCTCACAAGATTTGAGACAAAATATTAATCTATCTTACTATAGGATTAACAGTGGAGGCCATGGGTTTTATGTCTAAAACCCTCTCCTACTCAATTTTTTTATAACTTAGAGTTTTTAATGTTGTTAATTTAATATTTTAAGAAAAATATTAATTGACATTCTAACCATTAATATCTAATTTTATAAAATAAAATAATTAATAGGTTATGTCAATTTAATATTAACAAAATAAATAAATGATATTAACCATATTCTAATCTCATTAGAATATAAATATTATAAAAGTTAAACAAATGATATTAATTATATCCTAATCACATTAGAATATAAATATCATCTAAATTAAATAAATGATATTAACTATATCCTAATCACGTTAGAATATAAATATCATCTAACATTAATTATGCATGAAAATGTGATGTGGCATCCCCAAAATTTATATGATAGGTTATCAAATAAACATTCATAATATATAACCAAAATTAAATAAATAATCCTTAATTCACAATTTTCCTAGAAAATTACATTGACCAAAAAACCTAATCTAGTTTTCTTGTAGTCAATGTCCATCTTCCAGTTGCTTCCACTTGCTTTCCTAGCCTTTAGACTTTTGAGTTGAATTAGGTCGAGGGCACTTTTTGACATTTCTCAAAATTTATAAACTAATTTATAAATATAAAAACCTTTTGGCTGAAAATTAATTTTGAAACCTTTGCCCAGCCACTTTAAAAAAATATTAAAGTTTAAAAGTTTGAGAAATCTTGATTTTACCCCAGTTTATTTCAAAACCTTTCATTTAAGCCCACACAAGGACTTTTAAATAAAATTTTAAAATAGCCCCAGGGATTCAAAAGCCTATCAAATATGCCCTATTCTCCAAATCAATTTAATTGTGCTGAGGTATTTCACAAATGGTGGTTGCTTTTCACGATTTGTTGTAACCACAAATGCACACACCAGTGGATTCTATTAGACGGCAAATCCGCAACCACAAAGGACTAAGTAAGGTTTCAATGACCAACGTGGTTCACCGGTAGGACAGGCACGCAACGGCGAGAATGGCCGTGGACGTCACGACACTAATTCCTTGGTCCTGCCACCACGCCGCCGCCTGAATCTACTAATTGAGATGCCTTTCTGGCGTTTCCGCGAGCACCGCAGGCTGCCGACCCGTGAGCCACCCCAACTGCTGTGGTGCCTATATATGTGTATACATACATATATATATATATATATATATATCTTTTGGGGTTCCAGACGGCACCGCTATCAACCGCACGCTGCCCTCAAGTTATGGCGATTGACCTTGTCGACGCAGTCGTGGCTTGACCTGCAGCCGTCGTGGCTTGCATCGCCCTTGGTTCCGCTACACTTCCAGTGGCCATAGATTTCTATGTGAGGCCAGCCATACAATGTGTTCACATTCTAAAAGCCATGGGCAATCCGGCAACCATGAACCTGACAGTTGCTTTCTGGTTTTCTTTGATCTGTGTATCCGTATGGTCTCTGATTCCAATGAGATAGGTCTCCAGAATTTTTTACAAAAATATACAGACCCAAAACAAAATTATAGAGATTTACATATTAGAAAAATAAAATCAAGAGGGAAAACATGGTTCCAAAAATTAACCACCCCTCCTGTTACAACCTCGAAAACTATTGTGAATTAAGGGTTTCATTTATCCACTTATAAGGGAGAAATAAAATTGATGCCATATCTATACATAATTAAAACTATGTTATAAATTCAACAAAAGCTCTGATACCAATTGTTGGTTTTTATAGTGTAGAGTTGAGAAAAATACCTCGAATGGAAGGATGAACTCTTTAAAATTTTCTTGATGCACAGCGGAAGCACCTCTTTTAGCGATTCAACCTTCCAAACTATTCTCAATTCTCTCTCTCTAGATGGATGTGTGTGGTCACTCTGATTTAGATGCCTTGGCTCATTAATATATAGAAGATATTTATAGAGAGTGAGATACAAAGTTTGTATCAGATAAGATCTCTAACTCTAGAGATTATTTCTTATCCACTCTCACATATATCTTATCTATATATATTATCCTAATATATATTTAGAAGATATGGTATTTTGAAAAAATCTCCCAACTATATCATCTTATCTAAATATATATTAATTATCTATAATTTATTTTATAAATAAATTATAAATAATAAGCCAACTGGACATGGTCCATCAAGATAAAATTAAGCTAGGTTGGGGACTGAAGGCCTATGTATTCCTAGCGCCAACTTAAAAGATATTTGGGCCTTGTCATCTCATGACAATCCATTATCTTTTATATTAACCCAGGGCTATTCCATTAAAAGCCCTTAGCTGTACTCTAGTAGTCCACTACTAGAAAAAAGGCTAATTACCAACTGACAAAATCAGTTGGTAATAAGCTAAATTCAGTTGGTAATCATGGATTACCAACTGATTAATAAGCTAAATTTAGTTGGTAATCATGGATTACCAACTGATTCCAACCGATTTTGGTCGGTGGCAAAAACCCTAGTTGGTAATATTTGCCAACCAATTTCTTTAAGGTCGGTTGGTAATTACCAACTGAATTTTGGTTAGTAAATTAAATAAATCAGTTGGTAATTTGTTATTAGTATGAAATTAAGTTTCAAAATTTTGGCTGGTAATTACCAACCGAAGTTGTTACTATCAACTGATTTTTCAGTTGGTAATTGCCAACCGATTTGTTAGTTGGTATTGTTTAACTTTCGGTTAGTAATTTGTTATTGAATATTAAATTGATATTTCATAATATACCAACCGAAATTTGCTTTGTAGCAACCGATATTGTTAGTTGATATTTTGTCCACCGAAATGTCAGTTGGTAATATACCAACCGAAATGTAGTTGGTAATTACCAACTACTATTATTGGTCTGCAATAATAAAATTTTTGGTGGGTAATTTACCAACCATTTTATCAGTCACTAAATTGTCTGTTGTTAATTTTGTCAATTGTTGTGTGATTGCACTTGAAAAGTACTATTACAAACTCTACTTTTGTGCAACTTTTGATGCATTTAAGTAGTTTATTTTGAAGTTTTATCATTATTTTATTACTGATAGTATTTATTTTCTTAATTGCAGGGAAAAGGGAAAAATAAATGAGATTAGCAACGATGAAAATGCTGCCGAGGAGAAAAAAATAGTCCGAAGTTCAAGATGGTTAAAGTGGTGTGCAGCTAAAATTCTAACTTGACACCCTGTCAGTATTTTGACCATATCGTTTCACTAACAATTTGGATTGACTTGATTTTTTTTGGGTTGCAAAGAACACTCAAAGGGCTATAACTTTCGTGTTTTAACTGAAGCCTGAATCTATCATCTTTGAGATCAAAATCACGTTGGAAGTTAAAGACAGAAAGCTATCAAAAGCAGAACTTGAAAAACAAGTTTTCTGTGGTCCGAACCCCCTGCCAGACGGTGGGGACCACAGTATGCTAGGCGCGCGCGTTTTTAATTCCGTCTTTTAGGGTTTCTTTGTAACTTCTTTATAACCCCTGTTACATGGCTGACCCTAAGGGAGCCGTAATTTCATTTTACATATTTTAGGGAGCCATAGTTTTAATTTTACATACTTTAGAGAGCCTTAGTTTAGTTTTTCATTGTTTTTTCAGATAGTTTTGAGAATTTTTCATTGTTCGTGTAATGTTTTTATGGATTTTCGAAGCCTTCATAGTTTGTGTTACAGCCGTAATCATTCAATACTCCGTTTTAGCGTTGATTTCAGAGTACGTTTACTTTCGTTCTTCATTTTAATAATATTGTTTCTTCATCTTATTCTTTAGATCCGTTAAATATGTGTTTGATGATTAATTTTATTTCGTTTAAAGTTATGTTAGCGTAAAACCCTAGTTTTTGATTCAACGAATCAAGGAATGGTAGATTACTCTGATCTATGGGATGCGTGTAGACCTTTCGCATGGTTTGCGAAAACTCATGTATAGGGGTCTGCAACTTTAAATCTAATTTAGTTTGTTTCAAAAACTTTCGAAAACAAAAACCTTTGACTATATTCTTTGTAATTAGTGGTAAAGGTTTTCGATTAAAATTTTCTTAATATTTTTTAAATGAACTAAAAATTAGATTTTGAATCCAAATCTACATTGGTTTGTTTAAAAGCTTTCGAAAACAAAAACCTTTAACAATATTCTTTGTAATCACTGGTAAAGGTTTTCAATATATAGTCAAAGGTTTTTGATTAAAACTTTTTTAATATTTTTGGACGAACTAAAAATAGGATTTGAACTCAAATCTGATTTTGTTTGTTTGAAAAGTTTTCAAAAACAAAAGTCTTTGACTAAATTCTCTGTAATCAATGGTAAAGACTTCTGATTAAAACTTTCTTAATATTTTTCAGCAAACCCTAAATCGGATTTGAATCCAAGTGTTTTCCTAGAAAATCTTTCCAGTTTTATCATCCTAAACGAGATTTTAAAACCTAGTATTGGGAACTTTATGAACCTTAATGAAGACATCCTTCCAATCTATAGATTGTAGTTACAACACATCCCAGAGTGAAGTAGTAAACTACCCAGAATTGAAAGTTGACTCAAGAATCATTTTAGTTATCTTGAATGCATAATTTTATTGCTTTCATTATTTTAGCTTTGTTTAATTTTGTATCTTGCTTTCCTATTAGTTAGAATAGAAGTAATTTAATTTCTTGAATTTTAGTATAGTTTAATTTTTGCAATTTATTTTTATCTGGTTGTTAGTTACTTAATCAACTCTTTTCAAACCCAAAACCTATTTTTTTCCTATCTTTTAAATGAAACAGTAGGTAGAAGAACTTAGAAAACCTTAGTATTCAAACCCATAGTTCCCCGTGGATTCGACCTGGGACTCACCAAGTTAAAACTACACCGCACACCTTCGCACTTAGGGGTTAGTTTAGACGTACTATTTAGAAGCAGTCATTGTGATTGGTTGGTAATTTTACCAGTTGGAAAGTCACCAACCAAAGTTTTAGTTGCAAATGCTTATGGTTGCCAACCGAATTCGGTTGGCAAATTCGGTTGGTAGTTTACCAACTGGTTAAAATAGTTGGTAATTAAACCTTTCTTACCAATCTATTACCAACCTATATTTAACATAACAACTCCGCAAAATAATACAATCAAGATAGACAAAATCATCCATTCAATTAAAATCCCATAAACTTAAATCCAGTTGGCATCATTAATTCACCAAAAAGCACATCAAACTTGCAAATTGAAACAAAGCATAGAGTGAAAGTTCAGCAATGTCTAAAACAAACAAGTTCATAATTCCTAACCAAGTTATCAAGAATCATTAGAAAGCGCATCCTGTGATGGATCCAATCCTTTGAGCTACCTAACCTGCTATGTTAGGGATGCAACTTCAGATTTAAATATTAGTTTGCCTCTTTTAGCTCTCCAAGATACACACTAAGAGCCTTTTGCATGGACTTCTTAACACTTTGCTGAAATTCTATTGTCTGAACATAGTCTGGCAATTATGCTGATGAACAGGATGAAAAAGAGGATGACCTATATGCAATGGACTTCTCTAAACAGCTAGAGCTGAGGGATCCCATACCATGAACTATCCTTCCCTTTTTTGGTGGTCCCACAACCCACAACTAAACATCAACCTTGTTCACTAGTGGAGGCTGCTCCCCTTTAGGTGTTTGGCTGGCAATTTGCGCTATTTCCTTTGCCAATTCTTCTTGGTACTAGCGCTGTCACAACAATACAATATAAGAAACATGCAGTAAACGTAAAATGTAGTTAATATTCTTCAACTTATCTTATAAATAATATAAAGACAATAAAGCTAAATCTCATGTATATGAAAAAGAAAAAAATTTTTCAACAATGTCATCTAAAATTAATCAACTTCAACATCCCTACGATCATATCCAATCACAATCTACACCAAAATGTAAATACAAAATTTTTACCAGCATTATTACAAATGAATCAACATTCCCAAGACCATGAACAAAACTGTTTAAATTCAATTGGGCAAATTGTAGAATATATATAGAATATTCAAATTGCATCCAATATCACCTAATAGTTGCATGATTTAAAGAGTAACAATCATTCATATTACATAGAACTAGTTGAATTTGATAAACAGTAGATGATATATCCAAAAATTAAAATTAAAACTAATTACACATCTTTTTTGTTAAATGAAAGTGAAGTGGAATCAATTGGATAGCTTACAACCTATACAAATTAACTAAAAGTAAAGTAAACTGGTTTTAGATATATATCCCTAAGACCATATCCAACAGCAATTAACACCTCCAACACCACCAAGACCATATTCAAATCAATCAATCACCTCCAAGAGCTAATAATATTATTGCAAATGAATCAAATCCACACCATATTGAAGAAACAATTACATAGAAATGTAAAAAATCAAATTATGATACTTACATAGGTTTCCTCTGACCTCTTGTCAACAAATACAAATTGTGGCCCCTCATGATCAACCTCTTCCCTGCTAGCATTAGGCGTTCTCTTTTAAGCACCTGCTCAACCTCTTCTTCAGTATTGGTCGTGTGGGTGAAAAGATAAACATCACACTGCGAATAGTCCCTTTGATATTTCTCCTCTTACATTTATTTTAATCATGAAATAAAGAGATATTGTATGTTAATCATAGACTAAAAACTAGTTGATTCATAACTTAAGAGTAAATTTAGAGAGATTAGATTACCAATTTCCTCTTGTGCACTGTGGCTGGGATGGATCCTCTAGAATGATGTGAACCCCCACAATCACTCTTTCTATTTGCCGACATAATTCTTGAGAGCTTCTTGTATCCTTCACTATCCCAAAATGCTCGTAGCTCCTCATAGTGCTCAACTTTGATAAACTTATGCTTAATTTTCCCATTGTAAACTTGATCCATCAAGTATTTGTAACTCTTGTTGCCTTTCTTTTCTCATGTTGTCCTCATGATTGAATTATTTTTGGCATTCCATTTGTATTGTTTCTCCACATTGCCAATAAGAATAGTCAAATCACTTAAGCCTATAAATACATGTCCCAATAGCTATTTTGCAAACAAAAAAAACAACACTTACTGTCCACTCAGCATACCGTATTTCCCTAACTGAAGGTGAGACTTTCATCCAGCTGGGGTATGGTCCTAAAAACATACTTTGCACAATTGGTCAAATGGATCACACCGATTTGTTGTTAGGTTTGGCATTGCAAAAAATTCTACAATGAAATAAAAATTCCCAAAAAAACTATTAAACAAAATGGTTAGTGTCAGAATTGAAGAAGAAAATTACTAGGGTTAAAAAATGTAGATATACGAAATAGTAGATAACTATTGTACATCAATGTTAAAAAGAATCCACTTACTCATCTCCTTCAATCCAAACATGTATCTTGCCCTTAGATGGAGCATCAAGAACTGAAGATGAACAAGCTGGCTGCACAACCTCAAGGCCTGGAGTAGGCTGGGACTGATCATCAGGAGTAGGTTGGGACTTATTATGAACATCAAGAGGAGTAGGCTGAAACTAGGTCTGAGTATTAGGAGTATGCTGGGCTTGATCATCAGGAGTACATGGAAAATGAGATGAAGTAATGCCCACACCTAAAATATTCTCGGGCCCTAAAGTAGGCTGGGCTTGATTAATTGGGCTATGAGTAGATAGCGAATATGAGGGTGTAGACTCAGAGACTTGAGTAGATGTTGTTTCACGATTGGTTGAGGGTAATGCAGTTCGGCCCCGTCCCCTCCCAGTATTAGATCTTGCACAACCCAATTTCTTGCCACGTGCCATAACTGAAGACAACACACCAATTACTCATAAGAACAAGAGTATAAATAGTACACTATTCCAATTAAAACAGAAAATTAGATGATGCTCCTTCAATCAAAATATATGCATATAACATTAATGTTATAAAAAGATATTCTAAGTATAATTCAAATTATAAAACAAAGTAGATTGAATAAAAGACACTCACTTAGGAAAGCAAAAGCAAAAATAATACATTATTTCAATTAAAAGAGACATATTAGAGGACAACTTTATAGGTCCCAGAAAATAAATTCAACCAAAATGTTACAAAGAGATGGTTAGCTATAATTCAAACTATAAAACAAACTAACCTTGTTTAATCAGTCTCACTGTTGTAATCACTACTTAATTCATTTTCTGTTTCATAGATAGGTTCCTGTAAGTCTTCTTCACTAGAACTACTCAAGAACTCGATTTCATCATCTCGTAAATTAACATTAATCATAGGCTCCACTTCATCGAAAGTACTACTATGATCTCTGAGACTATCCAACTGATCATTTACAATATCAATATCTAAAGCTTGAACTCTATCCTCTTGCAGTGCAGTACCTACTATCGCCATTTCTAAAGTCCGTCTTGCAGCTACTGGACAAACATGTAACTAATCTGCAGTATCTCTTCTCTGACTTGGGTATGGTAAGAAACACAGTTGGGAGGCTTGATGTGCAAGTGCAAATGGCTTATATTTGCTCCATAATCTCTTGTGAGTAATATCCAACAGATCACCAATCGAATGCCAACCGATAAATTACCAACCAAGTAATCAGTTGGTAATTTGGTTGGTAAAAATATTTTCTCACTGAATTACCAACCGAATACCAACCGATGACATTATCAACCAAACCATTCATTCGGTAAGTAGGTTGGTAAAATATTTTCTCATTGGATTACCAACTGATTACTGACTGATTACCAAGCTAATATATTACCGGCCAATATGCTTAGTCGTTAATGTGGTTGGTAAATATATTCTCGCTGGATTACTAACCAATTACCAACTGATTACCAATGGAATACATTATTCTATTGGTACATATATTCCTAATAGATTACCAACCGATTACCACTAGATTCCCAACCGACAAATCCAGTTGGTATTTTGGTTAGTACATTTTTTTCGCTTGATTACCAACTGATTACCAACCGACTACATTACCAACCACTAAAGGCTTTGGTTAATGCAGTTGGTAAATATATTCACACTTGATTACCAACGGATTACCAATTGATAACCAACCAAATAAATTAACAACTAATAATGTCGGTTGGTAATTTGGTTGCTAAACATATTCTCGATGCATTACTATCCAATTACCAATGGAATACCAACTAAATAAATTACCAACCAACTTACAAGTTGGCAGTGATGTTGGTATCAATTTGCCCATCAGGTGATTACATCACCAACCAAACATTTCGGTTAGTAATGCGGTTGATAATAATTTAACCATCAAGCTACCAATCGAAGGACCAATCGAAACATCTAACAACTACAATATTCAGTGGGTAATCCGTTGGTAATTTGGTGGGAAAAATCTTCCCATCATATTACCAACTAATTACCAATTGAAATGTGTACCAACCAATTGTAAGCAATTGGTAATTGGTTGATAAGTATTTTTCCCGCCAATTTACCAACCGATTACCAACCGAATTGGATCAATCAATAAGGAGTTGGTAATTATCTAAATTTTAGTAATTTTTACATCGGTTGGTAATGTGTTCGTATTTACCAACCGATTACATTCGGTTGGTAATGGTTAGTTAGTAATCAGCTTTTTTCTAGTAGTGGTCCATGTTAAAATTCATTTAATTAAAACAACTTTTAATAAAATGAATTTTGGTCTTAGACCAATAATATCTACTTAATTAACCCTCTATTATAAGCTCGTAATTAAGTTAGGCTAAATGTCTAGTCCCTTAATTACATATTTACCCTCAGTCTCTATTTATCTTAATTTTGATCATTCTCAATATTTTCATATTTGTAAACAATTTACAAATAAATATTGTTATTCAATAAACAATTTATTGAATAAACTGTAGCCACAGATTTAATGATCAAAAAGATAAATAGTTTAGGCGAGCGTATCAAAATGGATTTCATCTTGTGAGTATATGTTTCCACGATTCATGAAATTAAATCTTCAAGTTATTGAGGTTTTGATTATTTATAAAATATCACTCTGTGATAACTCAAATAGATTTAATTTATAAATGTGAATCCATTACAAACTCAGGATTAAGGTTTATTAAGTTTATTAAAGCTTAAGTAAATTATGATTAATGACATTTATTAAACAAATCATAATTTGTAATAGTCCTTTCAATATGTATATCACATAGACATACTAACTTTTCTACTCAAAGTCACCACTTTAGTAATGAAGATAAATCACCCAATTAAGAAGTAGAAAAGTTACAACTTTAACATAATGAAATGCCTGTTTCATTAATTAGCTATGAATTTACTTTTATTTATAAAACTTATGATTTAAATCTTTCTGTATTGGCATCTTATGTCCAATATACTTAAATCACATACTTTATAAATAATGGACATTAATGTATGCTTAAATAAACAAATATTTTATTATATCCAGAAAAATAAACTAAAATAAAATGTTATTATAAAAAATATGCTTCAAGGGCACCAAAGGAAAATAAATCTAACAGTAGCTTTCCCGATAAATCATTTTGGGAGAGGTCCAAATTTTGAACAAATGTAAGGTGGCAGATGCTTTGAGGTATGCTTCCATAGAATTCATTAGTTCTTAGACTAAAAACAATCAACTTTGAGAGATGTGTCCCTATCCATTCCACTATTTTTTCTCTGAATCTGTTTTTTCCCAGATCAATAATTCTCAGCTCTAAGCATGTCTTCAGAGATAAAGGCAATTCACTAGAAAAATTGTTGTGCGTAACTGCAATACTTCAAGCTGGTAGAGGAAGCCCATTGAGGTGGGAAGTTTCCCAAACAAACTATTTTAGCAAAATTGAGAACTCTCAGTATTTTCCAATTTTCCCAACAGTCTGGAAGCCCTCTTGATAATTGGTTCATTGAAAGGTCAAGGTAGCTCAATTCAAATCCAATTAATTGTGCATAAGAAAGAAATCGCCCCAGAAAACATGTTTTTGGGGAGATTTAAAAGGTTGTATTTGAAAGAACCAACGGTATTTGGCCTGTAAACTGATTAGAACTCAAATCTATGCTAAGAAGACCAGAGAACTTCAAGGATAGATTAGGCAATGAATCGATGATTTGGTTGTTTGAGAGATTTAGATAGCACAAATTGGGTGATTGATCCCAAAACCAATTGGGGACAAGATCCAAAATTCTAGCTCCAGACACATCAAGCTCATAAAATTTATCTTGATGCCGAAGCCATTCTGGGAAATGATGCCCCAATTTGCAAGAGGAAAACCTTATAACATCAAGTTGAAAATGAGGAATCCAGACATAGTTGAAGTTAAATAAAAGTTGGTGACAAGTCCAAATATTGTAAGCTTGAGAGGCGTGAGAAATAGGCTTCAAAGATTATGCCTTCAAAAGAATTTGAATAGAAATCCAGATATTTGAGCTTGGAAAGTTGTCCAATACTTTTGGGTACAGTCCCTTTTAGTTTATTTTCCCCAAGATCTTACCATACTAATGAAGAAAATATTATATGATCGGGTAGCAGCCTTGTAATCTGGTTTCTGGACAAATCTAAGGCAACAAGAGGAGAAAATTTTTGAAATCTTTGTGGGAAAAGTCCATTCAGTTTGTTGTCAGGAAGGTACAATTTCCTCAAGGATGAGAATCTTGCGAAATCAGGCAGCTTTCCACTAAGTTGATTCCCCTCTAAATCCAAAACCTCTAGTGAGTCCTTTGACGCAGACAAGTTCTGAACAAAAACAGGAAGATCTTCACTTAAATGGTTTAAAGACATTTCTAAACATTGCAAGCAACTTAAATTTGAAAAGGACTTTGGAATGCCACCTTCAAGTTGATTTTCAGAAAGATCAAGATAAACCAAAGATATCATGTTCCCAAAAGCATTAGGAATCAAACCCTTCAGTTGGTTAGAATGAAGGTCAACATCAACAAGGCTGTTGCTCAAGTTAACCAACATACTGAATATTGTAGAAGAGAGATCATTCATCGAAAGATCAAGTAGAGCAAGAGACAGAGAAGAATTGAAAAAATGGGCTTGAGAATTGACTTTGGGGAGTTGGCACCCACATAAATACAAGGTTTCTAAAAGAGATAAGACTATTAATAGATTCAACCAAATATGTTGTTTTACTAAGGTCTGCAAATTCAAGATCAAGGTGCCTTAGTAAAGAAAGACGAGAAAGCCAGTCAAGATTTCCATCATCAAGATAATCATTTCTGCCAAGATCAAGGTACTGCAATTTGGAAATATTCTAGAATTAATTAGGAATTGGAGCAGAAAATCCATTTGATGAAAGATTCAAGTACCGTAATCTGCTAAATGAAGCAATGAACCATGGGATTTTATTACCTTCAAAACTATTTCCACTGAGGTTGAAGTACCTCAAATGCTACGATTCAAGCAATGAAGGACTGACCTTGCTAGTTAGAAAAGGATAAGGAGCACCAACAGAAAAGTAAGGAAGATAGAGAGAAAGCACCGAATGAAGGCGTGGATAGGAGAACATGGAGGTCAAGCTCGGTGACATATCCAGTTTGGTTGTTGCACTGGACTCCTTTTTATTTTCAACAATCTATTTTATCTTTTTCACTACCCCATGAAGATAGAATACCATAATCATCTACAAAAGCTTCTTTAAACATAAGGAGAGCTCTCCTTTCCCTTTCCCTTTCCAAGCACCTGATCTTTTCGTCACTTCCATGCATTTTGCTTCTGAGACATATCCCAAAGTATGTTTGTTGTATGGTAACAGCATGAGAACAAGTACATAGAGAAGAAGAATACATTTTTCTCCCATGATGATCATTTTCTTCACCATGATGATGGCCACAATTAGGATCAAGATGAGGTTTCCACCTTATAAAAACTAGGAACTACTCAATGTAGATTTCAAACTTTAACTAACCGGAAAATGATTCATAGCAATAATTCATCGTGGATTTGGAGTATGTCTAACTATTTGGACTATAGATGTTGTGATTAGCTTTGTTGTATGAGGGGGAAAACCTGTAGCTTTATTTATCTTGTGTGTTGTTTTCCCATGATCAAATTGCTCTTTACCTTATGAATTATTTAGCATAATTACCTCTAGTGTTTTCTTTTCTTTGCTATTTGGACTTATTTTGATCTGAAGATCTATCAAGGTGCCTCAGTAAAGAAAAGTGAGAAAGCCAGTCATTTGCAGCTGGAAAAACCCCTATACCAATGCAGCAGCTAGACCTTCTCTTGACTTGTTTCTCTCAGGATATATACAATTGCATAATTATTTATCTTATGATTTAAACCATTTGAAAGTATAACTAAGTTAAACAAATTTCGCAATTAAGTGAAAAATTCCTATGGCGATTAGAGTTGAGATCCAACAAAAAGAGGCTGAAAGAATTATAGTTGTTTTTTGAAACCTAAGACTTAAAAAAAAAAAAATGCTTCCCAACCATCTTTTTCTAGCTTCTCTGCCTTCACCAAGACATCTTTTTTGGTGTGCTAATAAAATGCTGTAATCTTTATAGTGCCATTAAATTTTGATAATTCAAACTCTATCTTAAAAAGATAGAGGATATTTCCCACCAAAAAAAAAAAAAAAAGAATTGATGAACAATTCTAATGCATTTTCTATTCTTGATAGTAGACTAAATTCCTTCCAAATATATGGCTCCAAAATGAGCTATTTATCCATATAGCAAGAAAGAACTCATGAGTAATTATGATCAATTTTCCACAAAACCAAGTAGACAATAGAAAACAAACTAGAGATAATTACACATACTTCCTCTAGGCACGGCTGGTGTGAAAAAAACTCCACTTCTCCATCTAATGCTATGAACTCGTTCTTGAAGAGAATTGAAGCTTTTGTTTTACCTCAAGTAGTTCCCTGGAATTGGTAACAAAAAATAAATAAAATAAAAAAAGAACAAAAATATTATTTTGCATAAAAAAGATGAACTTTTTGAACATCTAAATTATTAATGATTAGTGACAACTAAGTGCCAAAATATTGTTCAATTAATTATTATATGTAACAGTATAACTAACCAGACAACTCCCCCATAAGTAAAGAGACAAATCAAGCTCTACAATATGATTTGAAAATTATAGTTAAAAAATAGAAGACAATAGTAATTCTAGCTTGCAATTTGAAGCAAAAGATTAAATAGTTAACAATGCCCACAAAAAAGAATAACAAAAGTTAAAAAGAATTTGAAAAATACAATACTTATTGTTAGAATAAAACAAGGAGAGAATAATTATGTATTAATATGGATGATCAATACTGTACAATGAAACCCTATATTTATAAGGTGAATAAGAAACCTAAACCTTATAAGATTAGAACCAATTCAAGAAATCTAATTTAAGATGTATATTAATTTAGGATATGTATAGGAATATTCTACAAATATTTTGACATCCCCCATAAATTTAATGAGGTATAGGAGAGATCAACTTGAGTTTGGAAACCAATTCATGAAACCATCTAGGAGGGAGAGCTTTGGTAAGTAAATCAACAGTCTGAGCAGCGGAGTTTATATGGATAAGCTGGACAGTATCCTGAGCCACATGTTGGCACACAATATAACAATTGATCTCAATTTGTTTAATACGATCGCGAAAAACATCATTGTGAACAATCTGAATGGCACTCCGATTGTCACAGTAGATAGAATGAGGCACTCCTGTGTCAAAAAGTAACCAGCAAAGCCAGAGTAGTTCTTGTGTGGTATCAGCAAAGGCACGATATTCTGCTTTAGTACTAGAGTGAACCATAACAGTTTATTTCTTGCTTCACCAGGAAATGAGAGAGTCACTAAGGAAGAAGCAATACGCAGTAGTAGAGCGCCAATCAAAATGGTTACTAGCCTAATCAGCATCAGTGTAGGCCCGAAAAGTAAAAGGTGACTGAGAAAAATAATGGAGCCCGTAGTGCAGAGTGCCCTTAACATAAAGTAGAATATGGAGAATTGCATCATAATGAACTAAGCGAGGAGTCGACATGAACTGACTGACAATGTGAACCACATATGCAATGTTAAGCCCAGTAATAATGAGATAGACAAGACTCCAACCAACTAGCGAAAAAGAATAGCATCAGAAAGAGGGGTACCATTAAGAGGTGTGAGACGAACAGCTGGCTCAAGTGGGGTTGGTGCAGTCTTACTATCAGTGAGTGTAGCTCAGGAGAGAAGATTAGATGCATACTTGGCCTGAGAGAGTAAGTAGCCTGAAGCATTAGTAGTGATTTTAAGACCAAGAAAGTAACTGAGAAGACCGAAGTCTTTTATTTCAAAGTGAGAACTGAACAGCAAATTAAATTCAAAAAAGCCCTTGTGATCATCACCAGTGATGATCATATTATCCACATATAATAGAATGAGAATAGTGCCATGTGCTAAGCGGTGAATAATGATTGGTGAATTATATGGATTGCTAAAGAAGCCAAAATCACGAATAATAGTACTGAATTTAGCGAACCAACCCCGAGGTGATTGCTTAAGACCATAAAGAGCATGATGAAGTTTACAGACTTGAAATAGAGAATAAAAGGAGCCAGGAGAAGGTTGCATATAAACTTCTTCTGCTAAGTCACCATTGAGAAAGGTATTTTTAACATCGATATGAGATAAGGGCCACTGGCGAGCAGGGGCCACAGCATTAACTACGAAAAGAGATGAGGCGAGAAACAGCGGCGAATGTCTCCTCATAGTCAATCCCATACTCCTGAGTATAGCCTTAGCCACCAGATGGGCTTTGTAATGCTCAATGGACCCATCAGAGTGAGTCTTGATCTTATAAACCCATTTGCAGCCAATATTGGTCTTACCAAGGGGTAAATCAACCAGATCCTAGGTGTGAGTTTTCTTAAGAGCCTGTAAATCCTTAGACATTGCTTGCTACCAAAGCGGGTTAGAACTAGCCTCTCGAAAGAAAGAAGGCTCTTGTTGAGAGAGAATAGTTGAAAAACAGTAAAAATTACGGAGGTAAGATGGAAGTTTTCTTACACTATCAGAGCTATGAAGAGGGTAGGATCAGTATCAAAAGCTTTAAGTGCAGTGTCTGAAGTTGCAAGATCGATAGGTGGAGCTGGAGGGTCAGGAGAGGTCAGAGTAGGCATTATAGGAGCTAATGGTGCCTTAGAAGGAGAAGAGAGTATGTCCGGAGCAGGTATTACAGGAACTGGTGGTGCCTTAGAATGAAAAGAGGGTATGTCTAGTGCAAGTATTGCAGGAACTAGTGGTGCCTCAAAAGAAGAGGAGGATATATCTTCAGGAAAGAGATCAATAGATGGGTCAGTAAAAAATAAGGGAGTATCAGTAAATGAAGAGGGAAATGAATATACGGAAGAGAACATTTTATGTTCCCAGAAAATGACATGAAGAGAGACACAAAGATGATTAGATATGGGATCCCAACAATGATGGCCCTTATGTTCAATTCCATAGCCCAAGAAGCAACAGAGATGAGCTCGGGATTCTAAATTTGTGCGTTCATGAAAGGTAAATTGAACAAAAAAAACATAGCTAAAAAGCACGAAAGAGTTCATATCCTAAATTAGATTTCCTAAATTAGTTCTAATCCTATTAGGTTTAGGTTTCTTAACCATCTTATAAATATAAGGCTTTATTGTATAGTATTGATCATCAATATTAATACCTAATTCTTCTCTCTTTCTTTATTCTAACATGGTATCAGAGCATTGGTGATCTTTCTCCAAGAGATGTTGTATCTGATCCACGCACAGCCTCGTGTCCCACGCACTGCAATGTGCCTCAAAGCTATGTTCTCCAGCCACGGCTCTTCTTAGCCATTTCCTCTAACATCGGCTCCACATGCAACTCCCCCTAGCCGCCTTCTAGACCGCAACTCTGTGTGGCTTCTGAGTTACTTGGACCAATGTCGATTTAACCCAATTCTATTGAACCGCTCTTAACAGGCTTTCTACTTCTTGAGGCCAGTTCAGAGACTTCTGGTGCCATATTTGACTAGTTCAACCCATTAATCTTCTACAAACTGTAAGTTTGCAACTCATCTCATGTCCAAACTTCCATATTACCCAATGTTCTTTTTCCAAATCTCCAGAATACCCTTACCTTATTTTTCAAATTGCCTTTCCCAAACCATCATATCCAACTTTCCTTAATTACCTTATTTTCCTTATTTCTTTATCTAGGTTTCCTTAATTCTACACTTTTACTTTATTTTCCCAATTTTCTCAAATTAGCCTCATTTTCCTTATTTTTCCTTTCCCTTTAATTCCACCATCCTTACTTTTCAAAAAAAAAAAAAAAATGGAGTGCTCAAATACTACTTATGCCCTGCATTGTTATTGCCCTTCTACCGTGGCTCCACATCGTCACCCATCAAATCAACCTTCGTATAACTACTATAAACAACTAGATCACTCATTGCTACTATATCCCATTTGAACCTGCCCTCATTGTTCTAAGAAGGGTCTGGGTCATCTTCGATATCTCTATTCGTAGAAGTCTCAAAATTATCGTAACACTGGGTCCTAAGGTTATAATCGTTCTTCTTCTAGTGCCTTCACTTCCTCTCGGTTTGCTACTGCTACACCTACTACTCCTTATTCTGAAATTACTACTATTCTTCATTAGCTAAATACTATCTCTGGTAAATGCTTTCACCACTTTGTCTGTCACCACAGGTAATTCTACCTGGTTTTTCGACTCTGCTTGTTGCAATCATATGACACCTAACTCTAACATATTCACCACCATATCTTATGTTGCTCATGTTCATGTTGTTCATACCGCTAATGGTTCTCGCATGCATGCCCAACATATTGGTCATGTCTCAGCCTCTAGTCTTTCTCTTCCTCAGACTTATTACTTACTTGATTTATCTCTCAATCTTATTTCTATTTGTCAATTATGTGATCTTGGTCTCATTATTATGTTAGCATAAAAAAGTAAAGAAGAATTATGTATTAATATTCATAATCAATACCGTACAACGAAACCCATATTTATAAGGTGAATAAAAAACCTAAACTTAATAGGATTAGAACTAATTTAGGATAGGTACTAATTTAGAATATGAACAGGAATATTCTATGAATATTATAACACTTACCACTCTAAAACCTTTTTTGCAGTCTAGCTGTATTTAAGGCAATTTTCACACTTAACCAATTTATTATACTCTCCAGGAAGTTGAAATAAGCAGTCGAGCAAAATAGTGCCAAAAATTGCCCGAAATCCAAGGGCAAAGCCAAGTCGCATGCTAATGTAAAATCCTGGGGGTGACAAATCTATCCTCCTCATCTTCTTTGTTCCTTTTGTCTCTTTTAAGAGTAGTGACTGGAGGTTTAACACTAGTTCTGTCTCCTGGGCATTTCTTTAATTAAAAGTGGAACTTCATAAAGTTGAGGATTTCTAGGAAATGAAGAGGCATAGAAGGCTTGCAATTGAGTGCTCAATGGCATTTTCCCGAGAAGTTGTTATTTGGCAAGTTTAACATGCTAAGAAAACTTAGCTGGCAAGGATTGTAGGAATCTCAGCAGAAAGTCTATTTGGAGACAAGTCAAGAGATTCCAATATTTTCATTTGACCAATCCTTTTGATGATTTTTCCTGTGAAATTGTTCCTTGATAGGTTCAAGGAAGCCAACCCTGTAAGACTTGTGAATTGTTTAGGAATTTCGCTCGACAATTTATTGCTAGAAAGTAAATGATTTTCAGTAGTCTCAAAAGTTTTACATACTCTCTCTCTTACCCTTTCCATTGCACCCCAATCTCATTGTTGTGACCATATGGATCGCCACATTTAGAACTACCACTAACCAGTTCAAAAAAAATTCTTGAAGCATTGTGGTAGCTTTTTAGATAAATCATTCTGTGAGAGGTCCAAAACTTGAAGAGCGCTAATGTGACAGATCTCTCAAGGTATGCTTCCATATAATTTATTAGATCATAGGCTTAGAACAACTAAATTTAATAGATATGTCCTTATCCATGTTGGTATTTTCCCTGTGAATCTATTTCTTCTCAAGTTAATAACTTTCAAGTCTGAGCTACTCTTAAAAAACTTAGGCAATGTCCCCAAAAAATCATTGTTGTTTAACTTGAATGCTTTGAACGAATAAAGGGTTCATCAAGCTGGAAAGTTTACCAGACAAATTATTGTTGGCCAAATTAATGAACTTTAGTGATTCAAAAAGTTGCCAACGGTCTAGAAATGCTCCTAATAGAGTGGTTATTAAAGAGGTCAAGGTATGTCAACTAAAAGGGAGTAATTCTACATGTTAAAGAAATTGTCCTTTAAATTTTGTCTTTGGAGAGGATGAAAAATTTTGGATTGGAAAGAACAGGAGGTAGTTGACCAGTAAAATAATTAGAACTTAAATTTATACAGTCAACTTTTGAAAACTTGGGAGAAAAATCAAGCACAAAATCTTTCAGCTGATTGTAAGAGAGATTTAAACTATGTATGCTAGGCAAGAGATCCCAAAACCAACTTGGATTGTTATCTGAAATTCCGTTTCTAGATATATCAAGATCTATAATATTATCCTGATGTTGCAACCACATTAGGAAATGTGCCCCTAAGTTGCCAAAGGACAGTCTCAAAACATCAAGCTAAGAAGGAGAAAACCAATCAGAGCTAAGTTCCAAAACCAGAGTGTTAAAAGATAAGTCTAATTCTTGCAAACTGGAGAGGTTTAAGAAATGGGCTTCAGAGATTTTGTCTTCCAAACAATTTGAATTGGCACCTAGATATTAGAGCTTGGAAAGATGTCTAATGCTTTCTAGTATAGTCCCAGTCAGTTGGTTGAAACTAATGTCTAATTCCTTCAAGCTTGAAAATCTTGTGAAATAAGGAAATTCTCTATTAAGTTGATCCCCCTAGAAATTCAAATGTTGTAAAGAGTGCTCTGAAGCAGACAACTTCTAAAGAAGCTTCGAGGGCTTTTCTGATAGAAAGTTTGGTGACAAATCTAATGACTGTAAATCACTTAAATTGGTAGAGGAATTTGGAATGCTACCTTCAAGTTGATTTTTGGAAAGACTGAGATTTACGAGGAATATAATGTTCCCAAAAGCATTAAGAATTGAGCCATTTAACTGGTTCTCACTAAGATCAATGGCAACAAGGTTGCCACTACAACTCAAGTTGAACAACCAATTTTATATTGAATTAGAGAGATTATTAGCAATGAGATCAACCACAGCAATTCAAGAAGAATTGGACAGATTCACATGAGGAATGGCATCCGGAAGATTGCAATCACATAAGTGCAAGTTTTTAACAAAGGAAGATTACTAACATATTCAACCCAATTGATGTTTCACTAAGACTTACCAATCAAAGATCGAGGTGCCTCCGCAAAGAAAGATGAGAAAGTCACTCAAGATTTCCTCCACTGAGATAATGATAACTATTGAAACCAAGATTAAGATACCACAAGTTGGAAAGGTTCCCCAGCTGATTAGGAATTAGACCACTAAAATAATTAGAAGCAAGATTGAGATGTTGTAACCTACAAAATAGAGCAATGAAATCCGAGATGTTGCCTTCAAAACGATTTTCAGCAAGGCTTAAATACTTCAAATGCTGCAATTCAAGCAATGAAGGACTATTAATCCTACCCCTCAAAGGTTGATAAGGAGGAATAATATCCTCATCATAATGAAAGTCGAGAACAGCTGCACGACCAGTGCTGTTGCTGCAACGAGGATAGGCGATGTCCATGCAATCCCAAGAGGACAGGCGATCAAAATCATCGCTAAGACCTTTGAACTTGAGGAGAGGTTATTTCTCCCTTTCCAAGCACCTGATTTTTCCACTTCCATTAGCTCCTCCTGAAGAAAGTCGACCAACAGCAGACCTGTTATGTAGTAGTAAAACCATAAAAACAATAAATAGGCAGACGAATTGGATGGATTTTTCTCCCATGATGATCAACTCCAATGTCCACAATCAATTAGGAACAAAGATGAATTAGTATAAAAAAACACCAGCCTAATGGCAATATTGGAGTATACTATCTACTTTTATAATATGCCCAATGAATTTTCCAGCTTTAACAGGCAACAGAGCATGTAGTATACTACTTTCTATGTCAGTTCTTTTATATTATATTGTCTTGTGTCAGAGGTCGACAGACTATCACCTAACTTTCCTTATAAAAATTGTCTCCTTCATATGCTTATTATTTTAGTAAAGCATTCAATATAACTTTTTTTTTCATTATATACATCAGGACAAATTGTTACCCAACATTTGTTACAAAATTGTCTGGTTTATGAATTACTAAAATATTATGCAGACCTTGACCACCTCAATTTGATTACACACACACATATCCTCTGTTCTCAATAATAAAATTAATTGAAATAAGAAGAATTAGTTCAACCCGACTTAGAAAAATAAAATAAAACGCACAACCTAGATCAAACTTCCAGTTTAAATATTTATATAGTCCAAATTTTTTAATCTAATAGCCAAAAATAAATATAGGATGTTACAAATAGTTTGTGTTTATGTAATATGTTTGAGTGTTTTAATAATATACAAATGTTTTTTTAATAATATATTAGTGTTTATAAAATTATTATAAGTATATATATATGTAATTTCATTACTGGTATCAAAGTGCAAATGATTTGAAGAGCATATTTATAGAGTTCTTAATATAGAAAGGTATGTTTTCTAATTACTAATAATTAGTCAGGTTATTTTGTAATTATTAGTGTAATTTAGTGTGGCTCTTTAGCTATTTTGTATTGTTGTGGGGCTACAGAAGTTGTGACCGTAACCTCCTAAAATGTTTAGGGGGTGGGGTGTAAGTGAAACTGATCATAACTTATTTCTATTACGAAAATAGATGGTAATTGTATGGAGCAGTAAGTCATAAAATCTTTAAATTTAATATTCTTGAAACTATCAATTTATATGAGTGCCACCAGATCTTTTTAAGATCTTGAAATGCTATTTTAACTGTTGGAAGAAACATTAAACAATAAAGTTTCATTCATAGTATTATATAATTATGGTTGAAATTCTTGTCGTTTAGACGAGCAACCTATTTTTGGATAAATAGAATATTGCAGTTCATAATCCAAATAGAATATTGAGGATTTTAGAACACACATTTCTTATTTTTACTTTTTTCAGGACTCAAGAGTCAATACATTAGAGCAAAACGAAGAAACTTACAAACCAACATCAGACAGAGCCTTCACCAGCTGCAAGAGCTCTTCAGGGAAATGGAGAATATATCATTTCGGGTGGGGAAAAGTTTGCCACTGGAACAATTTGCAGACAGCCAATATTAATGAAAACTTTGATATCCCAAGGGACTGGCAGAGTTTCATTAAATTACAAAGACTTTATAAACATACTTCCACGCCATAGGACACAAAATACACTATCTAGGCAAATCTGGCATCAAAAACTTCACTTCCGATGATATGAACTCATTCCTGAGGGGAATTGATCAAACTTTTGTTTCATCTCAAGTAGTTTATTCCTGAAATTGGTCATCACAAAAATAAAGATAAAAGTGAGAACAACATTGTTATAAGAATATTAATCCCCCCCCCCCCAAAAAAAATTGTTGAACAAATTATTACGTGTAGCAATAGAACTGACCAGAAAACTCCCATTAAAAAGCCAGAAATCAACTCTGTAATATATATGATTTGAATATTGTGATTAGGAAATAGAGGCAAAGAATAAATTCTAACTTATAATTTGAAAGAGGCCAAATAGTTGCAATTAAGACTAAGAGAAGCGAAAAATTATAAAATATATACATATATATATTACTTACCAATTATAAGTTAAGCAGCCTCCTTTGCTGTCTATATGTATTTATTTACAAATAAATTTCGAAGATGCAAATGAAGAGGATCATGGTTTTATTAGTTATAGAACTAACCAGACAACTCCCGTGGACAAAGCGGCAAATGATTTGACTATTATTAGTGGAGAATATATAGAAGCCAAGAATAAATTATAGATTTGAAAGAAGAGATTAATTTTTTAAAACATTGTTTACAATAAAGAACAGTAAGGGTAAATTAAAATTTGGAAAATATATAACTTACCAATGATTTATATATAACTCTAAAGAAGCCTCCTTCGCAGTGTAGGTATTTTTAAGGTAATTGTCACATAGAACCAATCTATTATATTCTCCAAGAACTTGAAATAGGCTCCTCTCCAATGACGGCTGAACAGAATAGTACCAAAAATTGCCCAAAACCCAACGAAGAAGCCAAGCCCCATGCCAATATAAAATCCTGTAGTGACGAACCTATCCTCGTCATCCCGCGTCCCCTTGTCTTTTCCAAGATTAGCAGCTGGAGGTTCAACAACTGTTTCCTCTCCTGGGCACTTTCTTGGAAGTGGAAGTCCACAAAGTTGAGGATTCCCAAAAAATGCAGAAGGATCAAAGCTTTGCAACTGAGTGCTCACTGGAATTTTTCCCCAAAAATTGTTGCTTGAAAAGTTTAACGTGCTAAGAAAATTCAGCTGAGTGAGACTTGTAGGAATCTCACCAGAGAGTCCATTTGCAGACAAATCAAGAACTTCCAACATTTTCATCTCACCAATCCCTTTGATGATTTTTCCTGTTAAACAGTTTTTTGATAGGTTCAAGGAAATCAGCCCAGTAAGACTTGCAAATTGTTCAGGAATATTTCCAGACAATTTATTGCTAGAAAAATCGATGGTTTTTGGTAGTGTCCGGTTTGTTGAATATTCTCTCAATTGCCCTTTCCATTGCACAAGTTCCTTGGCCACATAATTGCCACCATAATTTGTATCATTGAACTTCCAAGTGTACAACAAAGAAAAGGTGGTTTCTTCAAAACCTTCGCTTTGGATCAAAGCAGACAAATTGTTAAAGCATGTTGGTAGCTTTCCAGACAAATCATTATGAGAGAAGTCCAAAACTTGAACATGGCCGAGGTGACAAATCTCAAAAGGTATGCTTCCGTGGAATTTATTGAATGGTATAGCAAGGACAATTAAGTTGGTGAGATGTGTTCCTATCCATGTTGGTATTTTTCCCATTAATTTGTTTTCACTCAAGTCTAGAATTTTCAACTCTGTGCAGTTCTTTAGCATCTTAGGGAATTTCCCAGACAAATTATTGTTGCTCAACAGCAATGCAAGAAGATGATAGAGGGAGCTCAATGAGTTAGGAAGTCTGCCTGACAAATTATTGTTGGACAATTGAATGATGCTCAATTCTTCAAAAAGTTGCCAACAATTTGGAAGTGCTCCTGATAGTAGGTTATTTGAGAGGTCAAGAAAGCTCAATTGAAAGCTAGTACTTGCACATAAAAATGACATTGACCCCGAAAAATTGTTATTGGAGAGGTTCAAAACAGTTATATTGGGAGGTAGAGGAGGTATTTGACCTGTAAAACAATTAAAACTTAAATCTACATACAATGTGTCTGGAAACTTGGAAGATAAATCAGGAAAGAAATATTTTAGCTGATTGTGAGAGAGATCTAAATAACTTAAATCTGGTGAGAGATCCCAAAACCAATTGGGAATCATATCTGAGATTTCAGCTCCAGACATATCAAGCTCGGTAAACTTATTTTGATGTTGTAGCCACTTTGGGAAATGTGGCCCCAACTTGCAAGAGCTGAGTCTGATAAGATCAAGTTGGAAAGACGGAACCCAATTTGAGTTGATGCTCAAGATGTGTTTGTTAGAAGACAGGTCCAATTCTCGCAAAGCTGTGAGATTTGAGAAATAGGATTCAAAGATTATCCCTTCCAAAGAATTATAAGAAGCATCCAGAATTTGGAGCTTGGAAAGACTTTTAATGCCTTCCGGGAGAGTTGATAAATTGTTTCTAGACAAATCTAATGATTGTAAAGGGCTTAAATTAGAAAAGGAGCCTTCTGGGAGAGTTGATAAATTGTTCCTAGACAAATCTAATGATTGTAAATGATTTAAATTGGAAAAGGAGCCTTCCAAGAGAGTTGATAACTTGTTCCTAGACAAATCTAATGATTGTAAATGACTTAAATTGGAAAATGAGCCTTCCGGGAGAGTTGATAACTTGTTCCTAGACAAATCTAATGATTGTAAATGACTTAAATTGGAAAAGGAGACTTCCAAGAGAGTTGATAAATTGTTCTCAGACAAATCTAATGATTGTAAATGACTTAAATTGGAAAAGGAGACTTCCAAGAGAGTTGATAAATTGTTCCAAGACAAATCTAATGATTGTAAATGACTTAAATTGGAAAAGGAGCCTTCCGGGAGAGTTGATAAATTGTTCCCAGACAAATCTAATGATTGTAAATGGCTTAAATTGGAAAAGGAGCCTTCCAGGAGAGTTGATAAATTGTTCCAAGACAAATCTAATGATTGTAAATGGCTTAAATTGGAAAAGGAGCCTTCCGGGAGAGTTGATAAATTATTCCTAGACAAATCTAATGATTGTAAATGACTTAAATTGGAAAAGGAGCCTTTCGGGAGAGTTGATAAATTGTTCCAAGACAAATCTAATGATTGTAAATGACTTAAATTGGAAAAGGAGCCTTCCGAGAGAGTTGATAAATTGTTCCCAAACAGATCTAATGATTGTAAATGATTTAAATTGGAAAAGGAGTTTGGAATGCTACCTTCAAGTTGATTTCCACCAAGATTGAGTTTTCTAAGGGATATCATATTCCCAAAAGCATTAGGAATCAAGCCTTTTAGGTAGTTATAACCAAGGCTAACATCAATAAGGCGGTCACTGTTATTCAAGTTGAACAACCAACTGTATATTGAATTAGACAGATTATTGGAAGAGAGATCAACCACAGCAATTGAAGAAGAAGAATTGGAATGATCCACAGGAGGAATGACATTCGGAAGAATACAAGCTTGTAAGTGCAGGTTTTCTAACAGTGGAAGATTACTAACAGATTCAGCCCAATTGATTGCTGTAGGAAGATCTGCCCATGAAAGATCGAGGTGCCGTAGTAAGGAAAGATGAGAAAGCCACTCAAGGTTTCCTCCACTAAGAAAAACATTATAATTATGATTACGATTGAAACCAAGATCAAGATACTGCAAGTTGGAAAGGTTCCCAAGCTGATGAGGAATTGGACCACTAAATGAATTATAAGAAAGATTGAGAAGTTGTAACCTGCTAAAGGAAGCAATGAACTCCGGGATGTTGCCCGCAAAGTCATTTCCAGCAAGGTCTAAATACTTCAAATGCTGCAGTTCAAGCAAGGAAGGACTATTAATCCTACCCTTCAAAGGTTGATAACAATCAGAAAAAATCACAAGGTCACAGTGAAGGTCGAGAACAGCTACACGGCCAGTGCTGTTGCGGCAACGGATTCCTTTCCATTTGCAACAATCCATGTCCTTGCTATCCCAAGAAGATAGAATGCCGTAATCATCCGTAATACCTTCTTTGAGCTTGAGGAGAGCTTGTCTCTCCCTTTCCAAGCACCCGATTTTTTCACTTCCATTAGCTCCTCCTGAAGAAAGTCGGCCAAGAGCAGAATTGTTATGTAATAGTAAAATCATAAAAATAAGAAACAGGCTGAGAAGTTGAATAGGCTTGTTTCCCATGATGATCAACTCCAATGCCCACACTTAGTTAGGATCAAGATGAATTAGTATCCAAAACACCAGTCCAATGAAGTATATATATTACATGCTCATAACGAATTTTTTAGTTTTAAGAAAAAACTTGGGGTCAAAGAAGACTTGGGGTCAATCATGACTTGGATTTTCAAAAATTAATTAATGCGTTTAACCGTAGAAAATAAAAAGGTGAGGGAAATAGAAAATATACATGAAAAATTTTGAAAAAAATTAAACTTTATTTTAATAAAAATATTCTATTTTCATGAGCCCAATTTGTTTTGGAGTGAGGATTTTCCTTTTTTTTTTATTTATTTTCTATCATAATCAAATATAAAAAAGTTTTATGTTTAAATTACATATTCGGTAATTTTCTCTCCGTAAATCTACGAATCAAATCAAATACAGTGTTACAAATAAATGAATAATTAATGTGATTGCAACTTTTATCACATAAATTAAAAACAATTATACTACAATTATACTACCAAATCTTTATTAAGACAAATTATATATCTCTCTCTATGCAAGGAAGTAGATAAATTAAAAGGCATTGCAAAACTTCTGTTTATTTTGCCAATGCCTAGTAAAAAATACAAATAATAATTTTATTAATTAAAATCAACCAAGGAAACTTGTAGGTTTATAAAGTTTAAATAGAAAAAATTATAAAAAATATAACTAAAATTATGGAATAAAATAATATAGAATAATATAAAATAGGGAAACAAAATAACTACTAATTCTAGAAAATTTCTAACTTCAGCGCTAAACTAAATAAAATATTTAAAAAAATAAAAATATAAGTAAAATATTCTAAAATAAATTTTAAATAAAATAAAATTGATAACTAAATATGATTATTTAAATAGTATCAAAACCAAATAGAAAACTTCTTTAATGAGATATTAATTATTACAATTTACCATGTGCTTTCTTCCAATATTGGTTTAACACATAGAATGACTTGACTCACAGTTGTTCACCATATTTAAGTTTTGTCAATAGAGCACATATATTCTATGTTATTAAAATATTAGATATTTTTTCATTTATTATACAAAATAAAAGGTAAAGACATCACGGGTCATCTACGTCAATAAAGCAAGTCAAGCCCGGCTAGAACGCAAGCTGCGCAACCTTGCTAGCTAGCTTCTTTCTTTATCACTCATACATTTAGTCCAAATTTCACATGGAAATTAAGTTATAGACAGTTTTTCCAAAGAAAGGGAAAGCGAAGGGAAACTACTTCTCATATTTTAATGGAGACTAGAAAAAATAAATAAATGAAATTTGAAAAATTAAAAATAACTGAATTAAATGAATTAATTGATGAATATCTATTATATTTTTGGATCCATTTAAATAATAACATATATTTGGTACTTTATATTTTTTTTCTCATTGTTCCTATTTTTCCTTTTTAACTTTTCTTTGCCTTTTTTTTCTCTCGCTCTAAAGACACCCTTATGCTATGTTTAAAATATGGAATTATGGAATGAAAAGAAAAATGTCCCTCTGAACGCACCAATTTCAAACTAATTTTTAGAGGCCTCTTTGTACCCAACAAAAAAAAAAAAAAAAGAAAAGAAAAAATTATTTTTGGATCCATTTATGTTAAAGTAATTATTAAATTTAAGTTAAATTAACTAATTAATTTTATTATTTAATAAAAACAACTTAATGAACTATAATGTTATTTTATTATTTATTAAAAAAACTAATTTTTGAATAGATTTTTTTCCCATGATGATCAACTCTAATGCCCGCAAGTAGTTAGGATCAAGATGAGTTAGTATCCAACCACTAGCCCAATGAAGGGGATTATTCCCTGTCCGTGTCACTTCTTTTATTACATACACCACAAATTTTCCAGATTTTTAATAGGAGAAGACTTGGCGTCAACCAAGACTTTGATTTTTCAAAATTTTGATTAAAGTGTGTTTGGTTGTAGAAAATAAAAAGGTAAAGGGAAAAAAATTATGGAAAAATTCTAAAAAATTAATTTTTTTGTAAAAAAATATACTCGATTTTTATGAGTGAGGATTTTCTTTCCTTTTTTCTTTATTTTTATTGTCTACAGCCACTAAATAAAAAAAATATAATTTTAAATCACATCTCCCGTGATGCTTTCTCTATGAATCCATGAACCAAACACGGTGTTACAAATAAATGAAGATTAAGTCGTCTGTCAATTACGTATGAAGCCCAACTTGAACGTGTTGAAAAAATTGCATAATCATATCTTTATTACACAAAATGAAAGGCAAATACTTCACTGGTGATCTACATCAATAAAACAATTAGTTAAGTTAAAGGCCATTGCCTGAGGTCGTAATTTAAATAAATAAATAAATAAATAAATATTTAGCCTGTATTTAAATCATTGATTGGTTAAAGAAATAAAAAAAGAGGTAGGGATGTGAATCCTTGTTAAATCAATACTTTGAAGCAGTGAGGTGAAAGTGCAAACAAAAATCCACATGACAAATAAGTCCACAAATTAAGAAATGATAAAATATTCATCATTTTATTTATTTATTTATTTTTTTGGGAACTTAATAATAACTTGACAATTGGTTGGGCTTGCACTTGTTATTTCCCAAGCCTGAAGTGAAATAAATGACTTTACTTTTAATTAGATGAATTCAAAATATGCTAATAGATATCTATAGCATTATTGATCTCGTTGGTATCACATTTCACAATCTCATTATTGATCTTATGTTTTTCCTAAGACATGCTGATGCTTTTTTGACAATGTGAAGGAAAAGGAAATATGGGGATTTTTTTTTTTTTTCTAGTGGAAGAACGGAACATTTGTCTATACTTTGTGAGAAAATATAGATCATCTTTGTGATGTTTTGTGGTTTCTTTAGTTTGTTGCTTTCTTTTTTATTTGATAATATCATGGCCAGGCTTTTTTCTAATTTTGCTTATTTTGATTTGGTATTGGTATTATCTTTGTCATACTCTTTTTCTAATCCTTACAACCAAGTTATTGGAAGTGACAATTGTGGTGTTGATTACTTTTAATTTCATTGCGTTGTTATAGAAATAATTTTTGAAAATTTATTAAACTAATGGGCCATTTAGTAATATGGTCGTTTTTTTATTTTTGTTTATTTGTTTATATTTTTTATCATTTATTTTCTATTTTCGTTTTTCTTTAAAATAAAAACTGAAACTATGTTTAGAAATATAATTTTATTTATAATTATTAATTTTTTTTTCATAAAATATTTAATTTTATTACTTTTTAAAAAATTAATTGAATGCAATAAAATCTACATTTCATTTTAATTTAATTAATTAGATTACTTAAATTAAATCAATATATTAAATTATTTATTAAAAATAATTTAATTCAATAAATAAAAAATATATTAAATTATAATTTAGTTACATTTTTTGTTAAAAGAAATTGAATAAAATATAATTAATATATCATTTATTTTAGTTAATATAAAATATATTAATTATAATTTAATTATATATTTTTTGGTAATTAAATTATAATTAAATTATATTATTTATTAAGAATAATTAAATAACATAAATTTTATAATAATTTAAATAATTTAATCATGATATTTATTAAAAATAATTCAATAAAATATATTTCATATTAAATAAATAAATTAAAATAAATTAATTATTATGCTAAATTAAATTTATTATTTAAAATAATTTAGTAAAATATATTTCATGGTAATTAAACTAATTTAATTAAATCAATTTTATTATTTATTAAAAATAATTTAATAAAATATATTTCACACTAATTAAATTAATTATTAAATTAAATTAAATTTATTTTAATTATTTAGTCAAAATAATTTAATAAAATATATTTATAGTGATTAAATTAACTAATTCAATTTAATTAATTTAATTATTTATTGAAAATAAATTAATATATTACATATTAATTTAGATAATTAATTCAATTATATTATTTATTAAAAATAATTTTAGTTTAATAAAATATTTGAATAAAAATAATTATTTTAATACGATACCACAAAAATGAACAAAGTGTTAAAATTAATAAAACTAATTGAGTGGTTACCGATTTTTTTCTAATTAGGGGATTATGGGAACCCTAATTGAGTGATATATAAAAATCCTTTTGGTTATAGTCCCCAATACACCAAATCATATCACAATTTCTCCTCCACATCTGGAAGAAAAACGACACTCCCATTGAGGAACTAAAGTGATTTGGTTAGGGAAGATCACAAATCACCCCTCCGTTCGTATTCATCCGTTCATGATCCATTGTCGTGGTATTTCGTAACACTAGACGATCATTCTTAATGGATCTAAATATCTCACTCGAATCCATAAATTCTTAATAATTTGACATGATGTAGATCTTAGGAATTTTGGTCAACACATTCTAGAATGTTTGCATCTAAAATTTGTTTATGGCTTCGGGTATGATTTATTTACGGCTTCGGGTATGATTTATTTACTAACAGAACAATCCATTTACATTTTCTTTTCTTGACATTAGACCAATTCCAAATATATGGTTGCAAAGTAGGGCATTTATCCATAGAGCAAATAAAAAAAATTCGAATAATTATAATCGCCTGCTTGCCACAACTGTTCATGACATTAAGAGTTTAAACATAAAATTGCAATGCTTCAAAAAACACTCCAAATCCATAACAATAAGTTACACATCCTTTATTCATATATAAAATAGTTACACCCTTTAAGAAATAGATAGACAACATTGGCATAGTTGGTACCAGAAATGCCACTCTCAATGCTTGGAACTCAATGGTTAAGGGGAATATAAGCTTTTGCCTCTGGTACATCAGTTGCCTAGAACTGCTAATCAAAAAAATAAAAAATAAAAATGTTATTAAAACATTAGGTGGCATTTGATTTATTTTTCTATTTTTCATTTTTGTTTTATGTGTTAAAAATCTCAAAACAAGAAAAAATGAAAATATTTTGTTTTTCTTGTTCTGAGATTTTTCTTGTTTTGAGTTAAAAAAATCCAAAATAATTTTTTGTCATTTTTTATTTTATGTGTAAACTCATTTTTTATTTTTTAAGATAAATTTTAAAAATACAAGTAACCAAATGAGTTTTAAACTATTTTTCTTATTTTCAAAAGTACAAAATGAAAAATGAGCTCAAAATAGAAAATAAAAATAAAAATAAAAAAATAAACCAAATAATACCTTAATTTTGTTAAAAAAAAAGGGATTCAAAACCTCGTTTACGTAATTAGCACATCACATTGTTATAACAGAAGAACTAACTGGACAAATTGCACAGGCAAAGCCAGATGTGTAATATGATTTGGATAATGTGATTAGAAAATAAAAGCAATGAAGATCAGAATAAATGGTTGTTTGCAAATTAAAGAGAGAAATGTGATTTGGAAATTAAAGCAATGAAGATAAGAAAAAATGTCGTTTGGAACACTTATACTTTATTTTGTAGTCATACTATTTTCTTCTACTTCTTTCTCTCCACAAATTCATATTCCAAAAATAGCCTTAGTGATTTTAATTTTATCATTTCTTATTATAAAATCTAATTTTTATACCTATCTTAATCTTAAATAGTATTAATGCTTATCTCACTACACAAAAATATTAACTTTTAGAAGTCTCTAATATTATATATCTATTAAAAAAGTAATCGAGAACAGCCACATGACCAGTGCTGCTGCTGCAACGGATTCCACTCCAGTTGCAACAATCCCAAGTCCTTGCTATCCCAAGAAGATAGAATGCCGTAATCATCCGTAATACCTTCTTTGAGCTTGAGGAGAGCTTGTCTCTCCCTTTCCAAGCACCCGATTTTTTCACTTCCATTAGCTCCTCCTGAAGAAAGTCGGCCAAGAGCAGAATTGTTATGTAGTAGTAAAATTATAAAAATAAGAAACAGGCTGAGAAGTTGAATAGGTTTTCTTCTCGTGATGATCAACTCCAATGCCCACAATCAGTTAGGATCAAGATGAATTAGTACCCAAAACACCAGCCGAATGAAGTATACATTACATGCTCATAACGAATTTTTCAGTTTTAAGAGAAGACTTGGGGTCGATCAAGGCTTGGATTTTCAAAAATTAATTAATGCGTTTAACCGTATAAAATAAAAAGGTAAGGGAAATAGAAAAATATATATGGAAAATTTTGAAAAAAGTTAAACTTAATTTTAATAAAAATATTCTATTTTCATGAGTCCAATTTGTTTTGGAGTGAGGATTTTCCTTTTATTTATTTATTTATTTTCTATCACAATGACAGTTTTAAGTTTAAATTACATATCCCGTAATTTTCTCTCCATAAATTTACGAACCAAATCAAATGCACTGTTACAAATAAGTGAATAGTTAATGTGATTGTAACTTTTATCAAGTCCAGCTTAAATATGTTAAAACAATTATATTATCATATCTTTATTAAGATGAATCATCTACTTCTCCCAAAACATGTACTTATGCAAGGAAGCAGATAAATTGAAGGGTATTGTCAAATTTTTGTTTATGTTGCCAATTAATGCCTAGTAAAAAAAATAGAAAATAATTTTATTAATTAAAATTAACCAAAGAGTTTTGTAGACTTACAAAGTTTATATATAAAAAAATCATAAAACAATATAACCACAATTATGAAATAAAATAATATAGAATAATGTAAAATAGGGAAACAAAATAACCACTAATTCTAGAAAATTTCTAACTTCAGCGCTAAATCAAATAAAATATTTAAAAAATAAAAATATAAGTAAAATATTCTGAAACTAATTTTGAATAAAATAAATTTGATAAATAAATATGATTATTCAATTAATATCCAAAACCAAATAGAAAAGTTCCTTAATGAAATATTAATGATTACAATTTTAAACAACTATCGTATGCCTTCTTCCAGCATTCCTTTAACATATTGAATGACATGACCCATAGTTGTTCACTATATTTAAGTTTTCTTGATAGAGCACATATATTCTATGTCACTGAATTATTAGATAATTTTTCATCTATTACACAAAATGAAAGACAAAGACATCGCAGGTCATCTACGTCAATAAAGTAAGTCAAGCCCAGCTTCTTTCATTATCAGTCACACATATTTCAGTCCAAACTTCACATGGAAATTAAGCTATACACAATTTTTCAAAAGAAAAGGAAAGTGAAGGGAAACTACTTCTTATATTTTAATGGAGAATAGAAAAAATAAATAAATGAAATTTGAGAAATTAAATGAATTAATAGATGAATATCTATTACATTTTTGGACCCATTCAAATAATAACATATATTTAATACTTTATATTATTTTCTTATTGTTCCTATTTATTCTTTTATTTATTCTTTCTGTTTTCTTTCTCACACTCTAAACACACCCTTATGCTATGTCCAGAATATAAATTTATGGAATAAAAAGAAAAATGTCCCTCTAAACACACCAATATCAAACCAATTTTTAGAGGGCCTTTTGTACCCAACCAAAAAAAAAAAAGGTAGTTATTAATTCAAGGATTTTGAAATTAGAAAAAAATTAAAAATTCATTTGGAAAGTGGGTGTTTTCCAAATTTTTTTAGTCATTTTAAAGAGGGATATTAATTTTGTTTGATCCAGTGAAAATAAAAATAAATAAATAAATAATACTGATATAAGTATACTAACAAAATTTTACAAAATTATCATTATGTCCCTCTTAATCTTTAATGCATAAGAAATAAGTCATACACTACATTTTTTGCGTTCTTATATATAAGAAAATAGTTCTATAGAAGTCAATTGAAGAAAATAGTTCTATAAAAGTTATCTATTAAAGAACAAGAAGTGGTTTCAACATTTTTAAATTTTTTTTATTTTTTTTAGGCTTTTATATATATATATTTTTTGGTAAATAGGCTTTTATATTTTAGTTTGGGTAAAAAAAAAAAAAAGTCTAATATGAATTTTAGGTCGGACTCAGCCCGGTAATGTCCCACTTCTCCTTCTTTAAGATCTCTTTAAGTATGCTTCCATTGATTTATTTTATTTACAGGATCCTAAACTATTAAAAACTAAAGTGTCATTTGATATACTTATTTTGAGATCATCTTTTATTTTGCGTTTTTTAAAAACAAGAAAAATAGCTGAAAATGCATTTGATTACTTGTGTCTTCAAAATTTATTTTAGAAAATAAGAAATCGTTTACATTATGGTGGACCCAGAATTTGGGTCAGCGTAAGTTCAAATCACAAGTAAAATTTTACATGTATTTTATTTATTTTTTATTTGTTAAAAAAATGTGTACACATTTGTCAAAAATTATCAAAAGTTAAGTTCTACTTAATAGATCATAAAAGAATAACAACATCCTCCCCTTCAAAAATCTCCATTATTCTTTTTAATTTATTTTTAATCAACTAATTAAATTTGGCTAAAAAAACTATTTATGTATTAATTATTAAAATATTATTTGCCGATGTTTTATTTTTATTTAATAGCTAAATATAAAATTAGTTTTTAAAATTAATCAGATATGTGAAACAATAAATTTTCTATAATGAAATGTTGGGATCGTTTGGAGTTTCAAAAAAATTTCAAAAAAAAAAAAAAATTGATATTGAAGTGATAAAAAAATGACAGTTAGTGAAATTTAATTAGAGAAATTTAAAAATTTTTTAAGCCTTTTTGAAATTTTTTAAAAAAATTTGGAGCTCCTTAAGTTGGAAACTAAAATGAGCTATAACTGTGAAAACAAACAACTTATATTTAACACGGAGTAGTCTGTCCGTCCTTAAGTTGGAAACTAGAAAGAAAATGCGAAGAAAAATCACAGGTCTTCTTCTACGGCAATAAAGCAAGTCAAGGTCACATATATATATTTATATATACGCATATACAATAATTCAAAAGTTAATGAAAAAGCAAAGAGAAATCACACGTCTTCTTCTACGGCAATAAAGCAAGTCAAGGTCACACATATATACATATTGTAAAGTCTTGTGACAAATCCAATCAATATCTTAGTTAAATTAGGAATGCTATTCAAGTTTCCTAAAGTGATGCAAATTGAAGATTTGAAGAATTCTAAACAATTAAGGAGATAAAATGAATCAAGTTGACCAAGATTTTGAAGAATTCTAATTGGTGTGAAGGATTACAAAACCTAATGGAATTCGGACCCAGCCTTCTGGAACATGAATGGAATTCCAGTGTACCTCGCAGGCAGGGCGTGGGGAGCGCGCGGGTGCGCCCCAAGCACGTAGGCAGCCCGAAGGGAGCGCGCGGGTGCGCCAAGGTGTCTCAGAAATTCCAGTGAGGTCCGCAGGCTAGAGGATGGGAGCGCGAGGGTGCGCCAGTGTTATTTTCTAAAGCATAAAAATTCCAGTGCAGGTCGCAGGCTGGAGGATGGGAGCGCGAGGGATCGAGTTATGAATATTTTGTTCGGATTCAATTTCCTATTTTGCCAAACTAGGGCAACTTTGTAATCCTATATATATGTGAAACCAACTCTGTAATTGTAAGAGGTGGAAGAACATATTATAGGGACCTAGAGAAAGAGTCTTTGGGTATTGAGAGCTTTCATGTTCTTTCTCTAAATTTATCTTGTATTTTCTTTTCACTTTCTGTGTGAGGCAGAAAGCCTACTTGTAGGGTTTATCGAGTGATTCGAGCAAGAGTGACGAAAGGATTCGTGCGAGTGATTCGTAGAGAGTCTGAGTAGAGTCTTGTAACCCGTTGATAGTGGGATTGTAAATAGAGGTTTTTCTCCCTGTGATAGGGTTTCCTCGTTATTCTCTTGTGTGATTACTTTCACTGTGTGTGTGATTGTGTGGGTTTGGAATTTTCAATTGGTATCAGAGCAGGTCACTCTAAGTTCTTGAGTGAAGATCTTCATCCAAACCAATGGATCCACCACGTGAAGGAGGCTCAAGCACCAGACCCCCTTGGTTTGATGGCTCAAACTATTCATACTGGAAGGTACGAATGCAAGCTTTTCTTTTGGGAATTAATTACAAAGTCTGGATTTCAATAATTAAAGGATGGGATGAACCAACCCATGAAGTTGATGGAAGAATCGAACAAAACTCAATTCAGACATGGACTAAAACTGAGCAAGAGAGTTCGGAGTGGAACTTCAAAGCCTTGAGTGCCATATTTTCTGCAGTTTGCCCTAATGAATTCTGCCGCATCTCAAGTTGTACGAGTGCCCGAAAAGCGTGGTTAATTCTACAAAGTACACATGAAGGGAACGAACAAGTCAAAACCAGCAAGCTTCAAAAACTCACTTCTGAGTTTGAGGGACTAAGGATGAATGAAGACGAAAGGTTTGATGACTTTTATGTCCGGCTCAGTCACATTGTTAATTCATGCCATAACCTTGGAGAACCTATTCCAGAATACAAAGTGGTACGTAAAATTTTACGTTCTCTTCCACGAGTGTTTGATTCTAAAGTCACAGCAATAGAAGAAGTCAGAGATGTGAACTCCATGAGAATAGAAGACCTTGTGGGATCCTTGCAAACGTTTGAAGCAAATATGGTGAAACCTCGCAAAGCGTCAAAAGGTATTGCTCTAAAGACAGTGGAAGAAGAAAGTGATGAAGAGGAGTCGGATAAAGAAATGGCGCTTGTGGCTAAAAGATTCGTAAGATATATGAGGAAGAAGGGTTTATTTAATAAGAATAACAAGAATGAGTCACAATCTCAAGAAAAAGAAAAGAAGATCAAGAAGATTGAATCTGGGGAAGAAAACAAGAAAAACAAGATTAAGTGTTTTGAGTGTCATGGATATGGACACTTTGCTCAAGACTGTGCAAACAAAAAGATGAAAAAGAAACGAGTCAAAGTCATGAATGCTACATTAGATGATGAATCCAGTTCAGATGAATCATCTTCAGCAGTATCCTCAAACGATGAAGGTAATTTTGTTGCTTTTATGGCGTCTCACTCTTCGTCTGCAGGAACTCCATCTGGATCTCAAAGCGACACCGATATATCTAATCATGAAGATGATGACTCTGAGGATGAATTCAATAATGACTTGCAAGTGGCCTATGATGCTCTCATTGTCGAATACAGTAAGGTAAAGAAACAAAGACAAGCCCAACATACCCGTAACAGTAAACTCCGAAGTGAATGAGATTCCTTGAAGACAGAGAATGAAAAACTCACAGGTAAAATATCTATTTTGGAATCTGACAAAACTTCTCAGTCTCATAGTGCAGAAAAGTTCAAAGAAAAACTTGAAGAAAAGAATAAAAAGATTGATGAATTGGAGAAAGCTGTTGAAGAACTTCAGGATGAGGTCAGTAAGCTGAAAGAAAAGATCAAGAGTGATGAGAAGATAATTGAAAGAATGAACTCCAGTTCACAAAAACTTGAAGAAATTTGGAGCCAACAACGAACACATGGAGACAAAGCAGGCTTAGGCTACACTGGAGGGAAAAATACAATTGTTTCATCATCATCAGCGCCTTCAGTAGTAGAAGAGGTTGTTTCAAAACCTGCAGCCAATCCCAAGACCTTCCATAAGTCTGCTGCACCACCAAAGAAGAGTTTTGAAAAGAATAAACACTATCAGCATTCTCCTCACATAGTGAAAGGTATGCATTTTGCTAGATCCCAATCCCTTGTACCTGTTTGTCACCATTGTGGAATCAAATGTCATATACGCCCAAACTGTCACAAACTCTACGGTCTTCCTTTAAACTATGTTAAAATTTTTCAAAAAACCCTGAGCCTAGAGTCCCTGTGAAGAATAAATTTCAAGTGTTTTCAAAATTTTCAGAAGATTATTACAAAAACTCACGTCCTTTTCAAAAACAAAACAGTCCAATATTTCGAAGAGGTACAAATTTCAAATTTGTTGAGAAAAAGAATTTTCATAAAAGTCAAAAACGTGAGGAAAAACCTGTCAAGACAACTGGTCTTAAAACTAGAGCTATTTGGGTTAGAAAGTCAGATTTAAATTGTTTTGTTTCACAAAATGCCCTTCACTTTGAGTCTCTAAGAAAATCTGTAGGCATTTGTACACACCATTGAAATCTAAAAGATAAGTTAGAAGTTCATTGATTAAGTTGAAAATATTTTATGACTTCTATACTGTTACCTGTACATTAAATCTTCCAAATTCATCGATTTCAATGAGTTCATAATTTTCGCATTCCTTGTAAATTGATACGAAGTGTTTTGGTTATTTTTGTCATAATTTTGAAGTGCTTCCTATTACACTTGACTGTACATGCATATATCTCTTTCTCTTCTTTTCCATGAATCAAGGGTTATTGTTTGATGTGTTTAAAAAATGTTGAGGAGCCTGATATGTGCATATCAAAGTTATGCATCATATAAATTAAAAAAAAAAAAACAAACAAACAAACTTGGAAAGGGCTACCGGTGGGACCAGTGAGAAGCCCCTTAATGACTCGTTGATTGTTAAGGAATAGCTACCTGCCCATAAGCGTGTGAAAGCCGCCAAGTGTTTAAAAAAAAAAAAAAAGGAAGATTGGCTCTCAATTCATTTGGTACATCAAATTTAACTTTTTGAGTCTATGATTTGTTTGAGGGGGAGCCTATATGTATATTATAGTCAAAAACTCACACGTGCACAAGCATTTGTTCAATTTTATGACTTATTTCACCTCTCGACACAGAATTGACAATTTTCTTGGAAAATCAAAATGTGAATCTTTGAATTTATGAAGGGTGAGAGATTGATGTACATATATTGGTATAGTGGAATTAAAAGTTTTTTTTTGACATTTTTTAGTGAATTCTTCTACTGTCTCTTTTTAGTTTTGATTGTCTGTGTCCAAATCTGCACTTACACGTATTTTCCTGCGAGCCTCGTAGGCAGGGCGCAGGATGTCCTCCCTCACATTATTCTGATGTCACACTTAGAAGAGGTCGTGTCATGTATGCCATACTCATGGGTCTTCGGTTTGATCTTGCCTTATTTTTGTGCACTTGTCATTTCCATATCAAAAAGGGGGAGTCATTTCAAGTTATGTATGTAATATGTGAACGTGTTTCGGCTATGGCATGATATTTTATGTATAATGTGCTTTGGTAATGATATCATTGATCATTTCTATATTATTCCACATGGTGCCTTGATGTGTGTGTTCAGTACGTGCAGAATTTGAGCAAAATTTAAAATTTAACTTAAGTTTTGATATGGAATTGCCAAGGGGGAGATTGTAAAGTCTTGTGGCAAATCCAATCAATATCTTAGTTAAATTAGGAATGCTATTCAAGTTTCCTAAAGTGATGCAAATTGAAGATTTGAAGAATTCTAAACAATTAAGGAGATAAAATGAATCAAGGTTGACCAAGATTTTGAAGAATTCTAATTGGTGTGAAGGATTACAAAACCTAATGGAATTCGGACGCAGCCTTCTGGAACATGAATGGAATTCCAGTGTACCTCGCAGGCACGGCGCGGGGAGCGCGCGGGTGCGCCCCAAGCACGTAGGCAGCCCGAAGGGAGCGCGCGGGTGCGCCAAGGTGTCTCAGAAATTCCAGTGAGGTCCGCAGGCTGGAGGATGGGAGCGCGAGGGTGCGCCAGTGTTATTTTCTAAAGCATAAAAATTCCAGTGCAGGTCGCAGGCTGGAGGATGGGAGCGCGAGGGATCGAGTTATGAATATTTTGTTCGGATTCAATTTCCTATTTTGCCAAACTAGGGCAACTTTGTAATCCTATATATATGTGAAACCAACTCTGTAATTGTAAGAGGTGGGAGAACATATTATAGGGACCTAGAGAAAGAGTCTTTGGGTATTGAGAGCTTTCATGTTCTTTCTCTAAATTTATCTTGTATTTTCTTTTCACTTTCTGTGTGAGGCAGAAAGCCTACTTGTAGGGTTTATCGAGTGATTCGAGCAAGAGTGACGAAAGGATTCGTGCGAGTGATTCGTAGAGAGTCTGAGTAGAGTCTTGTAACCCGTTGATAGTGGGATTGTAAATAGAGGTTTTTCTCCCTGTGATAGGGTTTCCTCGTTATTCTCTTGTGTGATTACTTTCACTGTGTGTGTGATTGTGTGGGTTTGGAATTTTCACATATGTGTACACACATACAATAATTCAAAAGTTCACACTGCCTTTTTTAATAATCAGTTACTTTCGGTCCAAAGTTCACATTGAAATGTACTTCAATCCCATTAGATGACTTCTTGGTAACTTCGCCGAAATTATTTTCTAAAGCGAGTGACTCTGTAGACGAAGCCATGAAGAGTCATGTACCAGTATTTCGTAGAAGCTACCATTTGTATTGAAACATCCAGATTGTCTTGAAACAAGCACAGCCAAATAATCAAAGAAATAAAAAAAACAAACAATGCCCGGAAAATCTTAGAACCTCTTATACCTCTTCGACTCTCTAATACAATTTGTCCGAAACATAATTCACTAGATAATTTATTTCTGTGCTCATCAAATTATTAAATGAGAATCTGTCTCAAATCTATACTGTGTATTAAATAAAGATATATCATATTTATCCCTAAAAATGTTACAAGAGAACAAAAATATCTAATATTGAACATGTTAGGAAATCACTTTTTTTACTAAATTGGTTAGCATATTCTTTTCCATTCAATTATATTAGCTATTTAATTTAATGGGCTGATATTAAATGGTCTAATTCTGATAAACTCATAGACTGTTCAAATTGATATGGGCTAATTGAGTGATTACCGATTTTTTCCGAATTAGGAGATTACGGGAACTCTAATTAAGCGATATATAAAGATTCTTTCGGTTATGATTCCAAATATACCAAATCATAACACAATTTTTCTTCCCCCCATTCGAAAGAGAGACGACGATCCCATTGAGGAACTAAAGCGATTTGGTCGAGAAAGATCACAAACCACTCCTCCATTTGTGTTCATCCGTTTGTGATCCATTGTCGTAATATTTTCGCAACATTGGACGGTCGTTCTTAATGGATCCTAGTATCTCACTCGAATTTGTAAATTCTTAATAATTTGGCATGATGTAAATCTTAGGAATTTTGGTCAATACATTTTAGAATGTTTGCATCTAGAATTTGTTTATGCCTTCGAAATGGTTTAATTTCTAATAGAACAATCCTCGTACATTTTCTTTTCTTGACATTAGACAAAATTCTTTCCAAATATATGGCTGCAAAATAAGACATTTACCCATAGAGCAAATAAAATTAAAAAATATATATATATACAAATAAGTATAATCCCCAGCTTGCCATAACTATTCATAACATTCAGAGTTTAGACATAAAACTGCAATGCTTCAAAAAAACACTCCAAATCCATAATAATAAGTTACACATCCTTTATTCATATATAAATAGTGTCACCCTCTAAGAAATAGATAGACAATATTGGCACAGTATAGTTGGTACCAGAAATTTCACTCTCAATGCTTTGAACTCATTGGTTAAGGGAATATAAGCTTTTGCCTTAGTTACATCAATTGCCTGGAATTGCTAACAAGAAAAATAAAATCGTTATTAGAACATTAATTTTGCCAAAAAATAGGGATTCAAAACCTTGTTTACTTAATTAGCACATCACTTTGTTATAACAAAAGAACTAACTGGACAAATTCCACAGGCAAAGCCAGATGTGCAAATGATTTGGATATTGTGATTAGAAAATAAAAGCAATGAAGATAAGAATAAACGGTTGTTTGCAAATTAAAAAGAGAAATGTTGTTTCGAAATTAAAGCAATGAAGATAAGAATAAATGTTGTTTGGATCATTTACACTTTATTTTGTATTCATACTATTTTCCTTCACTTCTCCTTACTCTTCACAAATTTCATATCCCAAAAATAGCCTTAGCGATTTTAATTTTATCATCTCTTATTAATCTCAAGTTGTATTAATGCTTATCTTAGTACACAAAAATATTAACTTTTAAGAGTTTCTAATATTATATATCTATTAAAAAAGTAATTGAGATGGACTCTATTTCTTTTTATTTTTATTAATGATATGATATTTTTAACTTTAGAGTGACGTACACAACAAATATATTTAATAACTATTAGTTCTAACCTAATTCTACGATATTTGTTATCCAAACAATTTCAAACTAATTTTTAGAGAGCCCTTTGTACCAAAAAAAAAATTAGTAGTTATTAATTCTAGGATTTTGAAATTAGATAAAACTAAAAATTCATTTGGAAATTGAGTGTTCTCCATATTTTATTTGTCATTTTAAAGAGGGACATTAATTTTGTTTGATCCAGTGAAAATAAAAATAGATGAAAATGGCTTATAATTAACTAAGAACAACTGTAGTTGTGAAAACTATATTGACACACAGTAGTCTCTCCGTCCTTAAGATGGAAACTAAAATGAAAAAGCAAAGAGAAATCACAGGTCTTCTTCTACGGCAATAAAGCAAGTCAAGGTCATATATTTGTACATATAATAATTCAAATGTTCACACTGCAGCCTTGTTTCATAGTCGGTTGCTTTCAGTCCAAAGTTCACGTTAAATGTACTTCAATCCCACTAGACGACTTGTTGGTAACGTCGCCGAAATTCCTTCCAAAGCGAGTGACTCTGTAGATGACGCCGTGAAGAGTCACGCATCACTGTTTCATGGGAGGCTTTTGTATTGGAAGATCAAGATTGTCTCAAAACAACCTCATACTATGGAAAAACGCACGAATCAAACACAACCACAATAATCAAATAAGCAAAGAACAATAGACCAATAAAAAGTGCCCCGATATAATGAGAAAATCTTAGAACCTCTTATAGTTGTTATAGGTAAACGTCGAGTCTATGAGACCCTTGCCCAAAACATAATTCATTAGAAATTTGTTTGTGTATGCGCTCATCAAATTATTAAATGAATTTATCCCAAACTTATACTGATCAGGCAGATAGGTCAATTAAGTAAAGGTAAATCATATTTATCCCAAAATATATTATCAAAGAAAAAAAAAAGTATAACATTGACGGTTTTACCTCGGAATCCAATTTTTTGGCCAAATTTGTATTATGGGGCTTCTCAAAAAATTAAAAAGAAAAAATATATATCCATTGAAATATTTCTTTATAACTAAGTAAATTCTGTCTGATCTAAGATTGGGTTGTCAAATGATCATTTCATCCCTGAGTCCAATTTTTTTTGCAAATTTCTATTTTGAGCTTTTTAAAAGGTTAAAAAATATTTATTGACCCGTTTATTAATAGTTTGGCAGCAAGTTTCCAAACTCAAACCATAAAATAACGATTTTACCACTAGACCCATTTTCTCCTAATTAATTTGAACACAAGCCGTAAAATGACCATTTTATTCTTAGGTCCTTTATAGAAATTATAGAATAGTCAGTCATCTATGACATTTCAAAGGCAATTATAGCGGCATTTTTTTTTTTTTTTGGATTTTATTTATTTTTGTGCGTGTGTGTGTGTGTTTGCCTTTCATGTCCTTGCTCTTTCTGGCATGTATTCTGTGCTTATTCTTTCTGTATGTTGGCTTTTGAACATTTTGAATCCACCCACTACCAAGAAATACATCATTCCAAATAACATTTTGGATCCATCTGTTAGCAATAACTACATCATTCCAAATGCAGTGATAGCTCCTCAATCTATAAATAGCATATACTACATCAGATTTATTACAGCTCATAAGATGCATAGATGACTAATTGTTTCAGCATATTCACTTGATTCACATTATCATTTTTCCTTATTTTCCATTAATTGAACACTAGAATCATCAATTCCTAACATTTGAGTTCTTTCAGCTACTTTTGAAACAACTTTCTTCAATAAGAATAGTTTTTAACTTAATTCCTAAATTCAAGTGTGTAAATAAGGCTATCTGAAAGGGAAAAAAAAAACTTATTACAGCCTGAGCGCTTAATGGAATTATGAATGGAAGGTACTTACAAATTAATTCTATAACCTCCTTTGTAATCTAGCATGTCAGAACCAATCTTTTATGCGGTTCAAAAACTTGAAATAGCCGTATCCGAAGCGACTATTGATAAAATAAAGAGAAGACAGAGAATTGAACTAATGAAAAATAGAATAATTGTATTATTGTATATGCACAAGAATACAAAGAAGCTTTTATATAGGCAAAGCTAGAAAATAGAATTGGAAAATAAAATAAAGACTTATAACAAAAAAATTTCCTAATTTCTATATATACAAAATTATAATTTCCTAATTTCTATATTCTATATATGTTAACACTCTCCCTCAGACTCAAGATAGTAATGAAGAGGCCAACTTGAGTTTGAATACAAGCTCATGATGACGACCAGGATGATGAGATTTAGTGAAGATATCTACAAGCTAGTCGGCAGAAGAAATATGAGACAATTGAAGAGTGTCTTCCTTGACATGGTGGCGAATGAAATGACAGTCAATCTCTATATGCTTCATACGCTCATGAAAAACATTATTATAGGCAATTTGAATGACACTAGTATTATCACAATATAGAGAAGTGCTATTGATAAAAAAGAGACCCATATCTGCAAGAAGCCAGCATAGCCAGAGGAGCTTAGTAGTGGACTTAACAAGTGCACGATATTTAGCCTCGGTGCTAGAGTGAGCAATAACAAACTGCTTCTTACTTCGCTAAGATATGAGTAAAGTGTCAAGAAAGAAACAATCCCCAATAGCAGAGCGACAATCAATAGGGTCACCAGCCCAATCAGTATCCGAAAAAGCATGCAACTGTAATAGAGAGGATGAGAAAAAGAGAAGCCAATGAAAATAAAGTACTCTTCATATACCTCAAAATCCGACAAACAACTACATAGTGAGTAGATCGGGGTGCATGCATAAACTGGCTAACCAAAGAAACAACATAAGAGATGTTTGGGCAAATCACAGTAAGATAAATGAGACTCCCAACAAGCTATCAATAAAGAGTAGGATCAGACAAGAGCTCATCCTCAGTTACAAGCAACTTCACATTAGTCTCCAAAGGAATATCAATTGTCAGTGAGACCAGCTCAGGATAGAAGATTAAAAGCATATTTAGCTTGGGAGAGATAACATCCCTGAGAACTGGAATTGACCTCAAGACCCAAGAAATAGCTAAGTTTGCCCAAATCCTTCATTTCAAAGTGTTGACTAAGAAACTGTTGAAGTGCATTAATCCTAGATAAATCATCGCCAGTTATAATGATATCATCAACATAAAGCAGTAGAAAAATGATACTAGTAGAGGAGCGATGAATAAAAAACACAAAGTCATAGGCACTAGGTGTAAAACCTTGCTAGGCTAAAACAAAAATAAATTTAGAAAACTAAGCCCGAGGAGACTGTTTAAGCTTATAAAGTGCCTTATGAAGTCTGCAAACCTTTTGAGGAGGATGAGACTATCAAGAAGGAGGTGTCATGTATACCTCATCAATAAGATCACCATTAAGGAAAGCATTTTTGACATCCATTTGGAATAACCTCCATTACCGAATAGCGCAATGGAAAGTAAGGGCCGAAAAGAAGTCAAGTGAACCACGGGAGTAAAACTCTTCTCATAATCAATGCCATACTCCTAAGTAAATCTTTCGTAACAAGACGAGCTTTGTAACGCTCCACTAATCCATCTACTTGAGTCTTTATTTTATAAACCCATTTACACCTTACTAAAGTTTTGTGAGGTGGCAAGTCAACCAGGTCCCAAGTATGAGTAGAAATAAGAGTATTAAGTTCATCATTCATTGCTTACTGCCAAAGTAGATTAAAACTAGGCTCACGATAAGTGTGAGGCTCATAAAGAAAAGCAATAACAAAATAGCAATGATAATCTTTAAGATAAGGAGGAAGAGATTTTACTCAGGTGGAATGGTGAAACTTAGGTGATGATAGAGTAGAAACGATAGGAGAAGGCTCAAGAACAGAAAGTGGAGACGAGGAGTCCACAGGCATGCTAGATGAACCAGGTGAGGACGTCAAGTGGTCACCTTGAATGTTTGAAGAACCTGCATCACATGAGTTAGTATCTGGAAAGAGGTTAATGGAAGAATTAGTAAAAATGGATGAATGATAAGAAGGGCTAGATGGAAGTTTAATCATGTCAATAAAGAAACGATGTTCCCAAAACAGAACATGTCAGGAAACGAAAGCTTTGGAAATAGGATCAATCTGATAGACTCAGCATCTGTAAAGAAATGATTGGCTTAAGAGAGTTGATCCCAGAGACTATGGACTTGGGCATGATAGTTGGCAATGGACTGACTAGGTTCTTACCGCATTTGATAGATCTTGGATTCTAATTGGAATTGTAGAGCAGCATCACTACTACAATTATACCAATTGGCTAGAAACTCCCAAGCAGGATGAGCATTCGAAAACTTAGGTAGAAGACTCTGAATGGTAGAACTGGAAGTATTAATAAACCATGAAATAATCTTACAGTGAGCGTTGTCCCAATCCTCACTGCAGTTGTCAAACTTTTCTTGTGTTTCTTTGTTTGATTTCTGCGACTTGAGACGTTTACCAGTAACATACTTCAAAAGCTAACATCCAATCAGAGATACAAACATCTACTCAGCTCAAATATTGTAATTGGAACTATCAAGAATGGTGTTGAGTGGGCATACAATATCATTTTGAGAAGCCATAAAAAAATATACTAAAACAGAGGAGATGCCGAAACAAAGTAGATGCTGAAACACAGCCACAAAAAGATAGCTTATGGCCTTGTCACATCGAGTTCACCCAAAGCACGACTTTGAAACCGTCACCACTAGAAAAGAATACAAAATAGAAAAAGACAAAGCCTTTTTGGAAACCAAGCCTTTTTTGAGGAGTGCTGGAGTGAGAAAAAGACAAAGCTGAGTGTTGGAGGAAACCTAGAAAAAAACAAAGCCACAGAGTAAAAGGTAGGCAGAAGAAAGAAAAAAGCTTTGGACAAAACTGGCTAGAAAACTGATCACCAGTATAGAAAACAAAATTTTAAGAACCAGAATTGAATGGCTTTGATACCATGATAAAAAAAAAAGAAAAGACAAAGAATTAAACTAATGAAAAATAGAATACTTGTATCATTGTATATGTACAAGAATCCAAAGATATAAGCAAAACTAGAAAATAGAATTGGAAACTAAAATAAAGGCCTATAATGAAATGGATTTCCTAATTTCTATATAAACAAAATTATAATTTCCTAATTTCTATATTCTATATATGTCAACAACTATGAAAAAGCAAAGTGCCAAAAATTGCCTAAAAACCAAAGGCAAAGTTAAGCCGCATGCTAACATAAAATTGTGGGGTAATAAAAGTGTCTTTTTCATTATCTTGACTTCTCGTCTCTGTTATGAGAAATGTTGAGCAGAGCGAATGGTAGCGATGGTACTTGTTATGTAAATGAAAGTTCGTTTATTAAAAATGATTTTGAATGAAATATATATTTCTTTATTTTATTCCTGAGGTCATCCTTGTTATTAGAAAAAAAAATGATAATTTGATTTGAATTGTATGTAAAAAGATTGTCATCGGAATACTCGTTTTATTGTCTTGTCCCATTCAAATTGTCATTGGAAAAAATATCACAAATATTGAATTTGAATGAATTGAAATGAGTATTCATTTTATAAAATGCTGTGAATACATATACATCAAGAATAAAATAAAAATCCTATTTACTCTTAGAGTCTTCGGATCTTCATTCTTGTTCTTCAACTGGCTGGCTAGCTGGATAGAATTTCCTGTTTGTTTGAATGTTGACCCAACTGAGTATTTTGTCACTGTATATTCCAGTTCTTATTTACTAGAGTTTTGAGTTGAAACTTTGATGAATTTCTATTGTGAGATTTTGTCAAAAATCCTGCCATAAATTCGAAAATCCTGCCATAAATTCGACAGAGTTTTCAGGTTGAAACTGTTGTAAATTTTTAGGTAGGGTTTTGACAAAACTATAAATCTGGACAAAAATTTGAAAAAACTCTAGCCTGAGATTTTTATCTTAAGTCCAGTAGAGTTTCAAGTCAAAACTGTGACTAAATTTGAAGATGAAAACTGTAGGGACTGTTTCTTGAGATTTCTACCTTTATTTAGAGATTTACCGAATCTTTAAGTCAAATTCAATAGGGTTTTAGGTCGAAACGTTTAATAGATTTGGAGGTGAGATTTAATAAAATCTAGGTTTGAACTGGAATATGCATTGATTTTGACTCAGCAGATAAATGCAAAGCAAAACTTAAGTCGTAATCTTTTTTTGAAAGGGTAAACCCCAAGGGTTCACTATACATAAATGAATGGTCTATTTGGGACTTAGTCCCTTAGACAAGAATGTGTGGGCTTTATTGCTATACAGAGACAATAATAAACTATCTCCTATACAATGCATTTGATTATTATATGCAATCACAGGGAACAAACTAAGTTAGCATTGTCTTCTCCAGTGTTCCTAAAAAAAATTGGGTTCGTAAGGCTTTATCCTATAGCTTGACTCTATGTGACATGAGGCTCACGGCTTAATTTAATGCACCATAAGAAGATTAACAACCACTACATCTTTAAACATCCAATTTTTTGAAAAAAAACCTTCTCTGGTTGGTGATCTAGTTAGGAGTAAGTTCGGCATACCTATTAAAGGAACTGCATACACAACCACATCCTAGAGGGACCTATTAACCTCCCTCAACTAACTAAAGGGTGAAAATGGTTTATACATAGGTGTGCAGTGTGTGATTTTGGAGAGACGGGTATATGACAGATAGGAAAATAGTAAAGTACATACGCTATTTACTCATACATCTTATAAAACAAATCAAGATATATATATATACACACACGTAGTTTTATAGCCATCCACATAATTTATTGGATTAGTATACACATATTATGCACAATACAATATACAGGTAAGATGTGATTTGAAATGCATGTTTTTTGAGGGTAAGGGACTGTATGTTTTAATCGTATAAAACGGAGATTTTGATGCGAGCTAGTGATTGGAGAAAGGGGAAAACGTGGTTGAACCTTCAAAGCAGAAGAAAAGTCCTCAATGAATTCGCCACCTCTAGCAACCAGGTCTACGCACTGGGCCAATGGGTGCAAATCGTATGTCTTTACTGTGACAAGGTGCATTTGAGATCGCCAAATATAAAAAACTACGTTTTATTTTGAAACATGGCCTTGATTACAAAATACTAGGAGTTGCTACTTGACACTTTCAAATGAGTATGTCAAGAAACCTAAGTTTTAATTATAGTTTAAAATGATTTGATTATGTTTTTAAAAAGATGTGATAAAAGGACCTTTTTAATGAATCTTGACTAGTCTGCATAATTAGAGATACTGGGTTTGGGCTTCAGTTGCGCAACGAAACCATTACGCCTAAATAACTAGGGATATTCAGAGTTTCTTTCCACTCTTCGCAGTTATGATCTCAAAATAGAATATCCAATTTTTAATGATCATGGCATACAACCCATAAATGCAAATGACGTATGAAATGCAATGCGGTCAAGCCTAGCTTGTGTGTATGAGAGCAGTGAGATGTCTACCTATATGGCAATGACACATCCTAAAGGGTTCTATACACTATATAGAGTCTAAATACAAGCTAAAGGCTAAGTCTTGCACTAGAAAATCATATTTTTGTAGATATGTAGGCTTATGCAGTCATTAAGTATGAATTTGTGTGTTAAGAGTGAAATGTGTATTGAAATATGGTCTATGAAGACCAAAGTGACCAAACTTAAGCTATCTGCTCGAGTTACCTACATACACTATGAAGGGATCAGGTCAACACAGTTTCGACCAAAGGCCCAAACTACATATTGGTGTGATGTAAATTGGTATGCAAACGTAAGAGTCTCGCTTTAAGTCTAAGTTAGTGCTTTGTGCAGATGGTTTATGAAGATCGTGGTGACTAGACCCAAGTTAGCTGCTTGAGCTATCTACATACCCTGTGAAGGGATTAGGTCACTGTAACTCTAAGTCAACGCCTCACGCAGATGTGATATATTGATATGTATGAGTAGATGCAAGCATGATTAGAATGACTTGGATGCCAAACTAATTAGTCTTAGGCATAGTGAGCCTCATCATCGACCATAGTAGGTTGAATGTATGAATAGGAAGAAGGATACATAGGGTCGATCATGTGTATTGAATCAATGTGAGAGAACCTCATTCTTGTTGTAGAAGGAAAAGAAAGAGCCTAACTCTAGATATGTATTAGGAGTAATTATTTTTGCACTGATCTAGGTGCGAAAGCTTAGCTCTAAAAACTTAGTGTCTCATGTATGACTTGGAAATAAAACATCACTTCAGAAGAGAATAAACAGTTAGCACCTTATGTGTACCTAAGGAAATGAGCCTTACTCCAGATGATAAGAAACAATTAGCGCCTTGCACATAACTAGGGAAATGAATCTTGCTCTAAATCAGGAAGAACAGTTAACACCTTGCGTATAACTGTGGAAAGGAGCCTTGCTTAAAATGAGAAAGAATAGTTTGCACCTTGTGCATAACTGGGGAAAGAGTTTTTACTCCGCTGGGGAGTTCAACTCCAAGAGTGCGCCTCCCAGAGCTAAGTGAGTGTTTACTATTTGGGAAAAGAATTTAGCTCTGATGAGGAGCTCAATTCCTAGTAATGGTAATTAAATATGTGTAAAATGGCCTAGGAGCCAAATATTATATAAGTAATGTAGTTTCTATGATCAGATATGTCATGAGCATGTTGAATAAGATGTTAGTCTATGTTCTAACATTTGTCCCCATCATAGATGACAATTGGAAGATGCATATCAAATATGTTTAAGGTAAGTCATAACTTAAAATCATTGGCTTAACCAATCCTAAGTCATTCCTAGTCTTTGGAGCCTTACTCACTCAAGTGAATGCCTGAATTGTAAGTGTTTGACTTCTAAATCTGTATCTGTCCAAGTGGGTATGCTTTTGCATATGCAGGACTGTTCTTGCATGTCAAGTCATGTATAGGCATGTCAAGGCATAGCTCATAGCATGTTATAGCATGGGCTAACATGGTAAATGATGTCCTAGTATGTTATATCATGATATATAATGATGATAAAACATGTTAGCATAGAATATCATGATAATATGGCACGGTAACATGGTGTAACATGGTAATAACATGGTATATCATGGTAATAGTATGGTATAACATGGCATAGCATCATGATATCATGGTATGACATGTCATGATAGCATGTGAACATGACCAAACATGGTAAGGATGACATGGCATGGTAGGTACGGTGTTTGGTATGGCATGGCATAGCATGCTAGACATGGTATTATGGCATGGTATGGCATAGTAGTATGATGTGGGCATGTCATATGTATGATGTTTGATATTTTACTAAATTATCTCGGAAAAATCCGATCAATATCATACATCAAGCTCGACCCAGACTTGAGTTATGATCTGAATACCTTTCATGGAGAGAATGTTTTTATTTACATAATTAAAATTATTTTTATCTTAATCATGCAAACAAATTGAATTGTTTTACATAATTAAAATTGTTTTATTTACATAATTAAAATAATTTCATTTTGTGTAATATTATATCAACATGGGCTTTCTAGAGAGAGAAAGTCTCGAGTCTTGGCCTCGCCTTGAGAGCTTTAAGCGCTGAGTGTTGAATGTGAAATGAGGGAGGAAGTCCTTTATATAGGCCTCCCTTACCTTGAACAAATTATCGCCTGGCAATTGCCGGTAAAGAAATCTACTTGCATCCACAGGCAAAAAATCTGCTTAAGGCTATGAACAAAAGACTTTGCATAAAGCACTAGTACAAGCCTTTTTGCCTGTGAATGCAGGCAAAAATGTCAGCCCAAAGCCACAGGTGAAAAGCCTTGCTTAACGACGCGAGCAAAAGACTCCGCCCCTGCTCACTAGTAGAAAAACTTGCCATAAGCCTTGTTGCAGGATGGGTTTGATGGCCTAAAAGGAGAAAAATGGCCATTTGGCCTGTAGCCCCTGGCTCAGGCCATGTTCTGCTAGGTTTAGCTTCCGTTTGAATAGGTTCAGGCTATTTTAAGAAATTCTGGGTAGTTTTTGGGAGCTTTAGAGACCTCTTAGACACTTTTTGGAGAGAATTGAACCAATTAGATTAAAATTTGGTTCAATTTAGATTCTTTAGGATTGAGTTAGGTTTGTTTGAAAAATGTTGCTCCAAAACAGACTAAAACAAATGGGGGGTCACCCAAGTATTTCTCGCAACCTATGTAGGTGTACACATAAAGACTCTTCCTACCATTTTTAGGTATAAGGATTTCAGGAATGCCATTGGAATTACTCTTAGACAATTCTATGAATTTATCAATTATTAATGATTTTTTAAGTCCCGGATCTAGAGGGACTTCCTAAAGTTTAAATTAACCTAACCTAGCTATTTCATTACCTCAAGAAATGTGCCATTGATATTCTTGTGCAATTTAAGGATCTTCTAACTACATCTAGAGGCTCAAACTATGTCTGATGCGTAGGTAGCTCCCTTATTGTCAGTAGGAGGCATTTTGAGTCAATGGGGCCCATATGACCTCTGGAATGGTATTTTTGCTACTTTGAGTTGTGTTCCATGTCCTCTGACATGTTTTGGTAACTTATGTGTATTTTTGTATGTTTCTGACTTGATCTGAGTATTCTGATTGATACTACCCTTCGGGTGCGTTGATAGATATCACTCTTGACTTTTGGATCGAATTGACCCTTAATTCCAAGTTTTAATTATTTTGTTGATGTAGTAATTGTTTATTTAAAGTCTTGGACATGTTTATATAGTTTGATTGCGTTTCGCCTTGATCTAAACTTCCAGCTTGATTTCTCCCTTTTCTAGAGATACAATCATCATTTTGCTAAATGTTTGTTCTTTATTGAATTCTATCATTTTGACATATCTTACGATTAAGAAAACTTAATTAGTAAAATACCACCCAATTAAAAGTATTAAATATTGTAATGTTTAAGTAAGGGGGTAAAATTGGGGTGTCTACATCAATCAATTTCAAATTAATTTTTGGAGAGCCCCTCGTATACAATAAAAAAATTTAATAGCTATGAATTCCAAGATTTTGAAAATAGAAAAATACTAAAAATTAATTTGGAAAGTGTGCATTTTTCATATTTTTTAGTCATTTTGAAGAGCGATGTTAATTTTGTTTGCTCTAACGAAAACATAAATAAAATATAAATAAATAATCCTATAAATGTGTCAATAAAATCTTACAAACTAATAATAATTATATTTATTTTTATATGGTAAAATGGAATTGCCATCAAAATGTTTTTAAGTCCCACTAATATTAAGTCGCCCATGTAAACAATATCAAATTAAGAATGATAACATTTTAAATGACTTTTATGAAACTTAGTGGAAATTTCTTTACACTTCCTTTGGAATAATAGATTTAATAGGATTTGATTTCATTTGATAAGAATTCTTATCAATTCTATGTTTGGAATTAAAATAAAATTTTATAAATTAGATTTGATTTCATTTCATAACTTAAATTTTAGAATTTCTATATCAATATTTAAAATTCAATTCAAAATAATAGAATTCGATAAGAATTTATTATTTTCTTAACCCATCTAAGTAAGTAGACAAATGTATCCTCATATGTCATATTTACTATATTTTCTACTTTCCACTAACATCGTCAAACTTAGTAATCTCTTAAATTAAATCAATTCAATTTTTAAATTTAAATATGTTCCAAACACAAAATTATATTTACCAAATCAAATCAAATCAAATAAATTCTTTAATTTAAAATCAAATTAATTATAAGAGAGAAATGTTTCCAAACAAAATGTTAAAGTGAGTGACGGTGTATTAGAACTGATCACATTTAAATGCTGCTGTTACCTCTTCCATTAAAATATTTTACATCCCCATACCTATGAATAAAATATAGTTAGTGAAAATTTTTATTTTGCTTAAGCTCAAATTTAATTTATTGGAAAAAATAATAAATTTTACATTTACATTTATTCTTATTTTAGATAATTGTATTTTTTCTTTTCATTATTTATTTTTTCTTAAAAAAGGTGCTAATGCCCTTTTTTTTTTTTTTGGAAGCAAATGTTATCTTTGTTTTATTATTTTCCAACCTATATTTGTTAACGCCTTCTTAAAACGAATGATATTTTTTAGAAAATATTTTTTCAAACAAAATCTGCTAATATTTTTTTGAGACAAACGAGATAGCTTGGTTTTATATTTTCTTAAAATTTTTTAAAAATAATATATTTTTAAAAAATTAGGAGTCACAAGAATTTTAACAAAATACTAAAAAATGGCTTTAGAAGTAATAAAATAATTATATATATATAAATACACACAAATATATAAAAAAAATAAAAATCATCTACTTCTATTCTTTTGAATGGTTAAATTGGCACTTAAAGAAAATAAAAAGTTTAGAATCTATTTGATATGCATGTTTTGGATTCAATTTGTATATTATATTTTTTAAAATAACAAAAACAATACAAAGTACATTTAGTCACTCGTGTTTTCAAAATCCGTTTTAAAAAATAGAAAGAAGGTTTATTGATGAAATGCAAAATACCTAATAATCGTTTGCGATATTTTTGACCTAAAATAGAAAGAATTTCAAATACGAAAAAATAAAAATATCAAACTAAATTCGTTTTAATTAGCTAGATTCCATGCAACCCCCATATATAAGCATGGAGATATAATTAAAATGGTATTAGTAAGGTTTGATAAATAAATAAATTTATAAAGAGAAAAGCAACCTACAATTTAAATACCTTTTTAAAAAATAAAAGGTGATGTAAAGGAAAAAGTATTAAATTGATCATAATTATCTTTGAGAGAATATTAGGCTGTGTTTGATAAGGAAAAAAAAAAAGTTAACTTTTTTGTAATTATTTTTTTAGTAACTACATTTTTAACTTTTTGTTAATTTGATATTTTTATTTTTCAAAATTTATAAGAAATTTAAAATGTAAGGAAGTAAATTTAGTCATCTAACCAAAAAAAAAAAACTAAAAAGCTATCAACTAGAAATTGAGCTACTAAATTTATTTTTCCCACCCCAAAAGGGTCATTTAGATTGGGATTGTTTTCGAAAAATAGCACCTTTGGCCAAAATGTCTAATTTTTGCAATATTGTTTTAATACTACTAATTTAGAATACAACAGTGCCTTACAGATTTGGGATTTGTCATCATCCTAATTCCTCGACGGGAAATTCCACAAGAAAGCCAGGATGTTTCGCTTGGGAGTTAGATCTGGATTTGGAAAGGTGAAATTTTCCGCAGTCCGGAGGGCTCCATCTCACGGCAATAATCCCCTCATTGCAACCCGGCCCATTTCTGAGAGCTTCGAATGCATTGTGTGTTTTGGGCACAAACCAAGAACAACTCAGAAGTCATAACATGCAATGGTAAAATCTTGGCAACATTCTTCAGAAAAAAAGTACATAAGTAAAAATAAATAAATATGGCTTAATACTTATATTTATATTATTTATTAAGTATTAGTATATATTATTTATAAATATGGCTTAATACATTAATTCTTGTTTGGACTTGTATGTATTAATTCATAACGTGTTTTTTAATTTACCTTTTTCTTTTTTTTTTCTAATTGTTCTGGCAGCCAAATTTCCTTCGCTTTCTAATTTAAAAGCAGTCGATGGATAAAGTCATTTGAGTTTAGATTGACTTGCGCACCTCTAAAAAAATGCTTGAAATAATTAAAATAATTGTGGCATGAAAGATTGATAAATTAAAATTGCACATTTCAGAGAATATCTAAGAAGTTCAGCTTGATAAGTTTTCAGTATTTTATTCGAAGTTTTGATTTAGTAGCCAAATCAATCTTGTGCCAATGGAAAAAAGACATAAAAAACTATAACTTTATTTTTAAGGGTAAATTACATCTACCTCCATTTGATATTTGCGTAACAATATTTAGCACTCACAACATTTAAAAAATACACTTTTCTCTCTTATTTTGAAATATTATTAATATTGATCCCCTCCTGATAAAATCAACCGTTAAAACCTAATAAAAAATATCAAAATAATCAAACTTTTAGGCATTTTTTCTATTTTATCCCTTCTCTCTCACATTCTTATTTGTTTTCTTTACAAAAATCTCTAAAAATAAGTAAAAATATAAAATTTATGAGAATTTTTATTGAGAAAACTGAAAGCTTTACTATTATATAAATATATATATATGTATAATGTAGTGCCAAATCATTAATGCTTTTGGACAAAGTACTGATGTTTGAACTTTCTTTTTCTTTTTATTCCTTTTTTTTTTCTATTAAACATGTTTGCTGGCATGTGATTTATACTACATGTTAGCTAGCATTTAGGTTCTTGTAAATATTATTTTTTTTATTTATTACATCATTGTTTGATTGATTTGAATGTACAGTGAACTGTTAAAAAAAATTTAATGCATTAATTGAATATACATATAGGTATAAAGTATATTGTGCATCATCGTAAAATTACTTGTTCAATAAATTAAAGTTTGTGTTATTTAATGTGTTGGTGGATTGACAGTTAGTGAGGTTTAAAATTTTCATTCAAGAAAATTTATTTAATATGAATTCAAAATAAAAATTTGATGTGTTTTGTTTGGGTTTGGGGAATTTAAAATATCAGGTATACGTACCCAAGGGTTGAAAGTCCTGAAACCCGCGTCGGGGTGTTAATCGAGTCCAGTAATCTAGTAACCTACGAATAATGCAGATGCCTAAGGGTGGCATATTATATTCCTAAGGCTTTGACTTAGGAAGCAGACATCGAGGGAGGGTGTATATTAATTGAGTCCTGTTTTTACGGGATAACTAAGCAGACACCAAAGAATGGTGTATATTGATTGGGTCATGTTTTTACGGAATAACCACCCACCACACGTGCAAGCGTGTGACTGAAGCGGTTTGGCGGGCTTGTGGGGTGTTCTTCGGCCCCCGGTTTACCGGTCGGCTACACGGTCCGTTGAGGGCTGTAATAAACCGGCCGGGGTCCGGGTCACAAAAAAAAAATAGTACCTTAAAACCAATTTATTTTCTTTTGATGTGTTTTGTGGTATTAATACAAGATTAAAGTGTAAGGAAGATAATTTAATTAGTAGATGAATTAATTTTTTTTATTTGAGATTGCTGTTGTGCAATGATGCTTCATGCTAGGACATTTTTGCATTTATATTATTATTAAGGTTCCAAGCACACGTGGTATTAGTGCTCATTTCCTTACAATTTGTGATACAGGTAATGAGTTTGAGTCACGTGTTGGGCCTTCTGAGCATAGAAATTAGAAGTTTTATTTATTGCTATATAGTGATTTTAGACTCTAGGAAAATTTATTTTTAATGAAATGTAATAAATCTCTGTTTGTGAGGTGAAGATAAATTATTGATTTATTTAAATTTTGTGGGAATTGTATAGGTTTAGTTTTGGAACTTATTGCCTAGTTAGCTTTGACTATGGCATTTATTTAAGTTTAAAGTTTAGTTTTATTTATTTATATTTTTATTGCTACATAGTGTGTGTGTATGGCTTTGAGATGAGACGGGAAAAGTTATTAAATGATGTAATATATGTTTTTTTGTTCACATACTTGGGGCGTGACAAGAATATTTACACATGTCTCATTGAATCTATATAAAAAATATTTTCTATAATAAAAAATAAATTATACTAATAAATTAAAATTTTAAATTTCTTAACAATTGTTACTTGAATTATTATAAAAAATTTAGATAACTAATATAAAAATAATTATTGTAAAAAATAATCATTAGCCTACATAAATACTTGAATTAATATTAAAATTAAAAAAAAAATATTATGGAGACTACTTTCTTATGATAAAAATAAAAATATTTTAATAAGTTGATTGAACTAAATTTTTATTTAAAAATTAAATAATTACATATTGAATTTAATAAAAATTCTATTTATAACACGTGAGTTATTTTCATATCATAAAATTTAAGATTAATTTATTCTCATGAAATTTTTTAAAAAAGTATTTTCTATTATAGAAATTAAATTATCATAACAAATTATTTTCTTTTTTAGATATTTTAACAAACAAATGGACATTCATACTTGAATTAATTTTTACTATAATATTCTAAATTATTTTGATAAATTATATTTTTAAATTATATTGATAACTGAGTTTTTATTATAATATTTTAAATTATATTAATAAATTTTATTTTTATATATTTTAATATTCAGTATAATTAATATATCACCCAATAACTCAAAAATATTTTTATCATATTAATTTTCTAAATTTTTTATAATAATAATTCAAGTAACAATTATTAAAAAATTTATAAAAGTAATTTATCAGTATAATTTATTTTTTATAATAGAAAATATTTTTTATATAGATTCAATGAGATATATGTAAATACTCTTAGTTTTAACACTGGTTGAATTTTTATTATAATATTTTAAATTATATTGATAAATTTTATTTTTAAATATTTTTAAAATTATATTGATAATTTTGAAATTGAGAGTTGATTTTGTCTGTTTTCACTGGGTGTTGCATGATTGAATTTTGATGTCCTTAGTTGCTACAAACTTAATCCATGATATTCTTGGAGATTGAATTGGACTACTGCTTTGATGCAACCTCTGCTTTGGAGCAGTGAATTAGAGAGAGGGGATGATCAGCATGAACTTGTTGTTTGGTTTGTCATAGGAATTCTATGCTTGATTGAGCTGTTATATGATGGAAGAAAATTTCATATCAGAACTTGAGTAATGATTAAAGGTGGATGAAAATATATATAGCATTTTCAACACAATCCTCCTACTGGAATAAAGTATTTAGTTTGAGTGCCAAAATATCAAACTCTTATGTCCGTGGCAAAATAAGATGTATCCATCAATTTTTTGATGCTTAAGTTGGGAGGAAATATATATTGATCCCATCAGAAGCACTTTTTTAAGATTATCAATGGCTTAAGTTGGGCTGAATATAGAAGGGAATTTATCGCATATGGTTAAGCACTTCAATTCCACTTATAGCGACCCCAGCATGCCTCCCATATTTGATGCCTCTTCGTGAAACACGGATGCATGCTTAAACAACATATACTGTCTCCACCCATTCCTGAAGGACTTTCTTGACAATAGCTAGTTCTGGGAGCTTTTGGGAGATTGCCAAACTGGTTCTTAATGACAATTCTTCACGGCATAGTGAGGAAAAAGGAATGGTCCACTTCTTAGGTTCATTGTGGGAATTGGAAATTGTCCTGCAACTTACAGGAACTTGGTGCCATTAGATGCCACTTGCTCTTCGTTGGGGTAAGTTGATTTGTCGTTTTGCACTGCTGTTGAATTTGGTTAATTACCTCTTTACGGTGTTGGAATTAACGTTTGAGGTGATCCCTTGCTGGGCATTCCATTTATTTGTTATGTGGCATACATTCGAATACCATACGATTAATGAACATGTATGGGATTCAGAAAATCAGAGATGATTAATTTGTTCAGTTTTCGCAGGATATTTTTTTGACACTCTCTGAATTTAATGTTGTGTTGCTTGTAAAAGTTTATCTCGTGCGGAAGTTCTGAAATCAAATGGGAGTTCGAAGCCTCAAATTTGTGTGTTTTAATGCCGCCTCTAAGTTTCTGAAGTTCATTTTTGTTGCATCTTCCACTTGGCTGCTTATGAATTTATGAATGCATACGGATGTGGCATGGCTTTTAGGTAATAGTTTTCTTCACCCTTTATATATGGCTTAATTGGAAAAGAATGTTTCTCTAACAGTTAGCGTGGGATTAATGCTATGGTTGGGTATATAGTGAATTCAGGAATTGGAATGACCATTTTTGCTGAGTGAGAAATTCTTATGTTTGATTGATAGCAATTTGAATTAAGGAATATTCATATTTTCAGAATTATAAATTCTGCAGAAAGAGAAATTCTTTGTAAGTTATGAAATGACAAAATTACTCTCATTAGTTTTAACTTGTTTCCAAAGGAGAAAAAGGTAATTTAGCCTCTTAATTTATATTCTCATTTTATTCTTAAATGTATTCATATATATATATATATATATATATATATATCAAACGTTAGTTAAAGAAATTTTTATTATAATTTTTGATATACTAAGGGTCGGTTTGGAACTCAAAAAAAAAAAAAAAAGAGAGAAATTTTTAGCAATTTTTACCTTGTTTTGGCATTTGACAATACCTCAAAAATTGTTAAAAATTTTTGAAAATTTTTCTAACTTTTTTTACCAAACAACTAAAAGTTCCTAAAAATTATTGAAATTTTTTTTCAACTTTTTACTAAACAACTAAAAGTTATTAAAAATTCTTGAAATTTACTAAAAATTTCAAATTTTTATCAGATGTGTAAAAAATTGTCCACAACAACTTTTATCAAAAAATTATCAATAATTTTTAAAATTTTGCTTCCAAATAAGCCCAAAATATTAGAATCTCATCCCTTTTCTCGTACTCAAATCCGTTCACATTCGCAATCAAATATAGGTTCCGTTTGAAACACTTAAAAATGCTGAAAGTGGCTAAAAAACACTAAAAATTTCTAAAGTTATTCACTTTCTATGTTACTGTATAAATTACGAACCTACAATTTTGTCAAATTTTATAATTTTTTCCCTCCAAACACCACCATAGTCTAAGAATATCATCTAACCAAGGGTAGTTTGTTATTCTTGTATGTACAATAGAGATGGAAATGAATTGAATTATTCGTGAGTTACTCGAGCTCGGTTCGAAAAAGTTCAACACATGATTGAAACGAGCTTGAATCAAATTTGATTTGTGACTGGTTTAGTTTCAAGTTCGAGTTTGAGTCTAGAACAACCCAGCTCAAAGGCTCGCGAACAAGCTCAATAAAATAATATATATAATAATATTTTAATATTTGTTAATAATATTTTTATTATATTTTTATAATATTTTATTTATTATATTTTAAACTAAAACGACATTATTTTAGTTTAATCAAGTTATTCGTGAGTTGAACTCAAGCCTAAATTTTTTTTATCAAATCGAGCTTGAGCTAATATAAAAATTTAAATTGAGCTTGAACTCAGTTTGAAAATCTCGAGCCGAACTCGAATAAATTAAAACTCAGTTCGATTCTCCCCGTTTCCACCCCTAATGTACAATATTGGGCTTGGGTTGGTTTGGATTACCATTTTACACTTGAAGTAAACTAAGAATGATGAGGAGCAATCCAAACTAAACTAATATTGGCTCCATTTAGAGCTCTATAAACAATAACAAATCTCTATAATTTTTTATAAAATTCAAAATTTTTACACACTATATAAATTACAAGATTATAATTTTTACTAATTTAAACTAATTTTTTTTTTTCATTCCAAACACCCTCATTATCAGTTTTGGCTCGGTTCTCTCATGTTTTTGTACCACTTCAAATTTAAAATTATGATTATGCAGTGATACATGTGCGTTGATGTGAATTTAGGATAAGTGAAGCAAATTAGTAACAGTATAGACTAGTCTTATCTTGGGCATTGAAACTATGTTTTGGACGCTTTTTAAGAAGCTTAATGGGTCATCTAAGATATCTAAATTGAAGGATACAAGGCTTTATTTTGTGCACTGGGGCTAGGGTTATCCAGTGAGTTGGGTTGGCGGGTTGAATCGAATCGAATCCGTTATGTTTTTAAGCTCCATTGACCCATCCATTAAACCATTAAGCAAACAGATTAATTGGTTCGGGTAACTGTTACCCTTTAAACCATTAATTATTTTTATTATTTAAATTATAATTTTTAATATTAAAATATATAATATAAATATTTTTCCATAATTTAACTTAAAAATATTTTTTATGTTTTATATTTATTTTTTTTTTAATTTTAAAGGCTCAAACGGGTTGACGATTTAAAAGTCCATTTGAAAATGCTTAACTGGTTGGGTTGAATCTGGCCCATTATATGGCACATCGAACTCGCTCCCTATTAAAATAGCGGAAAATTGTATCCAAGTCATACTTGGTAATCTTTTAAAGTTATTAGTCACACTCAAAAAAAAGTATTGCTTTTAAGTCACATTAATGTGAAAAGTTTTGTATTTAAGTCATACTTTTGAGTGGGTCCCACGAATTTGATTTAAATATAATTTATAATATGACTTAAATGCCCTTTTTCTATAATTAACTGAGATGAAGTTGCCGAAAATTATGGAACCGAGAATCACGTTTTCCGTTTTTGTTTCATTCCTTATCAATTGTGTGAACATATAGTGAGATAAAAATCTGTTAAAGGAGTATATACGAAGGAATACACACGGATTATGCGAGTTTGTGCTGTGAGATTAACGTCGATCGAATAAATATATACAGATCTGGATTACGTATTTAAACACATGACTGCGGTACTGTTTTTTTAGGATGCATGCTCGTTCAAAAACAGTACCGCATTCAAAAACAGTATCGCATGACTCTATCATGCAAACATCACATGTAAACACAAAAATAGTTCACATATCAAACGAATAACCGACAGTATCGCATGTGTGACAGTACCACATGTCTGCGGTACTGTTTTTTTTAGGATGCATGCTCGTTCAAAAACAGTACCGCATGACTCTATCATGCAAACATCACATGTAAACACAAAAATAGTTCACATATCAAACGAATAACTGACAGTACCGCATGTGTGACAGTACCACATGTTTGCGGTACTGTTTTTTTTAGGATGCATGCTCGTTCAAAAACAGTACCGCATGACTCTATCATACAAACATCACATGTAAACACAAAAATAGTTCACATATCAAACGAATAACCGACAGTACCGCATGTGTGACAGTACCACATGTCTGCGGTACTGTTTTTTTTAGGATGCATGCTCATTCAAAAATAGTACCGCATGACTATATCATGCAAACATCACATGTAAACACAAAAATAGTTCACATATCAAACGAATAACCGACAGTACCGCATGTGTGACAGTACCACATGTCTGCGGTACTGTTTTTTTTAGGATGCATGCTCGTTCAAAAACAGTACCGCACGACTCTATCCTGCAAGCATCACATGTAAACATAAAAATAGTTCACATATCAAACGAATGACCGACAGTACCGCATGTGTGACAGTACCACATATCTGCGGTACTATTTTTTTTAGGATGCATGCTCGTTCAAAAACAGTACCGCATGACTCTATCATGCAAACATCACATGCAAACACAAAAATAGTTCACATATCAAACGAATGACTGACAGTACCGCATGTGTGACAGTACCACATGTCTGCGGTACTGTTTTTTTTAGGATGCATACTCGTTCAAAAACAGTACCGCACGACTCTATCATGCAAACATCACATGTAAACACAAAAATAGTTCACATATCAAACGAATAACCGACAGTACCGCATGTGTGACAGTATCACATGTCTGCGGTACTGTTTTTTTTAGGATGCATGCTCGTTCAAAAACAGTACCGCACGACTCTATCATGCAAACATCACATGTAAACACAAAAATAGTTCACATATCAAACGAATGACCGACAGTACCGCATGTGTGACAGTACTGCATGTGTGACAGTACCACATGTCTGCGGTACTGTTTTTTTTAGGATGCATGCTCGTTCAAAAACAGTACCGCACGATTCTATCCTGCAAACATCACATGTAAACACAAAAATAGTTCACATATCAAACGAATGACCGACAGTACCGCATGTGTAGCAGTACCACATGTATGCGGTACTGTTTTTTTTAGGATGCATGCTCGTTCAAAAACAGTACCGCACGACTCTATCCTGCAAACATCACATGTAAACACAAAAATAGTTCACATATTAAACGAATGACCGACAGTACCGCATGTGTGACAGTACCACATGTCTGCGGTACTGTTTTTTTTAGGATGTATGCTCGTTCAAAAACAGTACCGCATGACTCTATCATGCAAATATCACATGTAAGCACAAAAATAGTTCACATATCAAACGAATGACCGACAGTACCGCATGTGTGACAGTACCGCATGTCTGCGGTACTGTTTTTTTTAGGAAGCATGCTCGTTCAAAAACAGTACCGCACGACTCTATCCTGCAAACATCACATGTAAACACAAAAATTGTTCACATATCAAACGAATGACCGACAGTACCGCATGTGTGACAGTACCACATGTCTGCGGTACTGTTTTTTTTAGGATGCATGCTCGTTCAAAAACAGTACCGCATGACTCTATCATGCAAACATCACATGTAAGCACAAAAATAGTTCACATATCAAACGAATGACCGACAGTACCGCATGTGTGACAGTACCACATGTCTGCGGTACTGTTTTTTTTAGGATGCATGCTCGTTCAAAAACAGTACCGCACGACTCTATCATGCAAACATCACATGTAAACACAAAAATAGTTCACATATCAAACGAATAACCGACAATACCGCATGTGTGACAGTACCACATGTCTACGGTACTGTTTTTTTTAGGATGCATGCTCGTTCAAAAACAGTACCGCATGACTATATCATGCAAAGAATGGTGCTGTTTTAATGAGGTACTGTTTTATTATGCGGTACTGTTTTATTATGCGGTACTGTTTTATTATGTAGTACTGTTTTTTATGCTGTACTGTTTTTATGCGATAATGTTTTATTATGTGGTACTATTTTTTATGCGGTATTGTTTTATTATGTGGTACTGTTTTCCTAAATAGTTTTGATTTTGTTTCCAAAAATCAGTTTTGCTTGTTTTGTAAAGAAGATGGAAAGTCGCGGAATTAGGTTTTTCTCAAACAGTTTTGATTTTGTTTCCAAAAATCAGTTTTACTTGCTTTATAAAGAAGATGGAAAGTCACGGAAGTTATGAGTAAAGTGTGCACTATTTTCGGATAAAACTAGTAGTTTTGAAATGTAGTGAAAAACGCGTGATATCCTTTTTGGTCTTTTTGTTGCAAGTGTGACTTATTCACAAATAAGATTTTTGGGTATGACTTAAATCTTTATAAGTCCATAAATAGTGACCGGCCTCCAAAAACCCCTTAAAATAGCACCGCTCTTACCTACCCGTTGAAGAAATTGCACACCCTTAGAATTTAAAAATGCTTCCCAACCATCTTCTTTCAGCTTCTCTGCTTTCAACATAACATCTTTTTTGGTGTGTTAATAAAATGCCGTAGTATTTATGTGACCAAGAATGCTTCTCATCTTTCTACACAATGTGCCATTAAATTAGTGAGTCAAACTCTATCTCAAAAAGATGATGAATATTTACACGCAAAAAAAAAATAAAAATAAAAAAGAAAAAAGTAACTGATGAACAATTGTAATGCATTTTCTATTCTTGATAGTAAACCAAATTCCTTCCAAATATCTGGCTCCAAGATGAGCTATATATTCATATAGCAAAAAAGAACTCATGAATAATTATGATCAACTATCCACAAAACCAAGTAGACAATAAAAAACAACATAGAGATAGATTACGCGTACTACCTCTACATAGTTACATTGTACAAAGAAACACATAAATTATTTAGGAATGATTGATATGAAAAGAACTCCACTTCTAATATTCTAATGCTATGAAACCTTTTTTGAAGAGAATTAAAACTTTTGTTTCATCTCAAGCAGTTTCCTGAAATTAGTAACAAAAAATAAAAAAAAAAGAAAATAAAAAAGAGAACAAAACTATTATACGGACATTATTTTGTGATTAGAAAGAAAGAGAACTTTTTGAACATCTAACTTATTAATGATTACTGACAATTAAGTGTCAAAATGTTATTCAATTAATTATCATGTGTAAAAGTATAACTAACCAAACAACTCTCCCATAGTAAAGAGGCAAAACAAGCTTTGCAATATGATTTGAAAATTATGATTAGAAAATAAAAGCCAATAATAAATTCTAACTTAATATTTGAAATAAAAAATTAAAAAGTTAACAATGCCAACAGAAAAGAATAACAAAAGTAAGAAATTAGAAAATACATTACTTACCACTTTAAAGCCTCCTTCACAGTCTAGCTATATTTAAGACAATTGTGACATGTAGCCACTTTATTATACTCTCCAAGAAGTTGAAATGGGCAAATCTGTATTTATGTTTGAGCAGAATAGCACCAAAAATTGCCCAAAATCCATAGGCGAAGCTAAGCCCCATGCTAATGTGAAATCCCGGTGTGACAAATCTATCCTTCTCTTCTTCTTCATTCCCTTTGTCTTTTCTATGAGTGGTGACTGGAGGTTCAACAATTGTTCCCTCTTCTAGGCATTTCTTTGGAAGTGGAACTCCACAAAGTTGAGGGTTCCTGGAAAATGCATAGGCATTAAAGGTTTGCAATTGAGTGCTCAATGGAATTTTTCCGAACAAGCTGTTATTTGACAAGTTTAACACACTAAGAGAACTTAGTTGAGCAAGGCTTATAGGAATCTCACTAGAAATCTTATTTGAAGACAAGTCAAGAGCTTTCAACAATTTTATCTGACCAATCTCTTTAATGATTTGTCCTATAAAATTGTTCTTTGGCAAGTTCAAGGAAGCCAGCCTTGCAAGACTCGCGAGATTTGTTCAGGAATTTTGCCCAACAATTTATTGCAAGAAAGATCAACGATTTTCAGTAGTCTCAGTTTTTGTACAAACTTTCTCTTTTTCCCTTTCCATTACACCACAATCTCATACTTACAACCATATGAATCGTCATTGGTGAAAAGAATGGCTTCTTTAAATCTACCACTGGCCAATTCAGAAAAATTATTGAAGTATTGTGGTAGCTTTAGAGATAAATCATTGTCAGAGAGATCCAAAACCTGAAGATAGCTAATGTGACAGATCTCTCAAGGTATGCTTCCATATAATTTATTGGATCGTAGACTTAGAACAACTAAATTCAATAGATGTGTCCTCTCCATTTGGTATTTTTCCTATGAATCTGTTTCCGCTCAAGTCAATAACTTTCAAGTATAAGTTGTTCTTTAAAAACTTGGGCAATTCTCTAGAAAAATCATTATTTTTTAGCTTCAATGCTTCAAGCAAATAGAGAGAATTCATTGAGCTAGGAAGTTTACCAAATAAAGTATTGTTAGCCAAATTAATAAACCTTATTGATTCAAAAAGTTGCCAACAGTCTGGAAGTGTCCTAATAGTAGGTTACTTAAGAGGTCAATGTATCTTAACTGAAAGCCAGTAATTGCACATGTGGAAGAAATTGTCCCTGAAAAATTACTTCTAGAGAGATAAAAAATGTTACATTGAAAGGAACATACGGTATTTGGCCCGTAAAGCAATTAGAACTTAAATCTATAGATTCAGCTATTAGAGACTTGGAAGATAAACCTGGCACAAAGCTTTTTAGCTGCTTGGAAGAGAGATTTAAATTTTGTACACTATGTGTTGGGCAAAATAATACTTTGACGTACGGGTACCGAACAAGTACAGTTAAGGTGCCACGTGGCCCAATGCCGAGCATATTTGTGTGGTCACGTAGTCATTCACCGAGCACGTTAACGCGTGACACGTGACTTTCCGCCGAACAGTTGATTGAAGGCACGAGAGTTTCACGTGAATGTTATACACAGACACATGTCTTTCGGTTAATATTCCAAGGGATAACCTGATTCTCATATCTATGGATAACATGTTGCTATGTGGCTGTAGCCGAAGACCTCAGTAGCCAATTTGTTCGGCCCACTGATTGGCGGCTAGTAAATGTTATGCCTAGGACCCACAGCCTTAATGAGGGATCATAACCATAAATGCACCGTAGTTATGAGTGAACTAGGTATTTATCTCTGAGGGAGCAACTAGCTCAGTTCATTTTGTTATGAGTAGTTGACGGATGTGACAGGTAGACAGTTTGATCACGAAATTTCGGCTATATTGCCGTGTTTAACTACCAGAAGCATTGAATGAAAGGTATGGAGTATTTAATGAAAGATATGAGGCATTAAATGAGCGGTGAAAGGCATTTAAAGCAAGAAAGGAAAAGAGGTGCACGGAAGCCTGGATGCAGTCAAATCACATGTATTGTCTTATTTATTATTTACATTACTATAAATACGAGATTCCACTGGACAATGAAGGTAAGCTGACTAATGCCACGAAAGCTACTGCTCCCTTCTTCTCTAAAAAAGCTTTCCTCTTTGAGCTACTTGCTGACTTAAGCATCGGAGGGTTTTCCGGCCAGAGACCTCCACTCCGGCCGTAACCCTTCTTTTGTCTTTGTTCCGCAAGTCGTCGATTGCATTTTCAGTTGGCGTGATCAGCAGTTCCGACGGTAAACTTTGCTGCCGAACACTCTGTAAGAGATCCCAAAAGCAACTTGGAATAGTACTTGAAATTCCATTTCCAGATATATCAAGATCTACAATATTATCCTGATGTTGCAGCCACATTGGGAAATTTGGCCCCAGGTTGCAAGAGGACAGTCTCATAACAAGGGGTCTAGAAGGAGGAACCCAATCAGAGCTGTTCTAGAACTAGAGAGTAAAAAAGATAAGTCCAATTTTTGTAAACTGGAGAGGTTTGAGAAATGAGTTTCAGAGATTTTGCCTCCCAAAGAGTTTAAATTCGCACATAGAAATTGGAGCTTGGAAAGTTGTCCAATGCTTTTTGGTAAAGTCACAGTTAGTTAGTTGAAACCAATGTCCAACGTCTTCAAGCTTGAAAATCTTGTGAAATTAGGAAATTTTCCACTAAGTCCATCCCTCCAGAAAGTCTGATGCTGTAATGAGTGCTCTAAACCAGACAACTTCTGAAGAAGCTCCGGGAGCTATTCATGATAGAAAGTTTAGTGACAAATCTAATGATTATAAATGACTTAAACTGGTAAAGGAATTCGGAATGCTACCTTCAGGTTGATTTGTGACAAGACTGAGATTTAAAAGGGATATAATGTTCCCAAAAGTAGAAGAAATTGAGCTATTTAACCAAATTGTAACCAAAGTCAACGTCAATAACGCTGCTACTATGACTAAAGTTGAACAACTAACTGTATATTGAATTAAGCAAAAAATTGCTAAAAATATCAACCACAGCAATTGGAGAAAAAGAATTGGAAAGATCTACAGGAAAAATGACATCCAGAAGAATGCAACCTTTTAAGTACAAGTGTTTTTTAGCAGAGAAAGATTATTAATAGATTCAATCCAATTGATTGTTTTATTAAGATTTACATATAAAAGATCGAGATGCCTTAGTAAAGAAAGATGAGGAAGCCACTCAAGATCATTTTCGCCATTCAAAGCACCATTTTAACTAAGATAAAGATCTCGCAAGTTGGAAAGGTTCCCAAGCTAATGAGGAATTGGACCACTAAAATAATTAGAAGCAAGATTGCGATGTTGTAATCGGCTAAAGGAAGCATTAAAGAATTTCGCGATGTTGCCTTCAAAGTTATTTAGGCCTGGGTCTAAATACGTGAGATGTAGCAATTCATGTAATGAAGGATTATTAATCTCAACACTTAAGGGTTGACAAAGAAGATTATCCACTTGAAGGTCGAGCACAACTACTTGACCAGTGCGGTTCTTGCAACGGATTCCTCTCCATCTGCGGCAATGCATGTCCTTGTTATCTCAAGAAGATATAATGCCGTACTCATCCCTGAGACCTTTGAACTTGAGGAGAGTTTGTCTCTCCTTTCTAAGCACCTAATTTTTTCACTTCCAGTAGCTCCTCCTAAAGAAAGTCGGCAAAATTTCATTACTGGTATCTAGGCCTGGATGATTTGAAGGGTATACTTGTAAAGTTCTTACTCTATGAAGGTAGACTTTTTAATTATTAAAAACTAGTCAGATTATTTAGCTATTTTGTATTGTTGTGGAATATGAGCGTGTAATGCTAACATTTTGAAATGTTTAAAAGGTACAAGTGAAATGTATTAACCCTACTTCTATTAGGAAATGAATTACAATTACATGGCACAATAAATCAAAAAATCTTAAAATTTAATCCTGAATCTATCAAATCACATGAATAATACCAAATCTTTTTAATATCTTGTAATGCTATTTTGATTGTTGGAAGAAACCTTAGACAATAAGGTTTCATTCATTATATTATACAACTATGGTCGAAGGGTTTTTTTGGTTTAGATGAGTCATTTTTTTAACAAATTTATCGATAAAAAACGTTGGTATGGGTTATTAATTTCTTAAATTCATTTCATTTAATCCATCACAATCTAAAACAACCTTTTTTTTTTTATAAATAGAATATTGAAGTTATTCAGAACACACACTTTATTTTATTTTTTTCAAGGGTCAATACATCAGAGCAAACAAAAGAAAATTACAAACCAACATCAGACTCAGCCTTCACCAGCTGCTAGAGCTTTTCCGGAAAATGGAGAAGATCATTTCGGGTGGGGTAAATTCTGCCACTGGGAACAATTTGCAGCCAGCCAATGAGCTCCCCCATTTGATTGTCTCCTACGCCATGAGAAAGACCAGTTTCTTTCATTATTTCCTCCACATTTGGATGTCCTCCATGAAAACAATGATATCCCAGGGGACTGGCAGAGATTCATTACACTAAACATATTTTATATAGATATATAGTTTCATGCTATAAGAGACATATAGACTATCTAGGCAGATCTGGCATCAAAAACTTCACTTCCAATGCTATGAACTCGTTCCTGAAATTTGTAATCACAAAATAAAAGTGAGAACAACATTGTTATAAGAACATTAATTTTGCAAAAAAAAAAAAAAAAAAACAACAGAATTAATCAGAAAACTCCCATTGAAAAGCCAGATATCAAGCTCTGTAATATATGTGACTTGAATATTTTGATTAGAAAACAGAGCAAAGAATAATTGCTAGCATACATTTGAAAGATGAGATCAATTACTTACAATTAAGAAAAATAGAAGTCAAAAATTGGAAAATATATATATATATATATATATATATATATATATGTATATATTACTTACCAATTATATAGTTAAGAAGCCTCCTTTGCTGTCTAGATGTACTTAATTACAAATAAATTTCGAAGATTCCAATTAAGATGATCATATTTTATTAGTTACAGGTGTAGGCTAGCTAACGATAGAAGTAACCAGACAACTCCCACAGACAAAACAGTAAATCATTTGACTATTGTGATTGGAAAATATATAAAAGACAAGAATAAAAATATAGCTTACGATTTGAAAGAAGAGATTAATCGTGTGAAACATTGTTTACGATAAAGAACAGTAAAAGTAAATTAAAAATTAAAAAATATACAACTCACCAATTATATATATATATATAGAAGTCTAAAGATGGCTCCTTCTCAGTGTAGATGTTTTTATGGCAATTGGCCCATAGAACCAATCTACTATATTCTCCAAAAATTTGAAAGTAGCTCCTCTCTGATGACAACTAAACAAAATAATACCCAAAATTGCCCAAAATCCAACGGAGAAGCCCAGCCCTGTGCTAATATAAAATCCCTTGGTGATAAACCTATCCTCATCTTCCTGAATCCCTTTGTCAAGCGCAGTGACTCGAGGTTCGACAAGTGCTTCCTCTCCTGGGCACTTGTTTGGAAGTGGAAGTCCACAAAGTTGAGGATTCCCAAAAAATACAGTAGGATCAAAGCTTTGCAATTGAGTGCTCAGTGGAATTTTTCCCGAAAGGTTGTTGTTTGAAAAGTCTAACATTTCAAGGAAATTCAACTGAATGAGACTTGTAGGAATCTCACCAGAGAGTCCATTTGCAGACAAATCAAGAACTTCCAACATTTTCATCTCACCGATCTCTTTGATGATTTTTCCTGTCAAACAGTTTCTTGATAGGTTCAAGGAAATCAACCCAGTAAGACTTGCAAATTGTTCAGGAATATTTCCAGACAATTTATTGCTAGAAAGATCGATGATTTTTAGTAGTATCAGGTTTTTTGCATATTCTCTCAATTGCCCTTTCCATTGCACAAATGCAATTCCCTCATAGATAGTTTCAATAATTGTACCATCGAATATTCTAGTATAAGACAAATCAGGGGTGGTTTTTTCAAAACCTTCACTTTGGATCAAAGCAGAAAAATTGTTAAAACATTTTGGTAGCTTTCCAGACAAATCATTCTGAGAAAAGTCCAAAACTCGAACATGATTAAGGTGACAGATCTCAGAAGGTATGCTTCCATGGAATTTATTCGATGGTAGAGCAAGGACAGCTAACTTGGTGAGATACATTCCTATCCATGCTGGTATTTTTCCCGTTAATTTGTTTTCTCCCAAGTCTAGAATTCTCAACTTTGTGCAGTTCTTTAACATCTTAGGCAATTCCCCAAAAAAATTATTATTGTGCAACTGCAACACCTGAAGATTATAAAGGGAGCTCAATGAGCTAGGAAGTTTGCCTGACAAATTATTGTTGGACAAACGAATGATGCTCAATTCTTCAAAAAATTGCCAACAATTTGGAAGCCCACCTGATAGTTGGTTATTTGAGAGGTCAAGGTAGTACAATGGAAAGACAGTAATCGCACATAAAAAAGACATTGATCCTGAAAACTTGTTATTGGAGAGGGTCAAAATAGTTATATTGGGAGGAAGAGGGGGTATTTGACCCATAAAGCAATTAGAACTTAAATCTATTTCCCAAGCATGTGGAAACTTGGAAGATAAATCAGGACAGAAAGCTTTCATTTGATTGTGAGAGAGATTTAAATAACTTAAACCTGGTGAAAGGTTCCAAAACCAACTAGGTATCATATCTGAAATTTCAGCTTCAGATATATCAAGCTCGGTAAAATTATTTTGATGTTCTAGCCACTTTGGGAAATGTGGCCCCAACTTGCAAGACTTGAGTCTGATACGATCAAGTTGGAAAGGTGGAACCCAATTTGCGCTGAAGCTCAAGATGAGTTTGTTAGAAGACAAGTCCAATACCCGCAAAGCTGTGAGATTTGAGAAATGGGTTTCAGAGATTATCCCTTCCAAAGAATTATAAGAAGCATCTAGAATTTGGAGCTTGGAATGACAATTAATGCCTTCTGGGAGAGTTGATAAATTGTTCCAAGACAAATCTAATGATTGTAAATGACTTAAATTGGAAAAGGAGTTTGGAATGCTACCTACAAGTTGATTTATTGCAAGACTGAGTTTTGCCAGGGATGTCATGCTCCCAAAAGCATTAGGAATCAAGCCATTTAACTGGTTAAAACTAAGGTCAACATCAATAAGGCTGTTGCTACGACTCAAGTTGAACAACCAACTGTATATTGAATTAGACAATAGATTGTAAAATAGATCAACCACAGCAATTGAAGAAGAAGAATTGGAAAGATCCATGGGAGGAATGACATCCGGAAGATTGCAATCATATAAGTGCAAATTTTTTAACAGAGGAAGATTACTGACAGATTCAACCCAATTGATTGCTTTACTAAGATTTACCCACGAAAGATCAAGATGCCTTAGTAAAGAAAGATGAGAAAGCCACTCAAGATCATTTTTGCCATTCAGAGCACTATTGGAACCAAGATCAAGATATCGTAAGTTGGAAAGGTTCCCAAGCTGATGAGGAATTAGACCACTAAAACAATTGAAAGAAAGATTGAGATGTTGTAACCTGCTAAAGGAAGCAATGAACTCTGGGATGTTGCCTTCAAGATCATTCCTAGCAAGGTCTAAATACTTCAAATGCTGCAATTCAAGCAATGAAGGACTATTAATCCTACCCATCAAAGGTTGACAAGAAGGAATAATATCCTCATCCCAATGAAGGTCGAGAACAGTGACATGACCAGTGTTGTTGCTGCAGTGGATTCCGCTCCAATTGCAACAATTCATGTCCTTGCTGTCCCAGGAAGATAGACAACCAGAAGCATCCATTAGACCTTCTTTGAACTTAAGGAGAGCTTGTCTCTCCCTTTCCAAGCACCTAATTTTTTCACTTCCATTAGCTCCTCCTCCTGAGGAAAGTCGGCCAAGAGTTGATTTGTTATGTAGTAGTAAAAGCATAAAAACAAGAAACAGGCTGAGAAGTGGAATAGATTTTTTTCCCATGATGATCAACTCAAATGCCCACAATTAGTTAGTATCAAGATGAATTAGTATCCCAAACACCAGCCCAATTAAGTATATATTACACGCTCCTAACGAATTTTCCAGTTTGAAGAGAAGACCTGGGAAGACTTGGGGTCAATTAAAACTTGGATTTTCAAAAATTAATCGATGTGTTTGAGACCCCAAGACTTGAATTTTCAAAAATTAAATGATGTGTTTGACCGTAGAAAATAAAAAGATAAAGGAAATAAAAATAATTATATATATGGAAAATTTTGAAAAAAAAAATTAAACTTTTAATAAAATTATTCTATTTTCTTGAGCCCATTTTGTTTTGGAGTGAGGATTTTCTCTTCCTTTTTTATTTATTTTTTGTCGTAATCAAATACAAGAAAATTTTAAGTTTAAATCACATATCCGATGATTTTCTTTCCATAAATGCATGAACCAAATCAAATACAGTATTATAAATAAGTGAGTAATGAATGGGATTAGCAACTTTTATCAGGCCCAACTTGAATGTGTTAAAAATAATTACTTAACCATATCTTTATTAAGATGAATTATTTACTTCTCATGCAATATGTACTTATGCAGGGAAGTATGTAAATTAAAAAGTATTGCGAAACTTTTGTTTATTTTGCCGATGTCTAGTAAAAAATACAAATAATAATTTTATTAATTAAAATTAACCAAAGAGTCTTGTAAACTTACAAAGTTTAAATAAAAAAAATCATAAGACAATATAACCAAAATTAGGGAATAAAATAATGTAAAATATGGAAACAAAATAACTATTAATTCTAAAATATTTCTAACTTCAGTGCTAAACCAAATAAAATATTTTGAAAAAAATATAAGCAAAATATTTTAAAACTAATTTTAAATAAAATAAAATTGATAATTAAATACGATTATTTAATTATTTAATGAGTATCCAAAACTAAATAAAAAAACTTCCTTAATGAAATATTATTACAATTTTCAGCATGCATCATATGCCATTCTTCCAATATTTATTCAACACAGAATGATACAACCTCACACTTGTTCACTATATTTAAGTTTTCTTGATAGAGCACATATATTCTGTGCCATTAAAATATCAGGTAATTTTTCATTTATTATACAAAATGAAAGGTAAAGATATCACGGGTCATCTACCATCAATAAAGCAAGTAAAGCCCGGCTAGAACGCAAGTTGCGCAACCTAGCTAGCTAGCTTCTTTCATTATCACTCCTACGTTCAATCCAAACTTCATATGAAAATTAAGCTATAGACAATTTTTCAAAAAAAAAAAAAAAAAAAAGGAAAGCAAAGAGAAACTACTTCTCGTATTTTAATGGAAAACAGAAAAAATAAATAAATGAAATTTACAAAATTAAAATAATTAAATTAAATGACTTAATTGATGAATATCTATTATATTTTTGGATCCATTCAAATAATATATATATATGGTACTTTATATTTTTTTTCTCATTGTTACTATTTTTTCTTTTACTTTTCTTTTCCCTTTTCTTACTCTTCTTTTCCCTTTTCTTACTCTAACGCATAAGAAATAAGTCTTACACGACATTATCTGCATTCTTGTTGGAAAATAGTTCTATAAAAGTCATCTCTTAAACAAGAAGTGATTTCAACATTTTTAAATTTTTTGTTTTTTTTTTTTTTTGTAAGCTTTTATATTTTAGTTTGGGTTAAAAAAAAAAAAAAAAAACACAACAACAGAAAAGTAGTCTAATATAAGTTTTAGGTCAGTCTCAGCCGGTAATGTCCCACTTCTCCTTCTTTAAGATCTCTAGAAGTATGCTTTCATAGAACTAGTTTATTTACTAGATCGTGAATTATAAGTGTCATTTGGTTACGTTGTCATTTTTTTAATTTATATTTATATGTCTGTGTTTTCTGTTGTTGTTTTTTTTTCTAAAATAAAAACTAAAGCTGCATTTAGAAATATAATTTTGTTTATAGTTGTTAATTTTTTATTTTCATAAAAAATTTATTTTATTAGTTTTTTAAAAAATTAATTGAATTTAATAAAATATATTTATATTAATTTAATTCAATTAATTAGATTAATTAAATTATTTATTAAAAAAATTAATTCAATAAATATACAATATATTAAATTATAATTTAATTATAATATTTATTAAAAATAATTGGATAAAATATATTTCATAACAACCTATATAATTTAATTATGATATTTATTAAAAATAATTGAATAAAATATATTTCATATTAATTAAATTAATTATGATACTTATTAAAAAATAATTTAATAAAAATATTTAACTTAAGTTAAATTAATTATTAAATTTAAGTTAAATTAACTAATTAATCTTATTATTTCACAAAAACAATCTAATAAAATATAATATAATTTTATTATTTATTAAAAATAAAATAATTTTTTAATAGATTTTTTTCCCATGATGATCAACTCCAATGCCCGCAACTAGTTAGGATCAAGATGTGATAGTATCCAAAGCACTTGCCCAATGAAGTGGATTATTCCCTGTCTGTGTCACTTATTTTATTGCATGCACCACAAATTTTCCAGATTTTTAATAGGGGAAGACTTGGCGTCAACCAAGACTTTGATTTTTCAAAAATTTTGATTAATGTGCGTTTGGTCTAGAGAATGAAAAGGTGAGGGAAAAAATTATGGAAATTTTCTAAAAGAATAATTTTTTAGTAAAAATATATACTCCATTTTTCATGAGTGAGGATTTTTTTCTTTTTTTTATTTATTTATTTTCCACAACAACCAAATAAAAGAAAAATATAATTAACTTTAAATCACGTCTCCCTGATGCTTTCTTTATGGATCCATGAACCAAATACAGGAGGTGTTTGGAGTGATAAAAAATAAGAAAAAATGTGATTTGGGTTAATTTTGGCGCAATAACCAAACCGTTCTAACAAATTCAAAAAATAACACTCATTTTTTCAAAATTCAAAATCGTGAGAACGATTTTCTAAATTCATTCCCACAGATTCAAAAAAATTTGTAAAAAATACTAACAATGGTACTCGTTTGAAAACTTTCAACTAGAAGAATATGATTGTAAAAAAAAAAAAATTTACACATTCAGTTAACCTCTTTTCAAATTTCTGATTTTTTTAAGTGAAATTAGTAAATGTGAGAATGTGTAAATTAGTAATGGTGAGAAACAAAATAGAGATTGTTGGAGATTGTTTTTGTTTTTTTGGAACTCCAAACGGTACAGTGTTACAAATAAATGAAGAATAACTTGTCTATCAATTAAGTATGAAGCCCAACTTGGATGCGTTGAAAAAATTGCATAATCATATCTTTATTACGCAAAATGAGAGGCAAATACTTCACTGGTCATCCGCATCAATAAAACAATCAGGGCAGGCTTAATGTCTAGATAAGTTAAAGGCAATTGTCTGGAGGTCTTAATTTAAAAAAATAAATTAATAGATAATATATATTTAAATTATATTTGAATCAATAATTTGTCAAAGGAAAAAAAAGATACAAATCATTTCTCATATTTGATTGTAATGAAAAATGGAATAAAAACGCATGAAATTTAAAAACTTAGAAATAATTAAATAAAAATAATTAATTGATGAATTTTTTTATTTTATTATATTTTATCCATTCAAATATGAATATATAATTGGGATTTTACATTTCCATCCCATTTTTCCTACTTCCTTTTCTTTTACATGTTAATTCCTTTTTTTTTTCTTTTTTTCTTTTTTTGCCGTTCTTTCACTCCAAATACACCATTTAGGCTAGCTTTAGAAAGGGAAATGAAAAGTGAAGGAAAATGGTAAAAATGTAAAATGAAATAAAAAAGTTGAATATATTTCATATTTTATTGAGTTAGAAAAATAAAATAATAAATAGACATTTATAAATAAAATCTAATTTTTACTTAGTTAGGTGCACAAAAATTGCATAAATTTTAGATTTTATTTTTCCCTTCATTTTTTCTTTCTCTCCACAAATTTATGTTCCAAACATTGTAATAACCTGAATTTTTTTTCTTAATTAAATTGCTTAAGTGTGGTGGTGATACTTGTTATAATAAAAATCTTGAAAATTGAGGATTTGAAAATTTTTAGAATTGGTTGGAAAGATTTTCGGATTTAATTTCACCCTATGTAGGAGTTTAATGTAGAATTTCTAAATTTTTATCCAAACACTTCCTAGCCCAATTACTTATTTGGTTCAAACCAAGCCCATTAACCCATGGGTCAACCATTTTCTTTGACTTACCTCAACTCACTTCAACTCACTTTATCACTCAATGAGTTGACTCATGAATAGTTGCTCTAAATTATTTTCCGACAACTTTATTTTCCATCTTCCATACACTCTCACCATCTTTCAAAATTAGGTGGCTAATTAGTCAAAAAGAAGACCCTACATTGATGACTTTAAAGCATTCTTCCAAATTACTTACCTAGCATGATTTAAACACTTAAAGCATCTTTTAAATAATTTTGTTTAATTTGTCAAAAAGTTAGCATGATTCCCAAATCATGCCACTTCCATACATCTTTCCCAATGCTTTTTTTAAATGATATGGTTAGATAGTCAAAAAGTAAGCATGATTCTTGGATCATGCTACCAATTGTATAGGCATGATCTTACCTTAGTTGATTTTTTCTCCACTAATAATTTTCTCTACACTCCCTATAAATTGTGTGTCTTCAAAGAGAAGAAAATAAGAGAGAAATAATAATAAATTATTAATTAGTGAGGCTGAAGATTTGGTGTTGCTTGAAGGAAGAAGAAAGGCTTGGAATTTTCCAATTTGGGTGGTGTTCAAAGCTAACTCATTTTTCCTTCTCAGACTTGGTCATTAATATCTTCATTGAGGTAGGATGATGAATCTCCTAAAATATATTTGATGCATTTTCTGGTTTGAAGTATGAAACTTGATTGTGATAAAAATAAATACCCGTATATTGGGGGTAGGGAAGCCAAAATTTTGACTGATGTAACTCAGTATGCTGACAGCTCTCTATTTGTAACTTCTTATGTGCTTCTGATCTCTAAAATGGTGGAATTAGGCTTCGGCAAAAACATGAAAGTTGTAGCCCTTTCAGTTTTCTTTTCAACCCAAAAAGAATTGCATCAATCCGATTTGTGAGTCAAAAGTTATGCCCAAAATACTGAGCACGTGTAAAACTGTATTTTCTGAACAAACTGAACTCAAAGCTGTTTTTGTACCTTTAGACCTTAGAATTTTGAAAAATGTAAAACATGAAAGTTGTAGGTCTTGAAGTCTAGTTTCTACAGATATAAAGTTTATAGATATTGGAGTCCTGCTCTATTTTATATGAATTTTCTTTCAAGCTGCTATTCTGCTTAGCTTTAATTGATGCTTGTTTGGATTTGTTTAGAATATTATGTTTAAAGATTTATTTAAATTTCCAATTTCCTTCTGTTAGTTATTGTCATGTTAATAATTTCTATTGATATGAAATTATTTTAAACTAGATATTATGTATTATTTGACACTCTAATATTGATGATAATTGACTTAGATAATCAGTTTCATCATGGATAGTTAGATGACTTATTCAAACTAAAATGCTAGTATTTGATAAAATGCCCAAAAGAAACAATGGACTTGTTCTTTTCTCATTTGGTCTTTCTTAAATGAATTTGATTTATTTTTAGGCTTGTTTTGTCAACCTAGCAAGTTATATAACTATATTTTTATGATTAAGTGAATTTAATGAAACTCATTTAATACCTTCCTAAACATTGAAATAATTCTGTGGATATTTGTGGATATCTTGAAGCCAAAAACCTATGATAAGGGTTTGATTATAAATAAGATGATGATTGGAAATTTATTTAGATTATTTTGAATAAAATAAAACTTATCAATTTTGTTAAAAATTAAATATAAGCCAAAGAGCTATTTATTTTCTTTATATTCCATAAAATAATAAAATAAAAGGTAAAAGAAGCAAAAATCAAGATTTGCAGCCAATGAGGTTCGAACTTGCGACTTTAATTCGCAATTAGGGTCGCCCACCCACTAAGCTACCAACCTCAACCTAATTAATATACCATTAGAAATAATTTTATTCTTATCAAATTTGGTACGGTAAACTTGTCAATACAATTAACTAAAATACTAATTCGTATTCTAAAATTTTTTTCTTGCTACTTGTTAATTTACATGTAGTACCTACCTTTGCAATAATGATATTGGTGACTATGTTAAATCTTTGATTTATTGAGAATTACTATTAAATTATGGATTTAGATAAAGTGCTTAAAAATATACTGCATGTGACTGAATAATCCCACTTTTGATTCATTGCCCGGGAACATTGCCAGTTGTTATTCAAAATGTCTGATTTTCATACAAGGTACCTTGGGAATGTAAAAGGGTGAGAAGAAATTAAGGCACTCAGTGCTAAAGTTATTTTTGGCAATGGGGTGATGGGTGGGTAGAAATGGCCTTTTAGATGAAGATGGGAACATGCATTTTATTTGGGAGATGCTCCCTTCTGACCTGGCCAGTCAGGTAGCCAGTCGCGACGGCTAGGTTTTTGGTAGGTGACACTGTCGGTATGCATTGGATGCTAAGCCCGTAAAGTCACTGGTTCTTAAGGCTGGGGGTAGAGGAGGATAGGAGTATGATTATCTTAGGAGGATTTAGATTAAACTCCTTTACAAAATTTTATTGTGACTAGCAACCTCTCTTGTTATGTATGAATGACGTGTTGGAATTATTTAATTATATTTAATTCCTCTCGATTAATATTTTATAAAAATATATATATATATATGTATGAAACCTGTATCGCTACGGGGTTTAATTCCGAGACCTTGAAGATCTAAATCTGAGATCCCTACCACTGCGACACAGACTTCATTGTGGTATACACATCAGTATTTAACTATTTTACATGTAAGTAAAATAGTAGTTACGGTGACGGTTTCATCGAACCGTTGTAAGTATAATTTACATTATTCAGTTGAGATCTATTGAATTAATTGTTGCATAAATAGTATGCCACCTAAACACATTCACTTAATACAGTGTAGTATTACAACCACTGCATATAGGCACCTAGGAGATTCTGATTACTGGGCTTTAGTAGCTCACCCCTTGTGGGAATATTTTTTTCAAGATATTAAGCACAGGAATACAGAAGATGAGCTGGAAAGAGATTAATTTCTCTTAAATATTCTATCAGAAGAGTTATCTATTTTTTTCTTCTTTCCTGCACAGAGCTGGAGGACTTTATTTTTGGTCTGTAATAATTGTTGGATGATTGTAATTATTAAGCATAGACCTAATTTACTTTTATTTGGTATGTAATGTTAATCGCGTGGTTGGGACACTTAGATGTCTCTGTAATATTTTTCTCTATCTTTATTTTGTGCCCTGTAGTTGAAATCCCATCAAATGGTTCAATCCAATGACTTATAAATATTGTTTGGGATAATCATAGGATTTTGACTATCTTAAATTTTTCTTACGGGTCAACCCCAATTTGGAGGAAAACTCTGGGGTGTGACAGCGTGTTATTATCATCTTTTTTTTATACCTAACAAATAAATTCCAAGTCACCCCTGGGCATTCGGTTATGAAAATCCGGGGCGTGACAAACATAGCATTATTTATTTTAATTTTATCATCTCTCATTATAATCTAATTTTAATACTTATCTTATAATTTTAATATTTATCTTAGTCCATAAAAATAATAACTTCTACCAACCTATAATATTAAATTTTAAAAAAAGTAATTGTGATGGACTCTATTTTTTTATTTTCATCAATTATATGATATTCTCTCTAGGGATGGGCATCTCAGCTGACCCGTTCAAATCCAATCCGTTATCCGATCTAAATGAATGTGAAATTTGGAATTTTTTTTTTTTTTTAGCGATTGGATCGGATTTGAATTTGATTTTTTAAAAAAATTTAGATATTGGATCGGATATAGGAATGGCATTGCCTTCACCCAATCTGTCCCAAATCCGATATCTAGTCCGAATCTGCCCCAATTTGCCCCGATTTGTCTTGAAAAATATTTGAATAACCCCAAGTCATTTGAAACCATGATGACAACATCGTCACTATACTATGGCAAATAATATTCACATTCATAATACTCTAGACTTATTGAACTTCACTATTATTATCATTAAAATAAATTTTGATAAATAAATTTAAAACAAAAATTACCATCGTTTTGTATTAATTAGGGTGCGTTAGAAATTATAAATTTAATTTTTTTTCATACTTTTGTGCAAATTGAAGTTTTAAAAGTTCAATTTATTTCTTTCATACGCAAAAATAAAGAAAACTTAAAGATGTAAATTTAAAATTTTATAAGGTATATCATTTGGGACACTACAAAATTATATAAATTCCTTTAAAATTTAAATTTTTACTTACTGCACGAATTATGAAATTATAATTTTTATAAATTTATATTAATTTATACAATTTCAAACCCCATTATGATTTGTAAACTCAATTGTTTTCAGAAAAATATCTAAATACAAATTTTAAAAAATAATTAAAATATTTTATTTGCTATTTTATTTTTATTTTTCTTATTTTTAGTACAAAAAATTACTTTTTTATTAAGTGATTTCTTTCTTGAACTTTGAATAGTTTATTGTTTTTTCTCGTATTTTTAACATTTTCAGCTAAAATATTTTTTTAAACTTTTCAATATTGATATTCAAAAGAGTTCTCTAGAAAATAGATTTTTCAAGTAGTTTAACTAAAATGTTTCATGAAACATTCAATATTTTTTTTATAGTGAAAATTATTTTTTTTTAAATATATACAGAAGGCAACTTATTAATTTTTTTTCTTAGATAGTTTGATAAGTACAGATAATTACATTTTAAATTTTTTGAAAAAATTTACTTATGCAGATGAGTTATCTTATTATGATAAAAATTTATAGTTCTATGTTATTCTAAAAAATTATTTGTTATTATAAAAAAATTAAAAATTTTTTGTAGTTTTATTTTTTTCTATATGTGAATGGTGAGGAAAAAAAATCAGTTATTCTATTTTGAAATTAGGTTGATGTAAAACGTTAATAGGGACAAAAAAGAATTAGAAATTTAAATTTATAACTTTTAATTTTTTGTTTGTACGTATTATATAAGAAAAAAATTAAAAAGCTAAAAAAATTTTATTTTTATTTATATTTTTGGCAATCATAAAAAAATAAATTTAAATTTATTTGATTAAGATATAAAATAAATTAAAATTTATTTACGAACTTTTGTCATGTTTTTTAACATTTCGATTTTTTATTTATTTTTTACAATTCTTTTAAAATTTACCAACTCATATTTTTTCTTATATTTTAATCATTACAGTATTTTTAAATATATTATTAGATTATTGAAATGTATTACATTATTTACAAAATATGTTATTATGTATTATTTTGATTTTGGAGATGAATTATTTGGTAGTAATAGGTTACACACAACTTAAGGGCAGATTCGGAGGTGAACGAATGGTTTGGAGTTTTGGATATCCGTGAATATATCCGTTCTTTTTTTGGAATGGGGATGAAGGTTCAAAAAAATATCTGTTTAGAGTTTGGGGCAAATTTGGAAGTAAGCAGAGGATTTAGAGTTTGGATTTAAATATAGATAATGCCATATCTGCCTCCGATCTGTCTCGTTACCATCCCTAATTCTCTCTTTTTTAAACTAAATTTTTAAAAAAAGTAATTGTGATGTACTCTATTTTTTTTTTTTTTTCATCAATTATACGATATTCTCTCTCTTTTTTAACTAATAGTACCTATTAGCTCTAAATTAATACTATAACATTTGTTGTCCTATCAATTTCAAACTAGCTTTAAAAGAGCCTCTTGCATCTAATAAAAAAGTTAGGATATATTTGGTATGTTAGTTTTGGACCAATTTTCAGTACAAAGTACATTTAGTCACTCAAATTTTTTAAACTTGTTTTTTGAAAAAAAAAAAAACTGAATGAAATTTGAAATACAAAATGGCTAAAAGATATTTTGGACATTTTTGACTCAAAACAGAAAGAATTTTAAAATATAAAAAAATAAAGAATGTCAAACTAAATTCGTTTTAATTAACTAGAATTCGTGCATCTCCCATATAGAAGCAAGGAGACATAATTAAAATGGTATTAATAAAGTTTAATAAATAAATAAATTTATAAAAAAGAAAAGCAATCTACAATTTAAATACCTTTTAAATTGGAGCAACTAAATAAAAGAAAAATATAATTTTAAATCACTATCTCCCGTGATGCTTTCTCTATGAATCCATGAACCAAATAGAGTGTTACAAATAAATGAAGAATAACTTGCCCATCAATTAAGTATGAAGCCCAAATTGGACGTGTTGAAAAAATTGCATAATCATATTTTCATTGCACAAAATGAAAGGTGTAAGGTTTTTTAGTGGTAAATTCATACAAAAACTTAAATTAAATGTGGCAAATTTGAATGTTTCCTAAATTGAAGAAAGATGAAGATTTGCATATTTCCTAAATTGAAGATTTTTCAAAATGGGTAAGTTTTCAAAAGATCATAACCGCAATATTGTAATCCAAGTCCAATTAGGAGTAAAGAAGAAGACTGCACAGATTAGGAAACACATGCGCAAAAATCCAGTGTACCTCGCAGGCAACACGCAAGGAGCGCGCAGCTGTGCCACATGGCGCTAAGAGCCCACAAGATGTACGCAGGTTCGACCTTTTGACAGTAGACCCCGTAGGGAGCACGCAGGAAAACTAATGGTTCGAATTATACAAGATTTTGTTTCCGTTTAGGAAATCTGCTTGTATATTTGAGTCCTAATTAGAATAGGATTTTGCTTATTTATTTGAGTCCTAATTAGAATAGGATTTTGCTTGGAATAGGATGGATAAGTCTATATATGCACCCAAGCTTAATGTACAAAGTGAAACAAAAGGGGGCATATTATAGAGTCTTGTGAGAGAGAGAATTTTTTCTTGTGAGCTTATAGCTCTTTCTCTTATTTCCATTATTCTTGGTTAAGTCTGTTCACTTTCTAAGGAGTTAGAAAGTTTGTTTCCACTTGGTCTAGGTGTGTCGAGGAGGATTCGAGCAAGTGCTTGAAAAAAGTCGTGCGAGGAGTCGTAGAGATTTCGAGTGGGTACTTGTAAGCTAATTATATAGTGAAAGTTTGGGTGGTCTCCGAAATCGGATCTGGAGTTTTACCTTTACTTGTTGGTAAAAGGTTTCTTCGTTACCAATCTTGCGTTCATTATTTTTGTGATTGGTTGATTGATTTGGGTGATTCAAAAATTTTCAAAAGGCAAATACATCGCTGGTGATCTACATCAATAAAACAATTAGTGTGGGCTTAATGTTTAAATAAGTTAAAGGCAATTGCCTAAGGTTTTAATTTAAATAAATAAATGTTTAGCCTATATTTGAATCAATGATTCGTTAAAGAAAAAAAAAGGGTAGGGATGTGAATCCTTGTTAAATCAATACTTTGAAGCAGTGAGTGGAAGCACAAACAAAAACCCGCATTACAAGTAAGTCCACAAATTGGGAAATGATAAAATATTCATCATTTTATTTATTTATTTATTTAAAATTGTAGAAGACCATTACTACTAAAATTTGTGGCTGTGAAATAAGTCCCACGAACAATAACTTGATAATGTTTTTTTTTTTTTTTTTTTCTTGAAACTTAATAATAACTTGACAATTGATTGGGCTTGCACTTGCTATTTCCCAAACCTGAAATGAAATAAATGACTTTACCTTTAATTAGATGAGTTCAAAATATGCTAACAGATATCTATAGCATTATTGATCTCGTTGGTATCGCATGTCACAGTCTCGTTATTGATCTTATGATTTTACCAAGACATGCTGATGCTTTTTTGACAATGTGAAGGAAAAGAAAATATGTGGATTTTTTCTGTAGTGGAAGAACAAAACATTTGTTTTATACTTCGTGAGAAAATGTAGAACAAAACATTTGTTTTATACTTCGTGAGAAAATGTAGATCATCTTGGTGACGTTTTGTGGTCTCTTTTGTTTGTTGCCTCCTTTTTTATTTGATAATATCATGGTTAGGCTTTTTGCCTAGTTTTGCTTATTTGGACTTGGTATTTGGTATTATCTTGGTTACACTATTTTTCTGATTCTTATAATCAAGTTATTGGAAGTGACAATGTAGTGTTGACTACTTTCAGTTTCATTGCGCAGTTTTAGAAATAATTTTCAAGAACTTATCAAACTAGGGAGCAATTAGTAATACTGTCATTTTTCTGTTTTTCTTTATCTGTTTATATTTTTTATTTTTTATTGTCATTTTTTTTAAATGAAAACTAAAATTATGTTTGGAAATGCAATTTCATTTATAATTATTAAATTCCATTTTCATAAAATATTTAATTTTGTTACTTTTTAAAAAAAATAATTGAATTTAATAAAATTTATATTTCATTTTAATCAAATTAATTATATTAATTAAATTAAATTAATCTACTAAATTGTTTATTAAAAATAATTTAATGCAATAAATATAAAATATGGTAAATTATAATTTAATTATATTATTTGTTAAAAGAAATTGAATAAAATATAATTAATATATCATTTATTTCAGTTAATGTAAAATATATTAATTATAATTTAATTATATTATTTATTAAAAACAATTGAATAAAATATATTTTTAATAGTTTAAATAACTTAATCATGATATTTACTAAAAGTAGTTTTTAATAAAATATATTTCATATTAAATAAACAAATTAAAATAAGTTAATTATTAAGTTAAATTAAATTTATTATTAAAAATAAATTGATAAAATATATTTCATAGTAATTAAACTAATTTAATTAAATTAATATTATGTATTAAAAATAATTTAATAAAATATATTTCATACTAATTATATTAATTATTAAATTATATTATATTAATTTTTATTATTTATTCAAAATAATTCAATAAAATATATTTTATAATGATTAAATTAATTAATTTAATTATTTATAATTATTAATTATTTATTTATTTACTTTAATTCAATTTAACTTAACTAAAATTAATTTAATATAATTAATTTAATTTAATTATTTATTTAAAATAAATTAATATATTACATATTAATTTAGATAATTAATTTAATTATATTATTTATTAAAGATAATTTTATTTTAATAAAATATTTGAATAAAATAATTTATCTTAATACGATGCAACAGAAACGGAAAAAAGTGTTAAAATTGATAAAATGCTTGTAACAGAAAAAAAAAGAGTGAAAACACTTTTTTTATTTACGTTTTTTTGTTTAAGTTTTCATTTCTTTGGAAACAAAAAAATATAAACAGATTTACCAAATATATTTTTATTAACAGTTTACAAAATTTTTAAAACATAAGTAGGAAAATAGAAAATAAAAACATTAAAAAAGGCTTAATTGTTTGTTTTATATATTTTCAAATTTGATATATGTTGTCTTTCCTTTAGGATGAGAAGATGTTCCTTTTTTTCTTTATTTGCCTTTTTGGTTGTAATCTTTTAAATATTTCAAACTATAGTAATAATTTTTTTGTGGAATATCTACTTTTTAAAATTTTTTATAATATTAAATATTTTTTAGATCACGATTGTGTAATTACATTAATTTTGTTAATTAGTTTTATGACTGTGATTATTGAAATTATTGCATATTTATACAAGTATTTATACAGGGATATTTATAAAAAAAAATGCGAATTGGTGACTGCCAAAAATAGTCACTATAGTCTCCCTAATATCCTTCCAACAAAACTTTTAGTGACGACTTTTTAACTTTTGGTGACCGGTTTTAACCTTTTAATGACCGCTTTTGATGGCCACTAAAAATCATATCTAATTTTCAGTAATCTACTTTTTGTGACTACTTTTAGTCGTCACTAAAATGTAACAACTATTGCACAACACTCACCAAAAGTCCTTGGCAACTCAAGCAATGGTGACCATCAAAAAGCAATCGTTGACGCCATATCTTTTTTAGCAACACTTTTAATGACTTTTTTTTACTCTTTAGTAACCACTTTTGGTGGTCGCTAAAAGTCATATTTAATTTCTAACAATGCACTTTTTGTGACCGCTTTTAGCCGTCACTAAAATGTAACGACCGCTGCAGAGCAGTCACCAAAGGTCTTTGGTGATCCAAGCAATGGTGATCGGAAAAAAGCAGTCACCAAGGAGTCACCAAAGATATTTAGCAACAACTTGCCAACCTTTGGCAATCATCAAAAGTTTTAATTCTAGCAATTTGGTTGTAGTGAAAAATGGAATGGAAAAGGCTGGAAATTTAAGAATTTACAAATAATTAAATAAGAAATAATTAATTGATGAATATTTTTTATTCTATTATATTTTTGTCCATTCAAATATAAGAACATATGTTTGGAATTTTATATTTTCATTTCATTTTCCTTACTTATTTTTCTTTTAGTTAATATTTTCATTTTCTTTTCCTTCACTCCAAACACACCCTTGGTGATTTTAATTGTATCATCTCTTATTATAATCTAATTTTAGTACTTATCTTATAATTTTAATATTCATCTTAGTCCATAGAAAAATAACTTCTAGGAGTTTATAATATTAGCCTTTAAAAAAGTAATTATGGCGAACTCTATTTATTTTTATTTTGTCAATAATATGATGGGTGTGGATATCGGTGCTTCTTCAAAAACTTCCCCTACTCTTTACAATTTTTTCCCTTATAAAATTACAAAACTAATCTTATAATTAATGGAGAACAATTAATGCAAAATATCTCAAATACCATAGTTACCTTTCTTTTTCATTTATTATTATAAAACTAACATCCTCTACTTTTTATTTTTCTGCAATTACATCTTTCATAGTCTCATTTATACTCTCACGTATATATATCTCTCTTTGGTTTATTAAATATTTAACGAAACCCCATGAAAGATATTCTATTGAAGTGAAGTTTTCGAATATGATTATTTTTTTTTATAATCAATATAGAGTAAATTTCATATTATTATAAATCATTGAATCTTTCAAATAGTAGAGCAACTATTAACTTTTTTTAATTTTTTCCTTTTATGTGATTGATTTCTTGGTAGAGCAATATGGAATAAATTGTATATGATATTTCTTTATTTTTTATTTTATTTTTGTTGGTCTATATACTATAACATTATTAGGAATTTTTTCCTATTAAGATTTCTTTTTACAGTTCTTATTTGTATTTTGTATTTTTTTTTTTTTGGTTGGTAATTTATAAAGAATTTTTGTTAAAACTATTGAATTGTTTTAGATAGTGCCATACTTTTTTTATTTAATGGTGGATGGTTTTGGTAATAAATGTTAGGATTTGAAGTTTAATTTGATTTACTTTTATTTCAGTTATTTACTTTTATGTATGAATTAATTAACGATTATGATGCCTTACTTGTATCAATTAAAAAATAATAATTGTTTATTTTTTCTTTGATTTGTGATAAAATAAATTTAAAAGATATATTTACAAAGATAATTTAAAAATATTAAAAAAAAAACTCTCTCACACAACTTCATGAAATTATAATTAATAATAAATTTTTAATTTAACATGCAAATTAATAAAAAAATAGACGATGTTATAAAAAATAAAATAAAAAGTAGAAGATGACTTTTGTAATAATAAATAGAAAGTATGGGTAATTATGATATTGAATATATTTTGCATTAATTATCCTCTATTAATTGAAAGGCTAGTTTTATAATTTTGTACAGGAAAAAAGTTGCAAGGAGTAGGGGAAACTTTTAGAGTAATACCAATATCCCCACCCTCATATGATATTCTCTCTCTCTTTTTGAACCAATAAAAAATATTAGATAATTTTTACTTCTATGCTAATAAAATATTAGATAATTTTTCATTTATTATACAAAACAAAAGGTAAAGGCATCACGGGTCATCTATGTCAATGAAGCAAGTCAAGCCCGACTAGAGCGCAAGTTACGCAACCTAGCTAGCTAGCTTCTTTCATTATCACTCATACACCTAGTCCAAACTTCACATGGAAATTAAGTTGTAGACAATTTTTCAAAAGAAAAGGAAAGTAAAGGGAAACTACTTCTCATATTTTCCATTAATGGGAAATAGATAAAATAAATAATGAAATTTGAAAAATTAAAAATAATTAAATTGAATGAATTAATTAATTGATGAATATTTATTATATTTTTAGATCCATTCAAATAGTAATATACATTTGGTACTTTATTTTTTTTTTTTTCATTGTTCCTAGTTTTTCATTTACTTTTCCATCCCCTTTTCTTTCTCTCACTCTCAAGACACACTTATGTGATGTTTAGAATATAGAATTATAGAGTGAAAAGAAAAATGTCCCTCAAAACACACCAATTTCAAACTAATTTTTAGAGGGCCCTTTGTACCCAACCGAAAAAAAAAATAGTAGTTATTAATTCTAGGAATTTGAAATAAGAAAAAAATTAAAAATTCATTTGGAAAGTGGGTGTTTTCCGAATTTTTTTAGTCATTTTAAAGAGGGACGTTAATTTTGTTTGATCCAATGTAAATAAAAATAAAATAAAAATAAATAAATAGTACTGTAAGTATGCTAATAAAATCTTACAAAGTTATCATTATGTCCCTCTTAATTGGTAACGCATATGAAATAAGTCTTATACTATATTTTTAGCATTCTTGTAAGAAAATAGTCCTATAAAAGTCACCTCTTAAACAAGGAGGAGGAGTGGTTTCAACATTTTTAAATTTTTTGATTTTTTTAAGCTTTTATATTTTAGTTTGGGTTTAAAAAAAAAAAGAAAAATAACCTAATATAAGTTTTGGGTCAGTAAGTAATGTCTCACTTCTCCTACTTTAAGATCTCTAGAAATATGCTTTCATAGAATTAGTTTATTTACTAGATCATGAACTATAGAGGTCATTTAGTTACGCTGTCATTTTTTTGTTAATATCTATATGTTTAAAACTGTATTTAGAAATGTAATTTTGTTAAAAGCTATTAATTTTTTTGTTTTGATAAAAAATTATCTTTATTAGTTTTTTTTAAATTAATTGAATTTAATAAAATATATTTATATTAATTTAATTCAATTAATTAGATTAATTAAATTATTTATTAAAAACATTTAATTCAATAAATATAAAATATATTAGATTAGAATTTAATTATATTATTTATTAAAAATAATTGAATAAAATATATTTTATAATAATTTACATAATTTAATTATGAGATTTATTAAAAATAATCTAATAAAAATATTTAATTTAAGTTAAATTAATTATTAAATTTAAGTTAAATTAACTAATTAATTTTATTATTTCATAAAAACAATTTAATAAAATATAATATAATTTTACTATTCATTAAAAATAAACTAATTTTTTAATAGATTTTTTTCCCACGATGATCAACTCCCATGCCCGCAAGTAGTTAGGATCAAGATGAGTTAGTATCCTAACCACTAGCCCAATGAAGTGGATTATTCCCTGTCTGTGTCACTTCTTTTATTACACGCACCACAAATTTTCCAGATTTTTAATAGGGGAAGACTTGGCGTCAACCAAGACTTTGATTTTTCAAAATTTTGATTAATGTGCGTTTGGTTTAGAAAATAAAAGGGCAAGGGAAAAAATTATGGAAATTTTCTAAAAGAATAATTTTTTAGTAAAAATATATACTCCACTTTTATGAGTGAGGATTTTTTTTTCTTTCTTTTATTTATTTATTTTCTACAACAACCAAATAAAAGAAAAATATAATTTTAAATCATATCTCCCGTGATGCTTTCTTTATGAATCCATGAACCAAATACAGTGTTACATAATCATATTTTTATTACGTAAATATGTTACATTTAATTTAGGATTTTGTATGAATTTACCATTATAAAACCTTACATTACTTTTTAAAAAAAGTAATTGTGATGGACTCTATTTATTTTTATTTTCATCAATTATATGATATTTTCTCTCCTTTTTAACTATTAATTTCAGACAAATACTGTAACATTTGTTGTTCGATCAATTTCAAACTAACTTTAAAAGAGTCTTTTGCATCTAATTAAAAAGTTTAGGGTATATTTGGTATGTCTGTATTGGACCTGTTTTCAGCACAAAGTATATTCAATCATATGTGCTTTCAGTACTTGTTTTTAAAAAAAAAAACTAAAAATAGGTTTACACAAGAAAATTGAAATACAAAATAAGTAAAAGATATTTTGGGCATTTTTGACCCAAAAAATCCCAAAATAGGAAGAATTCCAAAATATGAAAAAATAAAAAATGTCAAACCAAATTTGTTTTGATTAGCTGGATTCTATACATCTCCCATATATAAGCAAGGAGACATAATTAAAATGGTATTAGTAAAGTTTAATAAATAAATAAATAAATGAATTTATAAAAAAGGTAAAACAATCTACAATTTAAGTACCATTTTAAAAAATAAAAGATGATGTAAAAGGAAAAGTATTAAATTGATTAGAATTATATTTAAGAGAATGTTAGACTGAGTTTGGGAAGAAAATAAAATTATTTTTTTGTAACTACCTTTTTAATAATTACTTTTTAAACTTTTTGTTAATTTGATATTTTTATATTTCGAAATTTATAAGAAACTTAAAATTTAATAGAGTAAATTTAGTAATTTAAAAAAAAAAGTTAAAAAGCTAGTAGGGAGCTATTAACTTTTTTTTTCCCCCAAAAGGGTCACTTGGATTCGGATTGTTTTCGAAAAATAGTACTCTTGAGCCAAAATGTCCAATTTTGGCAATATTGTTTTAATAGTATTAACGGTCTGTTTAGTACGGCAAAAAATAATGAAAAACAATTGTGCTTTGAGAAACATTTTAGCGTTCGACGCACAACCACCAAGTCACATTTTTCAGATATAAATAGTGAAACTTTTTGACTTTTACGTCAGTTTTTTAGAACAAGAAACCATTTGAACGGTTTTTTTTAATTCGGTCGAAACGGTTTTATATCAAAATTTAATGAAAGTTGTTTAAAAGTTTTTGGAATTTACAGAAAAATTATTGAGGTCTGTGGATTAATATTGGGTTTGTAAAAAATTTATTAAAGTTTGTAAATATTTGTTGAGATATACAAATATATATAAATTTATAAAAATTTTACGAAGTATGATAAGTGCAAAATATATTAGAAAATTTTAAAAATTTTTAGAGATTTTTATAAATTTTCAAATTTTTTTTTTTTTTGGTTGTGCCAAACCAACCCTAATTTAGAATACAACAGTGCCTTTTAGATTTGGAATTTGTCATCATCCTAATTCCTCGACGGGAAATTCCACAAGAATGCCGGATGTTTCGATCGGGAGTTGGATCAGGATTTGGAAAAGTGAAATTCCCGCAGTCTGGAGGGCTCCATGTCACTGCAATTATCCCCTCATTGCAACCCGGCCCATTTCTGAGAGCTTCCAATGGATCGTGTGTTTTTGGGCACAAACACTACTCCACCAAGAGCAACTCAGAAGTCATAACATGCAAAGGTAAAATCTGGGCAACGTTCTTCAGAAAAAGTACATAAATAAAAATGAATAAATATAAATAATGATTTATATTTATTTTATTTATAAAGTATATATTATTAATAAAATCTTATGCGTCCAAGGAACCCTTGGTGTTAGCATATATTATTTATAAGTATGGCTTAATACATTAATTCTTGTTTGGACTCGTATGTATTAATTCATAATGTGTTTTTTAATTTACTTTTTTCTTTTTTTTTTTTTCTAATTCTTCTGGCAGCCAAATTTCCCTCGTGTTCTAATGTAAAAGCAGTCAATGGATAAGTCATTTGAGTTTAGATTGACTTGCGCACCAAAAAAAAAACATGCTTGAAATAATTAAAATAATTGTGGTATTTTATTCAAAATTTTGATTTAGTAGCCAAATCAATCTTATTATTGTGCCAATGGAAAAAAGACACAAAAATCCATAACTTTATCTTTTAATTTTTTTTCTTAATTTTGATTTTTTTTTTTGAAAGGTAAAATTTTATTTTTTTAATAAGGAGAGAGAGGGAAGACTCGAACTCGAGTTATGAGTGGGTAGGAGAGACTCTTAACCATTAAGTTACAGACCACGCTCTATTTTTTTTTTTTTTTTTTTTGGATACTTTGAGAGCCAAATTTGACACCGAAGTTAAACCCTATTTTTTTTTTTTCGCGCGACATATTAGTTTTCTATCTCTACCATTTTGGGAACGTAAGTTCACAATTCACGTTAACATACTCATCTATAATGTTATTAACTTACTTCATTTATAAGCTACACCAATAAAATAAGATCAATATATCAGATCACAATCATAATTTTGAAATATAATCAGCAATCAATCAATGCTTGGAAGGTTATATCTACTAAAAAAAAGTTGATTATCAACTGGCCATTACCAACTGAATATAATCGGTCGGTAAATACCGACCGATTACTAACACATTACCAACCGATGTAAAAATTACTAAAATTTAGATAATTATCAACTCCTTACTGACTGATCCAATTCGGTTGCTAAATTTTCGGTTGGTAATCAGTTGTTATATTGGCGGGAAACTTTTTACCAACCGATTATCAACTGCTTACAATTGGTTGGTACATATTTCAATTGGTAATCAGTTGGTAATCTGGCAGGAAGATTTTTCCCACCAAATTACCAATGGATTATCCATTGAATAGTGTAGTTGTTAGATATTTCGGTTGGTTCTTCAGTTGGTAATTTGATGGTTAAATTATTACTAACCGCATTACCAACCACAATATTCGGCTAGTCATGTAATCACCTGATGGGCAAATTAATACCAACCGCATTGCCAACTTGTAGGTTAGTTGGTAATTTATTTAGTTAGTATTTAGTTGGTATTCCATTCGTAATTCGATAGCAATGTATCGAGAATATGTTTAGCAACCCAATTATCAACTGACATAATCCTTTATTAATTTATTTGGTTGGTTATCGATTGGTAATCCATTGGTAATGAAATGTAAATATATTTACCAACTGCATTAACCAATGCCTTTGGCGGTTGGTAATGTAGTCGGTTGGTAATCTGGTGGTAATCTGTTGGTAATCAAGCAGAAAAAGTGTACTAACCAAAATACCAACTGAATTTTTCGGTTGGGAATCTATTGGTAATCGGTTGGTAATCTGTTAGGAATATATATACCAACAGAACAATGTATTCCATTGGTAATCAGTTAGTAATCTAGGGAGAATATATTTACTAACCAAATTAACGACTGAGCTTATCAGCTAGTAATATAATTGGTTGCTAATTAGTTGGTAATCCAATGAGAAAATATTTTACCAACGTACTTACCAACGGAATGGTTTGGTTGATAATGTCATCGGTTGGTATTTAGTTGGTAATAAGGTGAGAAAATATTTTTACCAACCAAATTACCAACTAATTACCAACCAAAAATTTTACAATTTGCATTGAACATTAAAAAAAGAAGAAATTTCTAATTTCAATATTTTTATAATTAATTTTATATTAAGAAATATTTGTAATTAATTATATATATTTATATATGGCATGAAATTGTTTCATGATTTATGTGGTTCATGTGATACAACCTTTAGATAAGTAAATTCATGCGTTTTTTGATAACAGGGTATGGTTCATACATATTGGGTTCGGTGTTTATATATATATATATATATAATATGTATGGTTTATACATATTGCTTATAATTTAATTGATTAGGAGGCAAAGATTTTATACAATTTATATTGGTAATATTAAATTTTCATATTAATGAACTAGTGATAAATACATGTTAGGATTATAATTGTTTAAGACACAGGGTTTAGGGTATATGATTTTCAAAATCGGACAAGTTTAGGTAATCAAATCGTTTATGGATTCTAAAATTTACTTCCATTTTTTAAATCTTTTTCCCTGTATATATTTTTTGTTGTAAGAATTCGTGTGTAAACGCCTAAGTTAGTAAGGTCCCGTTTGGTAACGTTTCTGTTTTCTATTTTTCTGTTTATGTTTTCAAAATTTTGTAAATTCGCAACAAAAACATATTTGATAAACCTGTTTACGTTTTTTTGTTTACAAAAAAAAAAAATAAAACAAAAACAGAAAAACGTAAACAGAAAAAAGGTGTTTTCACTCTAGTTTTCTTTTCTGTTGCCAATATTTTGTCAATTTTAAAACTTTGTCTATTTTTGTAACATTAAATAAAAATAAATTATTTTATTCAAATATTTTTTAAAAGTAAGTTATTCTAATAAATAATATAATTAAATTCAAAAAATTAATTAAATTAATTAATTAATATTATTTTTAATAAATAATAAACTAAATTAATTAATTTAATTTAATAATTAATTATTGCTAAATTACTTGAAATAAATATCATAATTGATTTATTTAATTTAATAATTAAATTAATTTATATAAAATTATCGAACCTAAGAGCTTAAGGTAGTAAAGCTTAAAAATCGAAAGAAAACCCAGTGTATAAGTGATATGTAACAAAATTTAGACAAGAACGAAAAAAAAAGTTATTTTTTTAATTAATACTAACTAGTTACTAAAATGTTAACATTTTAATTTTTTGTTAATTTAATATTTTTACCCTTTTAAAGCTTAAACAATTTTTAAAACAAAAAAAATAAATTTAATAATTTAAGAAAAAAAGTTAAAAAGGTTAGTGACTAGTTTTTTTGAATAAACGTTATCTTAATTATAAAAAAAAAAAATTATTTGCCAAAAGAAAAAGTTCAAAAAAATTTGTTTGTAAATTTTAGTTGATTTTGCCAACTAAACACCACCTAAATGTGTGGTGCTTGGTTTAAAAAAAATAAAAATAAAAATTAGTGTGAAAATATAATAAAAGTTAGAAAAATCAATAAAACTTAGAACAATTGTTTAGTGTAATTTAATATTAATTATATTAAAGTAACATTATTTTAAATTTAAAAATAAAAATAACAAATATTATTTATTAATTTTAAGTAATTTCATTTCTTTATCTTTTTAGAACTTATTTCCAAATATAGTCACCTAAAATATTTTTTTATTAGAAATAAATTCTTAAAATAGTTTTCAAAAATTTTGCTTTTTAAAAATAATTTTCTAAAACTAAAACTAAATGCGACCAAATTATTTTTAAGAATATATATATAAAATGAAGAAAAAAATATATATAGTGAGCCATGATATAACTAAATTAAAGATATGTATTAAATATGTGCTACACATACGAATTGGAGGAAAATAAAAAAATATTTAAAATTATTTTTAGTTAAATATAATAGTTATTCATAAATTATTTACTAAATATCTATATAGTTTTATGTATTGTTTATGATTTCAAATTATTGAAACAAAAGTTAACATAATTAAATAAAAATAATAATTTTTTTATCACTTTTGCTAACAATTAGTCTATAAAGGGGCACTTCTTGCAACCAATTGGTTAGCAAAAGTGTTAAAAAATTATAACAAAAAAGTTAAAGTAATTAAATAAAAATCATAAATTTTTTTATCATTTTTGACTACCAATTGGTCGCTAAAAAGGTACCTTTGCCAACAAACTAGTCGCCAAAAGTGATAAAGGTTTGTTTATATATACAAAAAAGTGTAAAATATATATACAAATAATAGCTTGGCCTAGTGGCCAACCACATGAACTTCCAAAGAAATGGCACGAGTTCGAATCTTAGCAGCAATAATCAAAATCTCAAAAAATATAGATTTAACATGTGATGCGCAATCGTAGGCCAACACGTGGCAGAATCACACGTGGCATAACACAAGTTGCCATGTGACATGATAACATGTCAGCAAATGATGCCACGTGACGCCACATTTGAATTTTTATTTTTTTAGCAGTTGGTAATTACCAAGTACATTTCGGTTGGTATATTACCAACTGACATTTCGGTGGGAAAAATACCAACTAACAATATCGGTTGCTACAAAGTAAATTTCGGTTGGTATATTATGAAATATCAATTTAATATTCAATAACAAATTACCAACCAAAAGTTGAACAATACCAACTAACAAATCGGTTGGTAATTACCAACCAAAATTTTGAAACTTAATTTCATACCAATAAGAAATTACCAACAGATTTATTTAATTTACTAACCGAAATTTAGTTGGTAATTACCAACCGACCTTAAAAATTTTGGTTAATAAACATTACCAACTAGGGTTTTTGCCACCGACCAAAATCGATTGGTAATCAGTTGGTAATCCATGATTACCAACCAAATTTAACTTATTACCAACTGATTTTGTCAGTGGATAATCAGCCTTTTTCTAATAGTGTTGTACTTTAAAATTGATTCTAATGCCACTTCTTAGAATCGAATATTAAACACATGCAAATAGAAAGCGCAATACACAATAAATGAGATAAAAATCAGTTAACATAAAAAAAAAAAAAAAAATCAACAAAGTGTGACACGACTTGCTTACGTTCCTAACAAAATAAATAAATAAATTCTATTATAACTATGAAAAAATAGAATCTAACTAGTTTTTCTCAGTAACATCTCATCCACAGGCGCAAGACCAGCCCTTGGACAAGGTTCAAGAGACTTAGCCCCCAAAAAACCGTTAAAAAAAGAATTTCTTATTAGTTTCTATAGTTAATATAAGGTAGTAATCTTTTTTAACGCAAACAAGACTATTCAATATCTTTTAGAGGGTCAAAAGCAATTAATACATTAGAATTAGTAACAATTTAATTATTTTTTACAAGAATTTGGCATTTCTAACCAAAAATTTTTGACTCTATTTTTAAGATTAGCCTTAGGTCTCGAAAACGTTAGAACCGGGCCTCGCACGAGCAGAGTCATAGCGAACCTACCTCCATGAAGCACAAACTGATCCTTAGAAAATCCAACCAAAGCACGCTCCATGAAACAAGAGCATATAGAAAAGTTTGGATCAAAATCAACTCCAAAATTTCTATTAACTTCCTATTTACAGGTAAATTTTAAAAATCCCATTTCCCAAACTGCCTATATATATATATTTGAAACTTAATGCACTTCCATGTAAAAATCATAGCGTGTGTAGACTTACATAATAAAATACGCATCTTAATAATTAGGCTAGCTAGAGCAAATTAAATGGTGCGGCCAAACGTGGCCTTGATATTGTGTTAAATCATAGATATACCAGACAAGCTATAGAAAAATTCAAGGTTATAAATAAATATAGAACATCATTAACCCCCCCCCAAAAAAAAGAAAAAAAAAATCCTCTGTAGCATCAAATAATAATATGTTTACTGGAAGCCTAAAACAAGCAACAAAAGCTCAAATTCTGTAAATTAAATATATATATATATATATATATAAAACAAAGAGTAAGATGAGATCACCACCTGAAAACAGTAAATTGTTTACTTTTGCATAACAAAGTATCTGAAACTCATAGAGATTTTATTTATTAGAACCCTAAAAAACGATCCTCATCATCTTCATCATTCGCAAAAACTACTATCCAACTAATACATAGATTGCATATATAATTCCCGGAATGTACCCCAACAGTGTCAGCAGCAAATCAATCCAAAACTCTACCTGCAATTTTCAACCCAAAAAAGAAAATTAAAATTAAAACATTAATCAAAATCATCACAAAAAAATCAACTAAATTAAAAAAAAAAAGGGTGATAAAAATTACTCCACAGCCGTAGCGAAGGAAGACTCCAACGGGTGGGATCAGTATTGCAAGTAGAATTTCTAGAAATGTCTCTGACCCCATAACTTTTCTTGGATGGAAGGGCTGAGATGGTGGTTGTGCGGGTGCCGCGGTGGCGCTGCTTTGACTTGGCGGAGCTGTGACCGACTGAGTGAGAGAGAAAGAGGTGGCTCAGAAGAGTGCTATTGCTATCGCGAGGGAGAGAGACAAGTTAGGGAGAGGTGTCAGCCACCGAGGAGCTGAAGAACTGAAATGATGCCACGTGGGGGGTGTCCACCACATATCAGTGTATTGTTAAAATGTCCAATTGACTCGTATTTTGTTTGGGATGATGAGATTTGGGTCGGGCCGGGCCGGGCCTGGCCGGACTTGACCCTTGATTTCGATTCAGCTCCAGGTCGCCTCGACTGGCCCAGCTTCCTTTCGGTTGAGTTACGAAAATTCGTCCTTGATCCACTCTAGTTGTTCCTACTTATTTTTTAATACTTTTTATTTTTTATAACATTTATAAATACAAATAAAATTAATAAAAACACATCAAAACATATAATTAACATTTTATTAAGAAATAAATAATTACATAATTAATATTGAATTCGAATTAGGAATATAAAATTGTAGTTATAAAAATTATCAAATAAAAATTAATTATAAATTTACAATTATAGAATTGTAAAGTAAATAACTAAGTGCATTATTTCAGATCTTATTCATCTCAATTAGGTTGGCACTTGTAAGTCTAATTATCACTTGCAAATATTTACTTTATCAACACATCAATCATCATTACTATGTTATTCTACTTTGTCCAAGTATATTGCTTACAAATTAAGATTAATTTCCTCTTTTTTCATCAGTTTCTTATTATCTTTCTTAGCAATGTACCAATCTCACAAACATATTAGCACTTTTACAGTTTGTGGTGCTAGTCGACTTCTGTATTCATTAACAACGTGCTTACTTGTACTGAATACTTTGTTCAGATGTTACAGTAAACACTAGAAATGTTAAGACATCGTGAGCTATAGTGAAAAATATTGGGAACTTATATTATTGTCCCTTCCATCAATCTAAAATATCGAAGTCGTCATCATCATCTACCATAGGTAGATTAAGATAACATTAATCCTTTTATAAAGAGGAACCACTACTGGTTGATGATGAAGTCCATCAAGATTTAATTTTTTGCCAAATTAAGGAGATATTGCATTAAGACGATACAGTTGTGGTGGTCGCTTGTGAAGATGTTTGATCTAGATTTAGTGAATAGTTTTTAATAGTTTATTTGTTAGTGGTCACTTTTAGATCATATATCATGTCTAATAATACACTAAAATTATCTTCCTTATATTTAAGGTCTAAAATAGTTACAATTCAAAAATTATTGGAAGTGGTTGAATATATTTATTTATTAAATTTTTCTATCATACTATTAACCATAGCATAAAAATAATTTTGAACAATATATTTTTGAAAATCTCATCAATTGAAACTAGTTAATATATAATAATGGAAAAGATACGAAATAAATTTTACAAAATATTGTAGTTGTTACATAAAAAATACGTAGAAAATCTTTATAAAAATTTTTATTTGCACAATTAATTAAGGGCCTCAAGAGTTACTAACCTCAAATTATGATTATTTAAAATAAATAAATCAATTATTTTGTGATAATTAATAGCTATTTTTAACATTAAAAGTCAAATTCCACCTTCTACTAATATCTATTGATAATTTTCTACATTGTAGACCTATTTGATTACATATATTTGCAAATGTAATAATTTTTTAGCAAAATTCATAATAGAAATTGCAGCTTATTTGATTTTAAAAATAGATGAATCATAAGTACCTAATTCTTATTTGACAACTAAATTTAGTATATAAGCATAACAATGCCTATAAAATGAAGCACCTTGTGAAAGTAATGCGGGAAGAACAATAATTAAGTAAGAAACGCAATTATCATTATATGAAACATTTTCTTAAATAATAGAAAATATTTTTTTATTAGGCCCCATGATGCAAGTTTGCTAAAAACTATTTTCCCAACACTCGTTCTTTTATAGATTTTTCAATATTCATCAAGATAATAAGCAATTATATATTGATATTCAATATTTTGACAAAACCTCCATATACTGTAAGTCAAACAATCTTTTCTTTTAAAATTTTAAAAATCTGATTTTAATTAATCTTTATTTGTTTCAAAATCTTTTAAATTTTTTTTTAAATATTTTTTAAGAACTACGAAATTGTGGTGTAAAATTATCGTGAATAAATTTTTTCAATGTTCATTTTCCCTTATAGTAAAAAGTTGTTCATCTTTAATAATTAATTTGATCAAATTATTTTTGAGTTCTTACAAAATCATAACAAAATATATTTAGATTACTAGTTGGTTACCCATTTGAGTTTGTGTAACTTGAGAAAAATATTGATTAATTAAAGCATTGACACGGGAACGTGTTAGTACTTTTTATTTAGTTTTTTTCTAAATAATTAGTTTCAGAATTAATCCAGCACTCTGATAAGTTTGCGCAAATATTATATTGAACCTTGTGCATGCAATCATCTCGTATAATGCTAGTAAAATAGTTACATACTTATGAATATTGACACGATAATGATGATCGATGCAGTAGCAACGGTTATGCTCGCAAGCATTGGAGTTTGTTTGTGAGAGAGAGAATTAATTGAGTCTCCACCCTTAACATAAAAAAATATGGATTTTTTAGGATCCATTTGATAAAAAATTTAAAGTATGCAAATTAAAAAAAAAATTCAAAGATACGAATTAAAAAAATTAAGTATCTAAAAACTTAGAATATATATAATAAAATAAAATTTACTAACTTATAATAATTTGAAGGGTTGAAATATTTGATCTTTCAATTTTAACTTCAAATTTAATAATTTTGAGAGCATTTAGCATTACAAAATATTTATTTTTGAATGAAACATTTCTTTTACCTCATGCTCATATCAATAGATTAAATTCTATTAAAATTATAAATATCAGTGTAAGTGATGAATACATTATTACAAATTAATAGTTTAGAGAGTTTATATATCAATCTTTTTAATTTCTTTTTTAAGGATAAAGTCACATTGGGTTATTGTTCATATGTTGGCCTTTGTTACCAAGGCTAAAAAACAAAGCTAAAGGTCAATAGCTTTTAAATATTTTAGGAAAAGTTATTTGAAATGTTTCCCGTCCAATGAAATTGTTAATTTTTAATTTTTATATTTATTTTTAGTTTTTCTATACAATTTTCATAGTTAAAAAAATAAACAAACAAATAAAGAAAAATTTGAAAATATGTTTAATAACAATAGTTAATTGTTAATAATTATAGTGTTTGGAGAATGACTGGTGGCAGTAGGTGGCAATTGAGGGTAAAGGTGTAGCTAGATTTAGGTTGTGATTGATTGATGCTAATAGTGTTCAAAGGTGGTGGCGTTAGGCGGAGGAGTTAATGGTTGATCAGTGATGATTGATTGACTGTTGTTGGAGGTGGATGGCGGTGGTTAGAGATGGGTGGTAATCGATGCGACAATAGTGGTCATCAAAGATGGTGGTAATCTACGATAGTTGGTACTTGTGGGTGACGGTGGGTGAAGGTATGTGATGATTGTAAACTTGTGATTGATGATTATAATAGTTGTGGAGAAAAATAAAAAATAAAAATAAAAATTAGAGAAAATATATTTTCATGTTCTATAAATTTTAAAAACTTCAAAAGTAATTTGTATGTTTTTAAAAATTTAAAATTAAAAATAAATTTACTAAATAAGTTTTTTTATTTAATTTTCAAAAATTTAAAATTAGAAGCTGAAAATTTTGTTAAATGGGCCTAAAGTACCAACTTTTCTGGTTTATTTCGTTACTCATTTCTGGTTCATTTTGTTAGACGCGCAGAATTAGCGGGCGCACGTTAAATCCGTTACTCATTTCTAGCTGGAATACTGACATTATGTACGGCTGTTTTGAAAACAGTTGTTTACGCGTGAATCCAGAAATTAATCAGTACGCGCTTCAACCATCGTTGCTTTCCACCAATGTAATTTATACTCCTTAGTTATGTTTGATCGAAGGATTGAATGATGGAGTATAAATAATATTTTAAGGTAATATATAAAATTATTTTTTTATGTGAGATTATTTTTTTAATATTTGGTTGGTAGATATAAAGTAAGATAAAAGATGTGATTTAACATGTGATACGACAGAAAATAATTTTAAACTTTTAAATTTTAATTAGAAACAAATTCGGAGATAGGGTATAAGTAATATCACACCCTCCATAGTATTACTTATACCTTATTTTTGAAGTATAAGCAGTCTCATAATACTAATAATCCCCTTTCACTTTTTCTAACCAAACATAAGATGAGAGTGAGTCATACAAATATACACTCCAATCCCAAATTTTACTCCTAGAAACAAACGTGATCCTTGTGTCTATAAATGAAGCATTGATAGTGTTAGCTCAAATAGATGTACATACTTACTTTAATCATTAAATATTTTATATTTATTAAATAATTTCAAAAAATCACCATCTTAATTAAACAATTTGATTTCTTAGACTTATAAAGTCCCATCATTTTTTTTAGATTGAAAAATATTGAAGTTGAAATACAATTTCAAAAAGTTTAAGTTATATTTTTAACTTTTAAAGTTTTTATGAAAATTTATATTGACTGCTCGATGAACTTTCATAAAAATTCAAAAATTAAAAATTCAATTTTAACTCTTAAAATTAAATTAAATTTTAATTTGAAGAGCTTTCTTAAAATACTTTTATTTATTATAATACTTTTATTTATTATAAAGGGCTAGCTAATAACTATTGACTTTAACTACTCGTATATGCAAGATAAAATACCCACACTACATAGAATAAATGTTTTAATTTTAGTATTTAAATTTTTATTCGAATACATAAAAGAGTAAAAAATGCATAATTTTATAATGTGCTAGGCATCCATGACATGTTTAGCAAAATTTTGTGTAATTGGTGTCTTTTCAATTATTTACGTGCTATTTGATTTGTATTTCTATCCTATGTTTTATTTTTATTTTCTATTTTTTGTATTATATATTTTATGTTTTGAAAATTTTAAAATAAAGAAAATAAAAAATACATTTTATTTGTCATTTTCTATTTTTCGTATTTTGAGATTTTAATTATTTTGGGATTGAAAACGCTCAAAACAATTTTTTGTCATTTTACATTTTATGTGTAAATTTATTTTCTATTTTCTAAAATAGATTTCGAAAATAAAAGTGACTAAATGTATTTTGAGTAATTTTTTTATTTTCAAAATTATAAAATAAAAAATAGGATCAAAATATATATATAAATGACAACTTATATATTCTAAAATAATACAAATCTCAAAACACTCAAAGTAGCAAGTAACATCATATTTTAATTAAAAAAATAACAAAAAACTAATTTAGCTATCTATTTAAGAACTAAGAAACGCCTGCCAAACAGCCCCTAATTATTATTATTATTATTATTTTATCCTTTTACTATTTTTAAAATTTTTTTCCCCTTATTCGTAAGGCAAGATATGGATAGATCTAATTTATGGGGGAAGGAATGTAGGTGATGTTTTGGTAATATTAATATTAATTTCTTTAAATATTGCTCTTTAACCTTATTTGCGAGAATTCCCAGTTGTACCGGTAGATTTCGAATTATTCTTATCAGTTTTTGTAATATTGACACCGCACAGCCTGCTCAATCTGATCTGTCATTGGACTGTAGAATATGCTTTGAATTTGAGTTACATCGCCGAGTGACTTGGCCCCGCCTAAGTACATAACTCTCCTTCCCTCAAATGACAAGAAAGGAAATGTATGCATTAAAACCAAATGGCAAATTTGGGTTTTCAAACTCACAGGGTGGCACAATTAATATATTGCCAGGCACCAATAATCACTGCCCAATTGAAGCAAAATTTCAACCAAGATAAATTGTAATAGCCGGTGGCGCCTAACCGGACTTTGTATTACACGTTCCTGTTCTCTCCGCCAGGACCCGGCGGAACTTGGTTGTCTGGTGCTGTCCAGCGACGGCCCGTGACAAAAAGCGCGTTGATTAGAAAGCACACACAATTAAAACACCCAAGCATGTGTTAACCGAGAGACGAATGCATAGCAATACATTTGAGGAGAGGGGAGAGAGAGAGAGAGAGAGAGAGATGAGCACCACGTTGATGTCCTCAACACAGAGCCCATCTGTCCCTCTGTTTTCCTCCATTATTATTCTCTTTATGTCTACATATGCAACAGACGCATATATGTCTGTATTATAAACTCTCTCTCTCTCTCTCTCTCTCTCTCTCTCTCTCTCTCGTTGTCCCCAGGCTGAGTCCAAGCTGTCAATACATACATGCTACTACTTTGCTAGTATTGAGCATATTTTTTTATCCGGCGAGATTGAGAAAATGACGATGAGCAGCACTATGGGACAGTTCGGCGACACGACGCTGACCAAAGTCTTCGTCGGAGGATTGGCATGGGAGACTCCGGTGGCGGCCATGAGAGAGCACTTCGAGAAGTACGGCGATATTCTGGAGGCCGTCATCATCTCCGACAAGGTCACCGGCAGATCCAAGGGCTACGGCTTCGTAAGTACTCTCACCGCTCTACCGTGAATTAATAGCGCGTTTCAGAGAATGAATCTCTTCGCTAAAGTGCGCTGGTTCTTGATTTTGTAGGTGACGTTTAAGGACACCGAGGCGGCTAAGAAGGCTTGCGAGGACGCCACGCCGGTCATCAACGGCCGCCGAGCCAACTGCAATCTAGCTTCGCTCAGAGCGCGATGGCCGAGGTCGGGCTCCGCTCTGCCTCGCCCTCCACCTCAACAAGGTATTATTGTTATTTTCACATTTGAACCGATACTTTTGACAACTTTACGTGATTGCCACGCGATGGCATTTGTGGTAAATTTTAATTGCATGGACGTCTAAAAGTTGAGATTAAATCACGAAGGATCCAACGTTGGGACGAGATCTGTATCCTCTGCCTCTGGGAGTCACGTGCAATGGTACTATCCGGCGGCGACATCTGCGTTTCATCACCATCAGCAACATCAAGCCGTTCCTTTCTATGGGTATGTCTTAGAATTCTTGATTTTGAGTGGTTCTCTTTGATAAAACGTAGGCCGCTTCTCATGCGATACCTTTGCTTCACACAGCTGCTGCTACTCACCAACCTACATCGGCACGGATGTCAGTCACAATCAGGCAAGACTAGTACACAAAACCCTTGAGGCGTGTTTGGAACCCCAGTTACAATTTTTTTTTTATTTTTATAAATTTTTTGCTATTCTCGTTTTTTTGTGTATTTATTTTAAAACTCTCAATTTTATAAATTTTTGTCAATTGTAATAAATTTTTGTCAATTTTTATTAATTTTTTGACAACTTATTTTACGTAAATCGCTTGAACGGATCATTTAACCATGTTTAAATTAATTTTTTTTAATTTAAAAATCTGACACAGTATATAAAACTCATAGGAATAGATTATTTAACAACGTTCAAATAAGTTCTGTCACATGAGTTTGTCGTGCAAACACTAAAAAATTACTAATGTACTATATTTTTACTAATTTTTTTTTTCAAACAAACCCTAAATTAAAGAATGCTCCTACAATGACACTATTTGAAGTTAAAAAAATACAAAATTTTATAACTTTTTATAAATACCTTATAAAATTTAAATTTTTTATTTACTATAAAAAAAATAAAATATTAACTTTTATAAATTTATATACCTCCAAACACACCCAATATTGATTGATCGGGAATCCGAAGTGTGCTACTGATAATGGGAAATTGCTCTTGTGGTTTGAGGGAGCAGAAGCCAAGCTACAGGGGCGGGCCGTACATGAACGGGCATTTCTCTCAGGTGTATACGGGTCAACCCGTTTTGAGTCCGAACCCACTGATGCCCGTGTACCCTCTCTATCACTTCCACCAATCGCAGATCATGGGCCTTCCCGCCGAAATCTACTCCCCTTCAACTGCTGCCCCCGTGGCTGCAGCCCCCGCTCTTATCTCCAAGCCCACTTCAATGGCTTCTAAACCAGGTACGGGGTCCACATTCTAAAAGGACAGAAATGCCCTTGGATTTCTGGGATCTTTAAGACTGTATTTGGTTTGTTTTTCGATTTTCTCTTTTTTATTTTTATTTTTTATTTTTTATTTTAAATTTATTTTCTATTTTATACCTTTGAAAATAAGAAAAATAATTTAAAACTCATTTGGTTATATGTATTTTTAACATTTATTTTAGAAAAAAAGATAATGAATTTACACATAAAATAAAAAATGATAAAAAGTTATTTTGAGAGTTTTTAACTAAAAATAAAAAAAATTCTCAACATAAGAAAAATAAAATATTTTTTCTTTTCTCATTTTAAAATTTTTAACACATAAAATAAAAAAAAATAGATAATAGTATAATTCCCGCAGATAATAATATAAATGAATAGGTATCACGTTACTTTTGATATGTATTTCAATTATAATGGAGGTGATGACGCTCGCACTTGAGTCACAGGCATTTGAATTTCAGTTATTGGCTTTTTGAGTGAACTGGTTTAAAATTTTGAATTCGTTTATTTTAATATAAAATATTTTAGAAAAAAATAGTTTTATTTTTATTTTTTAAAAAATATTTTCTTAAAATATGAATAAATATATTTTTCTTAAAATTATTTTTATAAAAAATAATATTTTACCGAAAAGAATTTTTACAAAAATATGCAACTAAAATGATGTAATTAAATTATAATATGTGAAATTATTATTTTAAAGTGATTGGCTATTTTGTGAGATACTTCAACTGATAAAATTTTAAATTTATTCTCTAGTGGTTAGGGAATTATTCAACCTTAGATATCTTTAGTACTAAAAAAAAAAAAAAAAGGAAAAAAAGAAAAAAAAAATTCAGCATCACCATTACTTTATGTGAACTGATGATGACATTATACACGCACAGTTTGATTGGCTGTGGAGTAGGGTGCAGTTGGCAATGGTGAAGCTAGCTTTCATGAGGGTGGATAGGAGCACTTAAAAAGGAGCCAGCCAAATAGAGGAGGGTGGCTGGCTGCTCAGAACAACATCATTATTATCTGACATATGGTGGCTCTCTCTTCTTTCCGCTCCTTTTTCTTTTTCTTTTTTGTATTAATTCCATTTTTTTAGTTAGGCGTCCGAATGCATTAATTGCGAAAAATTAAGGGAAAACAATTATTGTAACGGATGCATGCCATGCAAGTATTCTCATGTCTTATGGGATGCTTTTCGTGGCTTCATTGAACTCTGCTGCTCAATCCGTCATCCTGATGCATGCTGTAACATTTGCTCTCTCTCTCTCTCTCTCTCTCTCTACATGTATATATGATTTCGATCCACCACTTAAAAGTCGAATTAGGTTTTCCGGTTACTGTTACAAAATAAATCAAATCCTAAAACTAGATTTCAGTTAAAATTTAGGGGGCTATTATTTACCCCAATAATGTTATAACACTAAAGAGTCTGGTTGGAGTGAGGATCTTTGGAGATAATTAAAATTTCTTTTCTAGTTTGGCTTGTGATGAACAATGGAAGAAAAAATGCATAAATTTTGAGAAAATAAAAATAATTAAATTAGAAAAGTATTTTATTGATAAATGCTTTTTATTTTATTATATTTTCTAATACATTAAAATAAGAACCTTTATTTGAAATTTTATGTTTTTTTTTCTTATTTTTTTTCTTTTCTTCTCTCTTACCAAATTCTCATTCTAAACATACCTTCACAGTATTTGGAGGTGGTTAATTAAAATAAAAAAAAAAGTTATATGATATTTTCATCCACATGAATACTAGTAATTTGAAATCCTATCAATTTATTTGCACGGAAAACCATATTTGTATTGTGTCGGGGGCTACGGTGTCACTCGTTGCGATTAGAGCATACATGATCACTTATTTATGGGAAAGTGTGGTTGATTTTGAATAGTACCTTGATACAAAGGCTTGAAATCGTCACCCAGCAGTTTTAAAAATTTGTGTCCAGAAATCCAAGTCTTAGTTTTCTAGTTTGAAAATGTTTTAAAAGTGATATCAATCTTGTTATCTATCTTTATGTAATGATGATGATAAAGATGATGATAATAGTGTAGTAACCTATAAAAAAAGAAATATAGTTAAACATATATAAATTAATACTCATAGAATCACGAGAATTTATTAATTAACTGAGGTACTATTTAATCGATAGATTAATAATTCATTAATTTATACATTAAGTAATAAAAAATAATTTATTAAGGTATTCCTTATTTTTCCTAAAGCATTATACTTTTTAATTATACAAGTATTATCTAATCACCAAATTATGAATATCATTATTTTACATATTTGTTTAACCAAAATAAATTCATAAAAAAGATAAAAGAAGATAAGTTGAAAATGATAGTTTTATATTAAAGCCTGTCTCGCGCAAAGATGCACTCCAAATAATAATCATATTGTATAATTTTCTCTTACAATTCGAGAACACTACACTAGAGTTTCTTAATGCATTAGAAAAGTTAGAGATGATATCCAAGAAGATATCAATTTCAAGAGAACAGATAACATTGGAGTCATATTTTATAAAAGACTCTTAATTGAGTCATGTATTATCACGCCTCTAACATAATTGCCTAAGACGAATGACATAGAAATATCGGAACTAAATAAATTAAATAAAAACTTGTACCAAAGTTAAGTCATAATATAATAGCAATTATCATAACTACTAAACATGTCTCTTATTTATCACGCTCTGGATTTTCATAACCGAATGCCCAGGGGTGACTTGGGATTTATTTGTTAGGTATAAAAATAAGATGATAATAACACGCTATCACACCCTAGAATTTTCCTCCAAATTGGGGTTGACCCGCAAGAAAAATTTTAAGATATTCAAAATCCCTTAGTTATCCCAAACAATATTTGTAAGTCATTGGACTGAACCATTTGATGGGATTTCAACTACAGGGCACAAAATAAAGATAGAGAAAATATTACAGAGCCATCTAAGTGTCCCAACCACGCGATTAACATTACATACCAAATAAAAGCAAATTAGGTCTATGCTTAATAATTACAATCATCCAACAATTGTTACAGACCAAAAATAAAGTCCTCCAGCTCTGCGCAGGAAAGAAGAAAAAAATAGATAACTCTTCTGATGGAATATTTAAGAGAAATTAATCTCTTTCCAGCTCATCTTCTGTATCCCTGTGCTTAATATCCTGAAAAAATATTCCCACAAGGAATGAGCTACTAAAGCCCAGTAATCAGAATTTCCTAGGTGTCTATATGCAGTGGTTGTAATACTACACTGTATCAAGTGAATGTGTTTAGGTGGCATACTATTTATACAACAATTAATTAAATAGATCTCAACTGAATAATATAAATTATACTTACAACGGTTCGATGAAACCGTCACCGTAACTACTATTTTACTTACATGTAAAAATAGTTAAATATTGATGTGTGTACCACAATGAAATCTGTCTCGTAGTGGTAGGGATCTCAGATTTAGATCTTCAAGGTCTCGAGATCAAACCCCGTAGCGATGCATATTTCATATATATATATATATATATTTATAAAATATTCATCGAGAGGAATTAAATATAACTAAATAATTCCAACACATCATTCATACATAACAAGAGAGGTTGCTAGTCACAGTAAAACTTTGTAAAGGAGTTTAATCTAAATCATCCTAAGATAATCATACTCCTATCCTCCTCTACCCCCAGCCTTGGGAACCAGTGACTTTACGGGCTTAGCATCCAATGCATACCGACGGTGTCACCTACCAAAAACCTAGCTGTTGCGACCGGCTACCTGACTGGCTAGGTCAGAATGGAGCATCTCCCAATTAAAATGCATATGTTCCCATCTCCATCTAAAAGGCCATTTCTACCCACCCATCACCCCATTGCCAAAAATAACTTTAGCACCGAGTGCCTTAATTTCTTCTCACCCTTTTACATTCCAAGGGTACCTTGTATGGAAATCAGATATTTTTAATAACAACCGGCAATGTTCCCGAGTGATGAATCAAAAGTGGGATTTAAATCCATAATTTAATAGTAATTCTCAATAAATCAAAGATTTAACATAGTCATCAATATCATTATCACAAAGATAGGTACTATATGTAAATTAACAAGCAGCAAGAAAAAAAAATTTAGAATACGAATTAGTATTTTAGTTAATTGTTTGACAAGTTTACCGTACCAAATTTGATAAGAATAAAATTATTTCTAATGATATATTAATTAGGCCGAGGTTGGTAGCTTAGTGGGTGGGCGACCCTAATTGCGATTTAAAGTCGCAAGTTCGAACCTCATTGGCTGCAAATCTCGGTTTTTGCTTCTTTTATCTTTTATTTTATTATTTTATGGAATATAAAGAAAATAAATAACTATTTGACTTCTATTTAATTTTTAGCAAAATTGATAAGTTTTATTTTATTCAAAATAATTTAAATAAATTCCAATCATCATCTTATTTATAACCAAACCCTTATCATAGGTTTTTGGCTTCAAGGTATCCACAAATGTCCACAGAATTATTCCAATGCTTAGGAAGGTATTAAATGAGTTTCATTAAATTCACTTAATCATAAAAATATAGTTATATAACTTGCTAGGTTGACAAAACAATGCCTAAAAATAAATCAAATTCATTTAAGAAAGACCAAATGAGAAAAGAACAAGTCCATTGTTTCTTTTGGGCATTTTATCAAATACTAGCATTTTAGTTTGAATAAGTCATCCAACTATCCATGATGAAACTGATTATCTAAGTCAATTATCATCAATATTAGAGTGCCAAATAATACATAATATCTAGTTTAAAATAATTTCATATCAATAAAAATTATTAACATGACAATAACTAACAGAAGGAAATTGAAAATTTAAATAAATCTTTAAACATAATATTCTAAACAAATCCAAACAAGTATCAATTAAAGCTAGCAGAATAGCAGCTTGAAAGAAAATTCATATAAAATAGAGCAGGACTCCAATATCTATAAACTTTATATCTGTAGAAACTAGACTTCAAGACCTACAACTTTCATGTTTTACACTTTTTAAAATTCTAAGGTCTAAAGGTACAAAAACAGCTTTGAATTCAGTTTGTTCAGAAAATACAGTTTTACACGTGCTCAGTATTTTGGGCATAACTTTTGACTCACAAATCGGATTGATGCCATTCTTTTTGGGTTGAAAAGAAAACTGAAAGGGCTACAACTTTTATGTTTTAGCCGAAGCCTAATTCCACCATTTTAGGGGTCAGAAGCAGATAAGAAGTTATAAATAGAAAGCTGTCAGCATACTGAGTTACATCAGTCAAAATTTTGGCTTCCCTACTCCCAATATATGGGTATTTATTTTTATCACAATCAAATTTCATACTTCAAACCAAAAAATGCATCAAATATATTTTAGGAGGTTCATCATCCTACCTCAATGAAGATATTAATGAGCAAGTCTGAGAAGGAAAAATGAGTTAGCTTTGAGCACCACCCAAATTGAAAAATTCCAAGCCTTTCTTCTTCCTCCAAGCAACACCAAATCTTCAGCCTCACTAATTAATAATTTATTATTATTTCTCTCTTATTTTATTCTCTTTGAAGACACACAATTTATAGGGAGTGTAGAGAAAGTGTCGGTAGAGAAAAACAAGCTTACCTAGACTTGAAAACCACTAAAGTAGCATTATGCATTAGGTAGTATAATACAAATAATCTAGCTTAGCCTTTTTGACTATCTAGCCACATAAATTAAAATAGGTGTTGGAGGATGGGGTGAAGATGGGTGGCATGATTTGGGAATCATGCTAACTTTTTGACAAATTAAACAATCATGCTAGCTTTTTGACAAATTAACAAAATGCTTTAAATCATGCTAGCTTTCAAACAAAATGCTTTAAATCTTGTTTGCTAAATAATTTGAAAAAGATGCTTTAAGGTCATCAATGTAGGGTCTTCTCTTTGTCTAATTAGTCAAATAATTTTGAAAGATGGTGAGAGTGTATGAAAGATGGAAAATGAAGTTGTCGGGAAATAATTTAGAGCAACTATTCATGAGTCAACTCATTGAGTAATAAAGTGAGTTGAAGTGAGTTGAGGTGAGTCAAAAAAAGGGTTGACCCATGGGTTAATGGGCTTGGTTTGAACCAAATAAGTAATTGGGCTAGGAAGTGTTTGGATAAAAAATTTAGAAATTCTACATTAAACTCCCACATAGAGTGAAATTAAATCCGAAAATTTTTCCAACCAATTCCAAAAATTTTCAAATCCTCAATTTTCTAGATTTTTACTATAACAAGTATCACCACCACACTTAAGCAATTTAATTAAGAAAAAAATTTTCAGGCTATTACATTATTTCTATATTAGATAAATAAAAATAACACCAATTATGATAAGTCTAATATTACGTCCCGGTGACTCAATTCAAGGCTTATACTGTCAAACAAATATCCTCAATAATAATACAATCTCATATGTAATAAATTTGAGACCCACACTTCAGTCGCACAAATAAAGATACTGTTATCCCAAATAGCAACACTAGAGGGGGGTGAATAGGGTTGCTTAAAAAAATTTACAAATAAAAATTTCAACCCTAAAACAAATATGTCAAGATGAAAAGGATAATCAAATATAAAATGCACCAAAAAAATTATTCAATATTTGTGGATGAGGAGTGAGTGCTAGTGTTTGCAATAAATATAAAGAGAAGGGAGAAGAAGCAAACACAATTAATTTATAGTGGTTCGGCTTCAATGTTGCCTACATCCACGCCCCAAGGCCTTCCTTAAGATTTCTCCACTATTTTTTGAAGAACTTATTACACACTAGCTTCCCAAGGTGCTATAAACTTTCCCAAGTGATTTTATCCCCAAATCACTCACATAAGTTTCTCTCAAAGAAAGTATCTTGCTTTGGTTCTAACACTTGAATCAAAACTAATAAGAGCTCACCCAACTCTCACAAATTAAAAGGGCTTTAAATTTCCCTTTCTTACAGCAACAATGATGAGTTTGAAACTCAATCAAATCAAAAAGAAACTCTCACAAGTTGAATATGAAAGATGAAGCACAAGTGTGGGAAGAAATCACTCTATGTTTGCAAAGTTATAGAATTTCTTGTATCTCTTTGTAAGCACTTCTTTCTTGCCTTGTTCTTCCCCTTGAATCTGAGTTTGAGGCTCTATTTATAGATGAAAATCTGCAAATGGCCGTTATTAAGTGAAAATACACTTTTGCCCTTGAAAGAAATTGAATTTCCTTGCTTCCAATGCTGTCTTTCAGATTCAGATTTTTTGAGATATATTTGTGACCATTTTTCACGGTCATAACATCCAAATCTGACATTGCCTAGGAGTAAATACTTTGTAGATATATAAGTCAGCTATCACATGTCAAATTTTGAGCTTCATCCAACGGTTAGATAGTCAGATATAGCTTCTGAATCGAGACCCGCTTCTAATAGCCTTTTTTGACATTCTGAATCTGTGTTTCCAGTTTAAGCTTCTATTTCACCATGATACTTTTAGAATTAGAAGAAACTTAAACTACGAAAGTTGTATCTTTTTAAGTCTTCTTTCCACACACCAAAAATCAGAATTTGTAAAAGTTTAGAGTATAAGTTATGTCTCAAAAACTAAGACTAGCTACAGAATCCAGAATTAAAGACTTTTCTGTAATGACTAATATTCTAACTCATGTTTCGATATCGTAACGTCAGATCCACAAAAATTTCCCTTCGGTAAAGTTGTAGATATAGAAGTCTAGTTTACTATATCAAAATTTCATGATAATTGAACCATTGGATCTTAAGATATTATCTATATACTGACATGTGTCTGATTTCTCTGTTTACCCGAGTTAACCTCTAGTTCAAATCTTCATCTTTCTTTGATTTCTGTTACTCCCAGCTTTGAAATTCATTTATTCCTTCCTCCAAATTATGTGAAAATATCTAAAAAATAATATCAATCTCTTTCAACCCTATTATCTTGAATCTATCAAATGAATTGTAACATTTCTTACAATGTCTATTTGAAAATTTATTGTGAAAATTTAATTCAATGTTTGTTATCATCAAAATCAATTATAAAACTAACTTTATAAACCTTGGGCCAACAGATACAATCATCCAAATACAAATAAATCATGTGTTAGGTCAACCCATCAATTTCAACTAAGTTCCGAGTGACTACTTCCTGGCCTCGCCGAATCACCTGAAATAGGGATAGCATGAACAAACTTGCCCAGTAGGTAGGAGCGTGCAAGTGTGCACAAGTAAATAATATTTAAGCATATAGTATAACTCACAATAATATCAACCATAATATGATATGGTAATGCATGTGTGATATAATGCAATGGCTAATACAATCCTCTAATCTCCATCTACCCCTAACTTTATCCTGGGACAAGTGTTACACCCCTTGACCGTCTTGCTAGGGAAGCATGTTACATCTCTAGTCAGGCATTTGCTTAGCTCAAGTAAGATTCGGCTGCAATCTGGAGAAAATTTCATAATCATATCTCATAATTACGTCCTAACGCCAAATGACTAAGCTCTAGCCAAACACATGTCCTTCTTGCTGAGGAACCATGTTATACCTCTAGTCAGGTATCTGCTTAACTCAAGTAGGATTCGGCTGCAATCTGGAGAAAATTTCATAATCATATCTCATAATTAACGTCTTAACGCCAAATGACTAAGCTCTAGTTATATATATCTTCTAGAGATCATCTGGTATTTTCAAAATTTCATTTTATCATTTTTCTTAAATCATGGATCCCGTCTATATATATAATCCGTGTCTCAGCACATCACAATCTAAATGTGGTACTCTCGGACAATCAATATTCTCAATATAAACCAAATGATGCCACTCCAACTCTATGCACATGACATGCTCTATCATGTAAATAAACGTCATCTCAATATAAAAATATATTCTTATTAGTTTTAATGATGATTTGGGGTTTATTCCTTTATTAGAAATCCATAATAATTCAATCTAGGCATAAAAATATACCTAAAAAACTAATTTTAACCTTTTTCTGAAATTTTGCCATACTATGATTCGAACACCCCAAACTGCAATTTGGACACCTTGGTCTGGACACTCTTAACAACCGGTCTGGACACCCTAATCGGCTAATCCAAACACTAGAGTTCAGTGATTGATTCCTGGTTTTGTTTCCTACGAAACCCAGCCCCAAATCAACCCTAAATCACCATTTCAAGCTTCAATCTCAATAATAACTCATACACAAACACTAAAACACATAAATCATAGGTTCCTTCAACACTTAATCAAAAAATAACTCAAATATATGCAAGATATTCACGTTTATATGCATATATTTACAACCACATTCATATATATATATATATATATATATATATGCATAAATCACATGATATTTAACCAAATCAAGCATATATATACATCAAAATTATCCTAATAATGTCTAGAACACGAATATAAGTCCCATCTACCTCAAATCCGAAGAGAAAAGAAGAAAAACCAAGAAAATTGGTTAAGCTCCTAACCTTTAAAAGTCAATTTCTCCCACATGAGGTCAAATCAAAATGGACGTCACCACAATGTTTATGACATCTAATACTGTCCCGATCCGACGACCTTTCACTCCGAACCGCAATTTCTCTCTCTTTTCTCTCTCTTCTCCCCTTTCTCTGTGTCCTAAGCCAAAGAAGAAAAGAAAGGAAAAAATGAAAGAAAAAGAAAAGAAAGGGAGTTGGGCCCTTAGCCCAGTTGTCCAAAACAGTTACCAATTCGAAACACACTAGATCCAAGAAAAATGAAATAAATCAATTAAATCTCAAAATAAATATTATCAACCCAAAATAATATATAAATAGTAAAAAATAAATGCTGGGTATTACTTGTATATATAATATAGATGTATTAAGAGATTATTAATTTATATATTAAGTGTGACTTATGTGTTTTTTTTTTAAATGTATAATCTTATAAATTTGGCAAATTATTAATTTACCACATTAGTCCCAAGTCAAAATCAATTAAAAATATTATTTAATTGAGGTTTTTAATTTATCAGGGTCATACTGTAATAATAATATAGTACGTGCTAAGAAGCCTCTGGATTATGAATTTTTAATTCTTAAAAATTCTGAAAATGAAATTTTACTTGAAACTTTTTTATGTTGCGATCTCCTTTTCTACTTCTCTCCTAAATTTGACTAAAAAAACTTAAAAATTTAAAGTTTGAAAAAAAGAATGAAAATTAAAGGTAAGGAACCAAAAATTTTTAGAAAAAAATAAATAAATTTTTTTTTTCATTTCAGTTTAAATTTCAATCCAATATAAACTCTTCCAGTAAGATATATGTGTAAATTAATATTATTGTTTTTAGTATATTGATGTTTTTAGCCAATTTTAAGCAAAAGTGTATATATATCATCTATGTTTTTATTTTGAATTCTATACATATACTTCCTTGATTATAATTTATAATTTTTTTAAATGACTTATACTAATCAGAGCAAATAAAAAATAAAAATTATTTTCAATACTTGGTAATAAAATTCGTGAAAATATGATAGTTCGATCTTGATGTTGCATCTAAAACTTTGATTCCATCTTTAAACTTGATGTATTTATCTATTTATTTATTTTATTCTATATTTACTTCAAAATTTTCCATTATAATTAAATATATTTCATTATTATCCATGTACACTTATTAACTTGAAAATACACAATTAGAGAAGTTAAATTAATAGAAAAGGGGTAAAAAAAGAGAGAGTTAATTCATGGTAAGAATTAGAGGACATCAATAAAATAAATAATTGAATTTACTTTAAATATATAATTATCTAAAGACAACAAGGGGGAAAACAATTTTCTTCTTTACTTAATTACATTTATTAAGAAATATGTTACTCAAGATTTTAATAATGGTTCGATTATAATAAAAGAAACAGGCAAAAATTTAACATACACAAATTTAATTAATAGGTGAAGAAATGTACTAAAATTGGAGCATGGATATTGCTCATACATAACTTGTCTAAAAAGTCATCAAAAATAATGTTGGCTATAGCTTTCGTGAGAACATTAGCTAGTGCAATCTTTTGACTTTACAAACAGAAGTTGCTAATGATCCTAGCTTCAAGTTTTTCCATAATGAAATATCTATTAATTTCTACATGTTTCGTCCGATCAAGTTAAATTGGATTGTGAGCAATCTCAATTGCTAAAGTGTTATTGCAATATAACTTGATAGCATCTTGAGAGTCAACACCCAAATTCCTTAACGAATTCCTCAACCAAAGTAACTCATATATTCTAAAAGCCATGCCTCTGTACTCAACTTTTACACTTGACCTTACTACTACTGGTTGCTTTTTACTCTTCTAAGTCACTAAGTTTTCCCTTATGAAAGTAAAGTATCCTGATGTAAATCTTTTATTATCAGCTAAATCAATCCAATCTGCGTTAATATGACTTTTTACCTTTAGGTGATTATTCTTACGGAACAATAATTCTTTTCCTGGAGTAGACTTCAAGTACCTTAATAAACGTTCCATGGCATCCATGTGACATTTACAAGGATTATGCATAAATTGGCTCACTACACACATTGAACAGGTAATATCTGGCCTAGTGTGGGACAAATAAATTAATTTTCCCACAGGTCTCTAATACCGTGCCTTATTAGTAAGAGTTGCATTCATACAGTGAACTAACTTATGATTTTACTCAATAGGAGTATTTGTAGGCTTACATCCAAGTATACATGTTTCAATTAACAAATCAAGAATGTATTTTCGTTGAGAAAAGAAAATACCAGTCTTTGATTGGGCTATCTCAATCCCAGGAAAATACTTTAAATCTCTAAGACTTTTCATTTCAAACTTTGAGGGCAAGTGTCACTGCAAGTTCTCAATATCATCTTGATCATCACCTGTCACCACCATATCATCAATATAGATAATTAAAGTAGTAACTTTACCTTTACGGTGCCTTAAAAAAAAGTGTGATCTAAGTTGCTTTGTTTAGATCCAAAGTTCTTCATAGACTTGATAAATATGTTGAACCAAGCTCTTGGAGATTGCTTTAACCTGTACAATGCCTTCTTGAGTTTATACACGATTGTAGCATTTAAGTACTTCTCTACACCTAGATGAGGATCCATGTACAATTCTTCTGCAAGATCTCCATACAAGAAAGTATTTTTTACATCAAATTGAAGAAGTCGCCAATCTTAATTTGCCGCCAAAGACAAGAGCACTCTAATTGTATTAAGTTTAGCAATCCATGCAAAAGTACCTCGATAATCAATCCCATAAGACTGCGTATATTCTTTACAGCCCACTGAGCTTTATACCTTTCAATTGTCCCATATGCCTTATGTTTGACTGTAAACACCCATCTACATCCCACAGTCTTCTTTTCCTTTGGTAACGAAACAAGCTCCCAATTAGCATTCTTTTCAAGTACTACCATTTCGTCTGCCATCACTTAGGTCCATTTATCATCTGCTAAAACTTCTTGCATTGTACTAGGAATAAGAACAGACGATAACTATAACACATAAGACGTATATGACTTGCACATATTTTGGAAAGACACGTGATTACTAATGGGATATCTAGCTTTGGATTTTGGATCAGGCTTATATTTAATGGGTGGTATACCAGGATTAAAACAAGCTAGAAGATCATATTGAGACACTTAAGGTTCAAAAATAGTGCCATCATCAAAAGTACATTAGGATTAGTGGGTACCTCTAAAGGAGTCTCAAGAGTAGATTGGCCCAGTGGTTATGTTGGATTGTTAAAAAACATTGTATTATCAAGGGGAAGATTATCTTTGATGCTTGAAGTAGTTGGTTTTATCACACCCTAAAATCCAAGACTTGGGGACGTGGGGACAAAACTCACAAATAAACATCAAACCATGAAAAATGTAACAGATAAGAACGGAAACGAATAAAATAAACTAATATTCAATTTCTTGACTATTCAAACATCTTGAAAATGCCCTAAAAAGGGGCTGCATAACCATGTCACAAATATGGGACTAATTTAGTACTCCATTGCATCATAATTAAAAATGTTGAAATGTAAAATAAAACAAATCATCCAACTATAACAATCCAAGACAGCTAACTAACCCACTTGTCCATCACGAGTATCAACCCTGCATTACCAAATATAGTAGGGAAGAGAACTAAATTTCATGTGTGCGCAAAAAGTGTTTATAAAATAATGTTTTTTAATCATGCAAAACAATCAACACTTAATCAATATTAATAAAGATCAATATTATTAAAGTTAAAATCTTATAATTTTCACAATTTTCATATTTAATCTCCACAATTCTAGATGAACTCATTAAATCCTTAGGCCTTGACTGTAGGGTACAACTAGTTTTGCAGTCTTAGATGAACTCATCAAACTCGCAATCTTAAATAAACTCATTGAATCCCCAAGCTTTAGCCGTAGGGTACAACTAGTCTCGCAATTCTAGATATACTCATCAAATCCTCAGGCCTCAATTGGTCCTGATGTCTCAAATATACTCAACTTATGGCCATAGTCCCATAATCCTAGTCTATCTCATCCTGTCTTAGTAGGCAAACCCATCATGCAATTTTGGTAGTAATATACGCTAATACAAGTCGTATATATGTTTTGTAAGTTTCTAGCTTATTGGTTAACACTAAATCACCTCACGCATGTTTTGGCGTTTTCGAGCCCAATTCGACCGTTGGGCTCTAGAACTACTCTTTCAGTATCCTCTATCACCCCAATATCAAAAGTCAATCTCAATCATATTCTATTAATACCACATCATATACAAGATTTTCCCTAAATTTGATTTTTTGTGTTTAACTATCTCTTATTAAATTTTATAAAATAATATAACTCCTAAGCCTAAGTTTCATGTTGCCTAATATATGCATGATTTTTATATAATAATCATGTTCAACGTAATATCATACAATAAAGTACACAAAAAAAATGCAGACTGATCAGATTTAATTAGCGATAAGAGAATTATTTATTAATTTATTATTTCATAAAGAAATAATATATATATTTTCAAAATTTTCCTTTATTTTCAATAAAAATAATATTTGTTTAATCATCTAAAATTCTCTTTCCAAGTTAATTTTATTTAAATACTTATCTAAATATCTCACTTCTAATTAAGTCCAAACCAATGTTCAATTAATTCTTAAATAGTCTCATCTAATTCAAAATAGTTGATCATTCATTGAGTAAAAAAAATAAGGAAAATTTTAGTTTGAAATCTATGTACACACATTTATACATACCTATGCTGCCTTAATCTAATTAATACCTTAACTCTCAAAATCAATTTTACAGAGCAACATTTCTAACTTTCCATTTCAATTCACACACCAAGTTTTATTTTATAATTATTGGCATTAATATACATATATAAATTTCAAATTCAATTTATACAGCAAGTCTCACATTTATATGAGCATTAATATAAACTTCCAATTCAATTCACAACAAGTCTCATTTATATTTATTAGTATTAATATACATACATAACCTTTAAAATTCAATTCACACAGCCTTTATATTAGTATTAATATATATGCAATTTAGTTTAGGTCTCACTTTTACATTCATGAGCATTAATGTATACATAAACTTCTAATTCAATTTATAGCAAGTCTCACATTTATATTCATGATTATTAATATATACGTAAATATCTTAATTATAACAATACACTACAAAGTCTAATATATATGTCTGTATATAAATTAACTCCCAATTAAATTTACATATTTATGACTTCCAATGAGTAAGTTTTATATGTATATTCATAAGTATTAATGTATATACATAAATATCTCAATAACAATATACCTATAGCAGTGCAATATATATATATATATATATATATATATATATATCTATATATATATAAATCTAAGTGTAGAGCTAATAATTTAAAAGCACACAAAATATATTTTTATATTCTAATAGCAGTAAAACACGCCTAGTTGGGTTATATATACCTATATATAACATGATAAAAAAAATAAAATATCTTATAAATACAATCCCACATACCTCAAGATATACGAAGATGAATGGTGTATAAAGCAATTAATACCAACTCTAGTTGGCTTTAAACAACGATCTAGCAATCTTCTTCAAAACAAAAATTATGCGTTTTCCAAAAATCTCTTAACAATATCTACCAATGTACAATCGATTACACAACCCCTCTCTCTCTCTCTCTCACAAACCTGAAAAGTAAACGTGAAAAATGTAGAATTTTCTTGGTGGAATTTCTTAGATAGTGAAAATATTTTAGGTGTTGTAAAGTGCTATCAAGGGTTTTTTGTTTTTGTTTGAAAGGGAATTTAAACAACTCAAAAAGTCCCCCTTCACCCACTCAGTACAAGCACCCAGAATAAATCCCATTAATATCCTTCCACACTTTAACAACAAATTCAAATTTAGCTGTGATTGTTTGGCCTCTCCCATCAAAATTATTTCTCAGCTATCTCCCCCAATCGATGGTTATTGCCTCCTCCCCCAATCAATGGGAAACATACTAAGCACGTAATATATATATATACACACACACACCATTGCTAGCATATATAAGTACTAATAAAATAAAATTAAAGCATGTCACACTTAATTAATTTAAAATAAAATTTTATTTCTAAATAAAATTTTAAATGACACAAAAATCTAAAATTAAATGTAAATAATTTTAAAATGAAATTAAATCACAAAAAATTTGCATCTTTACATCAAACTTGGATTTTTAAAGGCACATTCCCCCTTATCTGACCCAAATTGTCCTACGAAATGCATGCCCTATGATATATAAGTTTTTTTTTTTTCATCAGGTTAATTACACTGACACCCCTTTAATTATACCTAATTTTTAATTTATCATTTCATCTACTAACCCTAACACTTTGACTTCCTCATTTATTTAAAAAGGGTTCTATTTGGAAACCGTTAAAAAAAATCATTATCCTTAATTATCTCAATCTGTTTCTAATGTGATTGTTGCTAAGATCTATTCAAATTTAAAGCTTATGATTGGAGATTTGTATGGGTTAGACCAGTTAAATCATTTGATTTTTTGTTATGAATTCAATAAATAGAATTTTTTCTTATCCCATTCGAAAAAAAAAAAAAATCAATCCGAACTTAATTTCGATAAAGAATTCAACCAAATCAATTATCGGATCTTAATAGTAAATTTTTTTATTTCTTTATTTAACTTTAATAATAAATGATAGAAAATATATTCTCAAAACTTGGTTTAAAATTTTAAACTAAGTTTAAATTAAAAAACAACTAAATCAACAAAAACGTTGTAAGATTAAAACCTAAAATTATTAGGTTTAATATGATTTTTTTGATTTTCATTTGGTTTTACTCACCTTGTTACTTTATACCAAAATCAAAAATAGTATATATATATATATATATATAAAATTTTGGAAGTATACTTATGTTTGTTTATCACAAGAAAATTTGGTGTTGTAAATATATAAAATTTTGCCACAGGTTTATATTATTAATTTTTGAGTATAAGTTCTGTACAAAATATACTTTGGTAGTTACATTTTCGAGAATCTTAAGTGCCATTTTGACCACTTATATTTTCAAAATCTGTTTTAAAAAATAAAAAATGAGTTTACAAATGAAATATAAAATGGTAAAAAGTCATTTTGAGGGTTTTTAACCTAGAATAAGGAAAAACTTGAAATACGAAAAATAGAAAATATCAAAGTAAATACTTTTTCTGTTTTCCTTTTTTTTTGGATTTTCAAAACATAAAACACATGAAATAAAAAATAAAAAACAAAAGTATAAAACAAAAAATAGAAATATAAACCAAATAACACCTTATACTTTAGGAATTAATTGTGTTTCCAACAATCTTTATCAATATTTATTTTTTTAATATTTTTCATATGTTCTAACTTTTATTTATTACTTATGGTTGTTTTGCGAATGCTTTTAAATACATTTTATTGCAAACTAAACATATGTTTTAATAAACATTGTATCATTCGCTCCTAATGGTGAGCATTTGCGCACATGGCCCTTCTCAAAGTATTTACTTGAAAAGAAAAAAAAATTGCACTCATAGGAAGGAGAGGGGGGCTGCAGTCGAAGGGTCGACTGCAATCGCATCAGTCGACTCAAAACGACACCGTTTCACTTAAATCTCCATATTCGAATATGAACTGATGTATTTGAATATGACATATTCGAATATGAATTGATATATTCGAATATGAGGATTTAAGTAGAACGACGTCGTTTTGAGGAGAAAAATGCTTGAACGATGTCGTTTTGGTCGACTGCAGGCCCAAATCCCTCATAGGACACACCAACATTTAGTTATGGCTGCGTTTGGTTAGTCGAAAATTTTTAAAATTTTTAAAAATTACTAAAAATTATTTATAAATAAATATATTGTAAATTATATATCTATATTTTAATTATATTCTTAAAAAAAAAAAATTAATGAATATTTTCCCCCATTCCGGCCGCTTCCCCTCTCCAGAAATCAACAAGCTGTTCCTTTTTGGTGTTTCGGGTAGTCCGTAAAGTGTAAACTAGCGATTCAGCATGGTTTGAGCGTTTATGGGTGGGAGATTCTTCTGTATTGTTGTTTCTTCCATTTCGGTGCAGGTGGGGTTTCTCATACATAGAAAATGTAAGTTAGGGTTTATCAGTAGTATTTAACATATCTGTGAGATTATAAGCAACGCTCTGAAACGTCCACTTCGGAACTGGTCCAAGAAGAGCTTGAATGAATTTTGAAGAAATTCATCCAAGAAGAGCTTGAATGAAACTTCATTGATTGGCGAAGCTTTTTAGGGTTTTAAGGTCAGGACTCCCTCGTTTCATACATTAACCTTTTTTTTTTTTTTTTAAATTTATTTCCTGTTCTCTGTTTGTGTGTTTTGAACTAGAATTCGTTGAAATTTTACTCAGGATGCATCGACACCTTGCTGTATTTGGTCACCGGATACTCACAAATTCATTGATATTGAAATCTAGCACCAACCCTTTACTGTGTTATCAATCGAATGCTTTGAACAGCAGATTTAACGGATTGGCTTTGTTTCGAGTGTTCATGTTCACTTCAGCGCAGCAGCAGCAGCAGCAATGGAGGAGAGTGCCGGACCCCGATGATCCATCCACTTTGATGAAGGAGGATGGAGTTGCTGTATGCTCGCACATGTGGATTGAAAGTTTTCGAGAACCCGAGAAGACAGTGACCAACTTGACCACCTATTTACGACGATTTGAATTGTGGGTTTTAGCTTACCAGAAGGTTTGTGCTGATGAGATGGGTGCTTACATGCCTCGAAGTGCGATACAGAGGTCGGCCCTGGAAGACTTGTTGGCCCTCCGGAATGCAGTTCTTGACAACAGGTTTAAGTGGGGAGCGAGGTTAGAGTTCTTCATTAAGTCCCCAAGGGATAAGACCGAGTATGAATCACTCTCAAAGAGGAAAATTAGGGCCATTTTGACTACAACACAGCCAACCCCATTTCAAGATCGGATTGTCCAGGAGGTTTTATTTATGATTTTGGAGCCAATTTACGAGGCTCGATTCTCACAGAAGTCATTTGCATTTAGACCTGGAAGAACTGCTCACACTGCATTGCGAGTCATTAGAAGGAGTTTTGCTGGGTATTTGTGGTACATAAAGGGTGATTTGAGTACAATCTTAGATGGTATGAAGGTTGGAATGATGATTAGTGCTTTGATGAGGGATACCAGGGATAAGAAGGTGATTGATTTGATAAAAGCAGCATTGGTTACACCTGTGATCACCAGTCCACCTGGTGAGGGTGAGAAGAAGAAAAAGAAGAGGAAGTACCAGAAGAAGAGAGTCCTAGCAGAAGACGAACCAAAGCCTGACCCATATTGGTTAGATTCCTTTTTCGGGTTTGCACCTGAGGAAGCTGCAAAGGTTCCTTCTTGGGGACATTGTGGGATTCTTAGTCCCCTTTTGTTTAATATCTGTCTTGATGAATTGGACCAATGGATGGAAGGTAAGATCAAGGAGCTCTATCGTCCTTCAAAAAGTGATGTTATATGGAATAGTCCAGATGGGGAAGTGGAACAGGGAAATACATCTTGGCCGGAATTTGTCCCAACAAGTGGTCCAGATAAGACTCGGAAGATTGATTATATACGCTATGGGGGTCACATTTTGATTGGAGCAAGGGGACCCAGGGCGGATGCTGCAACTTTGAGAAAGCAGTTAATTGAGTTCTGTGATCAAAAATATCTACTGAAGCTTGACAATGAGAGCCTCCCTATCGAACATATAACCAAAGGTATAATGTTTCTTGACCATGTACTGTGCCGGCGAGTTGTGTATCCAACTCTTCGTTACACTGCAACTGGTGGAAAGATCATTAGTGAAAAGGGTGTGGGGACCCTTTTATCAGTTACTGCAAGCTTAAAACAGTGCATTAAACAATTTAGGAAATTGAATTTTCTCAAGGGGGACAGGGATCCAGATCCACAACCTTGTTTTAGAATGTTTCATGCCACTCAAGCACACACAAATGCGCAGATGAACAAGTTCTTGTCTACAATGGTTGAGTGGTATAGGTATGCTGACAATCGGAAGAAGGTTGTAAATTTTTGTTCTTACATCATAAGGGGTTCACTTGCAAAGCTCTATGCTGCAAAATATAAGCTTAGATCACGAGCGAAGGTATACAAAATTGGTGCGCGGAATCTTTGTCGTCCTTTGAAGGAGAAAAAAGGTCAGTCACCGGAGTACCATAATTTGTTGAGGATGGGGCTTGTTGAGTCAATTGATGGACTTATGTATACCCGGATGTCTCTAGTACCAGAAACTGATTACACTCCTTTCCCAATTGGTTGGAGACCTGATCATGAGAAAGCACTTCTTGAATATATAAGGCTTGATGATCCAAAATCTATAGAGGAGCAGCGATGTTGCCTAAGAGAACAAGGTCTTATTTCACCTCAGGATTACATCTCAATGCTTGTATGGAACTACAAAAGGAATGCTCTTTTAGTGGATCATCATTCGACAACAGCGAGTGGTAGCAACAATATAGCAAGTGGGAAGCTATTGTTTCAGGAATTGGAACATGAAAAGAAAGATGAAATAACTAAAGATGAGGAAGAAAATGAAGAAAAATGTCGTGTAGCACAAATGTAAAACAAGTTTTGTACAGCATGCATTTGAAAGTCGAATTTACCTTTTTTTACCAGGCAATTAAGCCTGTGAACTATTTAGAGAAACTGGTGCTCGACGAATATTTCTGCAGTATTCTAATAGTCCAACTTATAAAATAAAAAATATAGAGCAGCATGTATAATCTGAAATGTATTGTTCCATTGCAACAATCCAAAATTTTATATTGTTAGCTGCAACTGCTATCTTTTGACGAGCAAATTTTGCATTTCTATTGAGTTCTTTCAATTGCCTCTCTGAAATGGCATTCAACAAAAACAAGATAAAAATCAGAGAAGTTTAAAAGTGAGGCAGACTTTTTTGCATTCCGGTTCTATTGAGCATATGATAACATTTTGACAATAAGTGTGGCCTTCTTTTCTTTTCTAAATTCTAGTGTATCTGGTTTTATGAGCAGCTACCCTGTTACACTTGTATCCCTTTTACATTTTTATTCCTAATCAAGTACTCCCTGAATTTGAATCCAAACGTCAACAATGCCATGGAACCTAACTATGTGATGGAGCAGTCTTAAGAGGTTTGTTCATCAAGGTTGCATCTCCTTCAATGGTATTTTCAATTTTTTTTTTTCCTGACTTGGGACCATAAAACAGGACTTTCTGTAACAATTTGCAAATTTAGCTATTTAACAATTGCTGATTGCTTCAACAACCTGATCTTCTGAATTTCTTTGTATGGTTGCAGGGTATGCTAAATCACCTACCATGGCTGCATCAACATTCAAAGCTCTTCCCAACTATAAACAATCATGTTAAATCATCTACCATTGATATTATATAGCATGTCAATTGTTTATAATAATTAAAATCGAAGAAACAGAGGGAATGATAGAAAGATGGTTCATTCCTTTGGTTGCATGTCCTATCCAGGAAACGTGTCATTGTTAATGTTTCTCCATTAAGGTTCCAAGTGAGTGAATTGGTTGGTTAAAGTTTCTCTCTATCTTCCTTCCATTGCTCAGCTTATCTCATTGTAGGGCCTTTTCCATTTATCTTATCACTTATTCAATGCTCACGTAACATTGTGTTATTTTGGTGATACCGGATCAGATTCCTCCGTCTTCTTGGGTTGATGTCAACTATTGGATTTAAGTCCTCATGAAGTTCATGAAATGTAACAGTTTCAAGGTTTACTTCTTCTTCTTCTTCATCTTCTTCTCCCCCCCCCGGGGGGGGGGGGGGGCGGGGGTCTCTGTTAGTCCTTTCTGGTCCATAGCTTATTTTGCTGGTTGTGCTGAGTTAGCTCTAGCTCTAATCGGTCATGGAGTGTTTAAATGTTCCTTGGGTAGTTGACACTGCTATATATTTGCTGCTTGGGGCTGTATCTAATATTTTATAGTTTTTAAATAGAGAAAAAAAGCAAGATAGATGGAATTTCATTGTGAAAGCAATAGAAATGACAATTGCTTATGCAACCCTTCAGATATAGAGGTTAGTCAGTCATTATGACACTACCGGATGCAACACTTGGATCACTCGTATTTTCCTTTTTATTTTCTAAACAAGCACTCTTTGGATTGGAGTCCAAATATCAGCAATGTCATGGTACATATTACATGATGGAGTCGTCTCATCTAACTTGATTGCCAACAAATGCTGCATACTTTCTCGAAGGTCTTTTCATCCTGTGGGTGATTGGGACTGTAAATTTAGCCCACACAGGGTAGTTTAAAAAAAAAAAACGATTATTAATTAAAATAGAGATCTCCAGTTTGAACCCTTTTGACATTACTTGACTGTTGCTTCTGGTGAAGTGGTCAAAAACTGTACGAATTAGTGCCACTGACAGTGGGGATGCACTAGTATAAAAATAAGCAGAATATTGGAACTGTAAATGTAGCCTCTGATTTAGCAATTTAGGAATTGTTACCTGTTTCAGTGACATGATCATCTGAATTTCTGTGGTTGCAGGAATGTGAAAATTTCTGTGGTTGCAGCAATTTGAATCAACATTTAAAGCTCTTCCCAAGTAGAAGACACTGCTGGAAAAAAAGTGTGTTTTTTCCCTTTTTTTTTTTGTGGTGCAGAGATTGGCTAAAATAGAAATGGATCGAATGATCTACAAAGACTTGAAAAAGGGAAGGAAAGTTAGTTCCTTGATCATATTTGACTTGATTTATCCAGCCCTGGTGTTAATTATTATTGAGAAATAGTCATTAGTGGAGTGGTGCTAGTATGGTGGTGGTGGCAAGGCTGCAGATGCTGGTAAGTGATGAGGTGGTAGCATGTGGTGGTGCCACGTACAAGTAGAATGGAACTATGTCTGTGCCATGGTAAGTTTCTCTTGCATTATCCTTGCTTCCTACAGCAATAATTAGCTATCAAAATAGCATTTTGTAGCTCTGTATTCCTGATGTAGGATGAATTTGTTATTTCCTATTCTATTTTGGATTAGTTTATATTCTTAGTTTATTTAGGATTACTATAAGAGCTTTATTTAATTACTTATCTTTTATTTTGAGCCAAGGGCTATTTGTAACCATTAGGAATTAGGATAAAGTTTACAAAGTTTGATTAGGAAAACTTTAAGGAAACCTATGTTAATTAGGGTTAGCTTAGTTTTCTTTATAAATAGGACCTTTTATGAACACTTTTTATTAATTCAATTATTCAATATACTTATGATTAGTTAAGGCCCGTTGACAACCATTTTGCTTTTAGTTGTCTATTTTTCTTTTCAAAATTTTTAAAAACTGAAAATGAAAACTTATATGACAAAGCAGTGTTGGTTTTCAGTTTTCAAATTATATCATCTTCATTTTTTATTATTTTGGAAAATAAAGGAAACACCAAGAAGGTGTTTTCACCTACAAAAGGCAAAAACGAAAACTCGATGTTCATTTCTGAGACCGAGCTTCGAACCCTCTTCCAAGCAAAGCTCGTGATAAATCACCCCTAGGTTTCAGAAGGCTGTGCCTCTTCTGTATTTGTTGTTGCTTGAAATCGGCAACCTGAGAAGATGATTGGAGAGGTGAACCCAGAAGACTGCAGGTTGTTCAGTGATGAGAAGATTCCTGATGACAAGAAGGTCCTATCTCCACTCTGCTTCTCTCTTTACTCTTCCTTCCTTTGGTTGATCTAGGGTTTATGTTTTCTGTTGATCACCTCCTCAACTTAAAATCCCATATTTGTAAATTGTTTTATTATTGTTATTATTGGTAGTACGGCACCCTCACCGGTTTATGACAGCTCTTAATGAACCACGTAATCGATGGGTAAACTGGGGAAATGTACGTTGCCCCTCACTCACATCCCGCTTGAGTTGGGAATCAAACTCGTGTGGTCTCTATGGGGAGCAGACTCACGAGCCACTTGGGCTAATCCCAGGGGCTATTATTATTATTATTATTTTGTAATTTTGCTTCATTTTGCTCGACTTTGCTTCAATTTGCTTGGCTGTACTTCATTTTGATTCATTGTGCTTGATCTGTTGCTTAAATTTGCTTTATTTTGTAAATCATTTTGCTAAATATGTTGTTCAATTTTCTTGATCTCATTCCCTTCATCAATTTTGGTCTTTGTTTACAAAAAAAGTTGAAAGAGGTAAAGTTTAGCACTAATTTTCTTGATCTGATTCCCTTCGTTAATTTAGGTCTTTGTTTTAAAAAAAAAATGAAAGAGGTAAAGTTTTGCTCTCTCTCGATATTTCTAGAGCTTGTACATATCATGTATGTCAGTGGCTGCTTTATGGCTTTTGAGATTGAAGTTTTAATGGAGATCTGCATTGATCTCACATGATAATGGGCCAAATGTTTTTGTTGAAATTTCATTGTCAGTAGATTTGTATAGACTCCGAGTTTCTTCTGTGAAGTGAAGAGTCTTGAGAGTGAAAGGAGAAACTGGCTGAGCTGGTTACACTGCTGTGATTTCATTGGTAGATCCAACATTGAGAGTTGCCCAAACTTTCATTAATACTATTTGAATGTACTTATAAAACTAGAGACAAGTAAGTCTGTCATATTGTCAGCGTGGTTAAAATGCATACAGTGTTTTTTGGAGTGGCCAACAGCACATGGAAGGAAACCTCATCTTATTACCAGAGTATTTTGATTAGTCATTGGAACACAATGACTTGCAAAGCTTCTTATGGCCTCAAAGTTTAATAGATTTGATTAGACTCCTCTATGCTTCCTTGAAGATGGTCATTAACTTTCAACAAAGGAAAACCCTAGAACCAATGTATGCTTCTGCACAACGTGCAACCATACTTTTCTTTTCTTTTATTTTTTATTTTTTATTTTTATTTTTCTTTTGATAAATAAAAGTGCAACCACATTTATAACTAGGTATAAATTAGTACTTACAGAAGTGCTTGAGTTACAAAAACTAGACAATATCTTTTTCTTGTGAAAATGAAGCGATAATTTACTTCAAAGTAGGAAAGACAATCTGCACCACAAGTTATACTGACAAATGTTTGTTCTAATATTCCAAAATATGGTAAGGGTACACTTACTTTTGTAGCCTGCTTATAAACCTCTTGAAGCGTGTCTTCTTGTAAATTAGCAGTGTCATGTTGGCATGGCTCCTCTTATGTTCATAGCATCTGCAGAAGCACACCAACCTAAATTAGAAATCCAAAGGAGCACTATGAATGTTGATACAAGAGGTGTACAATGATGTTCATGTTATGTTGGTCAAAGAAAAGCATTGTAGCAAAAAAATATTACGGGTTGAAGCACTGATTAGTGTTACATATCACATTTTAATAATGGTACAATCAGAAGCAAAAAACAAGCAAAGACCTTGTATTATGATTAGGGCTTGAAATTAGATCCAACATTGAGAGTTGCCCAAAAGAAATACACTCATTTTACGTTAAGAAATATATGCTTTCTCTGCTTCTATTCTTCTTAGAAAAGTTCATTGCATTTAAATCTTTTTTAGTTGCTTGGAAACACTGTCTCTTCTGACCAGCAAAGCTCGGCAAAGACTCTGTTTGCTGCACCTGCTGTGCTAAACGTGCACTGCACTTGCTGCGTTACGCACTTGCAGTACACAGCACTTGCTGCGTTAAATTCAAATATGCACTACACTTGCTGTGTTAAATTCGGTTTCTGGTCAGTATTTCTCTGAGGTACACAATTTTGAAATTTACGGTTTGCAACAGTTTCTATACCCTTTTTGTTTGGTTGCTAAGAATTTGAAGAAATTTAGGGGAAAATTGAAAATGATTTGGTATATATATATTTTTTAATTTTAATGAAAAAAAAAATTGAAATTTGGTATATTTAGGGTTTGCACGTGTACCAGACCAAATAATAATGTTGGGATTATTCCCAGCTCTAAATTCTGATACGGTTTCAGCAATCAAATTACGCATTTAGGGAATCTTGTAAGATTTTGTTACGGACTGTGTTTGGTCCTCTGCTTGGATGCTGAAATTCTAGTGAAAAGAAGATATGGTTTAGGTTAAATTTGAATTTGGTGTTTTATTTTCTTTGAAACGAGCTTAACCATTTTTTCAGGTGTAGTGAGACACAGATGTTTCCCTTTTCCAATAGCCAATACTGAAAATTATTGGATTAAGAGTCCTAAATTCAATCTGAAGTTCGAAAAAGCACTGAGATCAAATGGGTTCGATTTCTAACTCAAGTGGGGTGTGCGTGAGGGGGTAGCGTACATCTCCCGGGTTTATTCATCGACTACGCGATTCATTGAGTGTTGTAATAAATTGACAAGAGTTCCGGTTACGAAAAAAAAAAAAGAAACTAGAAAAAGCAGTTGAGGATGTGTTAACATTCCGTTTGCTTGTTGGGGGAAAAAATTGAATGTTATGCCACACCTTATGTAATTCCAATTTTTAGATGGATATCTCGTGTGTTAAAAAAATTGGGTCTTATGTCCAAGACTCTTAGCTGAACTGATCAAAGTAGTTCTGCCTTTCACTTTCCGTTTTGCTGTGTGCTGTGTTGTGTGCTGCGGATTGTGTTGTATTGTGTGCTTGTTGTATTTCTCTTGTTGGACTGCACCAACTGATCTGTTTCAACTTCTCTTTTTCTGTTTTTTTTTTTTTTTTTTTTTTGGGGGGGGGGGGTTATTTTAGTTTTTTCTGTAATCATTTTTCACCAGAATTTGCTTGATGTGTATTTGTTCATATTCAGTTATATTTACTGATAGTGGAAGTGTAATAGAGGATAGGGTGGCATCTCAATAATAAGTACTAAAGCGTATTTTATTACTAATAATTCATATTGTTTAATCAAACTGAATCAAATATTTTGTGCAATTTCTACACTCTACTTTTATTGCTAGTAAAGCATTTCAATGAGATGGCCATCTAGACCAATGAAAATATCAATCTAATTCTATTCTCATACATGTATATATATATATATATATATATATATGTATATGTTTATGGTTGAAGGAGACTAGAATTGGTGGGGATTCTACGTCACGGTGTCAACTACTGATAACTGGTGGGAAAGACGTTACAAGGTATTATTTAGCACATAATTTTTTATTATAAAAATTATTTTTCTGGTCCAATATAGTGTTGTACGGAAAAGCAAGACCTTACCTTTTTTTTCCAACCTGTTCGCAACGTTCGAAACTAGTAAGATTACATAGCAATGTGGTACTTAACCACAGTCTTAGTTAAGGAGGTTCAAGAAGAGAGGGTTGCCTCATTTTTAGGAGCTGACTTGTATTCTGTGGAACACTTTAGCTAGTGGATCATTTTCAGGAGCAGTAGCAATGTATATTAATGTGTACTTACTGTGGGTATAACATTATGTTATGTTTTTTACTGAGTTTTGTAATATTTGTAACTTTAGTTGTTCTCGTGAACATGTACTATTAGCACAATACTCAACACTATGATCTAATTATATTAAGACATGAATGATATAATATACTTTATTTTTTGTGTTTGTAATATATTATTTTGTGGTACTAAAAAAATAATTATTTTTAAAAATTAGAGCCCGTTTGGAAGCAAAAAAAAAAAAAAAACTCAAAAAAACTCAAAAAATTTTAAAAGTTTTTAAATCTCTCCAATCAAAATTTACCACCTATTATTTTTACATCATATCAACCTCAAAAGTTAAGTTTTTTTGAACTTCCAAACACCCCCTTAATAATAAAAAAACAAAAGCAAAACAAGGATTTGTTAAATATGTTTTCAGTCTTTTTGTTTTCCTCAAAATGAAAACTGGACAATTAAAAATGAAATTGAAAATTGAAACAACTGACTACAAAACTGAAAATTGGTAGTTTTGTCAATTGGGTCTTAAGAATTTTGTGGTGTGAATTTAAGAGCAATCTGTCGTATTCTCGAGAATGATACCTTGTCAAACATTTCACTGCTTCGTCAATTCCCTGGTCTTTCTTTCTCAACAAATGAATTGAACCCATCTATACATCTGCCTTATTTAGATGCTAATCTGCCTAGCGTATTCTCGCTCTACTAGAAACAAGCTCTTGCAAAGCGTAATCTCGCCCTAAAGCTAGGAGGAAGCACGGATTGACATCAAGGGTACCGCTTGTAAATTAGACTCAAAAGTAACGCTGACATGTGATTGACTCACCTTGAACACGTGCCGATTCACATTTTGTTAACTCAATTTTTTTTTTTTTTCAATTTCTTCTTGTTTGAACACATCTTTTTTTTTTTTTTGAAAGGTAAAGTTTTTCTTTTTATTTTTTTTATAAGGGGGAGGGGGGAAGACTCGAACTTGAGTTATGAGCGGACAAGAGAGGCTCTTAACCACTTGAGCTATAGGCCACGCTCAAAGAATTTTGTAATGTTGTTTGAACACATCTCAAACTTTCGTTGAACACATTGTAGAATTCTTTTGAATTTTTTTTTATGAATATTTTATTTGACTAATTTAATGAAATGTAAAAACGTTTTAGATTATGGATTCATAAAATAAAGTTTTGTTAAACTAACGAGTTGGTTATCATTGTAGAAGAAATATAATCATATATTTTTTGTTGACTTATATGATACATGATTTTTAATTTTAGTTAGTGTTATATTAAATTATTTGTATTATATTTAAATGAAGCATTAATATTTAAGATGTATAAAAATATATATTTTTGTTGAGTCTATGATTACTGTCTTATCTTGAATTTTTTAAAAAATATAAAATCAACGAATCGTGTCATGTTGTATCAGTATTCATACTTTTTAGCCGGAAATCATATTGTGCCGTTCTTCTCTATTAATATTGCTACAACTTTGTATGGTTTCTAAGCTCATACCTCATAAACATGATTAGTTGATGAAAAGTAGATGGAGGGATAGTTGTTAAAATCATGTGATTTTCTATTCAAAGCTTATGGCTTAAGTTGATAAATCAATTAACTGATTCAAATTTTACTTCAGAATCAGATAAAGTGATAGATTTTAGCAATAGATTCAATCTAGTTTGTAGAGAGAATTTAATTTTGAAGTAAGATTCGAATCAATTACGATTTTTATTATTCAAGAGGCAGTGAAGTGAGTTCGGATCTGGGTAAGGTCCTTTAGACACAATTTGTAAAATAAAAAAAAATTTATTTTTTTCTTTTCTATTTAAAATTAAAAAGAAATTGGAGAGGCTAGCAAGGACTTGAAAATCCTGCATGCCTGTGCTTCATTTTGATACAAGTCATTTTAAATTTTTGATATCCCCCCACCTCCTCCTCCTCCTCCTCCTTCTGCTCTCTATGTCTATCTCTCTCACTCTCTCTTCTCTCTTTTTTTTAAAGATTTGATATTTTTTTAGGGGTTGGAACACTCATTGCTTCTAAAATTTTCCTAAGTACTATATTTACTAATGCTATATTTGCAACATGAATTTGTGAAAGGAAATGAAAAATAAAGGGAAAATAAAATTTATAATTTGACATTTTTTTTTATACTTAAATCAAATAAAATTTAATTTATAATTTGGCAATTTTTTTATACTTAATCAAATAAAATTTAAACTTTGTTGGTAAATATCTATTCATTTTAGTCTTATTTTTTTAACTTAAAAAAAAAATAAAATAAATTTGAATTTTTCAATTCATTTTGTATTTCCACCATTTTCTTTTACATTTCATTTTTGCCCACAAATTTATATTCCAAACATAATCTAAATATTTCCAAGCAATGAAAGTCAGTTTGAGAATTATGGCTGGAGAATCATGTACTCTTCAAAGAAATTACCCGTGATCCCCTGTGATAAACTTAATATTCCCATATTTCACTACAGTTATTTACGATCTTACTGAGAAAGTGAGGCGAAGTGATCCAATAACGAGACCTTGGAACACTTGGATGTTTTCAATGTGACATCTCTAGATATATTAATCGTAATAAGGTTTCATTTGATTCTCTAACGCTTATGGGGCTCTGATGATCTTTCTAAACATGTATTGCTTGCAGTCTAGAGGATTATGGCTTGGCCTAATTAATGCCATTGCTATGGGCAGGTCCAGTGACGGCAATTATCCTTAATAATTTAAAAAATTACACTAAAATTTTATGATTTTGCTATACTTTTTTTTTTTTCATATTTTACTTTTACTATATTTTTACTTTCGTTCTTACTTATCTTAAAAGTATAATTTTACCTTCACTGATTATAAATCATAAGTTCGCCTCTAACCATTGCCGAGTTCCCAAACAAATTTCTAACCATACAATTATTTGTGTTGTTAATCCGTGGATAGTAGTTGGTTTGTGGGCTTCTCATCAATATCCTCCAGTCCTTCGATGTGCATGTATATAAATTTATCTTTTAGCCCACCTTGTAAATCAAAATCCCATCCTAAACAGAAACTTAAACCTGCCAATTCGTTTCCTATGTTGTCATAATAATATCAGCTAAATCTACCGTTATAAGTTGTTTTAGGAGGATTTGGGGCCACTAATTAATAATAATGCTTATGCTTACAAATTATGCATGCAACAACTGCAATCCTCCTGCTAGAATAAGTAAATAAATGTAAAAGGAGTAAATACCAGCACCAACAGGTGAGAGATCAACCTAACTGACGTAGCTCGGCTACGAAAGAACAAGAAAATAAAGAAAACGAAAAAAAATGATTGAAAGAAAAATTATAGGGTTTCAATATCATCAAATCTGTCTAAAAACAATAACATAAGGTGCTATTTATACCAACAAAAAACCCTAACCCTAATAGATAAATCTAAAACAAATACGATTAAATAAATAAACTAATAATAATTCAAAAATATAATTAAATAAATAAACTAATACTAATAAAAATCATCATTGGGCTTGGACTTCCTATCTCGTCTAGGCCTAAATATGGGCCTACTCCATGCTCCATCATTCTCCTCGGGTTGAAAAGAACTCTGCTCCGAAGAGTGGGAGGAAAGGTAGCAATCCAACAATGAAGGATCCAAATGATGAAGATCATCCTCGTTGAAAGAGCTTTGAGACGCCTACAATACCTTAGTATTGTTGTAAGGGAACTAAATAAGGTGTGTATTTTTTTTTTTTTTTTTGTAGTGGGGTGTTGTCAAATACCTAAATCCGTCTGCTACCAATTGCTGTGTCCCGGCGTCGAATCAATGCACGTTGTGAAGCACAAACTGTTCTAGAAGAGAAGAAGAATTAGAAGAAAAGAGGGAAAAGAAAAACACAGCCACCAATATTATTCAATCAATCAATCAATGATCTTCTGTTAACCCTAATTAGGATTTAAATAGAAAACATCATGGGCCTAACACAAAAGGCCTAAAATAAAATAAACCGATACTAAAATAGCCCAAAAACAAATTGGTCCAAATAACCTCTAATAATATAAACTCATTATCAATAAAACCCAAAACAAATGGGTCCAAATAATAAATAAAATAATAATAAAAAGAAATAAATTTAAAAATCGATGTTCTCATCAACTCTTCCGGACTGAGAAGAACTCGACTCAGTCGAGTTGAAAACTTGACACTGTTATAATGTCGCATTTTCCACTTGACAAGACATCTTTGGAGTGGAAAGAAAATGAGATCCTTAACATCGAACATAGATAGGCACCGCTGAAGAGGTGGAGGAACGGGAACCGACATAAAAATATCTCTATAACCTGCAGACAATATTTGAGGCCCAAAGATGCCTCCACAAGATAACAAGTTCTCCACATGCCAAATTACGACAAAACTCATATCACATGGCATAATGAAAAAAATTGCATTGGGATTAGGATCATAAAGGATATAGAATGGCCTAACATTTTCGGCATACAAATTTTGGCAAAACGATATGGGGTAGTAAGTAGGCAATGCATAAGTCATCAGTAAGTTATATCCATTAAATTCTTTATTCCCATCAATAACATAAGTAGGAAATTTATAATAATTATTACTCAACCCAATTTTCCATTTAATATCAGCATTATAAAAAAGGAGTGGATTACATGGATGAGAATAAGTGACGAGTGATGATGTAACTGAACTTGTCAAATTAGAATCCCTCAAAGACGGATGAATGGAATGAGACTCAATGATATCGATAGAATAGTGGTAAGACATACTACATATAACTTGTAAGAAAAATTGTTCAATGTATGCAAGAATGTCTCTGTTATACACTAGAAGTGAGGAGGACTCATGCAATTGAATGATCTCACGGAAGAACAACTTGGACATAGACTCAAAGAACTCCCAACGGATGAAGTCACTAAGTAAAACTCTTGAGATGCTTAAATAATATCACCTGAAAAAGTAACCATCTCCAATGATAAAGTCTATGCAATCTCAGCGATCATTATTCATGATGTCCTCAAATAAACCAACAAAATCAAGATAAGATAATGGTGGAACCAATTCAACCACTTCAGACATATTTTGAGAATTTGGTGACTCGTCATAATCAAATGTCAAAAGAGAAGAATCAATAAAAGAATCAAAAGTGTCAACAGAAACAATAGGGGTGCTAGGTTTAGGAGATGGATGTTGTAACTCAATGGCTTGTATAGGGCACTTTGACTCTGACATAGACTCATAAGACTCAAATTTATAAGATTTTTCAATTTCTAAAGCTTTGGAATAAGCTTCATTTAATGTCTTATGAGTGTATCGCCGAACTACCTCACGGATGCAAGGTCTTAGCCTAAGGACAAATCTACTGATGGCACAAGGCTCATTTTGAAAGTTAGACCACTTTCTAAGAGTTTTAAATTGATCAAAATAGTCATTAACAGAAGAATTCTCTTGTTTAAGACGCATTAACTGAGACCATGCCTTATCTATAAAAGTTTTAGGAATAAATCGATCACTCAAAATTTGTTTCAGCAAGGCCCATTGAGTAACAAGTCTATGATATAACTCAATTGTTTGCCAATACTCTCTAGCATAATTGGTCAATCTTGTTTTGGCTAGACGAATACATTGGTCATCAGACAGGTCGTGATAGTCAAAAATGTATTCAATATCATCTACCCAATTAAGAAACTCATGAGGATCGATAGTGCCACTAAAATAGGGAGGATCTTTGGCGCAAGTTTGATGAATATAACAAAGTCCTACTTTATTATTCCAATATAATTGGTTTTTGAAATTCATGGTAAAAGGACAGAAGTAATTTTTTTTTAAATGCTGATATTAAAGAAAATTGAAAAAGTACTAAAAATATAAAATCCTAATATGCTTAAAATAGGAATAACGAATCTAATAAATGAAACTCAACAAATAATTTAGGCAAGCAATGGATGAGTGATTTTTTTTTTTTAAAATGGGTAACAATTAACTAAATTCAAAAGGGAAATAGGAAGCAGGATAAATGAAACAAATAGGCAAGGTTCAAGTTCAAATTTATGCAATTCACACTGCCATATGACATAAGCATTTTTCATAATTAACAATGAGAGAATTGTACCTAATCCAAACCTTTGCTTCAAACCATACAAAGTGTTCACTTTTGAAACATCCGAATAAGTAGTCGACTGTTTTGTTGCCTGAAATTTGCCAAAATAGATTGATAGAGTACTCTGGAATTCATCAGAAATCGCTGCAAGGTTCGCCAGAAAGTCACCGGAGTTTTGTTGAAAAAGTTGCCGGAGGTCGCCGTAGGTCACCGGGGTCACTTGGGAGTTCACCGGAGGCAGATTGTGCTGCTGGACTTTGTCGGAGTCACCGGGAAGTTGCCGGAGGTCACTAGAGGTCATCGGGGTCACTTGGGATTTCACCAGAGACAGGTGGTGTTGCTGGACTTCGCCAGGAGTTCACCGGAAAAGTCGTCGGCTGGTCGTCGGAGGTTGTTAAGGTCACTGGCGAGTTCGCCGGAGATAGGTGATGCCACTGGTGAGGTTCGCCGGAATTAAATATTAGTAGAGACGCACGAAAACGTACTCGAAGGGTTCGAAGATGCGTAGGGCGATGGCAGCGGCAGCTGCTGTTTTTTTTTTTTTTTACTAGAACAGTGATTAGGGTTATAAAAAGTTTGTAGGATCATTTGCTCTGATACCAAATTGACGTAGCTCGACTACGAAAGAACAAGAAAATAAAGAAAATGAAAAAGAACGGCTGAAAGAAAAATTATAGAGTTTCAATATCATCAAATCTGTCTAAAAATAATAACGTAAGGTGCTATTTATAGGCATCAACAAAAAACCCTAACCCTAATAGATAAATCCAAAACAAATACGATTAAATAAATAAACTAATAATAATCCAAAAATATAATTAAATAAATAAACTGATAGTAATAAAAATCATCATTGAGCTTGGACTTCCTATCTCGTCTAGGCCTAGATATGGGCTTACTCCATGCTCCATCACTAACAAGTAGAACTTTATTTTCTTGAATCATGACATATGGTATTTAATTGCTAGAAATTTCCTAGGACAAACAATTGGGCCACTAAAACATAAATTGCACTATCTACACTGGAATCTTTTCCTTTTTTTTTTTTTTTTGGGTGCTGCTGTTAGAATAGAAAATACTTGTGTAAATGCTATCCAGTAAAAAGTACGGAAAATTGTATCCAAGTCATACTTTGTAATCTTTTAAAACTATTAGTCACACTCAAAAAAAAGTATTGCTTTTAAGTCACATTAATGTGGAAAGTTTTGTATTTAAGTCACACTTTTGAGTGGGTCCCACGAGTTTATTTTAAATATAGTTTCTAATATACCGATAATATCATTTATTTCTATAACAAAGTTACACAAGTTATTTCCAGGAATTCCGGCAATCATGTGAAGATATGTTTACCAAGAATCACACTTCTTCCGTTTTTTTTTTTCTTTCCTTGTTTTCAGTTTCATTATTTACAGTTTTAGTCGTGAAGATATTAAGAAGATAGAACTTATTTGGCCTATCTTCTTCATGGATTGATTTTGCCGATTGGCGTTTTAAACTATTTTCAAAACAGTATCGGTACTGTTTCAAAAAATATGATGATATTGGCTCGTATGGTTGGTTTATGTAATGTATCGATTGATGTTTTTTAGGCAATATGAAAACAGTACCGGTCTAAAACAGTACTGGTACTGTTTTATCGGTACTGTTTTCAACACAGTACCGGTACTATTTTATCGGTACTGTTTTCAAAACAATACCATGAATTATAAGCGGATGACGAGTTTTAAGGGCAAGAGAAATCTATTGGGCTGATCAACGTTTTGAGCTATCTTCAAAACAGTACCGGTACTGTTTCAAAAAATATGATGATGTTGGCTCGTATGGTTGGTTTGTGTTATATATCGATTGATGTTTTTTACATAATATGAAAATAGTACCGGTACTGTTTTATCGGTACTGTTTTTAACACAGCACCATGAATTATAAGCGGATGACGAGTTTTAAGGGCAAGAGAAATCCATAGGGCCGATTGGCTTTTTGAGCTATCTTCAAAATAGTACCGGTACTGTTTCAAAAAATATGATGATATTGGCTCGTATCGTTGGTTTTTGTTATGTATCGATTGATGTTTTTTAGGCAATATGAAAACAGTACCGGTCCAAAACAGTACCGGTACTGTTTTATCGGTACTGTTTTCAAAACAGTACCGGTATTGTTTTCAAAATCGCACCATGAATTATAAGCTGATGACGAGTTTTAAGGGCAAGAGAAATCCATGGAGTCGATTGGCGTTTTGAGCTATCTTCAAAACAGTACCGGTACTGTTTTAAAAAATATGATGATGTTGGCTCGTATCGTTGGTTTGTATGATGTATCGATTGATGTTTTTTAGACAGTATGAAAACAGTACCGATTCAAAAGAGTACCGGTACTGTTTTCAAAACAGTACTGGTACTGTTTTCAAAATAGCACCATGAATTATAAGCAGATGATAAGTTTTGGACAAGAGAAATCCATGGAGTTTATTAGTATTTTGAGATATCTTCAAAACAGTACCGATACTGTTTCAAAATAGAAAAAAAATAAATATACTTAGGAATGATGATCGATTTAGGTTTTTCTCAAATAGTTTTGATTTTGTTTCCAAAAATCGGTTTTACTTGCTTTGTAAAGAAGATGGAAAGTCGCGGAATTAGGTTTTTCCAAACAGTTTTGATTTTGTTTTCAAAAATCAGTTTTGCTTGCTTTGTAAAGAAGATGGAAAGTAGCGGAATTAAGTTTTTCCCAAACAGTTTTGATTTTGTTTCCAAAAATCAGTTTTGCTTGCTTTGTAAAGAAGATGGAAAGTCACAGAAGTTATGAGTGAAGTGTACACTATTTTCGGATAAAACTGGCAGTTTTGAAATGTGGTGAAAAACGCGTGATGTCTTTTTTTGTCTTTTTCTTGCAAGTGTGACTTATTTACAAACAAGGTTTTTGGGTATGACTTAAATCCTTATAAGTCCATAAATAGTGACCGGCCTCCAAAACCCCCTAAAAAGTATTTGAAAGGGTACTATTAATGAAGACGCATTTTAAAAATGAGTTTTTACTAAGCTTGAAAATGTATTTTGATAATGCATCTTTAACTCTAACCCAAAAAAATTCATTTTGATACTGCGCCTTTAACATGCACTTTGAAAACGCATTTTCAAAATGTGTTTTCACCTCTACTTAGCCCCCCTTGCATAGACAGCAAACTAGCTTTTCCCACAAAACAACCTTGCATATCATCTAACACCAATAATAATAATAATAATAATAATAATAATAAGTAAATAAATAATAAAAATAAAAATTGAATAACAATCCTGCATATTCACAACACAAAAAACAAAATCCTAAAAAACATTGAACACATAAGCTGCATTAAAAAGATACATATCCATTTAATTTAAATAAAAAATATATATCCAATATAATTACATTTGTTATATATGCAATGTAATTACATTTCTTCCAATCTATATAAAAAAAGGGTACTAGAAACTAGTGTATCCCAAGACGAGGGACCTTCCTAGTACGCATAGGATTCCTTCGCCTCTCCTTCACTGTGGTTCAATGGGTGGGGCGCAGAAGGTTATGGTTGGCTCGGTGGGTCATCAAGCAACTATATATGGGTCAGTGGCTCTATATTAGATTAGTAACGAGTCATCATTCTCTTCCTAACATATTGTATATAAGACGATTAGACTATAACGCTGGTTAGTAGCATAGGTGATGCGCAATTAGAAAGAACGGCCAGGTTAGCTAGTGATAGCAGTGACTCTGTCATTCCAACTTCATCCATAATGATGGTCTAGTCATCAATAATAGGAAATGGGTCAAGTGAAGGAGTATGTAGTGATAGTGGTATGTACCCAGTAGATATAGATGGTTCGACCCTGGGAAAGGTGGATGGTCCGACTCTGGGAGAGGTGGATGGTCCCACTCTGATAGAGGTGGATGGTTTCGATCATCTCTCATCCCCAGCAAGTTGTTAGGCTTCATTGACAACTACAATAGTCCTCATAGTCACCGCCATGCGATGAATCGCCTCGATGTCAGTACAGCTAAGGATATTTATTGACAACTTAGTGGTCCTGACTGCAATGTCTACCTAAAAACATCCAAAAAGTATTATATATAAATTTCAAATTAAATGGTTTTAAAAGGAATGTTATAATTTATATATTTGTTTGGAATAAGTATTGACCAATATAGTTTTTGTAGCTGCTATTGGTTGAGACCCACTTGGAAGCACATTGCGATTAGGTCTAATAGGATTCTCGGTAATGGTTTTGTACCAATGCATAAACTGATGATATCTATCCAAATGAGGAATGGCTCAGTCAAAACCACCCTATTACAATGATCGTCCTACACCTCAATGTGCTCATAATGACGTACATGCTATGCAGTATTACAATGGCCTGGATAATCAAATACATGCAATGCAATCCTAGTGTCGCAAGTGAGGAGCTCTTCAAATACATGCAATGCAACCTAAACTGTCGCATGACTTATAAAAAAAAATACATCTCAACAACGTCAAAGCATATCAACAGAACTATAGTCCGCTAGCTATCCCAGTTGCGCTGGGGTACATTGAGATCGGCCAAGTAGTGCTTCTAGGTCATCTAGGACTCCACCATAAGATCTAGTCGATCCATGTAGCCTCGTAAAGTACAGAAATCCATCAACCTAAGGTTGGTCTATGATAGCCCCAAAATAGTACCGATAGTTAATAATGCTACTAAGATTGTAAGTTTGAACTGCATGAAAAAATATCGGCAATTTATTATAGGATTCATCTCAGTTATCAAAACTTGTAATTGACTTTTGTTTTGCAATCCAATCTTTGTTATACCAAAGTAAAGTATTGGAATTGTTTTTATATTACAACCGCTAGCACGCACGATGATGTAAATGAGTCTTTCTTTACCATCCTCGATGTAAGATGTGACAAAACTAGTATCTAATTATGAATGATCCTAATTTATTCTCGCGTAGACACAATTGTGAGGATCAACATACTTGGTAATCTAAAACTATCTATCTTTTTTCAATTTAGTTGCACGTAGTTACCAATTGTACAGTGTTCTCTCTGACATCTTGAAAACCTCACGAAGGTCAGTGAATTTTACTCTCTCTCTCTCTCTCTCTCTCTCTTTTAAACCCCCAAGTTGGGTCCATTAGTCTTTGAGCCAAAAAGAAGATTGCTCATTGTAAGGCTGGTCTAGTGAACTTGGATTCTTAACTAGTGTGACCATTGTTGAATTAGTCTTTTATTCTTTGCTATCCATGTTGGAAATTGCATTTTTTCCCCTATTTGCTTAACATAGCTTCATATTCTTAATTAGCTAGGTCTAATATATACAAGTAATCGTGATTCATAAAATCTGATTTTGTGATTTAAGAAAAACCCAATTTCTACTCACTAAAATTGAGTAAGTAGAAATTTAACATTGAGAACTATAAGGCAAAATAAATAAATAAATAATTTTCAAATTATGTCAATTAGACAATCAAATTGACAATCAAATCAAACTACAAAATTCACATCATAGAGATTCCCCAAACTAGTAATTTTGTAGATAACAATTTTTTTCTTTCTCTAAAATTTTATTTCCAAGTGCATTCAATTAAAAATTACTTTTATATAAAGAAGTCACAGCCAACAACAATCATACACAACCCATCTTTTGATAGACGCTTTGGGTAAATGCTCATTACACAATAAACTCAGTATTCACAGTGTCAAGTACATTGCAAATCATTGCTCAAATTGTTCACGTGTATACATACATATTTGTATAATAAGGAAGGGTAATAATTTAACTTTAAAATATTTTTCATTGTTAAATTTGTTCAATAATTAAGATCATTTTTTTTAAATTACAAAATGTTAGACATTTGTTCAATGGCAATAGTTATTTCTTTTTAAATAATAAAATTTTATACATTAATAGTTTATGGATACTTACTAGACAAAGTTAACTAAGAATTTTTTATTTTAAAAAAAATAATATTTATACTTTAATTTTCTTTAAAAGTTTCTTAAAAATAAACATTTAAATTAAAAATTCAATAAATATAAATAGAAAAATAGTAAAACTAAAGTTACTAAACGAGACCCAAATAAATGAATCCCCCTATGTTTAACTGCTTATTAAAGTGCTAAGTTAGATTGATTCTTACTAAGAAAATAAAAATAAGTGACCTAGAGAATGAAAACACTTTAAGAGAAAAATACAGAAGAGTAATTAAAGAACATGAAAAATATTTTTTTAATTACTTTTTCTTTAGATGATTTACAAATGAAGGGGTCATCCCTATTTATAATGATTCACCTTCTAAATAGACAATAAGGATTTAATGTAACCAACGATGGGGATTTAATCATTAAAATTATCCACCAAAATATCTAAAACTTTGACAAAACAAAACTTCTCAAGAAATTATCCTACACTTTCTAGAATCTCTATATAATAACAAAGCCTAAGAGATATTTTTAATCGTTAGATTTGTTAAATGATCAAGATTACTTTTTTTTTTCTTTCCAATTTGTTTGTCTTTTTTGTCACTTCCTATGAAAACATATTCTTTTACACTTCCCATATCTTTTTGAATACTATTTTTATAAAATTTTTTAATTAATATTTTTAAAAATGTTATAATATTTGTAATAAATAAATTAATATTTTTAAATACTGAATGAATACCTATTAGACAAAATCAACTTTTAAAAAAAAGTGGTATTTTTGTTTTCTATTATCATTTTTTTTTCTAAAATGAAAACCAAAACTACATTGGGAAATGTAAATTTGTTTACATAAATTAATTTTTGTTTTAATAAAATATCTAGTTTTATCTTTTTAAAAAGTAATTGAATTTAATAAAATATATTTCAAATTAAATTATGTTACATAATTTAATGAAATATATTTTAGATTGTATTATTTGTTAAGAATAATTTAATAAAATATATTTCAAACATACACTAAAATTGTAAAAATTTGACAGTTACAATTGAAATGTGAGCAACTAAAATGATATTGAGAGCAAACTATAAGGGCGTATTTTTGTTTTTTTTCTCGCGAAATTGTCTTTTTACTCTCAGTCTCATAGTTGTGTATAATGGTCAGTTAACGAAATGATTGAATTACTATTTGATCGAAAGTGTAGAGATTTGACCATTACAATTGAAATGTCTGGGACTAAAGTGACTCCAAAGGTAAATTATAAGAGTAGTTTTTGTACTTTATCTTGTTTTTAATCATTGGATTTGTTCAATAGTTAAGATTACTTTTTTTCTTATCCACTTTTGTTATCTTTTCCATCATTTTACATGAAATACCCTCTCTCACTCTTTCTACATTTGTTGAATACTTTTTGATGAAAAATTTTAAATTAATATTTCTAAAAATGTGATAATATTTGCAATAAATAAGTTAATATTTTTAAACACTTCATGAACACCTATCAGACAAAGTTAATTAAAATTTTTTATTTTAAAAAATGATATTTAGATTTTAGTCTTTCCTAAAAAAATTTAAAAATAGACATTTTAATTAAAAATTAAATTATAATGTAAATAAAAAACTTAAAATAGATACATTTTTACTTACAATATTTGTGTCATCTATATAATAAAGAAGTTTAAGAATTTGAATTTGAATATGAAATATTTTCAACCGTTTAATTTGTTAAATGGCTAGGATTATTTAGGTGTCATTTGGTTTATTTTTCTATTTTTTGTTTTCTATTTTCCATTTTGAACTCTTTTTCCATTTTGCACTTTTAAAAATAAGAAAAACAGCTTAAACGCATTTGATCACTTATACTTTCAAATTTTGTTTTAAAAAATAAAAAATGAGTTTACACATAAAATGAAAAATGACAAAAAGTCGTTTTGAGCGTTTTTACTCTAAATTAACGAAAATCTCAAAATAAGGAAAACAGAATATTCTCTATTTCCTTATTTTGGGATTTTTAAAACAAAAAATCAAAAACAAAAAATAGAAAAATAAACCAAATGCCACTTTAATTTTTCTCTCCACTTTGGTTGTATTTTTGTCACTTCACATGAAAACACTCTCTCACTCGTCTTTTTTCAAAAATATTTTTCTATAAAAATTTTTAAATTAGTAGCTTTAAACGCTGTTTGAGTAGCTATCAGACAAAGTCAACGAAGAAACTTAAGAATTTGAGCTTAAAATATTTATAACCGTTAAATTTGTTCAATAATCAGTATTACTTTTTTTCTCTACTTTGATTATCTTTTCGGTTCCTTTACATGAAAATATAATCTCTTACTCTTCTCATTTTGTTAATACATTTTTATAAAAATGTTTAAACTAATACTTTTAAAAATGTGATAATATTTATAATAAATAATTTAATATTTTTAAACATTGTATCTATACTTATCACACAAAGTCAGCCAAGATTTTTTTCCCAAAAAAGTGATATCTAGACTTTAATCTTTTTTAAAGATTTCTTAAAAAATAAACATTTAAATTAATAATTCAATTTTAATGTACATAAAACATAAAATTTTAAATATATATAATTTTAGACTCTTTGTGTCACACTTTTGCAACGCCACTGTATCTCTCTATCTCTCTCTCTCTCTTTCTCTCTTCCTCATTTCAACTGTTGTAATATTTGTCACTTAATCTCATCATATATCTCTTATTTCATTACTAATTGAAACTCTTACTGAATCTCATCTCTTCTCTTTTTAATAATATCTTACTCATCTCTCTCTCCTTACCATATTCACCCATCAAATTCTTTACAATCAAACTCAACTGATCCTTACTCTCTCAAATGTATCTTAGAATATAAAAGATTATTACATTGTTTTAATTTACAAATTTACATTTGAGTTATTCGTCGGCCAAATTATCTTCTGTACTTTTAGGCACGGGTAATTCATATTTATATGATAAAGAAGTTTAAGAATTTGAATTTGAGATATTTTCAACCATTGAATTTGTTAAATAGTTAGAATTACTTATTTTTCTCTCTACTATGGTTGTCTTTTTGTTACTTCACATAGAAATATACTCTCTCATTTTTCTCATATTTTTTTGAATACTTTTCTTTAAAAAATTCTAAATTAATATTTAAACACTATTTGAATAGCTATCAGTCAAAGTCAACAAAGATACTCAAAATTTTAAATTTACAATATTTTTTAACCGTTGAATTTGTTCAATGATCAGTATTACTTTTTTTTTTCTTTCTACTTTAGTTATTTTTTCATTCTTTCACATAAAAATACATTCTCTTACTTTTTCCATATTTTTTTGAATAGATTTTTATAAAAAAACTTTAAATTAATATTTCAAAAATGTAATAATATTTATAATAAATAATTTAATATTTTTAAACATTGAATCGATACTGATCATACAAATCTCCCCCCCCCCCAAAAGTTATACATAGACTTTAATCTTCTTTTAAAATTTCTTAAAAAATAAACATTTAAATTAATAATTCAATTTTAATGTACAAAAAACTTAAAATTTTTAATATATGTAGTTTTACACTCTTTGTGTCATACATTTGTAACACCACTAGATCGCTCTCTCTCTCCGTCCCTCTCTTCCTAATTTCAATTATTGTAACATTAGCCTCTAAACATCATCATCTGTCTCTTATTTCATTACTAATTGAAACTCTTATCAAATCTCATTCTCTATCTCTTCTTTCTTATTGAATCTCATTCTCTATCTTTTCTTTCTCTAATAATATTTCACTCATCCCTCTCTCCTTGTCATACCCACCATTAATTTATCCACAGTCAAACCCTTTCAATTAAACTCAACTAATTTTTACTCTCAAATGCATTTTAAAATATAAAAGGTTATTTTATTATTTTATAAATTTACATTTAAACTATTTACTGGCCAAATTATCTTAAAGGCATAGGCAATTCCTAATATATACTTAAATATGTAAAATATATATCTCTTCAAGAGGAAGTAGAGGTGAGTTCTCCGGCGGCGGTGAAAGACGCCTGAATGAGGACCAGCTGTGGCCGAGGGCGCACGGGGATCAAATGGGGATCAGTCAAAGAGATGGAGTGTACATTGAAACAGCGAGTGGAGTCTGCAACGAGGAAGAAGGAATTTAAAAAGAAAGTTTTTCTCAAAATGCATTTTCAGGTTAGGCCTAAAGATGTATTTTGAAAATGCATTTTCAGACTGGATGAAAACACATTTCCAAAATGCGTTTACATTTGCATCTTCATTAATATTATCCTTCCAAATTATTTTGTCTGGACAGCATTTACTTAATTTTTTAATATACAAAACAAGTAAAGACACCGTAGTGATATCCCTATCGCCGGTGCAAGCAAAACAGAAAAAAAAGAGCTGCATAGCAATTTCATATAGAAAGATTCCGTTTGAAACCATGGTCAAAAGCCAGTTTTTCACTTTGGTAACTGTTAGGCAGTGCACTCAACAACACCCCCCCCCCTCCCCAAAAAAAGGCCAGGTGATTCTTTTTGGTTTTTTTTGGGGGGGGGGGGGATTAAGTAAAATAACCATTTTAACCTCTTATACAATGCACCCTATCACAATATGTAATAACGTCAATGAACAAAGTAGTAAAAAAAATAAAATAAAAATAAAATAAAATAAAAATAAAATAAAATAAAAGAAGAGAGAAGAGAGAGAAAGAGAGAGAGAGAGAGAGAGAGAGAGAGCGCTAGCTACAAGTAGTTTTTTTGGCATGCCAAAAAAAAAAAAATATCCCAAGCTTTTCAGTCCCAAACCAAGCCTCATGGACTGGCATGCCCCCATCACTTTAAACCAAAAAACGATGTCTATTAATCTCAAAATCATGGCAGTGTTGGAGCATTCCAAATGAAAATTCTGCGTACAGAAATCTTTACACTAGGAATTTTGCTGAGGCATCGAAACTCCTTGGTCTAACAGAATGGAAGCATCACCGATGCACCATGGAATCAAAGACAATAAAAACATGCAAGAGCCCCCATCAGACTTTAAATAAAGCAGTTGCATACCCTTCCGCACCAATTCTCTGCATGATCTCCTTCTGCCAAGAACAATGAAGAGAGGGCAGATTACTACTATTGTAGGTCTCCATATGTTTCAGTGAAAAATTAAGATAATCAAAATGATCAGGAGACAAGGTTACAACGAAACAAATGCAATTCTTTTTCTTCTCATGCATGCACAACACTTCCTGCGGATTAAAGCGTGGTTAATTAATTGCACTGGCCTCTTGAAGTTGTGTTTCAGACATCTCAAATTCCCTTTGCTTTATTAAAAAAAAAAAAAAAGGCAAAAAGAGCTCGCTGCTGTTAGAATCCATTAAGAATAATATTTCACCATTGCTAGGTCAATTCAATGAGGCGTGATCATTCTACCTTTACCTGCAATTTTACATTCATCTATCTTCAAATATTAAATATGTAAACCATTTCATTTAAATCAAATGTATAATGCCCAGCAAAAATTAGAGATAATGAACTTTGACTTTCTATTCTTTTAGTTTAAAATAAAAATAAAGCTGGAAGAAAGAATAAAAATATCCATCAATATCATAATAGAAAGAGAGCATCATTATTATATATTTAATTTATTAGAAAATGACCAGTCTAATTTGAGAATAGGTGTAAATTTGTCACTTTATTGAATAAGCTAGTCAATAATGGAACATAGCATCGTTATTAAATATTTAATTTGTTAGAAAACAACCAGTCTAATTTGAAAAGAGGTGTAAATTTGTCATCTTATTGAGTAACCTAGTCAATAATGGAACATTCTTAATGGAACCTAGTGATAGAGAGCTTTCTGCCTATTTTTCAAACAAACAGTTTTCCTGCCTAATTTAGAAAATTTAGGGGAGGTGAAGTGCAATTTACAGTCGAAGAGTCAGGAAATGAGAAATTGAAAGTGCAGCCTGAACAACGTAACCTTAATATAATGGCTATAGTTGTGATGCCTAAAACACAATTCCAGGGATCACTTATGGTCTTCTAAAATACAGAAACTGAGAAGCATCTCATTATCTTTTCCAACTATAATGCTTGCTACTCGGCAGAAATCATTCCACAGTAAATATATCAATTTGCATGTTTCTAGTTCACAATCTAATATATGATATGGCCGATTTCCTTAAATTGAGAATACATGACTGCAATTTTACCTCTCTTCCCCCCTCCCTTTTTATTTTCTTTTCATTTTTGCTTTGTTTTTTTACCCATTTTCCAAACTATGTCTTGTTTTCTTAACCTAGCTATATATATAAAAAGAAAAAAAGAACATGTACCCTCCACGAGCATTTTCTCTCATTTTATTTCTCCTTTTAATCCCAAAAGATAAAGACTAACTTTATAAAATTCGCTCTTTTCTAGAGGGTCCCACTAAAAATGCTGTCTCTCTCCCAATAAGAAACCGGAAAAAAAAAAAAAAAAAAAAAAAAAAAACCACCCATATGCACTCTGTTCACACACACTGTATAATGCTAGACGCACGACAGAATTTAATCAATTACCTGGATTAGTGCTGTGATCCTTCCAGGGGCCTCCTGATAATAAAAAAAGACAACATAAAAAATCAGTATATCTTGCAGCAGGTCAAAGTCCAAATTCCATGTTTTTTAAGGTAGGTCAAAAAAAGTATATCTTATACATGTAAATGGGGACCTAAAGAGGAGGATCTATAGCAACACAACTCTTTTAAGCCCCAAAATGCTAATTCATGCTCAAAGGCCATAATTAAGAAAGACGATGAATATATTCTAGGCATGATCTCACCCATTAGGAATAGAATCCTCCAGTCACTCACGTCTCCGTCAAACAAAACACACAAAAACAAGAAGTTTGACTCACCTTGTAAGCAACGAAGAAGGTTACAACTAGCAAGAGGGTCAGTTTAAACAAGTCCCAGATGGGTAGATAGGCCAACCAACTTCCTCTCTCCTAATAAGAAAAACAGGTGGCAACTGTGGACTCTCCAGATGTTAAGATGGAGATTTTTGGTCATCAGTAATCATCTGAAGACAAAGCTAGCATGGGATCAAAGAATCAGAAAACATGTACAGGGATGATCCCAGTGAAAGTTCTGAAATTAAACTGAAGGATTTACCAAGTTCAACTTCAAAAAGCATACAGCTGCCCATAAGAATACAGCCTCCGGTAAGAAAAACCATAAGATTGCATCTCATCCGGTACATCCACTAGCTATTGTTAACATGTTTTGTCCACTTGCATGCTTTTATTTTTTACTGCTTATTCTTTTGTTCTTGATCTTAATCTTGTTTAAACTAGTGCTTCTGGGGTTTTGGAGTTTGTCCAACAACCACCCCACCACTCGCCATGAGTATTCTTTGTTAGAATTGTAGGGGCTTGTGTAAGGACCTTATAATTTGTCATCTCATCCATCTGATCCATTCTCTTTCTCCTAATTTTCCTTCTCTCTCTCTCAGACTAAATTTCCTTCGGTTAAACTGTCCCTCTTATTTAGAAATAGAGGTTTCCCTCTTAGTTTCAGTTTTGGTGATGTTGGTTCTAAAGGGGGTCTTTGGATAAGTTGTAAACTTCATTTTAAGGTCAACTTCTTGTTCTCTTCTCATAATCTTCTCTTAGTATCCCTCACTAAAACAACCTAGGTTCTTCTTGGTAGTGTGGTTTGCTTTATGGTCATCCCAACCTTGAAAAAAGGCAGGAGACTTGGATTAGGCGTCATTCTCTCTTACCAAGACACCAGGGTCCTTTGATCCTCTGTGGGGATTTCAACTAAGTTCATTCGTCTTCAGAAAAAATGGGTCCTAACTCATGCTACTTGCCTGCACTCAATATCTTCATAATTTTCTAGATTTCTTGAGACTGTTTGATCTTCCTAACTTTGGACCTTGGATGACTTGGGTTAATAATCGTTTTGGTTCTGTTCCCACTTTTGATAAACTTAACAGGGTTTGTGTTAATATGGATTGGTTAAATTTATTCCCAAGAATTTTTTTCGGAACTTAGGACATCAAAGATCTGATTATGCCCCTTGCTCATTATTAATGCTCCTTATCAGTGGCGGAAATAGCTAGGGTTGAGTAGGGGCAATTGGCCCTACTAATTTAAAAAAAAAAAATAACTTACATATATTTTTCAGTATTGCCCTTATTAAAAGTTTCTTTTACCCCACTACCCCAATTTGTCTCTAAAAGATTAGAAATCAAATCATTTTTTTGACAAAACTCTCCACCTTCTCTCATCATCTCTCTCTTCCTTCTCAGCACAAACCCTCTTTGTTTTTCTCAAAGACTTGCTGTATTATTTTAGTGTAAGTTACACCTTTTTGTTGGTTACATTGAATAAATCACCATTGAACTAAAATACTTATACCCTCCCATTCTGAGCCACATTGTTGCCTAATACTAGTGTGTGTGTGTGTGTATAGATTTGGGTTATTGCATTTTGATGAGATTATTACTGCGTTTTGATGAGAACATTGCTGCCTAATACAAAGGTGAATTTCTAAACACTTTGCTTACTTTTCTTAATTAAAACCTTGTGTTTTTTTCACCCACTATATTTTCTCTCTTCCACTGCTCCTTATGGTTTCCCAGACCTTCATATTTTGAAGTCTGGTGGTTGCAAAAAGATGGATCATTTGAGCTTGTTGAGTTCATTTGGATAACGTCCTTGCTCGGATCTCCTTTATTCAAAGAGGTGCAAAAATTCAAATTTCCTACAAAAGTTCTCAAGCCCCTGGATTAGAGATGCATTTTCCTCTTCTATAACTTAAGTCTCTTATCTTCAAAATCTAATCCTACAAAACCAATCATCAATCAATCTAGTCTCAGCTCAATGACTCGAGCTTTCTTTTAGAGCTCAATTGGATCATGTCTCATATTCTGAGAAACTTTTCTGGGCTCAAGAAGATCATGTTCAATGGCTTTCTACTGGGCACAGTAAGGTCCATTCTAAACCATCAAGGAGTCTTAATATCTTAGGAATGATCAATCAAAGAGATTTTTCTCTCCCATTTCCAATCTCTTTTCACTGATTCAGTTGCCACTTTTGACAAACTTAATGATGCTTTATTTATCAATAGAATGCTCCCTTCTGAGCAGCATATCATTCCTTATCCAGCCTTTTACAGCACTGGAAATTAAACATCCTCCCTTCCAAATGGCTCCTTATAAGGCTCTTGGACTCAATAGTTACTGACCCATCTTCTTTCAAAAGAGTAGGCATACTATCTTTACTTCCACCATATCTACTGCACTCTCATTCCATATTTCTGGACATATATTGAAGGAATTGAACAAAACCTTTATCACTCTTATTCCTCAAATTGAGGCTCCTAGTCTGCTATGGACTTTAGACCAATTAGTCTGTGCAATATGCTTTATAAGACAACAACTGAAGTATTCTGTAATAGACTCAAATTGGTCATTCCTTCTTAACTTTCTGCTTTCCAAAATGGATTTATTCTTGATAGAAGCATCCATGATAACATTTCCATTCCTCATGAGACTCTTCATACTATCAAATCCAGGAAATCTGGTTCTCATTTGACAGGTCTCAAATTGGATATGAGCAAAGTTTTCGGTAGAATTAGTTGGAAGTTCTTTGAGAAGATGGTTCACTTGTATAAATTTTCCCCCTTTTGACTAAACTTTTAATGCAATGTGTGTGTCCACTGTTTCTTACTCTGTTTTCAACAATGGTTCTCACAGTCAGTTCGTCAATCCTTCTTTTTTTTTGAAAAATGATAAGTAATTTTATTTATGAGTAATAGAAGTACAAAAGTGCATCAAAGAGATGCAACTACACATATGACCAACAAAAGAAAACCTAGGACACAATCAATGCAAACGATCCAAAAAATTCAAGAACATGAATAAATCCATCTCCCTTCCTTCCATCACCCAGCCATATAAACAATTGAGGAAGATACTCTTGATTTTCGATGAAGATGTATTATGATCTTCAAAAGTTCTTCTATTTCTCTCTTTCCATATTAACCAAAGAGCACAAAAGGGAACCAACTTCCAAATAAACTTTTTATGCTTTCCCAAATAATGACCCCACCAAGCTAACAAGAAGCTATTTAAATCCACTGGATTGCACCAACATATTCCAAAACATGAGAGAATAAGACTCCAAAGTTCAGTGGACCACTTGCAATGAATGAAGAGATGTGCAATAGATTCCTCATGATTAAGACAAAGGGGGCATCTATTCACGATGGAATATCCTCTATGTTTAAGGTTATCCAAAGTAAGAATCTTCCCCTTAACAGCACACCAAACAAAGAACAGGATTCTCGGTGGGACAGATTTATTCCAAATCTGAAACCAGGGAAAAGGATCCTTTATGTTTCCGCTTAAGAAACTGTAATAGGACTTGACAGTGAAGATATTATCCTTATTTTCATTCCACTCCATAGTATCTTCAAAATCCTCAAGATAAACGTTGTTTAGCATTTCCATAAGCTGTAGATATGCATTCAGCTCCCAATCATTAACATTCCTTCTCAAAACCACACCCCAAGTGCAGCTTCTACCCATTCCAGTGCAGTACTCATTGACAAAAGCATCCTTATTCCTTGCAATGGCATAAATCTCCGGGAAAATAGTTGAGAGGCTGCCTACCTTTAACCAATCATGTTTCCAGAACAAGATTCTGTTGCCTCTGCCCAGATTCCAGGAAGTGCAGCGAACAAAAGGCATCCAGAATCTTCTGATTTCTCTCCAAACAGTTGCACCAAAATGACCAGAACTGGTTTTTGAGCACCACCCACCAAGATCTTCCCCATACTTGCTCTCAATTACACTTCCCCAAAGGCTGGAATTATCCTGAGAAAATCTCCAAAGCCATTTCCCAAGAAGAGCTTCATTGTGTAATCTTAAACTCCTCAAACCAACACCCCCAGAATCAATTGGAGAGCAAACTGTCCTCCGATCAACCAAGCTGTGTTTGAAAACTTCCTCACTCTTACCCCAAAGGAAGTCTCTTTGTAATTTTTCCAAGGAATTAATGACAGAAACAGGTGCTTTGAAGAGAGAAAAATAGTATGTAGGGAGGCTGGCAAGGACACTTTTAATCAAAGTGACCCTTGCACTAGTGGAGAGATACTTCAACTTCCAAACAGCCAATCTTTTTTTGCATATTTTCAAAACTGGGTTCCAAATACTTTTAGATTTAATTTGATCTCCCAAGGGAAGGCCAAGGTAGGTTGTTGGGAGGGAACCAATTTGGCAGCCAAGAATGGCAGCCAGGTTGTTAATGGAGTCAACCTCACCAACCAGAATGATCTCGGATTTCCTGTAATTGACTCGCAGACCTGTAACAGCTTGAAAACCAAGGAGGATGCACCTTAAATGTCCTAGCTGCAGCAAATTAGTCCCACAGAATATAGTTGAATCATCGGCAAAAAGGAGATGGGAGACTGTTAATGGGTTGCTGGTATTATTTTTAGCTGTAAAACCACTAAGCAGACCAGCACTTTTCACATTTTGCAACATTCTACTTAGGACTTCCATGACAATGATAAATAGAAAAGGGGAAAGAGGATCACCTTGTCTAAGTCATCTAGAAGAAGCAAAGAAACCTTCAGAGGAACCATTGATCAAAATAGAAAACTTGACAGTAGAAATGCACCAATAGATCCATTTACACCATCTGCTGCCAAACCCCATTCGTTTCAGCAGATAAATCAAACAGTCCCAATTTACATGGTCAAATGCTTTCTCGATATCAAGTTTGCAGATTATACTAGCCTCATGACTATGTATTCTTGAGTTAGTAACCTCGTTGGCAACAAGGACAGCATCTAGGATTTGACGTCCACCCACGAAAGCATTCTGTGAGACCGAGATAATAGACTTCAAAACCTGTTTCAGTCTAGATGCCAGCACCTTAGAAACCAACTTGTAAACTGCTCCAACCAGACTAATGGGCCTAAAATCTTTAACATCAATTGCACTAGACTTTTTAGGAATTAAGGCAATGAAGGTGGAATTCAGATCTTTGACAAATCTGCAGCTGGAATGAAACTCAGCAAAAACCTTCAATATGTCTTCCTTGAAGATATGCCAACAGCTCTGAAAAAAATCGATTGTCCATCCATCGGGTCCAGGAGCTTAAAAATTTGGACCATTTCTCGATTTGTGCGTGTCATCCTCGCGCAGGGGCCATGCAATCTTCTCTGTATCGTTCCAATTTTATCGGATGTCCCCGTTCTTGTGGCCTTGGGCAAGGATATCCTTTATCTCCTTGTCTCTTTATTCCCCGTTCATAATTTCTTTCCTTTCTCTTAACTGAAAATCAGCATATTGGATCCTTCAAGGGTAACAAGCTTAATAAAACATTCCTGAAATCCCCCCCCTTTTGCTGGAAACAGATTTCCTTTTTTCTTTTCTTTTTTCAAAGGTCTGATGGATAATAGTGTAGCACTTAAACCCTTCTTAATTTTTACCGGGCACGCCCTCTGCCCAAGGAATCAATTTCAATAAATCCTCTCTCATCATCGATCCTTCAACCCCTGTTAACTCTTTCTCACTCTCTATTCAGCAACATTTTTGAAATGGTTTAGGCTCCGTTTGGAGTGACAAAAAGCTCAGAAAATTGGTGAAAAATACTGAAAATTTTTAAAAGTTATTCATTTTTATCTCACTGCATGAATTACGAACTCACACTTTATCTCACTTTATCTCATTTTATCCCACTTTTTGTCACTCCAGACGCACCCTTAGTCATGTCCAATGTAAACCTAAAGATACACCATTAGAGAAGATTGATTGGATCCAAGTAGGTGTAAAGAAAAATAAAAGGAAAACCAAAGATTACTTAAATTGTGAAGAAAGACATAATTTCAAATAACCTTACAAAAAACATAAGACTTGATATAAATGAATAGAGGAAAAGTATTCATGAAATCATTCAAAAAAAAAAAAAAAAAGGAAAATTACTCATCAAACGGGACCTAACTAGTTTAAGAGTAGGGCTTTGTTTAGTTAAGTTGTTGATAGTTAGGTCAAAGTTCAAATTCTTCTAATCATTAAAGGTTAATGTACCTTGAACCATTTCTCTTCCCATGTCACATCCTTCCCTGAATTTGCTTCTAGCAATTTCCATGGCTTGGGAACTTGAATTGTTTCCACATGCTGCAAAAGCCTCAAACTATCTGCAATAAGTTTAAAAAATTGTAGTTCCAACTTCCAAGTACAAGCGGCAGTAATGAGAAATATCCTACAAACTCTCTACCCAAACCAGATATAACTATATTTTTGTGTTTGCAAAAATTCTATCTAAAGTATACCTCATGTGCTTGAACACCAAGTATTTAGGTTGTAGAGTTTGACTGAGCCTTTGTGTGAATCACACCAAAGAATGGAAATATTCAATTAGCAATGGGCAGTCATATCCAAAGTGATTCAATGGGTGGCTTGGCTCGCTTGTCTGCATGCTCCTGGGTATTGCAGTAGCCCATTGCCCTGGCAGCAGCAACATAACATCTGCATGCTTTGACGGCCCTTATGAGAGGGATAAAGGTTCGGCATTAATTTTATAGTCATGGAAGTATCTTGGCACTTCACACGAACAAGTTCCTCAGATATGGGATGATGTTTCCTACTGCCATATTGCAAACATATTGAAGTGCTATTATAAATTTATAAGTGACCCTCAAAGCATGGTGGCATGCACACATTGACCTAGGTGTAACCGTATACAAGTTCCCAGGCCAGTTCGATTGTTAGAAAGCCATGAAGACTTATAAAAATTAGTGGAACTGACGACGTGGCAACTAGGGTGAAGGGAACCATGATGGACGTTTTCATCTCAAATATTCTCAACAGGAAGGCAATATAAATTAGATATGCTTATTTAGGAATTGAGAATTTTTTGGGAGATCATTTTATTTAGTTTTCTTAGATAGTGAGGTTTTCTTTTATTTTGGGGTTAGGAAACTATATAAACCACTTTACGTTATTTTGTTGAGATTATTATTCATTCTTTATTTTAGAAATACAAAAATCTAAACTTCTATTTTGAGTTTTCTCTCAATTCTCTTGATAGATTCCAAAATTTTGGCCTTATCATTGAACAAGTCAATTTATCCATTGCTTATGCCATGTTAGGTGGTATTAGAGTAGGTGTCTCCTAATCCGATAGCTAACCATGACAGTAGTGGAGGCGACCAATCTCGTGACATAGATTAGAGATTACAGGTAGTCTCGGCTAAAGTCAAAGAACAGCAGTTGGCAATGCGAGCATTAGAGCAGCGGATGGATGATCGATTGGAGGAGATTAGTACACAGATGATGGCTTTATTGCGAATTGTCGGCGACAAGAATGGGAACGCAGGACTGAATCCAACCGAGGGAGTTGCTCGCAGTGAAGCATTTGAGCGTTTCGCTTCTTTAAACTCTATAAGACGAGTAATGACAGATCTTACTGATAGTGATGATGATGGAAATGATTTAGGGTTTGTGGCGGCTTGACTTAGAGATAAGAGGTATGACAATCCTACGTATCGTGCACCTTAGCGTGATAACAAATTTAAATTAAAGGTCGATATCCCTTATTTTGATGGATTCATAGATACTGAAGGATTCGTCGACTGGGTTGCTGATGTTGAAAGGTATTTTGATTTCGTATCTATCCCTGAAGATTAAAAGGTGAAACATGTTGCAGTTCGACTTCAAAGAGGTGCTTCGACTTGGCGGGATTGTTTGCAAGAAAATTGTAGACATGAAGGTAAAGATAAAGTCAGATTGAGGAGTAAGATGAAGAATATGCTTAAAAAACCGATTCTTACCACCAGATTATGAACAATATTTGTTCTAGCAGTATCAGCACTGTTCGCAGAATGACTAGACTATCAACAAGAATACCGCTGAATTCTATAGGCTGGTAGAACAGATCAATCTAACAAAGTCCAAAACAATTTTGCAACAAGAGATCGAAGAGACTAAGATAGAAGAGATAATTGCGGAGACTTCAACAAATTATGATAAGTTTAAAGAAGATATTGAGGTAAAAGAGGCTTCTATTTTTATGAACACAATTTTTGAAGACAACTATAATTTAGATCAATTATTTTTAGAAGAAAACAAAATTATATTTGGTCTTCTAAAACTTCCAAGATATTAGAATTTATTGATCCTTTTGGTGATGAGCACTACAATTTAGATTTATTTTTCGATGGTGAAAAAGTTAGTGGTTTCATCAATTTCCAAACAATGGAAGCCAAAGATGAAAGTACATTGAAATTTACCGAGACTCATCACCCTTGTTGGGTTAATATGACTGAATTCTTCAACCATGGAGAATTTTTTGAAGAATTGTTCACAAAAAATAAAATTAAATCACTATTGTGTGTGAAGATGAAGATTATTCTCATGTTGGAATTATACAAACTTTTGTTAGCAACAAAAATTGTATTAAAGGTACTTGCTCATGATGGTCCTCCATTTTTTTTTTAGAACTTACCTTAGATAACTTGAGGATGAGTTATTTTTTTAAGTGAAGGAGAATGACGTAAACGTAACTGCAGACAAGTTCATGGGCCAATTAGATCATCAGAAACGCATGAAGACTTGCAAAATTTAATGGGACCGATGACGTGGCAACTAGGGTGATGGGGACCATGATGGGCATTTTTATCTCAAATATTCTCAATGGAAGGGCAATATAAATTAGATATACTTATTTAGGAATTGAGAATTTTTTGGGAGATAATTTTATTTATTTTCCCTAGATAATTTTATTTAGTTTCCTCAGATAGTGAGATTTTTTTTTTTTATTTGAGGATTAGGAAACTATATAAACCACTTTACGTTATTTTGTTAGGAATATTATTCATTCTTTATTTCAGAAATACAAAACTCTAGACTTCTATTTTGAGTTTTCTCTCAATTCTCTTAGTAAATTCCAAGATTTTAGTTTTATCGTTGAACAAGTCAATTTATTCATTGCTTACGCTACGTCACACATCCCAACAAGAAGCCATTGGGTCGGACCATTGCTTGCATGCACCAAAAGACTCTCAATTGTGGTTATATGGTTGCTGCAAACTAAGACTTGATAAATCTATGGCACTTGGCAGCTGTGATGACTATAGTCAGTTTGGGTGTGGCTATGTTGCTTTTTAATGACTATTGTGAAGGCATAGGTAGTGTCCTTGCACATACATGCTTGTAAGAAGACCATTGATTGTTTGGGCGTGATTGGCAATGTTATTAAAATCTCAATTTAAATATTAAAATCTTATAATTTTACGATATTAGAACGAAAAAGCTTGTTTGATCTTACGTAAAATTTTAATAGAGGTAAAATAAATAAAATCTTAATTTTAAGATGTAAAATCAGTAAAATCTCAAATTTTATAGGCGATTTTATCGATTTTAAGAATTAAGTGATTTATGTGTAATTTTGTCAAATAAAATACAATTTTATGTTTCTTTTTTTAAGTGACAGGCCAAAACTAATTCAATTGTTACCTTTTTTTTTAAGATTTTTTTTTTAATTCCATAACACTATTATTTTCAATGCTATACTAGTTAAGGACCATGTGCATTGCTCTACTAAATTGACTATCATAAACTAAATATAGTAGCTACAATGGAAACCAAGAGACATATAATAAAATATTACATATACATTTGAACTTCTACCCAAAAAATAAATAAATAAAATGAAGTCAGTATTTTAATGTAAACCATATAAGTCATACCAAATACTTTGAAAGTCTCAATTGTGTAGTCAGGTAAAGTAAGTATAAAACCAAATATAGAATCTTTTGTGAATTTTGTTGAGGATTCATTTTGTTGATATGAATAATTTTTTGGGTGTGACATTTTCTTAATGCATGTCTTTTCTTTTATTAATAAAATTCTTTACTTAAAAAAAATGAAAAATTTAAATAAAGACTTATAGCATAATAGACTATATTTTCATGTTATAGGTATCGAATAAAATCTTACGATTTTGTGATTCAATTTGGGGACCCTCCACCGATTTTAAGTAGAATATCAATTTTAACAACCATGGTGATTGGACCTTATGGCTGGCTGCCAACAAACAGGAAGGATAGAAAATGACACAAGCCTTGACATTCTATGTCTTTCTTTCATTGGTTTAGGACAAAATGGTTGGTTGTAGATTTGTAAAGGTGAGTTTTCAAGGAAGTGACAATGGGTATTGGCATACACACGAAAGTTGATGAAAATAAGCAAAGTTAGATGCAAGGTACATATCATTAATTTGAAAATCTCATGAAAGCTTCCTCAAAGTATGGAAAATCAATGTGGAAGGTCATGTACCATTAATTAGAATTTTTTTTCTTTCCGATTTGGGGTGGGGGATGGAATTAGATGTTACTTCTGATATTGTGAATCCACAAAGGCCCATAAATCTCCACATGGAAAGGCATCTATCCTGATATATGAAATTACATATTTGAAAATATTAGGAATGACTGAAAAAAGAAAGAAATTTTACTTGTAATGAATGCCTCTTCCCACATTTCATGCTTTGACCAGGATGGTGAAACTTCTCGAAGCGGTATTCCATTGCTTGAGCAAATGCTGACCAAAATGAAAAACTATTAGCACATATTGAATTTGAGCTAGCGCACTGTAAAACTAATCAGTTTGCCTGTTTAGTGCAATATGGACCCCTGCTACAGGAAATTTTGGACAGACAACACGCAAACAGAAGCAATGATGAGCAAGGGGAAAATTGTAACTTAATATTGTCACCATGACCCCAGGGCATTTCACAACTGGCTTCTTTCATTTCCAAGTAATTTGGTCCGTCTTTAAGTTGATTTGCAAAGTAGTGAATGAAAGTTAATATCCAAATTCCACTTGACATAAAAAATATTAAATTTGATGAATCTGAAGCGAACATCAAAATATAATTCAAATAAAATTCATCACTTAATAATCATCAAATTGCATATTCGTTAGTACCATGACCAGTCCTGCTAGATATAATACCATCTTCTCTGATGTCGCTTCCAAAGCTATGTATATGGATGGAATTGTATCTCTGTTTACATGAATGTGCACGCAAGAGAGATAATGCCCTTTTCGGTCTTTGATTTAGAGCCCCGGAAAAACAGTTCAAATACCGTCAATAGGAAAATTTGAATTGTGCTTTCAGCAAATGCTAGATTTATCTATAATCATTTCTAGGCCTGGCAATGTTGACATGCAGTCCTATAAGTATATTTTGGATTTGCTTTCTAAGACTGGACTCTTGTGTTCTCGTCCTGCTAATATTCCTATGGATTCATCTGTTCGATTAGATTCTAAGAGTGATGATCCCTTACTTGATGTTGGTCGCCATCGAAGACTTGTGGGGAAACTGATTTCTCTTACGGTGACACGACCTGATATTACATACACTATTAGCATGGTCAATCAGTTCATGCATGCACCTCGCCAACCCCATTTTTTATGCTGTCTGTCAAACCAAACCAAACCAACCAAACCTTTTCCCACTAGATGAGGTCGGCTATATGGATTTGTCGACGCCAATTAGATCTGTTTAGGGCCATGTCCTCTAATAGTTTTAGGTAAGCCAAGTCATGTTTAATAGTTTCTTTCCAACTTCTCTTGGGTCTTCCTTTACCTCTCCTATTCCTGACAATCTCCATACTTTCACACCTTCTAACAGGTGCCTCCGCTGGATGCCTTCTAATATGGTCAAACTATTTTAAACGGTTTTCTCTCATTTTATCTTCAATCGGTGCTATTCCTACTTTGTCCCTAATCTCCTCATTCTTAATCCTATCTTTCCTTGTAATCCCGCATATCCACCTTAGCATCCTCATCTCCGCAACTGCTATCTTCTGACCATGATTGTGTTTTTCTACCCAACACTCTGATCCATATAGCAGTGCTTGTCTAACCGCCACCTTATAATACTTTCCTTTCACCTTGAGGGGACTTTTCGGTCGCACAAGACCCCCGAAGCACTCCTCCATTTGGTCCACCCGGCTTGAATCCTGTGACTTACATCAGTATTAATCCCTCCATCTTGTTGCACCATAGATCCAAGGTACCTAAATTTATCTTTCTCTACAATCTTTTGTGCCTAAACTTACTTCTATACTACCCGTTATCGTACTTTGACTAAACTTACATTCCATATCCTAAACCCTTTTATCTCTAATGTTTCCTGCCACAATTCTAGCTTACCATTCACTCATTCTCTCGTCTCATCTACTAAAACAATATCATCTGCAAATAGCATACATCACGGTACCTCCTCCTGAATATGTCTTGTAATCTTTTCCATAACTAAAGCAAACAAGTACGGGCTTAACGCTGAGCCTTGATGTAAACCAATCGTGATAAGGAACTCGTTAGTCTCTCCACCCGTCGTTCGTATAGATGTCATGACTCTATCATACATGTCCTTTATCACCTCAATATATACGACACACGCTCCTTTCTTTCCAATACTCTTCGTAGAATCTCCCTGAGAACTCGGTCATATGCCTTCTCTAAATCAATAAACACCATATGTAAATCTTTTTGACCTTCTCTATACTGTTCCATTAACCTTCTCAAGAGAAAAATAGCCTTCATGGTTGATCTTCCAGGCATGAAACTAAATTGATTCTCTGAAACGTTTGTTATCCTTCTTAGTCTTCTCTCAATAACTCTCTCCCATAATTTCATCATATGGCTCATCAATTTAATCCCGTGGTAGTTCGCACAGTTCTAAATATCTCCTTTGTTCTTGTATATGGGTATAAGGATACTTTTCCTCCATGCATCAGGCATCTTCTTGCTCTTTAGCACCACATTAAAAAGTTTTGTCAACCAACTTATGCCATCCTCTCCTAAGCACCTCCAAACCTCAATAGGGATACCATCTGGCCCAATCGCTTTCCCATTTTTCATCATTTTTAATACTTCTTTTACTTCTTCCCTACTGATTCTCCTATAGAACACAAGATTTAATTCTTCCCTAAAAGTGGTAAACTACCCCAATTGTATGTCATTACTACTACTTTCGTTAAATAATTTGTAGAAGTAGCTCTTCCAACGTTCCTTTATCTCCTCTTCCTTTACTAATACCTTTTCATCCTCATCCTTAACGCATTTAACTTGATTTAAATCCTTGGTCCGTCTATCTCTGGATTTAGCAAGCTTGAATATCTCTCTTTTGCACTCCTTAGTGTCAAGTCGCCTATATAAATCCTCAAATATCTTTGCCTTAGCCTCACTAACTGCCTTTTTAGTTTCTCTTCTAGCTTCTCTATACCTCTCCAATTTCGCTTCATTTCGGTCGTTTTGCCAAGATTTAAAACACTCTCTTTTAACTCTTATCTTATCTTGGACGGTCTCGTTCCACCACCATGCCTCTTCCTGTGCCGGAGCACTCCCTTTGGATTCTCCTAAGACTTCTTTCCTTATCCTCCTAATACACTTTGCTACCTTATCCCACATAATATTTGTACTCTCATTTACCGTCTAAATGTCTTCCTCTAGTACTCTTTCTCTGAATGCTGGTTGCTTATCACCTTTTAAGTTCCTCCATTTAGTCTTTGAGCATCTATATGACTTCTTTTTTCTAGTCCACCTTTAGAGCTACACATCTATGACCAACAACCTATGTTGGGCAGTCAAGCTTTCCCCTAGTATAACTTTACAATCTTTACAAGCTACTCGGTCTCTTTCCTAGTTAAGAAGAACTCAATCTGTGTCCTTGAGGAGCCACTCTTATAAGTCACCAAATGTTCCTCTCTCTTCCTGAAAAAGTGTTCGTCACCATGAGATCATAAGACATTGCAAACTCCAAAATATCCTTCCCTTCTTCATTTCTATTACCGTAATCATATCCCCCATATACTCCTATGTATCCATCTACGTCGCGTCCTATATGACCATTCGAATCTCCTCCTATAAAAACCATCTCTCCTTGAGGTATCTCTAATAGCATTCTTTCCAAGTCTTCCCAAAACTTCTCCTTATGTACATCTCCTAAGCCCACCTGAGGGGCATAAGCACTAATTACGTTTATTATCTCTTCTCCTAGCACTAACTTAATTGTAATAATCCTATCTCTACAGCGCTTTACATTAACTATATCTTCCTTTAGGTCCTTACTTACTACTATATCGACCCCATTTCTCGATCTATCAAGTTTCGTATACCATAACTTATAACCAGTCCTCTCAATCTCTTTAGCTTTGTGTCCCACGCACTTCGTCTCTTACAAGCAAGCAATTACGATTCTTCTCCTTTCCATTGTATCCAGCACTTCCATAAGTTTTCCAATTAAGCTCCCAATGTTCCAAGTACCTAATCTCAACCTTCTATTTTGGACTAGCTTCCTTACCCCCCTACTCGTCCAAGAAAGTGTGAGGACCCTTGCCTATTTAACACTGCATCCGGACGCCGATATAGCGGTCCTTGCTTATTTAATACTGTACTTGGACCATACAGCGCGTCGCTAAGTAGGGAATGCCCTCACGAAATCTCCTTAGGTGTCAGAAAATCTATAAAAAAGTTTGACAAAGTTTTACGCTGGCTGTCGACTACCTAACACAACCCTCCTCCTTTATCCAGGCTTCGGACCGACTATGAAAAAAAACATAGGCGGATGTCTGTCAAATGTTGCAATATCTAAAGGGCTCTCCTAGGCGAGGATTACTTTATCAACCATCGTCTAATCTTGATATTATTAGATATAGTGATGCGGATGCGGACCAAGCCAATAGTTGTTCAGATCAAATATCTACATCTGAATATTGTACCTTTATTGGTGGCCACCTTGTGACTTGGCATAGAAGTAGAATGTGGTTGCTCGCTCCAATTCTTAGGCAAAGTATGGGGCTATGGCGCATACTGAATCTTGAGATGCTTTAGGTTTGTTTACTTTTTTATGATTTTGGCATTGACATTTCAGCTACAATGTCCGTACCATAATAATTAAGCTGTTATTTTCATTGCTAATGATCCGGTTTTTTATGAACGGATTAAACATATTGAAGTTAATTGCCATTTTATTTGTGATCTCCTACTCAAGCGTGACATTTCTACTCCTTTTGTTCCCTCGAATTCTCAATTGGGTGACATTCTCACCAAACCGTTGTCTCGCTCTTCATTTCAGTAGATGACACGACCTGATATTACATATACTATTGGCATGGTTAGTCAGTTCATGCATGCACCTCACCAACCCCATTTTGATGCTGTCTATCGAATTTTGGATATCTAAAGGGCTCTCCTAGGCGGGGATTACTTTATCAACCGTCGTCTAATCTTGATATCATTGGATACAGTGATGCGGACCGAGGCCAGTAGTTGTTCAGATCAAAGATCTATATCTACATATTGTACCTTTGTTAGTGGTAATCTTATGACTTGCCACAATAAGAAGCAGAATGTGGTTGCTCGCTCCAGTTCTAAGGCTGAGTATGGGGTGATAGCTCATACTGCATCTGATATGCTTTAGGTTTGCTCACTTTTTTATGATTTTGGCATTGACATTTCAGCTCCAATATCTATGTGCTATAATAATCAAGCTGCTATCTTCAGTGTTAATAATCCGATTTTTCATGAACAGACTAAACATATTGAAGTTAACTGCCATTTTATCTGTGATCTCCAGCTTAGGCATGACATTTCTACTCCTCTCGTTCCCTCGGATTCTCAGTTGGGTGACATTATCAGCAAACCCTTGTCTCGCTCTTCATTTCAGTAGATGACTGCGAAACCTTTATGCTCCAGCTTGAGTGAGAGTTTTAGCATATATCCAGAATATTATGTTAGCGTTATTATGGTATTTAGGATATTTAGAATAATTCTAAGATATTGCTTTCCTTTATTGGATTAATTAGTTGTTCACATTTGTAAGCTTTGGCTATATATAAGAGAGGAGGAAAAATTAATCTCTCTCTTCTCATTCTTTTTCTCTTTCAACAAAGCTGATAAGGAGGGAAACAACTTTAGCATTTATAATTTTTTTTATACTCTCAACACGTTCCAACCATCACTTTACACCAAAGCTAACCCAATTCCCAAGCAAGCCTCCACAACTGGTTAAACCAAGCTTGATTTAGGACTCTAAATTTATTTATTCCCAATCTACCTCCTCTAATTTGTAAGCAGACTTCATTCCATGCCACTAACTGATATTTAAATTTATCCCGCTTTTCCCTTCAAAAAATTCATCTAACTATTCTTTGACCTAAAATAGAGCATGGGAAAAAATGTGACCTAGGGTGGTCAAATGATAAATTTTACATGAAAAGTTTAGCAGTCTATAAACAGATAATGGTTGCATTCAAGAGAGTTGGAGTTTGGGAAGTTTTCATTAAATTTTGAAGCTCTAGGTAATGTTATATGCAGCCTTACCTTGGGGGTATTTTGATGGGCAAGATAAGGATACAGGGATATGGCGATCTTAAAAATGAGGATACAAACACAGGGATATGACCAAAAAATTATAATAATTTAGCTATATCTATGAATCTAACATTCACAACAAAACTAATTCAATATATAAAACATAACAAAATATTATATATGAAATTTTATAATTTTAGAAATTTCAGGTACTCAAATCTAATGGTGGCTTAACCATTAAGCCAACAAAGCAATCACTTAAGAGCCCAAAATTTTACATAATCTTAATTTACTAAATATTTTTAAAAGTTTTTCTCGGTCTACTTTTTCTTTTTTTAATCTAAGATAATAAGACCCTGTCCAAATATTAAAATATATATATATATATATATATTAAAAACTAAAAAGAGCCCTTTTATGAAAAAAAACAAAAAGGCCCAAAATCATTTAGATTATAAATTTTAAACTAATGCTCAATTCAAACCTAAAAGAAGCTCAAAATTCTATTGTGATTACAAACTTTAAAGCATTGTCGGTAGAAATTGTAGTAAATATATTTTATTGAACAGTTCAAAAGTCAACAATCTAAATCCTATACAACTGTAATGTGAAAAGACCATCATATTCTATCATCTCTCTAAAGTCTTGCAGTCTCTCTCTATCTCTACATTCTCTATATTATCTCTCCTATATTTTTTATATTTTCTTTGTCATAAAATAAAATCTCAAGCTAGATATTAACAAAAATTATTCAATATTATCATCAAGTGGTTTACTAAGGTAATTTTTTCTTATTACTTTATGTAATTATATATTTATTTTAAATGTTTTTTTACATAACTTGTGTTCTATTCAAAAGTATCGAGTGCTTCACGCTTTTGAGTTCTTTAATTTTTTTTCTTTTTTTAATTACAGGAGTTTGTGAATAGTGATTCAAATTCTAGATTTGTCTTAATTATATATTTACAGGAAAAATGAAAAAATAATAGGACACGTATCTTCGAGTATCCGAGGAGTATATCAATCCAACACGTGTCAATGATGAATGATTTTTACACGTTGGAATGTCAAAGTTATCCTTCTTGTCCATTTTTGAATTCTTAGGAGCAAAATTTGGTTGTTTTTGGTGTAAGAATTACTAAGGAGATTTTCTTCAAAAACTTGATTACAAATGTGCTTTAAACTAATTAAGAAAATCTTTCAAAGGAGATTTTTTTTTAAAAACTTGAATATTAAATGTGATTTAAACTAATTAAGAAAATCATTCAAATATTAATTAAACTTCACTTCTCTAATCCTCCATTTCAATACATTTTTTATTGGAATTGAAAATGAACAAAAATCCTCATTCATAGGACCTAAATTATAAAATCGTCATTCATAAGACTTGAATCATACAATAAGTGAACGATCTTGGTTCAATCCATCATTTTTCATTGTTGTTCTACAATTTCACTTCTTTAATTCAATTACACTTTCTATTTTACACAAACCAACAAATTACATCTCATTTCTACCGATCTATAGTAAAATACAAGTTTCTTTTAGAGAAGATACTTGATTAATCTTCTCAATTCTCAGCAAATTTTTACTACTTGACAGCTCTTGCACTTGGGAGCACACCATCAAGGATACATCATAATTCCTAATGAAATTTAAGTGAGATTCCTAGATTTGTTTTGCTTTTGCTCATCTTCGCAAAATACAATTATCATGTTATTAAATCAAGACCAAATCACCCCAAAATTTTCCCCTACTAACGCAACACAAAGCGTTAATGGGTCGTGATCTCGTTCACAAAGACACAAGAATATTGGTATCATTCAACGGATGAAAGGACAACAACCACAACTTAGTCTGAAACAACTTTTTCTTTGAGAAGAAAAATTAATAATAATGATGATATATATAGCCTTCTAGTAAACCTAAACCAATTAGGACCAGAATAAAGCAAACCTAAACCAATTAGGAACTAAGAGTAAACCCAAGCCAATTAAGAAATAAAGTAAATCTAAACCAATTAGAAAATAAAAGCAAACCTAAACTAATTAGGAAAAAAAATAAATTTAAACCAATTAGGAAATAAAAGCAAACCTAAACTAATTAGGAAATAAAAATAAAATAATTCTAAATAGTGCCGAAACTGCTGCTTCGTTGGTGTCCCCCATCATTCTCATCCACTTGAAAAGAACTCATTCCTAAGTGATCATACGGAGCAGCTTCCAGATGGTAAATAGACAGATCCGCCACATTAAATGTCTTTGATATCTTATTGTTATTTTGTTGGCAGCATGACTATCCACACACATCCTCCAACTCCCATCTTTCTTAAAAGTGAGTAAGGCAAGTATGGCAAAAGGGCTAATGCTTTCTCTTATATGCCCCTTTCATAACAGCTCCTCCACCTTCTCCCTCAAAATCTCATTATCTTTAGGACTCATGCGGTAATGGGGTAGGTTTGGCGAGCTAACTCCACAAACAAAATTCATGCAATGTTGTATATATCTTGCATTAGAGGCAATTATGTTGGTTTTGCAACTGCATCGTTAAATTCTGTCAATAATCCTTGAACTTCCACGGGTACAGGCTGTGTAAGTTGTTCTTTTCCCTTTACGACTAGGAAAATACAAGTTTTGGCATCTTTCATGTCCTACACAAGCCCATCCTCGCCAAAAGCCACGGAGAACAATGCCTTCTTCTCCACTTTCGGAATAGTAGTACTCCTCTGAGTTGGAACTACTACTATCTTCTTGCAATTCCACGAAAACGAATAGGTGTTGTCTCTCCCTTTGTGGGTTGCATCCACATCATATTGCCAAGGTCGACCAAGTTGCACATGACATGCATCCATCTCCACAACGTCACACAGAACATCAAATTCGTAAGATTTGCCCAAAGACAAAGGCAAGAGACATTGTTGAGTGATCCTCATGTTAGGCCCCCTTTTGAATCCACCCAATGTTACAAGGGTGAGGATACGGTTGTGTTTTCAACTTGAGATGATTCATAAGGCTTTGAGAAACCAAATTCTCACTACTACAACTGTCAATCACAAGGCGACACACATTAGTATCAACAAAACACTTACTTTAAAGATCCGCCTATGTTGTTTTTCATCAGGCTATAATGGTTTGTATATTAGCCTCCTCACGACAAATACCACATCGTCACCATCTTCCTTAGTCACCTCTAAGTCACCATCTTCTTATGCTACTTCTTCATTTTTGTCTTCCTCATACTAAGGTTGGGTGATATTGGCGTACTTGCATCTAGGGCAGTCACTAGACCTGTGCCCTATCTCACTGCACTTGAAACAGCGAATTCCCTTTGTTGTTTTTGTTTCTCTTTCCCCTTCAACTATGCCTTCTTAATTTCTTTCCCCCATGAATCTACTATTTTGCTTTCGTTATCAGTCAACGAGGCCTTGTTGCTAAACACAAACTGCCCCTTGGTGTTCTCCTTGATTGCATGACACATTCTACCATTAGAGCCAAATTCTGAGCTTAATCAACTGACCACATGGTTTGCATGGCCAAGCGATCCTGCACCCCATAATTAAGTCCACTGACATAACATGCAACATGCTGGTCCACAGTCCCATTTAGATTGCACCTAGATTGTAAACGCAAAAACTCTTCAATGTAGGTAGCTATAGTGCGCGTACCGTGACAACAATTTTGCAATTGTTGAAATAGTGTCTATTCATGGTCGTGAGGTAGAAATTTGCTCTTCAAGAGAGCTTTCATCCAAGCCCAATTCCTCACAATAGGCTACCCTCTCACTCGAAGTTGCTCTTGATAGCACTGCCACCATGCACCGACACCACCCTTTAATTTATAGGCTACAAAATCTACCTTCTGTTCTGGTTCAACATGCATAATGTCAACGAAATGTCCCACCTCATAAATCCAATCCAAAAATTGCTCTATATCAACAACTCCGTTAAAGGTGGGAAGATCTGCTTTAATTTTATAAGTATTTTACTGTCATGCCGCAACCCTTCTTCTTGGTCATTGCTTAATTTTGTACTCCTCTTCAAAATCCTCATCCAAATCCTGTGCTAGAGGCACCACATTATCCTCCTACTGATTCCTAACGCGCCTTGCTAGTATGGGATTGCTCATGGTATGGCTGGAACATTGACTTGCATTCCCTTAATAAGTTCAATTAAGATCTCAATGTTTCTAGCCATCTCTTCCACGCGTTGCTCTACCCTTGAAAGTCGATCTTCTTGCTTATTTTCTTGCCCATCCAACTCAAGACCAGCTCTGAACGCAGCATAAAGTATTGATAGGTCGTGATCTCATTCACGAAGACGCAAAAATATTGATATCGTTCAAAGAGACGAAAGGAAAATAAATAGAACTCAATCTAAAACAACTTTCTCTTTGAGAAGAAAAATTATTAATAATGATGATAATAATATCCCTTTATTTACAGCAGATATATATAGCCTTTTGGTAAACCTAAACCAATTAGGATTGGAATAAAACAAACCTAAACCAATTAGAAGATAAGAGTAAACCTAAACCAATTAAGAAATAAAGTAAATCTAAACCAATTAGGAAATAAAAGCAAACCTAAACTAATTAGGAAATAAAATAAATCCAAACTAATTAGGAAATAAAAGCAAACCTAAACTAATTAGGAAATAAAAATAAAATAATTCTAAATAGTGCTGAAAATGTTGCTTCGCTGGTATCTTCCATTACCTACCATTTAGCCTATAATTCAATATCCAAAACCCTTAAAGCAATTGTTGTCCACGGGCTTCCCTTTCTCTATTGGAGATCAAGACAAGCATAGCTTTTGTCTCAAAATGCAAGAAACTTCTTGTACCAATAAGATCCCTAGCCTTGGAAAATCGATTATCTATAATGAATATTCAACATCAACGAATAAGCGTTCTACTACGCCATCTCTTAGCCTTTCTCCCCCTCTATTGCCGGTAAGAAAGGAAACTAGGACTTCCATAAACGAAAGAAAGAGCAGAATTTTTTTTTTTGGGGGTAATTAAGTAATTTTTTGGATTAATGGGAAAGAAGGTACATTATCTTAGGGGCATACCCCCATATGACAAAGTAATATTTACAATGGAATCCCCCAATTACAACATAAACTAGTATTCTCACGTGAGATATTAATGACAGGAAGCTGAGAAAGCTTAATCTTAATTACATGGGCTTATGTTATGGATAATGGCAGGAATTGATGATGGAAGTCCTTTGAAAATTCTTGCATTCAGTTCTTGACACACATGATATATTACAGCAGCCCATGCAAGCTTGCGCATTGTACTAGCAAGATGTTTCCCACTAAACTTACCCGCGGCCCAAGAGACTTCCTCCTTCTAAGGTTGCCTAGCTTTGGTGATGAAGCATTTCCTTAGTACAATTTCCCTCAGTTCAGTTGAGAAGATGCACTGGAAGAATAAGTGATCCATAGTCTCTAATGCTTACCCACACAAGACACAAGTGGGATCAATTTTTATTCCCCATGCAAGCATTCTGCCTTTGGTATTTAGCCCTTCTTTAATTGCAAGCCAGAAAATGAAACCATGCCAAGGAATGTGGTTAGGAAACCATAGCAAATGATGCCATGTTACCTTGTGAGACCTTTCCCGAATTGAGTTCCATGTTGCAGCAACTTTGTAAACTTCATTTTTGGAAGCCATTAGGCTAAGTTTGTAGACAACATTAGGCTAAGTTTCCCATATGTGCTATGCTATAACCTCTTCATCATTGATGTACTAAGTTTGTTCCAAACCGATTTGTCTTTAAAAGCTGATTCAAAGAGAAGAAAGAGGATTAAGATCCAAAGAGGGGGGAAAAAAAGACTTACTCAATGATTACTTGTCGTATGACCCCTGGAAGGACACCATCACTGATAGGAGCTGTTTGTATTTCGAAAGGATACTTACTGTAATTGAACACGTCTTTCCCCCTAGCATCATTGCTACTTTTATTATCATCCTGTGAAAACACATATAGAGAGCATTGAAGAAATATACAATCACTAGAAAAAGAAATGTAAACTATGAACATAATACATTGGCAAACTTCCAAAATATTACAAAGGTCTAATAAGTCTGAAATTGATAATCATATTTAAAGGCTTTGCGACTAGGAAAAGGGATCAATACAAAAGGTCACACCAACTTGACAACTGAACTTCATTGATTAAACTTTTGAAAGTATAAGGTGGGACACTTACAAAGTTTCATGGCTGTTAAAACGTTTTAAGGGCCGAAAGATTCCCAAAGATATCATGGAGATAAGATTTTGAAACAAAGAGTCTATATTATATGGAATCCAAGTTTGATTTTTGTACGAAATTAAAAACTGTCAAAGATGAGTGTTGAGTATCTTGGAAAGTTATCCTCAAACTTTATGGAAGAGATTGATTCTTCAAATGGAAATATTTTGCCTGTAACTCAAGGTGATTTCCAGTTTTGGTTAGATGTGTTGGAGTATAAACCCTTGGAATATGCTATGTTGATTTTAAATGTAACACCTTCTCAATGACAATAAAACAAGTTGCAGGCACGTGATATACTAGAAAAGCTTGCTAAAAGGCATATAGCTAGGAGAGGCTCTTCATTATTTCTTTTTATTTTTGACTTGCAAGCATATCAACTTCACGAGGTAGAGAAACAAGGTTGCTGCTCATTAAATTTTTGTGAAAATGCATCACTATCTAAGAAGCACAACATTTCTAGGAAGGTGATGTGTAGTGTCGTGTCATTAGCAAACAAACACACACATTGGACACTCTCTCAATGTGTGTTGGATATTTGTCTAAAAGTGTGATTTATTTTTTAATTATTTTACAGTCAACACTTGGGAGAGGACACATTGGAGATGCACGTGTCCATCAATTAAACATAATACTCAATGTATGAATTCTAATATATTAACAGCTAAGTAATAAATACTGTCATTTAAAAAAAATTATTGTCATAATTATGATACACATACATAACAAATCCTAATCCGATGTCTTCCTAATTCTGTCTATTAGCTTTACTGTTATACCAATTATTAAGATAACCAATAATTAACCATAGTCACATCAATCATTCTCTCTTTTACTTTGCACGTCTTTTAGGAGTCCTAATCCTATTTGCCATGTAGGATTTAAGTGCTATATATATATATATATATATGTTTAATACACCTATAATTTCATAATTTCAATAAATGCAACCTCTCTTTTTTTTTATGGTTAGTTTGCAACTCATGTAAATTATTTATGAATTTCAGTATTATATATATTATATTTGTTTATCATTAGCAGGTTATGCATAAAACTAGTGTGTGTGGGTGTGTGTGTGGATATATATTTATTAACATCTTCTTGTCACGAACTAATATTTTTTTAAAATTAACCTATTCGGGTGTCCATATCGTGTCATATCCATATCCTGTTGTTTGTATCTATGCTTTTGTTTCAATATCCATTGTGGCAAACTTAAGGAAGTGAATGCAACGCGACTTGCGATGAAATATCTTGTTTATTTGAATTAGCTTAATTAGGATGTGCATTTTTGGTTACCTAAGCTAAAAACTTCCAAATTGAGTAAATTTATGCCATAATAGTTTATTATCTTACTGCATGATAAGTAAAGCACTCATCATACAATGATGGATGTCCTATGCACAACTGGAACTCATCATACAATGACTGATGAATTGGATCTTGCAATATTTTTGACTAGTTTAAGAACAGTTTTAAATTTCATACAAAGAAAAGAAAAACCGGACACTCCTACAAGCAACTCAACAAGGTGAAACACTGCAATTTTTCACCTCTCACCTTGCGAAGAACGACAAAAAGGTTTGTCACACAACCTTCTAGCATATGATCCCCATCAGTTGACAACAAGAGCTCAGTAGCCAAAGGTGGCCTCAACCTCTCCAGAGTCTTCCTAAGCCTACCTAGAAAACGAATTCCAGAAAAGCGTGTCCACCAAACTGATCATAACAAGAAGAAAAAAATAACACATAAATACAAACTCCAACATGCGAAAAAATAATTACCTAACCCAATCTGAATACTTTGCATTAGAGACATCCCTTGGACGACCCACCACTGCCAAATGCGCACCATTTTCCCGAATTCCAAACACAGGAGGCACGTACATCCCCACATGTACAGACACATCAAAAACCCTAGAAATCCAATCTTCTTCAACTACATCCTCAATTTCACAAAGCTTCTCCCAATTGCCGCTCACAAGTGCAGTGATTGACAATTCCTCCTCTCCTCTCCTCTCTTTCAACGCCACTGGCAACACTTTACTCACCGAATCGTCAACAAGAGAGCGAATCATCGGTTCCCATCTTGACGATTGCGTCAATGGCTGTGGAAACAAATCTACAGAGCTTGCAGATTTGAAGATAAGCCTGGGATTAACACTCAATAGAATTCTCGCAGAGTTGGCGAGTCTGCGCAAATGCCTTTCCCAGAACAAGAGGATCGAACCGTTGTTGCGCGTGCGAGTAGTCGTGTAAGCGCCTGAAATTATCTAGATTTTGATTGCGAACAGTTTTTATGGCAATGTTATGAAAGAGAAAAGAGCTGCGGCGAGCGAGAGTACCTGGGTGGGATTCGAGGAAGGTTGATACCGCGGGAACGTCGGAAGATGAAACGACGCCATTAACGTAGAGAAACCTATCACTGGACATTGATGCACCAAACAAATATTTGCCGATTATGGGTTGCACCGGAGCACCGTTACTTCATTTTGTGACGACGTGAGTGTCATATCTAATAATCCGTGCTTGTACAGTTGTACTCTTGCATTAAACCCGTTGAAAATTTTTAAAATCGGAGAGAAACTTGCAGCCACTGTACATGAACGCACGTTGGGTGAAGCACCCGTTGACATCTTAACATTGCGTTGGTTGAGAATAACGTGATTTCCTTCGAAACATGTTTAAATTGAAAATTAACAAACTAATTTTTTTACAAGGCCTTGGACCTTATTTGTTTTAAATCTCTCAAAAAGTTTTTGAATATTTGTATTTATTTTTTATTTTAATTTATGAAAATTAAGAAAAATAAAAATTCATAATCTACTTCATTAGAAATTTTATGAAATCTATCTCCTTATATATATGAGTCAAACATTCAATCTCTAATTTTTATAAATAAAAATTCTTAATCTATTGTGAATGAAAAAGATGTGTTTTAATAAATTTTGTCATAATTTTGATATTTTTATTTAAATATTTGACTGATTTTGTATTTATCTCCCAATCTACTTGTCTGTGAAAATTTGATTAACATTTGATGAATTTTAAAAACAATGATAAGCAATTAAATAAATAATATATTACGTGTTGGAAATGGTTGCCACTGAATTAGACCACCCTATTGACATATCAGTTATCAAAGTAACTACACTTTGAGTAATGACAATATAAAGAAAAAGTTTACCTACCCATAATGTGAGTGGAAGCTACCATGACCTCAAAAGTGATATTCATGAAGAAAAGATTTTTGGGTGAAAGAATATTAGTATTTTGCAAATGCTGCTTTATAACATCAAGAAAAATCCAAGATAAAATTAAAAAAAAAAAAATTTGCCAACGATGCTTCAAGTTTAATCTTTTCAACATATGCTTTGCTTGAGGGGAGAATATATATTTAATTGACCAAAAATTCACACGAGCACAAGCGTTTATTTTATTTTATGGCCCTATAAATCTCATGATGCAGTCCTAGAAATTCTCTTGAGAGTTTGAATTTTGATTCTTTGTTGCCAAATAGGGTTGGATGTTTTATTAATATATTTGAATATAGGAGAATTAAAATCTTATTTGATAATTTTTTGTAAAATTCTTTTATGTTTGTCTATTTTTCTTATATCTTTTTTGTTTTAAGCACAAAAATGCATGGATTAGACATTTCCAAAGATGCTCATGGGACAACCAAAAGGAGCTCAAAGTCTCAAGCAAATTCCAAAAAAACCTGCAGGCAACTCACTGGGAGTGCAAAGCTTCGAGCTAAGCTCGCAGCCTATGCGCTAAATAGGCAATGGTTTGAGCTGCCCTATATAAAAATTTACGCTAAATTTTTTTTCAATTTGCTGTTGTCCGAAATGCTCTTAGTTGGTCTCGACTCCGCAACTCTCCGTCTTCCAACGTTTGTGTTCTCAATTTGCTTATTATTAGTAATTTTCATACTTCCATTCTTCTTCAATTGCATAGTCCCCACTTTCCCTGCTTCATTTTTTTTGTGTTCCAAGGTTTGTCATCTAAGGTTTCAATTGCTTTGGGTTTTTGTTGATTACTCTTTTGATATTTTGAGTTCTTGTGTCTTTGAGTCCTAGTTTGTGTCTATCTTAGTTTTTTTGTTGATTTCTAAAACCAAAATATCAAATCATTCTAAAAATCCTTTTGTTTCTTCCAACAGGTTTCCAAACCACAGTGACTTTAGAAGGCTTTTTTAAAAAAGACTCGTTTGATTGAAAGAAAACTACTTCTTGATTATTTTCCTAAACCATTATTAGAAGATTTGGATTGGGAATCTGTCACAGCCATTACTCGACCAGTGGTTGTGGATCTAGTGTAAGGATTTTATGCAAATTTTAATTGCTACAATTTTGCCTCTGAAATTATTCACACTACCATGTAAAGATTTTTACTGTTGTTACTATAAATGTCATTGTTATTATTATTATTTTTTTTTTTTTTTTTGGGTATTGAGAGATCCTCACCCACTGAGAGACTAACTTTATTTAGTCTTATTTAAGTTGGTCCTGCACCTAACAAGTCTGAAATGGCTGATATTTTTTGCTCTGTTGATGGCTCACCTCCTTGGGTTGGGGAGATCTACGTTTATGTACATCTCAAAATCAACCATGGGATGTTAAATCTTTTTATGTCTTTGTCAATTGATCCTACTTTCCACTATTCTGACTTCATAATTCACCATTGGAGAGTGATCTATGCCATTTTGATGGGAATGAAGTTTAACTTGATGGGAATGAAGTTCGACTTGGCACAGTTTGTTTTTCGGCTTATATACACCTCATAACTCATGAAATATACTCATGATTCCCTGCTCTTTGGTGTGCTCAGCAAGAACATTCTTCTTGCAAACAACCTCAAGCTGCCTACTACCGTGGTTCATTAATCGTCTCCTATCACTAGACTAATTGGAAGGGAGTTCATGAGCCAAGCAATGGACTCGACTAAAGACGACTCTAAGCCCCTAGAGTCTAGCCGTAGCTCATGCCCTCTTAATGTATGCACTATTTCTTTATCTTCGATACATCTTGAAGGGGAGGTAATCGGAATTCGAACTGAGTAGGACACCATGAGAGGAGATATCCAAGCATTGGTGAATTTTTTTGATCTGAATAAACTGGATGGTGATGGTAGTAATAGAGGTGCGAGTGGTGGTGGAGGTTATTAGTGTTGATGGTGTTGTTTATTTTTTTGTTTACTTGCCCCTTAATTTTGTGTTTTGTTTAATCTATTAACAAAAAAGGGTTATAACTATGGAATATATTTTGACTTGACTTTGGTATATTTGATTTTGGAACTGTAGATATGTAATAATTTTCTTTTGATTTGTGACTATGACTACATATATAGCTTGGTTAAATTCATATTATTAGTATATTTTCAATCCATGTAGCCATATGATATTTTTAACGTGTTTGTTCAAGTGCTGCAGTTAAAAGTTAAAAATTTAATCTAAGTTTCGTTATAAAATTACCAAGGAAGAGATTATTAAAGTTCTAATTTGGTAAATCCAAACAAAATTTTGAATTAAATATATAGGAGATTTAAAAAATCACTAGAATATTGAGTTTCCTAAATCTTGTGGATTTCTAAAGTGTTTAAGATTAAAAAGAATTACAAAATGAAGAATGTATCCTCAAGGTTTCCTAATTGATGAAAAGATCGAAGCTTGAGGAATCTAGCTGCAGAAGGATTTCTAACCAAAGTGAAAATTCAATACCAAAAGGGTTCGCAAGGAGCCTGAAGGTTCGGGAGTCATGGATAAGCTAAAAAAAGAAAAACAGTGTGACTCACAACCTACCCACAAGCAACCCAAGGTTTTGAGATTCAAGGATAAAATCAAAGTAGAGAAATAGTAAGGCCCATTGCTTGGTCAAAGAGAAGTAGAACTTGCGAGCCACATCCAGAGAGGTCTGCAGGCAGCTCGCAGGATAGCTAAAGGTTTGACCTTTCCAAAATTTGTTAATATTTTAATAGGATTTGTTTCATTTTTTGATTAGGTCTGTATATCCTATATATATGATCTACGTTTAAATAATGACAAACACAAATAGCATAATATAGAACTTTAGGAGAGAATTATTTCTTGTGAGAGCTTAATTATCTTTCTCATTCTTTACATTGTTATTGTTTGTAAGTCTTGAAGGATTTCAAGAGAGTGTTTTTGAGGACTCATAAAGGTTTTTCCACTTGATCTTGGCATATCAAGGAGTCAAGTAAGATATTGAGTAAATATGTGTAATGAGTCATAGAGTGTTCTTATTTAATTTCTTGTAAGCAAATTTTATTGTGGAATTTATTTAGGTGGTTTTTGAAATTAGACTTGGAGTTTTATCTTACTATTTGGTAAGAACTCCACGTTATTAATAATTTGTCTCATTGATTGATCGATTTTGTTCGTTGGAGTTGTTTTAAAAAATTTCACCGTTTGCACCCTTTGCACGCACAAAGAAACACTCTGCGTCCGCATGCCACCCAAAACTTGACCTCATGCGTAGGAGACTCTGTCCGTGAGCACGCATATCCCAAACTTTGAAAAAAAAAAAGAAAAAAAACTTTAAGTGTTAAGTTTAAACTCAACCACAGTTAAAATCTAACCTTACCATAACCAAAACTAACTTAACCTCCAGCTCAACCAGCCAAACACGGCTCAAATAACTCCGCGAAAGCACATGCTCTAAAAATATAGTATAACAATGGACGTACAGAATTCCAGGTCATTACAAGTAGGAGTATATTAGTAGTTTAGTTTCATTATTCAATGGTATTGGAGTAGGATTAGGTTAATATAAGTTTAGTTTTCAGTTCAGTCAATTTAGAAATTTATTTTTTTTTTAAGTTCATCGTTCTTCAGTTTTATTTTCAAGTTCAGATTTATTTTCAATACAGTTTTCTTGTCAAGTTCAATTTCAATTCTGAATTTTATTTTTCAATTTTTAAATATCAGGTTCTATTTTTCAATTATTTAATTTTCTTGTATTTAATTTCTATTTTTAATTTTCTAAATCTGTTTCTAGCATGCATAGGTAATTTTTAAACTTAATTCAAACCTTTGACGCTAAAAGTATTCTAGGTATTAATTGATCTTAACAAGGGGCAACCTTATATGACATTAGTTAATCTTAATGATTTATCTACTATTTTAAACAGCCTATGAATCTTGTTATTAAATTTTAAATTTTAAGTTTTCAAAAATCATTAGAATTGATTATATCTCTTTGAGATCACTAATGTTCCTAACAGATAAAAATGGTTGTATCAAAATTTATATTCATAAATTTATTGTAAGAACAATAGCTGGAATTAATTTTAAGCATTCGAAAATTATTAAAAGTGGTTATATCTAATTAAGGTCCCTAGCAATCCTAGTAGATTATAATTTCTAAAGTAAAATTAGTTCATAGGTTATTATCACTTAATTTCTTATTTTTAGGCATTCGAAAACCTTCAGGACTAACTATATCTCATTGAGATTACTGTTATTCCTATTTGATTATGTAATAACCCAAAATTTAAAATTTTTAATATATATTATTTTATAAAAAAATTAAATTAAGATTTAAGATTATAAAGATTACTTTGTATGTACATATATAATTGCTTTGCATATATATATATATATATATACACATATGGAGAAACTTGGGCACCAAGTTAAAAAAAAAAAATTTTTGAAGCTTCTTGGAAGCTTCCTTTTGCTTGGCCACCAAGCATATGATATATATATATATGTGTGTGTGTGTGTGTGTGTGTGAATGGGTGTGAGTGTGTGTGTTATGTGTTGGGAGAAATAAACCGAGAGAGAAGAAAAAAAATAGAAGAGAGAGAAAATAAAGAGGAGAGAGAAAATGAGGATTTAAGTTTAAGAATAACAGGGTTTTTGTATTTTTGACGTTGTGATCATCATGGCGGTGTCAGATCGTGGTAATTCGGTCCAAGATGAGAGATACGGAGAAGCGAAATTTTAAAGTGTTGGGGTTTCTTCACTTTTCTCCAAATTGGAGGTAAGGATTTAATGCATTTTATTTACATATATGTGATATGAAAATATTTTGATAAATTTTTATGTGATCATTTTGTATGAATGTAATTAAATTTAGACTATATTGTGTGAATTCTGTCTAAACCAAAACACCAAAATATCACTACCAAAAATAGAGTTCACTAGAACTAGAAAGAATTGTAGAAGAGAATATGCCAAAGCATATTCCATTAAAGTTTCCAAAATTTTGCTTTAGCCCTAATAGTTTTTATATAATTATGATTTGACCCCAAAAGTTTTACAAAATTTCAGTTTAACCCTTAAATTGCTGAAAATTTCAATTTGACCCCAAACTTATTGAAAAATTATAAATTGGCCCCAAAGTTTTGGGTAATTACATAGTGACCCCCAAAGTTTGGAATAAATATGAAATGGCCCCAAGATTTTTGAAAATTACGATTTTACCCCTAAAGTTATGCAAAATTATAATTTTGCCTCTGAAGTTGCAGTTTGACAATTTATAGTTATGTGCATGGAAAATGTGTAATTGAGAATACTCAATTTTGGATTGTTTGAGTGATTTATTTTATTAATAAAGAATGATTATGAAAGTGATGTTGTGATGTCGTTGATTGATTTTAACGAGCTATTTTATTAAGATGATAATAATGAAGATAAAGGAAATGTGAACGATGTTGTGATTGCGGGGCTGTAGATACTGAAAAATAGGAAGGGTACAGAGATTACGCTTGGGTTGCAAAACCCTAAACTGCGCAGGGGTTGGTATTCATGCCAGTAGGTTAGTAGTCTACAATGATGATAATTATTGGGCTACTCGTGGCCATCGGGTTTGAACCCGTGAACGACGATATTGTACAGTATCTGCCCCATGACTATGATGATTGTGATATGATGGCAAAGAGATGAATGAAAGATAACAATTGAATCATTTTTGGGATGTATTTTGATGTATGTTTTGATGTTAGGATGCACGATGATTTGAAATTCGTGAGTTATTGATATGAAATTATTGCTAATCTGATTTTGTGTGCATATCATATATATTGTTATTATGCATCGTGGGCACAAGTGGATTAGTGCTCATGTCCCTACAAATTCTTTTGTACGTCATGAACTTAAGACCTAGGTGGACTATTATTAGAGTTACTCTTTGTCGCTGTAACATTACTCAGAACTATAATATAATTTAGGGATTTGTTTGATACGATTGTAAAGGCTTTGAAACCTAGATCTTTACTATTAATTGAGGTGGTGGCTGGAACACTGTTGCCCGGTTGCATCGAGGTTTTGTTGTTATCAATTACTTTTAGCTATTAACAAAATTTGTATTATTATATAGTATAGATGTTTGCTCCAAGATAGTGGTGCAACTCTAATTAGGGTAACAGATATTTTAGCACACGATGTGTATGATTCTTCCACTCACTTCCCGAGTTTTGGAAAATCAGGGTGTTACAGATTAAATGTTTATAATTAAAATTGATTTCATGTATCTATTATGTCTATCATATTTATAGTTGCCAGACCTAAATTGTTCGTTTAGATTAAGTACTATTTTTATTTAATTCATTACTTTATTTTTTTTTTTTTTTGGTTTTATTTTTATGTAGACTTAGTTTATTTCTAGGAAAAAACTCAAACTTAATTTTTTGCAGCGTTTGTATTTAGTTAAATATTCAATTTGTAATTAACTAAAAATTATTTTATTAAATAAAAAACTAAATACTGTCTAGCATTTGATGTTATTGGATTATTTTGTTGTTTAATTTATTCCATATAGATATGACCATGGATTCACTAGGTAAAATTACAACACACAAATACTTGGGAGTTGTTTTTAACTATAATATCTGGATGGAGTTATCAAGGTTCTAGAGCATCAATTAAAGAGAGGAGAAGGTCATATGCTTCAAAGAAAGTTCTCTAAAATAACTTACCCAACAATATTTCATCTTTTATATACGTTGATGATTCAAAAGAGTTCATATCGTGCGTGTTGTGGATTCAGCAAATTTTTGAGGATTCAATTCATTCTCAAGGATTTGAAGAGGTTTCTTTCACTTGTAATTGGTGCACAGATGAGTCGAGCAAAAGATCAACAATAAAATGTGGATTCGAGTCTATTGAGAAATTAAGTCTTTGCAACTAAATTTGCATTTACAGTGAAAGACTCGAGATTTTTTCCAATTTGGATTTTCCTCATTAAATCTCATGCCCCATTTATTTTCTACACTTGATTGAATACTTGATACTAGGCCATTTGAATTTTCAGCTATCAAATGGCAATATCAGTTTCGAATAAGAAAGAAATTTAGTTTTAAAATAAAAGATTAATTACACTATCGCCCCTTCAACTATATCTGATTTTAAATTTATCCTATTCATCGATTAATCCTAAAACGTTGATCCCATCACCTATTTAAAAAGGGCTCCATTTAAAAATCATTAAAAAGGTTAAATGTCATGATGTCAACAATCAACCATTTTTATAATACAACTTTATTCAGATCAAAAGACCCTCAAGTACAAGAAAAGAACAAATAAAATAATACATATACCTATACATATAAATTTCACTCTTCACTTATTCTCTTTATCCACTTAAAAAATAATTTATAATAAAGTTATAAAAGAATAATTAAATTTATTAAAATAAAAAATTAAACTTTTATAAATAATAATTTATTATTAGAATGATTTATTTTATTATACATATACAAGAATCTTATCACATCCTTAGTTTGTGTCTTAAAACACAATCCTCACTTGGAACAACACCAGTAGTGTTTATCCTTATTGTTGTAATCAATACTTGATTTTGTAATTATCCTTTAGCAAGTGAAATTTGATAAAAAAAAAAAAAAGTTAATGGCAAAATATTAATTTAATGGTAATTTATTTTAATTCGGATAAATAGTAACAAATAATATTAATAAAAAATATTATTCATTTATATAATAAAATTTTTTTATTAATAACAAATTTTAAGTTTACTAGTAAATCATTATGTATTTTTAATAATAATTAATTTTGATTAATTGAAAAATATTAATAAAATAGATCATTCTAATAATAAATTATTATTTACTAAAGTTTAATTTTTATTTGAATGAATTCAATTATTCTTTTATAACATTTATTGTGGCATTCTGAATTTTTATTATTTTTAAAATGCATTATTAATTTAATTTTTTTATGCTTAGAAATTTTAATTGTGTTAATTTGGTATTATTTTAATTTTTATTAACCTTAATTGGATAAACCTTAATTAGAATAATTTGTGTGTTACTATAATTCTTCTAAAATTTATGTAGTCTTAATCTAAATTAATAAGTGGATTAATCAAGTTATTAGTAATTAACTAAATCAAGGTAATGGATAGATTTAAAGTGACACATGGGTAGCCAATATGATGTTGGTGTATGCGAAAGACTACCTAGTATGTTAGTAGATTAACTTTGCATGTATACTGTTTCATGTGTGTGTATGTGTGTGTAAGGCTAGGTGATAGTTAGGCTACGTGGCAAGCTTAGGAAAAAAAAAAAAAACGAAACAGGGGTAGGTGGTGGAGTCTTTGGCTAGCTACTTGATTGTATATATGAACACATAAAATAAGTAATAGCAAGATAAAGAAACAATAAGGAAGAAAAAAAATTACGAGAAAAAAAGGAAACCTAGGATTTTTGGCTAGACTGTTGAGGTAAGTTATTTTATTTTATTAATTTAAAATTAATTCTATGAAAGTTTAAATAAATTAAATATGTTAAAGATGTAATGGTTATGTCCTATTTATTATGTTTGTATTATTAGTTGTTTTGTTTATATTTTAATTATTCAATATTTGATTTATATAATTTGTTTAGGTTAAAATTAGAATTCAAGGATAATCAGCAGTAACCACTTCAATAATTTGATTTTTTTAGAATATTTACTATTCAAGTGGGTGTGTTAAACTTAAAGGTAAAAGATATTGAATGTAATTTATTTTATTATTTTTATTAATTATTTATGTCGATAAAAACTGCTGACTATTTATGAATTGTTTGTGCTAACGATAAATTGTGATTCTTTATGGAATGATAAATGTGAGAAGTAATATTTTAATTTGAGGAAAAAAAAAATAAAAACACTTGCATATAAGTGTGGATTATATGTATTACACTTGCATTACGGCTAAACGAGGCCAGGCCAAATGGGGCCAAAAAATAAAATAAAAATGTGTGGCTAGATGGGGCTAAAGAAAAAAAATGAGATCAGATAGGGTTGATGAGACACGCTAATTAAAGTCACCGACCACAGTTGATCGCTCAATTCATAGGCCAGATGAGGCCAAATATGTGCTGCATTAACATTTAAATTTATTTATATGCATTTATGTCATAAAATAGCCAGTTGGGGCGTAACGCGATTATGAATGTTGATAAATAAAAAGTGGCATCAAGTTACATGATGGAATATTTTTATCACTTTTAGATACAATACATTTTTAAATTAATTATTGTCTATGCGTGAGACATTTTGCTACATAATTATTATGGATAACTCTTAGTATATATTTATTATCTTTTATTTTAAGTATAAGACCTCCGTTGAGTGTGTGACATTCACACCTAAATTTTACACATTTCAGGTTAAGTTAGGAGTGGCTACATGTGCCTGAAAGAGAACCCAAGTTGTCTATTTATTTTTTTTAATCATGATCTTGTGTTAATTATTGGAATTAGTGTAAATAAACCTAAAATTACAATAGTACTAGACTTATTTCTATTTAATATGTTTAAAAAGTTATAGGTTTGTATATCTTTAGGCATTTGTGGGATTTTTTTGTTTATTTTATTTTAATAGATCTATATTTTACATCTCACGAAAAGTTTGTTGCCAGATAAAGATATAGATATTAAACACATTTCTGAGGCAATGGAAGAAGAAGGTTCAATTGGTCATATTCTGCCAGCAGTATAGGCTTCAAGACAATAGGAAGATCATGTGGATCAACCTGCAATTCAAAACCAACCAGACCCAGTGGAAAGATTAATTCAAGTCGTGGCTAGATTAGTTGAGTCTCAGACAAAATAGAGATTTAAGCCAAAAGCACATGGTACCACTTATGAACAATTTCTTAAGCTTAAACCAATGCCATTCTTTGGTACTATTAATTCTTTGAAAACTGAAGACTGGCTAAAGAGTATGGAGACAATTTTTAAGGTAATAAAAATATCTAATGAGAATAAAATTATTCTAGCTACATTTATGTTGAAAGATCAAGTTAGACTTTGGTGGAAGTTACTAAAAGGTTGTCAACCGTTAAAACTGATGGTACTTAAAGTAAAAATGACATGGAAGTAATTTACTGATACCTTCAATGATAAATATTTCTCCCAGTCATATAGATACGATAATGAACAAGAGTTTATTACTTTAAAACAATAGAAGATGTTTATTACAGAATATGAAACCTAATTTATTGCATTATCTAGATTTGCTTTAGAATTGGTGTAGATAGAAGTTAAAAAATACAAGAGATTTTATCAGGGATTAGAGCTTTCTATTGGATCTCGAATTTCTTCTTTTGAAATGAGAAAATATGGAGATTTGGTAAATAAAGCAAAGATTATAGAAAAAGATGTTTGGAAGGCAATCAGAAAGCGAGAACAATCTAAAAGGGCTAAATTTGATTTTCAAGCTTCTTGGAATATAAAGGGTGAGTCTTGTAAACAGAAAAAAACAAAACTTCCAAATTTATAGAGGTACAAGTCAATCAAGTGGAAGTAGAGGTAAAAGTTATAGCAGGACTTGGGAACAAAGTTTGAGACAGTCACCATTTGATTCTTGAGGAGTTGATGTTGGAAAAAGAATAAGAAATGTAGTATGCTTTAAGCATGGGACTACAAGACATTATGCACTTGTTTTTAGTGTGGACAAGAGGGGCATATTTCATGAAATTGTCTTACTTTCTCTATTATAGTAGTAATGCGGCTAGTGGTAATAGGACTCCTGTTATAACTTGTACTTCTATTTCCCCTTGATTGACTTACGCCTCCATAAATTTGAAAGTCTTGGTTTTTTTATTTACAAGACTCACCCTCTACATTTTGAGAAGCTTGAAAATCAAATCTAGCTTTTTTAGATTGTTCTCACTTTTCGATTGCTTCCCAAACATCTTTTTCTATAAATCTTTGCTTTATTTACCAAATCCCCATAACTTCTTATTTCAAAAGCAGAAATTTGAGATCTAATAGAAAGCTCTAATCCTTGATAAAATCTCTTGCATTTTGTAACTTCTATCTGCACCAATTCTGAAACAAATCTAAATAATGTAATAAATAAGGTTTCATATTCTGTAATAAACATCTTCCCTTCTTTCAAAGTAATAAACTCTTGTTCATTCACATATCTATATGATTGGGCGAAATATTTATCATTGATGATGTCAGTTAATTGCTTCCATGTCATTTTACTTTGAGTACCATCAGTTTTAGCGGTTGACAACCTTTTAGTAGCTTCCTACCAAAGTTTAGCTTGATCTTTCAACATAAATGTAGCTAGAATGATTTTGTTTTGATCAGATAGTTTCATTACCTCAAAAATTATCTCCATGCTATTTAGCCAGCCTTCAGCTTCCAAAGGATTAAAAGTGCCAAAGAATGGCGTGGGTCCAAGCTTAAGAAACTATCCATAAATAGTACCATATGCTTCTGGCTTGATCCTCTATTCTATCTGAGACTCAACTAATCTAGTCACGACTTGAATTAATCTTTCCACTGGGTCTGGTTGGTTTTAAACTACAGGTTGATCCATATGATATTCCTATTGTCTCAGAACTTGCATTGCTGGTGGAATATGACCAACTAAACCTTCTTGTTCCATTCCCTCAAGAATGTGTTTAATATCCATATCTTTATTAGGTATCAAACTCAATGTAAAATGTAAAATATAGATCTATTACATTTTATAATTTCACGATCCTTTATATCCATACAAATAAATGACATACCATAATCACCTAATTTTATAAAACTTTTCCTATAATCGGTGATTACACTTGAAAAGTGTAATCCTTAACTCGAATTCCTATTGTTTTTAACTACAATTTTATGTTAATTCATATGTTTTAATAAAATTTCATAATTCTTATAGCAATTTATTCTTTGACATAGAACAAGAGGGTTAAAGCTACAAAAATATTGCAAATGATCATAAGGGATTTAAAGGAGCTAAACGAGCATTAAAAGGTCGTAGCAAAAGCACACTGCTCTTTGGTGTCCTAACGGCGTCCCAATGCATAGACCAGTGAGTCTAAGAACTTAGGATGTCGAAGTTGAAAAACTCCCACTACCCTCTAGCATCCTGACGACGTCGGGACACAGCGGCCTCGAATGTTTGAGATAGTCATTTATATGGTTTAGGGTTAATTTTTGAACAATTTTCTTTAAGTTTTAGAGAGTTTTTCAATACGTTTGATTTAAAAATTTGGATTCATGACTTGGATATACAATAAATTTCTAAATATAAGTGCAGAATTTCTTTTCTATGGAGTTTGTTTCTTCTACTTTCTCTTTTATTTTATGTGTTGTTTGTTTCTTTAAGATGCTAGTGTAGATTCATTCTTGATTTAACCAAGCAATGATGGGTGAATTCTTATTTGAGTGTTGGATGTGATCAGATGCAAGCATACAATATAAAACTTGCATGTTAGAGTTTTTGTTTTTCTAAATCTACTTTCTAATGTTTCTAAAACTTTCGAAAACTTGTGTAGTTGATTATATTTCATTAAAATCACTGATAACTACACAAGATAATAAGTTTCTTAATACTTTAAAAATAGAAGAGGTAGATATAGACTTATTTTCTAGTTTTCTTCTTCTTTTAGTTTTTAAAACATTCGAAAACTTGTAGCCTCGATCATATTACATTGAAATCTCTAATGACGTTACTTGATATAAAACTTTCTTTATATTTTGAAATCAAAGAAAATAAATCTAGACCAAAAAATGTTTTCAAGATGAAATCTTTCTGGTTTTATTTCTCCTAAACGTGATTTTAAGACTATACTTTGGAATCAATGCTTTCACAATTAAACCCTTTCGGTTTTCTTTTCCTAAATGTGAGTTGTAAACTGTGATAATAATCACATCCAAACATGAGAATAAGGTATTCACCCGGATTTGTCATTAGATCAAGTTCTTTACATTGTTTTAGTTTGGAATTGTTTTTAGTTGCTTCTTTTCTAGCTTAGTTTAATTATTTGCATTTTAATTTACTATTAAGTAGTCTGTAGTTTAAAAATCAAACATCTCAAAATCAAAACCCGAGTTTATTTTTATTGCTTTTAAAAAGAAAATAATAGTTTAGAAGAATTTAAAAACCCTAGGCTTCATTCATAGTTTCCCGTGGATACGATCCTGATCTCATCAAGTTAAACTACACAACATGCCTTTGTACTTGGGGGTTAATTTAATTGCACAATTACGAAGCGATCAATTTGCTATAAGTACGACACAATACCAAGTCTACAAAACCTTCTAACCTAGGCTCTGATATCAAAATGTCATACTCTTATTTTAGGATACATATTTAATCCCTTAAATAGAGTGGACATCCACAAATCTTTTGTCTATAACATACTAATAATCACAGTTTATTTATGCACACGTAAAGAGAAAACACAAGTTGTCAAGTTATATTATAACTGCAGATAAAATAAATAGAAAATCCCACGAGTACCTAAATATATACAAACCTATAACTTTTCAAACATATTAAATAGAAATCAGTTTAGTACTGTTGTAATTTTAGGTTTATTTACATGAACTCCAATAATTAGTGCAAGATTATGATTAAAACAGATGAATAGACAACTTAGATTCTCTTCCATGCACATGAAGCCACTCCTAACTTAACCTGAAATGTGTAAAATTTAGGTGTGAGTGCTACATACTAGTGGAAGTATTATACTTAAAATAAAAGATAATAAATATGTACTAAAAATTATCCACAATAATTATATAGCTAAATGTTTCAGCCATAGACAATAATTAATTTAAATGTATTGTATCTAACAGTGTAGAAATATTCCATAACGTAACTTGATGCCACTTTTCATTTATCAGCATTCATAATCACATTACACCTCAACTGGCCGTTTCATGACATAAATGCATATAAGTAAATTTAAATATTAATACAGCATGCATTTGGCCCCATCTGGCCTATGAATTAAGTGATTAACTATGAACAGTAACTTTAATTAGCATATCTCATCAACCCCATCTGGTCTCATTTTTTTTTTCTCTAGCCGCATCTAACCACATATTTTTATTTTATTTTCTGACCTCATTTGCCTACTCCGTCTAGCCACAATACAAGTGTAATACACACAATCCACACTTATATGCAATAATGTTTTTTTTTTTCTCTCAAATTAAAATATTACTTCTCACATTTATCATTCTATAAATAATCACAATTTACTATTAGCACAAACAATTCATAAATAGTCAGCATTTCTTATCAACATAAATAATTAATAAAAATAATCAAATAATTCACATTCAATATCTTTTACCTTTAAATTTAACATGCCCACTTGAATAGCAAATATTCTAAAAAAATCAAATTATTGAGATAATTACTGTTGATTATTCTCGGATCCTATTTTTAATCCAAACAAATTGTACAAATCAAACATTGAATAATTAAAACATAAACAAAACAATTAATAACACAAACCTAATAATTAGAACACAATTGTTACATCTTTTAACATATTTAATTTACTTAAACTTCCATAGAATTAATTTTAAATTAATAAAATAAAATAACTTACCTCAATAGTCCAGCCAAAAATATTAAGTTTCCTCTTTCTCACAATTTTTTTTCTTCCTTATTGTTTCCTTATCTGCTATTACATATTTACATATATGTATTTATATACACAATCTAGTAGCTAGCCAAAGGCTCCACCGCCTAGCCCTGTTTCGTCTTTTGTTTTGTTTGTTTTTTGTTTTTTGTTTTTTTTCTATGCTTGCCACGTAACCTAACTATTACCGATCCTTACACACAGACACACACACACATGAAACACATACACATGGAAAGTTAATCTACTAACATTCTAGGTAGTCTTACACATACACCCAACACTTTAAATCCATCCATTAACTTGATTTAATTAATTACTACTAACTTGATTAATTTACTAATTAATTTATATTAAGATTAAATAAATTTTAAAAGGATTATAGTAACGTACAAAATAGTCCTATTTAGATTAATAAAAATTAAAATAATAACAAATTAACACAATTAAAATTTTTAAGTAAAAATTAAATTAATAATGCATTTTAAAAATAACAAAAATTCAGGATGTCGCATTTATTATAAATTAATTTTTAAATGAGTAAAAAGAGGAAGAAAAGAATAAAATTTATATGCATATATATTATTTTATTTATTTTTTTGTATTTGAGAGTATTTTGGTCTTAATAAAGTTATATTATAAAAGGACTGGCCATTGACCTTAATTCATCTAACTTTTCTAATGGTTTTCAAACTTAACCCCTTTTAAATAGGTCAGAGAGTCAAAGTGTCAGGGTTATTATATGAATGGAGTAAATTGAAAATCAGATATAGTTGAAGAAATATCAATATAATTAATTAATCCTAAAATAAAAAATAATATTATATTATATTATGAGAGGAGTTTTTGGAAGTATAAACGTGTAAAAATTGTGCTCAATTCATGTGAAAAAAAAGGGGCACATATATAATGCACTTTAATTATAAGATCGAGCGAGACTCCTAAATTATGTTGTCTCTTTTTCATAAATATTTTTAGAAAGAGAAAGCACTTATAAAAAAAAAAAAAAAAAAAAAAAAAAAAAAAAAAACAGAAAAAGGTCACACTGTATTACTGTAAATTGTTGCCTTCGAAGTAAGTTTACATGAAATAGTTGACTGATGAAGTTTGCGACAATGCATTTCTAAACCTTTTTGTTTTTGGGACTTACTCATTTCATAACCTATTATGCCTTAACTAGGGCAACTGATAACCTATCATTGATATATGGATATAAGATTTTGTTTGCTACGTGAATTCGAAAAAAATTTGTAAATTAATTTACTTGAGGATAGTCAAAATTAGAGAAAAAAAAAATCTTTTATTTAACTTTGTTCATATGTGAGTCAGCAAAATTGCGTGTACCACCGAACGCACAATGAAACATCTTGCATAATTATATAGGGTAAAGAATTTTCATGAGAAAAAAGGATGAATTTTATTTTGAGTGGGAAAAAGTTTAAGGAATTGATATACTAATGAAATATGTGGGAGGAATTGTAGAGACTGTTAAAAACCCTGTGTTACTAATTATATAGATCCAACATTAGATTTCATTTTCTACAAGCAAAGAGTGAATTTATATTTTTATTTACTTAGGATTGTTTGAATTTACTTATGCACATCTCAATTAATCATTTGAAGGGGTCATCCGAACACGTGGCGTGCATCTGAGCTTGGGACATGTAGCAGGCATCTAAATGCCCAGCTTTTGAACATATTTACAATGGTGAACATAGGATAGGAGGGAGTTACCTTACTCCTACATATTCATATACAAATCAGATGACGTGCATGGATAACGGTTAAATATTATTTTTACCTTAAAAAATTTATGTGCTTTTACTTTCTCAAAATCTTATTCATGAGAGATTTATCTCTTGTAATTGGTAGGGTTAGCCTAACTAATTAAACAATGAATGATTAATCTCTGATAGTAAAATTATATCAGTTTCATTTTTTCATTTTAAATAATTAATTTTGATATTTGATATATTGTTATGTAAAGTCTGAATCATCTCAACAACACAAATGAATATAGATAGATAAATAAAAGAACCAAAAAAAAAAAATCACGCAAAAACATAAAATTTGCATGGTTCGACAACATGCAAATGTCAACAAGTATGGTTTTCACTATAAACCTCTAATAATATGGTAAGAATTACAAAAGTAGAAGAAATAATTTTAAAGATACCATTTTCACCTTATTCTTCGTTTTTCTTTCAATCCAAATCTTAAAAAACCCTAATCTAAACTTATAACAAGTGTACAATATATCCTATATATAGGACAAGAAATCCAGTTTGAAACATGCTCGAAAAGAGTCTCAAAAATTCTGGAATCCCATTGTTCACTGGGACGTGCATCTCTGCAACATAGGTTGATCTATGTAATTCCTTCACTATCTAGCAAGCTTTAGACTATCAATACACACCTCCATTTTTTGCAACAAGCTTCAAATACATAGCATTTTGGTAGAACCTGAGTAACAAATATGAACCACAAATCTAACACAACTTTTAGACATAAATGTCCTACATAGAGGGTACAAAATTTTTAGATTTAAGACTCTATTTGAATAATTGAAAATTTCAAAAAATTGATTAAAATATAAGATAGCGAAATAATTTATATAATAATACATGAAAATTGTCTAATAATTACTATTAAAAGGAAGTGGAGCCTCATCAAATAACGCTATATATATATATATTGGCTTTGATTTCAAATCTTCAAGTATGATTATTCAAATTCATAATAAAAATTCCTATTTAATCTAACAAAATTATATTTGAGTAATTTTTCTTAAATAAATAGTATTGATTCTTTTAATTCCAAATTCACAAAATATAAATGCAACCTAAATACTATGAAACAGCACCTCAATCGTACATATGCATATGATACAATTTCTTAGATTGATTTTCTTTGTACAGGATTAGTTGTGTCTCATTGCACTTTTCAACCGCATGTATGCAAATGATAGAGAGACTGCATTATAAAAATATAAAGACTAGTACTGTTTTATTAACATTTTTATTATTAGAATCAAGTCGTTAAGTTTGAACTACTTTCTATAATCCACTTATAAGTTTAATACATTAACCCCTCCCCCCAAAAAAATTACAAACTCTAATAATAAGAAATAGTACTGATTGTTCTTAGATTTTTTTTTTAAATTAAACGACAAACAAACAAAATTTACATGAAAATTTATTAGGGTATTTCTTTTTTTGGGGGGGGGGGGTTGGCAAGTGGAGAAGTTGGTTGTGGTAGTGGTGAAGAAGATGCCAGTGATTCACTGGTTCTTGATCTTCTTCTTCCTGAGATATTTCCTAGCCCAAAGATGCTTCCCATTGATAGTGAACTTTGCTTTGCTTTGTCCATCAAGAACCACATTAATGGCAGAAACCGAGCGAAGAACCAGCCGCGCGTAGAGGGATTGCTCGTTTATTCCAACCTCTTGCATGTAAATGGCTTCAATTATCTCTCCAAATTTTCTGCTAACAATTAAAGCAAGCATGCAAGTTCAAATTTACTTAAGCAGCTTAAGGAAATTAATTTAATGTTGTCGTACCGGTGCAATCGTAGCGTGATAATAATATTTTTATAATTAAAATATAATCTCATTTAATTTTTTTATTTTAAATCGATTGAATCATAATTTTCATGCTATTTTGTTTTGTTTTGTTTTTTTATTTATAAAATATCACCTAATTGGAAATAATGCTATACAACTAAAAATATTTTTCAGATATGTTTGTGGGACAATTATTTTTAAAATAAAAATCCATTACATTACTACACCATTCTGGTGCAATGAGATTTACAATAATTTTCATAAATTTATCTATAAGGATATTTAAATGCTCCTTAATTACGTGTTATTTAATTAAATAATTTTAAATACTAATTATTTACTACTTAATTACTCTTGTTAATTGCTTTATAATTAATAAATTAATTAATGATGCATATATAGTTTTAAAATAAAAATTTAATAAAAACTTACATGTATGGCGTGTGAATCAGCATTTAGAATATATATAAAAAAAAACATTAATATCAAACTTGAGTAAATATTTATAATTTCCAATTAAAAAATTAAAAGAAAATTTGATAATAAATTAAGGCAAAAAAAATTCACACACATCGCGTGCACACCAACATCTAATACTATTATGAAAGTATTATTATAAAAGAAAGAAACAATAGGATTTGGTGAAACTTTCTTTTCATGAAGCTTTTTTTGGGGGGGGGGGTGAAACACCTTTTTTTAAATTGATAAAAATTTCTCTAAAACTAAATACATGTACATGCTTAGTTTTAAAAAGTAAAGATATAATAGTTAATTTAAAACATTTTTACATTCAAAATTTTTAAATTTAAATTCAAATTCAAAAATTTTAAATTTAAAAATTCAATTCTCATATTCAAATTTAAAAAAATTAATATATGTTTTCCTATTTCATAATCATCCTTATCATTTTTATATTGACAAAAATAATTCCAAAACTAAATACATATACACAAGTTAGTATTAAAAAGTAAGAGTATTTCCTTATGATAAAACCAAAAAATTAATGAAACTCCTACTTTGGTGAAATTTTTTAATTTTCTAAAATATCCTTCAACCTCCTATCTAATTTAAATATTAAATTAAATAATTTTTAAAACTACCCCTAATTAAGTCATTTTACAAATTATAAATTTTTAACCACTTTATTATTTTACTTTTAAACCCTTAATTAAAAGACAGAAATTTTTCTTCCATTTCATGCTTTTCCTAAAATACCTTTCAACCTCCCATCTAATTTAAATGTTAAATCAAATAACTTCTAAAACTACTCCTAATTAAGTTATTTATTTTACTTTTTAAACCCTAATTAAAAGATATAAAACTTTATTTCACTTTCATGCTTGATTTTTGGATTTGGTGCAAATAAAAAAAAAGCTGTAAATCAAAGGAATCGTAATTTTTTTTTAATTTTCCCTTTAATTTCTCTTTTTTTTTTTCTTCTTAAAGAAGCAATCAAAGTGTGCATTTAATTTGGTCAAATTTCCCATATTTTACGTATTTTTGTAAAAAATAAAATAAATAAAAAAATATTTAATTTGGATAATACTTTCTTAAAAACATGCTTGACAGAAAACAAAAAATAATAAAATTTAATTAAAAATGATAAAATATATTTTATTATAGTCTAAAATTTTTTAAAAAATACTGGAATATTCTATGTTTCCTTATAATATTTTAGAAATTAAAAGAATTTTTAAAAAATATCTAAATATTCTTGAATATTGTAAATATTATAAATTATAATATTTTAAAACTTATGAGAGTTGATAAAAAAATATGTTCAATATTGTAGTGAATATTAGAATTCTTTATGATTGTTATAAATATTTTAGATATTTTTATAAATAATTTTAGAGACAAAATCTTTATCAATTAATCAAATAAATCTCCACCATCCGTTAAGAATTTGAAGGAATATAAATAAGAGTACAATTTATCTATTTGTATAAATTACATTTCAAGCATACAAATAAGTTAATGAATAAAAAATTTGCCCAACAAAAAATTGTCTAAGTCTTTTTATTATTTTGATTTTTGTCATATTTTTTTATTTTGTACTTAAAAAAAAAAAAAAAGTAAAGTGGGACGGAGAGAACCTGGTGAAGAAGTGTCTAACTTCAACATCAGACAGAGGGTACCCTTTGGAGAAGGTGAGGAAGATAGTCCTATCATCTGGTGGAACTTCATCATCCAAAAACCGGCAATCCATCACAAGATGACCATCACAATTTATACCCTGCACAATCTGATTAGGGTCTCCGATTCTATCCCTCCAGATGTCATCATCATCACTAGGCAGCAAAACTAGCCCACTATGGATTTCTTCTACCCCGCCACCCTCCTCAACCACCAAGTGACCGCGGTTTCCGGTGCCGGACCACCGCCATATGTCTTGGAACGCTCTAACACACACCTCACTCACAATCGTCGCCACCCCACGAAGCACCCCAATTCGATTCTCATAAAAATACCTCAAACTAAGGACTTTATTGGATGCGTTGTTTTTCCCTAGTACTTCTTTCAACAAAGGGATGTCGTTTTCGGAATTGTGTGAATCAAAAGAAGTGTCGATGCATTTCAAGCACGTCAAAGTCTCGTCGGCGAGAGAGTTGAGCGTAGAAGCGGGGAGGGAGATGAGTTGCTTCACCAGATGAGAATGGTGGACCTCTCTTTCGAGCCACAGCCAGAGTCCCATCACTTGCATGGACTCGGCTGGCTCTCGACCCAAATTGAGAACCAGCCGTGAGTACAGAATACGATCGATGGCGTGAAATATGTTGAACTCTTCGTCGCTCATTCCGTCGCACGAGGATGGAGAGCTGATCGGTGACATTAATGGACGAGTCATTTCTCTGTCGCTGTGTTTGTTTATGTGCATGCATATATATTGTATGTATATAGAGAGAGAAAGAGATAGAGAGAGCCGAATGGGTGCCAGCCATTGATGGCTCTTGAGAGGTGACTGTTTGCCGATGAAGCAACATTTTTTTCAAGAGGCACTATCGAGGCATTGGAATGAGGAAAGTGGAGAGTTTCTGGATTTTGGGTTTTCGGGTGCAACGGTTCGGTTCTTTAAATTTGAAATTTCGATATAATATATGCGTGGGAGTTGAAATGGTTAATGCGAGAACTCAATTAATTTTTTTTATTATTATTAACAGGATTACCTTAGTCAATTATTAGATTCTTTCTCCTAAGGAGATTTTATTTTGGAAGTAATAGAAGATAAATTTTATTACGATCATATTTACTTTTCATTATATCAATTTGGATGATAATAACAAAAATTACTCTTGCTTAATATCTCCACGTAGAAGTAAAAAAAAAAAAAAAGGATTTAACCTCGAGAGATTCACTCCCTAGGTCAAACCCCTAGAGAGTGAATCTCTTTTGGTTTGTGCCACACATACCGGCCCCTCAACATGTATAGCGGTCAATCGCGAACTCGCGTAGCGGCGGGGAGTCGGACCCACACCCAAGAACTGGATACGGTTCGTCCAGCCAAGGAGGCCCGTCCTACCAACCTTTACTACGCTTTGCGCCCGGGAGGCTGGCCCCAAGTTTTTGCTAGAGAGGAGACTTGAACTTGAGACCTTGGGGTGGTAAGCCCCTAAGTCCCAGTCCAAGACCATCCCATCTAACCCCTTGGGGTTTCCACGTAGAAGTATATTTTAACTCTAATGGGAGATGAGTAAAGGGGTAATGAAATAATTTTACTCTTTTCTCATTACCCCTATAAAATATTTCTTTACTACCGAATAAATGCTTAAATAACGTTCCCCTATAAATAATTATAATAAATATTATAAAATAATAATTTATTTAATCAAATTAAAATTAGTTAATTATTAAATCATTTTATCAAAATAATATTTAATAGATAATATTTTATTATTAAAATAATTTGTTTTATCTTATTAAAATAATATTATTGAAATATTAATTTATGACTAAAATTATTTATTTTCTCAAATTAAAATTAATGTTTAATAAATAATAACAAATTAAAATAATTTATTTTATTAAAATATTTTATTAAATGAAAATTATGTCTCATAAATAATAATTTACTAGATTATGTTTTGTACTAATATAGTTTGTTAAAATCAATAATTTATTTAAATAAACTAAAATTATTTGTTTTATTAAATGATTTTACCAAAATAAAAATAATTTTTAACAAATAATAATTCACTATTAAAATTAATTTGATTAAAATATTAATCTATGATAAAATTATTTTTTATAATTAATATTTTTATTTAAAAGTATATATTTCAATAATATATTTTTATTAAAATTAATTATTATTAAAATAACAATAATTATGATGATTTATTTTATTATAATATTTTATTAAAATTAAATATTAGCTTTTATCTTTGGTCAATTTATCCTCATTCCAAATACAATTAACTTTTACTCCTTTAGAATTTTTAGTATTCCAAATATAATATAAGTATTACCAGGTAATATTTACTCTCTCATTTTAAATATATGTACCACAAACTTGTTACTCTAATAACTATTATTAAGATAATAATTACCCCGTAATCTTTGACCCCTAGATTTTTGACCTCATACCAAACATGTCCTAAATTGTAATAGTTAAGCTCAATTAATATTTTTTTTGTAGTTATTAACAAAACTATCTTTATCTATTATTTTATACAACTTAGATTGACTCCCCTTCATTAATTTCTTTCTCTTATCCTATTTATTTGTCTGCGTCTTATTTTCTTTCTTTAAAAAGAAAAACTTATTATTCTTTGTTTCTCTATCTTCAAAAAACATCTCTTTTCAAAATATAGTTAATAATAAATTTTTTTATTTTAAACATTAAAATTATTAGCATGCCATTGTATTATGACAGTATTCTATTCGATAAATATTTTTCTTCAAAATATAGTTAAATAGTAAATTTCTCATTTTAAAATTAAAAATTATTAACTTTCCATTTTGTAATATTTTATCTAATATATTTGAAGGTTTTTTTTTATTTGTATGAATTCATTTTTTTTTAAATTAATAAAATTTCAGTGCAACTATATAAAAAAAATTTAACACTATTAGAAATTTAGACTCATGTTTAATCATGATTAAATTAATTTTAATAAAAATTATAAAAATATTTTTTATTAAAAATTTATTATTAGATTATTGTCTATGTTAATTTTTTTATAATCTTTTTAAAGAATATCATCTTTTCTATATATAATATATATAATTATGGGAACTTTGGGATTTAGTTTGTTATAAAAATATTAGAATTGAAAATGCTGTTTTTTTAAAAGTGAGAAATATATTAAAAATTTTTATATTGATAAAAAATAAAAAATATAAATTTTCCTTAAATAGGGGCCGAGTTATTTTAAGATAATATTATTATTTTTTTAACAAATTTTTATAAAATCTCTTTAAAAATACATAGACATATTAATGGATAAGTACAAAAACAAGATTTTTTTTGAAGAAAGGAGGAGAACAATGGATTTTATATAAAGATTGATGTTTTTAAAATAGTGACATATGAATGAAGATGGGAGAAATTAGTTGGGAGAGAGAATGTAGGTGTTTCTTAAAAAGTGAGTCAATTTGCACTCGATTTTATTTTATTTTTTCATTAATAAAATTACAAAACTATCATTTTTAGACTAACCTTTCTTATGTCTGCTATTTCTTAAAATGGTAAGTTTATTTGCACTTCACTTTAATTTTTTTCATTAACAAAATTACAAAACTATCATTTTTTCACTAACCTTTCTTACATCTACTATGAAATGACATGATTGCCCTTTATAAAGAAAACATTTACAAATTTAAACAAACACTCTTAAGCTTACAAGAAATAAAAACATTATTTTCAAAAACTAAAATAATTTATATTTATATTTTTAACAATCATATAAAAATCAATTTTAATTTATTTTATTTCATAATTTAATCAAATAAAAAATAATTTCTTTCATTTATTTTATTTTTAAACTTTTGTCATTTAAACTCTTGCTATTATCATCAAGTCATTTAGTAAGGTTCTATATAATTCTTTCAATTCTTATAGTCTAGTAATATATATTTTAAAATAATGTAGTGAAATAAAATGTAAATATGATAAATGTTAGAATAAATAATTTATGAAAATTCTGTAAAAAAAAATAAATCAATAGCAATATGATAAAGAAATTGACAAAAGTTTGTAAATAAATTGAAATAAAAATAAGTTATTTTCTTATATGATTAAATTATAAAACATATTAAAATTTATTTTTATATGATTTCTAAAAATATAAATAAAAATAAAATGTATTTTAATCTTTCAAAATATTTTTTCTCATACAAAACATGCAAATATAAAAATAAGACCACATGTAAATTTAAATTTCTAATCATTCTTTACCCCCTCTAACTTTTCTTATTAATCCTAAATTCAAAACATAATCACTTTTTTTTTTCTAATCATTCATTTATAGAAAAATAAAACGACCAAAAAATATCTAGATAGAAAAATCAATAAATAGAAAAAATTAACTTTTCAATAGACAAATATATTTATCAAACAAAGCATAAGTAAGTTTCTTTTAAAAACTTTATTTGAATTTGTTATAATAACAATTTTTTTTTAAATCTGGAATTAGAAATTTTTATCATAGTAAAGTAATTCATATGCTAAGTGAATTTTTTCAAAAATTTACATTGTAATTGCCTGCCTACTTATAAGAATATCTAAGAAAATTTGTAAGTTTCATTATATATATATTTTTTAAAAATATTTTTTATTACAAAATAAAATATTTATGATACTATAATTATGTCTTTGATTGAGTTTTTGTATAAGAGTTTTTATGATATTATATGTATGTAAAATATATGTGAAAAGATAGATGAATAATTTTAATTAATGAAAAGTAAAGTGAAGTGTAAGCATCTAAAGTGCAAATAGGGTCGCTCTTCTTAAAAAGAGAAAATGATATGTGTTGGAGAGAGAATTAGGCTTTTTTAAAGAAAGAGAAAGAGATAGATATAAATAAATAAAGATTAAAGAAATTAATTTTGGGAGAGAGAATTTAAGTGCGATGAGGGTAATTTTGTTCATAATTAAAAAATATTAATTGAGCTCTGATATTAACCATTTCTAATATGGTATTAATTATTGCCGCCAATAATATATATCGTATGTCCGTATGCGTAAATAAGTTTAGACATGTTTATTTTGATTGTCATTTATTATTTATATTATTATGTTTTCAGAAAAATACAAAGAAATTAGGTTGCATATGATTTATATTTATATTTTTGTTTTCTATTTTCTATTTTTTATTTTGAGGCTCATGTTTTAAGAACATTGAAAATGCATTTGGTTTGACATTTTTATATTTCGTATTTTCAAATTTTTCTTATTTTGAGCTAAAATTGCTCAAAAATGACTTTGGGTCATTTTTCATTTCATGTGTAAACCCATTTTCTGTTTTCTAAAACAAATTTTGAAAACGTAAGTGACCAAATATATTTTGAGTTGTTTTCCTGATTTTCAAAAATGCAAAATAGAAATAGGCTCAAAACAAGTTTACTATGTAAAGACCTAAAATTTTGGAAACATATCTATATTTATTTTATTATTTATTTAAGTATTCAAATTTTTATTTAATTTAAATTTATGTCTTTATTTAATCTTCGTCTAACATGCCTATGTTATATTTTTATTCTATGGCATGTGTACATATATATAAGTGTTAAGGTTGGGTGTGTTTCTATTGGGTAAAAAAAGAGTTGTGATTCTATTGGTGGTGAAAGGAGGCAACGTTTATTGGTTGAAAGGTGTGGCAATGAATTAATGTTATAGGGGAGGCCTGGGGTTGGCAAATAGAAAATATAAATTTTCGTATGGGAGTTGGAGGTATATTGATGGGGGACTTTAGGAAATGCATGTATTCATGAAAAAAGAAAAAAAAGTTTATTGACCTTAATATTTTAAACACTTCTCCACCAATTTTTTTTCCCAAATTTTACTCTATACTTGAGACTTCCATACATACTTTCTTTGCTACCCGTTTTCTTCTTTCTCGTGTGAGCTAGTAAAAAGAAAGGAGAATTTTTATACCAACCCAAAATTGTAGGGAAATACTCGCAAGAGATAAGTGTAAGCAATAAAAGACCCCACGATGTAGCCCAACGGTCAAGAAGTTTCTCGCCAAAACCGTAAACCCGCAATAGCGTGGGTTCGAATTGCACTGGGAGCACTGTGACTAAACTGAGGATGCTTTAGGTTGAGCTCTCTCCCCCCTCGGTTTACCCACCGATTACGTGGACCGTTAAGGTCTGCAATAGATCGGTGTGAGTTTCAAGTTACCAAAAAAAAATGTAAGTAGTAAATCACGGGGCCAGGATCGTCGGAGGATATTTTTAGAAGGCCAACTTAAGTTGGCGGTAATTTTGGTGTTTTATATACATTCATCGATATGTATATCTGAGGTAGGTGGGATTATATACTTATAAGAGGATTTTTCTTTATCATGCATGCGTATGCATATATAGACGTACATATGAATAGTAGAAATTAAACATGTATGTTGAGTATGATCCATAAAATCTATTATATATGTTTGAGAATATTGTAAAAAGAAGTTATATGATATGATCCTTCGTTACAGCTAAGTTTTTTTTTTTTTTTTTAATTTTGATATGTATGTGTGTATATATGTTCTGATTAGAAATTTACTAAATCTATACTTTGTGAAGATAAAGGTTCATATGAATATATATACATATGATCATGTATTCTTTGAATAGAAGATAATCTTATATTGTTGAGAAGGATTTGTAAATTCTATGATATGAATTTTTATTTTTTTTTTCTTTTAGTTGTAAGAGGATGCCATGTTATATAATTTTTCTTTTAGTTGTAAGAAGATGCCTTATTATATAAATTTTTGTTGAGAATATAATGTTATGAGGCCATGTTTTACTTATGAGAATATAAATTCAAGTAATTGTTATTTATATTTGTTCCATAGGTAAAAATCGTCAATAAATTTTACTAAATTCTATGTTCTAGTACAATCATCCGGATGATATATACCAACGTCCAGATGATAATCTGTATAGTTACTGTTGTTAGGACACTAGGGTACCAATGTCCGAACGAAGTACGAAATACACTTTTTAGCAACTTTCATCCTTTTTCTTCCAACTTATTTTTAAATGTCTCCCATCAACATAAGAAGTAAAATAATGCCTTCTCAAACATCTTTTTACCTTTATAAGACATGAAATGATTTTTAAGTGAGATTTATGCATTTATTTACTTGTTTAAAATGTAATCTTGTCCTATTTAATTAGAATGCATTCAAAATTCTTCTATAATTGTTTTGAGTTAAAGGGATTCCTAAAGTTGATTAACTATATATATCTTGAATTAACTTCATATGTATTCATGAAAGTTTGTTATTTCATTAAACTTATATCTGTATTGGGCAACATAAACTTAGGCCCTGGTGAAATTATTTCATAAAATTTATCAAATTAAAGGATGAACACAAAAACCTAAATTAAGAAGAACTCTTGTATATGATGTGCTGTTAATAATAAAAAGGATGATTTGATAGTAATTTTTGATATTGGAGTCATAAAGGGTATTGAAAGAGTGGGTTCTAGAGTCTAAGGGTCAAAAACCCTATGAACATACGTACTATGCTGATAACAATCCCAAACACCCAATCCAATCACACAATGATAGAAGGCGAGAAATATGCAACGAGGAAATCCACAAAGGAAAACCTCAAACAAAAACTTCCACTAAATACAAACGTTGGTTACAAATTTCAATCTCACGATAGATCGACTTCTCGACTCTATACTCTATTGACGTTTGCTCGACTCATCGATACACCAACTCCCTTAGTGAAAGCCCTTCGACTCCTCGAAGGCTCAACACCGAATCCTTAGTAGCTTTGCTGAATCCACAGCGTGCTGATTCCACAGCGCTCACAACTTCAAACCTGAACTCCTTCGGATTGAACATGAACCATGATGGCTAAGTGATAGAGAAAATCATCCAACTTTCTGGCTCACAAACTATTGTTTATTCTCTCTATTTCTGTGTGTCTTCTCTTTTTTTTTTCTCCGTGTTGTTGATCTTGAAGATGTCAAGAGATATTTATAGACAACCAGAGGCGGCTAGGGCTTGAACAGATCAAAACAGGCTGAAAAAGCCTACCTCGCGGGAAGGGCGCAACCGTGGTCTTCCCACAGCCTTCCCGCGACCATCCTGCGAATCAGTGCGGTCTTGCCACATACCCAAAAATGCTCTTGGGATTTTCCAGCGAGTACCAACGACCTTCCTGCTGTCTTCCTGCGTAATTCAACTCTGAACCTTTTCAGGACTTCCAACCGTTATGAAAACTTAATTTTTTGAGGTTTTTTTAGAATTCTAATTGACTTAAGACTCTTGTGTCTTAGCCTACACTAAGTCTAAAGCACAAACAATTCTATTTGATCATGGATTTGCCAATTTACAAGTTTTAGCCGTAACACCATAAAACTTGCGCAAAATGGTATAGCATAGCCAGTAGGCTAAAAACCTACAAAATATACATATGGCTTGCACTAGCTTATATTAATACCGAAACTGTGGGACTGATTTGCCTATTAAAGCAAAATGAGATGGATTAAGACTGCAGGACCAGGGTTATGAGTATATTTGGGACTGTGGGACCAATTGTACCTTACGACTAAGGTCTGAGGATTGATGAGTACATCTAGGACTACCAGACTAGTGGTACCCCAAGGCTTCAGCCTGGGGATTTGATAAGTACATCTAAGACAGTGAGACTAGTTGTACCTCATGGTTTGGCTTGGGGATTATTTGGGTTTAGTTCTGTGGCCTTGCAAAGTACTTTACCCATAGTATGATATTGATATAGTATATATATACACTGAGATATGATTATGATGATGGATATTGTTTTAGTATGAGACTACGAAATCATGACTAAGTACCTGTCTAATTTAAGACAGTGTGTTTAAAGCGGAAATTATGATATCATTGTAAAATTGATGAAAGAGTTTATTTAATTAATGTCGATTAAATGTTTAAATGCTTTGCATGATAAAGAAATATATTCTTATATACTTATTTATGAGCACACATGATCTAGTACTCACCTCCTACAGCTGACCTTACAATAGCAGATGCCGTGACTGACTTGTGAGATAGAGTTGCTGGTCATGATTTGTTTTACTTCTATATATTTCATGTATTTGAATGTATTGAATATTAGTTTTGGGCCCGGTTTGAGATATGTAGTTGTCTTGCCCCTTTGTGGCAAATTATAGACCTGTAGGTATTCTAATATTGAGTATTATTATTATTTATCACTTCCGCTCTAATTGGTATTTGATGTGTCGTTTTATGTGATTATTATTGTGGGTTTGTCCCCACATTTCTAGGTTGTGGATTTCAGGGCGTGACATACTAATTCCCACCTCATGTTTGTAGTTTATTAAGTTATCTCATTTGAAAGTGTTAAAATTTTAATTTGATTTGAAATAAAAAGAGCCGTTAAAAAAATTACAAATAACCCACGTTATAGAGTAAACTATATATATATATATTATATACAAATAGCAGTGACTGATTTTAAGTATCATTTTAAAATAAATATTTAAATGTTAAAGAAGCTCACAAAAAAGGTAATACCCAAAAAAAAAAAAAAAAAAAGAATGAATGAAACAAAACGACTGATACAACCCACCTCAACTAGTTTGAAATTTAAAACAATTCATTGAGTTGAATATAATAGATTATTAAAATAAATATATTAGTAAACTATCCTTTAATATAATAATATTGCTTTTCTGTTCCCCCATCCATTTTGATTTTTGTTATAAAAATTTTGTAAACCTTTTTATAATTAGTAAAATAATAAATATTTTCTTCATTACAATTCTTACTTTTAAGAATGATTAAATCTCAACCGTTAGTATGAGTGTCACTCATTAAGGGCAATAATAATAATAATAATAATAATAATAATAAATAAATAAAGGGTAAATTACATTTATCTTCCTTATTTTGAAATATTGTTAACATTGACATCCTGCCAATAAAATCGATCATTAAAATTTAATATAAAATGTCAAATTAATTAAAATTTTAGGTATTTTTCTTATTTACCCCCTCTCTTTCTCACACATCTCGCCAGTTTTCTTTATAAAAATTCTCAAATATTTTTTTATTTTTACTTATTTTTTGATATTTTTATAAAGAAAAACTAATGAAAATGTAAGAAAATGAGTAATAAAATAAGACAAACACTTAAAATTTTAGTTATTTTAATATTTTCTATTAAGTTTAACGGTTGATTTTTTTGGAAATGGATCAATGTTAATAATATTTCAAAATAAAAATAAGTAAATATGACTTTTAAATGTGGTCAGTACTAAATGTGATTACCAAAATATTAAAATGAGGCAAATGTAATTCACCTGTAAGTAAAAGGTAAGGGTTATATAATGACCTCATGACTGTGTGAAAATTTCTCTTTACATTTCATTTATGATGGGACATCTTTCGGGGTAATTGTCATCCCGTTGTCGTTGTAACAAAAATATTTGAAAATCTGAAATTTGCTGATAGTGATCCCAATTCAATCAACCACACACACACAATTGTGGAAGGTGAGATAAAAAAACAAGGAAACCCACACAGGGAAACCCCAAAAAACTTTCACTAAAATGAACGTTGGTTACAAACTCGAACCCTCGATAGATTGACTCCTTGACTCTATACTCTTGTTGACGTTTGCTCGAATACTCAATTCACCAACTCCTTTAGCGAAAGCCCTTCGACTCTTCGAAGGAACAGCACCAAATCCTCAGCAACTTCAAGTGCTAAATCCTTAGCTTTTCCAAGATTCGAACTCCTTCGAATCACACAAACGCAAGAATGCTTGGCTAAGTGTTTGAGAGAATGTTCAGAATTTTCTGGCTCACAAATTGTTGTATATTCTCTCTCTGTCCGTAACCCTAGAGTCGTCCAGAGGATATATATAGACAAACTGAGATGGCTAGGGTTCAAAAGAAGATAAAATAGGCTGAATATTGTTCATCGCGAGAAGGGGGCACACGCGGCCTTCCCGCGACTCAGAGCGGGCATCCCGCACAGCCAATTCTTCAAACTCAGGTTTCGGCATTATCCCGCACCTACCCGTAGCCATCCTAAGAGCTTCCTAAGTAATTTGAGTTCTAACACTATTTGGCTTCTTTAAGACTTCCTGGCTTATGGGAATAGTTTTTCTGAGACATTTTAGAGCTCTATTTGACTTAAGACTCTAGTGTCTTAGCCTACACTAAGTCTAAAAGTACAAAAATACTTTTCTTTGATCATGGATTTGCCAATTTACAATATTTGTTCTTAACAATCTCCCCCTTTGGCAATTCCATGTCAAAACTCAAAAAAATAACATCACATGTAAGTACAAGTAAATTCATCCTAGAATAAGGCCTCAGTAAACTTTCCATTCATCAACAAGTCCCAATTAATTAACTTGTTTTGTTGCACACTTAAATAAACTAATCACAGCATCATATGGAATAAATAAATAATTAAAAATTTTTAATAAAACATTAAAAAATGAAACAAAATATTATTCCCCTTAATTAATCGACACATATTAACTATCAAAAAGTTAATTATTCTCCCCCTTAATAAACAAACTTCTTTTCAAGCATTCCCCCCTTTTCAAGCATTCTACCCTTTAACTATATCTTCCCCTTAGTTAACTAACTTCTTTTCAAAAAATCTCTTTTCAAAAATTCTCCCCATTAACTATTCTCCCCATTTTTGACATGAATTGACAAAAAATAAGGTATAATGTGTATTCTTGATCAATTAATTCCAAGTTCTATTTTTTCAAACACAAAACGAAGCACAGTTTCAAAATTTTGACCATACATAAATAGTAACAAATAAGAATTCTAAGAATCACCCTGCTATTTATGTCATGAGTTGTTCACACATATCATACCAATGGTCAAATGCCTGTGCAACATATGAAATGAAGTTTAAGTGCAACATGATTAATACTTTTCACATACTCACATGAATTTTAAAATTGCTCCTTTTGGACTTTGAATTGAATTGAGTAAGATACACAATGTTAGTTCTTCAACTAGTTTCTCCTCAATTCATTGTTTTCAACTAAACACCAAGATATGTATCTATTGAATTGACATCCACAAAATTTTTTTTTTTTTATTTTTACTTGGCGGCTTTCACACACTTATGGGTAGGTAGCCTTTTTCCTGTATTGTCAAACCTAGAGGATGGTTATTTTGATAACCTGCACGTCAACAGGCTAGCTGCACTCTATCCCATTGGTAGCCCTTTCCAAGTGATTTTTTTTCTGGTAAGCTCAAGAGCAACCAATAGTCCAATAAGGAAAATTTATTAAAACAAATGAGTAGTGAAAAGATTTCTCATAATGTACTAAATTTCGTGCAATTACAATTGGCACACCATTACCATGACAAGGAACAACAAAACATAGGACTCAGGTTTATCAAGCAATTCAAATTTATGACCACTATGTATATCAACAATTTTAATCCTGTGATTTTGAAGTGTGTATGAGGTAATAGAGCATGCAAGAATATTACAAAGATTAACATTGCACCAAAAAAAATATTTTAACTATCTAAAAAAATTAAAAAGTATCTAATTTACAATACTTCATAAACTAGGTAAGAATATAGCAATGACACATAGCCTAGTTCATAAAAAAAATTTTGCCTTTACATATCAAGGCTCACCCCTTCAACACTCTTAGGGATGTGGGTGACATATAGATCACTCTTCCTAACCCAAACAAATCTCATTTTTAGAAAAACATTTTGAATCTAGGGATTGTTGGGTTTTAGACCAATGGGTTTTGAAAAATTTTTCTTTTTGTTTTTCCTCACTGGCCAAGTCATGTAAGGTCTAGAATCAAAACATAACTTTTGAAATCTTAATGAATTAAACCTATTTGACACATGAAAATTAGGTTTTAAGGAATTCCCAGTGTCAACATAAGATAGGAGAAGCCCATATAATTTGTGACAATGTGGTCTTATGTGACCTGGTATACCATAATGAAAACATATAGGAACAAACTTAGGTTGCAAGTTAGAGGGTGTACCTTTGGGTTTCTAAAAATAGGCTCTTGACTAATTTACTTTCTTGGGTTGAAGAGCTTTAACTGTTTTTAAAGTAGTTGTCTTTGAGGATTGAAACCGAATCAACTTAGGTTTTTCCTGCTCACTTGGGGTAGCTTTATGCTCAAGATTGACTGCTTGCGTGCCAATGTACCCAATCTTATTTTGTCACGTAGGCTCCTTTGCATCCCAAGTATGTCATCAAGTTGGGAAGATGCAGTATTCATCTTGGATTGCACAATTTGCAGCTTTACCTAGGTATCTTTCAATTCATTATCTCTTTGTTCCAATTTGGCCTTTTGTGCTGCTATCAACTCCTCTTAAGTATTCTTACTTGCTTCAAGTGCTTCAAATTTAGCTTGCAATTCCTCCAAGGCAATTTTTAAACTGTCTCTCCCCTTTTTCAACATTTTGTTCTTTACAGTCAATTTTTCGTTTTGCTTGTGGAGTTTGCAACAGTCTTGGTATAACTGTTCATATGCCTCTTCAATATATACTTCCTCATCTGTATTTTCTTCAGCTTCACTTTAGGAGGATTCTTCATTATTATGCTTAGAGGAGGATAAGTCTGCTAAATTTGAGGGGGCACTTGCTCTAACCATGAATACAGTATAATTTTCTAGAAAATCTTCTAAAGATGAGGAGGTACTCGACTAATCATCTGAATCATCAAGAGTTACATTGAGAACCTTTTCTTACTCTTCTTGTTTCCACAGTCTTGAGCTATGTGACCATAACCCTAGCACTCATAGAACTTCACGCCCTTAAACTTGTTCTCTTTCTTCTTCTTCTTTGAAAATTTCTTTACTCTAATTTTCTCATTCTTCTTCGTCTTTCCTTGCTTGCTATCCTTCTTTTTAAAGAATTTTCTAATTTTGTTGGTATAAATAGCAATTTCTTCAAGAGAGAGGATTGACTCATCATTACTTGAGGAGGACACATCTTCCTTAACAATTTTTAAGGCAACTCCTCTGGATTTTGGTTTAATCATGTTGGCTTCATAAGTCTACAGAGAGCCAACTAAATCTTCTACCCGCATTGAATCAACATCCCTAGCTTCTTCAATGGCTATAACTTTGGCTTGAAATGACATAGGTAGAGATCAGAGAATCTTACTTACAGTCTTTTAATTGGGAATTGGTTCTCCAAGATTGAAACTGGTGTTGACAATGTCACTGAGTTTCGCGTAAAAACAATCAAAAAGCTCGTCTTCAGACATCTTCAAGTTTTCAAACTTAGAGGTTATTTTTTGGAGCTTGGACTTCTTCACTGTGGAATTTCCTTCATGAGTCAATTCAAGAATTTTCCATGCCTCCTTAGCAATCTCACAACTTGAAATTCTTTTAAACTCATTGGCGGAGACTACACAAAAAATAGAGCTCAAGGCTTTGTAGTTTCATTCTGCCTTTTCTTGCCCTACCCTGGTCCACATATCCATAGGCTTTTCAACCATTACGTTATCGATAGAGTGAGTTGGTTTTACCCAACCGTTTTCTATGGATAGCCAAACATTAACATTCAACGAGATCAGATGCGCTCCCATTCGAACCTTCCAATAGGCATAGTTGGTAACATCAAACCACGAAGGTCTAGTACTAGAACTGCCTTCTCTAGAGGGATCCATCAACAAGTAACAAGATCAGGTTTTATTCTAAAAAATGAACCTGCTCTGATACCAATTGAAAATCTAAAATTTGCTGATAATGATCCCAATTTAATCAACCACACACACACAATTGTAGAAGGCGAGATAAAAAGAACGAGGAAACCCACACAGGGAAACCCCAAAAACCTTCACTAACATGAACGTTGGTTACAAACTCAAACCCTTGATAGATCGACTTCTTGCCTTTATACTCTTGTTGATGTTTGCTCGAATCCTCAATTCACCAACTCCTTTAGCAAAAGCCCTTCGACTCCTCGAAGGCACAACACCGAATCCTCGGCAACTTCAAGTGCTGAATCCTTAGCTCTTCCAAGATTCGAACTTCTTCGAATAAGTTCGAATCACACAGACGCAAGAATGCTTGGCTAAGTGTTTGAGAAAATGTTCAGACTTTTCTGGCTCACAAACTATTGTATATTCTCTCTGTCCGTAACCTTGGAGTCATCCAGAGGATATATATAGACAAACTGGGACAACTAGGGTTCAAAAGAAGATAAAATAGGCTGAATATTGCTCATCGTAGGAAGGGCACACTCGCTGCCTTCCCACGACTCAGAGCAGGCATCCCGCATAGCCAATTCTTCAAACTCAGGTCTCAGCATTATCCTGCGTCTACCCGCGGCCATCCTGCGGGCTTCCTACGTAATTTGAGCTCTGATACTATTTGGCTTCTTTAAGACTTATTGCCTTATGAAAATAATTTTTCTGATGCCTTTTAGAGTTATATTTGACTTAAGACTCTTGTGCCTTAGCCTACACTAAGTCTAAAAGTAAAAATACTTTTCTTTGATCATGAATTTGCCAATTTACAATATTGTTCTTAACAGTATTTTATAAGTATTTTCAAAAAAATAAGGCAAATAATGATATTTTTAAAATTAAATAAAAAATCTATAAATAAAATTTAGAATAACCATAAACAAAAAAATTGTGACTTAATTGTTTGTATTAAATCTCAATATTTTGAATTTGTATCATGATATTTTTAGAATCGAATCCTATGTGTATCCTATTTGAGTTGGAACTCAAGATCTTACCCCTAGCACTTATATTATTATTATTATTATTATTATTATTATTATTATTATTATTATTATTATTATTATTATTTATTTTTAGTAAAAACTTGCCTCTGACACTTATATTATAATTGTTGTTATTATTGTTATCACTATTATTATTATTATTATTATTATTATTATTATTTATTTTTAGTAAAAACTTGCCACATAAAGAGATATGTGTGTGTGTGTCTGTGTGTGTGTGTTTAATACAATATGTGCATGTGTTCACGTATTTTTAATTATCATGCTAGTGTGTTTAATCAATATTTTATTTTTTAAAATTAAGTACTTTTTGAACGACTAGAAAATATGTATATATATATATATATATATTTTTTTTGGGTAATTGAAAATATGTATATATTGCTTATATGTATCCATGCATTCTTATTTTTTAAAATTGTGCGTTCACAATATGTTCGTATGCACCTATATTTTTTTATTTAATTTTTTTATATATATTTCAATACTAGCATTAAGGCTGAGTTTAAAAAGAAAAAGAGAGTTAAGCATTTTTTTTTTTTGCAACTAGCTTTTTTTTTTTTTTTTTTAACTAAGAGTGTCCGAACCAACTTACACACACCTCGACTAATTCCTGAGATTCTAAAGTTAACCATGTAATAACCTGAATATTTTTTCCTTAATTAATTTGCTTAAGTGTGGTGGTAATATTTATTATAGTAAAAATCTAGAAAATTGAGAATTTGAAAATTTTTTGGAATGATAAAATTAGTTGGAAAGATTTTCTAATTTAATTTCACCCTATGTGAGAGTTTAATGTAAAATTTCTAAACTTTTATCCAAATAATTCCTAACCTAATTACCTATTTGGTTCAACCCAAGCCCATTAACCCATCGGTTTACCCATCCTTCGACTCACCTCAACTCATTTCAACTCACTTTATCACTCACTGAGTTAACTCATGAATAGTGACTCTCAATCATTTCCCTGCAAACCTTATCTTCTTCCATCCATCCTCCCATGCTTCTCTCAAATTATTTAGTTAATTAGTTAAAAAGAAACAAGATTCCTAGATCATGCCACCTATTGTACATTCAAAACCCTACATTAAAGACTTTGAAGCATCTCTCAAATTATTTGGTTAAATAGTCAAAAAGAAGCAAGATTCCTAGATCATGCTACATATTGTACATTCAATACTCTACATTAAAGTCTTTGAAGCATGGGAAGTGGAGGTTGTCTTATCCACCGACACTTCCCCGACACGCTCATAGCTTCTTATAAAACACTTCCTCTCTGCGAAAGAAAAAAAAAATTCTAAGGTTTTCAAAGAGCTGTAAGGTTTGTGTGTTTTAAAAATAAAATTATTATCAAGTGTTGGTTGGAGATTTGGTGGTGCTTGGAGGAAGAAGAAAAGCTTAGAGCTTTCCAATTCGGTTAGTGTTCAAAGCTAAACTCATCTTCCTTCTTAGACTTGGTTACCAATATCTTTATTAAGGTAGGATGACGAACCTCCTAGAATGTATTTGATGCCTTCAATTTGAACTAGAATGAACATGTGTAGGATTAATTTGAAGTTGAACATTTTTCTGGATTTGAAGTATGAAATTTGATTATGATAAAAAAAAATTTAATTATCTTCATTACTTGTAATATTGAATTTATATTTACGTGTTTGAGTTCGCATTCTTGGTTGGTTAGGGTTCATATGTACTTATAATGATGGAGTTGGAAGTCCTAATGAGAAAAAAAAAAATAGAATACCCCACATCTTGGGCGCAGGGAAGCCGAAACTTCAACCTGATGTAGCCAAGCATGTTGACAACTTTCTGTTTGTAACTTCTGATGTAATTTTGACCTCTAAAACAGTGGAATTAGGCTTCGGCTAAAACATAAACGTTGTAGCACTTTAAGTTTTCTTTCCAACCCAAAAATATTTGCATCAATCTGATTTGTGAGTCAAAAGTTATGCCCAAAACACTGAACACATGTAAAACTGTATTTTCTGAACAAACTGAATTCAAGGCTGTTTTTGAACTTTCAGACTTTAGAATTTTAAAAAGTATAAAACATGAAATTTGTAGGTCTTGAAGTCTAGTTTCTATAAATATAAAGTTTATAGATATCGGAGTTTTGCTCTATTTTATATGAATTTTCTTTCAAGCTGATATCTCTACTTAGCCTTTAATAAATGCTTGTTCGTTTTTTTTTTTTTATATAAGAATTTTATGTCTATAGATTGATTTAAATGTCCAATTACCCTCTGTTAGTTATAGATATGTTAATGATTTTTATTCATGTGTAATTTTATTCACAAGGCCTAATCTAGTAAATCACTTATACTGATTGATGAAATACTGAAATGGACTGTTAAGTTGATACTACTTAGTTATCTTCCAATTGATATGAATTATTTTAAATTGGAATAATTCTATGGAAATTTGTGGATATCTTGAAGCCAAAAACTTGTGATATGGGTTTGGTTATAAATAAGATGATGATTGGAATTTACTCAAATTATTTTGAATAATGTTATTCTCTTACCAAATCAAAAGTTTAGAATGCATTAGCTTTGTAATCTCACATTGGCTTAAATTGTTCAACTGATGTACTATACTATCCAGTTAGAATAAAATAAAACTTATAAATTTTTCTAAAATTAAATATAAACCCCAAGAGCTATTTATTATCTTCATATTCCATAAAATAATAAAATAAAGAGGAAAAAGAGGCAAAAATCGAGATTGAATCCAATGAGGTTCGAACTTGTGACTTCAAATTGCGATTAGGGTCACTCTCCCACTAAGCTGCCAACCTCGGCTTAATTAATATATCAATAGAAATAATTTTATTCTTATCAAAGGTAGTACGGCAAACTTGTCAAAAGAATTAACTAAAATACTAATTCGAATTCTAAATTATTTCTAGCTACTTGTTACTTGTTAATTTACATGTAGTACCTACCTTTGTGATAATAATACTAGTGGCTATGTTAAATCTTTGATTTATTGAGGATTATTATTGAATTATGAATTGAGATAAAAGACTTATAATATACTGCATGTGACTGAATAAATCTCACTTGGGATTCATCATCCGGGAACATTGCCGGTTACTATTAAAAAATGACCTATTTCTATACAAGATACCCTTGGGAATGTTAAAGGGTAAGAATATATTAAAAAATGACCTATTTCTATACAAGATACCCTTGGGAATGTTAAAGGGTAAGAATAAATTAAGGCACTCGGTGCTAAAGTTATCTTTACCAATGGGGGGGTGGGTGGGTAGAAATGGCCTTTTTGGTGGAGATGAGAACATATGCATTTTATTTAGGAGATGCTTTTTTCTGACCCGACCAGTCAGGTAACCGGTCGTGACAGCTAGATTTTTGGTGGGTGACACCATCGGAATGCATTGGATACTAAGCCTGTAAAGTCACTGGTTCCCAAGGTAGTGGGTAGAGGAGGAGAGGAGTATGATTACCCTAGGAGGATTTAGATTAAACCCCTTTATCAAATTTTATTATGACTGGCAACCTCTCTTGCTTATGTATGAATGATGTGTTGGAATTATTTAATTATATTTAATTTCTTTAGAGAAATATTTTATAAAAAAGATGTAGAAAAAATATATATATGAAACCTGTATCACTATGGGGTTTGATCCCAAGACCTTAAAGATCTGAATCTGATATCCTTGCCACTACGACACCGATTTCATTGTGGTACAACCAACAACATTAAACTATTTGACATGTAAATAAAATAGTAATTACAGTGACGGTCTCATCTAACTGTTGTAAGTATAATTTACGTTATTCAGTTGAGATCTATTGAATTAATTGTTGCATGAACAGTATGCCACCTAATCACATTCACTGTATTGGGTCACCTAATATAGTGTAGTATTACGACTATTGCATAACCATTTAATCCTTCTATACCGATTCCAAGTTTCCACAACCATTTTTTAAATAATTTCCCTAAAATCCTATTTTCCTGAAAATTCTAATAAGCCAATAATTATAAAAATTCCCCTGAGAAGGTCATTACCAATCCACTTTCCCATACTTACGGTTATCAGGCCTAAATAAATTTTTTATAAATTTTTAAAATTTTTAAAAGTCGTTTGATATTTTTTACTTATTTTTCAAATGATTTTACAAGACAATTCACCAAAAATAGCACATAAGTCACAAAAATTACGAAACCAATTTTAAAATTCCCCAAATAGCCTGAGCGTCCATTTTGAAGCAATCGGGGCACCGAAAGCTACCGCACATGCCACCACATGCCACTGGTCACACGTGGGCATGTTGCATGGCAACTGGTTTCTTTCTTTCCCACAATAGTTGTAAGGTCCTCTAGTTTTTGGTCCCGTTCTCCCTTATTTCTTCACCAAATCAAGCAAATTTTGTATCTAAAATGAAGCTCTCGAAAAGCCAATGCAACAGAACAAGTTTTGTTCAATTCCGTTGGCATTTAATGGGTCAAATTTGACCTGAAAGCCATTGCTTTCACTTATTCTTTGAACCCACATTCCAACCTTGTTGTTGGCCTTTTTTTTTTCCAACCTACAAATTAAAACTTGCATGTAGAACCTCTAATAGTTTTCAAAAACATTTTAGATTAAAAAAAACCTAGAATCATCTTCAACATTATACACAATAAAAATAAAAAATGAAGAAGAACCAACCCCATGGCCATACACTGCACATGCAAACTCCTACACTTGCTAAACACTAAGCTACATAAAACCTGAGCATGGCTTTACCTCTCTTGCCTTGAGCTATCTTGTTCTCTTCCCTTTTTTCTTTTTCTCCTTCTCTTCCTTTATCTCTCGCTCTGTTCTCTCTTTGATGCCTCGAGTGAAATGGATGAAAGAGTCAACCACTTTTGTGGTTTTCTCTTGGCTGAGTAAGTGGGTGTATTGCTTCACATGTTGGACACCTGTGGGACAGGTGTCTCACTTGGCCACATGAGGGATTTTTTTATTTCATTATTGTTTTTCTTTCTCGAGTCTTCATAATATGTTATAAAAATATTTAATTAATATCAAAATACCATACCTAAATAACCTAAAAGTTGTTAAAAACCTTAGCTTGGATCGCATGGCAACCTTGAGACAATTGCCCCACGCATACATAACACATTATCCACAAGCAAGATACAATAGGTGGTTAAGCAAGTCACTTCTAGGTTATGGCTAGGGCACACCAAGTGTTGGGAATTTAGGTCTCCTAAATTCACCCCGTAGGATCTACTTTTAGCAAAATATCAAGAAGAACAGATAAATAATAACAAATAGAAAAATTTATGTGGAAAACTCCCAAATCGGAGAAAAACCATGAGTACTTAGAGAAGAAAATTACGATATGAAAAATTCTTACAATCGCACAATTGTTCTTCTCACCCAATACCCTAAGACACCCCACAAAACAATTTCCTAAGAAAACTTTAACTTTCACCTCACAAAAGAGAAATTTAACTAGAGTTTAAATTTGTTATCTAAAGCTTTGACCGATGTGTTTTTGTCAGGCCCTTAACTTAATGGTCCGGGACAGACGGCATAGGAATATGAGAACTAATAAAATTAAACAAAAACCTATTCCGATGTCAAGTCATAGCATAATAATAATAATCATCAGATGAACTAAACACATCGCTCATTCCCATCTTAAATAAATAGAAATGACATCAACCACAATAAATCTAAGGTCACACCCCGATGACAAAATTCAAGGCTTATACAAACAAATAAACATCATTAATAAACAAGCTCATAATAGAAATAAGTTTGGGACCCACACCTCGAGTCACACAAATAAAGATACAATAATCCAAATGTAAATAAAATATCATAATAGGTCGATCCATCGATCTCAACTCAGCTCTAGATGGCTACTCCCTGACCTCGCAGGATCACCTGAAATATGGATAGAATGAGTAAACTTGCCCAGTAGGTAGGATCATGCAAATATACACGAGTGAACAATAATCAAGCATATAGCATAACTCACAATAATATCAACCAAAATATGATATGGTAATACACATGTGATGCAATGCAATGGCCAATGCATTCTCTAATCTCCATATGCTCACAACCTTATCCTAAGACGGGTGACACTTAACACAGCATGCAAGGTCACTAACCACACCGTTTACACTCATGTCAAACGTATATCTACATATATATATATATCAAGTAGAGAACTGTGTTATACCCCTACTAGTGTAAGACTCAGGAGAACCATGTTACATCCATTGGCCTTCTGCAAAAGAACTGTGTTATACCCTTAGTCAGGCATCTGTTTAGCTTAAGTAGGGTCCAACCACAGTCTAGAAAAAATCTCATAATCATATCTCATAATTAACGTCCCAACTCCAAATGACTAAGCTCTAGTCATATATATATACTGGGAATCATCCGGTATTTTCAAAATCTTATTTTATCATTTTTCTCAAATCATGGATCCCGTCCAATATATAACCTGTCCTTCGGCACGTCACAACATAAATATGGCACTCTCGGCCAATCAATAGTCACAAAGTAAACTGGATAATACGACCCTAGCCCCATGCACATGATATACTCAATCATGTAAATAAATATCATCTCAATGTATAAATACATTCTCATTTGACTTAATGATGATTTGGGGTTCATTCCATATTTAGAAATCCATAATAACGTAATTTGGAGCACAAAAACATGTCTTTAAACGTAAAATTTGACAATTTAGAAATTTTTTTCATACTAGTGTCCAGACACTCTCGTCGCGATCCGGACACCTAGTCGGTTCAAACACCCCAGACAGTCGATCTGGACAATCCTGGTCTGGACACCCCTAGTCCGGACACTCTAGTCTGCCAGTCCGGACACCAAAGTCCAGTGTTCAGTTCCTGGGTTCGTTTTTTATGAAATCCAGCTCCAAATCATCCCCCAAATCACCCATTCAAGCCTTAATCTTAACAATAACTCATGTATACACACTAAACACTTAGATCACATGTATCTTCAATACTTAATCAAATAATAACTCAAATATGTGCAAGATCTTCACATTTATATGCATATATGCAAGATCTTCACATTTATATGCATATATACACCCACATTCATATATACATATATATATATGCACAAATCTCAGGATATTCAACCAAATCAAGCATATATGTACATCAAAATCATCCTAACAATGTCTAAAACACGTATATAAGTACCACTTACCTCAAATTCGATAGAAAAATAAGAAAAACGGAGAAAACTAGTTGAGCTCCCAACCTTCAAATGTCGATTTCTCCCACCTCGAGCCAAATCACCAAAAATGGTTAGTGCCACGATGATCACGACGTCGAATACTACCCTAATCCATTGATTTTCTTCCCTAAACTTAACTTTCTCTCTCTCTCTCTCTTCCCTGTTCTCTCTGGTAGCTGAGTAAAAGAAAGAAGAAAAAGAAAGGAAAAGGAAGAAAAAGAAAGCAAGGGAAAAAAAAGGCTGGGCCAGGGCCAAGTTACCCAACCAAACGTCAATTCGAGCTACATCCAGTCCAGGAAAAATAAAATAAATTAACTCATTCTCATAATAATTATTTTATTAGCGTAAAATAACACATAGATAATTAAAAATAAATACTGTGTATCGCAGTTTTTACCCAAAGGAAATGAGCCTTTATCTATAATCTCACAAGTTATCCCTCTCTTTGTGAGCAAATCGATGTGGGACTCCAAAAGGAGCCAACAAACCAATAATCTCCACCTCAACGACTTTAGGTTGGTCCCACATCTAACTTTCACCTCCAAGAAAATTTTCTAAAAAAACATGACTCTCAAACATAGAGAATTATCATGCTCCACCATAAAGAGCATACTCACTTAAAATAAACCAATTCCAAGCCTTTCACTTTGGGGTATATGTCAAAACCTTGTTGAAAAATTATGGTGCAACTCCCATGATTGGTTTTTCTGGAAGTCAATCAGTCATCGATATAAATTTCCACCACACACCTTGTATCATTGCCAAAATAATGCCCGTCTACAAATTTATGGGCCCACTAATTGCAACACATCCTCTATCACGGCAATTTTGGGAATTAGCAACATGCCATAAAGATGGATACAATGTTAGCGACATTGTTAGTCTCTCCATTTACTTGGAGTCACTTGCTGAACCCACTCCCTATAGATATATGAGTAAGATAATATGTGGTTTTCTAATGATAATCAATTCTTGTCAAGTTCTCGTATGGAATGAAATAAAATTCAAAATGCATTTAGGAAATTTATTTTCCCACAAAATTTTTCAATCTTTGAATTTTTTATTATAAAAAAATTAATTCATCAAATAAATGACTAAAATTCATTTACAGGAATTTAAAATTTTTAGATTTTACAATCCTAGGGTGGCCCATATGCCTTAATTTTCAACCCTGGCCACCTATTTTATTAGGTTTGTGTAAAACTTTGAACTCATTTATCTAAACAAGCCGAGTTTGCGATTGTAAAATTTCGCTTGAGTTTAGCCCAATGTAATTAAAAATATATATTTTTAATATTTTATGTATTTATATATTTTTTTATTCAATTTTCTTATAAAAATAATTATTTAATGCCAAACTATTTATTTTTATAATGTTTTATATTATTTTTAAGAGAAAATTATAATTTAAAATATATTTAAAAACTAAATGAGATTAAATGGAAAGGCTTGGGATTCAAGGCCAGGACTGATTTTGTTTTTTAGGCCCAACCAAATGGCCATTAAAATATTAATAAACGCAGTCGGACCGTGTCTACCTAAAAAAAAATCATTATCATAACCCTCTCCCAAAAAAAAAAAAAAAAGAAAAAGACAAAAATTATATATCATTAATTGACTTTTGTTAGTTTTATCTTTATGTCAACTTGGAAAATAAATTGGATTTTAGTAAGTCGATTATTTAAATATATATATACACACCCTTGAGATTATTATGCAAGTAAAAAAAATAAATAAATAAATTGAAACATATTTTACATTTTATAAATTTTCTGACTCAACTCAAGAAATTTATATACACTTTACTACATATGAAAAACTAAAGTTTAATCTTCACATTCGATTAGAATTCATTTTAAATTAAATATATAAACAAAAACAAACCAAAATATATTTTGAAACTTTTATGATACCTAAACAACCATTACTTCAGTCCCTTTAGAATTAAGGTTGTATCTATTTTTCATAATTTGATTAGGAAAACTCTATTTGATAGTTAATTAGGAAATCAATTTCAATTTGTTACAAGTTATCTTATTTGTCTTTTTTATAAATAGGACCATTGTAATCAATTTTATTTGTTGAATACATTCTTTCAATTAGTAAAAATTCAGAACTTTGTATTCTCTCATTTGGTGCTTATGGATTCAAGGTTGTATTCTTATGGACTTAAGTATGTATTTTCGTTGCACTCGAGAACAATCTCCCACTAAACACCCTACTGTGACATCATGATGATTGAAGGAGTTTTTGAAATAGTGAAACTTATGGAAAGGTAAGGATAATGGGACAAATTAAAACTCAAGTTAATTGTTGATTTTAATGAATAGATTTAGAACTAACTTTAAAATTAAATAAGAAGAAATGTGACTGTTTCTTGTAAATTGAGATTTTATATTATTTTTTTTATTTTTTTATTTTTTGGGTGGTAAGTAAGAATTGTTGATTGCAATGTAAGTAATCAAAAGTTAGAAATGTTAACCACTGTTTAAAGTTCTTCTAGCGAATATATGAACCCTATTAATTATCTAAACCATAATTCGCCTTTAGTTCCATTTTTACGTAGCAAAAACTATGGTTCCACTGATGATGTTTAAAATTTCCAAGATAGATTATACTATTTGACCTTTAATAGTGGGAATTTTAACTACTTCCATTTAAATCCACTCTTCACATAATTATTTTAAATCCACTTTATTATTATACATTAGGCTCATTATCTCAATTTAGGGGGTTCAACTATATCAAAACTATTTTGTATTACTCCATCAATAATTAGTGTCAAAATCATTCTTTTCAAAGTCATAAATACAAGCGTCCAACTATATCAAAACTACTTTTGTATTACTCCATCAACAATTAGTGCGTAAATCATTCTTTTTAAATTCGTAAATACAAAGATATCTATCAGTTTGTTTCTTAATACGTCAATATAAAATTCAAAATATGGGTAAATATATTTTTCAAAAAGTATTTTATGTTGAAACAAATAGAGCTATTTATCTCATTTTCTTTATTTGGTTAGTAAATAACAAGCTCCAAAAATTAAATAATAAGCTCTAAAAAAAACCGAATTAGGATTAACTTTAGCACTACCTTCTTTCAAATTAAATAAAACTAGCTTATGTCCATGTCTAATCACTAGCATTCTCCTACGGGCAGGCCATTTGCTTCTCTAAAAACTTGGTTATGATATTTGTTTGGACTACAAGAACCGGAATAAAAATTCCCTAATCAACAAAAAATAAACCACCTATAAAACATAAATTGACAAAATTCAACTCATTATTTAAACGTCCTTCTAAAAGGAAAAAAAATAAAAATAATTTAACTTTCAACTCATATTCCCGTTTAATTTCCTAAATATGTTCACGCATATAAAATACTAACAAAGAAATTCCTATTCTAATTCATTAAATTAACCATGTTAAAATTTCTTTACCATTTCTGTTCCCAATCCTGCCCTGTTTCTACTTTCAATTCCATTCCCATTGACAAGCAGACATAACACTAGCACTTCCTAGAGAGAACTAACGCTAGGTAAACCATCCAATAAAATGTTACTCAAGATTTCACATAAACCAACCATAATCAAATTTTCAATTCCAAGTCCATTCAAGGGCCTTCTCGAGCAAAATATGATATAGAACAAGTAGGAAAAGCACTTGCATTGGCTAATCAACATAATAAACTCAACCCACAGCTAGCACTTGCATTGGCTAATCAACATAATAAACTCAACCCACAGCTCTAATTTACAAGATTCTCATTACGCTAGAAAGATATTGACCACATACCCCCCAGCACAGCCAAACTGGCAAATAAATGTACTCCTTACATTGTTGGCAAAGTTCCGAGTCCCGCGACTCCACTGGGAGACATAGTCAAAGGAGCCGGTCATGTATCCCCCCGCTTACTCTCCGGTCTATTCCAATGAAATTCCAGGTCACCCAAAAAATGAAAAATAAAAAATGATATTGACCACACATTGAACCTGACCAATATGAAGAATCTTACCCCCCCCCCCAACACACACACCCACCCCACCTTAAAAAAAAAAAAAAAGAAATGCAAACCAGATATACAGTAGTTCATCCGCACAAACAGATCTATAGATGGGTGGCAACATCCAGAAAAGATGGTTCATATTTGCATCCCTTGCCTACTTCTCTACAAACTGCAGAGGGAATTGAGGCAATGAAGTTGTCCGATCGTAAGACGACACAGGAGAAAGTCGCTGTCTGCAAAGCTCAAATTGAGAGAAATCAACCCTGAAATTCAGTTGGAGAATCAAACAGAAAGCAACAAGCAAGGCCATTTCCAATAAAAGATGATTAATAATAATTGCTTCAATGTATAATCCTTGACATTTAAAGGATAAGAGTTAAAACTGAAATGTTTTATGACATATTTGTACAGAAATCAAAATCGTACTGTTGTTCATGTAATAAGTTCAAAGAAATGGAGGGAAATCACGTATTCAAAGAGCATGGAACTTACAAAAAATTCTCAAATCACAAAATAGAAATAAGGAAAGGAATTCCGCTATTGAGTAGTGCATATCAATCTAAACCAATATTATATACATGGAAGTTGCCCTCAATAACTTAGTTACAATCTCAAGTATCCGTAAGAGCCAAAGTTATAGAGATGTAATTGCGGACTTATGGGCGATATCATACACAGATATTAGGATTTCAGCACCTATCAATATAATAATGAGCCATTCCAGAAAATCAGATTTCCTATTCTGAAGAATCTCCTGAAGAAAGCGGATATTGTGCTGCAAGGAAAAATCAGAGTCAAAACAAAATACCATGTCATCAAAAGCCCAGTTCGCCGACACACAAGACACAATAAAAATAAAAGTGAAAAAATGAAGAAGATAAGAGAACAATTTTCTAGCTGACAAAACTTGAATCAACTCCACAATGAAGGCAATAGATTACCTCCACAAACTTCAACTTAAAATCAAGACTTGCAAATCTCTGAGTTAATTCAAATTCATCTCTGAGATATTCCCAAATCTGAGCATATTTGGCATCCTTCCAGGCTATGTCTGATCTGCAGAAGCCAAATAATATTATTAACCATAAAAAACACAAAATGTTCAAAGAGTATTATAATTTTAAGAAATGACAAGCAAAGAAGAATACAAGATTAAAAATGAGAATAATAATTATCCTTTTGAATCCTCCACTAGACATTAAGGGAAAGACCTAGCACTGGAATTGCAATAATACTAACAACAAAAATAATAATAGTAATAACAAAAGAACAGGTAATAGAAAATAGCAAAACATACTATGCCAAAATGATTAGGACTAATGACAGGTTATGTTTCCAAATCTTGCACATGTAACACGGCATGAGAATACATGTCCATTGATAGATAACTTCTCTTCTCTTCATCTTCCTTTATTTTAGGGTTTGCCTTGGAGTTATTTATTATTATTATTTTTTTTTCTAACTAGTAACTTATTTTACATTCAGTTAATAGTTTTTTTACCCAAAACAGATACAATGTCTCTATCCTGTCATAAAGCATTTAAAAGGTAAAAGGACTGATATTGATGGATACACACTCAAGGTACAGTTTTTAAAATGATGAAAGCAGTCTTAGTTTCTGATGGCAACGTGGTCAAAATTGGTATAGCCTCAATACTAAAAGTAGAATGAACAATTACCTCTCAAAAAGTCCAAGCTTAAGAATCACGTCAGCTAGGTTAGAATTTGCCTTTCCCACTAACTGAAAAAGCTTTTTCCTCTCCATGGTAAAGGTTCCAGTTTTCTCCATCCCACGATTAATATCAGTGAATTCTGCAACCATCCCATCAACCTACAAAAATTATTGTGGAAAAAACTTTATAGCAGAAGATTTACAATCTAGAAGCTAATATGCCAATACCAATATGATCTGTACCTGGCGTACATAGTAATCAAGAGCAATACTTTGACCAAGAACACTGCCAATGGTACGTATTCCATCAATATTCAAGTACTGCAACATTATGTAATCTAATCCACCTTGCATCCACGTGTTTAAAGTCGGCTTCTCTCTTACCTCATACTCTACATTTTCAAACACAACAGGAAGTTCATTCCACTGTTTCAAAATAATAATAAAGCATTTGACAGTTCTCATTCATCTTCACGCCTTCAGACAAATAATACCGATGATAAAGCATAAGATAAAAAAACTTTATCCAATGCCTTAATCAAAAGCATAATAAAACAATGTAAAATAAACAACTTCATGTATTGCTTTAACCTAAAGCATAATAAAACAATGTAAAATAATGGCAAATAAAACACAGAGGAATCAAAACTCACAGTGTCGGAATGTTAAATGAATGTTGAGGAGCAAGATGAATTATAACCACAAGGCCAAGATTGTCTAGAGGCCAACACAATTGCAACTGCTCTTTACACAAAGACCAATGGGGCAGGCAACGAAGGGTAGCAATTCTACTTATGTAACCGCAGGGATAAAGCATCCTGTAATTGATGAGAATTCGAAATATGTATTGATCCATTCCATCTACAAATATGTTGAAAGTCGGGATATGATAAGCCAGCAAGGACCGAGGACAAGGGAACGTTTGGGATATGGAAAGTAGGGTGGCTGCGGGCTGAACTGCTTGGGTAGCTCGAGCTCAGCTCAGTTGCGGCTATGCTCGAGCAGCTCACATCATAAACATGTCGAGCTTGAGCCAATTTTTAGGCTCGTTATTGAAATCAAGCCACTAGGCACTCAATTTGGAAGCTAGTGAGCTAGATTGAATATAATATTGTTCTTTATATGTATGCCTATGAAACAACATCGTTTTGCTCTGGCCCAACCACTCACTTCCATTCCACACTCTCTCTCTCTCTCTCTCTCATATTCTCCCTTTACTAGCCCAACCCTAACCCATCCGCCTCTCCTTTCTGTCTCTCCATCTCGCCCACAAATGCCACCATGGCTACTAGTGGCCACCAGAGTTGCTCCCTGGTCTCCACGCAAAAGCAGTCAGCTCGTCGCTGCACCATATTGTCTCATCACAATTACCATCGTGCTTCGCAGCACCAACAACTATCCATGTGTACTATCATCTTGTATTTTTTCAGATCTAGCATTCTTTTAGTGTAGATCTTGTGTTTTTTCTATGGATCAAACATTTGTTTTGTACAAAACTAGTTTTTATTTGTATAGATCTAGTGTTTGTTTTTAACTTCAATAGATTTTTAATAGATTTTTTTGTATAGATATAATTTTATTTGTGTAAATTGGTTTTATTCTGTAGATTTTTTTTTTTTTTAATAATTGATGTGGTTTTCCATGGATATGTTCCTCCTTCAAAATATAATGTTTCTGGTACGGAATTTTTTTTTAAATGTCAGAGGATTCGAGGATGGAAACGCAACAGATGTTTGTGGAGAGAGAAAAGGAGTTGGGTTGTTTGATGAATTGACTGAATGAAGAATCCATGGGTTGCATTTCACGATTGGATTGAGAGTGTAAGTTGAGATCCCTAGTAAGTTGTTAGTTTATCTAGTCGATTCTAGCAATTTCTTAAGCTCATTGTTTGGCAAACTGTGTTTCTGTGTGGATGTTAAAGAATTAGGCAAAACTTTAATTTCATTTTCTGTTTACCCACTGTTGTATCTATGTTCAAATATTTGTGATGGTGGTATGTTTCTATCAATTTCGATATGCAATTTAACCAATTCGATGATATTGATTTTGTTATTTTGGTTTCAAAATTTATTTATCTCACATTTTTAGATTATGCTGACAAACACTAAAAAATGAGTTTAACGACATAATTTTAAATGTGAAAAGCTCTTCATAAAAAATATTTACTGAGTTTAACACAAAAATCAAACTTGAGCCCAGCCGAGCTTGAACACAAGGCCTAATTGAGCCCACTCGAGCTAGATGCTTCCTTAGCCACGTAGAGCTATTCACGAGTAGAGCATTTCTTTGCCGAAACGAGTTCAAGCCATGAGGTTTCTGCACAAGCCAAGATCGAGTCACATGGTTTCTAGGCAAGCCGAGCTCAAACAACCCAAAGCTTAGTGTGAGTCCACCCTAAGGAAAAGCCTCTAGTCAGGGTTTGCAAGGCAGGTCGTGGCGAGTGAACCCTCTTTCATATCGCAGCCACTGCCAGCCCCAGTTGACCTTTAAAATCCTTCCATTTGTTGCCGACTAAGAACCATGGATATGGAATGGGATACGAATACGATACGGATACAAGCACGGATACGGATACAACAATTTTAAAAAAATGAGAATATGGATACGGCATGGATACGACCCAGAATATAAATTTTATACATTTTTATTAGTTATATATATGAATATAAAATTCACAACAAAATTAATTTAGGGTCCATTTGGCGCCGTGAAAAACAATGAAAAACAGCGAAAAATGTGGTTTGGGTAACTTTTTGGTGTTTGGCGTACAACCATCAAACCACGGTTTTGCAATAGAATTTATTAGAAGTGGTTAAAAAAATTTTGAGATTTGTAAAAAAATTATTAGGGTTTGTGAAATGTTATTAGAGTTTATAAAAAATTTATTGGAGTTTATAAAAATTTGTTGAGATATGTAGATATATACATATAAATTTATAGAAATTTAATGAATTATGAGTGCAAAATGTGTTAAAGAATTTTAGAAGTTTTTAGAGGTTTTCAGTGTTTTTCACCATTTTTTGGAGCACCAATCAGACCCTTAATATATAATTCAATATACAAAATATAACAATATAAGTCAAAAGATTTTATAATTTTAGGAGTTTCAACTACTCGAATCTAAATTTGTCTTAATCATATATTTGAAAAAAAATGATAAAATAATAAGATACGTTATGTGGCATATCGAATACGTATCTTGAAGTATCTAAAGAGTATGTGTAACCGATACGCATTGGATACGGATACGACACCCATTTTGGAGTATCCGTGCTTCCTAGGTTGCCCAATTAAAGAGCAAAATAAATGCATTCTTACATGTATTTAAAAAAAAAAAAAAAAAAAGAGCCACTATAATATTATCACTGTCAATTTTCCAACTAAAGCTTCCACTATCTACATTTTTTTAAACATGACATATCAGAAGAAAATGAAGGAACAAATATGTGTAAATGAATAGGTATATAACATTTGAATGCCATAATCAAGCCATGTGTTATATATGTAAAAGCTCACCATCCTTTCTCATCTCAGGGAGTAACCCAGAAGCATGTTTTTGTACAATTTTCAGGTATCCATCAACTTCATGATCACGAACATTAAACAAGACAATGGAGCCATACTGGAAAACTACCATGTAACAGCAGTCACTTCCACTTAAATTGGCACCCAAATTCTGAAATGAAGAACATATCACAGCTTTCAGAAAAATGACCTAGTTCATGCACACAAAATTCAGGGCAACATGAATCATATGCGATAAAGGTTGATACGAGCATGTAAGTGTGATATGAATAAAGTAGAAATTATATCCGTTCCCTCCCACCAAGGAAGTTCCAACTTTGCTATTTAATTCACCAATGCTAACTGGTACTTCAAGATGAATATACCAAGGGAGTAAGTCCCATTACTCGGTTGATCAATTGTGGATGTTGCAAAAAGTCCATCCTATGAATAATAAAAAAAGATATGCTTTTGTACTCCTTCCAGAAACAATAATCACACCTTTAAAAGGATAAGACTACCAGGGAGTATCTCATGCAGACAAGATATGACTGTGTTATGATCAGAGTTAGTCATGGTTGGCCCTATGACCACCAGTTTCACCTCCTGCACACAGCTAGGGTTGAGGCTAACAAAGGGAAGAAAAATAGGGTGCAAACCCAATAAGGCTCCTTTGCATGCACGGATTCTTTATAATTTCCAAACCTCATCATATCACAATTACTTTGAGGCAGCAGAAAAAACTAATCACAGCCTCATAAACCTAGGCCCTCTTGTAGGTGAGAAATAGTTCAAGGACAGGCAGGTGAGTAGTATTCGAATTTGATGGCATTATATATCATTCCTACTCTCTAAATCATGGAAGGTCATACCCCTGATTCATGGATCACAAGAATCCTCATCAAGTACTTGCATGGAGATGATTAATTTTGAATTTTAATATCTGAATAAGAAAAAACTGTCAAAATGAACATCCCATATTTGTCCACATGCACTGCATGTATAATACAGAAAGGACCATACTTGTTAAAGAATATAAAAGCATCAAATTTCCGTTACATGGAGAACATTGATAACAGCAAAAGCAAAAAGTTGGTCACTTCCAACAACTCCAGCAACAAATCTGAGCCAACATTGCATCATATATTGAATCATCAGCACATACAAACTTGCCTCCACCAAGGAAACAATTCAAAAATTGATTCCAAGCCAAAGATGTAGAAAACTTTGCTGGGAACAAGACGCTCTAAGGCTTTAAGATTCAATCCATACCATCCTCACAGATAACAAAGATTTAGTCAACTTATTCCTACCAAAAATTAGATGCCCTGGTACTGCAAACAGCATATTGCTTTCATTATTTAAGCACCTAGAAACTAAATGTTTGAGTGTTTACTATATGATAAATTATATGGGATAGGACTGGCAAAGGTGGCTTAAGCTAGTATTTCAACACCTTCTTGATTTGGCTTGTCAAATACAATTTTCATTCTTACTATTTTACTAACAAAAAACTAAATAAATGCTACAATTGACTGCACAATAGCATTCCACATGAGACAATTAAAAAACCATACTTTATAATGAATCAATAACAATCCAAATTCACCAACAAAATGCAATTGAAGCAATAAGCTAGAAGGAAAACTTACATTAGGTTCAGTTTTAACGTTGCCAAACCTTAACACTACATAATTGGTCATACGAGAAGTAGGTGGAATGAAATTGGGTTTGTTCTGTTCCACTAAGCCTCTCAAATCCACACTGCACCAAAGACCAGTGTACATTTCACCACGTCAATACATACAATTAAGTGCCTAATCAAATGGACGGATAATTATATATATATATACATACATATATATGTATATATATAGTGAATACACAGACAAGCTGTTTTATAATTGTTTGTTTAAGCTCCACTTAAAGAGAAGGAGAACAAACCTGGTGGAGAAGAAGTAAGCCCTAACAGGAATAGAGGGCTGCGGGTCGTCTTCAGTGACACCTCCATTGTTCCCATCCCCAGCCTCCGAGCACGAGACGGGCTCGTTCCAATCCAACGTCTGCGCGGACGAAATAGAAGAAATGCATTTGGCAACGACGAAGGCGGCTCGCGGATTAAAGGCCGACGAACGGGTGGTCCGGTGGAGAATTAGGGTTTGCGGAAGAGACAAAGGAGAAGTGGAGAGAGCGGAGGGCGGCGGCGGTAGGGGGAGACTAGCGCTAGGAGTAGGGTTGGAGAGCGTAAAAAGAGTTGTGAATGCTCTGATAGTGGGTGACGGTGGCGGTGAAATGGAGGGGGATGAGAAAGAGGGAAGGAAAAGTATGGCCTTCATGTGAGAGTCGATTGAGCGGTACCGCCACATCTTCATCGGAGCATCGAGTGGCCGTAACTGTCGCTGCCGCCGAGCCGAGAATGGCCGCTAAACAATAGCCGTGTGGATCGACTTATGTACTCCAAATGGAAACATTGGCAAGGAAGCGGGTTAGAGGGGTCAACACGTTTAATCTTTTCTTTTACACAAGCTACAATTTAACTAATTTGTATTAGTGGCTATTCGTAATAATCAGTATATTTCGTTCAAAATTATTATAACTATAAGATAATATATTTCATTTGAAAATTAATGGTAAAAAAATAAATGGTGAAAAGTGTGGAGTAATTGTGCGGTAGAAATAGTCGAGTTAGTGTCAATATTATCTGTACTCAACAAGTATTGCCTCACCCGGAGAAGGTAAGAGGATATTAATAATGAGAATAGAGATGAATGTACAGATTTTAAAGTGTTCCCAAATAAAGATAGGGAGAAGAACAGGTACGAGTATGAGAATTTCCATCTTGTACTGTATTTGTTTGACTACATATTTATTAATTTATATATTTTTTATTATTTATTTAATATATATTATATATTTTTATTTAATATATATAATATTTATAATAATTTTTAATATTTATTTAATGTATAATATATAATTTATAGTTATTACTATGGGTGTGTTTGGAGTTGTATAAAAGTGTATAAAATAAAATAAAATTATAAAAGTAAATGTCTCGTAATTCATGCAGTGAATAAAGAATTTAAATTTTGTTATCTCGTAATTCGTATTTATAGAGATTTGTAAGATTTTATTTTATTTTGTGTAACTCCAAACGGAGCCTATATTTGACGGATAAACGAGGTAGCGGATAGGGAAATTTTTCATCTCCGAAATAGGAATGGGGATTGGGAAGTAGGAGCGGTCCCAAGAGAAGACGAGTGGGGGGCCACTGCCCCTCTAAGTTTTTAAAATCCTTTAATACCCTATAGATTTTTTGATTTTTTCATATAATATAATATTTGACTCCCTAAGTTTTGAAAATCCTTTAATACCCTCATAAATTTTAAGATTTTTTTTATATAGTATAGTGTTTGCCCCTCCAAATTTATAAAATTTTACTTTACTCTTCACTCAATGCAAAATTTTTTGCACTGGCCTCCTCTTATCGAAAATCCTAGATTCATCACTATTGCTAAACAAGAACAGGGGCGAGTATGGGAGCGATGCATCATTCACGACCCAATTGGCCAAAGTAATTTCCATCTCAATCCAATTCTCAATAAGATGTCCCTGTCCCATCATTCCTGTTTACATATAAATCTCAATTGTTCTTGTTTATACATTTATGTACATATTAAAATTATTAATAATGTTTGTTATTTATACAAATTATCAATCCAAAAATAAATAAACTATTAAAATTACTAATAATTCTTCGAGGCTCATTTAGCGCTTCTCATTGTATTTCTCCACAATGAAAATTGCCTCATCTTTTTGTCTATCTCTATCTCTATTTACATTCATTCATGTATCACACATGAATTGGGGAGGTAATTAAAATGAAAGTGCAATTAATACATGAAAATATTATCATTATGAAAATTAATTTCTTATGAAATGATATTCATTTTAGAATCTTAATCTTCAAAAGGAAATGTATGTCATTGTTTAGATTTCCAAATTAGTAGTTCATTTAATTTTTTTATGTTATTGGAGAATAGTGTTTTTTTTTTTAAATCATTTGAAGTTTGTATTTGCTGAGATATATCTTTTATTAACTTTTCCATTTGCATTTGTTTCCTTCCTGTGCACATGGCTCAACCCAAAATTTATTTTTTGTAGTTTTTTCTCTTGTTTGGATTTCACAGTGCGTTGTCAAAATCTTGGCTTCATTCGAGGGCTATACACTTGCCCCGATGCCCATTGTACAATCCTATCCTTACCCCCACCCATCTTTTTGCCCTCTCTTCTAAGTTTGTGTGTTTATAGGATTTGTATATGTTATATGCGGGTTTTCTAGAGAGTGTAGAGTGGGAGTAGTAAAAGAGTGATCAAAGAGTTTGTGTTTAAGCTTGGCCGGTGCTGTGATCTAAAGTGTGAGTTTAAGAGAGATTGAGGAGCTGATTATAAATCTTGGTGGTGGAAGAGCATCTTTGAGTCGTGGGTTTTCAATTCTTCATTGTCATTCTCCTGTTCTTTTTGCTCCCCAGCCAAGCAACTAGAGGTGGGGAGGTTTGGTTTAGAAGAATAAATATGTTAATGAATGCTTAGTTTTGATGTGTGAGGATGAATGAAATTAACTGTTGTTGTTGAAAACATATGATATATATGCATATATAGATATAATTTTATGTGAAAAAGATCATGATTTCAAAATCCAATATGATTAAATCCTTGTACAACATAGGAATTGTTGTTCCAAACCCACCTAAAAACTTTTATGGGGCGGAAATAAAATGAAATCAATAAACCAAATTGCATATATGATGATTTATATTTGAAATGGAGATTAAAGGCCAAAAATAGGGCTGACGAGTTGGTTCTCCAGGTCCTTAATTGTGCACATGCTAGATAAGGCTTGTGCGCATGACCTTGTCTCTAGCTCTTCTGTGCGCACGACACCTTAATCTTTGTTCCCATGCACAAAAGCTAGACCAAAAGCTTCTGTGCACACAAACAGGAGTTTGTTGTTCTCATTAGTTAGTCATCTCTCTCCTTGCGCACGCTAGCATCCTCACGCACCTGAATTGTTTTTATTCAGGTTTTATGTGTTATCTTTTGAAAGTGGCTAGTGATTATGGATAAGCTAGATTGGATACAACATGTTTAAAAGATGTGTATCATATGTTGAGTTGACATATTAGAATAATGATTATAAGCATACATTACTTCGTATGATAATACTGCCACACCCCGGATTTTCATAACCGAATGCCCGGGGTGACTTGAGATTTATTTGTTGGGTATAAGAATAAGATAATAATAACACGCTGTCATACCCAAAACTTTTCCTCCAAACTGGGGTTGACCCGCAAGAAAAATTTAAGATATTCAAAATCCCTTGTTTATCCCAAACAATATTTATAAGTCATTAGACTAAATCATTTGATGGGATTTCAACTACAGGGCACAAAATATTACAGTGCCATCTAAGTGTCCTAACCACTCGATTAATATTACATACCAAATAAAAGCAAATTAGGTCTAAGCTTAATAATTACAATCATCCAACAATTATTACAAACCACAAAATTAAAGTCCTCCAACTTTGTGCAGGAAAAAAGAAAAAAATAGATAACTCTTCTGATGGAATATTTAAGAGAAATTAATCTCTTTCCAGCTCATCTTTAGTATCCATGTGCTTAATATCTTGAAAAAAATATTCCCACAAGGGGTGAGCTACTAAAACCCAGTAATCAGAATCTCCTAGGTGCCTATATGCAGTGGTTGTAATGCTACACTGTATTAAGTGACCTACTACAGTGAATGTGTTTAGGTGGCATACTGTTTATGCAACAATTACTTCAATAGATCCCAACTGAATAATGTAAATTATACTTACAACGGTTCGATGAAACCGCCATCGTTACTACTATTTTACTTGCATGTAAAGATAGTTAAATATTGATGTGCGTACCACAATGAAGTCTGTGTCGCAGTGGTATGGATCTCAGATTCAGATCTTTAAGGTCTCGGGATCAAACCCCGTAGCGATACAGGTTTCATATATATATATATATATATATATATTATAAAATATACATCAAGATGAACTAAATATAATTAAATAATTCCAACACATCATTCATACATAAGCAAGAGAGGTTGCCAATCATAGTAAAATTTGGTAAAGAAGTTTAATCTAAATTCTCATAAGATAATCATACTCCTATTCTCCTCTACCCCCAGCCTTGGGAACCAGTGATTTTACGGGCTTAGCATCCAATGCATACCGACGGTGTCACCCACCAAAAACCTAACCGTCGCGACCGGCTACTTGACTGGCCAGGTCAGAAGAGAGCATCTCCCAAATAAAATGCATATGTTCCCATCTCCATCTAAAAGGCCATTTCTACCCATCCATCAACCCATTGCCAAAAATAACTTTAGTACCGAGTCCCTTAATTTCTTCTCACCCTTTTACATCCCCAAGGGTACTTTGTATGGAAACAAGATATTTTTAATAACAACTGGCAATGTTCCTGGGCGATGAATCAAAAGTGAGATTATTCAGTCATATGCAGTATATTTTTAAGTACTTTATCTAAATCCATAATTTAATAATAATTCTCAATAAATCAAGGATTTAACATAGTCACCAATATCATTATCACAAAGGTAGATACTACATGTAAATTAACAAGCAGCAAGTAGAAAAATAATTTAGAATTCGAATTAGTATTTTAGTTAATTACTTTGACAAGTTTTCCGTACTACCTTTGATAAGAATAAAATTATTTCTAATGGTATATTAATTAAGCCGAGGTTGGCAGCTTAGTGGGCGAGCGACCCTAATTGCGATTTGAAGTCACAAGTTCGAACCTCATTGGCTGCGATATCGATTTTTGTCTCCTTTACCGTTTTATTTTATTATTTTATGGAATATAAAGATAATAAATAACTCTTTTGACTTATATTTAATTTTAGAAAAAAAATTTGATAAGTATAGTACATCACTTGAATAATTAAGTCAAAGTGAGATTACAAAGCTAATAGATTCTATTCGTTAGATTTGGTAGGAGAATAATATTATTCAAAATAATTTGAATAAATTTCCACTCATCATCTTATTTATAACCAAACCCTTATCATAGGTTTTCGGCTTCAAGATATTCATAAATGTCAACAGAATTCCAATGTTTAGGAAGGTGTTAAATAAGTTTCATTAAATTTACTAATCATAAAAATATAGTTATATAACTTGCTAGGTTGACAAAATAATGCCTAAAAGAATCAATCAAATTCAATTAAGGAAGACCAAATGAGAAAAAAACAAGTCCATTGTTTCTTTTGGGCATTTTATCAAATGCTTAGCATTTTAGTTTGAATAAGTCATCCAACTATCCATGATGAAACTGATTATCTAAGTCAATTATCATAAATATTAGAGTGTCAAATAATACATAATATCCACTTTAAAATAGTTTTATATCAATAGAAATTATTAACATGGCAATAACTAACAGAAGGTAATTTGAAATTTAATAAATCTTTAAACATAATATTCAAAACAAATCCAAACAAGCATCAATTAAAGGCTAAGCAGAAATAGCAGCTTAAAAGAAAAATTATATAAAATAGAGTAAAACTCCAATATCTATAAACTTTATACCTGTAGAAACTAGACTTCAAGACCTACAACTTTCATGTTTTACACTTTTTAAAATTCTAAGGTCTAAAGGTACAAAAACAGCCTTGAATTCAGTTTGTTCAGAAAATACAATTTTACACGTACTTAGTATTTTGGGCATAACTTTTGACTCACAAATCAGATTGATGCACATCTTTTTGAGTTGGAAAGAAAACTTAAAGGGATACAACTTTTATGCTTTAGCCAAAGGCTAATTCCATCGTTTTAGAGGTCAAGAGCACATAAGAAGTTACAAACAGTGAGCTGTCAGTATATTGGGCTACATCAGTCAAAGTTTCGGCTTCCCTACCCCCAATATACAGGTATTATATTTTTATCACAATAAAATTTCATACTTTAAACCCAGAAAAATACTTTAGCTTCAAAATTGAAGGCATCAAATATATTTTAGGAGGTTCGTCATCCTACCTCAATGAAGATATTGGTGACCTAGCCTGTGAGGAAAAATGAGTTGAGCTTTGAACACCACCCAAATTGGAAAAATTCCAAGCCTTTCTTCTTCCTCCAAATAACACCAAATGTCCAACCACACTTGATAAAAATATATATTTTTCTCTTTTATTGTTTTTCTTCTTTTTGAAGGCACACAATTTATAAGAATCATGGAAGTGTAGAGAAAGTTATTGGTGGAGAAAATAACCTCCACTTCATATGCTTCAAAATAACTAAGGTAAGATCATGTGTATACAATAGGTAGCATGATCCAAGAATCATGCTTGCTTTTTGACTATCTAACCATATAATCTAAGAAAGGTAATGGAGGATGGATGAAGATGGGTGGCATGATCCGGGAATCATGCTAGCTTTTTGACAATTTAAACAAATTATTTAAAAGATGCTTTAAGTGTTTAAATCATGCTAGTTAAGTAATTTGGAAGAATGCTTTAAAGTCATCAATGTAGGATCTTCTTTTTGACTAATTAGCCACCTAATTTGAGAGATTGTGAGAGATGTATGGAAGATGAAAAATGAAGTTGCCGGGAAATAATTTAGAGCTACTATTCATGAGTCAACTCAATGAGTGATAAAGTGAGTTGAAGTGAGTTGAGGTGAGTCAAAGAAAAGGGTTGACCCATGGGCTAATGGACTTGGGTTGAACCAATCAGGTAATTGGGCTAGGAATTGTTTGGATAAAAGTTTAGAAATTCTACCTTAAACTCCCACATAGGGTGAAATTAAAACCGAAAATCTTTCTAACTAATTTTATCATTCCAAAATTTTCAAATGTTCAATTTCCTAGATTTTTACTATAATAAATATCACCACCACACTTAAGCAAATTAATTAAAAAAAATTTTCAAGTTGTTACAAATACTAAAATGGAATTAGATTGTAGGTACTGCTACTTATTTTATGATTAATTTTGGGGTTTTAGAATTACTATAAAATAGATGATATACGTATCTATGGGTTGAGGCCCCAAAACCAGTGCAAGGGTTAGTTTTTTGTATCTAATAGGCTAATAAACACTTAAGGGTGGCATATTTCTTTCCTAAATATAGTTTAAGGATGCAAATGTCTATGCATGGCATAAACATTTTCTCTAACTATACTGATGGATGCAGATGCCTAAGGGTGGAAATATCAAATAATCGTGTATTTTGGGTTTATATCGTGGCCACAGTCCAATCTTATAAAGTACCTAGCTCATTTGTCTGCATGTTTAATGAAGGTTATAATTATGATATGGATATGGAACAATGATGAATAAGTTAAAAGATATTATAATTATATTAGAAATTTATGTGATGTAGAATAGTAGTATGCTAGAACATGATATTGTACTTTGTTGCATAGTGGACACAAATGGACTCATACTAACTTTTCTATAGACTTCATTGCAGATACTAAGCCTACCATACTTGTGGGACCTTTGGGTTAGGACCAATGATATTGTTTCTCTGTTGATCAAGAATTTTGGTTTTTGGGAAACATAATATACATTGTTGGTATTGGACTGTATTTTGTATACAGTTTATTCTTTTACCCTCTAAATTAGGTGCATTGTATAAAATATTCTTTTGGCAATTCGATAAAGGCTGGTTGAGCCTATATTATTCTTTTGGGATCATAGTTGCCCATTAGTTGACGAAGGCATTATTGTTATTATCGTACTTAATGTTATATGCTCTAGGGCGGTTGTATGGTTCTGTTCCTGTTTAATGTGAATGTCTTTAATTGTATGTGATTAACAGATTAAACCTCAAGTTACAAAATTTGGGGCGTGTCAAATATTGTAGTTTAGATGTGATATAATAAATTGATTGTCAATTTATATAAAGATTTTTCTGAATCCTTTGTAGTTTATAATAATTTATTTACTTTTGAAATATTAGTTTGCATTTAGTTTGTATTCCAGTAAGGTAATTTCCTTTTATTTGATTATTACTATTATTTTAATTATTGAAGAAGGCTTAATTTTTTTGTTCTCGTTAGATGAAGCCTGAATTTCACTTCCATGTGGTGTATATGTAATTTCTGTAATGATATTATTTATTTTTATATTAAACTAAATTGACACTTAAAATTATGGAAATTGGAAACTCTTGATCTTGTTGATCCTTCCTCCACACTATAGTTACTATTATATAAGTTTCTTTGCACCTTCGACATTTCAAGATCTATCTTGGTCAATCTTTTTCCACTCTACCCTTACTAGTTGATAATGAAATACTCAATTTAGCCTTGTGAATTTACGGAATTTCATCGTGGGAGGCAGCTGCTCTGGTAGATGTTCTTGGTCATTGTTGAGTCACGACCTTTCCTTCTTCAATCACATACTATACTCATTTCTTTGCCTTCCTCACATTTAACATTTGTTTCATCTTCTTCTCTATCTTTCTTTTCTGGCTAACATCACCTTAGTGAGCTTAGCATCAAAAAATTTTCTTAAAGTGAGGCTCCTTTTAACTTGGTCACAGTTAGGATTTACTTTTTATGTGGAAGGCATTTTTCATAAGCTTAGGTTTGCAACGAAAAAAAAAAAAAAAGGTTTTGGTTTGATTGAAAAGGGTATGGTTTCAAGGAAAGTGATCCATAGGAAGATGTTTTTCTTCCAATTCTTGTTTCATTTTATAAGATTTAATTTTAGGTGTGACAATTGCAAGTCATTAAGCATAGAATGTTTGAAAATTTTCGTATTGAGTCTTGTATTGATCAAGTTGTTTCTCAATACTAAGATTGAAATGGAGAGTAGATTTCTAGCACATTCTATTCTAATTCTATTTCCATATTAGAAACAGGTGAAGTAAATATAAATATTACATATTCTGCTAGATCTAGGGTTATCTCTTTTGAAAAGAAAGAAAATATATTGTGGTGGCAATAAAAAATGTGAAACAAAAAGAATAACATTTGATCATGACTTTAAGAGTTTAAAGAATCAAGAACATCTTTGGGTTCTAGGAGGTGTCGTTCGGCTTCAAGAACAGACTGAACGGAGTCAATTGCATGGAAGAAGATTCATTGTGAGTTTTAACAAGCAAAAGGTACTTAGACTAAGACGACTGTCGAGTCGAGTCATGTACGATGAATTCTTATAATCTTTGATTTTATAATGAATTGATTTTCAGGGATAGCCACCTTATAGACTCGAGATTTTTACCTAGAAAGTGGTTTTAGGGTTTTATTTTGCTAAATCCTATGCCTCATTTACTTCGCTTTTGTGTGTTTAGTTTTGAGGTTTTCTCCATATATTTTTGGTTTAGTGGGTCATCTTAATTTTTTTATAAAAAATTATTTTAGTGAGATCTGTATTTAAAAAAAATTATTAGGCCTCTTCTATTTAACGAAACCAATTATGCATATTGGAAAGTCAAAATAAGGGCTTATCTTTAGTTTATTGATGATAGAGTTCGGGATTATATTGAAAGGGGTTGGAATCGTCCTGTTAAGTTCTCTGCTGATAAAAGTACTACCATCCCTAAACCTGTTTCTAAATGGGATGAGTTAGAAAATAGTGAATGGAACAGGAAAGTAATAGATTTTATATTCAATGTCATTAGTGTTAATAAGTTTCAAAGAATCTCAACATGTGATGTTGCCAAAGAGGCTTGGGACATACTCTAAGTGACTCATGAAGGCTCTGATTCAGAATTTGAAAATAAACAAGAACATTGCATGGTGTCTGCATCTGTACAAAGCTTGAATAATGGAAGCATTGAAATAATAGAAGCTGAAGATTCAGATGAGAAGGACCCAAATCTTCGAGAAACATATAATGAGTTGTATAAACAGTATCTTAAATTTGAGAAGCAAAAAGACAAACTATCTTCTAAGGTAAAAGCTGGAGAGAAAGAGAAAAATAGCATGAAGATGGAAATGGAGAAACTTATTTAGAAAATTATTGAGTTTGGGGTGAGAGAAGCTACTCTGCTTTCAAAACTTTAGAAAAGTGGAAACTCTTAAAGGCAAACTGAAGCTTTGAATGGAGAACTTGAAGGTAAAGTTTCTTCTCTTGAAGTTGAATTAAAAAATTCTCAAGTTTCTTTTGCTAAATTTGATAAAGGGTCTAAACAATTGGATGAAATCTTGAGTGTTCAAAGACCCTCTAAGAACACCTCTGGACTAGGATATGATGGAAAGTCAAAGAAAAAACTGGAGCTTGAGTTCACCCTATCAAGTTCAAAATTTTTGGAGAATGAGCTTGCATCTGAGAAAAAGCTCAAACAGAAAGTAACAGTGAGTACTCTTATTACAAAAGGTAAGTCTCTACCTTTTGGTGCAAAGTTCAAGAATAATTTTTTTAATAATAGAAGGGAAAAGAATCAAAGTTTGCATTCTATAAAAACCTTGCAAGAACCTTCGGCCACTCAAAGGAGATTCATTGTTATTTGTCACCTTTGTGGTTTAAAAGGTCATATCTAACCCAATTGTCATAAGCTTCATGGTTTTCCTAAGAGTTATATTAATAGAAGGGTTGAACAGTGGGTCTGGGTATTCGAATATGATGTCAGTTTTAAATCCTGTATATACCCGTAAGTGGCCTCATTTAAGGTCCTGTTCTATTCGAATACGAGCCCTGGTGCCCACAACCCTGAAACCTTCACCATTCCACATCTTCTTCCAGCCTTTTACTTTCAGATTATCTGAGTGAGATTCTGAGTTGACATTGAAGGGAAGATTCAGATACAGAGCTGCGATTGAAGAAGCTAGGGTTTACAGCTTGGAGAATTTCTGATAAAGGGTGGAAAATCAACTGAAGCAAAATGCCACCAAAGAGGATGAAGAAGATGGCTTACAAAGGAAAGGCTAAGAGAAGGAGCATGAGGATTTTGAGCCAACATGGTAAGGGTTCTTCACTTGTTGTTCAGGAACCCATAACTTATGAACTGTCATCCTCTAAATCAGACCGTAGGTCTTCTTCTAGAACAGAATCATTCCATTCTGTAGGCAATGAGAGTTTGAGTGAGAGACATGAAACTCATGTCTCTAATGTTGAAAAGGAAAACTCTGTTGGAGTTCCTGAGAATGTGCCGATTGAGGAACACACCTCTGCTCCTGAGGATGAGGTCCACACCTCTGAAAAGGTTCCTGAAGATGAACCTGAAGCACAACCTGGCCATGATCAGTTTGATGAGGGTTCTTTTGATAATTTGAGGTTTTCCAACAAAGCTTCAAAGCTGAAATTTGATGAGAATTACAGCAAGAGAGCTGTGTTGACTGAAAGAGGAATTAAATTGGAGGATTACAATGAACCACCCTATGAATTGTTAGAGTTATTTGAGCAAAGGGGCTGGATACATTGGGTTACAACCAGTAGGAGGGCTGTGGTACCATATGTGAGGGAATTTTACTCAAATGCTGAAATAGGTATGATTCATGGGAGACCTGAGATAAACTCTAAGGTTAGAGGGAAGAGAATTAGTTTGAATCTTGAGAAGATTTCCTTCATAGGTCATTTGCCTGTTGAAAGAATACCCGAATCCACACCTAAACAAAAAGCAAAATGGGAGAAGCAATTGCATAAGGACAATTTGGCTAGGCTCTTCACAGCCAACCCTCGAGCTAAATGGACCACTTCTAGGATGTCCAAGTCAGGAATTACTCCCAAAAGTAATATCCTTCACATGCTGGTCTGTTCTTTATTTCTGCCCCATGCTTACAAGTCAACCATCACTCTTGAACAAGCCATGATTATGGGAAAGATGTTGTTAGGCATTCCCATGGATTTACCTTACCACATTTGGTTGGTTATTTCTCATGTGGTAGAGAAACCAGAATCCACTGCTGGGCTGCCTTTTGGAGGTTTAATTACAGAGATAATTGAGCACTTTTTGGGAATAGAGGAAGAGGCAGGAATGGCCATTGTGAAAGCTGCTCCTTTGATAGACAAAATATCCATGAATCGAAGTCGAGGGCAATTGAAGAAGGCTACTTCACCTGCAGTTGAGAACAATCAGCAGCAGCCAGCAGAGGATGAGGCAACTGAAGCAGCCCCCATGAGCACAGAAGAGAAGTTGAAATTAATCCAGAAAAATCAAGAAGTGCTGATGAGGGAAGTGAGTGAGCTGAGACAGGGGCAGCAGAAGCTTATTCGAATGGTGGAAAGCATATTCGAATGGAGTCAAGAAGGGAGAAATGCTTAATTTCAGTACTTCAGCCATGAGCCAGACTCTTTTGTCCTTGAAACCAGATTTTTGACAACAAATCTTTAGAATATTTCAAATATGTTTTGTCAACAATAGGATTTGAATTAATGTTCCTGCTGTTTGTTTCTTTTGATTAGGATTAAGTTGTTTTGTTTTACTTTTGCTACTTAGGACTTTGAACTTTCAACTTGGAATGAATGAAATTTCTGTTTTCTTGGAATTAGTAATGTCATTTGCATAATTTGGATTGAGCTGAGTTGAAGTATGAAATTTTAAAGAGTTGTTGTGATTGCCATGTGTTTTTAAGTTGAAAAGTGTGTGAATGGATTTAGTTTGAGGATTGTTGATCTAACATTTGTCTTGAAGAATGAATTTATGAATGAATAATGTGTTTTATGGATTTCCAGATATAGTGGAGACTTAAAACCTGAAGTGAGATATTTGAGCCTTAAACTTTGTCATGAGAGACTTCATTTACTCTAAGGGCTTTCCAAAAGCTCAAGCTTTTTGCACTTCAAATTACTTCAATAACTCCACTTATATTATTTTGCTTTGGGTGTTTGTGAAGTGATGGATGAATGGAACTAGACTTCTGATTCTTAACTTTTATGGTTGAATGGAAATGAAATCATAGAAATGATATTAGGCCATTTTTCTTAACATTTGAGCTTGGAATGCCTTTCTTTGATGAACATCATCCTTGGAGCCAAGTTTGAGCTTTATTAGAGCATTCATACTTCTTTATTCTTACCACATCATACCTTTAACCATTATGAATGCTCTTTAGCCTTCCCTAACAGATTGGAATACACTGAAAATATTAAGGAAGAGAAATGAACAACACTTTGGGATTTTGAGGTGAGAAGAAAGAAAATGAATGGAATGAGGAAAAGAAAATGTTAAGGGAAATTCTTGATAAAAAGAAAATCAAAAAGGTGGAAACTGTTTTACTTTTGAAAAACATTCACTTGAGGTTAATTTCAAAAAAAAAAAAAAAAAAAAAAAAAAAAAAGAAGAAGAAGAATTGGAGAAGGGTAGAAGAAAGTTTATTTCAGTGTTCCAAATCAGTTTTTGAATTCTTTATCCTTCCCTTCTATTACCTTATTAAACCTCATGGCCCCATTACAACCCATTGCAAGTCCTAATTGATCTTTGAAAGAATTTTCATTCAATTGTGAAATTTAGGAATTAAGGAATCATGGTGAAAATTCTGAAATTATTTTGCTACATCATTCCTTCATGGAGTTATGCCAAGTCTAATTCTTTCTTGAATACATCGTTTTTGACTTGTTGATGCCACCTTCTAGAATTTGATGAACATTTACTCTTAATAGGGGCATCTTGAGTGAAACCTTGTGTGCTCTATTTTCTTTGGAGTGAATTCCAAGGTGAGATTTGAAGTCAAAACTTGGGAATGAAATGGAATACAAAGTTCAGGATTAAATGAAGTTCTAAAAGATGTATGTCAAGATTGATAGAGTTAAAAGCTGCTATTCATTCACATTCATTTCACACATTTGGCAAGTTTCACGTCTCTTATAAAATTTTAAATTTTAAACTTTGCTCATGAAAATTTTTGCTCATGGTGTTGACTAGTTCCATATGAATAGCTGAAATATCATTCGAAATTGAAATGAAATTAATGCTTTTGGATTTCTCTCCTATTTCTTCTATTTAGAAGCATTACTAGGGACTAGTAATGTTGTAGTTGGGGGGTGTGTGATTGGACATCAATTGATACATGTTTATACATTCAAATTACACTTGCACACATCATAAAAAGACATAAAATCTATGTTTTGTGCAGGTTTCATCTCTATATCTCCAAAGTGGATTGTGTGTTGATTTCCATCACAAGAACAAGAAATTAAGCTACATTGAGGATGTTGAGAAGAAAGCATGCTGCACAACACATCAAAGGATTGAAGCTATTTCAGAAGAAGAAGAAAATTCAGTTGAAATCAGTGCAAAGAAATCAGAATCACTATTCTGGAAATTTCTGCAGCAGGGGATCGTATTCGAATATGGGTTTACTGTATTCGAATATGAGCTTCTTCACAGCAACGAATTCCATGTGACCCCAACTTCCCCACGTGATGTAATCTGCAATCCAGGGAGGGCAAATCAGGAAAAGATATAGGAGAGAGAAGAAGCCATCATGAGGGAACATTCGGTTAGAGGAGAGAGAAAAGATATAGGAGAGAGAAGGAAGAAAGAAGTGGGAGGAGACCCACACGACAGAGGATACAGGGGGCATTCGGCTGAGATTGTTCAGATTTCGTAGAGAGAGTTTTAGAGAGTTTTTCATTGAGAGTTCAGAGTTTTATATTGGAATTTTAATTCAGCATTGGAGTTTTGGAGATTTACACATTGAATTCATTCCAATTTCTGTAATCAGATTTTGAAGTCTAAATCCATTTAACTTTCAATTTCAGATTGCAATGTCTTCCAATCAGATTTCCATTTCTGTTTTTCTTCTTTTCAACATGCTCGGCTAAGTTTTCTTGAGCCAAGGCAAGGGTAATGCCCTTCCAATGAATCTCAAGTGGCCGAACTTCATGAATTTACCTTGAGTTTTTATGGTTATCAAATCAATTTGCAGCTGGGTGTCTTAGAACTCATTGATTCAAGACCCGATTAATCCAAATTTGTATATCCTATTGATGAGTTCATAGGTGTTGCTTAACTTAGAACTCTCATGACATTGTTGTATGTGGGTTGCTAGAATTAGAACTCCTATTGTCCTTAAAATAGGTTATGCACATTGAGTGTTTAATCCATGGTTTGTTTCAATTGAAATTAGTTTTCTCAAAAATCAGTACAAATTGATTTGGTAAATTTATAAGCTCTTGGCACTTGAAATTCATTTGGATTGGTATTAAACTTGCCTTGCTCAACCTTTTTATCATTTAATCTTTAGTTTAAATTCACTTTGCTTTTGGAAAGTTAGTTCAAAATCATCAACCAACCAAATCAGATTTTAATTTTCTATTTTACATTTTTCTGTGAGTAGTGTTTTGCCAAATTAATCTCCATTAGAGTCATTCACTTCATTGCTCCCTAGATCCCTGTGGAAATGACCTGGGACTTACCAGTTATTTTGTGCTTCAACCACACCTTGCACTTGGGGGAAAACTTGTCTTGACTTACCTCACTTAACATTTTCTTTAACTTTGAATTTATAATCTGAATTTTCATTTGAGCTTTTATCTTGAAGTGAGGTAATTAAACAAGAACAAGCACAATTTTATGGCGCCGTTGCCGGGGATCTTTGAGAAGCAATGGTGTTTTGAGCCTTTGGAGCATTGACTGGCAGTACATCTCACCATCATCTTCAACAACAGAGCTGCTTAACTTGTTGAGTAACTTTGTTTCATCTCTATTTCTATTTCTTTTATAGTTTTAGTTGTTAGTTTAGTTTTAGAACTGCTTGCATCTGAATCCTGAAATTCTGATTCGAATCTGTTTCATCTGATATTCGAATACGGCTGCATTTCTTTGCTGAGAGCTGTAGTTGCAATTCTCTGTGAATCAGTAGATGAAATTGTGAAGTTAGGAGTTTAGATTGGAGTTTTGTTTCAGTCTGAAATTCTGTTTATGCTTTTAAGGTCTGGTAAACTTGTTGGAAACAGATTTGAATTGCATTCTCCATCTTCTCTTGCTGAATTGATTGAATTTTCTGCACTACATTCCCAATCTGAATTTTCTGTTGCACATATGGATCCACCACCACCTGTTCTGCCGGAAGGAAGTGTTCAAGGAGAGAATGATCAAATGGATCAAAATATCCTTAGACCTCTCCGAGAATATCTTTATCCAGCTAGACAAACCACTCCATCTTGCATTGTTCTTCCAAATGGACATCAGAATTTTTATCTTAAACCTGGAACAATTCAGCTGTTACCAACTTTTCATGGCATGGACTCAGAAAATCCTTATATGCATATGAAAGAATTTGAAGATGTTTGTGGAACTTGCATGGATAGGAATGTTAATGAGGACATGGTTAGGCTTAAATTATTTCCATTTTCATTGAAAGACAAGGCAAAAATGTGGTTGAATTCACTTGAGCCTAGATCAATAGGTACTTGGAGAGACATGCAAACAAAATTTTTGAAGAAGTATTTTCCTGCAAATAGAACTGTGATTCTTCAACAGCAAATAATGAATTTTGTGTGTAAATCCAATGAAACATTTGCTCAAGCATGGGAAAGATTCAAGGAATTATTGCAAGCATGTCCACATCATGGTTTTGAATCTTGGAGAATTGTTAATTTTTTCCATAATGCATTAACTCCAAATCTGAAAATGTTGGTTGCCACCATGTGTAATGGTGAATTCTATGACAAAACTGCTGAAGAGGCTTTACATTTCTTTGATGCTTTAGCTGAAAACACTAAACAGTGGGAGGTAGTCTCCCCATTTTGTTCTGAATTTTCTGACAGATCAAATGATAGAGGAAAGCTCCATCTCAATGAGGCAGATGATGTTGGAGCTAGGCTGGCTGCATTGTCAAGAAAGATTGAATTGATGGAGCAAAAGAAGCAAACATTGAAGGAGAGTGAAGTGAAGTGTGTGATGTGTGAAACCGCAGACCACAGGACTGATGATTGCCCAACACTTCCAGCCTTTAAGGAAGTTCTCTATGGTCAAGCAAATCCCACACAAGCTGCAAGACCCTTCAATCAAAATCAGGGGATGAACACATATTCGCAAGGCCATAGTCCATATTCGAATAGCTACAACCCTGGCTACAGAAATCATCCAAACCTTTCTTGGAAAGCAGAAGCACAGAACCAACAATACCAACCTCAACAAAATGTACAACCCCAACCATTTCCTCCTCAGCCTTTTCAACCTCAGCAGAATTCAAATTTTTATCAGCCACCTCACAAAAGATCTTTGGAAGACACCTTGCAACAATTTATGCAAGGGCAGATTGGAACCAACAATCAGAATTCCAAGTTTCAAGAGCAGACAAACAGGGCCATGGAAGACATCCGAAGTCAATTGTCAAAGCTAACTCAAGCTTTAACTATCAGAGAATCAGGAAAGCTTCCATCTCAGCCAAGACCAAATCCTACAAGCCAAGTTCATTTCAGTGAATCATCTTCATCTGCTGCAAATGAAAATCTGGAGCATGTACAAGCTGTTTCAACATTGAGAAGTGGTAAGCAAATTGTCAAGCCAGATTACAAACCACCTGCTGAAGAAATTGAGGAAGAAAATGAGCAAGAAATCATGAAAAATGAAGAAGAGGTGCAGCTGAAACAGAAATTGGACAGCAAAACAGAAAGTGAACAGAAACAGAAATTTAGCACTTCTGAGAAAGAAGTCATGTTTCAGAATGAAGAGCAAGAATTGAAGCAAAATGAAAGACTAATTGGGGACAACAAGTTGGACAGACAATTTGAGGAAAAGCAGAATCTGAATCAAGAAAATCAGGAAATTCTGATGCAGCCAGAGGGATATTCGAATACCAGCAAGCAACATTCGAATAGCAGTAAGCAGCAAATCAGAATCCAGAGAACAGAGCAGGTAAATTCTGAAAATAAAGAGGAAATTTCTGACAATAAGAAAATAATTTCTGAAGAAAATCAGTTTGAAAAGAGTGAGAAAGATTTTGAAAATAAAGAAATTTTGAATAAAACCAATTTGGACAAATCTGAATTTTTTCCAAAACTTCCATTTCCACAAAGATTGAACAAAGCCAAGAAAGAGAATTTGAATTCTGACATCTATGAATTGTTCAAACAAGTCAGAATCAATATTCCCTTACTTGATGCAATTAAACAAAATCCATCATATGGAAAATTTTTGAAAGATTTGTGCACTGTCAAGAGGAAAATGAATGTGAAAGAAAGAGCATTTTTGACTGAACAAGTGAGCTCCATTTTGCAATTTAAAACTCCTCCCAAATATAAAGATCCAGGTTGCCCCACCATAGCCTGCTTAATTGGGAATCAAAGGGTAGATCAAGCTTTGCTAGATTTAGGTGCAAGTGTCAACCTCTTACCATTCACTGTTTACAAACAGCTGGGGTTGGGAGAACTTAGACCTACAAGGGTGACATTACAACTTGCTGATAGGTCAGTTAAAGTCCCTAGGGGTGTGGTTGAGGATGTCTTGATTCAAGTGGATCATTTTTACTTTCCAGTGGACTTCATAGTGTTAGACACTCAGCCCATTCAAGGGAACCAACCAGCTGTACCTGTTATCCTAGGAAGACCATTTTTGGCCACCTCAAATGCCTTGATCAATTGTAGAACTGGAGTTATCAAGCTCTCCTTTGGAAACATGACAATTGAGAAAAACATCTTTAAGGTGACCAAGCAGCCGAGTGATTATGAGGAGGTAGAGGAAGTTGATTGGATTCAAACAACCACTCAAGATCACTTTGATAGAGAGTATTTTGATGACCCTTTGGAGAAAGCTTTAGTGAATAATGAGCAAGTAGATTTCCTAGCTGATTTTGACTTGGAGAATTGTGAGGGAGGAGAATTTGAGGAAATGAAAAATTCAGTGCTGATGATGAATCAGTGGAGACCAACTGTTGAGTCTTTAGAGCTGCCCATAGCCAAGCCTTTGTCATTTTTGGACCAGCCACCAAAACCTGAGAGAAAACCTTTGCCAAGTGACTTGAAATATGTATTTTTAGGTGAGGGAGAGTCCTATCCAGCTGTCATTTCATCTCAGCTGAGTTTGGACCAAGAAAATAGACTTGTGGAAGTCTTGAGGAAGCATAGAGGAGCTTTGGGCTGGACCATAGCAGACCTGCAAGGAATCAGTCCACTGATTTGCACCCATAGAATATTCTTGGAGGAAGAGGCCAAGCCTATTAGGCAAATGCAAAGGAGACTCAATCCCAACATGAAAGAGGTTGTTAGAGGGGAGGTAATCAAGCTTTTGGATGCTGGAATTATCTACCCCATCTCAGATTCTAAGTGGGTAAGTCCAACTCAGGTAGTGCCTAAGAAATCTGGAGTGACTGTGATTAAGAATGAAAAAGAGGAATTAGTTCCAATGCGCATCCAAACAGGATGGCGCATGTGCATAGATTATAGAAAGTTGAATGCAGTCACAAGGAAAGATCATTTCCCTCTTCCATTCCTAGATCAGGTATTGGAAAGAGTGGCAGGGCATGCATTTTACTGTTTCTTGGATGGTTACTCTGGGTATAATCAGATTGAGATTGCATTGGAGGATCAGGAAAAGACCACATTCACTTGCCCATTTGGCACATTTGCATATAGGCGTATGCCTTTTGGTCTTTGCAATGCTCCTGCAACATTTCAGAGATGTATGATGAGTCTGTTTAGTGATTTTGTAGAGAGATTCCTTGAAGTTTTTATGGATGACTTTTCAGTATATGGCAGTGACTTTGATACATGTTTGGGAAACTTAGAGAAGGTTTTGATTAGATGTGAGGAGAAAAACTTGGTTTTGAATTGGGAAAAATGCCACTTTATGGTAACTCATGGAATTGTCCTTGGCCACATAGTGTCTTCTAGGGGGATAGAAGTAGACAAAGCTAAAGTGGAAATTATTCAAAAACTTCCTACCCCTAGATGTGTTAAGGATATCAGATCATTCCTTGGCCATGCTGGGTTTTATAGAAGGTTTATTGCATCATTCAGTGCCATTGCTAGACCTTTGTGCAACCTTCTATCCCAGGATGTCCCCTTTGATTGGACACCAGAGTGTCAGGCCTCATTTGATAGACTTAAGAGTTTGCTCACCTCAGCTCCCATTATGCAGCCACCAGACTGGACTTTACCATTTGAGATCATGTGTGATGCTAGTGATTGTGCCATTGGTGCAGTGCTAGGACAGAGGAGGGATAGGAGACCACATGTGTTGTACTATGCTAGCAAAACCCTTAGTGAAGCACAAAGGAATTACACTACTACTGAGAAGGAGTTGCTAGCAGTAGTATATGCTTTGGACAAGTTCAGATCATACCTGGTAGGTTCTCATGTCATAGTATACACTGACCATGCTGCTTTGAAGTATCTCTTGACCAAACCTGATGCTAAGCCTAGACTTATTAGATGGATTCTTCTGCTTCAAGAATTTGATTTAGAAATCAAGGACAAAAAGGGAGTTGAAAATGTAGTTGCTGATCACCTTTCTAGACTCCCACATCAAGATTTAGCATCCTTTGATTCTCCCATCAATGAGACATTCCCTGATGAGCAGTTGTTCCACATAGACTCTTCTGAGGTACCTTGGTTTGCAGATATAGCCAACTACCTAGCTTCAGGTATTGTGCCTTCTCACTGGACCATGTTGGATAGAAGAAAGTTCTTTAGGAATGTGAGACACTTTTTCTGGGATGACCCTTATTTGTTTAAGTATTGCTCAGATCAAGTCATAAGGAGATGCATACCCGAGAGTGAAGTACAGAGTGTCATTAGTTTTTGTCATACTCTTGCATGTGGAGGTCATTTTTCAGCTAGGAAGACAGTGGCAAAGATTTTACAGAGTGGATTGTTTTGGCCTACCATGTTTAGGGATGTGCATGCCTTTTGTGTTGCTTGTGATAGGTGTCAAAGGCTTGGTAAGATCACTAGGAGAAACATGATGCCACTTCACCCCATTTATGTGCTTGATATCTTTGATTGTTGGGGTATGGATTTTATGGGACCATTTGTGAATTCATTTGGCAATGAGTATATCTTAGTGGCAGTGGATTATGTTTCAAAGTGGATAGAAGCTATACCAACTAAGACCAATGACCACAAGGTAGTGATAAAATTTTTGAAGGAAAATGTGTTTTCAAGATTTGGAATGCCAAAGGCCATGATAAGTGATAGGGGAACACATTTTTGCAATAGACATGTTGGTCTTTTGATGAAGAAGTATGGGGTGTTACATAAGGTTGGAACATCTTACCATCCCCAAACAAGTGGACAAGCCGAGTTGGCCAATAGAGAGATCAAGAGAATCATTGAAAAAACAGTGAATCCCACAAGGAAAGATTGGTCTTTGAAATTGGTTGATGCACTTTGGGCTTATAGGACTGCCTACAAGACTATCCTAGGCATGTCTCCTTATAGGTTAGTGTATGGAAAAGCTTGTCATCTTCCTGTGGAACTTGAACACAAGGCTTTTTGGGCAGTGAGACACTTTAATGAGAGCATCACTGAATCTGGTTTTCAAAGAAAATTGCAACTAAATGAGCTTGAGGAGATTAGAAATGATGCATATGAGAATGCTAAGATCACCAAGGATAGAGTGAAGAAATGGCATGATACACATATTCTCAAAAGAGAGTTGTTTGTGGGTCAAAAGGTCTTGTTATATGACTCAAGGTTACACTTGTTTCCCGGGAAATTGAAGTCCAGATGGAGTGGTCCATATGTGATTCAGAATATCACTGAGTTTGGGGCTGTTGACATTCAAAATCCAACCTCCAAAAATGTTTTTAGAGTGAATGGACAGAGATTGAAAGAGTATCATGAGAATTTTGTTGCTGAAGTGGAGAGTTGGGATCTTGAAGATCCCCCAAATTCTGTTTGAATGGAGGAAGAATTCTGATTTTGTATCATAGTAGTGTAGGTTCTGTTATGTTTTTGATTTTCTGTTTTCTTTGGTTTTTGTAATTTTCTTTCTTTCATCTAAAAAAAAAAAAAAAAAAATTTCAGTTTGCAAGTTTTAACACATTGGTTTCAGCAAGTTCATGAAGAATTGAGAATTTCTGCTTTATGTTTTACTGATATGTGAATTTTCAAAGGTTGGAACTGACATGTGCTATTTGAGGTAGCAACATCACTTGTGGTGGACCTACTTGAGAGTCAAGTGGAATAAATGCATTGGCTTGATGTGTTTTGGGAGTATAATGCATTAACCAAAGTGGGTAGCACATGCTTTCAAATTGTTTCAGAATGCAGCCAAAGAATTTCAATTGAGCAAGCTTCATTAAGGATCAAGTCACATCAGCAGGTGCAACAAAAACTGATCAAATCTGGTACTGCTATTAAGTCCAAATCATCTCATTTGAATAGCTGAATAGTCATTTGAATAGGCCATCTGAGCACAAAATCTCATCTGTGAACAGCAACCCATCTTGCATACTTACTGATTTCCTTGCATCTTGGTTGTTTGTGATGCTTGGCAAAACCTCATTGATCTTTAATTACACTCACCCCAGTTTGTGTTGTTTTGGTTCTACTGATTTGCATTTTCTTTGAGAATATTGCATTGAACAAGTTGGGGGGAGCAATTGTTTTGGTAATACCTTGGAGTTTCAGCTGGTCTACATCACTCAAACATGTTAACCTTAAACTCAGCAGGTACCCTTTTTTTCCCTTTGCACTTTATTCCAGATTGATTGACTTGTTTGTGCATTGAGGACAATGCTTGTTTTAGTTGGGGGGGGACACAATCTGAGTTTGTGAATGTGAATAATTTTGCTGAAATTTGCTGAATTGGGTGATTGGATATGATCAGAATGTTTTGAATATGATTTGGAATTGCTTGAATTGAATTAAGATCATGCTTATGTCAGTTTGAGTTTGCATATGTTGAAAATTTGAAAAAAAAAAAAAAAATTTTTTGAAACTTGGAAAAATTGCAAAACTTCTTCTTGAATTAGTTGTTCTTTTGAAATAATTTTCGAATCTTAGCTGTTGGCAAAACTTAATTTGAGTATTCTTAAGAAATGGAGAAGAATTTCTGGTTTTCTGGACACTGGAATTGCAAAGTGCTGATAACCCGTATTCGAATATGGGTCTGGGTATTCGAATATGATGTCAGTTTTAAATCCTGTATATACCCGTAAGTGGCCCCATTTAAGGTCCTGTTCTATTCGAATACGAGCCCTGGTGCCCACAACCCTGAAACCTTCACCATTCCACATCTTCTTCCAGCCTTTTACTTTCAGATTATCTGAGTGAGATTTTGAGTTGACATTGAAGGGAAGATTCAGATACAGAGCTGCGATTGAAGAAGCTAGGGTTTACAGCTTGGAGAATTTCTGATAAAGGGTGAAAATCAAGTGAAGCAAAATGCCACCAAAGAGGATGAAGAAGATGGCTTACAAAGGAAAGGCTAAGAGAAGGAGCATGAGGATTTTGAGCCAACATGGTAAGGGTTCTTCACTTGTTGTTCAGGAACCCATAACTTATGAACTGTCATCCTCTAAATCAGACCGTAGGTCTTCCTCTAGAACAGAATCATTCCATTCTGTAGGCAATGAGAGTTTGAGTGAGAGACATGAAACTCATGTCTCTAATGTTGAAAAGGAAAACTCTGTTGGAGTTCCTGAGAATGTGCCGATTGAGGAACACACCTCTGCTCCTGAGGATGAGGTCCACACCTCTGAAAAGGTTCCTGAAGATGAACCTGAAGCACAACCTGGCCATGATCTGTTTGATGAGGGTTCTTTTGATAATTTGAGGTTTTCCAACAAAGCTTCAAAGCTGAAATTTGATGAGAATTACAGCAAGAGAGCTGTGTTGACTGAAAGAGGAATTAAATTGGAGGATTACAATGAACCACCCTATGAATTGTTAGAGTTATTTGAGCAAAGGGGCTGGATACATTGGGTTACAACCAGTAGGAGGGCTGTGGTACCATATGTGAGGGAATTTTACTCAAATGCTGAAATAGGTATGATTCATGGGAGACCTGAGATAAACTCTAAGGTTAGAGGGAAGAGAATTAGTTTGAATCTTGAGAAGATTTCCTTCATAGGTCATTTGCCTGTTGAAAGAATACCCGAATCCACACCTAAACAAAAAGCAAAATGGGAGAAGCAATTGCATAAGGACAATTTGGCTAGGCTCTTCACAGCCAACCCTCGAGCTAAATGGACCACTTCTAGGATGTCCAAGTCAGGAATTACTCCCAAAAGTAATATCCTTCACATGCTGGTCTGTTCTTTATTTCTGCCCCATGCTTACAAGTCAACCATCACTCTTGAACAAGCCATGATTATGGGAAAGATGTTGTTAGGCATTCCCATGGATTTACCTTACCACATTTGGTTGGTTATTTCTCATGTGGTAGAGAAACCAGAATCCACTGCTGGGCTGCCTTTTGGAGGTTTAATTACAGAGATAATTGAGCACTTTTTGGGAATAGAGGAAGAGGCAGGAATGGCCATTGTGAAAGCTGCTCCTTTGATAGACAAAATATCCATGAATCGAAGTCGAGGGCAATTGAAGAAGGCTACTTCACCTGCAGTTGAGAACAATCAGCAGCAGCCAGCAGAGGATGAGGCAACTGAAGCAGCCCCCATGAGCACAGAAGAGAAGTTGAAATTAATCCAGAAAAATCAAGAAGTGCTGATGAGGGAAGTGAGTGAGCTGAGACAGGGGCAGCAGAAGCTTATTCGAATGGTGGAAAGCATATTCGAATGGAGTCAAGAAGGGAGAAATGCTTAATTTCAGTACTTCAGCCATGAGCCAGACTCTTTTGTCCTTGAAACCAGATTTTTGACAACAAATCTTTAGAATATTTCAAATATGTTTTGTCAACAATAGGATTTGAATTAATGTTCCTGCTGTTTGTTTCTTTTGATTAGGATTAAGTTGTTTTGTTTTACTTTTGCTACTTAGGACTTTGAACTTTCAACTTGGAATGAATGAAATTTCTGTTTTCTTGGAATTAGTAATGTCATTTGCATAATTTGGATTGAGCTGAGTTGAAGTATGAAATTTTAAAGAGTTGTTGTGATTGCCATGTGTTTTTAAGTTGAAAAGTGTGTGAATGGATTTAGTTTGAGGATTGTTGATCTAACATTTGTCTTGAAGAATGAATTTATGAATGAATAATGTGTTTTATGGATTTCCAGATATAGTGGAGACTTAAAACCTGAAGTGAGATATTTGAGCCTTAAACTTTGTCATGAGAGACTTCATTTACTCTAAGGGCTTTCCAAAAGCTCAAGCTTTTTGCACTTCAAATTACTTCAATAACTCCACTTATATTATTTTGCTTTGGGTGTTTGTGAAGTGATGGATGAATGGAACTAGACTTCTGATTCTTAACTTTTATGGTTGAATGGAAATGAAATCATAGAAATGATATTAGGCCATTTTTCTTAACATTTGAGCTTGGAATGCCTTTCTTTGATGAACATCATCCTTGGAGCCAAGTTTGAGCTTTATTAGAGCATTCATACTTCTTTATTCTTACCACATCATACCTTTAACCATTATGAATGCTCTTTAGCCTTCCCTAACAGATTGGAATACACTGAAAATATTAAGGAAGAGAAATGAACAACACTTTGGGATTTTGAGGTGAGAAGAAAGAAAATGAATGGAATGAGGAAAAGAAAATGTTAAGGGAAATTGTTGATAAAAAGAAAATCAAAAAGGTGGAAACTGTTTTACTTTTGAAAAACATTCACTTGAGGTTAATTTCAAAAAAAAAAAAAAAAAAAAAAAAAAAAAAAAAAAGAAGAAGAAGAAGAATTGGAGAAGGGTAGAAGAAAGTTTATTTCAGTGTTCCAAATCAGTTTTTGAATTCTTATCCTTCCCTTCTATTACCTTATTAAACCTCATGGCCCCATTACAACCCATTGCAAGTCCTAATTGATCTTTGAAAGAATTTTCATTCAATTGTGAAATTTAGGAATTAAGGAATCATGGTGAAAATTCTGAAATTATTTTGCTACATCATTCCTTCATGGAGTTATGCCAAGTCTAATTCTTTCTTGAATACATCGTTTTTGACTTGTTGATGCCACCTTCTAGAATTTGATGAACATTTACTCTTAATAGGGGCATCTTGAGTGAAACCTTGTGTGCTCTATTTTCTTTGGAGTGAATTCCAAGGTGAGATTTGAAGTCAAAACTTGGGAATGAAATGGAATGCAAAGTTCAGGATTAAATGAAGTTCTAAAAGATGTATGTCAAGATTGATAGAGTTAAAAGCTGCTATTCATTCACATTCATTTCACACATTTGGCAAGTTTCACGTCTCTTATAAAATTTTAAATTTTAAACTTTGCTCATGAAAATTTTTGCTCATGGTGTTGACTAGTTCCATATGAATAGCTGAAATATCATTCGAAATTGAAATGAAATTAATGCTTTTGGATTTCTCTCCTATTTCTTCTATTTAGAAGCATTACTAGGGACTAGTAATGTTGTAGTTGGGGGGTGTGTGATTGGACATCAATTGATACATGTTTATACATTCAAATTACACTTGCACACATCATAAAAAGACATAAAATCTATGTTTTGTGCAGGTTTCATCTCTATATCTCCAAAGTGGATTGTGTGTTGATTTCCATCACAAGAACAAGAAATTAAGCTACATTGAGGATGTTGAGAAGAAAGCATGCTGCACAACACATCAAAGGATTGAAGCTATTTCAGAAGAAGAAGAAAATTCAGTTGAAATCAGTGCAAAGAAATCAGAATCACTATTCTGGAAATTTCTGCAGCAGGGGATCGTATTCGAATATGGGTTTACTGTATTCGAATATGAGCTTCTTCACAGCAACGAATTCCATGTGACCCCAACTTCCCCACGTGATGTAATCTGCAATCCAGGGAGGGCAAATCAGGAAAAGATATAGGAGAGAGAAGAAGCCATCATGAAGGGAACATTCGGTTAGAGGAGAGAGAAAAGATATAGGAGAGAGAAGGAAGAAAGAAGTGGGAGGAGACCCACACGACAGAAGATACAGAGGGCATTCGGCTGAGATTGTTCAGATTTCGTAGAGAGAGTTTTAGAGAGTTTTTCATTGAGAGTTCAGAGTTTTATATTGGAATTTTAATTCAGCATTGGAGTTTTGGAGATTTACACATTGAATTCATTCCAATTTCTGTAATCAGATTTTGAAGTCTAAATCCATTTAACTTTCAATTTCAGATTGCAATGTCTTCCAATCAGATTTCCATTTCTGTTTTTCTTCTTTTCAACATGCTCGGCTAAGTTTTCTTGAGCCAAGGCAAGGGTAATGCCCTTCCAATGAATCTCAAGTGGCCGAACTTCATGAATTTACCTTGAGTTTTTATGGTTATCAAATCAATTTGCAGCTGGGTGTCTTAGAACTCATTGATTCAAGACCCGATTAATCCAAATTTGTATATCCTATTGATGAGTTCATAGGTGTTGCTTAACTTAGAACTCTCATGACATTGTTGTATGTGGGTTGCTAGAATTAGAACTCCTATTGTCCTTAAAATAGGTTATGCACATTGAGTGTTTAATCCATGGTTTGTTTCAATTGAAATTAGTTTTCTCAAAAATCAGTACAAATTGATTTGGTAAATTTATAAGCTCTTGGCACTTGAAATTCATTTGGATTGGTATTAAACTTGCCTTGCTCAACCTTTTTATCATTTAATCTTTAGTTTAAATTCACTTTGCTTTTGGAAAGTTAGTTCAAAATCATCAACCAACCAAATCAGATTTTAATTTTCTATTTTACATTTTTCTGTGAGTAGTGTTTTGCCAAATTAATCTCCATTAGAGTCATTCACTTCATTGCTCCCTAGATCCCTGTGGAAATGACCTGGGACTTACCAGTTATTTTGTGCTTCAACCACACCTTGCACTTGGGGGAAAACTTGTCTTGACTTACCTCACTTAACATTTTCTTTAACTTTGAATTTATAATCTGAATTTTCATTTGAGCTTTTATCTTGAAGTGAGGTAATTAAACAAGAACAAGCAACAGTCTCATTTTCAAAGTAATCAAAAGAATTTTTTGTCAAATTGATTTCAAACTCTTTTGAATGAGACTGAATATTTGACTCGAGAGGTAAAAAATTTAGAAAATCTTGTAATCTCTCTTTGAACCAAAATAAGACTAAGAGAACTCCACTTTATGTTTCCAAAAATCATGATCAAAATTTTCATAAGAGTAGACATATTTGGGTTCCCAAGTATGAAATGGTGAAAGTAGATCTCTTTATTAAACCTCTTGATCTTCAAAGATTTAAGTTTCTAGGGAAATCCCCAAGAATGTGTTCATTAGGCTAATATCCATATATTAGCTTAGTTTATTTTATTTATTTTATTTTTATATTTATTATTATTTTTTAGTCAATTCCTGATGGAACCCTGTAACTGAGATTAATCTCAATTTTAGGTATAACAATTCCAGTACTCTTCACCGACTGGCATTTTTTTTATTAAAAAAATAGGGGCATATTATTATGTTCATTTTATGATCTTGGAGAATTAGAACTTTTTGCATTTATCCCTCATATTTGTATATATTCTTTTCGATATTGATTTGATGAGTATTGCCATGCCTTTAGGGTGTTTTTTAAAACACTATTTCAGATCTTAATACTTCTCGAACTATCATGTGCGTATTATCCATAGTTTGTACTTGATCTAGTGCCTTGTCTATGTACTCATTGTATGCTTAGAATAATGTGTTCTTTGGCCAGACTCTTTGGAAAAGGATATCACAAAGGATAGTCTGAAAGTCACCAACACCATTGTACATCAAGTGAGAAAAGTCACTATGGTGAAATCAGGAGGGCTACCTATCTTTGAAGTGAGTGAAAACCGCCAAACCATAGTAGAATGAGGGAAATTTTGTTGAATATTACAAACTTCAAAAAAAGAAAAGAAAAGAAACTTACTTCGTTTGTTTAAAAAAAATGTGGGAATGTATGAGTCTGTAGGACATTTCCAATCATATAAAATTACTTCTAGATAGTGGTACAGGTGAAAGGAAATTCTATTCTTCCAATACACTCTTGATACTTTAAGCTCTTGAAGCAGATTGTTATGAGTTCTGTACCCACTGCAGAGGCATTTATTTCCTATTGGTATAACTTTCATTCATCTTAGTATTCATAATTGTGAAGAGGTTATATAAGTTTGATTGTGCATAATTGTCAATTAGTTTTTATTTTTCCGAGTTCATAAGATAGCTTATTCGATATCTCTATATTTGTTTAATTTTTTTTATTTTTTATTAAGTTCTTCAGTGGATATTCTCATAAACTCTTCATTGATAAAACCTTTTAAGCTTAGTCTTTAAGGTTGCTTGATTTTAATGATTTTAGTAATTTTGTTTGAGATGTTTAATGTTTGGTTTTGAATGTTTGCCAGTAAATTTTGTTTTAAGCATAACTTTTCAAGATTTAAAAAAAAAATTCATTTTTTTAAATAATTTTAGGCTTTTTTTTTCTCATTTTGGTGCCTAAAATTGGTTCAAACAGACCCGCTTAGAGGTGGTTTGAGCGGAGTGTCCACTAGTTTATGGACCTGAAGTTGGTTCAAATAGAGGTCTCTCTGTAATGTGCATTGGATGATAGTTCAAGTGGCCCTCGGGGTTGTTTTAAACGCTAGATAAGGGCTCGAGTAGTACCACTTGTAGCAAGCTCGAGTGCCCCAATTGGGTTTTATTATCTACGCCTTTGTTTGTCTTTTCCCAAATTTGTTTCTCAATATAGTCTGTTGTGTATCCTCTATTCGTTATGGCAACTCAAGCAGAAATTGTGGGTTCGTTCGTTATCTGGCTGATTTTTTCTCCCTCATTAGACTTCTTGTTGGATTTTCAAATACCTTGTTAATTTTGTCTTGTTTTGTGGTTCTTCCGTGGAGCTTTGCATAATAATCAAAGCATTTAAAGTCTATTATTCATTTGATGGATATGAAATTTCAGGTGTATAACTCTCTTTCCATAGCTTATGGCGGTAGAAAAGTTATGGAATCCTCATTTTGAATATTTAAAAAAAAAATCCTTTGCTGAATTGGGTCTCCTCTGTTTATTTGGTTTAGGTTGATTTACCTTACTAAGTTTTCATTTGCTTAAGGTTGATTTGTCAATCTCTTTCCTATTGAGTATGACTCGGTGAATGTTGTGGAAGAGTGACATCACTTTTAAGTCCCCAGTGGTTGGATTCTACCTTAATTTATGTTGATATTTCCTGCCCTTGTGGATGGTTTGAAGTTGGTACAAGTACAAAAATGTTTAGAATCATAATTAGGGCTGGTCTTTTATTCTCTATAATGACCATGGGACATCATCATGGAATTAGATTTGTTTTTAGGTTGTTTAGGCTGTATCTGCTACTTTTTTTTTTTTTTTACTGTTATTTGACGGTTTTTGAAACTTTGTTAGTCATTAGTTTGGCTTGAACATTGCTCGACAAAAAAAGTGGGAGATATATGGTGGAGTTTAATAGAATTTATTAATTTTTTTGGGGGACTTCAGTATGCTATCTCTTCTCCTTGTTTTTGGAGATTTTTTTTAAGGAATATTAGTAGTTCCCTAACATTTATTTTATAGGTTTTTGGTACTAATGAATTGTTTTGAGAAAATGATATGTTTTAGGAATTTGAAAATACATCAATGATCAAAGGGGAGATTACAAATATTGTTTGAGTCATGTGATGAGGGGGAGTCAAATGCTCAGATTTCAACTTGGGATTGTGTCTTTGTATTTTATTTGGTTTTTGCCATGCAATTGTCAGAGGGGAGATTATAAGATTTAATTTTAAGTGTGACAATTGTGAGTCACTGAGCGTAAAATGTATGAAAATTTTTGTATTAAGTCTTGTATTGATCAAGTTGTTCCTCAGTCCAAAGATTGAAATGAAAAGTAGATTTCTAGCATATTCTATTCTAATTCTGTTTCCATATTGGGAGCTGGGTGGAGTGAATCTAAATATCACATATTCTGCCAAAGCTGGGGTTATCATAGGGGTGAAAACGAGTCGAGTCGAGTCGAGCTGAATATTAACATGTTCGAGCTCGGCTCGAAAGTTTACAGCAAGCTTAAGCTAGGCTCGAGCTTGAGTTCAAATAGTTAGTGGAGCTTGAGCTCGGCTCGATAAAGGAAATACAGTATTCAAGCTCAGCTTACGAATAGCTCAGTTAAGTGTTGAGCTTGATATAAGCTCGAATTGCTTGGGTAGCTTTATTTGTTTTTCTAAAGATATGGCCACTCAATCAAGTGCCTTGCCATATTAGACAATTTAGAAATCATTTGATAGCACAAATTGAATTAATTCATATTCAGTTAACCATGAAAACTTACATATAGGAGTTAATTCAAATTTATACACACCATACAAGTCTAGTTTTGAACATCACAATCTTAGATTAGGTAATTCTATAATAAAAATATTTAGAATTTCACAAAGTGAATTTATAAATTTTTGAGACGTTTTATTTTTACAGCCAACACATTCAATTACCAAATTTCTGCATGAGCTAATTCAAAATTTATCAGTTCATATTTTTGGGACAAACAGGTTCTACAAGCTTACATTTAAAGAGGCTAATGAAACAGTGTTCGTAACTTACAAATGTATCAAAGAGCCACACTTTTTTTTTTTTTTTTGGGAGATCTCATGAGAGCATACCTCAACTTGCCATTGCAATGATAGCACATAGTTGTGCTATCACCATACCAGTAGCCGCACAAATCAAGACTAGCAGCAAATCAACTCCTAGCTACATCTAAATCAGCAGGAAACACAACATTAAGGAAATCCCAAAGTTGAATCAAACCACAGAAAATATTAATACCATACACTAGGAAACACAGGCATCCAACAAAGTCATCAAGATGATGTCACAAAGCAATTTCAGATCAATACTAAATAGTATGGAAACCAGATTAGCAGATATTGACAACATCGAACCAGCAATAAAAAGAAATCATGCATCTCAAGTAACAGAAACAAGAAATCTTAAGTACCAAAAGCCGCATTCAAACCTTAGAAACTAATCCAGTATACAGGGAAAAAAAAAACGTTAACCATGCATTAAACCAATAGAGGGAACCAATAAAAACCAGCATTCACACATCAGGCCATCAAACATGCAACAGCATTTAGAGAGCATTAGAGAGGAACCAGCAAATACAATCCAAAAGATAATTCTACAGTGACCGCTCTCTAATTTGGTAGTGGCTCACTCTCAAGTATAAGAGGTCGGTTGAGTTTAGTCTAGGTGAGTCCTAGGTCATCTTCCACAGGGAGTAAGGGGGTGCCTAAGTGTTGGAAAACTTGATTTTGAAAATGCTTGCCAAAGTTTAAAAAAAAAAAAGAAAAGATGAAAATCTTTTTGGAGTTTTCGAATAGGTAATTGAACGGATGATTTGAAAGTAACTGAAAAGATGATTTGAACATTTAAAAACACAAGTTAAACTAACAAAATGAAAACACTAAGAATAGAACCAATTTGAAAAATTAACAAATGATGTGAATTGTGCTTAACAATTAGGTGAATGAAAATACTTGGCTTTAACCTAGTCTTGTAATGTCCTCAAAGGCTTGAACTCGAATATGTAATTAACTCAACCTAATCTTTACACATGTAAGATTAGGTCGGAAGATTCAACATTAGAAAACCTTATTTCGTAAATAAACTGTGATTCCAGGGTTTTGAAGTCATGTTTGAAATCACCGGGACATGGAATTGATCTCCAATTCACGCTAGTGTAAACAGAGATCAAGTGTATCACAGGTTTTCATTTTCAAAATTTAACCTAGAATTACAATTATTACGTTGTCATTCAAAAGAAAATAAATCCATTTCACTTTGCATTATCCGAGTCCAAGACCTTCGATTTCATTACGATCTTAGGTTAAAACCAAGAAAAGCCCTAGCCTAGCATAGCTAAAACTTGGACGAAGCAATTCGAAAAGAAAAACATCTTTATCATGCAACAAAACTCAAAAACGAAATAGATTGAAAAGGTTTAAGTGGGTTCAAAAACAATTCAATCACAAACGAAGACTACGAAGCAAGAATAACAGACAAAGCTATAGAGAATAGTAAAACTTTAATTCAAATGAAGTAACAAGTAGAACTTACAGATTAATCTTAATACAAAGATGAAAGAAAGCTTGAACAATCCAAAGCGAAATCAAAACTTTAACCCTAATCTAAACTAAACTAAGAAAAGAAAAGAAGTGCGTAGGGTTTCAGAATAGCCTGAGTACATCAGAAAGTTGCCCTTTTATATCATTACATAATTCAAGGGCATAAAGGTAAATTTCAACTCAAAACTTCATTCTAAACGTGTGCTGGAAAAGACATCATGGGCGCCCAAGGGTAGATGCGGGGCGCCCATGGCCAAAGTGGGGCGCCCATGCTAAGTTCTACCCAAATCATGCTCTCGGTGAGCACCCATCTGATGAATAGTGGGGCGCCCATGGTTGAGGTGGGGCGCCTGTATGCAACTACAGTGAATAGTTCTTCTTTGACAGCTTTCTGTCCCTGACTTCCGGTGCGATTTTGACCCTCAAGATGATTGATTTGGGCTTGGCTAAAACACGAAAGTTGTAGCCCTTCAAGTCTTGTTTCTAACCCAAAAAGAATGGCACCATTTCGAGTTGTGACGAAAAAGTTATGGCTGGAAAACTGAGAGGGTGTTAAGCTGGAACTTCAATTGCACACCACTTCAACTAGTTTGAACTTCAAACCACTTCCTTCTCCTTGGCACCCATGGTAGTCAATCTTATGCTGTGGGATGGCTCTTGGGAAGTTGAAGAAGTCTTGGGAGTCTTTGGACTCTTCTTGCACTTTCTTTATTTTGGCTTACCTTAGCTCCTCCTCACATGCAACCTTGGTGTTGTTTGGGCCAAAAACACCATATTATATCACCTGAAATATACACACACCAAGAATACATGGAAATGAGATAATCATGCTAACACATCACCGATAATAACTGTAAATTCATAATTAGCATGCTCAATATATATATAATTGTACAATAATGCATGCTAATCATACATTTACGTTACTGGATTCTAGAACAAGATCTTGAAGAAGTTTCATTCAGTCTCTAATTTTTTCTTTTCTCACCTGTAGATCAACAAAATGTTCTAATATAAATGGAAAAAAAAAGATGCAATATATACACTAGAAAGAAAAGAAAAGAAAAATAGAAACGCACTTTCTCTGCAAGGCTGTGACTGTTTGTTGCTTAGCCTCATTTTGCTTTCACATGAACCCAGTCTTCTTTTGCAGCATCCCCAACAATAGAGTTGTCTTTATCTTGTTTACTTTCAAGTCGCCAAAAGATATTAGCAGCTGGCTTTTGCTCACATTTCCATTTCTTTTTGTCATGCTTTCCTGGGCATTAGTCCTTCTCTCGTTCTGTTTTCATAGTCTGCTCACAAATAAAACATAAATAAAGATGAAAACAAAATAAAAAAAACATAAAGATGTAGAATACTAGATATAATAATTGAAAAAACTTTAGCAAACCTCTAATTGGGCAGTATCATCTTTTTTTCTTTTCTTTCCATCAGATGAAGGTGTCATAGTTGGCTCATAAAAAATTTTGCACTCCTCTTGAATCTAGGCATAACGATCAGCTTCAATTCTTAAATTCAACGCCATTGCAGTCTCACTGCCACTTTCTTGTTGGGAATAATTAGCAAAACAACTAAGACTAGCAATCCAGTGGCAGCTTTGCTAGGTAAAGAAACTATCTACCTCTGATGGAAGAGGTTTGAAATTCTCCATAGATAAGCAATCTAAATAATCCCATTCCATAGATTAGAAAGGTTAAAAAAAAAAAAAACAAAATAGTAACTACATTCCATTCCATAGATTACAAAACAAGTCTACTAGTATTCAAAACATAAAAAACAAAAAATGTAACATTCCATAGCACACAAGTCCCTTCCAAAAAATAAAAAATAAAAACGACAATATGCTAGCATGACATTAACTTTGCGTCTTCTTTCATATCATCATAAGTCTCTTCATTCAATAGGCTAAATTCTAAAACTACAAAACAATGAAAAAAATTTCCTTGAATTGAATATATCAATAAAGATAGGGTTACCAATAATGATAGTATTTTAACTCCATCGAACATGTTATCAAGCAATAGACAAAGTGATTTTTTGCGGTTGTTTTCTATCTACACAAATACAAAATATCAAAAAATAAAAAAAAAATAGTATGTCTAACATCATTATTTGTAAATACAACTACATAATTAAAATAACACAATAACATAATATTATTACCTTCAGCTTTTTCTTCACACCGTGAAGTACTCGAATCTAATCTCCCCCACACATCAAAGTTTCAACAGTTTCAGGAGTTAAGGAAGCATGATATGAATTGATAACTCAACCACCATCACTAAATGTAGATTCTGAGGCTACGGTGGAGATCGGGATAGTAAGAATATCAGTTGCCATCTTGGATAAAATTCGAAATTTCAAATTATTGGCCTTCTATCATTCTAATGCACTAAAATCAGTGTGAGAACTTGCTTGACATATATATACTCCCTCCTCAAGATAAACGTCCAATTCTGATTTAATTGAGGGATTACTCTCTTTTGTTCGAACATAATACATTAGTTTGGACCAACCTGAGGATAATGATTAGGAGCTAAAGCTAGTACCACCTCCAGAGAAATCCATCCCTCCACTATATGCTTCTTCACTATACAATTGCATATAACCATCAAAAATTCATACAAAGCCTTTTTAGCTTCATCAATATTCCATTTACACTCATTTTCTGGATAAATTTCAGGAAAACATATTTCAACTCCAAGAAGTTTACACATCGAATCTAAAATATTAGCAATAGACATCACCAAATTGCATTCACCCCAATATTTGTCAAACTTTTCCTTCATCCTCCTTACCATTGCTCGCATAAAATCATTGTCATTAATTGAAACTTGGTCAATAATTTGTTTCACCCTGTAGATTTCAGTCAAATACAAGTTAGAAGTGGGATCATTACTACCAGATATGATGCTAGTAGCTACACTAAAAACTTCAAGTAGCTTACAAATTTTCTCAATTTTATCCCAATCTCCTGATTCTAGCACATTGTTATAACTTGGTTCTCTTTCTTTCAATCTTGGAAAAACTTCCCTGAATTTTAATGCACTTGCCAACATATCATATGTGGAATTCCATTGAGTAGGATAATCCAAAGTTAACTTTCCTTCTTTAATCTATAACTATTGTACTATTTCACAAAATGTTCGAAGTCTCGCCTTGAAAAAGTTAACAAACTTTACACTTTCGTGCACATCCTCAATTATATCTTTAATCTCACCAAGTCCATCTTGCACTAACAAATTCAGAATATGTGCACAACATTGAATATGAAATAATCTTCCACCACCAACTAAACTCCTACTTCTTGAAAAATTTTCTTTCAAAATTCTCAAGCAAGTGTCATTATAAGAGGCATTGTCAACAGCAAGGTTGTTAAAATCGAGATTTCACTTAAAATCGGTAGAGGGTCCAAAAATTGAGTCGTAAAATCATAAGATTTTACTAAATGCTTATAAAACAAATATATAGTCTATTATTCTACAATTTTTTATTTAGAGCTTTCATTTTTTTTTGACAAGTTGATAATTTTATTAATAAGAGAAGAGAGAAAATACATGTGTCAAGAAAAATGCCATACCCAAAAACTTACTCATATTAACAAAATAAATCCTCAACAAAATTTACAAAATTAATTACCAAAAAAAATAAAATTTACAAAAGATTCTATATCTGGTTCTATAATTCTTTTACCCAACTACACAATTGAGACTATTAAAATGATTGATGTGATCTATACAGTTGATATTACAATATTGACTTCGTTTTATCCTAATTTTTTATTTGAGTTGAAATGTATTTGTAATATTTTATTATAAGTCTCTTGGTTTTTATCCTAGTTACTAAATTTAATTTATGGTAGTCAATTTGGTGTAACAATGCACATGGTTTTCAACTAGTGTAGTATACTAAATAATACTAATATAGAATTAAAAAAAAAACTAAAAAAAAAGTAATAAGTGAAATAGTTGTGGCGTATTATTTGAAAAAAAACCATAAAAATCTATTTTATTTGACAAAATTACACAAAAATACTTAATTTTTAAAACTGGTAAAATCACCTATAAAATCGAGATTTTACTTATTTTGTCCATGTTAAGATTTTACGTAAAATTGAACAAGTTTTCCTACTCTAACATCGTAAAATCGTAAGATTTTTAGATTTAAATCGGGATTTTAATAACATTGGTCAACAGAAATAGAAAATACTTTATTCTCAATCCTCCAACCCATTAAACACTTATAGATAGCGTCAGCCACATCAACCCCACGATGAGGAGGTAGCACATATCGAAAACTAAGCACACGCTTTTGTAGCTTCCATGTAGAATCGATGAAATGGCCTATAATAACCATGTAGCCAGTTTTTTGATTCTGTGACTTCCACATATTAGTGGTTAAACTAATTTTACTAATGCTTTTTAGCAACACTTTCAACATATTCTTCTTAACTTCATATATTGCCATGCAATCAGTCTCAAGACTCTTACGAGAAATCTTCTCAAACTCAGGATTTGCAACCTTCATCACAAAATTATAACCATACTCCTTAACAATGTTGAATGGATGTTCATGCATGAGAGTCCAATGACCTATTGCCTCTCTCATCCGTGAGTGATCATACTTTCCACCAGGATGCATAAGACGAGGAGCCATTAACCTTTCATTGACATCATTGGTTGGAAGTTCAATGTTTGTTGTTTTTTTTGCTCTAATTTTCTTATCATACATGACTCCGAATGTCTTTTCATATGAGTTGTTGACCCACTTGCACTCATTGATAATTCAGTTTTACAATGTATGCATTGGACCTTTTTCATCACATTAGAAAGTTCAAGTTCCTTGAACTCCAACTAAACAGTAGATTTTTTTTGTCTTTTTGCCCTAGTCATCACTAGTGGTTCTTCAACTTGAGTTTGCTCATCTCCATAAGAATGATTAATCTCAATAGTCTCATTATTTGAAGTAGGAGAGGAAGAAACTTAAGTGTGTGTTTCACATTGTGGGGGTTCTCTAGGTGGAGATGACATTCTTATCAAAGTTGAACAATAGAATAGATCTGGAGATCAAAAAAATTTTGAAGATAAAATAAATAAATCTGAATAAATTTTGAAGATCAAAAAAATCTGCATAGGTCGTAAGTACTATTGACTAGCTAGGAAATGAAACCACATATCAAACAAATCTAAGATTAAAAATATTTCCAAACAAATAAGTCACACCACTGTTCTATTTTTCACAAAGCTAAAAATGAAACAATCCAAATCTATTTATTTATTTTCTTAGGAGCCAAACAGAGTCACAAAAGTAATGTAACTAGGCTATAGCTAAGTGTAGTGTATTCCTAGTTATAGAAAAGTAAATGTTAAAATATTCAACCCATAGATAATCCTACAAGTAACAAATAATTAAAATGGTTAGGAGTAAATGTTGCGATAATCTTCAACAAACAACATGTATTTGCTAGATTGTGTCCATAATTATAAAATTAAAAAAAACCACAATATTAAAACATTGTCAACTGGATGAAAGTAGTAAAAAAAAATTCTTGTTACATTAAGACAGGCTTAATGAAGACAAATGTTAATGCTACCTTCTATCAAATCTCCACACTCCCCACTTTCTTTTTTTTTTTTTTTCCTTATTTTTTCCTCTATTACAATCTTTATCTTAACAACTTGGAAAGGACATGACAACAAAATGAGTGAAAATTTTTAAAGAAAAAATAGAACGACCTAAAAAAGAAAGGAATAAAATAGCAAGAACAGTGAAGAAGTAAAGTTAGCAATTTCTCTTCTATAATAACATGATATATTGCAAAACTCCAACTTAATATTTGCATTTAAAATCATAATTGAAAAGATAGAATTTTTGTTTTAGCCTTTAATTAATTGATAATAAGTGTACAGCCCCAGCAATCACCCAAAAAAATAAAAATAAAAAACAAAAACAAGGCATAACATGGGTATATACTTTGTGAAGTGAGGATTTGTTGTCAAAAAACTTGATCCACCCCTTCTTCCTCAACAAATTTATACACGAATTGACATGTTACAAGAGTCAAGTTTTTGATTATTAATTCTTCGATGCAAACATCATTTCCTTCGTATCTGTTACCTTCCATCACAAAAAAGGATCTTTGAAATTAAAACAGCCTTCATGTGTTTTGAATTACACCACCATCATCCCATCTACGGCTATTAGGTCATCTTTGCAGGTCTGGTACACATTAACAATTTCAATTGCATAAACTTGAGCAAAACCTTCAACTTTCTTTTAATTTGTGGCATTTCTAATAGAGAAAAGCTATGGCTGAACAAGCTTCATTCGTTTGGGGTTACTTAAAGTCGTAAAAATTATAGTTTTCTAATATGTGTGATGGATAAGAATTTCCTCCTAATTTATGTGATGGATATAAAATTTAAATTTTTAAGAAATTTATAGAGATATGAGGAAAAATAAACTGCCCAGTAATTACATGCAAATAAATTCATCAGGCATAAAAAGGCATTAAACTACTTGATTTTCAAAGAAAAATCCCTTTTAAACCACAAATCAAATTAGCCACCTTATCTTTGATGTCTTTAGGACCCACGTGAAAAATATTGAAAAATGCTTTAAGATATTTGCTTCCGAAAAAAAATGATCCCACGTGAAGTTCTATCCATTTTTGCCACCGAAGTGTGGGTATCCTTGTTGAAGGAGTCCGAATTTATTTCGCAGGCACCAAACTAATACACATCACCCCAAATAATACAGTCTAGATGGCAAGATCAAATATACCCACACATGCAAATCATCATTGTGTGATTACAATCAAATGGATAGATCAACTATAAAATAATTAGTGAAGAATAGTGAGATGGTTGTACCTTTGAGAGGCTCCAAGTTGTTGTGGCTAGGAATGGTGGCGAGAGTGGAGGAAAAGAGTGAAATCGTGGAAGTCTAGAAGATTGCGGAGAGAAGACAGATAGATTAAACCCTCGATTATGCTTGTGCTTTTTGTATGACTTTGTCTAGATTCAAAGTTAAGCACGATTGAGAGAGCAAGAAGAGCAAATATAGACCAGACGAGACGAAGATGCTTTGATCTAGAGCTAGGGTTTTTCTGAACGAAAGGGGCGATGAACAAAAGAAATAAAATAGAAATAAAGACTGAAAGAGTTTGTGTCTGTCACGGCAAAGTGAAAAGAGAGTGGGTTTTTTGGTTTTAAGACCTAAAAGTAAAACGGCGTAGTTTTATTACTAAATGGTGTAGTTTTACTACTATTCGATTAAGCTCGCGAGCCTTCCGAGCAGAGCCATATTAGGCTCGAGCTCGGGTCAATTTCTTATCAAGCCTTAATCCAAGCTCGAATTCGGCTCGAATATATAACGAATCGAGCTTGAATCCAGCTTTTACCAAGCCAAGCTCAAATAGCTCGATTCGTTTCCACCCCTAGGCTATCACTTAAAAAGAAAATATATTACAACAGAGGCAATAAAAAATGTAAAACAAAAAGAACAACATTCAATCATGGCTTCAAGGGTTTGAAGAATCAAGAATATCTCTAGGTTTTAGGAGGTGCCGTTCAGGTTCAAGAACGGAGTCAATCGCACGGGAGAAAATTCATTGTGGGTTCTAGCAAGTAAAGGATACTTAGATTAGAATGGGTGTCGAGTCAAATCATATACAGTAAACTCTTGTAATCTTCGATTCTATAGTAAATTGATTTTCAGGGATAGTCGCCTTATAGATTCGAGGCTTTTTACCTAGAAAGTGATTCTAGGGTTTTATCTCATTAAAACCTGTACGTCATTTTCTTTTGCTTGTGTGTTTGTTTTTGAGGTTTTCTCCATATATTTTTGGTTTTTCATATTTTTTCTTCTTAGAACGAGTATATACATATCCACACACACATTTATATTTCAACTTATACTTTTTTTTTAGAAGAATTCTAAAGCGGGTTTCATCCTTGTTCCAATGCTCCTGTTCTTTTATCTAGTTTTCTTACCAAAGACAAAAAGTGAGGTTTCCAACTAAATTAGTTTTATTGCTATTTTATTTTATCCAACCTATTATCAGCTCAGTTATTTATGGAGGCTTACTTATTTTGTCTCTTTTACCTTGTGTGTTAATAGATGGTCAGTTTGCATTTTCTTTTTTAATTTTTCCATTCAGTGGTTCTATTTTTATTTTGGAAATTTCCTTCAGGTTTGAATTTCTTTTAGTGTTTGCAATATAGATTAGATATTTTCTTTTTAAAGTTTTTAGAGTGTGCTTTTCAAATATTTTAAGAATGCTAGACTCATTAGTTTGCTTCTATATATGGAGTTCTATGAAAATGGTTTTTTTTTCACTTTTGGACTTTGTTTATTTAATTTTTTACAAATTTTGAAAATGTGAGTTTCATAAATCTTATAATCGCTAGATTTATGATATTCTTTCCATCTTGAGGTAGGAGATCTTAGGAGAACTTGGTTGCTTCTATTAAGTTATGTAATTTCACTATATTTTGAATTTTTTTTTAATCTTTCAAATTTAAAATACGCTCTGTTTTAATTTTTCTTTTTTCATTTTTCAGTTTTTAGGTTCTCCAAGTTGATGATAACCCTATTAGTAGATTATTTTATTCGGCTTTCAATTATTTTGTTGTCAATATTAGTAATGTTATAGTTGAATTGTTAGTCACGAAGAGTCTTCAGACTAGTAAGGATTGTTGATGTTCTATTTATTATTTTCAATGATAATTTGATTTTATTTAAAATACTTTCAATTTTTATATCTATTTTAAATTTTGTGTCCATATATGTGTGTTTTTATTAATAGCTTATTAGTATTGCTCAAATTTTTCTTTTTTAAATGCATTGTTGTTTACAAATGTTCTTTACTAAGAACAATTTTGAAGGCTTTGGTTTTATTGGGTTTTATTATTTATTAAGGTTTATGATTACTCATGTATGCATTGATTTTTTTAATGATTGTGTATTTATTGCTTTTTAACTTGTGTGTGGATTGGAATAATTTAATTTTTTATTGAAATATTTTTGTTGTGACTCAGTATTTAATTAGACTATCCTATTATATTCAACATTTATTTATCATTAAAGGCATATTGTTATTTTGAATGGATTAAGCATTTCAACACTTAGAATTTTCCTAAATCTAGGACCCTATCCATATATGTGTCCAAACGATGGGCCATTCAGATGACGGGGCGTATTCTGGGTTTTTTTTTATATTTTTCATTTGCTGAATTATATATATGTATATAATTATATAGACGCACGCGCACATATGTATAAATGGACGACCCATCCATACCTCTTGTATGTCCAACTATCCAAAACTTTTCCATGTGGCATTGTATTAGCCGCTTCATACTCAACACTTACACATAGACTTCATGCATGATGGGGGGTGAGATAAGGACCACTGAACTTATTGAGTTAAGATTTAGAAAAAGTGTTGGGTGACTTGGAGAAAACTGAGAGATAGTGAAAGAAGAAATTGTGTGTGTGTGGGTCATTGAGAGTTAAAGAAAGAGAAGCTATCCAAACCATCAATCATCTTTGCATCTATATTTTTTTTGGAGTCCTAAGCTAGAGGTGGGGATTCTTTGTATTTTAATTAAAAACTTGTCATGTTTAATTTGAGTATATGTGGGTTTACAAATTGAGTTAATGGGTTGCATGTGATTTTGGTTGAGAGTCATGTAAATATGGAATGTATGTTTAAAATTGTTGATACAAAGATTTTAATGATGTTTCCTTATTTAGAATATATATCCTAGAGATTTTAAACTCCAAAAATTATTAAGATTGGTTTTAAATATGAAAAACAAAGCATGATTTAAAAAATTTGAAGTCTTTTGATCGTTTTTGTTTGGACAACTGTCTGCAAGAAAGAGTTGTGCGGATGCTTATTTGAACAAATGCCTATACCTAACCCAATGGTTTTCCCTTCCTTTCTTGGGCAGCTGCCCGTGTAGCATCGCGTCTGCATCATCATGCACTGTTGTGCACACAATCTTTCTGTTCAAACAGGCGTCTAGACAACAAAGGCCTATCTAGCTTCCTTCAATCATATTTCAAGTTAAAGCATAAATTGGGTTAAGTTAATGGATTATAGTAAAATTATCATGAGTAAATATATGAAATATGTAATGGATTGAGACATTGGTATAAAGATTATATGCATGCATTGTGACGATTGAGTTGTATTAATATTTGTTTGGAGTTAAGAGTCCTTAGACATGCAGAGCATAGAAACAATATTGGGCGATATTTTCAATTTCTCACGATATATTCACGAGATTTTTCCAAAAAAAAAAAAAGAAAAAATTGATTATATCGCGAGATAATGAAAAAATCATGCTATTTTGCTGATAACAATGAAATTCGCAATTTGAAATTCCTGCGAACCACAAACTACAGTCCAGTGAGTCAATGACGTTTCAACTTACCAACTTGCACACCATGTACCTCTCTCAGCACCGAAAACTAGTACTAACTAGTAACTAAAGAAGAAGGAAAAAAAAAAAAAAACTCTTCAGAGTTGCTATGGATGCGGCATTGGAATCGAGGCCACTTTAAAGCCTTCAATTCAACCTATTCAACTTCAAGTTCAATCTTTAATAGGTAATTATTTTTATATTGATTAATATTTAATACTAGCATTAAATAGTCCACCATTCCAAGATTCCAAACATTTTTTTAGTGATTGCCTTTTTTTTACTATTTTATATTTATTTATAATTTTATGTATAAAAGCATTATTTTAATAAAATAATTATAATTAAACGTAGTATAAAAATTAAAAATAAAATTTTCCGTATACATATATGATATATTTAATATAATATAATACATATATATGTGCCTTTGAAAAGTATATTGATTTGTTTAACTTTCAAGACTTGCATTTTATCTCGTAAACTTGTAATAAGAGAATATAAATTCATGAAAAACTTATTTCGTCCACAATTTCATTAAATATATATCATTATTTCAAGTTTAATAGTATGTTATTATGTAATTATTTGTTCGTTATTATTTTTTAAATTAATTTGTAACTCTATAATCCAAATTTATTAAAAAAATTAATTTGTAACTTTTGGTTCAAATTAAATAAAAAAATTACATCTTATTTTTAGCTCATTATTTTTACACATAATTTAATGAATAATTTTTATTTTTGTAATTATAGTTTTGAATATAATAACAAAAAATTATTGCTTGATAAAAAAATGTTATGGCTATAACAAAATTAATGACATATATTTTACCAAATTATTTTCAAATTATTTCTAATTTTTAATGAATTTGGGTAATATACCAAGATTTTTTATACTTAATTCTGAACTATTCCAAATAATTATCGAATTACAAAATTTCATCTCATTGAATAATTTTCGAATGCTGAATTTGTTATTATGTTGCGAAGAGAATGATTTTTGTTTTAGCAGGCTAGTAAATTACAAAATGACATAAAGGCCTATGATAGCATGATGATATCCCCAACTCGAGGAGATAGATAGTTCCTTAGATAAGTGCGGGAATGTGAATTTGGTTACTGTTCCCATAGGTTAACAACCTATATGCTAAAGAAATAACTCCATAGCTAAGTGTAGGGAATATGAATTTGGTTATTATATCAATAAGTTAACAACCTATATAACGAAGTAAATGTTTGTGTATTGTAATTATGTGCTTTGGTTGGTCCAAATATGTAGATTTTTAAAGGCATATGTTCATGGCTTAGGCTTGAATGCAGATTCTAAAGGATGGTGTAGTATGGTTTAAAACTGTGGCCACAGATCTATCACTCGAAAATTAACTTAATATTGGTAATTACGTTGTTAATAAATTAGAAATTTTCATTGAATATTAAGATCAAGACTTTCATATTGTTATATATTTCTTTTTTTTCTAATTTTGAATATGAATTATAAGCATAATCCATGATAATGGCATGATACGGCATTATTATTTGAAATGTTCCATAGTGAATATATTTGTGTTGGTACTCATTCCCTTACAAATGTCATTGTAGGTTCTAATAGGCAAGTCGAACCACTTGGTTATAAGGCATAGTTGATTTAGAATTGTTAGATTGGGTTGTTTACATTTTAAGAGGACTATTTATCACTTTTGTGAGGGTTTTGTATATGTATGCCTTTAATGGGATTGTATAGACTATGAAACCTCAACTTATTATTTTGGGACTGTATCTGGCTTAATTTATTATATCTCGTGGTGCTGCTCTAATTAGGGATAGGGTGTGATTGATGAGTATGGTTTGCACGTGTTTAGTGTGTGCCTTGATGTAGGAGAAAATCGGGGGCACGACAATTTGTTTCTTAAAAATAACGCTTTTAAGATTAAGATTTTTAATTAGTAAGATATTGCTAACTTCTCCTTATATTGTTTCTTATGCTTGCAAATTTAAGTATGGTTTTATATTTTACGAGTTCTTATTTTTAAAATATTTTTTAAATTACTATTGGTAGTATTTAAGATATTACATTCACGAATAGTATATAATTGTTTTGCTGCACCTTTAATCCCATGATCTGGGAGCGTGATTGAAAACGTACACCAACAACCACAATTATCACATAACCCTTATCCCAATCATAGCCATACGCAATTAGAGTGGAAATATAAAATAAAAATAGTATAATATAATTAAAATAAAGCCACAATCTCAATAGGCACTATGCTTCACAACCTAAAGCAAATAAGACACTTTGAACCTGATACAAGCCCTAATATCAAAATAGTAAATATATATGCATCATATTAGGGCGGGCTTGTATTAGAACTGTATTAGAATATATATGCATCATATGGGGAGACCAAAAGAATAAGTACAAAATACTGTATCAACCTCACATTTGATGCACCAAAAAGAATATAACATAATAAAAAATAAAGACAAAAAGGAATGAGAAATCTAAGTCTCCCGCACAATGGGCTCTATGGGTAACCTAGCCTCAGATTTGCAACAAAATCTAGGGGGAGAGTGAGTATGAGTCCACTTATGCTCACTATAACATATAAGCATGCATTAGGGTGGGTTTTACCAATTGGCCATTACGGCAAATGTCTTAGACTTCACAATTCTAATAAGACCCCATAATATAAATAATGATATATAAATATATATTGGTAGAACTCATCGAATATTGTTTTTTATTATTGACAAAATTACTCTCCTCACACTTGGATTCTCTCTCCTAAATTAATTTCTCTCATATCTATTTATTTATATCTATATCTTTCTCTTCCATTAAAAAACACCTAGATTCTCTCTCCAAAAATTAATTTCTCTCATCCTCATTTATTTGTCTCTATCTCTTTTAAGAAACAGGTAAACTCTTTCCCCTAAATAACTTATCTGTTTTCATTCATTAATCTCTATATTTTTCTCCCTCTTTGAGAACATCAATCTGAAAAACCATTGTTTTCTTCTTCTTTTCAAAAATATCATATTTTTTATCCTTGTCTATGAATGTTTATATGCAATTCTTTCAAGAGATTTTACTAAAATTTAATAAAAAAAATTAATAATATTATCTTAAAATCACACGACCCCTTATTTGGGAAAAATTTATATATATTTTTATTTTTATCAATATACAATCTTTTAATACATATTTTCCCTTTGAAAAAATAAACAAAATTTCATTTCTAATATTTTAATAGCAAACTAAATCTCAAAGTTTCCATAATTATATATGTTCTGTATAGAAAAGAGAGTATTTTTTAAAAATATTATAAAAAAGTTTAACACAAACAATATAATAGTAATTATAATTTTTAATAAAAGATATATTAATAATTTTTATTTTAATTAATATAGTCACAATTAAATATGAGTCTTCTAGTATAAAATTTTCTTTTATACAGTTGCATTGAAATTTCATTAATTTAAAAAAAGGCTCATACCAATAATAAACCTTCAAATATATTAGATAAAAAAACTACAAATAAGTAGTTGTATTTTTATGATTCAATGGTATATTAATAATTTTTATATTTTAAACAAAAAATTTATTATTTAATTATATTTTGAAAAGAGATGTTTTTCAAATAGAGAGAAATGGAGAACAATATGTTTTGTTAAAGAGAAAAATATAAAGACGAATAGATAGAATGAGAGAAATTAATTAACGAGAGAGAATCTAAGTTTTGTAGAATAATGGACGATGATAATTTTCGTCAATAATTAAAAGAACATTAATTGAACTTTGACATTAACAATTTTTGCTATGATAGTATCACCACCATATATATTATTGGAATTTTAAAATTCTCATAATTTTTATAGTAGCTCAATCACATTCAAATTTTAACATAATGCTTTATTATTTAAATTGATCTTCTCCATTTGAATTAACCTTCACAATAGTTTTAAATTCACAGTACTAATAAGCTTTCACCACAAGAATAGGTAGATTAAAAGCTTTGGTCGTTTATTTATAAAACATACAAAATATATTTTATCATAATGTGACAATCACATCATATCGTCTCTCTCTCTCTCTCTCTCCCTCTCTGCAATCTACATATATGTATAAGTCTCATCAGATATTCGACCTTTAACCTTGATGACATGCATAATACGTCTTATCATGCCACTAAACTTGATCAATGCATTTCAACCAACCAACATAAAATAATAATAATTTAAGTTAAACAATTAAAATACTCATGCTCACAGTTTATTATTGTCATGCAAATTCTTATAAAAAATTACATACCCGATCACAACTCATGTGAGCACAAAATTCAGTCTGAAAACTTAATTTTTTTTATCCAAAACCTTTTTTAAAACCAATCTTTAACATGACTTGACAATAATTTCACGTCAATCATAGATTTTATAATTTTCTAGCGTCATTTTTTAAGATCTATGTATTATCACATCCACAGTCATATATATACACACATACACCCACACAAGCTCTCAACAAATCCAATAGTACGCCAACTTACACATACCAAAATGCATCTACACACACAGATAATAAACAAATCCAAAACCAATCCCTTACCTCAAGACAAGAAGATGAGAAGCTGAAAAAGGAGGAAATGAAGGAAAACCCTAACTACAACCACTTGTGGACCTACCTGAACTCCAATTCACCACCACCACTCCGCACCATCAAGAAATTACTCAAGAACCACTATCTATCATCGCCAAATCTACATAACCTTATATCTCTTTGGTCTTCTCTTAAACTCTTTCTTTTCTCCTCTATTCTTTCTTTCAATTGAACCCTTTCTCTCTAAAATTTTCCTACACAACCATACACATATACACAAATAAGGGATAAAGAGAAAGTGATACGAGGGTGTAGGATAATTAGGATAAAGATTGGGGTGGCTAAAGATGCGATTGAAAAGAGATGAAACAACCCAAAGTCAGAAAATAATGAAAAAAAGTCTATCATAGCATCAACCAAATCAATCCCCTGAAAATGAGATGTCTAGACTGCTGTCTGAGTGACAAGCCTATTCAAACCCATCCAAACAGAAGCACCAAACTTAGAAAAAAAAAGAGCTATATGCTCAACTGTGGTTAGAAATTAACTTAATCTCGGTCAAAACCAACCTGATCACTAATCCAATCATCCAAAGTTAGTCTAAACAAACTCTACAAACACACCAAACTTAGAAAAAAAAAGAGCTATATGCTCAACCATGGTTAGAATTTAACTCAATCTCGATCAAAACCAACCTGATCACTAATCCAATCATCCAAAGTTAGTCTAAACAAACTCCATAAACACACCAAATCCTTAATGCAGTATGAAGTATAAATAATGAAAATCTGAGATATTACATGTTTAACTTCATTTATAATTATAGAGTTTGTTATTATAAAATAATGATAACAATTACATTTTATGTCGTGTTTTTCAACGAAAAAGTAAAAGGTTTGTATTATACTTGACATATATATTTGGTTGTAATAAAGAATATAAATGTTCAACCAAGATGGCAAAGGCATTTATTCTTAAGAACTGGTTATCTATTTTTGTGTGTCTCTTGTCTTTTTTTTTTTTCCTCTACTTCATCATTTAGTTTAAGTTATGTGTGTCTATCATGTGGGTTTTTTTTTTTTTAAATCATCAATGCCTTGTATAAAATAATTATTTGTAAAAAAGAATTATTCCATTCACTAAAATAATTATAATGTGGGTATGTATTTGTATTAGTTACTTCTAACATAAGTAATAGTGTAAAAATTTAAAGCTACTTTTAAACTAGATATATTTTCTGTTGACGACCTTATGATGTTCTCTTATACTAAGACATTAGTACAAATAAATATTATTTTTCAAATGCAATAATAGAGTTATGAATTTCATGCATTAAGTAACATATATTATGTTATGTCCTGAATCTCGTGACCTAAGGACACAACCTAAATCATGCAATTACATTACCATTATACACCTTGTCCCAAACATCATACATATAACATCTTGGAGCAAGGTAAATAAGATAAACTAACAACACAAAATTAAAGACTCATCCACCAGTTAGGTATAGTGCTCTAAAGCACAATATACTAGGCTCACCCAAACTGTGCAACCTAATCAACAAGAAACAAAGAATGACATCTACAATCATCTAATTGAGGAGATTCAAAATAATAATAATAATATACAACCCAACCTCACATCTGAGGCTCCAAAAAAAGATAAAGTATTTGAAATATAAACTAAAAGAAAAGAGAAGAGACTAAGTCTCTTGACCCTAAGTCCATCACGCATATCCACCTAGAGACTTGCAATTAAGTCTGTAAGGGAGTGAGTACAAACAATAGGTGGTCACTTCAACAAGAACAAAAATATGCCATATTATATTGCTATCATGAATAATGATAATATAAAATATCAACTCAGTTGATATAATTATATCATAATACAGTTTCTTAATCATTGTCATCATATCTCAATCTCCTTAATATCACATCAACTAACTCATGGCCACGGTGTCCTAACATGTCCTTAACCTCATAATATGGGATGAACGCTATAGAAATATGGAAACTAGAACAAATTTGAAAACCTAATCCAAGGTTAAACCACTTTAATCAATTAATTAGAGTATCTAATTGCATTCCTGATTCTCATATAAAAATAATAAATAATAAATAAACCAAGAACAATACACGACCAATCAATCTATAGGCCTATACAACCATAATAATAATCATTATACATATTACAAGTCTCACATTATAATAACAATAATAAGTTAAGGATTCACATTTCAGGTCACACAAATAAAATTACAATATCTAAATAAGGATAAAACTAAAGTATTTAAGTCAACTTTCTATTTTAATTTAGCTTAAGGTGAAGCTCCCAACTTTCAAGGGGTCATTTGTGACAAAAAAAGGGTGAGTATCACAATTCAATAGGTAAGACTGTGTATGTGTATAATAGTGTACATACTTGTGTTCACAATATAATACATACAAATCTTAGTAAAATAAAAAATGTATGAAAATACAAGTGCAATTGCCAATATAATCTCTAATCTCTATCTATCTTCAACCTTATCATGTGATGAGTTACATTTAGCAAAATATGTTAGGTCACCAACCACTTTGTTTCTAACTTATGACAAAGATATATTTCAATATAACACTGAAGAAGAATCGTAATACACCCCAATTGTGAGTTTAGCTTCCAATATTATAATTTTATAGTATTATACAATATAACTTTTCAATAATGTTATAAATCTTAAATTTTATGCCAATATTATAAAATTTGCAATATATAGATATTACCTAACTAGGTTAGGCATTTAGGTCGATTATCCGATTATCAATAGTTCCGAATATAGATAAAAAAATTACAGACTTAACAATTTTGATTTATATTTTTTAATGGATTTGGGTGTGAATCTATCCCTATTTGGTTTAGTAAAAACCTAGTTAGAGACGTATTGATAAAGAATTAATTCCTATTCTTATTTATATTTTTTAATAGATTTGGGTGTGGATCTAGTCTCATCTGGTTCAATAAAAACCTAGTTAGAGACTTATTAATAAAGAATTAGTTTTCTTTGTCTCATCTTTCTATCAAAATAAATAATAAATAAATAAAATGGATAAGTCAAATTGCTCAATTGTACATTAAGTTTGAAATTTGCGTATTTATTTTTGATTATTTTAATCTCAAGCCAATCCTTATTTTATGAAATTAATTTATGAATGTCATAATTAATCATGAAATTCAAATCAAAATAGATGAATTGTAGTTGCTCTTAATTATTTGATGTAATTTTATTTATCAAAATCAATAAATACATACCACAAAAAATACAAAATATTATTACATAATATATTTTTATTAGTCTCGAAACAATTATAACAAATATGCTTTTTAAAAGCCCAAAATAAGTCATAGATGTTATTATTAGAAAGGTCAATACATTAATGACTACAAACTCAATTCATTATTTCGAATTAATTAAGTCATCTATTAAAAAGGTAATGATACGCAGGACACATTTCCACTATATATCATATCATAACTTATCAGTTTGAATTTTGAATATTTAAAAAATAAAATAAAAAATTTCTCAGTATTTAAAACTTTTAGTCATAATTTGAATTAAAAATATTACAATAGTTTTTTTTTAATTTTTTTCCGATGAAATTGAATTAAAAGTTAAAAAGAAATTAAAAATATTACCATTTTCGGATATACGTTGAAAGTGACCCTGTTGAAAGACTAGTGTGGTCCATGTAGTACCAGGTCTATTTACCCTCTTGATAAAGAGATTGTTGGAGAGACATCGAACAAAAGAAAACCATTCATTAAAGGCTTCTCGATCCTGTGGTTTTCTATCTCTTTGTCGTTCTTCTGCATTCCCCTCTCTCTCTTTCTCCTCGTTGTTTTTCGATTATCGGCCCACTGTAAGTTGCGAGAAGCTCAGAATTTCAAACCCTAGCCCTCTCAATCCTTACATTTCATGAATTTCTTCGAATGTATATACGTATATGCGCATTCATGCGTGTATACTATCAAATATTTGTTTAATTTTTTTAATTATTATTATTATTGTTGATTCTTTGGATTGTGTTTTATTGGCGTACATTTTTGCTCTGTGATTTATCCGTCAAATGCAATTACATTTTTCGCGACTCTGATCCGCCCTGAACAGAGCTTCTTTTTACTGCATTTGATTTTAGCGTAGTGTCCATAATGCTTTCTCGCTCTGCATATGTAGGTACATTTGTATGCAAATAAGTGCATTTTTTGATTTTTGGATATGTATATAAAAATACCTGTATATTTATTTTTGTATTGGATGCATCAGGGCAATCATGAATAACGAAGTAGAGAAGAAATGTCCCCTATGTGCGAAGAGATGGATTGGACGGATCAGCAATTGAAGCCCTGCAAATGTGGTTATCAGGTTTGAATGGAACCACCTTTTTTTACTGCACTTGGATATGGAATATTCTCCATTCCAGTTATTTTTCATATGGCCAGAGCTTTTTTTTCCGTGTGATCATTTCCAGCTCATCCATACTTTGATTTGATATCTTTATATTGGCGTTGTTACCTGTTATTGAAATCATAAGAGGATAATTTATGATGATTTACAAGTGTCAATGGTTTATCGATTGGCTGTGAGTTCCATTTTGCGAATCTCAGTTCCTTTAGTCTTCATTGCCCACTGGGGAGTGTATACCCTAGTAATGGAGTTAAATCAAAATTATTTCCTGTGTCAGATATTTGGTTCTCATAAAAAATTTCAACTGCTCGTTTTCTGCTTTGGAATCGGCCCATTTTGGGCAAAATACACCTTTCTAGATTAGGCTTAGCCTGTTTTTGATTTTAGAAGAATAACCCCTTTTTATTGAGTCAACCCATCATGTGCATTGCAGAGTGGATTGGACGGAAACTAAATAACTGATAAAGTATTTGTTTTGACTATTAATGTGTTTTTGGTAATCTAGGACTTGAAAACATGACATTTTGAATGAAAATTGAAGCTTTTGCATGCTGTAGACTGAAATTTCTTGTTTATTCGCTTTTGTACAACACTGTCATTCTTAGTCCCTCCTATATGTATTTTATTTTATTTTTAACCATCACTATGTGAATTTAATGTTTTGATATTAACAGGGAATAGTTTGATTTTGTGACATTCTATTATCCTTTTTTTTTTGGGTGACGCAAAATAACCCATAGTTGTGAATTATTTCTGATAATTTATAATTGTGAAGTCATACTTTTCTAAATTTAGAAGTCAAATGCAATTGCTTCTGTCTATTATCATTGGTTAGTCTTGAATTTGAGCTTTCAGGCTTGAGATGGTTATTTCTGTTTGACCTCAATTTTGGTGTGTAATTTGCGCATGACTTAACCAGCTGAAACTTTTAGTGCATAGAGGAAATGATTGTGGGCAGTCAGGGGTCGGACATGTCCACTTCCGGTTTATTTTGTTTTGTTTTATTTTTATCATTTTATGAATTGTAAATTATTACTTTCCCGTGTATCTAAACCTGTATTTTAGACATCTCTACAATGTGACAACATGCCTATTTTTCATTTTAGTCTGCATTGAAAGGGTTTCAGATTGTTTGAATTTTTTTGTTACATTGTTCTCTTTTAATACAGGTTTGTGTTTGGTGTTGGCATCCACATAATGGACATGGCAGAGAAAGATAAGGCCGAGGGGCGATGTCCTGCATGCCGGACACCTTATAACAAGGAAAAAATGTAGCAAAGGAAGCGAACTGTGAAAGGTTGCTTTTCTTTTGAGTCCAAGTTAGTTTACCAGTGCATTGAAAACTGAAAAGCCTTACTGTGAATACTTCTTGTTATTAGGGTGGTGGCAACTAAGAAAGAACGAGAAAATAAATCACAGAAGGCAAAGCCAACAAGAGATGAAGTAAAGAAGGACCTAAGTAGTGTTAGAGTAATCCAGCGGAAAATGGCACATAATTGGGCTTCCTCTTAGTTTGGCTGATGAAGATGTGCGGAGTTTCTATTTGTTTTGTTCATAATTACTTTATTTGGTCTCCCTGCATCGGATTGAGTTATTAGACAAATTGAGTTCAGATTTTTTTGCTTTCTTTTCCCAAGTCTCTGATCATGTCGTCGTTATTTGAACAGCTTCTACATCGGAAGGAATATTTTGGTCAATATGGAAAAGTCACTAAAGTTCCTTATCTCGAACTGCTGGGTGGCAATTCAGCAATTTATTAATGACATTGTAGTGTGTAAGTGTTGACTCTTAAACCTAAATATGAATCTGTTTAGATTTAATTATTGTTCTGTAGATTTCCTCAATACCGTCTTTTGTCATCCGCAGTTTTGTTTTGTTTATGCCGTGAATAAAGTAAAACTAGATATTATTTTATTTTCTTAGGTTTTGTTTTATTCAAATTATTTCATGCGGATTAGATTTTTTATTCTTTGATTTGGATTTTATTTTATTCCTTATGTTAGGGTCTTATTTTTGGTATCTCATATTTGTGAGATTCTATTTGATTTTGGGTTAGTCTGTATAAAGTTTGTAATTGTATTGGATTAGGAGACTGGACTTCATGATTGAGATTATTGATTAAATGGCTAGTGCTCCTTGTTTCTCTTCTTCCTCCTTCTTCTTCTTCTCTTTAGCTCGACTCTTCTCTCTCTTTGCTTGATTTCCTTTCTTTCTTTGCTTTAATTTTTCTTGTTCTGCACCAGTTTGATAGCCTAAAATGTTCTGTTAAGCATTTGATCATCCTGGGTTTGTTCATGCTTTGGCTTTATGTTTGCATAATGTCAACTTTAAAATTGATGTGATTGGTTTGTTCCCTTTAATGCAGTTATGCTTCTTTGCTTCATGCTTTTAAGGAGCGCGTAACATTTTTTCCATTTTATATTCCAAACTTTCTTTTATCAGTTGTTCACTGGATGAACTTGTACAACACCTAAGATGAGAGATTATCATTATGAAGTAAATAGATGGATTATTACTTTATTTTATTTATGTCATGAATTAACTACAAGTTCATTGATAAAACTTTTGCGGATAGTGCCTTTTTAACGTCTAAGTATGCAAATACCTGATGCAATTGCTTTTATGTGCATTCTCATGTTTCTCATTTTAGCTGCTTTGACAAGATAAGATTCTTCGTTAAGTTATTTCTGTGCTTGTTGGGATCATTATATTCCTTCGTATTCACATTATTAGAAGTTTTTTTGTTTACACATCTGTATTATTTCATATGGGACATTGGGACAAGACCAGTTATTTATTATTATATTTTATTTTATTTTTTGGGTGGGGGTGGGTGGGTTGTCTGTAAGCCATTGTGACCATGTCTTTGGACAGGGTAAATCGTCCCAAGCAGTTGGATTTTGATAAGTCTGGTGCGAATGGGTAAATTTGTATGAAACTTATTTATCTAGCCACTTGTACACAACAATTGTTAGCTAGATAACCCATAATGCACCTTCTGGTAACTTGATATGGGAGTTAAAATATATGCTTCGACAAACCAACTGGGTTATGGAGTCCTCAAATTGTAAGGCAAAGGTGGTGATATTGAAGTGTGAGGTCTATGCAAGTAATGTCCTCTTGTGATTGTGAATCGGGAAGTGACACTTAGTGGATCATTCATTAAGATCTTGGTAACAGAGGCCTTTAACAAGGTTCTCAAGAAATAGGAATAGAATTTGGATGAATTGAGCCAATTTCCAAAATAGATCTCAACAGTTGATATAGTGAACAACTTGTGGCAACTCTATTTATGATGGTTTAAACTGTTTGACACAATCAATATCTTATGACACAAACTAAGAAGAGTCGTTCCAGATTGCTTGATACTTGTACCAAAAGGAAAGGCAAAAATCATGATTCTTCAAAAGCTGTCTGGTAGAATATCCTATTGATGATGGTAGATCACATGTTTGCTTTGAAATTGAAGGTATTTGATAGTGTTGTGTTGGTATGAAGATTTGCAGGACTATACAATCTGGATTGTGATTATGACCATAGTTACCTAATTCGTTAATCTCCCTCGGACCCTTGAAACCAGATTGGTGTGACCCCAAATGGGGTGCGTTTGCAATCCAGATCGCAAATATTGATGATCCATTTTCACGAGAGGAGGACGAGTGTCGGAGATTAGAAAGAAACGAGTTTCACTTGAAATTGTTGTCGTCGTCGCCTTCGTCGCCTTCCATCATGATTGTTGTTGTCTGTCATTGCTAGTCGTAGTCACCCTTCTTTGGCTTTTATCATAGGCTGCCATCACTAGCTTCACCAGTCGTCGTTGCCCTTAGTCTTTGGCAATATGCTTGGTGAAAGATTTTGATTTGTCGTCATTGCTCTCAGAGTCGTCATCGACTCTAATACCTTTGATTCGAGCTCTTCTATCACAGACTCGTTGTTGCCCCTCGTGCAAGTCGATCGATGTGTCGGGCGTGAATGGTTAATCCAACGGATTTTGTTTTGTTTTGTTTGGTAATAGGGATAATTGGAGAAAGGGTTTTGTTTGGTGGGTAAAATAATAAAGATAAACTAGATAATTAATTTAATAATAACTTTTGAGTTGGTCCAACAAAGGACTTTGCAACTTTCTTCATTTTTTTAAGTCAGGATAATTAATTTGTGTTTTTTTTTTTGTTCAAATAAAAAGGGGCTCTATGAATTTCCTTTGCTTTTTCAAATCAGAATAAGAGATTTTGTAACGTTCTAGTATATATCTTCAACTTCCTTTGATATTTAGGTCAAGATTTAGTTCAACAAAGGGCTATACAACTTCCTTCCTTCATTTTTCAAGTCAGGATAATTAATTTGGTTTTTTGTTCCAACCATAAAGGACTCTACGAATTTCTTTCCTTTTTTTTTGCCCAAATCAAAACTAAAGACTTTGTAACTTCCTAGTATATATATCTACAACTTCCTTGATATTTAGGTCAAGATGTGGTCTAACAAAGGACTCTACAACTTCAGTCCTTTCTTTTTTTCAAGTTGGATAAGAGGTTCCTAGTCAAGATAATTTTTCAGTCATGTTTATTATTGCTATTAAATACTCCATATATATTTTATAATACACTTTATGCATATTGCATATACTATTGTATATCAAATCAAATAAAAATTTAAAGCGAATTGCGATCCAAGATAGTGTTCCAACAGTATACTTCCACCGTCCCGCGTACCAGCCCAAGGTACCATACTGTGAATCCGTACCCCTACCAGATTGAACCGCGAACTTGGTCGCTATGATTATGACTCCTATGATAACTGAAAGGTACATCAGTGTGGAGAAATAGTTCCAAACTTGATTGGAATATATTTTTTTAATAGAGAAATATATAGGCATATTTTATGTTTTCTTTGTCAAAAATTGTTGTAATAGATTTGGTGTTCCAGATATGTTACTTACTCAAAAGAGGAGGAGGCCATCCGGTGTATTCAATCAGTACATGGTTTTGTCCTGGAAGGTAGGTTTCTAAGGTAAGGACATGTCCCGATTTTCCTCCCATTTAATTGCTTGAAGCCTTGAACATGCAATCTATCATTTGTTGATTGGATGACCATTTGAAATTTGCTTTCACAGAGCATCGTTTGGAACTGCAAAGTATTGCCATGCATGGTTGAGAAGCATGGTATGGATATTTAAGTTATTTTGAGAAGGTGTTTGTTTATGCCAAATTTCCTTTTCTGTTCTTGTGGGGACATTTAAAGTGGGGTATTTTATTGAGAGAGGTGTTTTTGTTGGTCCAGCCTTGCACCAATCCTTCTTGTTTAATTTACATAGCATTGGTGCCGAAGAAGATAGTTTTGGTAAAGATGAAGAAAGCTGCAGTTCACACAAGGTATTGCATTCCAAAGTTTTGTTTCTCTGAAATGTATTCCCTTTGTTTGGAAACCTATTTGGAGTAACGTAACCTTGAAATGCATGAACTATCTTTTTTTATGATTGGGGATTGTTAAAGTGTTGGCCACTATTTCACTAAAAGCTTAAGTTGTTAGGGAGGGGGGCAATTTTATATTGTATTGACTAATTTTCTCTCAACATAGATCAAAAGTTAAGCAAATTATATTCATATTATCCTCAAAATTTTCTTCACTTGTTTCTAGTGGAAAAAACTGTACAAAGAACTAAATTGCTTGCTTATGGCCCATTTTACTTGTCTATGCCTGATATGGACTTGCAGTACATTAAACCCTTCTGTGGCAAATCTATTTACTTGGTTTTCTGCTCTCTTGGAAGCTGAACTCATGATTTGCCTTGCTGAAGGTGATTTCCTGAAGACCTGCACTATTGAAGCAAGCTTACTTCTAATTTGAACTTCTGTGCATTGACTACTCTTGAAAGTATAGAAGGCTTCTCTAATGATGTCAAACACTTGAAGGGGGCTGTATATATTTCTGCTTATCTTGACAACAGTCTTGTGGAATTTTTTCCCTTTAATTTGAGTCATGTACAATGAATCCTTTGCAAACTGCGAGATTTAAGTAGTGTAAATATTAACTGAAGATACAACTTGACTACCATGAAGGCCCGCCCGATATTTGGTATTTTTAAAACTGCACCTATGGTGATTATGACAATATGCCTTTTTCAATAGCAGTTTTCTAGATTGTCTTTTTATCCCTACCATTATCTCTTACAGGAGGTTGCTTTCAAATATTATGTGATAGTCTGAATGTGCAAACGAAAGGAAAGGAGTCTTCGGTTATAGTCAGCGTCTCTTATATAACTTTTTTATTTTGGTTATCAGCATATTCCATTTTATTCTGGTATCCATATTGTACCCAGACTTGTACAATAAGAGGGAAAGGGAAGAAATTCAATTCCTTCTAATTGTTTATTCTTACTCTCTTAACTTGGTATCAGAAAACACTTTTTTTTTTCTTTTTTTTTTCTCTTCTTTTAGTATTCCCCGATCTTAAAAAAAAAAAAAAAAAATCGTTGCTACTGCTGTTGTGCCTTCAGTACTTTGGCCAACCTCAGGCCATCACTATAATCAAAGCACTTCCACCAAGGCAACAAGTATTGTGACTTCGGAGGCAAATCACCCGCCCACGCGCCCATGAGTCGATGAGGTGATCTGCAATAGATCTCACGTTTGGGGATTTTTCACGCTTGATGGCATGTGTCTTCTAGGCTTCTCTCGCGGCCTCTTGTGATACGCATAGGTCAACGAGTACCTTCCCTAGGTGGTGGTTTTTTTTTTTTTTTTTTTAATGCTTTCCCCATCCTATGTCAATCAATTGCTTGAGAACAATGTCCTACGTTCGTTCATTCTTTGTTAGATCTTGTACTGCTTGTTGCTCAGCTATTATTCAGTGTGATCGTTGGTTGAAACTCTCTTGCTACTCAGTTGATTGTGTTTCGTTATTATGTTCCCAGATTTGATTATCTGATGCCTTGGGTTTTGTCGGCTTGTTCTCGCTTATTCCTCATTACTTGATAATACATGGCTACTAATTCTACTGAAGCTGCTAATGTTAAGGTAATTGGTGAAAATCTGACCCCGACCTCTCCAACGATTTCTATAGTTCCAATTGATAGCCTTTGAAGTCTATTGCCTTTGAAAAATTAAATGGAGTGTTAGATTTCACTGATGTCACACTATCCACATTTTCTTATTGGTCATCAATTGGAATATTGTATTACAGACCGTCCTCCCGATCCTAAGTCTCTCACCTACAATGGCATGCTTCAGATGTTGTGATGATGAGTTGGTTATGGAACAGTTTGGACTTTGGGAGCCATCTGTATTTCGCATTGTGGCATTGTGCAATGCGCTAAAGCTATTGGGGACTCTTTAGTAGAGTCCTGTTCCCAACCTAGCAATATTTCAGACCTTCGAAGCTTACAAGTATTAATTTCTTTCCGATAGTGAGACAAATCACTTTCTAATTATTAAAGTACTTTTAAGGCTCTCCGTGATTGCCCTTCACACATTTGTTCTTTTTCCAAAATAAGGTTAGAGATGATGACGGTGGAATAAGCTTATGATTGTTCTTTTCCTTGTTGGGCTGAATGGAGATCTTCATAGTTATAGAGACTAGTTCTTAGCTAGTGAAACTATACCTACTTTAGCCAGTGCCTATTCCAGATTGCAGTGTTGTTCCTTAGGTCATTGTGTGCCACCTCCTACTAGTGGTTACTATTGGTTCTGCTGCATAAGGAGGGGTCTGGCAATGTGATGCTCTCGTGGGAATTATCATGGTGGCTCATGTGGGAGAGGTCGCAAACCTTTCGTGGTGCTGGTTGTAATTCTGGACGTGTGTCTATGGTGGTATTAATCATACTGAGCCTAGAGCTAGTGAAACTTACCTACTTTAGCCAGTGCCTATTCCAGATTGCATTGTTGTTCCTTAGGTCATTGTGTGCCACCTCCTACTTGTGGAACTACTAGTTCTGCTGCATAAGTGAGTGGGTCTGGCAATCGTGAATGCTATCGTGGGAATTCTCATGGTGGCTCCTGTGGGAGAGGTCGCACCTTTCGTGGTGCTGGTGTAAGTTTGGATGTGTGATCTTATGGTGGTACTAATCATACTTAGCCATACTGTTGATTTGCTAGCTTTGAGTTGATATCTAGGTCCGAGTACTTCTGCTCTGAGTGATACTACTACCTTTGGCACAACTTCTTAGGCCCTTCTCTCTCCTGCTGGGTTGGATGCATAATGTAGCCTTTCGCTTCTCTCTCTTCTAGCTCCATTGCTAGATGCTATAATGTAGCCTTTCGCTTCTCTCTCTCTTCTAGCTCCATTGCTACTCGGGTCACTTAGGTAAATACTTGTTTTTCTTCCCTAGCTTCACAGTGAATTCTTGATTCTGGTACTAGATACATGTATAAGGTAATTCCTACTTTCTAACTTGACCACTGCTATCATTGTTTGAATTGGTTGATGGCTCCTCTAGGTCTTTGGCGGGGTTAAAGGACACTTTCAGCCTTCACCAGCTTTCGTACCATCAAATCCTGTTCCTAAGCATTTAAATTACTATTTGTCAATTAGTTAACCAAACTCTAAATTGTTCCATAACATTTACCCATATTCTTGTGTTTTTTTAGGATTTCAGGACATAAAGGACAATTGGTTCAGGATGTGAATGGAATGGTTTATTACCTAGATCCTGCCAGCATCTCTCAATCACATTAGTTTCGTGTGTCTGATTCTCCCTTCAGTGACATTGCTGATTGAGTCATTCGTCTTTACGTCACCTCAAGCTTGCTGGTTCTTGGTCTTGGGCTCATCTCGAGTATTGAATGTGAGGCTTGTCAACTTGGCAAGCACCACTGCAATTCGTTTTCTAATAATAGTCATTATCGTGAGTCTAAACCATTTTCTGTAGCCCATGTGGACATTTGGAGTCATACTCGAGTATATTATTAATTGATTTTGGTATTTTGTAATTTATATGGATGATTTTTCGCATATGACATGATTGTTTCTAATGAAAAATCGTTTTGCGTTACCCAAAATTGTCTTCCGCTTCTATAAGGAAATTCTTTCCCAATTTGACAAGAAAATCAAATTCCTTCATTCTGATAATGCTTTAAGTATACCAAGCTTGTCACTTTGGTAATCAGTCTTCCTTCTCTCGTCTTTATCCGTCAACTACTCCTTTTTCCCTTCCTCTTTGCACCTTTGGTTGTACTACTTTTGTTTATAATCTTTATCCTAGTGATGCAGGATAATATAGATTAAGCAAATACATAAAAGAAATTAGGGTTAAGAAGTAGAAGAAGCCAAGAAGAGAGAAGAAGAAGATGGGGAAGAAGAACAAGCCACAGAGGCCTCAATTCAATTATTTATTTATTTATTAGAATTCCCTAATTTGATACCATTGAGGCTTTTATATAGGCTAACCTTAAATCAAAACAAAATCCCATAAATATGATACTAAAAATATACTAAAATCAATCTTAAGAATAAAATAAATACACTCCTAATGATATGTACTAAAATAAAATCCTAATGATATAACAAAATAATTCTTTAATATTTTGCTTCCATTTTGCATCACCTAGTCTTGATAAGTTCTCATCGAGCGCGTAACTATATCTTTGTAGGCTATTCTTGTACTCAAAAGGGCTACCATTGTTATTATCCTCCATCTTGTTGGTTTTTTATTAGTATTGATATAACTTCTTTGATTCCACACCATATTTTTCAATTCCGAGGGAGTCATCATCTCTTGTGGGGGGATGGGGTCATCTCGTGAGGAGTCCCCTTCTTCCTCTTGAGAGGGGGAGTCATATCTCTTTGCTAATCTTGTATTTCCTATTCCTGATGTTCCTTTACAGGTTTACTAGCATTGTGCTCATTCTACTCAAGTCACTGATGCACTTGATGATCATGCTAATTCCATACTTCCTATTCCAAATGTTACCTTATAGGTTTACTAGCATCGCGCTTGTCCCACTTTGGTCACCGATGCACCTGATGTTTCTTATACCGCTCGAGATACTTGCTCTTACTACTTTTGAACATCTAGATAACTCTATTACTAGTCAGGATAAGCCTAAGTCTCTTGTCACCCTATGACCTACCTATTGCTCTTCAACGAAGTAAACATACTTGTGCTCAACATCTAATTGCTAAATTTATCTCCTATCATCGTGTCTTACCTTGTCTCTAGTTCTTTGTTTGTGTCTTATCTTTTATTTCTATTCCTGCATTTTATAATCAGGAATTAATCATCGGGCTGCAAGAAAACAATGAATGACGAGATGCAAGCACTACATCACAACTAGACATGGGAGTTTACTACTCTTCCTCTAGGGAAGAAAATGGTTGTCATTGGGTTTATATAGTAAAATATCAGCTTGATGGGTTAGTTGAACGACTCAAAGCTCACTTGGTTGCAAAGGGTTATGCCCAAATGTATGGTGTGGACTACCTTGAGACGTTTCGCTAGCAGCTTGCCTTAATTTGGTTCATATTATGTTGAAGTAGCGGTAAGTCTTGACCATTGTTTAAGCTAGATATTAGGAATTTTTTTTTTTTTTTTTTAAATTGGAGAGCCTCAGGAGGAGGTATGTATGGATTAGCCACTGGAGCATATTGTTTTAGGGA